>OU342743.1:463144963-464414200 GCA_910589775.1 Avena eriantha
TCATATGAGAAAGATACAAAACAATTAAGAAAACACAAAAAGAAAAACGAAAAAAATAACCGTACCTAATCTACTGCATCCAAGGTGAAAGACCGGCCCAAATTACCGCACAACAAGGCCCATTGCAAATAAGCCCAGGTAAATAGTAGCTGTTAAGCCCATGCCCGAACGTGAATAATTCTCATATAGAGGCCGCGCGGTACTTTGTCAACTAAATCATGTTGGTGTGTTGGTTAGGTACTTGTCTCATTCTGGGGGAGGTCGCCGGTTCTAGTCTCCGCGCCCCCTCATTTTTGTATCTATTTTTCGAAGCCAAACAGATGAACAAAGCCTTTAAATGGCCGATGGAGTAGTAGAATGACAAGATTGATTGGTTGGTTAAGTGGTTACGTTGCGGATGGATGGTCTTCGAGGTCGTGGGTTCAAACCCCCACGTTGCCGATTCGAGGCCCCTTGCCCCATTATTTTTCTTCTATTTTTCGAAGCCAAACAGATGAATAAAGTCTTTAAATGAGCTATGGAGTAGTAGAATGACAAGAACGGTTGGTTGGTTCGGTGGTTAGGTTGGCGGTGGATGCTCTTTGATGTTGTGTGTTCAAACCCCCACATCTGACCTTTTTTTGACTAATAATCTCATGATTTTCTAACATTTCAACATAGACAGATAAGGACACATGGATAAAACATGTAGTCAAAAACTGACACATAGACATGCCACATGGGCGTAATTGGTGATGTGGTCGCCTACTCCTTTCCATTTATGCTAATTTGGACGCTATGACAATTTTAAATCGTCATAGTGAGCTACATATAGCATCATAGGCTGTGCCTACTAGGTTATGACGATTTCAGCTAATGAAATTATGACTTTTTTTAGCAATATCGTCATAATTTTTCACGGTTTAGGCCCTCTTGAACTGCTAACGACCATCTAGTGCAATATCGTCATAAGTCTATGACGATTTTGTCCACGGTCACTATCAAAAGGTCATAGACTGACACATTTCTTGTAGTGCACCACTGTCATTGCATGTGTCCTCTTTTCACAATCCAACTATGGATCCACTAGTGTCATTGCATGTGTGTTAGTTTTACTAACAACAACCAGAGTCATTGCATGTGTGTTCTTTTCACATACCACATATGGATCCACCAGTGTCATTGCATGTGTGCTATCTTCACAATCCACCTATGCATCCACTAGTGTCATTGCATGTGTGTTCTTTTTACTAAGAACAACTGGAGTCATTGCATGTGTGTTCTATTCACATACCACATATGGACCCACCAGTTTCATTGCATTTGTGCTCTTTTCACAATTCACCTATGGATCCACCAGTGTCATTTCATGTGTGTTCTTTTCACATACCACATATGGATCCACCAGTGTCATTGAAATGTGTGTTCTCTTCAGAGACCACACCTGGATCCACAAGTGTCATTGCATGTGTGTTCTTTTTACTAACAACAACTGGAGTCATTTCATGTGTGTTCTTTTCACATACCACATATAGATCCACTAGTGTCATTCAAATGCGTGTTCTCTTCAGAGACTACACATGGATCCACCAGTGTCATTGCATATGTGTTCTTTTTACTAACAACAACCAGAGTCATTGAAATGTGTGTTCTTTTCACATACCACATATGGATCTACCAGTGTCATTGCACGTGTGTTCTTTTCACAATCCACCTATGGATCCACCAGTGTCATTGCATGTGTGTTATTTTCATAATCCACATATGGATCCACCAGTGTCATTGCATGTGTGCTCTTTTTACTAACAACAACCAGAGTCATTGCATGTGTGTTATTTTCAAATACCACATATGGATCCACTAGTGTCATTGCATGTGTGTTCTTTTTACTAACATCAAGTAGAGTCATTTCATGTGTGTTCTTTTCACATACCACATATAGATCCACCAGTGTCACTAAAATGTGTGTTCTCTTCAGAGACCACACATGGATCCACCAGTGTCATTAGATGTGTGTTCTTTTTACTAACAACAACCAAAGTCATTGAAATGTGTGTTCTTTTCACATACCACATATGGATCGACCAGTGTCATTGCATGTGTGTTCTTTTCACAATCCACCTATGGATCCACCAGTGTCATTGCATGTGTGTTCTTTTCATAATCCACATATGGATCCACCAGTGTTATTGCATGTGTGCTCTTTTTACTAACAACAACCAGAGTCATTGCATGTGTGTTCTCTTCAGAGACCACATATGGATCCACCTGTGTCATTACATGTGTGTTCTTTTTACTAACAACAACCAGAGTCATTGAAATGTGTGTTCTCTTGAGTGACCACACATGGATCCACCAATGTCATTGCATGTGTGTTCTTTTTACTAACAACAACCACAGTCATTGAAATGTGTGTTGTCTTCCGAGACCACACATGGATCCACCAGTGTCATTGCATGTGTGTTCTTTTTACTAACAACAACTAGAGTCATTGCATGTGTGTTCTTTTCACATACCACATATGGATCCACTAGTGTCATTGCATGTGTGCTCTTTTCACAATCCAACTATGGATCCACCAGTGTCATTGCATGTGTGTTATTTTTACTAACAACAACCAGAGTCATTGCATCTGTGTTCTTTTCACATACCACATATGGATCCACCAGTGTCATTGCATGTGTGCTATCTTCACAATCCACCTATGGATCCACTAGTGTCATTGCATGTGTGTTCTTTTTACTAAGAATAACTGGAGTCATTGCATGTGTGTTCTATTCACATACCACATATGGACCCACCAGTTTCATTGCATTTGTGCTCTTTTCACAATTCACCTATGGACCCACCAGTGTCATTTCATGTGTGTTCTTTTCACATACCACATATGGATCCACCAGTGTCATTGAAATGTGTGTTCTCTTCAGAGACCACACCTGGATCCACAAGTGTCATTGCATGTGTGTTCTTTTTACTAACAACAACTGGAGTCATTTCATGTGTGTTCTTTTCACATACCACATATAGATCCACTAGTGTCATTCAAATGCGTGTTCGCTTCAGAGACTACACATGGATCCACCAGTGTCATTGCATATGTGTTCTTTTTACTAACAACAACCAGAGTCATTGAAATGTGTGTTCTTTTCACATACCACATATGGATCGACCAGTGTCATTGCATGTGTGTTCTTTTCACAATCCACCTATGGATCCACCAGTGTCATTGCATGTGTGTTATTTTCATAATCCACATATGGATCCACCAGTGTCATTGCATGTGTGCTCTTTTTACTAACAACAACCAGAGTCACTTCATGTGTGTTCTCTTCAGAGACCACATATGGATCCACCTGTGTCATTACATGTGTGTTCTTTTTACTAACATCAACTAGAGTCATTTCATGTGTGTTCTTTTCACATACCACATATAGATCCACCAGTGTCACTAAAATGTGTGTTCTCTTCAGAGACCACACATGGATCCACCAGTGTCATTAGATGTGTGTTCTTTTTACTAAGAACAACCAAAGTCATTGAAATGTGTGTTCTTTTCACAATCCACCTATGGATCCACCAGTGTCATTGCATGTGTGTTCTTTTCATAATCCACATATGGATCCACCAGTGTTATTGCATGTGTGCTCTTTTTACTAACAACAACCAGAGTCATTGCATGTGTGTTCTCTTCAGAGACCACATATGGATCCACCTGTGTCATTACATGTGTGTTCTTTTTACTAACAACAACCAGAGTCATTGAAATGTGTGTTCTCTTGAGAGACCACACATGGATCCACTAGTGTCATTGCATGTGTGTTCTTTTTACTAAAAACAACTGGAGTCATTGCTTGTGTGTTATTTTGACATACCACCTATGGATCCACCAGTGTCATTGCATGTTGGTTCTTTTTAGTAACAACAGCTAGAGTATTTCATGTGTGTTCTTTTCACGTACCACATATGGATCCACCAGTGTCATTGAAATGTGTGTTCTCCAAAGTCATTGAAATGTGTGTTCTTTTCACATACCACATATGGATCCACCAATGTAATTGCATGTGTATTCTTTTCACCATCCACCTATGGATCCAGCAGTGTCATTGCATGTGTGTTATTTTTACTAACAACAACCAGAGTCATTGCATGTGTGTTCTCTTCAGAGACCACACATGGATCCACCAGTGTCAATGCATGTGTGTTCTTTGTACTAACAACAACCAGAGTCATTGAAATGTGTGTTCTTTTCACATACCACATATGGATCGACCAGTGTCATTGCCTGTGTGTTCTTTTCACAGTCCACCTATGGATCCACCAGTGTCATTGCCTGTGTGTTCTCTTCAGTGACCACACATGGATCCACCAATGTCATTGCATGTGTGTTCTTTTTACTAACAACAACCACAGTCATTGAAATGTGTGTTGTCTTCCGAGACCACACATGGATCCACCAGTGTCATTGCATGTGTGTTCTTTTTACTAACAACAACTAGAGTCATTGCATGTGTGTTCTTTTCACATACCACATATGGATCCACTAGTGTCATTGCATGTGTGCTCTTTTCACAATCCAACTATGGATCCACCAGTGTCATTGCATGTGTGTTATTTTTACTAACAACCAGAGTCATTGCATCCGCGTTCTTTTCACATACCACATATGGATCCACCAGTGTCATTGCATGTGTGCTATCTTCACAATCCACCTATGGATCCACTAGTGTCATTGCATGTGTGTTCTTTTTACTAAGAACAACTGGATTCATTGCATGTGTGTTCTATTCACATACCACATATGGACCCACCAGTTTCATTGCATTTGTGCTCTTTTCACAATTCACCTATGGATCCACCAGTGTCATTTCATGTGTGTTCTTTTCACATACCACATATGGATCCACCAGTGTCATTGAAATGTGTGTTCTCTTCAGAGACCACACCTGGATCCACAAGTGTCATTGCATGTGTGTTCTTTTTACTAACAACAACTGGAGTCATTTCATGTGTGTTCTTTTCACATACCACATATAGATCCACTAGTGTCATTCAAATGCGTGTTCGCTTCAGAGACTACACATGGATCCACCAGTGTCATTGCATATGTGTTCTTTTTACTAACAACAACCAGAGTCATTGAAATGTGTGTTCTTTTCACATACCACATATGGATCGACCAGTGTCATTGCATGTGTGTTCTTTTCACAATCCACCTATGGATCCACCAGTGTCATTGCATGTGTGTTATTTTCATAATCCACATATGGATCCACCAGTGTCATTGCATGTGTGCTCTTTTTACTAACAACAACTAGAGTCACTTCATGTGTGTTCTCTTCAGAGACCACATATGGATCCACCTGTTTCATTACATGTGTGTTCTTTTTACTAACATCAACTAGAGTCATTTCATGTGTGTTCTTTTCACATACCACATATAGATCCACCAGTGTCACTAAAATGTGTGTTCTCTTCAGAGACCACACATGGATCCACCAGTGTCATTAGATGTGTGTTCGTTTTACTAACAACAACCAAAGTCATTGAAATGTGTGTTCTTTTCACATACCACATATGGATCGACCAGTGTCATTGCATGTGTGTTCTTTTCACAATCCACCTATGGATCCACCAGTGTCATTGCATGTGTGTTCTTTTCATAATCCACATATGGATCCACCAGTGTTATTGCATGCGTGCTCTTTTTACTAACAACAACCAGAGTCATTGCATGTGTGTTCTCTTCAGAGACCACATATGGATCCACCTGTGTCATTACATGTGTGTTCTTTTTACTAACAACAACCAGAGTCATTGAAATGTGTGTTCTCTTGAGAGACCACACATGGATCCACTAGTGTCATTGCATGTGTGTTCTTTTTACTAAAAACAACTGGAGTCATTGCTTGTGTGTTATTTTGACATACCACATATGGATCCACCAGTGTCATTGAAATGTGTGTTCTCCAAAGTCATTGAAATGTGTGTTCTTTTCACATACCACATATGGATCCAGCAATGTAATTGCATGTGTATTCTTTTCACCATCCACCTATGGATCCAGCAGTGTCATTGCATGTGTGTTATTTTTACTAACAACAACCAGAGTCATTGCATGTGTGTTCTCTTCAGAGACCACACATGGATCCACCAGTGTCAATGCATGTGTGTTCTTTGTACTAACAACAACCAGAGTCATTGAAATGTGTGTTCTTTTCACATACCACATATGGATCGACCAGTGTCATTGCCTGTGTGTTCTTTTCACAATCCACCTATGGATCCACCAGTGTCATTGCCTGTGTGTTCTCTTCAGTGACCACACATGGATCCACCAATGTCATTGCATGTGTGTTCTTTTTACTAACAACAACCACAGTCATTGAAATGTGTGTTGTCTTCCGAGACCACACATGGATCCACCAGTGTCATTGCATGTGTGTTCTTTTTACTAACAACAACTAGAGTCATTGCATGTGTGTTCTTTTCACATACCACATATGGATCCACTAGTGTCATTGCATGTGTGCTCTTTTCACAATCCAACTATGGATCCACCAGTGTCATTGCATGTGTGTTATTTTTACTAACAACAACCAGAGTCATTGCATCTGTGTTCTTTTCACATACCACATATGGATCCACCAGTGTCATTGCATGTGTGCTATTTTCACAATCCACCTATGGATCCACCAGTGTCATTGCATGTGTGTTCTTTTTACTAAGAACAACTCAAGTCATTGCATGTGTGTTCTTTTCACATACCACATATGGATCCACCAGTGTCATTGCATGTGTGTTCTTTTTACTAACAACAACGAGAGTCATTGCATGTGTGTTATTTTCAAATACCACATATGGATCCACTAGTGTCATTGCATGTGTGTTCTTTTTACTAACAACAACTAGAGTCATTTCATGTGTGTCTTTTCACATACCACATATAGATCTACCAGTGTCATTGAAATCTGTGTTCTCTTTAGAGACCACACATGGATCCACCAGTGTCATTTCATGTGTGTTCTTTCTACTAACAACAACCAAAGTCATTGAAATGTGTGTTCTTTTCACATACCACATATGGATCGACCAATGTCATTGCCTGTGTGTACTTTTCACAATCCACCTATGGATCCACCAGTGTCATTCCATGTGTGTTCGTTTCATAATCCACATATGGATCCACCAATGTCATTGCATGTGTGCTCTTTTTACTAACAACAACCACAGTCATTGCATGTGTGTTCTCTTCAGAGACCACCTATGGATCCACCTGTGTCATTACATGTGTGTTCTTTTTACTAACAACAACTAGAGTCATTTCATGTGTGTTCTTTTCACATACCACATATAGATCCACTAGTGTCATTGAAATGTGTGTTCTCTTCAGAGACGACACATGGATCCACCAGTGTCATTACATGTGTGTTCTATTTACTAACAACAACCAAAGTCATTGAAATGTGTGTTCTTTTCACATACCACATATGGATCGACCAGTGTCATTGAAATGTGTGTTCTTTTCACATACCACATATGGATCCACCAGTGTCATTGCATGTGTGTTCTTTTTATAATCCACATATGGATCCACCAGTGTTATTGCATGTGTGTTCTTTTTACTAACAACAACCAGAGTCATTGCATGTGTGTTCTCATCAGAGATCACATATGGATCCACCTGTGTCATTACATGTGTGTTCTTTTTGCTAACAACAACCAAAGTCATTGAAATGTGTGTTCTCTTGAGAGACCACACATGGATCCACTAGTGTCATTGCATGTGTGTTCTTTTTACTAAAAACAACTGGAGTCATTTCATGTGTGTTCTTTTCACATACCACATATGGATCCACCAGTGTCATTCAAATGTGTGTTCTCCAAAGTCATTGAAATGTGTGTTCTTTTCACATACCACATATGGATCCACCAGTGTCATTACATGTGTGTTCTTTTCACAATCCACCTATGGATCCACCAGTGTCATTGCATGTCTGCTCTTTTTACTAACAACAACCAGAGTCATTGCATGTGTGTTCTCTTCACAGACCACACATGGATCCACCAGTGTCATTGCATGTGTGTTCTTTTTACTAACAACTACTAGAGTCAATGCATGTGTGTTCTTTTCACATACCACATATGGATCCACCAGTGTCATTGCATGTGTGCTCTTTTCACAATCGAACTATGGATCCACCAGTGTCATTGCATGTGTGTTATTTTTACTAACAACAACCAGAGTCATTGCATGTGTGTTCTTTTCACATACCACATATGGATCCACCAGTGTCATTGAAATGTGTGTTCTCTTCAGAGACCACACATGGATCAACCAGTGTCATTTCATGTGTGTTCTTTTTACTAACAACAACCAGAGTCATTGATATGTGTGTTCTTTTCACATACCACATATGGATCCAGCAGTGTCATTGCATGTGTGTTCCTTTTGCAATCCACCTATGGATCCACTAGTGTCATTGCATGTGTGTTCTTTTCACAATCCACCTATGGATCCACCAATGTCATTGCATGTGTGCTCTTTTTAGAAACAACAACTAGAGTCATTGCATGTGTGTTCTCTTCAGAGACCACACATGGATCCACCAGTGTCATTGCATGTGTTTTCTTTTTACTAACAACAACCAGAGTCATTGAAATGTGTGTTATTTTCACATACCACATATGGATCGACCAGTGTCATTGCCTGTGTGTTCTTTTCACAATCCACCTATGGATCCACCAGTGTCATTGCATGTGTATTCTTTTCATAATCCACATATGGATCCACCAATGTTATTGCATGTGTGCTCTTTTTACTAACAACAACCAGAGTCATTGCATGTGTGTTCTCTTCAAAGACCACCTATAGATCCACCTCTGTCATTACATGTGTGTTCTTTTTACTAACAACAACTAGAGTCATTTCATGTGCGTTCTTTTCACATACCACATATAGACCCACTAGTGTCATTGAAATGTGTGTTCTCTTCAGAGACCACACATGGATCCACCAGTGTCATTACATGTGTGTTCTTTTTACTAACAACAACCAAAGTCAGTGAAATGTGTGTTCTTTTCACATACCACATATGCATCGACCAGTGTCATTGCATGTCTGTTCTTTTCACAATCCACCTATGGATCCACCAGTGTCATTGCATGTGTGTTCTTTTCATAATCCACATATGGATCCACAATGTTATTGCATGTGTGTTCTTTTTACTAACAACAAACAGAGTCATTGCATGTGTGTTCTCTTTAGAGACCACATATGGATCCACCTGTGTCATTACATGTGTGTTCTTTTTACTAACAACAACCAGAGTCATTGAAATTTGTGTTCTCTTCAGAGACCACACATGCATCCACTAGTGTCATTGTATGTGTGTTCTTTTTACTAAAAACAACTTGAGTCATTTCATGTGTGTTCTTTTCACATACCACATAAATCCACCAGTGTCATTGAAATGTGTGTTCTTTTCACAATCCACCTATGGATCCACCAGTGTCATTGCATGTCTGCTCTTTTTACTAACAACAACCAGAGTCATTGCATGTGTGTTCTCTTCAGAGACCACACATGGATCCACTAGTGTCATTGCATGTGTGTTCTTTTTACTAACAACAACTAGAGTCATTGCATGTGTGTTCTTTTCACATACCACATATGGATCCACTAGTGTCATGGCATGTGTGCTCTTTTCACAATCCAACTATGGATCCACCAGTGTCATTGCATGTGTGTTATTTTTACTAACAACTACCAGAGTCATTGAAATGTGTGTTCTCTTCAGAGACCACACATGGATCCACCAGTGTAATTGCATGTGTGTTCTTTTTACTAACAACAACTAGAGTCATTGAAATGTGTGTTCTTTTCACATACCACATATGGATCGACAAGTGTCATTGCCTGTGTGTTCTTTTCACAATCCACCTATGGATCCACCAGTGTCATTGCATGTGTATTCTTTTCATAATCCACAGAAGGATCCACCAATGTCATTGCATGTGTGCTCTTTTTACTAACAACAGCCAGAGTCATTGCATGTGTGTTCTCTTCAGAGACCACCTATGGATCCACCTATGTCATTACATGTGTGTTCTTTTTACTAACAACAACTAGAGTCATTTCATGTGCGTTCTTTTCGAATACCACATATAGATCTACCAGTGTCATTGAAATGTGTGTTCTCTTCAGAGACCACACATGGATCCACCAGTGTCATTACATGTGTGTTCTTTTTACTAAGAACAACCAAAGTCATTGAAATGTGTGTTCTTTTCACATACCACATATGCATCCACCAGTGTCATTGCATGTGTGTTCTTTTCAAAATCCACCTATGGATCCACCAGTGTCATTGCATGTGTGTTCTTTTCATAATCCACATATGGATCCACCAATGTCATTGCATGTGTGCTCTTTTTACTAACAACAACCAGAGTCATTGCATGTGTGTTCTCTTTAGAGACCACATATGTCTCCACCTGTGTCATTACATGTCTGTTCTTTTTACTAACAACAACTAGAGTCATTGAAATTTGTGTTCTCTTCAGAGACCACACATGCATCCACTAGTGTCATTGTATGTGTGTTCTTTTTACTAAAAACAACTTGAGTCATTTCATGTGTGTTCTTTTCACATACCACATATAAATCCACCAGTGTCATTGAAATGTGTGTTCTCCAAAGTCATTGAAATGTGTGTTCTTTTCACATATCACATATGGATCCACCAGTGTCATTGCATGTGTGTTCTTTTCACAATCCACCTATGGATCCACCAGTGTCATTACATGTCTGCTCTTTTTACTAACAACAACCAGAGTCATTGCATGTGTGTTCTCTTCAGAGACCACACATGGATCCACCAGTGTCATTGCATGTGTGTTCTTTTTACTAACAACAAATAGAGTCATTGCATGTGTGTTCTTTTCACATACCACATATGGATCCACTAGTGTCATTTCATGTGTGCTCTTTCCACTATCCAACTATGGATCCACCAGTGTCATTGCATGTGTGCTCTTTTCACAATCCACCTATGGATCCACCTGTGTCATTGCATGTGTGTTCTTTTTCCTAAGAACAACTCGAGTCATTGCATGTGTGTTGTTTTCACATACCACATATGGATCCACCAGTGTCATTGCATGTGTGTTCTTTTTACTAACAACAACCAGAGTCATTGCATGTGTGTTATTTTCAAATACCACATATGGATCCACTAGTGTCATTGCATGTGTGTTCTTTTTACTAACAACAACTGGAGTCATTTCATGTGTGTCTTTTCACATACCACATATAGATCTACCAGTGTCATTGAAATGTGTGTTCTCTTTAGAGACCACACATGGATCCACCAGTGTCATTGCATGTGTGTTCTTTTTACTAACAATAACCAGAGTCATTGAAATGTGTGTTCTTTTCACATACCACATTACGATCGACCAATGTCATTGCCTGTGTGTTCTTTTCACAATCCACCTATGGATCCACCAGTGTCATTGCATGTGTGTTCGTTTCATAATCCACATATGGATCCACCAATGTCATTGCATGTGTGCTCTTTTTACTAACAACAACCACAGTCATTGCATGTGTGTTCTCTTTAGAGACCACATATGGATCCACCTGTGTCATTACATGAGTGTTCTTTTTACTAACAACAACCAGAGTCATTGCAATGTGTGTTCTCTTTAGAGACCACACATGCATCCACTAGTGTCATTGCATGTGTGTTCTTTTTACTAAAAACAACTGGAGTCATTTCATGTGTGTTCTTTTCACATACCACATATAAATCCACCAGTGTCATTGAAATGTGTATTCTCCAAATTCATTGAAATGTGTGTTCTTTTCACATACCACATATGGATCTACCAGTGTCATTGCATGTGTGTTCTTTTCACAATCCACCTATGGATCCACCAGTGTCATTACATGTCTGCTCTTTTTACTAACAACAACTAGAGTCATTGCATGTGTGTTCTCTTCAGAGACCACACATGGATCCACCAGTGTCATTGCATGTGTGTTCTTTTTACTAACAACAACTAGAGTCATTGCATGTGTGTTCTTTTCACATACCACATAAGGATCCACTAGTGTCATTGCATGTGTGCTCTTTTCACAATCCAACTATGGATCCACCAGTGTCATTGCATGTGTGTTCTTTTACTAACAACAACCAGACTCATTGAAATTTGTGTTCTTTTCACATACCACATATGGATCCACCAGTGTCATTGCATGTGTGCTATTTTCACAATCCACCTATGGATCCACCAGTGTCATTGCATGTGTGTTATTTTCACAATCCACCTATGGATCCACCAGTGTCATTGCATGTGTGCTCTTTTTACTAACAACTACAAGAGTCATTGAAATGTGTGTTCTCTTCAGAGACCACACATGGATCCACCAGTGTAATTGCATGTGTGTTCTTTTTACTAACAACAACTGGAGTCATTGCATGTGTGTTCTTTTCACATACCACATATGGATCCACCAGTGTCATTGCATGTGTGCTCTTTTCACAATCCACCTATGGATCCACCAGTGTCATTGCATGTTTGATCTTTTTACTAACAACAACCAGAGTTATTGCATGTGTGCTCTCTTCAGAGACCACACATGGATCCACCAGTGTCGTTGCATGTGTGTTCTTTTTACTAACAACAACCAGAGTCATTGAAATGTGTGTTCTCTTCAGAGACCACACATGGATCCACCAGTGTCATTGCATGTGTGTTCTTTTTACTAACAACAACCATAGTCTTTGCATGTGTGTTCTTTTCACATACCACATATGGATCCACTAGTGTCATTGCATGTGTGTTCTTTTTACTAACAACAACTGGAGTCATTTCATGTGTGTTATTTTCACATACCACATATGGATCCACCAGTGTCATTGAAATGTGTGTTCTCTTCGGAGACCACACATGGATCCACCACTGTCATTGCATGTGTGTTCTTTTTACTAATAACAACTAGAGTCATTGAAATGTGTGTTCTTTTCACATACCACATATGGATCCACTAGTGTCATTGCATGTGTGTTCTTTTCACAATCCACCTATGGATCCACTAGTGTGATTGCATGTCTGCTCTTTTTACTAACAACAACCAGAGCCATTGCATGTGTGTTCTCTTCAGAGACCACACATGGATCCACCAGTGTCTTTGCGTGTGTGTTCTTTTTACTAACAACAACCAGAGTCATTGAAATGTGTGTTCTCTTCAGAGACCACACATGGATCCACCAGTGTCATTGCATGTGTGTTCTTTTTACTAACTACAACTGGATTCATTGCATGTGTGTTCTTTTCACATACCACATATGGATCCAGCAGTGTCATTGCATGTGTGCTCTTTTCACAATCCACCTATGGATCCACCAGTGTCATTGCATGTGTGTTCTTTTTACTAACAACAACCAGAGTCATTGCATGTGTGTTCTTTTCACATACCACATACGGATCCACCAATGTCATTGCATGTTAGTTCTTTTCACAATCCACCTATGGATCCACCAATGTCATTGCATGTGTGTTCTTTTCACAATCCACCTATGGATCCACCAGTGTCATTGCATGTGTGTTCCTTTTACTAACAACAACTGGAGTCATTTCATGACTATTCTTTTCACATACCACATATGGATCCGCCAGTGTCATTGAAATGTGTGTTCTTCTCATTAACCACAACTAGAGTCCTTGGATGTGGGTTCTCTTCAGAGACCACATATTTATCCACTAGTGTCATTGAAATGTGTATTATTTGCAACTCTAGCCGTTGTCCACAAACAATCGGGACGCAGAGCTAGCCAGCAACTGCTCAGGGCTTATAGAAGACCCGATCCCCGACTATTAGGCGTCGATGGATCAGGGTGCGTGGACGATAAGGATGTCCTTCACGAGGGCGATCCGCGAGAAGTCTATTTTGCGAACTGATGGGCAGTGGCAATGATGCTGGGCCTACGTCCTTGCCCTTATCCCCTTAACCTCGGGGCCGAAGATCAGATCGTGTTCCTTCATCGCCATGGAGAGGGAGAGGCTAAAACTCAGCTTGCACGATGCTCAGATGTTCGCCCACTACGACATACTAGCGCCGCCGTTCGCAAGGCTTCTGGCCGGCTTCGAGCTCAACTACGACGGGGTTCCTATCGCGCCGCTCTTGCGCGAAAACGCGTTGGCGAGGCAGATCGAGGAGCGCTGCCGCCAGCTGTCGGAGCGGAAGAGGGCAGTGGCGCGGTACTCACGTACGAGTGCGTACTGGCGAAAGCTGTTCAAGAAGGAGAGAGCTGCGTTAATTGAGTTGTGTGGAACCCACCGGCGGGAGATTCACCTGGATCTGTGCAACCCCGAAGGGAGGCAGCACTTCTGGGCAGTGCCTGGGCGTATGACCTCCACCGTTATCGATGCAGCACGCCGTGAAGAATCCATGAGGAGGAGGAACGCTGCCGGGAACGTCGGCATCGATTCCGACACGGAGGAGGCTGGCGGCAACGCGGACAACGTCATCAATGATGGAGACTGCGGGAGCGTCATAGTCGATTAAGGCCACTTAAGCATAAATTAAATCTATGTATGGTATCTTAATGCGCTCTTTGGATCTGGGTCACCTAAGTCATGGTCGATTATCGTCATAATCTATATATGTTGGCCATGTTTTAGTTGTCTTTGTCTTTGGAACTAGTCGATCGAAACTCGTCCGATCCTGAAATAAAGTTCGCGCGTTCCCTAGCATATCTGATGGGACAATACGCTGACTCTACTCCCAGCACTTGATGGCACAGCCGTAATTTGGAGTGCGCTTGAGGAGAAGGGATCGAGCGTGTTGTAATAGTGTACTACTCTTGTCCAGATATAACTGACTTAGTTTTTTTGGATATTTAATAAATGTGTCTATACCCAAAACATGTCTAGATACATGTTTTAGGTTTCTCTATCTTTCAAACTAATCAAAAGTCGTCAAATTCTGAACAAACAAAGTCATTGCGTTTACACCTGATGGGACTATACGCTGACTGTGCTACTTGATGGCACAGCCATAATTCTGGAGTGCGCCAGAGGAGATGGGAATGCAAGGGAGATGGGAACTAGTAGCCGCGTCCAAACGCAGGTAAAAAATTAATGCAATAATATTTAAAAATATTGTAATCTGGTCCACATGACCCCATTACAGACACGTTGCACGCGCCAGATATAAATAAAGATGACACGGCTAGTTTAGTTTCAGTGATATAATTCAACATACGACGTTATTGTGCCCGCATCTTTCTGCTCCTCTTATTAGTCTACAAGCCCACGCTGCATTAAGCATCAGTTGATGAGGATTAAAAAATGATAAAATGGCAAATAAAATAATTTTTAAGCTTACCTTTCATCCGGAGAAGCGTACAAAGAGGAATTTGGCATGGATTTATTATTTCTCCTGCAGTTAGCTGAAAGATCCTCAAGAACATCCTCAATCACCCCTACAACTTCTTCATATTCTAATACACCTCCATTATTTGCCCTTTCCTCCCCGTTCCGCTTACCCTTTTGTTTCTTTTCACACCCTTTTCTCGTCGGCACCTCCACTTCTTTATAAATTGGCTTCTTACGTATGATTTCATCTGAGTGCTCATCACCGTCTTCGCGCTGCTCTTCCTCCAGTTCTGGCTGAGAAGCCTCATTTTCTGCCACCGGGGTGTGAACAGGGACAATATCATGTGTAACTGGGTTTTTTCACAACCTCTTGATATGGCCGAATCCGCCACAACGTTTGTATTTCCTTTTCCTAGCTCACAGCCTTGAACCTTTATCGGTGGAGGCTTCGATCCTTAGCTTTCAAGGCCTCCCAGGTGGCCTCCTAAGAACTGGTGGTTGAAGTTTGAACCCTGGATCGACAATCTCCCAACCATATTCATCGGCCATAGGTGGTATGTTTTCTGCATAAGTTGTAGCAAACTTGTCCACGGAGAAATAGTTGTCGACATAGTTCTCTATTTCAGCTCCGCTACCTCTAAGCTTTAAGATGAAGTAAATTGCATGGTGACATGGCATACCAGTAATCTGCCACTACCTGCATGAACAAGTCTTGTTTCCAATGTCTATAGTGTACCTCCGTTCACTTCCACGCTTGTATTCTACATAAACCTTAGCCAATGTTCTGGAACTTCTGATCATCCTCATCTTTATCGTTCTCATTTCCCTGGTTCTTGCATTCAGTAACATAACCACCTTTGGAACTATTTTATGGCCTAAAAAATTTCTTGCACAAATTCTTTGCCTTAAATCTATCTTCACCATTATGCATTGTCTTATTGCATCCAACAAAATAACAATTCCAAGTGTCTTCATGCCCGAAATCTTATCATTGAAACTCTCTACCAAATTATTGCAAACAAAATCCACCTTGCTTAACTCACCAAACTTGCTTCTGGCCCATAGCTTGGTGTGATGTTCTTCAAGGTATTTTTTCACCTTTGGCACTACATACATGTTCTGCAAGTAAGTAGCATGCATGCTTGGGGTGTATGTGTATGTTGATCGCCACAAGTCCTCTTCAAAGATCTTTCCTTTTAACTTCTTCGTGAAGTTAGTAGCGAGGTGCCGCATGCATTCCCTATGCTCAACCCCAGGAAACATAGCATCAACAACATTCTCAAGACCCTCACATGCACCGGTGTGTATCACCAAGACTTCAGGGTGACCAATTACTTCCCATAGTCTCTGCATGAACCATGTCCAGCTTTCATTTGATTCACCCTCAAGAACAGCATAAGCTACGGGTAGAAGCCAATTATGCACGTCCAAAGCACAAGCAGAAGCAACATGTCCCCTGAACTTCCCTGTTAAAGAAGTTGCGCCTATTGCCAAGTATGGCCTGCAGCCGTCTAGGAATCCCTTCCAGCATGCCTTTAGGCAGACAAAACATCTCCTGAAGCATATCTTATCTTCCTTCTTATACCTTACCCCCCTCGAGACCTTTTCTCTTCCTTTCACAACCTCGTAATCGATGGCAACAACACTACCAGGTGATGTTTTCTCTACCTGAGCTTTGAAACTATACAACATATGAAAATTGTCATTCCACTTGCCTTGAATGAAGTCTAGAGCCATCTCCTTCCCATCAAAGAATCTGTGGTAAGGAATTAGAATGTTAAACTTTTTGCTAATCTTTGCTCTGATTTCAGCAGGTCCAATGTTATGATCCTGCCTCACCCAGTCAAGTACAGTAGCAGCAATCCACTTGGTAGTCGCCGGTCTAATTTTACCACTTAAAGAAGTATTAGGGCAGTTGTGTTTCTTCGTGTTTACTTTGATCAGCATTCAATAAGAATCCAAATAATTCAGAGCTAGTTATCAACAGAATAAATATGAGAAAGACTGAAACTAAATCTAGCTATTGCAACCTGAAATGGGTGTCCACCCCGCATTGGAGATGCATGTAATCTCCATTTACACACATTAATTTCCCTACAGTGCACCCTAAATCTCTTTTGGTCGCTCTTTTCAATGATAAATTCGAACCCAACTCTGATTGCATAGGTTGCGACTGCATATCTGTAGTCCTCCACATTATCAAAGACAGTACCCTCATCAATTGTAGGATTGTCCCTGTCAAAGTGTATCACTGGCCTGTCCATGTCTTTGTCGTCGTATCTACATACCATTTCCACATCTTCACATTCCTCTTCCTCATCAGTCCCATAGTCAGGCTCAAATTTCGAATCAACCAAATATTCCCTACTCTCCATCCTATCAGGGTCAGCGGCCATGTCTGGATATGCTTTCTCATCATCATCCGCATCGCCACACATTTCAGTGCCTTCATGCTCGCTTGACAAAGCATCATGCTCAAGGACAAGCTGTACAGATGTCCTGCGGTTACCAACACATATCCTTGCCATCACCACGGGACTAGAAATGCTAATTAGGGTATCCCCCTTCAATGTGGACGCACGGCACCTTCTCCGGGCTCCATACCTCCAAAGCTCTGCCCCCTGCTTCCTATCCCCCTGTTTCGTTGTCCTCCGGACTTGAAGGAGATTTTGTGCTCTCCAGCCGCGCAGGACCCATATCCGTGCTCTCAAGACTCGCAGGATCCATCTCCGAGCGGGATCCGGATCACCAGCGTTGTTGGGCCCCTAACCCAATGGCCGACTCTCGGTTTTCGTTTCCAGATGCGCCTGGGCGGTGGACGGCGGCAAGGAGACAGGGCAGGAAGGGGAGGGGAGGGGACATGAGGAGATGGCAAGGAGGGGAGGGCGGGAGGACGCCGGCCCAAGGGGACGATGAGAGTGGTGCATGACTGAGCGAAGTGGCGGCGGCAGGAGCAAAGTAGCGAAGCGGAGCGGAGCTGGTTGCGACAAAGCATGGAAAATTGCACATTAATGTGTTGTTGGGTGGCACCAGCCCTCGAACCTAGGACGCGCACCGTCGAAGGTGGAGGAGGCGGGCCCGCCAGTCAGAAAACATGCCACCCGTTAGCGCACTATGCACGGTAGCACTTCACAAAATTTTTTAGCAGGTCCCACATGTTAGTCTGTTTGATCAAAACTTGCATGTAGTGCATGGCTGGTTCACGCGCTAGTTCCGAAAAAAGCCCGTTGATCCAAACTTGAAGTGGTAGTTCCGCTTCTTCTCCCTCGTCTCCTCCTAGTGGCAGTTCCACTTCGTCTCCCTCATCTGTTATCCTCTTCTTCTTCTCCTCGTAGTGGTAGTTCTTCTATATTCCTCGATCAAAACATTCCCGCACGTAAGCCATGGCCAGTAGCCGGATCAAGAGGAACTGGTCCAATCTCCTGGCCGACCCACTTCGCAAGATTGCCGACTACTTTGCTAGAGAAAGAGGAGTACATCGACACCTATGCTGCTTGTCGGGAAGTCTACACCGATTGGCGCCGCACTTTAAAGGTGCCCGAATTCCATCTCAACAACTGGATCATGATAGAGCACACACTTCCAGACGTTGGCAACTTGACCTTCCTCAACCTCGCCACTGGTCGTTGCTTCAGGACAAATCTAATGGACATCCATCGCAGGTTCACATTACATCCGATATTTATTGGTATTTTCCATTGTAAACATCTTAGTGCTAACTGATACCCTCTTCTTCCAAAAGATTCTACTTCATCGGTGTTTCTTGTGGCGTCATCATGCTTGCTCAGAGGGTGGAGCTATACCAGATTCGGCTTCTAAACCCAATCACTCATAAGTCTAACACTGAGTTTCAAGCACACATACCATCTGATCTTCTGCAATTTGTCATCGTGACGAAGTCCCTGACGATGGTGTTCGTTTGCACTGATTATCCAAATCATATTGCATGGGCCGATGAGAGCACCCCAACGAGGCAAATCAATGAATCATTTGGAGCAGGATTGTATTCGCCACCTCCTGCTATGCTTTTAGACTGCATGACGCTATTCCGGGGGGAAGTATATGCATTACTTGAGAATGGAGACATCTTGTCGACCAACATCAAGTTAGAGCAGTGCGCGAGCACTGTAATGATGGCCAAAATAATTTCGGCCCCAGTCTTTGAACAGATACGCGGAACGTACAAATTTTAGCTTATGGAGTCATATGGTGATCTGCTTCCTGTGTTGAACAGGGATTTCGCCAAAGGGCAACCGGTGTTGTACCGGGTGGACATGGGGAACCGCTCTCTCGAGGCCATCGGTGACATTGGAAGTCGTGTCCTCTTTGTTGATTACAATTGGTCTATCTCCATTGACACCACGTTACACCCCACAGTCAAACCCGGTTGCATATACTACAGGAATTATATCAGACTGTACGATCATGAGGTTCAAGCCTGGGAAGAGGAACCAACAATGACGTATGTCTTAAGTCTGGAACATACACCGTGGCCTCACCCTCTGGACGAGATACTGGCAGCACATTGCATACGGAGAGAGTTCTCTGAATATGTGTTGCAGCACGTGGGAGCCGTCGATGACGAAATATATAGGGGAGAATGAATCCTATATTCATCCTAGGTTATTTGCTAGCATTTTCAGGTCTATTTTTCGAAGTAGAAATTTGTACTATATTTATATTATTTCGATCATCAGTATGCGTATTACCTTTCAGACAAAATTGTAATGTATTTAATTTTAGTACTTTCAGAATTCAAAGTATTTATTTTTAGTAGCTTCTTTCAGAATTCTCTGTGTTCGACATGGGCATCAGCTCAGCGCCGGAATTCAGGTTCCACATGGAAAATTGCACAATAATGTGTTGGTGGGTGGCACCAGCCCTCAAACCTGGGATGCGCGCCGTCGAAGGTGGAGGAGGCGGGCCCGCCAGTCAGAAAACATGCCACATCGGCATCCCCTATTTTTGATGCCCTTTAAAAAAAGAAAACACGACACGTCGTCATCCCCTGTTTCGGATGGTATTGCTACAATCGACGGTACATGGTGGCATATAAATAATATCGTATAAACATAAGGGCACAGTCGTCAACATTTCTAAAATGAAACCCAGTCCTGTCTCCTACCTGTCCTGGTACATTACCCAATGAGGTGGATAGCCACTATCGATCTTTTTAATACGTTCGCACTCTTATGCTGAGAAGAGAAATGAAGATTGAGCGGTTAATGCAACGAGTGTCGAACTATTACCCTCTAAGGAAATGGGAGATGGTTATTTTCACGCGGGCCCGTAGTCCAAACCTACTGTCAGTCTTTCACTCCCCTTCTCCGACTAACCATAGTTCACCTTGCGCAGCTCCTCCGCGCCGCACCAACTAGGGTAACATGGCCCCGCCTAAGCAGCCGCCGCCGCCACCGCGACAGCCGGTGAAACTGGGGTATTTAGCCCCTCTAAGGCAGGCCATGAAGCTCTACTTCAAGACCGGTATCCCATTGCCCTGCTAGGCGGATGATTTCCCCGAATGTGCCGAATCGGCCACGGCGGCGACGGCGGCGTCGTCGGCGCCAGATGCGGTAGGCAGGGCCAAGAGAGGGATGTGGAGAAATCGCGTGACGGCATTACGGCATGTTGTAGGTAGTGGGAACAAGGTACGCATCAAATCGTTCACGAGAGCATGCCGCCGAGGGTACACACCCTCGAACAGGGCAGCGCCAAGGTCTAGGAACTCTTGCGTCCATGCTTCGGCGTGGACTACCTTACCGCAGTGGGGGAGGCTGGGAGCACGCTGTCTGCGGCGAAGACGCTCCATCCTACGCAACGTCGGAGGCCGTACCGTGGCGGCGACCAAGCGTCTACACTCAGCATGCTGGATTGTTCTACATCCGGAGCTGGCGGCGGGCATCAGCTCAGCCCCGGAATTCAGGTTCAAGGTCACATGGACCTATGATCCCGAGAAGGAGATGCCGAATTTCAGTTTCGAAGAAATCGTTTGCGGCGGCGTGGACGGTCCAACTCAACCGGTACTGCCGCACACAAATCGCTCGTGCATGAACGATGCAGATTTCTTATAGTTTGGCGGGAAGGCAATAGATCAGTTTGGGTTAAATGATCAAAGAACTTATGTCCTCTCAAGGCAATTGGCCAGCCAACTTTTCTGGTGGAGATCTGTAGTTTCTTCAGTGTAGAATAGTTAAGTTCAGACTTAAGAATGGCTTTTGTAGATGAAATGCTGACGAATTGTTCTAGAAACTTGTAGGAAGTTTAGCCCACTTTTGTGCAGGTATAAGACCCTTTTGTATGGAAGTACTATTGTTGTAAGCAAATACTATCAAGTATCTATTTTCTTCAATTACTAGTCGTGGTTCAATCCAGTTAACTGGCATCTTTTTATCCCAGACTATAGATTTTGCGTCTGCTGTCTGTGTTGTAAACCATTTTTCCTTTGTCTTGTGTTGCCTGCAAAATGGTCCTACAGTTCAACGTGTTACAAATGTAGCTACCTTGTACTTGAAGAGGAGATGGACTACATTTTCCTAGCATCCACAGAATTGACATTGCTCATTGCCAGACCACCCTCTTTTCATGAGGTTGTCCTTGGTTATTCATAGAAATTATAAAGCACGGTGTTTAACTACATCGATTCAAACTATTACACACACACACTACATCAAATTCATTAACCACACATACTACATCGATTCAAACCATTACACACACATACTACTTCAAACTATTACACACACGTACTACATCGATTCAAACTATTACACATTTTTAGTCGATGCTAACTTCCTGCTAGGCTCTCCATACTACAAATTCATTAGCCACGCATACCACGACAATTCACTAGAGCTCTGTCTTCACTCGAGGGAAATCAGAATCACCAGCTCGTCCAAGCCCGGTTCCCCACCAAAACTGTGTGCGCCATCGTGAAACCGTGGTGGTCATGTGCCATCGATCCTTCCAGGCCAACACTGAAGGCGACGAGGACGCTTTCTGGCAGCCTCTTCGGGGCCCTGAATGCCATATACCGATTCCAGAACCTCCTCCAGGTGGATGATGACCGGGTGCTTCAGGCAAAGTTGTTGCCCTGCCCTACCTGGAATCTGCACCTCATACATCTTAGGAACGATGTCAGGATCTTTCAGCCACGCCTTTACCTTGATGACCCATCTATAGCTCGGTGGCACGATTTCCACCAGCTCGCCCCCAAGGCTACCGACAACCTTCTTGAGGGCCTCCGTCTCCCAACCATCCAATGAGAGGCTGTCAAAGCCGAGTTTGGAGAAGAAACGAAGCTGCCCCAAGTGATCGTCCCACCCAAAGGCGCGATGCCAACGCATGAAGCTCATTTTCTCCCGTAGCACTCGAAAGAACGGGAAGAATGCAGAGCGCGCTCGGTGTCTGAGCTGTGCTCGAGCCGGACGAAAAAATCGAATGGCGGCGCGCATACCTCAATGTTGACTTCATTTTGTCTGATCCCAAAACGAGACCTGAAAGCCGACAGCAACTCTACCAGCGACACGGCGGGACGGACGCCCAGCACGGTGGCCATGAGAGCATGGTCGTCGAACTATTGTGCTAGGGCTACCATGCTTGGGGTGCACGGCAGCACGCAACTTCCTGAGGCCGGTCGCTAGCCTGGATCGCCCGACGGGACGCGCTCCGCCGTGCGAGAAGGACTAGCCAAAGGCGAGATATTAGTCCGGGGACGCGAAGATCCGATACGGCGGACGATGCAACGGCAACGGCTGCGAACTTCGATTAGAGGTGTGGGAGGTTGACCGGACATGGCGGGGACGCAAATTAGAGAAAGTGCGAGCTCCGATCTGAGACGAGCAGCCAGAGCTGAGCAAATGTTATGGGGAGGGGAGCAGGGGAGAAGACCAGAGCAGAGCAAAGAAATAGATCTAGTCCACTCAGGGGTAAGCTAGTCCACGACCGCAAAAGATAACGGGGAATACTGACATGGCGGGCCAAGAAGAGTTGACCTAACGGCAGTATTCGAGTTCAACCTTTTTCGTCTGGTTCAAACGACCGTTTGGCCGTTAGATTTGTATTCACCCCCATTTGGCCCTTCTGGACAATTAGCGATTCTACTACGGCCCCTCCGCGTGATTGATGACAACTCGGGTACCGCGGTGCATTCACCCACCAAGTTTGGTACCGCAAATGAACATTCCCATGCTTTGCTGCTTTATTTATGATTGTGCGTGGAGCACCTGTACTCTTTAGGATCCCGTGCCACGTTTATGCTGAATCAACAAGGCAGTCACACTTTCGGGTTCCTAGTCATTTACTGCCGTTGTTGCAAACCCTGGGTCCATCTCGGAGCTGGCCAACTTCGTTGCGGGTAGCTTATTAGGGTGGCCCCTAAAATAATTTATGAATCATGTGAATGCATTGTCGTGAGGCCTCTTTGCTTTTTATTTGGTTCTCCCCGAGGTTGATCATGTGTGTGTTGCTATTCGTGCACCCCTGCAGGATAAAACTTTCTAAAAGTTGTGTCCGCGGTTATGGACGACATGGAGCATAGTATCTCGATCATAGACAACTATAACTAAAGTAGTGCTATAAATTTGATTTTAACATGTCTAGTAATCAGTTTCACTACAATGGAATGAGTAAATAAAAGTACCAACAACTGATGGATTTGGGACATCTCTAGCTAATTGTATCTGGCTAATAAGTATTGCAACTATAATGGAATGGTTAACTAAAATTGCCCACTGCTTATGATATCAGGATGACTCATGCTATCTATATAAGACTAGTAAGTACCACAACTATAATGGAATAAATAAAACTGCCAACGATGTGAGTTCCTCGGTTGGTCACGGGGGAAATATCAGGATGGGTATGTTTGGTGCTAGTATCAGGTTAGTTCCGAACAGGTCTTTCTTATCCCTCTCTCATAGCCGATAATTGTATCGAGTCTCTATAGGTTTTTTAGTGCATGCTTTGCTGCCGCTTCAGTCCACCATACCTATGTAGGCAAGAGCTGCCGAATTCTAGACTCGCCATGTACTGGCCTCAGTACTAACCGATCTCTTTTTCCTTTGCCCTTTGTCGGCACCCCTTTTGTTTTAGCAGGTTTGAGATCGACATCGTTAGTAGGGTTACCCTTTCGGCTTGGCCTGGGTAGGGTTATGGACACCATTGGTTATTCTTCAGGGCTCTTAGCCCCATTTGCATCTTATCTGTACTCGATGTTGTATCGTTTTCAAGGTGATTTGGATCTTTGTATTGTATATCTTTATTCTTGACTCATGGAGTCGTTGTTGTATATATATGTTATGTGGGTTCCATCGTGGACTATTGTGTAATGATATTACTTTGTTTTCCACCCGCACACAAGTGCCTAGTGGGCACCTTTAAATAGTTTCTATGCGGGTTTGGCGAAAATCTCTAAAACTTGCATAGGGTTGATTCGAGGGTGTTACAACAAGCAAGGCTCAGACGAAGACATCCCTGCGCAGCGCACTGCCTCCAAGCAAGTCCCGTGGATGGTGGATGAGGGGGGCTCCTCCTACCGCCCGTCGCAGGATCCACCCCCCTCATCGCGCGGTGTCACGTCGCTCGCCCGCACCGTGTCCACTCGCTGCCACACTGAGCCGCTCAACCCGGAGGCCACCAAGCGCATGGTGCGCGAAACTGGTGGACCACCTGTCAGTTGAGCAGGGCCATGAGAAGTGGCGTGACCGGATTGCTGAGCTCCTCGACGCTGCCACCCTCTCCCCGAAGGGCCTGGCGACTCGGGCCGCTGGAGGAGAGCTGGGGGCTGGGGGCACTCTCCCGCCCGGTTTGCGCAGAGGAACTACCAAGCTAGGCGACACCTCACTATCGCCCATGAACATCTGTCAGATCATCTCGCCTCCCGTCACCATGGCGTCACTGCGCGAGCATGAGGACCACCTCTCCGAGGAGATCACCATCACAGGGCAGCAGAATCGTGCGGCCCTCGACAATGGCAGGGCTGTCCAGGCCAACGACTACGTCGCCTTCACCAAGAACCTCCACCGTGTGGTCTGGCTGCACAAGTTCCGCCCGGAAACACCAGCGCTACGACGGCACCATGAACCCGTGTGAATTCCTCCATCTTTGCACCACGAGCGTCAAAGCGGCAGGGGGAGACAACCGCATCATGGCAAACTGGTTTCCCCTGTGTCTGAAGGAGCCGGCCAACACTTGGCTGATGAACCTCCCTAAGGAGTCAATCGACTCATAGGAAGAGTTCAGCTCCCTCTTCATCTCCAACTTCAAGGGGACCTACGAGCGCCCTCTCACCTACTATGACCTCCACCAGATATGCCAGCAACCAGGGGAGACCCTCTTCAAGTTCCTCTAGAGGTGCAGTCGAGTCCGCAACAAGGGGAGCCCGCTCACTGCTTTTTCCGAGGGCATGAAGGACGTCAATATGAGGGAAAAGATCGGGATTCGGGGCGAGAGCCTCACCACCACTGCTGAGCTCTTCATCATGGCCGAGAAGTGCGCTAAAGCCGTGGCGGGGCGGATGTTCGGCCTCACGGAGCCGGAGCTCGCTCCCAAGGCCTCTGGTGAATCCAAGGGTAAAGACAAGGAGCCCAAGCGCAAGACCGCCACCGTCCTGGAGGCTGAGCTGGATCAGAAGAGTCCTCGCGAGGGGGCCAGCGAGCGGGAGAGGGACGACAGCTCCTACTGCCACTTGCACAAGAAGCCAGGCCACCCCACCGACAACTGCTATCAGCTCAAGAAACTCCACGACTTGCGCAATAGCCAGAGAAAGGGAAGGCCAGGAAGCGGCCGAGGTGGCCAAGGTGGGGGCAACCAGTGAGGGAACCGTTGGAACAACTCCAGTGGACATGATGCCCCTCCAGCAGGTCACCAAGCCAACGTCACGCAACAACATCCACACCCGCAGGAGCAAGCACGCGTTGAGGACCCTAGGGGCTACCAGGAACCGCAAGGTGCCATAGCATGCATCCTTGGTGGCTCCCAAGCCCCAACGTCCAACCGGCACTTCAAGCTGCTCACTCGCGAGGTCGCGGCCACCAGACTAGGAATCCCCTCGCCGAAGCTCAAGTGGTCCTAGTGCGACATCACCTTCGACGCCAGCGACCACCCCATCTCCACCAGGCCTATGGGAACACTCCCCTGATCTGCACCCCCACCATCAACAACACTGTTGTTGCAAAGACCCTCATCGACGGAGGTGCTGGCCTAACCGTAATCTCCACCGAGACTTTTTCGTAGCTCCAAGTGCCTTACGACGGGTCGATGCAGACCCTTCCATTCTCTGGGGTGACAAGCGGGTCCACGACAACCATCCGACAGGTGCACCTCTCCGTCACGTTCAGAACACGTGACAACTACCGCACTGAGCTCGTCGACTTTGATGTGGTGCACATCAACCTAACATAGAACGTCAACCTCGGTTACCCTGAACTGGCCAAGTTCATGGCCGCCACTCACCATGCCTATAACGTGCTCAAGATGCCTAGCGGCGGCGGCAGAGTCATCACGGTCTGATGTGACAAAGTGGAAGCTTTGTGATCCCTAGAGCACGCCGATAAGACTACTGCCGCCACCTATCCCAAGGATGTGGATGCCCTAGACTACGTCGGAGGCTCCACCCGGAGGAAGCAAATGATGGCCCAGGAGAATGCCATGGAAAAAAGGGCAAAAGCTGCGATGTTCCCACCTCACAAGGAGCCAGGTGCAACCGGTACCCATGACCTCATGAGGGATTCAGGCGCGCCCCGGCCCGTCATAGCGAGGGAGGAGGTGCCTCCCGAGGTCGGCGGTGACGCGCGGGCTCCCAACTTCCCCATGGACTGTACCCAGTGCACATACAACACCTGCTATCCTCGCGACGGAAGCTAAGTGACCGAGAGGGCTGGCGGACCAGCCCGCTGGGAGGTGGATAGACCACTCCGAACAAAGCACCTGGATCTAAGTGTTTTTGAAGGTGAACCTCGATAAACCCTCCTTCCTTATGGTTCGCCCCCATCTAGAGGTGCCTGGGGAGTACTACTGGCACTTCCTTCGATCTTGTGCCGCGCACACGTTGGCTATTTGGTTTTTCTTCAAAAAAGGCATTTTTTACAAAAACCGCACCCTCGGATTTCCCTCACACACCCTGCATGAGCGGAGCTGGGGACGATGCCCTCTCAAGGCACCTAAAGTGTCGAGCTCTAAACTCACATGACAGTCATGGACATGAGTTACCTCGTCACATGGTTCCTGGTGCCTAAGATCCTCGTGCGGCGCGTGTATGGGCCTTTGACGATGGGTGCATTTTCCCTACGGTCCTCTCCTGGTAAGGTCTATGGGGCACCTCATCAAGGCCTAAAGTGTCGAGCTCTGAACTCTAGGCCCGTCCCTTGGCTGTGAGTTACCTCACCAATGGACCCTAACCTTGTTTTTATCCTCGCGGCGGCTCATGAGGCCCTGCTCCTCCGTAGCCCGAGTGCGTCAGGGCCTAAAGTGTCGAGCTCTGAACTCTACAACCATCCCTCGATCATTAGTTACCTCACCCATGGTCACTGACATCATTTTTATCCTTGCGATGGCTCATGAGGCCCTGCTCCTCCGCAGCCCGAGCAATTCAGGGCCTAAAGTGTCAAGCTCTAAACTCTATGGCCCGTCCCTCGGTCGTGAGTTACCTCACCCATGGTCCCTAGCGTCGTTTTTGTCCTCGCGACGGCTCATGAGGCCTTGTTCCTCCGTAGCCCGAGCATGTCAAGGCCTAAAGTGTCGAGCTCTAAACTCTACGGCCCGCCCCACGGCCATGAGTTACCTCACCCACGGTCCCTGACCGCGTTTTCATCCTCGCAACGGCTCAGGGGGCCTGCTCCTCCGTAGCCCGAGTGCGTCAGACCTACAGTGTCGAGCTCTAAACTCCACGGCCTGTCCCACGGCCGCGAGTTACCTCACCCACGGTCCTTGACATCGTTTTCATCCTCACGACGGCTCATGAGGCCCTGTCCCTCTCCAACACGGGCTTGTCACACCTAAGGTTCCTAGCGCTGAACTCTACGGGTCGCTCCCCGGTCGTGAGTCACCTCACCCTGAATCCCTGACTTTTGCAGAAAACTCAAGCGAAACTCCCAAAACCCTCGGCACGGGGGCTGAAAGAAGGAACACCTAATCCTAAGGATTCTCCTTGAGTGGTTCAGAGGGTGACTCTAGGGACACCCTCTTCAGCGGTTAAGCCTAGCAGGCCCGAAGAACGTGGGTCCTAAAACATACAACCTGGGACGAGGGTCAGTCACCTCACTTACGGTTCGCCCCCCTCTAGAGGTGCCCGAGGAGGGCATGTGAGCCTCGCGAGGCTGCACTCCCTCTAAAGGAGGTGGGCTCCAGAACCTAACAGGGGACCCCTCCGCGAGGGTACACACTGAGGTAACTCCTCAAGAGAACCTCCCAGACCCGCTTCAATCAACTAACCATGGCAAGCTGCCTGGACTCCCAATGACCCGGTCACCCAGGCTATCCCCTGCGAAGACAGAGGCCTACCCTCGCACGGTGCTAGAAGCCACGCGAGCCATGGGGCGCCACCCTCTCGAGGCACCGAGATCCTCACTAACCTACTCAGGCGCGACCCACTCCGCAGCAGGCTCGATGACAAGGGAAGCCCTACTAGTAGCACCCCCAAGTGTCGTCGCTAGAGATCGCCTCCCCGAGCGCCATGCCGTCAACCATGCCACGCGAGGGCTCTGCCCTGGACCCTTAGCCCTTCAGTAGATGCGCTCGACGCTCCTAAAAGGCCGTCCCTGCGGAAAAGAAATACGAGCCGCCCTCGCGGGCCTCAGCAAGAGGTCACCACCCCATGAACATGCCAAGGGAGAAACAACCACCGTAAAGATCCGCTTACAAACATAAAAAGGAAAGTCTTTCTTGCAAACCCCGCACGGGAATAGAACATCAGATGGATCCACCCCTTTCTAGGAAGTTCACCCTAAAATTCCAAATTACAAGGCAAAAGGGAGCTGACAACTGCTTCAGCATCACACCTCTAGGGGCTGGACCTTGCGCCCCTCGGTACTGCCATGACGGCCATGCCTATTAGGAAGCACGGAGGTGAGGCGGTAGTCAACACGGCACAACTGCATGTCGAACACTGAGATGGATAAGTCCCCCTCGTCGAGGTACCTGAATCAGAGCGTGAAGCCACGGTGGATACGGTGCTCGTAGAGAAACGATGGTAGCCACCGGTGAGGAACTTCTCTCTACCGAAGAAGGCCAAGATGCTGACCTCCCACTTCTCGTGCCCCCTGGAGTGGCACAGCCACGCCACGTCCGGGAGGTCATGAGCAGTGCAGCACATGAATCGTAGGGGGAGCCTCACCTCACGAGCCAGTCCAGGTCATCAAGGATGACGATGAAGTCGATGACCCTCTCTAGTTCAGGGTCATCCTTGATCTTGATGACCACGGGATCAAGGGTCCCCGGCAGAAGGGCCGTGGTAGTAGATGGAATGTTTGGGCCAGATCCGGCTTTGGACACCCCACCGCGCCCTCCGTGGCGACCCCTACCGCTCCCACGGAGACGGCCTCGACCGCGCTTAGGGGGAGCTTATCCCGAGGCCACGCCCGCCTCCACAGGTGCAAACACGGAGAGAGTCATACCGCGGCCGTCGCGCCTCCCCCGACCGCTTCTGCGAGGATGCCCTCGACCACGCTTCATCGGCCCCGTCTCTACCGCCTTGTCCATCAGCCGTGAAACGTGGGGGTATCATGGAGAGGGGGAGGGGTTTTCCACTTGAGAGCGTAAGAGATGAAGGAAGAAAGCAGTAGAGTGGGAGTAAAAAGATTCTTCCCTCACCTTTCACCGCGCCTGTCGAAAAGATGTATCACTGCGCCGCGTGCGCGGTATTAATCGCTAGACCCCACGTGTCGCCGCATCGTGGGAACAACTCCTGGAGCAGGAACAGTGCGCTTCAGATCTACGAGCAAGCACCCACGGCCGGTTGAGCTTCACAACTAGGATTTGAGAAGGTCGGGTCTTTGTTGACCCAGTGATTGCAGGGGCCCATCCACCGTCAAAGGCCGCTTGCCCCTTCGGGCCCCCGGGGGGAACACACGCATGCTAAGCGCCTGAGGGCTACTATCGGATCCCTAGCACCTGGGGTGACACGTCCGCGCGCTGAACGCGCCCTGCAACCTAGGGGTCCTAGACCTCTAAAGGCTGGATGCCACTTGGAGGGGCGGGCATCATGATGCGCCCTCCCTAGGGATAGTGTCACTGCCTCATGTAACGCCCCCAATTATTGGATACCCCTGGGTGCGTCCGGGGTAGAACGGTAACTGCACCGCAAGGAAAACGGGTTGTAGCCCCGACAACAAGTACAGCAAGTATGGGACTACCGCAGCGTCAACCGCCTCGGAAAAGAAGACCCGGTACACCCTTCTTTCGCAGGGCGAGGACATGTTATCTCGTGGCACGAGGTTACCCCAGTTGTCATTCTGGTGCAAAGGAGGGAAAAGCTGAGAGCATCGGATGAAGACAAACGACGACAACAAAGAACACGTGACATGAGGATGGAGTGGAGCGCGGCGAGCTAGACCAAGTCCATGTAAGTTAGTCTCCTAGACTGAGATCAGGAGGGGTGGCACTGTGGTGACCCTCCCCGCCCATAGACCAGGGGGATAGGCCCGGCGCCGCCCTATATAAGGAGCCCTTCTACCTTGCAAGGGACGGATCTCGGAGATCTGAAACCCTAGACTTCCATCCACCATAGTAACCTCATGAGGCAAGCGAGGAATACAACCAAGCAGAAGTAGGGGCTTTACCTCCTCACGAGGGTCCTGAACCTGAGTAAAAAAAATCTGGTGTCAACTCTCGGTCGTGCATCCGCTCCGCCAATGTAGCCATCACTGAACTCCTTCGGAATCGCGTGTCCAGCCCCCTCACGAACCAAGGGGTCGTTGGACCCTAGTTCCTTTGCGGGATAAATCCTCGACAGTAATAGATGTTATTTGGTTTTTACCCACCCACTAGTGTCCGCCTAGGACCCAAGTTCTTGACACATGTTCCGAGATCGAGCGTGCTAACCACATGTGGGGTGAATGGGAACCTCTTCGGCTTATTACCTGATTTCAAAGTATTGTACTGGGGCCACAAACTAGTTTGACGTTTTCATGCCATGTATTCCATGTTATGCCATGTTTAATAATTGTTGCTCGATGAGCGTTTACTACTGCACTGTTTAGGATGTGGGTCGTTATGTTGAGGATTATACGTAAGGCCTTTGATCTCTTGGTCGATCTCGCAACCTCTGGGTCCGTCTTAGGAGCCGGCCGACTTTGTTACAGGTAGCTTAGTGGGGTGGCCCCCATGTACTTGCTTTGGGTCTAGGAAAGCGTCGTGTCTGAGGCCCCACCGGCATAACGATGGGTCTATGTTAATTGATATGGCAACAAGGGTTGAAGTGCGTGTGGAAACTTTTGTGCACTCCTGCAAGGTTAAATCTTTTTTAAAAGTTGTGTCTGCGGTTATGGACGACTTGGAGCACAGTTTCTCAATCATAGACAACTATAACTAAAGTTTACTATTATAAATTTGGCTTGTATCTGATATGACTAGTAAGTTGGATAACCACCATGGAAAGAATGAATAAAACTGCCAACCGTGTGAGTTTCCTCGGAAGGACTTCCTTGTTTGGTCTCGAGGGGGAAATACCAGGATAGGTATGATTGGTGTTAGTAACAGGTTGGTTCCAAATAGGTCTTTCTTATCCCTCTCTGATAGCCGACAGTTGTATCGAGTCTCTATAGGTTGTTTAGTGCATGCTTTGCTGCCGCTTTAGTCCACCATACGTATGTAGGCGAGAGCCACCGAATTCTAGACTCTCCATGTACTGACCCCTCTTAGCCCCATTTTCACCTTAACCGTACTCGAATGTTGTATCGTTTTCAAGGTGATTTGGATCTTTGTACTATATATCTGTCTTCTTGAATTATGGAGTCGCTGTTGTATATGTGTTCTATGGGTTCCATCGTGGACTATTGTGTAATGATATTATTTTGTTTTCCACCCGCACTCAAGTGCCTAGTGGACATCTTTGAATCGTTTCTATGTGGGTTGGCGGGAATCTCTAAGACTTGCATAGGGCCAATTTGAGGATGTTACAAAGTGGTATCAGAGCCTAGAAGTTATGGTACCCCACTGGTCTAGCCTATAGGATAACCTGGCTAACGGTCGATGTAGAGTGTCAAACTATTTTGCAAAATTGGTTGGATAGATCTTATTGGGTATGCTTTTACTCCTTACCCTATGTTATTCTCCTCTTACCTCTACGTGCTTTGAACCTGCTCTTATCTTTTCTTCGAGTCCAGGATTTCTTGTGGTTGGGATTCCATCGTACCTTCAGGGTTTCACTTCCTCCCTTTTATAACGGTGGTGTTACAATCATCAATCTCCATCTCGTTTGTTGTACCCTTCATCTAATATTTTGTCCTTGAACTCTTTATCTGTATGTTCCCCTTGATGGAAGGATGTATGGTTGAAAAACATATGAGAAGGATGAGCATTGGTGAAGTTGGAGTATACCTTGAACATGTGTTATCCATGCCAATGAAACCATCGCGACACCTAATCATTGTGTCTTTTCATACGATTTCTTTTGTATCTTCCGGTGGTTTCCAAAGCGATGAAATCATCTACACCAGATCCGCTAAAGAGACTACATCACCCCTTTGTTTTCCAACCATTGCTTGTGAAGATCTTCAGTCTGAATTCTGAGAGTGCTTGCATGATTCTTCTATTCATGTACAGAGTAATGCTTTGAGTGCGGGATGGAGTCACGACCATACCACTACTCTTATCATTCTCTTCGGTACGTTGAAGGGTGGATCAATGTAATTTTACTCCATTTGATGAAGTTAGAGGTGGCCTTATGTCTTGATACCTTTACCTCTGACTTTGTTTCTCCAGAGTGATCCCTCAACAGACAGGAGCGGCGACCCCTTGTTAGAGGTGTTGTCGATTTCAAGATGGAGAAAGAACCCTTGTTAGTGGTTTCGCGAAGATATACATGCAGCAAGAAGATTCAGACTGTCGGCCTTCTTCCTCGTACCATGAGGCAGATCTCGAGGGTGATATCCCTTGTTAGTGGTGTCGAATTGTAGCACCCCGAGTAAAACCACTACTAGAAAATCGTGTATTGTTTTTATTTTGTGCATCATCATGACTGTATGCTCATGTCATCATGCCACATTGCATTTGAGCATCTTCATGTCTGTTTGCATATGTTTGTCTAAATCTATTTTCTAAAAGTTCATCTTTGTTTTCTAAATATCACCCTCTTTATTTCAAATCAAAACCTCGGTATTTTTTGATCTTTGGTTTGTCTAAAAACTATTTATAAACGTCTTTTAAAAATAAAATAAATAATGTTTTGTCTAGGGAGGCAGTCTAGCCGGTCAGGCCAAAGGCCCAACTGGCCAAACCGCCTACCACCCGGCCCAAAAGAAACCCTAGCTAACCTAAACCCTAACCAACCCCTACCACTGCCACCACCTGACCCTAACCCCACCTAACCACAGACCCAACACGTTGTTGCCACAGCGCAGCACACACACAGCAGCGTGCACAGCTACATGCACCTGTGTAACACCCTCAGATCGGCACTATGCAAGTTGTAGTGATTCCCGCCAAACCCGCATAGAAACGATTCAAAGGTGCCCACCACGCACTTTCGTGCGGGTGGAAAACAAAGTAATACCATTACACATTAGTCCATGATGGAACCCACAGAGCAGATATATACAACATGACTCCATGAGTCAAGAATACAGATATACAGTACAAAGATCCAAATAACCTTGAAAACGATACAACATCCGAGTACGGACAAGATGCAAATGGGGGCTAAGAGCCCTAAAGAATAACCAATGGCATCCATAACCCTACCCAGGCTAAGCCCAAAGGGTAACCCTGCTAACGACATCGAACTTATACCTGCTAAAACAAATGGGGTGCCGACAAAGGGCAAAGGAAAAAGAGAGCGATCAGTACCGAGGCCAGTACACGGCGAGTCTAGAATTCGGCGGCTCTCTCCTACATAGGTATGGTGGACTAAAGTAGCAGCGAAGCATGCACTAAACAACCTATAGAGACTCGATACAACTGTGAGCTATTAGAGAGGGATAAGAAAGACCTATTCGGAACCAACCTGATACTAACACCAATCATACCCGTCCTGGCATTTCCCCCTCGAGACCAAACGAGGAAGTTAAACCGAGGAACTCACACAGTTGATAGTTTTATTCATTCCATTATAGTTGTAGCACTTAATAGTCAGATATAGATAACACGAGTCGTCCTGATATCATAAGCAGTGGGCAGTTTTAGTTAACCATTTCGTTGCAGTTGCAATACTTACTAGTCAGATATAATTAGCCAGAGATATCCCAAAACTAGCAGTTGTTGGCACTTTTATTTACTCATTATGTTGTAGTGAACATGTCAAGGTCAAATTTATAGCACTACCATAGTTATAGTTGTCTATGATCAAGATACTGTGCTCCAAGTCGTCCATAACTGCGGACACGGCTTTCAGAAAGATTTACCCTGCAGGGGTGCACAAATAGCAACACACACAGGATCAACCTCGAGAAGAACCAAATAAAACGCAAGGAGGCCTCACGACAATGAATTCATAGGATTCATAAATTATTTCAGGGGGCACCCCACTAAGCTACCCGCAACAAAGTTGGTCGACTCCGAGATGGACCTACGGTTGGCGTTAATGGTTGTAAACGACTGGGAACCTGAAAGTGTGACTGGGCTTGTCGATACCGCGAAAACACTCTACATTCCAAAAAGTACAGGTACTCCACACACAATCGTAAATAAAGCAGTAAAGCATGGCATAAGTACATGATAGTAATAAAGCCCCAAAATACTTTGTGGCCCTAAGAAATAAAGTACGAATCAAGCTCAAGCAAAGGGGGATCCATAGGGTCTCCCATATATGGATAGTGCAAATAGTCAAGGAACGGGTATCAAGTAGTTGGGGCCTACGAGACACAAGTGAGCATGGAAAAACCAAATATCATATATTGCTCACCGATGCCTCTACATTAGTTATATCTTTTCCTAGCATTTTAATTAACAAGTTGTAATGAAAGTCATGATCATCTCCACCATTAAACATGTGCCAACCTTCCAACAGTGGTGGAACGACAACAAAGCGAAGCTGCACTTGAGCAAACAACTACGACTCGCAAGGCCGACTGTCTATCAAACAATAGGCAATAGGATGTGTCCATGGCAATATAGAGGCTGCAAGGAATATAAATGGTGCACGAAAACTAAAGCATCGCAATATGGATAGCAATAGATCAATAGGAGGAAATAAAGACTACAAAAGAAAAATACGTAGAAAGGGGGAGATTGCTCGCCTAGGAAACATAGCTAACGGTTCATATCCGAAGAACTTGTCAATACTCGCATCAACTCAACGGCCTAATCCATGAAGAAGCAAAGCACTAAAAGAAACACCGGATGCACTATTTAATACTACGCAGAAGATCGGGCATGATGCATGTATGATATATGACTTGGCAAAGATGCGATGCAACTAGGAAATATTAAGCGAAAACGGGGTCCTGACAATTAATTAGAAGGTTCATGTTGTATAGATACCCCGCAATTTAAATGTTGTCTTATCAAGGCAAAACATAGCATCGGTTCGCTACACAAATTTAAACAGAGGCTTTATAAGACTAGAATAATCCGCCTATAGTCTCCATATTTAATTTAGGTTAATCATCGAAATACACCCAAACACCAACAATATGTATGCAAACATGTTCAATTAATATGCAGCAAGTATATGTCATATATTATAAAATATAGGGGTCTCGGATAGGGGTCACACATCGAATCGACGATCTTGGTGTTCACCGGGGGGTCGATGGGGTTTGGGTTCGGTCTTCGGTTCCATGATCGGTCTTCATGTCTATGATGGAGGACTCGATGTTCCGTGTAGAAGGCCTTGGGGTGTTCTGTGATGGAGTACTTGGTGGTTCCAGGAAGGAGACCTTGTCAATCGGGCGCCTCCATGTTTCATGTGGACTATCTTTGGATTGTCGAATATGCGCAGCAGATCTTGCCAATACTGAAGCGTAGGTAGCATGCTCATCATCTTATCAGGACACACCCGTATCAGCACATCACCAACACGGGCAAAGGCAAACATCCATCTCCTTGCTAGATCCATCACGCATGGAAGCAGGCACATGCCAAACTCGAGCGGGGCCTTGGATGGCACTATAGAGGTTCACATGGGCGACGACGGTGACCATGACGGGTCGAATAAGACACCTGCGAGGGGCGGCGACCTGGACACGAAGATGGAAGTAGCAAAGCACTACAAGGGACGAGGAGCTCAGGGGAAAAGGTCGATGCAGGGGACGGGCAAATGACGAGGGTGGAGGCCAGCGGCTCATGGGCACAAGGCAGAACGGTGACCTCGGGACGAGGGCGAGGCTGAGGCTAGCGAGGAGGTTGCAGCATCGGCCACGGACAAGGTGGGGCGACGAGGAAATCCATAGTGGCAGGTCGACGGTGGCGCAGGAGCTTGGGGTCACGGTCGGGCAGAGGGACTCGAGGACGGCGCGATCGCGCATGCTGGCTGGAGGCGGGGAAGAGGGCGAGGTGCAGCGACGTCGTGCGCTTGCGGGCGGACAGGTCGAGCTCGCTCGGGTGCACGGCGGCGTGGTGCGAAAAGGAGGTCACGGGCAAGGAGATGCAAAGAGGGCAGAGGCAGGCTCAACGGCGATGCACTGCAGGGGTGGCGGAGGCTGGCGAAGCTGGGCGGAGGGGAGCTAGCGAGCGGCTGCTCGAGATCTGGCGGCGCGGGGACAGCAGAGAGAGATGGGGTGAGGTGGGGATCACGAGGGCGGTGGCGGTTAGTCTCGTGAGCGAGGTTGGACGTAGGGTAGGGATCGCGATGGAGAGGTAGGGGAGCGGGATGGTGGGGCCAGGGCGCAGACGTGACACGGGGCGGTATGTGGGGCACTGTGTCACATGGTGTACATGGGGTGGACATGGTCGGTGAGGTGCGAGGCCAGGTAGCGTGCATGTTGTGTGTGCACTACGCTGTGTCGCTGCGCTACAGCTGTGGTGTACTGCAAGGACTGGGGAACTGGATCCTCTAACGTGTAGGAGCAAAGTCAGGAAGCTACATTAGCAGTTATGTGTAAAATCATAAAGAAAAGTCAGGATATTGTAGCATGTACTGTACGCCAGGTACTGTAGTTATTTGCTGCAGGTGATTACTGTAGCACAAAAGTGTCTAAATAAAAAATATTTACACCATAATTTTGTTTATATGTAAGTACTACAGATGTTTATTGTAGATTTATATTTTGCAAATTAATCTAAGTCGTCTGAGCCTTAATCATATGGTTTGGAAGAAGCAAAGTTAGACTACTGTAACTTGGGTTGGCATGCGGTAGCGGGTGTAGGGTAGGTTTAGCTAGGATTTAGTTTAGCTGGGGTTATATTGGATTAGGGCTAGGTTTTATCTAGTCTGAGCTGGGCTAGTGGGTAGTAGGTAGCCTAGTCTAAACGGATGGACTCCTCCCCACCAAACATTTTATTTAAACATTTGTTTGGTTTTATTTTAATAAAAGATTTATAAATAGTTTTAGACAAATAAAGATCCGGAATAGACCGGGGTTGGATTTCGAATAAAGACGGGGACATTGAGAAAACAAAGGTAGGCTTTTGGAAAATAGTTTTAGGCATATAATGTGAATGCAGACATGAAGATGCTCAAATGCAATGTGGCATGATGACATGAGCATGCAGTCATGATGATGCACAAAAATAAAAACAACACGCGATTTTTTAGTAGTGGTTTTACCCGGGGTGCTACAATTCGACACCACTAACAATGGATCTCGCCCTCGAGATCCGCCTCATGGTACAGTTAAGAAGGCTGATGGTCGGACTCTTCTCACTTCATGTAGATCTTCGCGACACCACTAACAAAGATTCTTTATCCATCTTGAATCATCGACACCACCAACAAGTGATCGTTCTTCACGTTCGTTCATAGAACACTCTAGAGAAACAAAAGACGAAGGTAGAGATCTCGACAGATACGGACACCTCTAACTTCCATGGAAGGAGTAAGATTACATCGATCCATAATTCAACATACAAAAGTGAATGAAAAGTGTAGTGGTATGGTCGCAACTCCATCCCACACTCAAAGCATTACTTTGTACACGAATAGAAGAATCATGTAACCACTCTCGGAATTCAGACTAAAGATCTTCACAAGCAATGTTTGGAAAACAAAGGAGTGATGCATTCTCTTCATCGGATCTGGCATAGATGATGTCGTCGTGTTGAAAACCATCGGACGATACAAAAGAAAAAATCGTATGAAAATACACAATGATTAGGTTCCGTGATGGTTTGATTGGCATTAACAACACATGCTCAAGGTATACTTCAACTTCACCAATGCTCATCCTTCCCATAATGTTTTTTCCAACAATACGGATATCCGTCAAGGTGCAGATACAAATAACAAGTTCAAAGACCAAAAAAATATTGGATAAAATAGTACAACAAGCGAGATATAGATTTGATGATTGTAGCTCCACCGTTTAAAAGGGAGGAAGAGAAACCCTGAAGGTACGACAGAAACCCAACAACGTGAAATCCTAGACTCAAAGAAAAATAAGGGAGCATATTCAAAACACACAAAGGTAAGACGAGAATTGCATAGGGGTAAGGAATAAAAGCAGACTAAGCAGATCTATCCAACCGATTTTCAAAAAGAAATTGACACTCTACAACAACCATTAGCTAGGTTATCCTACAGGCTGGACCAGTGAGGTATCGCAATTGCTGGGCTCTGATACCACTATGTAACACCCTCGGATCGGCCCTATGCAAGTTGTAGCGATTCCCGCCGAACCCGCATAGAAACAATTCAAAGGTGCCCACCAGGCACTTTCGTGTGGGTGGAAAACAAAGTAATACCATTACACATTAGTCCACGTTGGAACCCACAGAACAGATATATACAACATGCCTCCATGAGTCAAGAATACAGATATACAGTACAAAGATCCAAATCACCTTGAAAATGATACAGCATCCGAGTACAGACAAGATGCAAATGGGGCTAAGAGCCCTAAAGAATAACCAATGGCGTCGATAACCCTGCCCAGGCCAAGTCGGAAGGGTAACCCTAATAATGACGTCAAACATATACCTCCTAAAACAAAAGGGGTGCCGACAAAGGGCAAAGGAAAAAGAGAGCGGTCAGTACTAAGGCCAGTACACGCCGAGTCAAGAATTCGGCGGCTCTTGCCTACATAGGTATGGTGGACTGAAGTGGCAGTGTAGCTTGCACTAAACAACCTATAGAGACTCGATACAACTGTCGGCTATTAGAGAGGGATAAGAAAGACCTATTCGGAACCAACCTGATACTAACACCAATCATACCTGTCCTGGCATTTCCCCCTTGAGACCAAACGAGGAAGTTAAACTGAGGAACTCACACAGTTAGTAGTTTCATTCATTCCATTATAGTTGCAACACTTACTAGTCAGATATAGATAGCACGAGTCGTCCTGTTATCATAAGCAGTGGGCAGTTTTAGTTAACCATTCCGTTGCAGTTCCAACACTTACTAGTCAGATATAATTAGCCAGAGATATCACAAATCCAGTAGTTGTTGGCACTTTTATTTACTCATTCCGTTGTAGTGAAACTAATTACTAGACATGTCAAGGCCAAATTTATAGCACTACTTTAGTTATAGTTGTTTATGATCAAGATACTATGCTCCAAGTCGTCCATAACCGCGGACACGGCTTTCCGAAAGATTTACCCTGCAGGGGTGCACAAATAGCAACACACACACGATCAACCTCGGGAGAACCAAATAAAATGCAACGAGACCTCACGACAATGCATTCACAGGATTCATAAATTAATTTAGGGGCCCACCCCAATAAGCTACCCGCAACGAAGTTGGCCGACTCCGAGATGGAACCAGGGTTTGCGTCAATGGCTGTAAACGACTGGGAACCTGAAAGTGTGACTGGGCTTGTCGATACCATGAAAACACTCTGCATTCCAAAATAGTACAGGTGGTCCACGCACAATCGTAAATAAAGAAGTAAAACATGGCATAAGTATAGGATAGTAATAAAGCCCCAAACTACTTTGTCGTCCCAAGAAATAAAGTACAAATCAAGCTGAGTCAAAGGGGGATCCATAGGGTCTCCCATATCTGGATAGTGCGAATAGTCAAGGAACATGTATCAAGTACTCGGGGCCTACGGGACACAAGTGAGCATGGAAAAACCAAATAACATTTATTGCCCACCGATGCCTCTTCATTAGTTATATCTATTCTTAGCATTTTAATTAACAAGTTGTAATGAAAGTCATGATCATCTCCACCATTAAACATGTGCCAACCTGCCAACAGTGGTGGAACAACAACGATGCGAAGGAGCACCTGAGCAAGCAACTACGACTCGCAAGGCCGACTGTCTATCAAACAATAGGCAATAGGATGTGTCCATGGCAAAATAGAGGCTGCAAGGAATATAAATGGTGCATGAAAACTAAAGAATCACAATACGGATAGCAATAGATCAACAAGAGGAAGTAAAGACTATAAAAGAAAAATAGGTATAAAGGGGGGGATTGCTCGCTTGGGAAACACAGCTGACGTTTCATATCCGAAGAACTTGTCGATACTCGCATCAACTCAACGGCCTAATCCGTGAAGAAGCGAAGCACTAAAAGAAACACTGGATGCACTATTTAATACTATGGCAGAAGATCGGGCATGATGCATGTATGATATATGACTTGGCAAATATGCGATGCAACTAGGAAATATTAAGCGGAACTAGGGTCCCGATAATTAATTAGAAGGTTCATGTTGTATAGATACTGTAACACCCCATTTTTAGTTAATCTTATATTAGGACTTTGTTTGTGCATTCATGAGCATCATCCCTTTAAAATTGCATGCAAAAGAAATAAAGTAAAACCCTAAACCCTAATTTCCTTCCCCTCTTTTGAAATGAATTCAAAATGGTTTTTGTATTTTGAAAACTCAAAAACATGTGGATCCCAAATGGAATAAAGGGGCCCCCAACTATTTCACATGTTTTACAAACCCTCTAGTATTTTTGGAATATTTAAAACAGAGAAAATTTGAAATTACAAAAGTGAAAAGAAAACATAAAAAGAAAAAGATTTCTGGAAATAAAAACATAATCCTAACTCTACCTAGGCTACATTCCAACTTCTCTCTTCCCTCTTCCTCCGCGTGTGCAGCAGCCAGTCGCCACTACCCTTGCTTTGCTATAGCCCAGCAGTGGCCCAGCCAGCCAGCCAGCGGCCCCGCACCGCTTCGGCCTTGGAACCCCGTCGTCGTCTTCGTCCCCGACAGAGGGAGCTCCTCGTTGTTGCTACGCTCGCCGTCCGCCGCCACAACCACGCCAAGATGCCCGCCACCGATAGCCCCGACGCCTACAAGACCCCTGGCTGCCGCTGAGGAACCCTAGCCCTCCTTCTCCCTCTCGCGTGCATTCCCTTCCTCTCTATGCCGTGCCTGCCCGAAACCCTAGCTCTCCGGCCACCGATGCCCCCTATTTCCGACCACCCCTTGCCCCTCGAAGGCCATAAGCTTGACCACCGTCGTCTCCTCATTCTTCTCCACCAAGCCACGCAAACTAGGAAGCCCTTCCTTGGCCAGAATCGAGCCCGAAGTCATCACCTTCCCGAGCTCCGGCTGCTGTCGATTCACCTCCGTCCGGCCTCCCCTCTCTTCCCCGACCCCGGCATTACGTTCGTGGTGAGCCACTGGTGCTCTAGCACCTCTCCACACTCTCCCTCTCGTTCCCTGTCGCCATGCACTACCGCTTGCCGCTGTCGGCCGTCGTCGTGGAAGTCGCTCCGGCGACCATCTCATGGCAGCGCCGCCACAGTTAGGCTCCATGCAGAGCCCCGCGTTGAGCCAGCCCCCTCCGCGCCCCAGCATCGCCTGTAGCGCCAGCCCTGAGTTCAACCTAGGAGCAATGGCGACGATGATGTCATCGTGATGTCAGACTGATGGAAATTAATAAATATATGACATGTGGGCCTAGCTGGAAATTAATTTATATAATATCCAAAAAAATGTTTTAAAATGGATTAAAAAGAGAAAAAATCATAACTAATTCATTTTAAATCCGAAAAATATGTATAATATATCAAAATCTTTAGAAAATGAAATCTACACAATAGAATTATAATCATGCATTGTTAAGCAACTTTTATTACAAGTTTAATTAGAAGAACAAAGCAACCCCTCATAGGTGTTCTGAGGTTTTTCCTGTTTTAGGGTTTATACCCCTCGGAACCCCGTTTCAACTGTCAAGCATGCTTTAGGGCTTCATTTCAATACTATTTAATTTGTCATATCATCATACTTACTTGAGCATTGCATCCATGCCATGTGTTGATTGTTGTTTCCCCTTTCTTTCCGGTGTTTGCTTCTTCCCGGTAGAATACGATATCGAGATCAAGATTGAAGACCGAGGTTAACACCATCAAAGATCAACGAACGATACTTGATCAACTGTAACCAAGTCAAGTATAAGGCTTTCGAAGATCTATTTATGGGTATCAACAAACAAGGCAAGCATAGCCGCACCATGATACAATCCTATGATTTTGAAAGTATTTCAATCTTGCCATGATGTATAAGAGTCTATTGTGGTCTTCTATCGATAGATAGAGTATCCTATCTATTTCATTACTCCCTTGAGCTTATATTACCTGATCCACTATTCCTAGCATAACCAGGTTTGGCTTGTGTGCACTGCTAGAGCTTATCTGTGTCTTGCTTAGCCATGCTTAGCTATCAGTTCCGGTTCATCCAGATGATGTATCAGATGCAAAGAATCTAGTATGATAGGAGAACGAGGTATACTGATAAGGTAAGATCAGTGGTAAAGGTTAAACATGCTAAGGCTTGTATGGGAGGCCACGGTGGGATGTGGTTTTTGTAGTCCCATGCTCGCCACCATTAGGACCCGAGTTCTTTCCTTTGGAACAGAGACGAGCGTACAGCCACACGGGGCCTGGAAAACCTCACGAGTAACTAACTTGCCTAGTAGATTCCATGAGTCACATAGTTCGGGCATTCTATTCGACATATGCATAGAAAATGTTTTGAAAGATTTGGCGGGTGAAGGTGCATCATAACACGTAGGTAAGCGTGGCCGAGGTTGCTTGGGGTCGATGGAGCCCCTGGTAAACCAACCTTGCCTCACATCTCTAGGGACCGGCTTCGGGACTTGACCCGTTATGGAGGAACCATCCTTAGGGCATGACTCATGGTCTCGACGAAAGCAAGGTAAAGGTCGTGGCCAACCACCGTCTACCGGCCTTCCAAGGAATAGGGCTAATGTCCTGGCATTAAGAGTCGGTTGGTACGTGTGGGTAAAGTTGTACACCCCTGCAGGGTTAAATCTTTTCGAAAAGTCATGTTCACAGTTATGAACGCTTGGTGACCAGATTCTAAGATCATAGAGAACTTTAACCTAATCATAAAATTGGCAGATCAACGTGTGCTAAAGGTTGCTTCCTCTTGGGTACGAGGGGGTGATCCTAGTTGTGAGATGAGGATTACTTTGGTGGATATCAAAAGATGATGATCAATTCTTTGAAGATGTCGCTCTCTTATCCCCATTTAAAATATTCTTATTAGACGAGCTTCTTCTCCCTCCTGTTTTATAAAAAAATATGGATTTATGCAAAATAACCCCACCAGCCATAAGTCTTGCAGAGTACACCCTGTACTCATCCTTGCTTTGTTGATACTTTTATAGCAGAGAAAGTGTTCCCTAAAGATAAGTTTGGTACAATATCGACACTGACGAGTAGCTTGGGGTTCCCCACCGGCAGCCTTGAATCTATGGACTGGGACGTCATCGTTATGCTTCAGGCCTATTAGGCCATTTGTTAAGTTTGCTACACTTAATAGCATAATTTGCCTTCCGTTGTTTGATGTTTGTGGTTAGTGACCTCTGTTGGTAATGTTTTGGTTCTTTGCTCAGTTATGAGCTTGCTGAAATAATTTTGTCTCGTAGGGTTACTGTTGTGTTACCGATTTCACACTAGATATCCTCGAGCTCTAGGTTAAGATTATGTCAGGCTAAGGTCTGGATTTGCATAACCCTGATCCCGGGGGTGTCACAGTTTTTAGTACCAGAGAAATACGGACTGTAGGAAAACCTTGATATTGGTCGATGTTGAGTCTAGTGCTTGTGAAAACTAATTGAAAGATGAAAAGTATTCGTGAAAACTCTAGTATGCTTCTTTTTCTCCTTATCTAGTTCCGCTCTAACTCTGGGTCATCTTACCTTGTGTTGATTTGGAAAAAGTTTTCATATCTCTTCTAGTCTTTCAAAACTTAGATGCCTTGCATGCATGTTGTTTCTCAACCAGTTGACCTAGTGTTGAGTTCTTTAGAGTTGTGTGTGTGTTCTTTGTTCCCTTTACTCTACTTCAATCAAGATATTCCTTTCCATCAAGATCTCTCAACCCTTTGGGCCAACAATATTATATTGTAGGATCCATGATGTTCTGTTCTAGGCTTCGAGGTTTCCTTTCGCCTCGTGTGCCTCCTTTTTGTTTGTTTGGGTACTTCAGAAGTCATTTCTTCTCTTGGAAGCTACCTCGTGATTGCTACCTTGCAGTGTACGCTGTATCAATCAAGTAGTAGTTACTCTTTTCTTGGGTTTTTAACCTTGGACTTGAACCAAAGGTCCGAGATTGTACTGGATTCTGGTGTTGTGAATCTTGTACATGAAGCTGATCTTCAACCCAAGATCCATTCCTTTGACCCCCGTGGTTAATGTTCAAACATTACCTCATGATGGCTGGTACTACAATTTTAGCCTTCGAGCTTGTGGTTAGTGTCATGATTGAGTTGTGACAATCAAGGACTTCCCCTACCACTAGCTATGGCAGATGTTCTTTAATGGAACCAAAAATATCACGACAAGAGTACTCCTCGTGAGTCTCTCATCTATATTCGTGACTCTGCCACACCTTCCCCTCTTCTGCGTCAGTTTTCGGAAGATTGATAATCTACGCATCCACATCTTGGGATTCAATCCTGAGCATGTTATTTCCCTTGTTGTTCCCGACCTTTGTCCACCAGCTGGTAGCCAAGTAGTAAATGTGCATCGGTGTCTTCCAATGCAAGATACTCTTGTGGTCCATCATGACAAACCATTTCGGGATGTTAGGAGAAACAAACTCCAGTACCTTGTTATATCTAGGACCAGGTCAAAGTGTTGTAATCCACAGATTAGGAGGCATGGTTAGCTTCTATCTGTTCTACCTTGGAGTATCACACTCTTTTATATCAAGAGGTTGTGGTGAGTTCCATGATCCTCTTTATGAAGTGATACTTCTACACATATTTACCCACCCTTCCTCTGAGCTTTCTCGCGCGTAAATGATGCATGTGCGTAATAATGTGACCATTTGAGATTCTTAGCGACTTTTTTTAATTCGAACTCCAAGGACATTTGTATCATTCTTAGCATGATGGTTAACCCTATCGCTAAGTGAAGGATGATTGTGCCACCAAGTCTGCTATTCTGGTGCACTCTCTTCGGTCAAAGAGTTAGGCTTATGCCAAAGCTCTGAGACTATATCTTCTTGCCTTACCAAGCAAGTTTCCTCTCGAACTAAGTGACATATCGGTGGTCCGTGATATTCTGGTTGTCTTCTAGAAGTATCGCCATGTTGCCACATGACCGTGTTGTCAAGTTCTTCAGTAAGCAAGTTCTCCAAACCGCTCCTTTCTCCAAGGATCCTTACCGGATACCCCTGAACTAGTTGGCTGAGCTTAAACAACAACTTGGAGAGTTGTAATACAAAAGTTCTATCTGACTTAGTTCCTCCTTAAAGGGATGTCTAGTTTCGTTCGTGATGAAGAAAGATAGTATCTCCTTCATGGATATGTTATCTTTCCACACCTTTGATTTGATTTGGGTTATCGTCAAATCAAACTCAGCCCCAGGGACTATCCTGATGGTGTATCTATTCGTGTTGTTTCACCTGGGTACATCTTCATGTTCTTTGGTCTGACCAATATTGTCGTTTTGTTCATACCACATGTGAGTCTGCCTTCTTGGGGTATCATGATAATTTTTTTGTTGAGCCCATCGATGACATCCTTATCCTTCCCATGCTAGACCAGATTCATATGGAATAATTGGCGTTAATCTTGGAAACCTTTTGAGAAGTATCTTCGTGTTATCTCGAAGTATGTGTTCTGGATGTTAGAAGTAACCTTCTTTGGTTGACGTGCAATAGTTGAAAGATGTCGCCGTGGATTCGAGAAAAGTTATCTTTGTTTTCTCGGGAATCATTTCAAGTCAGTCAAGCATGTACAAAGTATTCTTGATATGGTAGGTTTATACCCTCCGATCTCAAGAATATTCTTTAAGCACGCTAAGCCACTAACTGATTTGTCATGGAAGAGAAGAAGTTATAAAACTTCAATATCCTCCTAAATGTTTTCCCAACAAGGATTCAGTTGTGTTCCGTTGCAAAACAGTTTATGCAAGAGCAATTATCTTTTGTATAACTTGTTAATACATGGGTGCCGCAGCCTAGCTCTTTCTTTTGGAGCTTGACAACATAGTCCATGTCTTGAGAATCTAGTAACTTTACCTTTGCAGTAAATGTTGCAAAAATTTCTATTCGGACATGCTGAGTCTAAAGTATCTTTCCACCTAACCAGAGCTGAATCTCAAGAAGATATGATGGTTACTGTTCATCAAGGTTTTTGGCGTAGGTCTCTTTGAAAATCCGACAAGATTGATGTAATGGTTGACATAGTCTGTCGGGAGGCCTATTGTCATATACTCTTGAATCAGCAATAACAACCACCCCTCATAAGGCTTCTTCTATGATCTATTATGGAGCTGTACTTATGGTTTCCTTTGTATGTGAAGTCCGACCATTACTTGATGTCCGCTTTCTCAAACATCAAGGAGAACATTTAAAGAAGTGTTGCTAAATGTCTCGGTCGATCCTCCGGACCCTTTTATGTTGGCAAGTGTTGTTGAGCCAAGTAATTGGAGTCTGAAAAGGAAGTTTCTTTTTCCTCGTGTCATCAGGAATCTTCTTACTTATTCATCTTGGTGGTGTAAAGTGATGTCATGATCTTTGGAAAAAATTGATAACCCTCGATGAATAAAGAGTTTCCTTCGTTTGTCGACCATGTTCATAGAGTGATGATGATTTCGGTAATCAGAAATTCCTCTTGCTACATGCTCCTTGTGACTCTTATGAGTCCTCCCCATAAAACACATTTCTATCTTAACCTTCTGTTGAACGAAAGAGTGATCCTTCTGTATCAAAAGTAGTTCAACAGCTTGGTTATCCGTATCTTTGTATCCCTGGAAGATTTACTTAAGCCGTTAGTAGAGGTTCATCTTTCAAAGTTTGTGGTCGTGTTCTTTACATTGTAAGATCTTCCCTTTCTAGAAGCCTAAACACTTCTGAAGTTTCATGGTCTTAATCCTTATGAAGACTAGCTATCTAACAACTTGAAACCCATCTCCTCTTTTCCTCCGTTACCTTTACGTGTTTCATGCTTGTTGGCTCTAGAGATGTTATGAAACATCTACGCAAGAGTTGACCATGAGATACTTGGTTTGTGTCTTTCCCTCTCCTCTTTAGTGTGTGCAGTTACCTCGAAGAAATGAAGCGCTTCATTAATTCAGTAACGGTGGCATGGATCAACCTGTTCGAGAAGATCGTGGAAGTCTAGTGTAACCCTTTTTCTTCTATCTTCCTCCCTAGGAATCTCGGGAAGAGATTCTGTTCAGGGGGATAGAGCTGTAACACCCCAATTTTAGTTAATTTTATATGAGGACTTTGTTTGTGCATTCATGAGCATCATCCCTTTAAAAGTGCATGCAAAAGAAATAAAGTAAAACCCTAAACCCTAATTTCCTTCCCCTCTTTTTGAAATGAATTCAAAATGGTTTTTATATTTTGAAAACTCAAAAATATGTGGAGCCCAAATGGAATAAAGGGGCCCCCAACTATTTCGCATGTTTTACAAACCTATTTTTGGAATATTTAAAACAGAGATAATTTGAAATTACAAAAGAGAAAAGAAAACAGAAAAAGAAAAAGATTTCTGGAAATAAAAACCTAATCCTAACTCTACCTGGGCCGTAGCACAACTTCTCTATCTTCCCTCTACCTCCGCGCATGCAGTAGCCAGTAGTCGCTGCCCTTGCTTTGTTGCAGCCCATCTGTGGCCCAGCCAGCCCGCCAGCGGCCCCGTACCACTTCAGCCTCAGAACCCTGTCGTCGTCTTCGTCCCCAACTGAGGAAGCTCCTCGTTGTCGCCGCGCTCGCCGTCTACCGCTGCGGCCGCGCCAAGATGCATGCTTCCGATGGCCCTGATGCCTACAAGACCCCCTGGCCACCGCTGAGGAACCCTAGCCCTCCTTCTCCCTCTCGTGTGTGTTCCCTTCCTCTCTGCGTCACGCGTGGACGAAACCCTAGCTCGCGGCCGCTGGCGCCCCTCTATTTCTGACCACCCTTAGGCCCTCTGAGGCCATATGCGTGATCGCCATGATCTCGTTGTTCTTCCCTGCCAAGCCATGCAATCTAGGAAACCCTTCCCTGGCTAGAATCGAGCCCAAAGTCATCACCTTCCCGAGCTCTGGCCACCGTCGATTTGCCTCCGTATGGCCTCCCCTTGCTTCCCCGACCCTGGCATCACGTTCGTGGTGAGCCGCTGGTGCTATAGCACCTCTCCACGCTCTCCCTCTCGCTCCTTGTGCCAAGCACCGCCGCTTTCCGCCGTCGACCATCGTCGTGGAAGTCGCTCCGGCGACCATATCATGGTGGCGCCGCCACAGTTAGGCTCCCTGTAGAGCATCACATCGAGCCAGCCCCCTCCGGCGCCCCAGCATCGCCTGTAGCGCCAGCCTAGAGCTCAACATGGGAGCAATGGCATCGATGACGTCATCATGACGTCAGGCTGATGTCATTTCTCTTTTTCTTTTAGTTTAATCTTTTCTATAATTGTTTTATTAAATAAACTTGCTGACGGGTGGGCCCTGTCTGTTAGGGTTTATTCTTTTTGGAAATGATTTCTGAAATTAATAAATATATGACATGTGGGACTAGCTGGATATTAATTTATATAATATCCAAAAATGTTTAATTGTTTTAAAATGGATTAAAAGTGGGAAAAAATCATACCTAATTCATTTTAAATCCGAAAAATATCTATAATATATCAAAATGTTCAGAAAAATGAGATCTACATAGTAGACTTATAATCATGCATTGTTAAGGAACTTTTATTACAAGTTTAATTAGAAGAACAAAGAAACCCCTCATAGGTGTTCTGGGGTTTTTCCTGTTCTAGGGTTTATACCCCTCGGAACCCCATTTAAACTGTGAAGCATGATTTAGGGCTTCATTTCAATACTATTTAACTTGTCATATCATCATCCTTGCTTGAGCATTTCATCGATGCCATGTGTTGATTGTTGTTTCTCCTTTCTTTCTGGTGTTTACTTCTTCCCGATAGAATACGATATCGAGATCAAGATCGAAGACCGAAGTTAACACCATTAAAGATCAGTGAACAATGCTTGATCAACTGTAACCAAGACAAGTACAAGGCTTCCGAAGATCTATTTCTGGGTATCAACAAACAAGGAAAGCATAGCCCCATCATGATACAATCATATGATTTCGAAACTATTTCATTCTTGCCATGATGCATGCGAGTCTACTGTGTTCTTTTATCAATAGATAGAGTATCCTATCTATTGCATTACTCCCTTGAGATTATATTACCTGATCCACTGCTCCTAGCATAACTAGGTTTGGCTTGTGTGCACTGCTGGAGCTTATCTGTGTCTTGCTTAGCCATGCTTGGCTGTCAGTTCTGGTTCATCCAGATGATGTATCAGATGCAAAGAATCTAGTATGATAGGAGAACGAGATATACTAATAAGGTAAGATCAGTGGTAAAGGTTAAACATGCTAAGGCTTTTATGGGAGGCCATAGTGGGATGTGGTTTTTCTAGTCCCGTGCTCGCCACCACTACGACCCGAGTTCTTGCCTTTGGAACCGAGACGAGCGTACAGCCACACGGGGCTTGGAAAACTTCACAAGTATCTAACTTGCCTATTAGATTCCATGAGTCACATAGTTTGGGCATTCCATTCGACATATGCATAGAAAATATTTTGAAAGATTTGGCGGGTCAAGGTGCATCATAACAGGTAGGTAAGCATGGCCGGGTTGCTTGGGGTCGATGGAGCCCCTGGTAAACCAACCTCGCCTCACATCTCTAGGGACTAGCTTCGGGATTTGACCCATTATGGCGGAACCATCCTTAGGGCATGACTCATGGTCTCGGAGAAAGCAAGGTAAAAGTCGTGGCCAACCACCCTTTATCGGCCTTCCAAGGAAGAGGGCTAACATTCTGGTATTAAGAGTCAGTTGGTACGTGTGGATAAAGTTGTACACCCCTTCAGGTTAAATCTTTTCGAAAAGCCGTGTTCACGGTTATGAACGCTTGGTGACCAGATTCTAAGATCATGGAGAACTTTAACCTAATCGTAAAACTTGGCAGATCAACGTGTGCTTAAGGATGCTTCCTCTTGGGTACGAGGGAGTGATCCTAGTTATGATATGAGGATTACTTTGGTGGATATCAAAAGATGATGATCAATTCTTTTGAGATGTCACTCTCTTATCCCCTTTTAAAATATCCTGATTAGACAAGCTTCTTCTCCCTCCTATTTTATAAACAAAGATGGCTTTATGCAAAATAACCCCACCAGGCATAAGTCTTGCGGAGTACACCCTATACTCATCCTTGCTTTGTTGGTACTGTTATAGCAGAGAAAGTATTCCCTGAAGACAGCTTTGGTACAACATCGACACCGACGAGTAGCTTGGGGTTCTCGGCCGGCAGCCTGGAATCTATGGGCTGGGACATCATCGTTATGCTTTAGGCCTCTTAGGCCATTTGTTAAGTTTGCTATACTTAATAACATAAGTTGCCTTCCGTTGTTTGATGTTTGTGGTCAGTGACCTCTGCTTGTAATATTTTGGTTCTTTGCTCAGTTATGAGCTTGCTGTAATAATTTTTGTGTCGCATGGTTACTGTTGTGTTACTGATTTCACATTGGATATCCTCAAGCTCTAGGTTAAGCTTATATCAGGCTAAGGTCTAGATTTGTTTAACCCTGATCCCGGGGGTGTCAAAGATACCCTGCAATTTAAATGTTGTCTTAACAAGGCAAAACATAGCATCGGTTCGCTACACAAATTTAAATAGAGGCTTTATAAGACTAGACTAGTTCGCATATAGTCTCCATATTTAATTTAGGTTAATCATTTAAATACACCCAAACACCAACAATATGTATGCAAACATGTTCAATTAATATGCAACAAGTTTATGTCATATATTATAAAATATAGGGGTCTGGAATAGGGGGTCACACATTGGATCGACGATCTTGGTGTTCACCGGGGGGTCGATGGGGTTCGGGTTCAGTCTTCAGATCCGTGATTGGTCTTCGGGTCTGTGATGGAGGACTCGGTGTTCCGTGTTGAAGGCCTTGGGGTGTTCCGTGATGGAGTACTTGGTGGTTCCGGGAAGGAGACCATGTCAATCTGGCACCGCCGCGTTCCGTGTGGACTATCTTTGGATTGTCGAATATGCACAAAAGATCTTGCCGATACCTAAGCGGAGGTAGCATGCTCATCATCTTATCAGGACACACCCGTATCATCACATCACCAACACGGGCAAAGGCAGCAGCAAACATCCATCTCCTTGCTAGATCCATCATGCATTGAAGCAGGCACATGCCAACCTCGAGCGGGGCCTTGGATGACATTGTAGAGGTTCACGCGGGCGATGACGGCAACCATGACGGGTTGAATAAGATGCCTGCGAGGGGCGGCGACCTGGACGCGAAGATGGAAGTAGCAGAGCGCTATAAGAGACGAGGAGCTCGGGGGAAAAGGTCGATGTAGGGGACGGGCAGACGATGAGGGTGGAGGCCAGCGGCTCATGGGCGCAAGGCAGAACGGTGAGCTCGGGAGGAGGGCAAGGCCGAGGCTGGCGAGGAGGTTGCAACATCGGCGGGGCGACAGGCACGGATGAGGTGGGGCGACGAGGAAAGCCACAGCGGTGGGTCGACGGTGGCGCAGGAGCTTGGGGTCGCGGCCGGGCAGAGGGACTCGAGGATGGCTCGATCGCGCATGCTGGCCAAAGGCGGGGAAGAGGGCGAGGTGCAGTGAAGTTGTGCGCTTGCGGGCGGACATGTCTAGCTCGCTCGGGCGCACGGCGGCGTGGCGCAAAGAGGAGGTCGCGGTCGAGGGGATGCAAAGAGGGCATATGCGGGCTCGACGGTGGTGCACTGCAGGGGTGGCGGAGGCCGGCGATGGTGTTCGCAGGGGAGCTGGCGAGCGGCTGCTCGAGATCTGGTGGCGCGGGGACAGAGGAGAGAGAGACGGGGTGAGGTGGGGATCGCGAGAGCAGCAGCGGTTAGTGTCATGAGCAAGGTTGGAGGCAGGGTGGGGATCGTGATGGAGAGGCAGGGGAGCAGGATGGTGGGGCCAAGGCGCAGACGTGATGCGAGGCGGTATGCGGGGCACTGTGTCACATGGTGTACATGGGGTGGATGCGGTCGGTGAGGAGCGGGGCCAGGTAGCGTGTGTATTGTGTGCAAACTACGATGTGTCGTTGGGCTACAGCTGCGGTGTACCGCAGGGGTGGGTTGGCATGCGGTAGCGGGTGTAGGGTAGGTTTAGCTAGGGTTATGTTTAGCTGGGGTTAGATTGGATTAGGGCTAGGTTTTATCTAGTCTGGGCTGGGCTAGTGGGTAGTGGTGGCCTAGCCTCAACGGATGGACTCCTCCCCAAAAAATATTTTATTTAAACATTTGTTTGGTTTTATTTTAATAAAATATTTTATAAATAATTTTAGACAAATAAAGATCGAGAATAGATCGGATTTGGATTTGGAATAAAGACGGGGATATTGAGAAAAGAAAGGTAGGTTTTTGAAAAACAATTTTAGGAAAATAATGTGAAGGCAGACCGAAGATGCTCAAATACAATGTAGCATGATGATATGATCATGCTGTCATGATGATGCACAAAAATAAAAACAACACGCAATTTTCTAATAGTGGTTTTACCCGGGGTGCTACAACCTGCGCAGGCAGCAGGCAACACACATGCACCACGCCGGCGCAACACGGCACCACTCAGCACGTTCCCTAGCCGACCCTCACCCACGCGTACGCCACCCGACCCGCCTGTCAGCCTAGCCCCACCAACCACCACCCCACCAACCCCGTCTCCATCCCCATCAATCCCTCCTCCTCCCCTCGTTTTTCCACTCCTCCACTCGGTCGTCACCGCCCCGACGACGCCCTCCTCTCGACCTCTCCCCGGCCTCGCCATCGCCCTGCAGTCCTTCCTCGCCACCAGGGCTCTGCCATGCGCGTCCTCACCCATTCCCCTCTCCCTGACCCTGTTTTGGCGCCCTCCGTCACCGCTAGGGACGCCATCTTCCCCGCGCTTGGCCGCTTCCGGCCCCGCCACTCGAACCCCATCGCAGTTCCTTGTGGCTCAGCCCTGAGGAATCCAGGCAGCCTCGTAAAGCTCTCTGCCTGTGCACACCGTCGCCAGGTGCTCTGTTGCCATCGCCCTGGCCCCAGCTCCAACCTCCTTCCTCGACCTCGCCTTGGTCGCGTCGTGCCGCATCATTCGCGAGTCTATTATCCCGGACCCCCTGCCTCACCTCTCTGTCCTCGTCCCTGACCCGACGCCTGTGGCCTTAACCTCTGGCCGTCGCCCTCATGTGATGTTTCCTCTGTTGGTGGTGCGAAGAACCGCCTCGCCTACGAGCTCCAGTTGCCACCTGATGCAGCCACTCCACCTCGTATCTCTCTGGTCTCGCCTGCGTGAAGCCGCAGCATGGCCACTCATGTTGTTTCCCACAAAGTGTTTGAGGTAATGTCCAAGTGGGACATGCCCCGTGCAGCGTTCTTGGTTAGGCCAATGCACATGACACTCGCGAGCGTGTGCATTGTGGCTACTCCAACCCCGAGCCTCTCCTTTGTTCCCTTTAATGAGGTAGTGATGGATCTTCCGAGATCACGATGTGGTGCTACAACAAGATCTACAACGACTCGTACAAATTCGAGGAATCGCTAGCACCGACACAAGTTCACCATCACTGATGAAGCTGGAACTCCAAGATCTCCGACACTTATCGCAACCCGATGTAGCACTCCAAGACCTTCTTCACGAATGCTAATACCCCGGATCCGAAGCCTGAAGCCCCAATCCAAAGATCGAACCTGAACCTCGTCGAACCCCAAGACCATCGGTGTCGAACACCAATGTGATCCCCTTTCCTAGACCCCTATTTTTATAATAGGGATTTATATTTTCGTACCCTTTGTTCGTTAGTTGTACTCAGTTTTCCCCAACCGCTTAGTTTTTCCTCACTTTTTCCCATCTCCTTGTACGAAACTCTCACATGGTCTAAAACTAGCGGTCTGTTAGCCTTGCTGTTACGTGTTGACAAGTGGGGCAATGTTCAGTCGGGTCCCCTAGTGGACCTTCGCCGTTACGTGCTGAAGCGTAGGGCCACGTTCTATCAGGTCCCGTAGTTTATCCTTGCCATTACATGGTGACAAGTGGGGCCGCATTCAGTCGGTTCCTGTAGTGGACACCTCTCTCAACTTATCCAGATCAGCATCAGACCCACAACTTATCCACGTGAGCGCCAGACCCACAGCTTATCCACGTGAGCATCGGACCCACAGCTTACCCAGGTTGGCGTTGCAAGATGGGACCCTGAGCCAGCCCAGCGCCCGCGCACATTGTCTAGCTTCATTTTCATATAGTGAAATGTAATGCATATACGAAAATTATAGGAAAATTATACACCTTTGAACTCTTTTAAATCGCACTTAGGACATGATAATGTTGTGTTCTGATCATTTATCATTTCTGTGGAATGAAATATAATGCATAAACGTGCGTATACGAAAATTATACACCTTTGAACTCTTTGAAATTACACTTAATACGTGATAATGTCATCCTATCACTACCAGGAAAATGACTATAGGTAATCCAGACATCCATGGCGCACGTGCTAGTGGTGCCCCACGGCTAAAATAGGCGTGGCGCACTGGCCACAGGTGCCCTACGGCTATCTACCGTAATCGTGGCGCACATGCGGATGGTGCGCCACGGCTGTGTGTGGGCCAGGGCACTATCGGCCGTAGACCACATAGCCGTAGCGCACCCGTGTGAAGTGCGCTACGGGTGTGGCCGGTAGTCGTGGCGCACATGGCCACCATGTGCTACAGGCAAGATCGGGCCACCCTGCTGTGTAACTCGGAAAACACATATATGGCGCACGGCTGGTATGTGCGCCACGGATGTTCTTTATTCCTGTGGCGCACCGCTCCATGTGCACCACGGATGTGCGTTCTGCTACTAATTTTTGGCAGATACCTTTGCACATTTGACTAGATCTCACCATCTCCCACTTCACTTTCCCCTCCTTCTTCCTCCTTGGATCTCGCCCCCTCCTCCTTCCACCTCAATTTCTCCACTCTTTCACCATTTGTAGCATGTAAAACTTACCTTGGATGCTACATACATAATAGAGGAAAGCTCTCCTTCTGGCCACCATCCTCTCGGTCTCTTACCTCTCCTTCGAGATCTTCTCGGTCTCTCATCTCGGTAAGTTGTCTATGTAAGAGGATGTGTTTATGTGTATGGATGATATGGTCACATATCTATGGATAGGATCGATGCTCTCATGTGTTTGGAGAGCATGCATTGCATGCTCTCTCATATATTGGCATTGTTTTGCCAAAATGTTGATTCATTTCCATTTTGGCAAGACTTTGACATTTCGCAAAGGTCCTAATTTTAGGATAGGTCATGCCGAAATTTTCCATCGACCATTGCATGCATGCATTGGTTCTGTGGTTGTAATAAACTTCTAATTCTACCTTGTACACCGCGCAGGCAACCATGGTCCGCATAATGAGCGAAGGCATTGTGGCTATATTTTTGAAATGCGCGACGGCCAACATGATACGAAATAACATGACAGAGATAAGATGTCCGTGCAGAAGATGCAAACTCAATTGGTTGATCGACCCAGATTCTAGAAATCTGCAGGCGCACCTACTCCGCCATGGTTTCATGGATGGCTACGCTCGGTGGATAAGTGATGAAGAAGAGGATGAGGCCGTAAATGGGGCGGCGGAAAATGAGGAAGGCGGGCAACATGATCATGATCACGGCGAGGATGGGTGAGATGAAGAAGAGTCTCCTGGAAATAGTGAAGGTGCGGAAGCAGACTAGGATGATGATGATCTAGATGCCGGAGCAGACGATGGAACAACGTCAGGCTGGGTGCGGGACCCTTATGTTCAAGAACTGCTTCTCAAGCAGACGAGTAACGCCAGGGCTACCGCTAGAGAGAAAGCCAAGCTTGCGCAACTTGAGAAAGACACGGTAACTCCATTGTATGAAGGATGCAATCCCGATGATACCCGGTTGAATGTAACTCTCAAGGCTATGGAGATGAAGGCAAAACACAAATGGACCGATGCAAGCTTCGACGATATGATGGCATTCTGGCACGATCGTCTCCCGGAGGGGAACACGTGTCCAACTAGTATCGAGGGCGCCAAGAAAATCGTGTGTCCTCTTGATCTACCGCACATTAGATACCACGTCTGCATCAACGATTACATCATTTATCGGGGCGAGGACGCGGAGAAAACCAGATGCCCGGTGTGCGGTGTTAGTCGATAGAAGAAAGGGAAGAAAGCTCCTCGAAAAGTGGTATGGTACTTTCCTATCACTCCTCGTCTGCAGCGCTATTTCGCAGACCCTAAGGAAGCAAATCTCATGCGCTGGCATACGGAAAGAAAGAAGCCACGAGATGACGATGACCCTGAAAAGGACGAGCTGCTGATGCACCCTTCAGATGGTAGCCAGTGGAAAGCATTAGACCTTGAATTCCGAGAATTCGGTGGAGATTCAAGGAACATCAGGCTAGGTGCGAGCACTGATGGACTCAATCCGTTCGGTAGCTAGAGCAGCACGCACAGCACTTGGCCCGTGTTTGTATGGATGTACAACCTCCCTCCCTGGCTGTGCATGAAAAAGAAGTACATAAAAATGAGTATGCTAATTCAAGGGCCAAAACAACCTGGTACCAAAATCAATCTATATCTTGGGCTGTTGAAAGAGGAGTTAGCCATGTTATGGGAATCCGGAGCCAATACGTATGACGCTGTCGCACAAGATTATTTCACTATGAGAGTCACGTTGTTCATTATGGTGCAAGACTATCCAGGTTGCGGATATTTCTCAGGGTAGGTTATCCAAGGATTCTACGCATGCGTTAGGTGCATGGATAACACGACCTATCTCCAACTAGAGAAAGATCCAGGGTCTTCGAAAACCGTGTTCATGGGGCACCAGAGGTGGCTTGGAAAGAATGATGCATGGAGAAAACGTGGAGAGCTGTTCAATGGGAAATTCAAGACCCGAGGAATCCCAGGGCGGAGGAGCAGCGAAGAAGTGGATGAATTGCTGAAAAACTGGAAAGAGTGTCCTAAACCGGGAAAGAAGCGAAAGAGGCAGCAAGACAAGCCGTTGATGAAGGTATGGAAAACAAGGTCTATTTTCTGGGAGTTACCATACTGGAAGTTTCTCCGCACGCCTCATAGCCTTGACATCATGCATATCACGAAGAACATGTGCGAGAGTCTGGTCGTCACCCTAATCAACATGCCAGATAGGATGGAAGATGGTCCTAAAGCAAGGAATGATTTGATATTCATGGGCATCCAGAAGGATCTTCACGGAGGACGCCCAACTCCTGATGATTAGGAAGATGACGATGATCATCAGTCGGAGGCGATACAAGGTCATCGAAAGGGTAAAAAGTTCAAGAAGAACGAATATTACTGCCCCCCCTTCGTGTTTCACACTAAGCCAGGATGAGATCAAATAGTTTTTCAAGTGCCTTCTAGGAGTCAAATTTCCTTATGGCTACGCGGGCAAGATAAGTAGGTACCTAGATGAGGCTAAGTAGAGGTTTAGTGTGATGAAGTCTCACGACTGTGCCGTGCTAATGACGCGGAAACTTCCGGTTGCACTACGAGGTATAATGGACGAGCATGTCCGAGAAACATTGTTTGGGCTCTGCAAGTTTTTCGACGTCATCTCTCGAAAGTCAATTGGCGTGAAACAGCTCGGGAGGCTACAAGAGGAGATCGTGGTGATACTATGCGAGCTCGAGATCTACTTCCCGCCCGCATTCTTCAACATTATGGTGCATCTAGTGGTCCATATCATGGAGGATATCATCCAACTCAGGCCGATGTTCCTCCGCAGCATGATGCCGTTCGAAAGGATGAACGGACACATCAAAGGATACGTTCGCAATAGGTCCCATCCAGATGGAAGCATAGCCAAGGGCTTTCTAGCCGAAGAGTGCATCTCTTTCTGCACGAATTATCTAGGCATCGAGAACCCTATCGATCTTCCTGTCAATAGGCACTTTGGCAAGCTCGACGGATCGGGGCACCGAGAGGGTCGTCGCGTACTGCATGCAGACTACGATTGTTGATGCGCAGACTTTGATAGAGCAAAGCTGGTCACGCTACAACATTTAGAACTGGTCAATCCTTGGGTACAAAAGCATAAGAGGTCAATCGAGAAGAAGTACAGTGACCGGGGCATACAGAGGATGCAGGGAGAAATAATCAAAGAGAACAACTCAGATTTCACGCGTTGGTTTAGGCAGACGCTCCTAGATAATACCCTGCAATCGCATTCTGCAAAGGAAAACATCATATTCACCTTGTCGCAGGGACCCATGCACAACCTGGTGACCTATCAGGCGTATGATATCAACGGCTACACATTCTACACAGAGAAAAAGGACAACAAGTGTGACTATTAGAACTCAGGCGTAACATCGAAATACTACACCGATGACAACATGAAGAAAAGATTTTACGGAAGGATCGAGGAGATCTGTGAGCTCGACTACTATGGAGAAAAGGTGCCGATGTTCTGTGTCAGATGGGTCAAGAGCGTCGAAAGAGAAGACCGGTATTTCACAACCATGTTAATACCCAAAGTAGCCAAATCCAAGGCTGCCGGTGCGCACGTCGCCGCGAAAAATGAACCATGGGTACTGGCTAGCAAAGTGGACCAATGTTTTTTTATTACCGACCCGACAAAGCCTAGTCCTATTGTCGTGAGGAGGGAAAAAAGAAACATCATCGGAATGGATGGAGTCACCAACGAGAAAGACTTCAACCAGTACGGCGATCCAAAGATTGAAGATGACGACGACTACGATGAAGAAACATACATCACAAGGAGAAAAAGGACAACCTTACCCAAAAAAGGTAGCCCGTTCGAGCAAAGAAACATAAAAGTGCCGGGGCTAAATTATTCAACCGCGAAAAAGAAGGGAAAAAGATTGTAAAACGCTAGCTTAAAAAGATTGTAAAACGCATGCTCAAAAAAGATTGTATTGATGCATATGGATGGCATATTATTAATGGACAAATTATTATTTAATTTCTTTCTACTTTGAATCACTTTTGTACCACTTTTGATGATATATATGTACCAGTTTTGTCATATAAAACATATAACAGATATTTTATATAGTTTACATAATTTTTGGGATATTTTTTAACATTTGAAAGTAGTTTTAAAATAAAAACAAAAAATGGGGGCACCAGGGTTTGAACCTGGGTGCTCCAAGTTTAGTGAGCGTACATAGCTAGGGCGGAACCAGTGAGATATGGAAGTGCTAGTGTCAACAAACGGGGCGGCAGCCCTCTTGTTTGACTTGACACGACACTTAGCCGTAGTAAGGGTGCGCTACGGCTAAGTGTTGTGACAAGTCAACTGCTACGCACAGTCCTCTCCCATCTATCTCAAATAGATCAATAAGCTGCTACCGCCGCGCCGTCGCCGCTCGATCTGCCACCTCCGCTCGCCCGCTGCCTGCATCCATGGAGGAGGAGAGGAGGCCGCCGTGTCCGAGGAGGAGGAGTGGAGGCCGCCGCGTCCGTGGAGGAGGAGAGGAGGCCGCCGCATCCGAGGAGGAGGAGAGGAGGCCACCGCACGTCCGTGGAGGAGCTCCGTCCGCGCTCTTCGTCATCGTCTGCACGCTCTTCGTCGTCGTCGTCGTCTTTGAGGTGAGCGTACCCTCTCTCCTCTCTCCCCTCTCTGACCTAGAACATCGTTGCCTACCGGCCTCCCTAAGCCACCCTCCCACAAGCACCGCTCCCCTCACTGAACCACCAGAGAACCTCCACCAGTAGTCTTTGCACCAAATTTTGTGAGGGGGTCTTCCTATGCTGGATTCATGAACAAACAACATTCTTAATCGGGTTGCTACTTTGTCTAGGATTTAAGCATAAGATTCTTTTCTGGTAGTCTAAGAAGGGGATGATTGAAGATGAATGTTGACATGTACCCTAGATTTTTAGACCAATTTGCAGAGCAGGTGATCATGTGGAGGGTTCTTGTGTACTTTCAAAGTAACAGCCAACAAATTGCAAGACAAGCCATGTAATTTCTTGGTGCCAAACCAGCATGTATAGCCTTGCAATGCACCACCTGATATAACTTCCATTTGTAGGACATTTCTATGTTCTGGGGGTGTCTTAACCTTTTTTTTCAATTGCCTAGTACTGCATTGGAATATTTTTTCTGAGAATTCCTTGTTTACTATTAGCCACACAGTCATCTGGATACTCGCAAACATCAGTCTTATAACTAGACAGATGATTCATTTTGCCATTTTACGAAAAACAAACTGTTGTATGGGCATGCTGGTAACAAATCAGTGTACTGATCATGTGTACTCCCTCCGTTTGGCCATCTATTTGATTAAGAAATATGACTTACATGCCACAAAAATTTCACTAATGGTAACTTCTTTTAAATGTGAATCCAGTGATATACTTTTTGTTGCGTATTACTCATATATTGTCTCTTATCTTAAGTTGTTATAACCTATAACTGTAACATGAGAGACACTCGGCTCATTGTATTAAATACCAGTTAGAGTGGTGGCCTTGCTTTGTTGTATTCGTAGCTATATTGCCCTGCCTAGTTGTATTCGTATGCAGGTGCTTGTATGAAATGAGCCCCGATTTTCGCCAAAATGTTGATTAACTTCCGTTTCGGCAGAAATCGGGCACTCCTAGTTTAACAAAAATGAGAAAAGATCATGCCGGATTTTTCCGCACACTTTACTAACCATTATTTTCCTTTTATTAGTGCAAACATGTGTGACAACGACGAGGCTGGCTCTTCTCAGCGTATCAACGCTGAAGGAGAAGTGAGACCTCAAAACAGACCCTTGTCATTCTGGGAGGAGGTCGAGCGGCTATAAAGAATGATAGAGGGCGATGAAGAATACAACCCTTCCGAGAGCGACGACGATGAAATGGAAGACGCGGAGGAAGAAGAAGCGGCCGAAGGAACGACGGATGATGAAACCACTAATAGCGGCGAGGGCATAACAAGTGGTAGTAATCCGCCTAAGAAGAAGAAGGAAAGGCGCCCGAACACGGTCGGCACCGTCAGAGAGGAAATTACCGAAGTGAGCCCAACAGGGGTTCCTTTGGCGCCCGACCATGTCGTCAAAGGGTATGGTGGGCAAGTGGCGGCTATCACCCGGACCGCCATCTCGATCAACACCGAGAATCTCTAGCATAAAGATAATGGCCATTTGCGCACACTCCTCTTCGAGAAGCTGCACGCAAGATACAAGTTCCCCCTTCAGTATCGGAACATAGATTATCATGGGAATGAAGTAAATAAATCCGCCCTCACAAGGATGAGAACCGCCCTGGCCAGCTGGAGAACCTAGATAAAGAAGAAGATATTTAAAGAAGGGAAAAGCCTCGAGGAGATCCAGAAGATTGACCCGCAGATCACCGAAGATCAATTCCAGGAGTTCAAGGACAAGTGCAAATCCGAAGCAGCCAAGGCCTCAAGTAGGCGGGGAAAGGAATTGCAGGCGATGAATATAGGTCACCACCATCTCGGATCTGGTGGTTACAGAGCTGCGGAGCCCAAATGGGATAAGGAGGACGACGAGTATAGAGATAAGGGGATACCTAACCCCTTTTCGAAATTCGAAAACAAGCAGCTTCGAAACTTTATCAGGGCTTGTTACCATGTGGACCCCAAAACCAAAGAACTCACCGCGGAAACTAAGGTGAAGGACTTCAAGGTTCTTGTGTTAAGTAATTTAATTACTGTGGATCAAGTCGATTACATTCTAATCGATCAAGTCAAATTTCTAAACGGTTCACGTTACTTCTTCTGCAGGAGCAGGAAATTGCTAGTCAGGGATCCCATGGTTCCTCATCCCACAGGTCGACGGCGGCCACCCAGTGGGATAACCCTTTTTACAGGGCGATGAACCGGGCCAAGAAAATCACGCCGGTTACAAAGAAGCCATTGTCGGCTGGTCGTCTTGCCGGCTTTGGGGCTAAGAATTGGGAGGATCATTTTGGTCCACCCCCGAGGACGTGTGTGGAGGGAAGGAGCGATGAGGAAAACCGCGAGGTTCAAGAACTTAAGGAACAAGTGGTGTGGATCTCGCGGATCGTCCAAGACAACCTGGCAATCATCCTCACCTCCATCCTGCCTACCTTGGTGTAGTCAATAGCGAATTGGAGTGCGGGTGGTCGATAAGGGTCATGCCCGATTCCAAGCATCGTCAGTAGCCACTCAAACAATGTGGCATCATTGAACCCGGTGAATTATGTGTTCGTGACTCTGCTTGCTAGCACGGCGGTGCCGGAAGCATTGGTGACTCCGCCCGCTAGCACGGCGGCGCCGGAAGCATTGGCGACTCCCCTGCCATCACCGCGACGCCGGAGCTTAATGCAACCGATAGGGAGAATACACCGGCGGCCGGCACCGCGCCATCAAGCAGCCCCTCCGTCTCTTGCACGCCCGTCGTCGTATGCGGTGCCTCGACATTGGCCAAGATCGATGCCATCACGGTAAACCAAATACTTTACCGCCTTGCCATTTATTACTCTTATGGCATCTTTTTAATGCCATACATGTTTTTCATAGACGAATGTTCCATGCACTCTCTTAAGCTTCGTGAACAACGAGTTGAGGGATGTTGCCAAGGGTACCATCATTCAACCCTTGCACCGCACGTTCCACTCAAAGACGATGCCAGATAGCATGCATAGGGTTAAAATTATCCGGGTGCTAAGGGGCTGCGACGACCTGGAACCTCCCATTCAACCCCCAGGAGCGGATGAAGAAGAGCCAGCTGTTCTTAGAAGTTGCTTCGGCTTATTCTTGATATGGCCAAAGAGCATGATTCGTTTGGGGACGGCCGGGGCCATCACCCCACAGACAACAACACCGCCATGGCAAGACCCCCACACCGCTACCGCCGTCACCTCCATGCGAGTGTTCGGCTGGTCATATTGACATGAACATGGCGTAGGATCTGAACAAGGATGACAAAGATTAATTTTATGATTTCATCAACACTAATCTTTTCCCCGGCGACCTAAACGAAGACCCAGCTGGTGGCCCCATAGAGAAAGCACTTGCAACAAATGTCTCTTTGGTTCTCAGGAGACGCCTCCAGCTTGCACCTTCACCGAGCCAGCGGATACATCCAACCGGCCCTTTGTTCTAAGCCCTGACACACTACATAGGGCGATCGATGCTCAGATTGCGGTGCCTACCCACTTCCCAAAAGGCAAGAAGACCAGGAAAAGAAAATCTCGCAGCTCGAGCCAGCCGGTGGCGTCAACTGCGAATCCGATCAGGTTTCAGGACGGGCCACCAAGAGCCAAGGGTATTATGTGGAGGTTGCATGTGGCGGGTGAGGGCATGCTAACTAAGAAATTGCTCAGGCTTGCCACTTCAGAAATGAGGAGTGTGCATGATGGTGTGTTGACGATAGAGAGATGCCTTCTTGCGGAGAAAGATTCCTCGCACCCGGTATTCGTGGTTAAGGTGCCACGAGGCTTGGGCTTCATCGATAATGTCCTTGCGGATCTGTTCTTCCTGCGGTTTGACGACATCTTCAATATGTTCCACCTGTATCCGTTGCACTATACCATGGTACGCCTGTTTTGTCTCAGCCTGGCCATTCAGATCATTAGAGAGAACACCTCGGGCATCGCTATAGTGGACCCCTATGCGTGATGGCTGCTTGGGAAGCGCCATTGTATAGCGATTCGTGGCCTCGTACCTCCAAGGCATCTTGGTGGCGAACAAGACAAAGGAATACATTCTCGTGCCTTTCTTTCCCGAATAAGTCATTATTCACTCGCCGCCATAACATGCTTTATTAGATTTTCATCATTCTTTTTCCAACACATTCCGTTTGAATTGTTTTGCGCAGAGATCAACACTGCACACTCATCTGCTTGTCGCCGAAACATTCGCAAGCCACGTATTTTGACTCAGGGAGTCAAGAAAACAAGAAAAACTACGACACGATCAAGGAAGTTCTAGATGATGCACTCACCGGCTATGCCTCAGCGAAGGCGCCACCTTCGTGCGTAAGAAGCTCAAGTTTGGCAGGCACGTCTTCACCCATATGACAGAATTCCCCTGCGTGAAGCAGCCGGCAGTCAGTCAGAAGGAAGCCTACTATGCACTCCATCACATGAGGGCATTCCTACTACAGCAACAAAATTCTACGATGCCAGATCATCTCAAACGTTGGGCCGAAGCCAAGGCCAGGATCAATGATTCAGATATTAAACAAGAGATGTATCGCATCTAGCAACAGTTTGGGGCAATCATCAGCCGTGATGTCATGACTTCAGGGGGTCTTCTACGGAGGCAATCCCCCGAATAACCGTGACGTTGTAGATCGCCTAAAGATGTAGGGTGACTATAGGGTGTTCATGATGAAACAAGGCGTCCTCCCGTTCCCTGAGCCGGGCCAGAAGTCTTGATGTGTTGGTCTAGTTGTAGTTCTTTATCCCCACAAATACTTGTGTGTGTCGACATGTACATGCTACTACTTGGTATTTTTTGCTTACTTTGTTACCTTATTTGATAAGTATATCTTTATATGCGACTTTTAATTGTTTTTTTACCCACCATTTAATTATTATTGCCAACTTTTAGATGACGTGGTACATCATGTACAAGGTACGGGTTCTCGGAGTCTACGATGCTTGAGAAGACTACCGGAGATAGGTGCACCATTTCAGCGGCAATAGCTACAAAGGGTACAACACTATGGCGGAGGCGGAAGCTAGATACACGCGCTACGTAGCGGGAGTTAGGACGAGGAACCGGATGAAGACCTACACCTCCGTCGCGGTGATGGTTATCGTCCTTGGTTGTCTGTCCTGCATGTTCCTACTTTAGATGTCTAGTCGAGCTTCCGCGAGCTCTAACTTGGTTGAGACATGTATTCATGTCTTCACTAGCTACTTTGTAACTTGATCGAAACAATGTAACTTATACTGTGTATTTATGTATGTGACTTATCTATATGTATTTGTTTCTATCTTGCCTGTGTATTTATTTCTGTATTGTATATCTATGTATTTATTTTTGTACTGTATATCTGTGTATTTATTTCTGTACTGTATATCTGTGTATATCAGCTATATTGTATATAATCTGTATTGAATATCATCTGTATTGAGTATTTCCTTTTTTTTGAAAAGTTCAGCCGTGGCGCACATATACTTAGTTAGTGGCACACTACGTTAGTGGCACACGTTGTCAAATACTAGTAGCACACTATGTCATGCGCCACAGGAAAAACAATCGTGGCGCACAAGGCAGTGCGCTACCACTAACTCAAGATACCTGTAGCGCACCTGGCAGTGCGCTACGGGCACTTTTTAGCCGTAGCGCAGAAGTCGTGGTGCACACCTAGTGCGCCACGGAAGGGGAAAATAGGTGCGCCACAGATGTGCGTTTTCCTAGTAGTGTATGAAAATCTTGAGAGATTATAATTTTCATAGAGTGGAATGTAATGCATAAACTTGTATATGCAAAAATTATAAACATTTGAAAACTTTTAAATCGCACTTAATACGTGATAATGATGTGCTAACAAAATTTTGAGAGATTATTATTTTCTCCCTTATTTTCATAGATTGGAATGCAATGCATAAACTTGCATATACGAAGTTTATACACCTTTGAACTCTTTGAAATCGCACTTAATACGTGATAATTTTGTGCTAAGAAAATCTTGAGAGATTATTATTTTCATAGAGTGGAATGTAATGCATAAATTTGCATATACGAAAAGTATACACCTTTGAACTCTTTGAAATCACACTTAATATGTGATAATGTGTGCTAAGAAAATTTTGAGAGATTATCATTTTCATATAGTGGAATGTAATGCATAAACTGGCATATACGAAAATTATACACCTTTGAACACTTTGAAATCGCACTTAGGTCATGATATTGTTGTGCTAATAAAATCCTGATCATTTATCATTTCCATGGAGTGAAATATAATGCATAAACTTGCGTATACGAAAATTTTAAAACTTTGAGCACTGTGAAATCACACTTAATAACGAGATAATGATGTGCTAGCAAACATTTGAGAGATTATCATTTTATCCCCCATTTTCATAGAGTGGAATGTAATGTATAAACTTGCATATACGAAAATTATACGCATTTGAACTCTTTGAAATCGCACTTAATACGTGATAATATTGTGCTAAGAACATCTTGAGAGATTATCATTTTCATAGAGTGGAATGTAATGCACAAATTATACACCTTTGAATACATTCCCTTCAAATTATATTCAAGTTCATTTGTTTATGGAGTTAAAGTACCGGTGGCAAACTCGTTATTTCGCATGGATAGAGGGGTGCCCGCTAACAGATATAGGGCCTATCATGTCCGCTAGATCACAGAGGATCAATGGTTGGTGGGCAAGATCCGCGTGACAACTGTCTCAACCAATCAGAGCGTAGCAGCGAAGATGAGCTCAGGTGCAAGACATTGATACTAAGAAAGGGGAAAAATAAGTAGAACTTAAGAACAAAGGGAAAAATTGAGTAGAACTTAAAAACCAAGGGCAAGACTGACAAAGGGATTCAAATAGAAAATAGAAAAAGATTTAAAAATGGAAAATGCATCTTTTATACAATAAAATACATCTTGGCATACATCAAACTATTTGCAATTCAAATATACACCAATTTGACAATTATTGCCTCATTCAGACAAACTATGTTTTGGAGAGGGATATTTTGGGAAGAGGCTTGAGTAGAAATCCATGAACCTTCATAGATAGTAGGTGATTTGAGAAGTGGTGATTTAGGTTAAAACTTGATTTATATACATTTCTTATGATGGCAGGTCACATAATAAGACTCCCTGGTTAGATGCCACTATGTTTTGCTCTTTTTGAATTTGTTGAGCATAAAATGACTCAATTAGCTAGCTAAAACCTATTCGTTGACTCTCCATTGACCAGCCACCGGAGGGTAAAGCTGAGTATATTGCACAAGGTAGTGTTAGTACTGGAGCGCAAAACTAGGTACAACCAAACTTCCAGTATTACACTTGAGTGCAAAACTGAGCACAACTAAGTCGCCAGGGTTAGACATGAGGGAAAAACATGACTAACTGTACGCGTGTGCGGTACACGGGGCGGTAGCGGACACGTGTGGTCATGCACTGTGTAGTAGCGTATGCGGTTATGCGGTGCACGGTGGTGCAACGAAACGTCGCTTCCCTTCTCCTTTAATAGAGGTCTCCTCACTCTCACTCATCACTCACTCGCTCACTCAACCGTCTCCACTATCCCATCACCTTCTGTAAACCCCCAAGAAAACCCCAACCACGCCAGCGATGGAGAAGAATAGTGCGATGGCCATCGGCGCCTCCAAGGCCGCCAGCGAGGAGGCCCCCGTCCCCGTATAGGCCCCCTTCCAGGCATCGAAGGCAGTCGTCGTCCCTATCCCCGCATCCGTCGTAGCCGCGGTGAGGAAGCCCCTGTCGGTCTTGGGCAGATCCCGCTCGGCTGGGACCCCTACGAGGAGGTTGAGTACATATGGCTGGAGAATCCCTACGACACCAGCATCGCCGACCCATGGTCGAAGGTAACCATGGTTTTCTCCCCTTCCCTTGTTCTTCCCCTGTTCCCATCGTTGGATGCTAGATCGTATGTTATTAGGGGTCGGTTGTTCGTATTTTTACAGTAGCTAATCCTCTTGTGTTAGATCTCGTATTTCGATGAATCCGCATGTTCGTATTTGAACCCCTCTGTTCGTAGTTGGGATCAATATTCGATTTGGTTTAAGATTTGGGGAATAATCAGGAGATCTCAATCGGTTAATTTATGCAAATAATCAATCCCGATAATCAAAGTATCTCAATCATGTCCTTATTGCACTCTACTATTTTTCCAACAGGAGGATAGCAGCGACGTCCGCAGCGACGACGAGTCCAAGGACACCAAGAGTCGTCATGTGCTGAGGAGGCTGAAGTCCGGCCAGTACAACAACTTCTTCGCCGGTGACGTCTACATGTGCCCCTTCTGCCCCACCAGGAGGCTCCACACCATGGACTTCAACTCCCTCGTGAAGCATGCCGAGGACGTGAGGACCTGCGGCGAGTCCTTGAATGTCCACGGCTTCATAGCCAAGCACCAGGCGCTCGGACTTCACCTTCACAACCTCCATAAGGTGGCTATCGAGGAGGTTTGCATGCCCCCGATCAAGACCAAGGCACCCAAGGTCAAGGGACTGAGCAACAAGAAGTGGAGGAGCATCTAGGGGAAGGAGGCGGAGGCCATGAGGGGCCACAGATCTTGTGCTACTGTTGTAAAGCAGCTTCTTTTTTCTTGTCTGTGTTGAACTGGTCCGCTGCTATATAACCTATATTAGTTGTTTTATCTACATCTAATCTGTTAAAAACACAACTGTTAGCGAGAGAGAGGGAAAAATGCGCCCTTAAAAAGGCCAATCATAAAAATAAGAAAAAAGAAAACTTCCAATTTAGGCGACATGGCGCGTAACCACCAACCGCGCCCCACATGGTCCCACACCACGTCCCCCATAATTAGCGAGAGATGGATGGCTGGTCCGCTGCGTATCCTGGCCCCACCTATCAGCATGTAACGGTCGAGGCGACGTAATGTAACGCTCAACGCATGACCCGCCCCAACACGGTCCCACCGATCAGCATATAACGGTCAAGCCTTTGACCTGACAGCATCCTCTTGTCCGAGCACCTATGAGGGTTTCAGAATAGAGGGAGGGGAAAGTGAGGAAAAACTAAGCGGCTAGGGAAAACTGAGTACAACTAACGAACTAGGAGCACACAAATAGAAATCCCTTTATAATATGACATATATATTGTTGCATTTAAATTATTCATGTTTGCTTCTCATCATGTGGATTTGGGGCGTTTTGTCGATTCACCTTATAATTAATGCAATACCCTCGAATCAGCCCTATACAAGTTTCAGCGATTCCAGACAAACCTGCATAGAAACGATTCAAAGATGCCCACAAGACACTTGCGTGTGGGTGGAAAACAAAGTAATATCATTACACAATAGTCCACAATGGAACCCACAGAACATACATATACAACAACGACTCATCGAGTGAAGAATACAGACATACAGTATAAAGATCAAAATCACCTCGAAAACGATACAACATCCGAGTACGGACAAGAACCAAATTGGGCTAAGACCCCTGAAAAATAACCAATGGCGTCCATTACCCTGCCCAGGCCAAGCTAGAAGGATAACCCTGCTAACGACGTCGAACTTATACCTGTCAAACAAAAGGAATACTGACAAAGGGAAAAGGAAAAGGAGTGGGCAGTACTGAGGCCAGTACATGGCGAGTCTAGAATTCGGTGGCTCTCGACTACATAGGTATGATGGACTAAAGCGGCAGCGCAGCATGCACTAAACAACCTATAGAGACTCGATACAACTATCGGCTATTAGAGAGAGATAAGAAATACATATGCGAAACCAACCTGATACTACCACCAAACATACCCATCCTGGTATTTCCCCCTCGAGACCAAACGAGGATGTCCTGCCGAGCAAACTCACACAATTGGTAGTTTTATTCATTCAGTCTATGGTGGTTGTCCAACTTACTAGTCATATCAGATCCAAGTCATATTATAACATCAATTCTTTAGTTATAGTTGTCTATGATCGAGAAACTGTTCTCCAAGTCGTCTATAACCGCGAACACGGCTTTTCGAAAAGATTTAACCCTACAGGGGTGCACCAAAGTATCCACACGCACTTCAACCCTGTTGTGAGCTCTGAATATGAGCAAAATCCTGAACATACACCCAACGGTATGCGACGGGGCCTCGGACACGACGTTTCCCAGACCCAAAGCAAGTACATGGGGGCCACCCCACTAAGCTACCCGCAACGAAATCGGTCAGCTCCAAGACAGACCCATGGTTTATGCCAATGGTTGTAAATGATTGGGAACCCGAAAGTGTGACTGGGCTTGTCGATACCGCGAAAACATTCCACATTCCTAAACAGTACAGGCACGGCACGCGCAATCGTAAATAAAGCAGTAAAGCATGGCATAAGTACAAGATAGTAATAACACCCCAAACTAGTTTGTGGCCCCCAACACAGTTATTTGAAATCAGGTAGTAAGCCGATGGGGTGCCCACACACCCACCCGTGGTTAGCGTGCTCGATCTCAGAACAAGTGTCAAGAACTCGGATCCTAGGTGGACACAAGTGGGCGGTTAACAACCAATATTGACTATTACCCACCGGTGACTCTCCATTATATCTATTTTCAGCATTTTAATTGAGAAGTTATATTAAAAGCCATGATCGTCTTCACCATTAAGCATGTGCGACGGCCCAACAACGGTGGAACATCGACGATGCGAAGCAGCACCTGAGCAAGCAACTACGACTCGCAAGGCCGACTGTCTATCAAACAACATGTAATAGGAGTTGTCCAAGGCAATATAGATGCTGCAAAGAATATAATTGGTACGGGGAACTAGAGCATCGTAACATGGGTAGCAATAGATCAACAGGAAGAAGTAAAGAATATAAATGTAAAATAGGTAGAAAGGGGGAGAATGCTCGCCTAAAAACACTAACAAAGGTTCATCTGAAGATCGGGTCAACACTCACATCAACTCACCGGTCTAATCCGTGAAGAAGCAAAGCACGAAAAGAAACAATGGATGCACTATTTAATACTACGGTAGAAGATCGGGCATGATGCATGTATGAACATGAAATGGTAAAGATGCGATGCCAGTAGGCAATATTAAGCGGAACGGGGTCCCGACAATTTAATTAGCTGGTTCATGTTGTTTAGGTACCCCACAATTTAAATGTTGGCTCAACAAGGCAAAACATGGCATCGGTTCGCTACACAAATTTAAATGGATCCAACACAAGACTAAAATGACCCGCATATAGCCTCCATATTTAATTATTAGATGATCCAACAAAATGCCCCCAAAACCCCAATATATATGCAAGTATGTACAATTCAATATGCACAAATTAAATATCATGTTATAAAAATATAGGGGCTTAGGGTCACACATAGGGTTCTGGTTATCTTGGAGTTCCGAGGGTTGGAGGGAACGGTCTTCGGATCTGCGATTAGGGTCTCGCGTCTTCAGCTCCGGGGTTGGAGAACTTGGCGTCCATCTGGGACGTCTTCGAATCCGGGATCGGGTCCGTGGAGGAGAGCTTGGCGTTTTGATCGGGGTGTTTCGGATGATCATGGAACTACTTGTCATTGGTCTTGCATGGATCCACTTTGGCGACGGCTTGCGGAATGGATCAAAGAGGAACCAGGCGTGTGGAGCTGTTGTTGCCTGTCTTGAGTCGTCACAGTGACTTTTGCGGCAGCTCACGGGTAATTGTTGCTCATTCCTTATTCCAGATCAGGGTGCACTAGTTCCGTAGTTGTAGAGGCATCAACCGGGAGGAACACAATACTCCCTCCGTTTCAAATTACTCCGCCGGCGCGCTTATGTAGGTGGACTAGTACTCCCTCATTCAAAAAAATTCTGAGATTTTTGAAATAGATAGTATGAAATATGTACTACGTATACCAAAAATTCTAAGAATTTTTTGATGAAAAATGAAAGAATACTAGACCACCTAGGTAAGCGTGCGCGTGGAGTAATTTGAAACAGAGGGAGTACATGCTCCAACAACAACAAAACAGCCAGGAGGCACACAGGCAGACCGAGATGGTCGAAGCAGTGCTCTTGCAGGGTCAGAGCAGGGACGATGCTACCTCAGAAGGAACTCATCTACCGCGGAAAGGGCCGGATGACGTGAAGAACACCTACGGTATCGACGCTCACACGAGCAAAGGCCTCCTACAGGGCTACAGGTGACGGTGGAGCTCGACGAAGCCGAAGGTATAGCTCGCGTGGAGGGATAGGGCGGCGACGGTGGAGCTTGATGAAGGAAGGCCAGCGGCGCTGACGGTCGGCGGCGACCGGAGGTGAACACGAGGGAAACCATGAGCGGCAGGGCGGCCAGAGGTGCTCGCGAGCTCGTTCGCGGGAAGCAGGGACTCGATGGTGGCACTGGGGAAGCGAGCGGCGAAGCGAGGCAGGGTGGTGTCGCGGCCTGGCCGGGGCCCGCGAGGAAGGCGGCGCGGTGAGCTCGGGGAGCGGGGTCGCTGGAGGCGGCGAGCTTGCAGAGCCGGGATGGTGGCGGACAAGGCGGGACCTGCACGATGCTGCGAGGCGAGCTCAAGGCGGCGACGGGAGTGAGCACGGGCGGCGGCAGGGGGGGCCGATGCGGGGATGGGGTAGGTAGGATGCAATGCAGAGTTGCGTTGGGGAAGGAGCGCGTCGAGGGAGAGAGGCCGGGTCGCGGGCCTAGCGCGGGTCGGAGTGGGGCCAGGCGATAGGTGCAGGCGTGCAGCACGTGTAAGTGTAACGTGTTTGGGGGTTCGGTCGTGTTGGTTCGATGTGGGTCAATGGCGGTAGGGGCTATTTGGGGATCTGGGTGGATCGGGTAGGCTAGGTTTTGGTTAGATGTGGGGCTAGGATGGAACTAGGGTAGATTAGGTTGGGGTTTACGGGGAGGTCGGCTGCTGCCAGTTGGGCCCTTTAGGCATGGCCGGTTGCGGCCTTCCGGGTATAAAATATTTAATAAACAGATTACATGTTTATTTTTAAAATACTTTTAAAAATAGCTTTTAGATAAAAAATATCTGGATGAATCTGATTTTACATTTGAAATAAAGAGGAGACAAATAGAAAACAAAGATAGTTTTGGAGAAATTGTTTTAGGCAAATAGAGATATCCGGAAACACTGGAGTTTTATCATTTGAAATAAAGAGGAGCTTTAGAAAATAGTTTTTGGCAACAAGATGCATGATGACATGACGATGCTCAGCAATGTGGTTTGGCATGAGCATGCGATCATGATGATGCACAAAACAGAAACACGAAGAGATTTTCTAGTAGTGGTTTTTTCAGGGTGCTACAATTAACTAGGGAGACTATATGCGAGCTATATTTGTCTTATCTCGACTCCATTTAAATTTTTGTAGTGAACCGATGCCATGTTTAACTTTGTTAAGACAAAATTTAAATTGCGAGGTATCTAATCAACATGAACATTCTAATTCATTGTCGGGACCCTGTTCTGCTTAATATTATGTAATTGCATCGCATCTTTGCCATATTATGTATTATACATGTATCATGCCCGGTCTTCCACCGTAGTATTAAATAGTGTATTCGATGTTTCTTTTAGTTCTCTGCTTCTTCGTGGATTAGGCCGTTGAGTTGATGCGAGCTTTGACTCGTTCTTTGAATGTACCTTTTGCAATGTTTCTCAGTCGAGTATTCTCCCCCTTTCTACCTATTTTACATTGACAGTCTTTACTTCCTCATGTTGATCTCTTGCTATCCATGTTATCGATGCTTTATCTTTCTGAACCAGTTATATCCCTTGTCGGCTATATTACCTTGGACACCTCATATTTCCTATTGTTTGATACATAGTTGGCCTTGCGAGTCGTAGTCTCTTGCTCAGGTGCTGCTTAGTGTCGTCGATGTTCCACTGTTGTTGGGGTTTGGCACATGCTTAATGGTGGAGATGATCATGGTTTTCATTATAACTTGTTAATTAAAATGTTGGAAATAGATATAATGCAGAGACACCGATGGGTAATTGATACATTCGATCCAGATTACGGATGTAGTATAGCTTCTTTTTCCCTAGTAGACCTAGGTTATCGAATCCTCGGGAAGCGAATGCGTAGTGAAGTTACTTTAACGGACCTTCGGAAGTTTTAGAATTCCTTTTGTGTTTTTACCGGACCAATAGCTTGTGTATTTTTATTGTTGTCGATGATGGAGAGAGAAGGCCTAGGGCGTTCGGTTTCACCTGTAGCTGTGCAAAACATCTGATGAAAATAAAAGATAGAAATAAAATATGCGCGTACTTGTTAGAGCAAGATAAATTATATGTGGGCAGTGCATCCATAATTGCTATTGCCTCCGCAACCGCTTATAGCAATAACCTACTAGTCTCATCCATAGAAGAAAAAGAACTAATGATATGCATAGTGATGTCACCGTTAATCCCAAGAAAATCCCCTCACATACAACCATACTACCCCTTTTGTCACTAGGGTTCCACCCCTGCAGATCAGTCATCACTCATAGTCCCTATACCTGGCTCAACCCTCGGGGTCTTGGGTACCTGACAAGTCCTTGGATTAAGGCCAGAGAGGATACAATAATCAACATGTCATACAAACTAATACACGATCCCATCTATGATAAATCACATGCACAATTGCTACATTGCTAGGCTAAAACCCTTAGCCTAAGGAGAATTACTCACACATAGAGATGAGATCAACAATCACAAACATTGTAATGAAAATCATAAGATTGATAGCAATAGTCTTACAATGTCGCCAATCGGGGAAGAGATCTACTATTACAAGTGGTGGAATATGGCTATGGAGATGGGGAAGGGTTTGGAGATCTGGAGGCGGCTGGAGATTTGTGGCAGAGACTTTTTGGCGAGGTCTGGCTTGTTTTCTCGTTGCCCGAGGCTTCTTTATATAGGGGTCCCTTCACGAAAGTTGTTCTGTTTGACCTAACGGTGGCGACGCCAACTATACGATCAGAGCTATACGGTCGGAATTTTTGCTTCGGCCATATAGTTGGTCGTTAAAGCGTCTACCTCCGTTGTTCGGCTCCTGGTTTCTTCTGGTTGTTGGAAATCTCGTATCTTTGACTTTAATGTAGTGATTCCCTCCTTTAAACGACGTTATCTACGCGGGAAAAATACAAAAAGAAATGATTGCATACCTCTCTGAATATTAGCATTATCAAGAATATAATTAATATCCAGTTTAAATGTGGACGTAGATGGCTATATTTCAGAGCCATCAACCTCCCTAAGCTTAAACTTGGTCGTCCCGAGCAAGAAAACCAAAATCAAAAAGGAACTCGGCATTTAAACTGAAATAACAAGATGGTGATCATACTCATGATTAGTTGTCTCATGTTTCATCCACTTCATAAATCTAGAAAACTTCAGCATAGATAGAGTAATGGCAAGCATATCATATGGGTTTCATGCATCCTTATAGCGCAGCAAAATTATTGTAAACATGGATGATTCAAATGAGTAAACTTTATTCCATGTCAAGTAATCAACTCATAGGCTTGCCTTTGAACAGTAAAGTATAATCATGTAAATTAAGAGTGTGAGAGTTGTCATGAAAAGCATATAACTAGAGTATCTCAATTCTCCCACATCAATGAATCAAGACTTTGCAAGCACTACTTTTCTATTCATTGTCCTTCAAGAATTTCAGTTTTTAAGTAATTGAGAGCATGCCAAAGATTTTTATTAGTTTATCGGGCTGTGATAGACACTCGTGGCATCACTAAGGTTTTTGTTCCTTTTGCATAATGATTACTCATAATAGCCAAAGGAGTGATTCCATCATGATTACAGCTACCCGGGAGTGCCAAGAATCTTACCCACTATAGCATTGCTGCTACAAGTGTTTAATCAACTCATAGCTGAAATCTAGGAGTTTACTCCATGAAGATCATTTGTAGGCCAGCGGAGTTGTTGGCATCCCATGAAGTTTGACACGCGTAAAGCTATATCATTCTTATGATTAACAAATCAAACTTTGGCATGCTCACAAAAACCGCTAAATATTAATTCAATCAAACAAATCCTTTTAAAGAGAGCTATCAAGTAAATTAACATTTTCAATGGTGTTGAGTGTCTCTTGAAATAAACCTTCAAGACTAAGCACTACAACACCCAAGTCTTCAATTGTGAGACTTTTTCTTATTACAATTGTTTAGCAATTTTTAGGCAATACTTGGTTAATTACGAGAGCTGGAACAAAATGAGCCCAATTAAATACCCATGCAAACGACAATCTTACAACGATACAAAGACTCAATCCACCAATATAATATCTCAACACTTACTACTAACTAGCATTTGTTTCTCAATCTTCAAAAGTGGGGAGTCATAAGGCATACCTCTCATGTTTGGTTCCACTTCTCTCTTCCTTTTTTTATTTGTTTCTTGGAAACTCGAAGTCGATCACTATCCTGCAAATATATGAAGACCTCGAGGCGACAAGAAAATAAAGAGGGAAAATAAGGAAAATGGAGAAATCATTTTGTGATTTTTAAGAGAGGAAATTTAAAGAATAGAAAATTGGCGGCAAAGCTCGGCTAGAAAATTTCGAAAGAAAATAGAGAACTTGGAAAATAAAGTGTTGGGGAAACCAACACGAGTGCTTATAAACTCAAATAAAATGCAACCTCAAAATAAATAAAAGCAAATGAACGCCAAATAAAGATACATGAGGAAACTTCCCCAAGCTTAGGCTTTTGCAAGCCCTTCAAATCATTGTGGTGGCGGGAAAAGTCGTTACTTTAGTTTGCAAATTGAGTTGAGAGGTTACTTGTATATTCTCGGAGGTTCAAAGAGAGGTTGTGCATCCTCTCCACAGTCCCTCCAAGTCCTTGGAAATCTTGGTCTGTGGCGAATCGGGTTTGTAGCTGCTCCTCTTGATAAGGAACTTCTTGCTCCTCCTCTTGGGCCTCATCCTCTTTAGGAATCGCTTCCTCGGGTTGGTGTTGCTCAACCTGCGAATCATATAGCAAACATCCTTCCTCGGTAGAGAAAAGACCATTAGGCATAGGAGTAGGGTAGATACGCCCAACTCCAGCAATATGCAGGTAATAAACACCACCTCTCCTAGTGAGCATTCCACAGGCCCTCGAGGTGGAGAAACCAACACGTGTCTCATCTAGTATGGGTTGCAACTCACCAAGGTCGATGTCTAGGGCAGCGGCAAGTACGATGATGACGCGTCCTCCTGTGATTGGCCCTTGGCTTTGGGAGGCTTGCTGCTCTAGGTAGCGCACAAGGATGGTGCCCAAGTTGAGTGACAAGTTGCAGTTGATGTAAGCAGCCTTTGCAAGGACTAGGATGTCCTCCTCGTTGAGTCTCGTGAACTCATAACGTGCCTGCAAGGTATTAGCAATAATATAGAACAAATAGTGAATTGCGGGATGTTGAATATTTTTCCCCTTGTTCACTCTACTAGTGAAACTCATTCTATTATAGTATTGAACGGGGGAAGGACTTAAGCCGGTAAAGGATGCGCGTAAAGCATGAGCATCATTGTTTGGAAAATTAAAGCATGCGCACCATTCATCTAATGTTAAAGTGTGGTTGTTGTTCATCATACGGAAAGAATAAGTATCCTCTCCTTGCCATAGTTTAATGGTGCTTTGCAATGAACTTAGGAATTCAATGGTTAAGCAGCGATAAGTAGGTGCATCATTGTACACAAAGTTTTGCATGCCAGCTCTATTACAAAGTAAATTAAAGTCATCAGAAATACCAAGTTGGTTCAATATAATGGGGCAAGACCACTTGGTGGCCTTCACTTCGCGGTTCTTGATCCTGTTGAAGCGACCACGATGGGCCTCTAATACGTCCATTTTGCATCACTATTCTATGTCTTAATTCACTATTATTCATTGATATATTTTGTATTGAGAGGTGATACTTATGTTATTTCGTCAATTTTTCTATGGTTGATGACTTTTGGAGCATGGACCGCTGCAGTCAGGATTCTGATGGAAAAGGTGCTGTTTGGAGGCAAAATTCGTGAAGATCAGAAAATCCTTCTATTTTTCCAGAAGAGTCAGGATGCCAGAAGATGGAGTGGAGGTGGGCCATAGGGGGCCCACACCACCCCATGGCGCGGGCAGGCCTAGGCCGCGCCTGGGTGTGGTGTGGCCACCCTGGCCCACTCCAGCCTCTCTCCTCTGGCGTATATCATCCCCACGAAACCCTAAGACTCGGGTAGCGACCATAGAAAGATTCCACCGCCTCTGCGGGGCGGAAAAACAAAGAGAGAAAGATCTCTCCGGTAGACAGATTTCTGCCGGGGGAATTCCTTCCCGGAGAGGGAAGATCGTCGCCATCAACACCATCATCAAGCTGGACTTCATCAGGATCATCATCACCACCATCATCACCATCAGCACCCTCATCACCATCTCCATATTGCTATAAAAATTGCGTTGAATCTTGCATAGTTCATAGGGGAAACTTTCCAGGTGTTGATTACTCTTTGTAGTTGATGCTATTGAGTGAACCATTGAATTATTGTTTATGTTCAGATTGTTATACATCATTATTACATCTCTGATCATGATCCATATGATGTCTTGTGAGTAGTTCATTTTGTTCTTGAGGACATGGGAGAAGTCTTGTTGTTAGTAGTGGATTTGCGTTGAGAAAGATTCAATAGATTGTTATTTAAGTTGTGGTGTACTTCTTCTAGTGGTGTTATGTGAACGTCGACTACATGACACTTCACCTATATGGGCCTAGGGGAATGCATTGTGTATTTGGCTACTAATCATAGGGGTTGCTAGAGTGACAGAAACCTGAACCCCCATTAGGAAACCATTGCACAAGGGACGTAAGGGACTTAGAGTTTAAAGCTATGGTTAGGTTTCTACCTTAATTACTTTCTTGTACGTACGGATGTTTGCAAGGGGTATAATCACAAGTATATATTAGTCTTGGATGGGGCGGTACATTAGCACAGGTTCACCCACACAACACTTAGCAAGCTAGAGAAGATTAATCGACTATATGAAGCGAAAGCACTTGACAGTCTTCCCATGTGTCCTCGAGAACGTTTGGTCATCTATAGAAATACAACCGGCTTGTCCTTTGCTGCATAAAAGATTGGGCCACTTGCTGCATTCATTCTTACTGTCTTTTATTTACTCGTACTTTGTTTACTTGCTTTATCGAAAACCCCTAAAAATAGGGTTGCTAAGTATTTGCAGAGAATTCCTGATCCATACCACTAGCCAGCACCTTATGCTCCTCGTTGGATTCGACACTCTTACTTATCGAAAATACTGCGATACACCCCCTATACTTGTGGGTCATCAAGACTATTTTCTGGCGCCGTTGCCGGGGAGTGAAGCGCTATTGGAGAGTGGAACTAGTAAAGGAAACTTCTACTGTGAGTATTGTTTACTTCTGCTAGTTGCTTTATTTTTGTTATGGATAATTTGCTGAGTTTCTTATTTGGTAATGCTACTACCACCGCTAAGGTAGTAGATAAGCCACCACCTGCTGAGAAAGATGTTTTCAAAATACCTACAAGAATTATTGATCGTGTTATGGATAACTACTATGTTGGGGATGGAACTGTCCATCCAGGTGATCATTTACTCTTTATACACGAATTATGCGGGTTGTTCAAGTGTGCAGGTATTACTACAGATCAAGTTAAGAAGAAGTTATTCTCATTATCACTGAAAGGAAGAGCTGAGGAATGGTATAAGCTACTGAAGAATGGTCAAGCTCTGGAATGGGAGGAAATAATGCCTCTCTTTTATTCAAAGTTTTATCCTCCTAGTGAGATTCATAAAGATCGGAATCAAATATACAACTTTTGGCCTCTTGATGGAGAGAGTACAGCTCAAGCTTGGGGGAGATTGAAGTTACTAATGCTCAAATGTCCCATTCATGAGCTCTCCAACAATATTATTATCAATAACTTTTATGCAAGGCTCCCTCTACATGATAAAGATTTAGTGGATGCTTCTTGTGCTGGACCATTCACTCGTATGGAAGAAGAAGCTAAATGGGACATTCTAGATCGTATTCAAGACAATGCTGAAGCTTGGGAGAATGACAGAGGTAGAAAGTCAGGTATAAATTATGATTATGAATGCATTGAATCTTTTATGGGAACTGATGACTTTCAAAATATTAAAAATTCTTATGGTCTAGACTCTCAAGCTATTGCTTCTTATTTTAAGGCTTTTGCTTCCTACATTGAAGTGCCTAAAAAGAAGTGGAATAAGTATCATGAACCTTATAAAGATGTTGCTAAGAATGTTCCTGCAAGAAATACTAAAGTTTATACTGCTAATCATGTTTTACCTAAACCTTATATTGAGAAACTGCCTTTCCCAGTTAAGGTAAAGGAACATTCTATGATGGCTAGTATGGTAGATGAAAGTATGAAAAAAGCTGTTGAACCTAATAAACAAATGGTTGATGAACCTATAATGGAAAATGTGAAAGACTTTGTCACTAAGTATGAGGAAGAGGGAGACACTATCCTTTGTAAGGATACCTCTAATATTGTTTCACATAGTAGTGTTATGAGAGCTAGTATTCCTGTGTTTTCTGTTAGAATAAGTGATCATTGCTATGATGGTCCTTGCGATAGCTATATTTTTAAGTTTATGCATGATACTGAAAGTTACTATGAGAGAAGAAAAAGTGTTCTTATGTATCTCAATAATATCAAGTTTCCTCGTTTTATGCTGAAAGTTTTTATGTTGCACTTCTTTTGCTTTCTTATGCAAGTTGTCTTTGGTTTCAATAACTTGTTTGTTTACAAAATCCCCTTGCATAGGAAGTGGGTTAGACTTAAATGTGTGTCTGTTTTTGCTTCTTAATGCTCTCTTTCACTTCAATTCATATCCCTATGAGAGCTTCTTCAAAATTATCATGCCCATCTTAATGGCTATAAAGAAAGAGCTTTATGGGAGACAACCCAATTTGTTTTTTATTTTAGTTTGTTTTTGTTTATTTGAGTCTTGGAAGTTATTACTTTGGTAATAACCGCTCCATATCCGTTTTGTTTGGTTTTTGTGTCAAGATCAACCTCTAATGAGAGAGAAGTAATATTTGGGGAAGTTGCTGTCCCGAAACAGATTTTTGTGCTTCACCGTAAAAATTCGTGAGAGATCTCTGTATGTCGGATTGAGCTGTAATTTTTTGTGCTTCTGCCCCAGGTTGTTATTTAACTTTAGTTTGTTTTGCACTTTTTGATTTGAGCAACAGAAGATTTCCGAAAAAATTGATCTTTGTCTGCTGGTCTGTTTTGATAGATTTTGCCACTCTTGCATTTGCTTCTTTATTCGATTTCCTTTTTTAATTCTTTTTGGTTTTCGGAAGGAGTTGCTACAGTAGGTTATGTTTTGATTGTTTTCAGTTGAAGTTGGACTCAAAAGGTTTTATCACTTCACTTATACTAATGTTGCTAATAAGAACTGTGTGAAGTTTTGTGTGAAAGAAATTTCCTGGAAGGTGAGACAATGGTGTAATAAGGAAGAGAAAGGTTTTATGACTCAAGTAGTAAGTGTATGAAGATGATATTGATGATTCAAGTGGTGACACCGGAAGAATCTACTAGATACCAAATTCAGAGACCTGCAGAGTCTGTTTCCAACTAGGTAACAGTTCTGGTAAGAAAAGTTCCGCAAAAATACAATACAACTATATTTTTGCAGTTTTTAGCCAATATGGAAAGCTACGAAGCAAAAAAGGGATGGAGCCGGGGTGGGGTCACACCACCCCATGGCGCGGGTCCACCCCTAGCCGCGCCACCAGGTGGTGAGGCCACCCAGGACTCCGCCTCCGACTCGTTTTCTCCCAGTACCTTCCTTTTGATATGAAACTTCGTAATATATAACCCCCCCGGATCCCCCAAGGTCCGTATATCGTGTTTTCGTCGTGTTTTTGTTTCGATCTGTTTCTGACAGGTAGAATCCCAGATTTGGAGCCACAATATCTTCCTCTGGATCATCCAAGGGAGATTCTTTAGAGGATATCATCAACCCATACATGCGAGAATTGAAGATTCATCCCAAGGAGTTGTTGCTCGAAGATGGGGAGGTCCGGATTAAGGAGGTTCAAGGCCCTAAAGGTGAAGGAAGTCTGGAGGACAGGATGGAAGCACTGTAGCGAGAAGTCTTTAGGTACAGGAAGATGGTGGAGCGCGAAGTGGACATCATCCACAAGATTTGTTCCGAACTCATCGCCGAGCACCAAAAGGAGACTGCTGAACTCAAAGACGAAGTCCTTTCACTCCGCCAAACAACCAATGAACTACAAGCACATTTTATGACGTTCAAAATCAAAACTGTGAGTATGAGGCTAGATTTAAACACATAAGTGCTGCTGCAAGTTTCAGGATGTTGGAAACCACAATGTCCTTTGTTGATGGGAAGCCTTTATCCTGGAAGACGGATGAAGATGAGAGGATACCACCACGACCGAAGGTGTAATTCGTCATCGGGTTTGGCATCCCCTTAGTTTGTTCCAAGCTTGGGGGAGTGCCGCGATATCATATCACTATCTTCTATCTTTTTACCTTTTTAGTAGAGTCATATCATGAATAGAGGAGTTATTATGTAGTATGGTTTACATTATGGAAGTGTCCCCTCTCTCGTTAGATATGTATCCCTTGGTGTGAGTTTCCGTTATGGAATATTAATGGGAAGTTCTATCATTCACTCTTTTGCATAGCTTATGTTAGTTTTCAATTTGTGGTTATATGATTGATCTTGTTGTTAGTATTGGTATCACTGTGGCATTATTGAGTTAATTTAGTTGGTTTTGGCAAACCTGGCTTGGTCAGTAGCAACACCTTTTTGAGAGTTGAAAATAAAAAGATAGTAGTACTCTAGAGAAAAAATATTTCATCATCTTTCTGTTGGGTCCGCAGCATAGAAAACAAAAAATTTCCTACGATGTGAACTACACGCCAAGATCTATCTACTAGGTACAAAGCAATGGGTGGACATACATCCATCGAGAACTTACCCTCGAAGACAACGAGTTTTGTTAACGAGTAGGAACTCATGGTTGATGTAGTCGTACACTTGCCGATCTCAAGATCGTGATGAAGTCCAGCAGGTCCGGCTCCAACACGTTCATCAGATCCAGCTCCAGCACCACCAAGTCCAGCACCGCAAAGCAGTGGTGCATCCCTGATCGCACACACGTCTAGTACCCCGACAACCTCCGTCCCTCGCTCCAGCAAAGCAGCGAAACCAGCATCTCCTTTCCAGATAAAGCCACCAGGAACATGTACCTCGCTAATCCGAGACCATGGGGGAATAATACTAGAGAGGGAGAGAGATCCTTCACAAGGAGGTGTGTTTGAAAAGTGAGGAGAGGGTGGCCTTTTATAGGAGGAGGGGGTGCCCCTCCTCCATGGCCGGCGCATGGAGGAGGTGTCTCTTCACCTCCTCCATTCATGTGGTGGTAACCCCTCCACATTAAAATGCCTCTTCACATTCGCTTTTAAAGTCTCCACTTTAAATGCATTAAATTTCTCCAAATTTAATGATCTCTCATTTAATAAAACTCTTTTATTATTTTTATTGAGAATTTTGTTAATTACTTTAATTAACAAACATTCACATAAAACCCCCTGCAACATTTCAATATTACATGCAGAACCAATTTCAGCAATTTCACCCGAAACAGTTTCGGTGTCTATTGAAATAATTCTAGTGCTTTCTTAAATCTTTATCTGAAATATATTTGCTCCAAATGGTGTCAGTATCCCTTAAGTGTGTCACCCTACGGTTCGCGAATAATGCAGACATGATCGAGACCCCTCTCCGATCAATAATCAGCAGCGGGACCTAGAGATCCATACTGACTCCTACGCATTCAACGATGACTTCTGTGATCGTGAGAACCTTTAACGCTAGTAACTAAATCCCTTTGTCTCGCGATATATTACATGTCCGAGATTCGATCATGGGTATCTCCATACCTAGTTTGATCTTGTTTCCGACATGCACTCTTTTCTCGTTCCCGTGATATAACATTCTAGTGATCACATCACTTGCTTGCAAGCTATCTTAATGTGATATCACCGAGAGGGCCCGGAGTATATCTATCCGTCATCGGGATTGACTAATTCCACTCTTGATCCATGAGCCTCAACATAACACCTTCGTAGCACTGAACCCATCTTTATAGTCACCCTGTTACGATGTGACGTTTGATGTTATCAAGATACTCTTCCGGTGTTAGCAATTAACATGATCTCATGGTCTAAGGATAAAGATTACTTCATATGATGTTATAGCAATATAAACATAATGACTTTGATCGTAATGCTATACTTCGGATGAATGTTCATCACATCATTCCACCAATGTTGTGACCTCGTTATTAACAACATCTAATGTCCATGATCAGGAAACCTTGATCATCTTGTTAATCAACGAGCTAGTCTATAAGAGAGGCATAACTAGGAACCCTTTTTGTTTATTAAGCACACATGTATTGACGTTTCCGATCAATACAATTATAGCATGCAAAATAAACATTTATCATAAACATGGAATAAGATAATAACCACTTTATTATTGCCTCTCAGACATATTCCTTTCAGTCTCCCACTTGCACTAGAGTCAATAATCTAGTTTGAAAAACTTTGCGTATTGAACACCTATGGCTTTTTGGTGTTGCATATACGCTATTGCTAGTGGTTAACATAATCTCCGGATCTGACAGTTTCAGGTCCGTGTGTATTTGCATGTCTTTGCGTCTCTACGCATCACTAATTCTCAAATGAGATGGCATTGTATAAATTTGGTCCTTTGGTGCGACCTTTAGTTCGTTCGGCTCAAAATATGTTGATATTATTGTCACACAATATATCTTCATAGTATTAGCCCACTTTGAACCACACCTAGTTTGATAACAAACTACTTAACACAAATGCCCTCCTTTGCTGCTACTATAGCAGTTATATACTTAGCCTTTTGTTGTAGTATCCGTCATAATGTCTCAACTTTGGAACTCATACAAATCCATCATGGAACATCATTTCCATTACATTGTACCACCCATAGTCTAAATTGAGATAAATTTAATTTGTATCTTGTGACAAAACTAGTATCAATGTAACACTTTACAATGAACTACCTTTAACTATTTGTCACTTATACATGATATATTCTTAGGTCTTCCAAAGCTCATAAGAATATCTTTACTATTGTCCAATGATCATCTTATGAATCATTCTGGTATATGCTCATAACATTTAGATCATAGGACATTCTGGATATATACATATCATGGTATAATCGATCAAAATCTTCATGTGATTTTACTCACCAAGTGTTGAAACACTTGAATTTGGATACAATCCTTTTCATGCAGCAAGAACCTTTCTTGTTGTTTCCATATTGAACCCTTTCAATATCTCATATATGTATGTCTGGCACAACCATATTTGTGCCTTAATCTATCCATATAGATATTGATGCCAAATATTCTGGGTTTGCCCAAGTCTTTCATCGAAATCTCATTTTAATGAAATTCTTAACTTGTGTCAATACAAGATACATCATTTCCAATCAACAATATGTCCTCTACATAATGTATTAGAAATATGTCTCAGCACTCCCACTTAATTTCTTGCAAATGCAAGCATCTTCATCATCTCCGATGAATTTAAACTCTTTTAACAGTTTCATCATGGTGAAGATTCCAACTCCGCTATGCTTACTTCAACTATTGAAGTTTGCATGTCCTTTTAGCACCCTTTGAATTAACAAAACCCTTCGGACCATGTCATGTACACGTCCTAGGTAACCATTCTATTAGAAGAACATTGTTTTGTTTATTCAACTACCATATACCAAATTATATGTAGTGGTTGCTACATTAATCCGTCAAGACTATATATCGCTATGAAAGATCAAATCTTGTCATAGTCAACTCCTTGAACATTGTCGTAAACTTCTTTCCGACATGTCGACTATTTCATAGATGCTAAACATCCATGTCTATTTCTTTATAGATCCAAACACAACCGATAGGCTTCACGCCTTTCTGGAGGGTCTTCCAAGTTCAGAAACTTGATTTCTCGTGTATGGATACTATCACGGATTCTATGACTTCTACTCATTTTATGGAGTCAGGGCCCATCATCGCTTCTTTGCATGTAGTCGGTTCATCATTGTCAAAACAATAACGACTTGCTTATCAAATCACACTATTTGATTCTTACCGACCCACACGGTTCAATAGGAACTCTAATCTCCGAGATCACACCTTTTGTAATCATGGGAGCCATGAGCATTGTGGCCGCCACCGGGACACTTTCCGGCGCTGCGCTACTTAGCACATAAAACTAAGGTTCAACAACCTTATCAAAGTTCTATTGTCCTCCCACTTAAATTTTCGTGAAAAATTCCTTCTCAAGAAACTTGACGTTCCAAGTGACAAACTCTTTTGTCCTCGGTGTTATGGAGAAATTCCCAACAAATTCTTTGGGATAACCTACAAAGACGTGCTTATCTGAATTTGGTTGTAAACATTTTACTTATGCATAGCATACCAAAATTTAAGAAAAGACAATTCGGGTTTTATCCCAAACCATAACTCATATGGTGTCATTTCAACGGATCACGATGGTGCTCTTTTCAGTGTAAAAGCGGCAGTCTCTAAAGCTTCAATCCTTAAAATATAATGGCAGTTTTATAAATGACACCCTTGATCTTACCATGTCAAACATGGTTTGATTTCATCTCTCGAATATGCCATACTCCTATGGTTTACCGGGAAATCCAAATTCATGGAACAATTCCTCAAATCTTAGGTGTTTTGCTAAACATGTCAAATATCTTCCATTATGATCAAATCATAAACTCTTTTATTTTCTTGTTACAATGATTTTTCACTTCATCTTGAAAGTATTTGAACAACTTTCAAATGTTTCATACTTCTTCCTTATTAAGTAAATATACAGATATATTCACTCAAATTTTCGAAGAAAGCATATGAAGCAAAAAGGTCCATCGCATATGGCTACACATAATGAACTATGCACATCAGCATGCACAATTTCCAATAAGCTAGTCATCCGTTCCTCTCTGGCCTATGGACCGAGTTTCAATTATCTCGAGGAAAGTCTCACATGCGTCAATTGATCAAAATCAAAGACTCCAAAAATCCATCAAGGGAGTTTCTTCATGTTTTCTTTCAAATATAATTTAAACAGCAATGTCACTTCATAAGTGATCTTTCAATCATTTGTCTTGCGACATTTTAGCAATAGTATTTATGGATGTGATTTCTCCAACTAGACTTGTAAAAGTTTATCCATCCTTTATGGAATATGGTAATTATTTGAACAGCCATAGTTCTCATAATACCAGAACAAAATAACAATTATTTAAACAAATCTTGAAGGCTAGGTTTGATGACAACGAAAAACACAATAAGACTTTATTTGTTTCGATGAACATCATCACTCATTCTCTTGCTAGTTACTTAGGCCATTGTAGTTCATGAATTGCGTTGTCCTGTATGACACTTCATACCAACCAATTCGGTATCCAATACCGGTATCCAATACCTAAGAACCATATTGTTTAACAAGCAAGGAATACAGCCATAACATGTATATCTTCTATATACCTAAGTTGGACATCTCCAACCTTTTATTTTCTCCCAAATATTTTATAGATTCTCTTTCAGCAATTCCTTTTCTTTTAAAAGAATCTATCAACATCTGGTGTCATCAACATGACACGTGGTACAAAGCTTGTATATAGTCAAATACTAATACCTTTGGACTTGCACTTTGAAGTGGATCACCATCATCAAATGTTTGGCATTCTTTCAAAAATCCATTCTTTAGTAATCTATTAGTGTAGTAAACATTTTACTTACATCTTCTATTCATCCTTATCATGACAACTTTCATGATCAAGCTACTATAGCCTATAAGAAAGAATCGCGAGTATAATATCAGTTCCCAAAACCTTTTTGGTAGATTCGGATGCCTAGCATCTCCAACCTTCACAAATTCTCATACAATATGAGAACATGTATTTTGCTAAATTATACTCTATCATAATGCAACCAAAAACATTGTTTCAGATATCACAATATCTTTCACACATGATGGTTTCTGAAACAATTTTCAGCTCCAATATAACCTTGATATTAAAACAACTTTGAATATCAATAATCATGGAGGCAAACATGATAGTTTAGATACTAACATTGGAATTCTTACTCTTGATTTAATACTACTTATTAAACTTCATGGAGTAAATAGAATTTGCTGAAAGTTTGCAATAGGACTTATAAACTTTAAATTGACATTCAAAACAATACGATACTAGTTCGTAAAGTAAATATCCAGAATTCTATAGTTCTATTATCTCAAATAAAAAACTAAGCATAAGGTAGAAAACGAATGCCAATGACTACAACAAACTATGCAAATTCACTTTGATTTAATTTATGACAAATTTGGTTCGACTAATCCAAATTAGAAATGAACTCCCACTCAAAAACGACATCCCTCGTGTCTTTTTGGTGATTACATGAACCAAATCCACTACACCAAGTCCAATCATCACGTGAGTTGATGTAGCTTCAAAGGCGAGCATCTATATGGGCATCATATCAACTATATAACTCATTCTTAACCTTTCGGTCCGTGTTCCAAGGCCATGTCTGTACATGCTAGGCTCGCCAAGTAAGAACCTTAGTACTCGCATGTGTAAAACTGCCTTACACCCGTTTGTATGGAAGGGTAGAGTCGAGTACACCCGATCATCATGTGATGTCTCGAAATACGATCCACAAAACGGTGCATACTTAAGGAAGAACACATTTTTATCTTGATATCTAAATGAGGGATCATCTTACTATGCTACAGAAAGCGCCAAACTAGCAGTATAAGATGCTAACATCTAATGTGTAAAGTGAGATGATATGGTCCATGCATTTGATCTCTATCATTTGCATCGTGGTATGATCTCTATCATTCCTTTGTGTGTAAGGCCAAGGTCTATGGAACTTACACGTTGAGTGTGTTGTAAGAGTATCTATTATACATCTACTTACAACAATACCATATCAAGACACTAGCCCAGCAACAATCTAAACTAGACGCCTCTAATTTATCAATTGCAAGTTTTACATGGCTTAGGGCTTTCGGAGATAGAACCGTTCTTACCTACGAACATGAACCACAACGAGGATAACCAAGTTATTAGCAACTCGTTGTAAATCAGATATTGACTATAGTAGGAGAGACAGACACCCGCCAGCCACTTATGCAAAACAAGTTGCATGTCAATCGTGGAACCGGTCTCATGTATGATGACATGTAAGGTTGGTTCGGGCCGCTTCATCCCACTATGCCACCAATATCCAAAATACATAGAAGATGCAATAACATGATCATAATCGCCCACATATAAACATATGTGTACTACCCGTGCAAAACACCTACGCATAGATCAGGCTCTGATACCACTGTTGGGTCCGCAGCATAGAAAACAAAAAATTTCCTACGATGTGAACTACATGCCAAGATCTATCTACTAGGTACAAAGCAACGGGTGAACATACATCCATCGAGAACTTACCCTCGAAGACAACGAGTTTTGTTAACGAGTAGGAACTTGTGGTTGATGTAGTCGTACACTTGTCGATCTCAAGATCGTGATGAAGTCCAGCAGGTCCGGCTCCAGCACGTCCATCAGATCCAGCTCCAGCACCACCAAATCCAGCACCGCAAAGCAGTGGTGCATCCATGATCGCACACACGTCCGGTACCCCGACAACCTCCGTCCCTCGCTCCAGCAAAGCAGCGGAAGCAGCAACTCCTTTCCAGATAAAGCCACCGGGAACTTGTATCTCGCTAATCCGAGACCATGGGGGAATAATACTAGAGGGGGAGAGAGATCCTTCACAAGGAGGTGTGTTTGAGAAGTGAGGAGAGGGTGGCCTTTTATAGGAGGAGGGGGGGTGCCCCTCCTTCATGGCCGGCGCATGGAGGAGGTGTCTCTTCACCTCCTCCATTCATGTGGTGGTAACCCCTCCACATTAAAATGCCTCTTCACATTCCCTTTTAAAGTCTCCACTTTAAATGCATTAAATTTCTCCAAATTTAATGATCTCTCATTTAATAAAACTCTTTTATTATTTTTATTCAGAATTTTGTTAATTACTTTAATTAACAAACATTCACATAAAACCCCCTGCAACATTTCAATATTACATGCAGAACCAATTTCAGCAATTTCACCCGAAACAGTTTCGGTGTCTATTGAAATAATTCCAGCGCTTTCTTAAATCTTTATCTGAAACATATTTGCTCCAAATGGTGTCGGTATCCCTTAAGTGTGTCACCCTACGGTTCGCGAATAATGCAGACATGATCGAGACCCCTCTCCGATCAATAATCAGCAGCGAGACCTAGAGATCCATACTGACTCCTACACATTCAACGATGACTTCTGTGATCGTGAGAACCTTTAACGCTAGTAACTAAATCCCTTTGTCTCGCGATATATTACATGTCCGAGATTCGATCATCGGTATCTCCATACCTAGTTTGATCTCGTTTCTGACATGCACTCTTTTCTCGTTCCCGTGATATAACATTCTAGTGATCACATCACTTGCTTGCAAGCTATCTTAATGTGATATCACCGAGAGGGCCCGGAGTATATCTATCCGTCATCGGGATTGACAAATTCCACTCTTGATCCATGAGCCTCAACATAACACCTTCGTAGCACTGAACCCATCTTTATAGTCACCCTGTTACGGTGTGACGTTTGATGTTATCAAGATACTCTTCCGGTGTTAGCAATTAACATGGTCTCATGGTCTAAGGATAAAGATTACTTCGTATGATGTTATAGCAATATAAACATAATGACTTTGATCGTAATGCTATACTTCGGATGAATGTTCATCTCATCATTCCACCAATGTTGTGACCTCGTTATTAACAACATCCAATGTCCATGATCAGGAAACCTTGATCATCTTGTTAATCAACGAGCTAGTCTATAAGAGAGGCATAACTAGGAACCATTTTTGTTTATTAAACACACATGTATTGACGTTTCCGATCAATACAATTATAGCATGCAAAATAAATATTTATCATAAACATGGAATAAGATATAACCACTTTATTATTGCCTCTCGGGCATATTCCCTTCACTTTCTTTCTTGATTTGCTCATAAGTCTAGTATTCTCTAGTTAAGATCTTTTGTGCTTCCAAGGAAGATTGCATGTTTGTCTTTATCATTTGTATGTTTGGTTGTTTCCCTCAACTCTTGTACTTGCTACCCAGCCTTGCTAGCCAAAACCCTGTACTGAGAGGGTATTCTTCTCGTGCATCCATCTCCTTTAAACCAAAACCCATGCCATTTGTGTCCACCATACCTACCTAGTAGCATTATTGCTATTACAAGTAAATTCTTGTTTTATCTACCTCCCAAATTAAACTTGTTATGAGAAAATTAGTGATTAAAGCTCTCACAAACTTGATGGCACACTTTACTTTCTTGCATTTAATAAACTTGAACCATTGGGTCCTTCTTTGTTGCGTATATGCTTGCGCTTTATGAGTTGAAGTTAGCCGAACCATGTATCATGGGGACCGCTTTCAACACTTAATTTGGTACTTTGTACCTAGTTGATATCATGTTCTTTTGCTTATGGATCCTGTCAGTGTGAAATAAAAGTGGAACTTGTAAGATCATGGAGTTTATATGTGTGTTAGAGAAACGCCTGGGCCGCTAGCCTAAGGCATGCCTAACCATGTATCCTTATTGTGCTTCCTTTACCCATTTCAAGTTGAGTTATATAATAGTGAGTTGTCTTCTATTATGATCTATGTATTGGATGAATGTGATGCTTCTTGTCCGTATTCTTTTATCGACTCTTCACTCCATAAACCTGAGGCCATGTTTATTGAGCTCAGTTTTGCTTGGGGACAAGCGAAGTCTAAGCTTGGGGGGAGTTGATACGTCCATTTTGCATCACTATTCTATGTCTTAATTCACTATTATTCATTGATATATTTCGTATTGAGAGGTGATACTTATGTTATTTCATCTATTTTTGCATGGTTGATGACTTTTGGAGCATAGACCGCTGCAGTCAGGATTCTGATGGAAAAGGTGATGTTTAGAGGCAAAATTCGCGAAGATCAGAAAATCAGGGAAAATATACGGAAAATTCTATTTTTCCAGAAGACTCAGGAAGCCAGAAGATGGAGTGGAGGTGGGCCATAGGGGCCCCACACCACCCCATGGCGCGGGCAGGACTAGGCCGCGCCTGGGAGTGATGTGGCCGCCCTGGCCCACTCCAGCCTCTCTCCTCTGGCGTATATCATCCCCACAAAACCCTAAGACTCGGGGAGCGACCACATAAAGATTCCGCCGCCTCTGCAGGGCGGAAAAACACCGAGAGAGAAAGATCTCTCCGGCAGACAGATTTCTGCCGGGGAATTCCTTCCCAGAGAGGGAAGATTGTCGCCATCAACACCATCATCAAGCTGGACTTCATCGGGATCATCATCACCATCATCACCACCATCATCACCATCAGCACCCTCATCACCATCTCCATATTGCTGTAACAATTGCGTTGAATCTTGCATAGTTCATAGGGGAAACTTTCCCGGTGTTGATTACTCTTTGTAGTTGATGCTATTGAGTGAACCATTGAATTATTGTTTATGTTCAGATTGTTATACATCATTATTCCATCTCTGATCATGATCCATACGATGTCAGTAGTTCGTTTTGTTCTTGAGGACATGGGAGAAGTCTTGTTGTTAGTAGTGGAGTTGCGTTGAGAAAGATTCAATAGATTGTTATTTAAGTTGTGGTGTACTTCTTCTAGTGGTGTCATGTGAACGTCGACTACATGACACTTCACCTATATGGGCCTAGGGGAATGCATTGTGTATTTGGCTACTAATCATAGGGGTTGCCGGAGTGACAGAAACCTGAACCCCCGTTAGGAAACCATTGCACAAGGGACGTAAGGGTCTTAGAGTTTAAAGCTGTGGTTAGGTTTCTACCTTAATTACTTTCTTGTACTTACGGATGTTTGCAAGGGGTATAATCACAATTATGTATTAGTCTTGGATGGGGCAGTACATTAGCACAGGTTCACCCACACAACACTTAGCAAGCTAGAGAAGATTAATCGACTATATGAAGCGAAAGCACTTGACAGTCTTCCCATGTGTCCTCGAGAACGTTTGGTCATCTATAGAAATACAACTGGCTTGTCCTTTGCTGCATAAAGGATTGGGCCACTTGCTGCGTTCATTCTTACTTTCTTTTATTTACTCATACTTTTTTTACTTGCTTTATCGAAAACCCCTAAAAATCCGTTTGCTAAGTAATTGCAGAGAATTCCGGATCCATACCACTAGCCAGCACCTTCTGCTCCTCGTTGGGTTCGACACTCTTACTCATCGAAAATACTGCGATACATCCCCTATACTTGTGGGTCATCAGCCTCATCCCTAAACCGTATCCCCATGCGTTCCTGAGCGGCAGCCCGAGAGGCGCTAGCGGTGGCATGAGCACGAGTTTGGCTCCTTGTGTTCATCATCTAAAACATTGAAGAAAGGCAGAAATAAATTTTTTTGATCCAACAACAATAAGTGCATCATATTCCTCATCATAACACACTAAATAATTCTCCTCAAAATAATAATCTAGGCAAGAAAATCATGGAAATTTGTTCATAGTAGGTCTCACCCTAGATTTATAATGACAACAGATCGAAGATGAATTTGCAAAAAGTAATTGGAGGAGAAACATACCGTAGATCACTTGTGTGCGAGGAAATTGAATGAAATTGAGTAGAGATGGAGATCCTTTGAGGTTTTGAGAGAGTTTGGAGGTAGAAGAAAGAAAAAGGATGGAAGTTTTGGAGTTGGGAGTACCTTCCTGTGAGATTTTGTGGTCGGACGCAACTATACGGGCGCAACATGTATTCCCGCATTATAGTTGGTGTTCTGTCAAAATATTAGGGTTTCCTCCGGGTGGCGCAGCTATACGGATGCCACTATACGGGCGGAACAAAATGTTCCGCCCGTATAGTTGGTCGTTAAACTGTCTGTCCCTGTGAAAGAATATTTGCAAAGGCATCGATATCTATACGACCGAAACTATACGGCCAGAATTTTTATTTCCGCCGTATAGTTGGTCATTAAACTCTCAGTACATATGAAAAGAAATTGTACGGAGGCAGTGATATCTATACGACCGGAACTATACGACCGGAATTTTTATTCCCGCCGTATAGTTGGTCATTAAACTCTCAGTACGTGTTGTAGAAAAAATTTCGATGGCAAAAATATCTATATGATCGGAACTATACGGCCAGAATTTTTATTCCCACCGTATAGTTGGTTGTTAAACCTTTGTGTGCATCAAAAAAATTCTGTTTTTCGTAAACTATTTCTTTTCATGTAACTTAGTGATATACCTTGTTTTTGACAGAAAATTGATAATAAATATTGTCGACCAACAATAGCATGCATAAAGCAGAATTTCAAGTACTACCGAACTTCTTCTCCTCAAATGGAGTTTTCTAGCACTCTTTATTAAACATGAACTTAAACTAAAACTAAAAACTTAACTCAAACCATTATTCACATGGATTGCCTCCCATGGAGCAGTCTTTTATGGTCAATAGCTTGACCTTGATGATTCTCACTTGGGCCAGATGAGTGGAACGCCCACTCCAAAGTAATTGGCCTTCAAAGTGATGGCCTCCTTCTCGTCATGTTTGGCTTTCTTCTTCCTGGGGAAATGAATAACAAAAGGATCCCGTGAAGGCAATTGCAACTTCACGTTCCCTTCATGGAGGTTAATTAAAGCCTTTATAGTTCTCAAAGGACGACCTAGTATTATAGGAGCAACAGTATCTTCAGGCATGTCAACTATAAAAAAATCAATGAGAGCAGGACAACCTTTGATGTAAACTAAAGTGTTCTCCTTAATCCCTACACCTTGTTTGTAGGTAGAATCTGCTAGATGCAATTTTAACCCAGTAATTTCAAAGGATCCAAGATTTATCTTGTTAAAATGACTCTTTGGAATTGTTGAGACGCTTGCACCTAGATCACAAAGTGCAGCTATCTCATTGGTTCCAATCTTTATTTTAATAGTAGGCTCAAATATGTCATCTAGTTTAACAGGTAACTTTTCAGTGATTTTCTTATATTCTTCTTCAAGCTCACGTACCTTAGTTGCTACTTGATCAACAAAGTGTTGATACATGGCTTCATCTTTATCTTCACTTACCGGAATTTTGACGTTGAGCCTCTTTACAAGGTCTTCGATGGTGTAGCTTGGTGAAGGGGCATTACTATAATCAAGTTCTTCAGGCTCCTCTCTTTGGATCCTCATCATTTTGAGTTCTTCAACAGGATTGGGCTCAGCTTTACCTGCAAATTTAACTAGAATAAGAGTTTGACTCTCGGTTATCTTACCTAGCTATGCCTCAACGATCCTTGTTCTTTCTTGAAGGGCATGTAAATCATTTCTCAAACTAACAGCTTGGTTAGATAATTTACCAAGCATAGCATCATGGTTCTCCGTAATTTTGACTAGAATACTATTTTGTTCATTTTGTGAGTCTAAGAAAGACTTAAGCGTTTCTTGGAGACTACCATTACTACTTCTCATGTTATTATTAGATTTACTTGCAGGACTAGCATAATGTTTCTGAAAATTAGGATTGTAACTCTTTTTCCAAACAGGGTTGTAATCATTATGAGCTACGAAGTCTATTTCTTCTATGTTTGTTTCAGGGGTGGCTCTTACCTGAGTTAGCTTACCTTTTACGGCTAGTATGAGCCCATCCAGCTTAGCATTGAGATCTTCGTTCTCTTGTGGTGAGACAGAGTTCACCTTCTTCATGTTTGATCTTTCCACATGCCATTGGGCATGGTTGTCTTGCATATTGTCTAGCAGCTGCTTTGCTTATGTAATATGTTTACCCATAAATGTTCCTCCAGCTGCAGTATCAAGCATAGACTTAGACACAGGATTAAGAGCATTGTAAAATAAATGGAGGATTAACCAATCTTCCAACCCATGACTAGGATAGTTTCTTAGGCATTCTTTCATCCTCTCCCATGCAAGCGCTAGTGGCTCACGCTCTTCCTGTCTAAAGCTAGTAATATTAGATCGGAGTTGCATAGTCTTTGCAGGTGGGAAAAATTTAGTCATAAATAAAGAAGTACATCCCACCCATGATGTAATAGTATTTTTAGGCAAAGATAGCAACCATTCTTTAGCTCTCCCTCTTAGAGAGAAAGGAAATAGAGGCAATTTGACCGCATCAGGGTCAACGTCTTTTATACACATCATATCACATATTTTAGTGAAAGTATTCAAGTGCATACCTGCGTCTTCAACAGCAGCGCCTCCAAATTAATTCTGTTGAACCAAACTTAAGTAATGGGGCTTAATTTCATAGTCATCAGCAGCGATTACTGGCTGAGTAATAGGAGTACACAAATAATCATTATTGGGAGTAGCAAACTCCCCAAGCTTCTTTTCAACCATACTTCCTATGTTTTTTGGGTTTTCTTAGATTAAAAATTATAACAGTAAAAGCAAGAATTTAAAGACTAACTATTTTTTGGTTTATCAAATAAAGATTGAAAGCCAACTAACAAAATAAAAAACAAGAATTAAAACTAGCAAGGTTCCTAATAACCTCACCAGGGTAGCTATTGCTTTCCCGGCAACAGCGCCAGAAAAAGGGTTGATACCTTCGATCCGGATTATGGATGTAGTATAGCTTCTTTTTCCCTAGTAGACCTAGGTTATCGAATCCTCGGGAAGCGAATGCGTAGTGAAGTTACTTTAACGAACCTTCGGGAGTTTTAAATTCCTTTTGTGTGTTTACCAGACCAATAGCTTGCATATTTTTGTTGTTGTCGATGATGGAGAGAGAGGGCCTAGGGCGTTCGGTTTCACATGTAGCTGCGTAAAACATCTGATGGAAATAAAAGATAGAAATAAACTATGCGCGTATTGTTAGAGCAAGATAAATTATATGTGGGCAGTGCATCCATAATTGGTATTGCCTCCACAACTGCTTATAGCAATAATCTAATAGTCTCATCCATAGAAGAAAGAGAACTAATGATATGCATAGTGATGTCTCCATTAATCCCAAGCAAATCCCTCACATACAGTCGTACTATCCCTTCTATCATTGGGGTTCCCAACCTGTAGATCAGTCATCAGTCATACTCCCTACACCTGGCTCAACCCTCGGGGTCTTGGGTACCTAACAAGTCCTTGGATTGAGGCAAGAGAGGATACAATAATCATCATGTCATACAAACTAATAAACGATCCCATCTATGATAAATCACATGCACAATTTCTACATGGCTAGGCCGAAGCCCTTAGCCCAAGGAGAATTACTCACACATAGAGATGAGATCAACAATCACAAACATTGTAATGAAAATCATAAGATTGATAGCAATAGTCTTACAATGTCGCTAATCGGAGAAGAGATCTACTATTACAAGTGGTGGAATATGGCTATGGAGATGGAGAAGAGTTTGGAGATCTAGAGGCGGATGGAGATCTGTGGTAGAGACTTTTTGGCGAGGTCTGGTTTGTTTTCTCGTCACCCGAGGCTTCTTTATATAGGGGTCCCTTCACGAAAGTTGTTCTGTTTGACCTAACGATGGCGGTGCCAACTATACGACCGGGGCTATATGGTCAGAATTTTTGCTCCGGCTGCAATAGTTGGTCGTTAAAGCGTCTGCGTCCATTATTCGGCTCCTGGTTTCTTCTGGTTGTTGAAATCTCGTATCTTTGACTTTAATGTAGTGATCCCCTCTTTCAACGACATTATCTGCGCTGGAAAAATACAAAAAGAAAGGATTGCATACCCCCTTTGAATATTAGCATTAGTGGCAGGGTTCAGAGAGATATTTCATCAAGAATATGATTAATATCCAATTTAAATGTGGACGTAGATGGCTATATTTCAGAGCCATTAGTAATAGATGTTATTTGGTTTTTATCCACCCATTGGTGTCCACCTAGGACCCGAGTTCTTGACACCTGTTCTGAGATTGAGCGTGCTAACCACATGTGGGGTGAATGGGAACCTCTTCGACTTATTACCTGATTTCAAATTATTGTACCGGGGGGCCACAAACTAGTTTGATGTTTTCATGCCATGTTATGCCATGTTTAATATATGTTGCTCGATGAGCATTTACTACTGTACTATTTAGGATGTGGGTCGTTATGTTGAGGATTATACCTATAGCCTCTAATCTTTTGGCCGATCTTGCAACCTCTGGGTCCGTCTTCAGAGCCGTCCGACTTTGTTACGGGTAGCTTAGTGGGGTTGCCTCCATGTACTTGCTTTGGGTCTGGGAAAGCATCGTATCTGAGGCCCCGCCGACATACAGATGGGCGTTTGTTAATTGATCTGGCAACAAGGGTTGAAGTGTGTGTGGAAACTTTGGTGCACCCCTGCAGGGTTAAATCTTTTCGAAAAGCCGTGTCCGTGGTTATGGACGACTTGGAGCATAGTTTCTCGATCATAGACAACTATAACTAAAGTTTACTTTTATAAATTTGGCTTGTATATGATATGAATAGTAAGTTGGATAACCACCATGAAAAGAATGAATAAAACTACCAACTGTGTGAGTTTACTCGGAAGGACTTCCTCGTTTAGTCTCGAGGGGGAAATACTAGGATGAGTATGATTGGTGTTAGTAACAGGTTGGTTCCGAATAGGTCTTTCTTATCAGTCTCTGATAGTTGACAATTGTATTGAGTCTCTATAGGTTGTTTAGTGCATGCTTCGCTGCTGCTTTAGTCCACCATACCTATGTAGGCGTGAGCCACTGAATTCTAGACTCGCCGTGTAGTGGCCTCAGTACTGACTGCTCTCTTTTTCCTTTGCCCTTGGTCGGCACCCCTTTTGTTTTAGGAGGTTTGAGTTTGATGTTGTTAGTAGGGTTACCCTTTCGGCTTGGTCTGGGCAGGGTTATGGACACCAGTGGTTATTCTTCAGGGCTCTTAGCCCCATTTGCATCTTATCCGTACTCGGATGTGTATCATTTTCAAGATGATTTTGATCTTTGTACTATATATCTATATTCTTGACTTATGGAGTCATTATTGTATATGTGTTCTGTGGGTTCCATCATGGACTATTGTGTAACGATATTACGTTGTTTTCCACCTGCACGCAAGTGCCTGGTGGGCATATTTGAATCATTTCTATGTGGGTTTGGGAGGAATCGCTAAGACTTGCGTAGGGCCGATTTGTGGGTGTTACATTGGCTCACTCTGGTGACATCCCTTGTGGGGGTTTGATCACTCAGATCGCCTACGCAAGCGATATTGTCATGCCTCGTGAGAGGGTTGTGGCTGGTAGTAAGTTTTTGGATGATACTCACATGTCAAGCACCAAATTCATGGGGGTGTATAGGCCTCAATGCAACCTTCGTGCTTACCAATTTTATTTTGAGCCTAACGGTGATTCCCACCAAACTTTGCTTCCATTTGTTCAAGCTTTTGGTTTGCCAGGAAAACATAATTGGGTCCTCAATGAAGAGGAATTCCATCAGGCTATGATTTCCTCAGAGAGGATTGTACCCTAGGGAGAGAACCCCGCTTAGGAGAATGTGGGAGGCAGCCAACAGCAGCAGGAGGAGGATGAGAAAGACTGGTACACCAGGGGCTGGGATGACTATGGTCAGCAACATCATCATCAACAACCATTTCCCTAGTACCACCAGCAGCATAATATGCCTCCACCTCAGCCGGGATTCGACTACGTCCCTATGGTGACTTTTACCAGGTGGTGCATCGCATCAGCAATGTGGAGAACATAGTGCATGATGTGAATGCCAACATTGTCACTCTCACTTAGGACTTTACCCATTTCTTGTCTGAGTTCCCAAACTACTACCCATACCAGCCACACTATTAGTCATCACCCAATGATGGCAGACTTGATTTGAGATAGACCATGAGTCTAAGCTTGGGGAGATTGAACTCCTCCCCACCTTTGCATTCATATTTTGTTTTCTTATTTTGATTTATTTATTTTTATTTAATTGCATGTTTACTTTTAGTTTTGCATTGGTAGAAGAAAACACAAAAAATTAGAATTAGCTTTTATCTTATTTCGTTTGAAGATCTCTTTGTTCTCCTTTTCTTTCTTGGAGGTTATTCAGTTCAAGTGACTTAGCCATGGATAAGAACGCAAGGAGTCAATCCAAGTGAGAGATGACAAAGCAATAGGAGGTACCGCATTCCCATTTTCCCTCTTCCAGTAAGTTTATTCATGAACATTTAATGTTTGTTCGGTTGTACTTGAGTTCCACTTCACGCTTAGCTCGTTATCTTTTAAGACTTACTCTCAAGGCTAATGTCACTAATTTGGTTTCGACTTATGGAAATTTTGCTTAGTTGGAAAAACAACCGAATTGGATTAAATTCCAAAAATTTTAGAACAAGAAAAAGTGTCTTCTTGATGGCTTTTGTAACATGTTTTTGTCTTAAGGGCTTAATCTTAGTAGCACTTAACCCCACATCTTAACGATTTGACTTGAAAATAGCTTTTGAAAAAGAATTGTTTGAAGGAATGGATATTTTGCAGTGGGTTGAGGGAGACGCCAAACTTGCCTTGCTTAGTTGAAAAAATACTTTTATTTGAAGACATTAATGAAAGTACCCAAACTTTATGGAATTAACAACTCCTATGGCCTACGAAAGATCTTGAGTTCATCTCAAATTTTGGTTACCACTTGGGGAGACATTTGTACATTGCTGCAATGTGGAAATTTTTAATTCCATCAGCCCAAGTACTTGAGAAAAAAGAAACTACCATCAAGATATGATCTTAAATTCTTGATCCTTACCAAAGTTTTGGCATCACCTAACCACTTAAAAGATTAAAGTTCCTGAAAACTAGGAAAAGATGGAGGTGCTGGAAGGCCACGAATTTCGAAGTGGGTGTTAATAAAAATCTCTAAGTTTATCCTTCTTTTGACATCTACTAGTGCACCCCTCATTTTACAAAAGCATATGTGCTTAAAATGATTTTACTCTCATAAAGAGAGGAACTAAAAGAATTGATTCGGAAGCCAAACCAAATTTTTGACAGTCTCTTTTGAGTTTAAGAATTATTAGCTAGCGAGTTATATGCGGTTAGGAAGCAAACATAAGTGCAATTGTTTAGATATATTATGATCATGTTTAAGGTTGCAGTGTTGGGGATATACTTTCCGGGTATCCTCATTGTACCTCACTGACCAGGGTGGCCTACTTCGGGTTAGAGCTTTCCTTCACAGGCAGCCCAGTCAGGGAGAAGAGACGGAGTCCAGTCCGGCTACGAGAAGGCCCAGAAGACTTATCGATATAGGCCCATAGTGTTACTTGTAGTTCAAGATGTACTCTGTAACCGACTCTTAGTCATAGTCGGATAGGTCTCTCCTGTATACCCTAGTCCGGATATCTATATAAGTCGTCATAGGGAGAGCCATTAGGGCACCCTCACAATAGTATACAATCTCAACTCGCATAGGCGAAACTCTTGTAACCCATATTACGGCTATGCCGTATTACTGGATTGCTAGCAGGAGTAGGATCTGTCCAAAGCCGGCGGATTCGAACCTGGGTAAACTTATGTGCTCACCCTCCTGGAATACCGTACGTCTCACATCCCTCTCTTCCATACGCCTCGAGGACCCCCTCATGGCATACTAGTCATCACTCCGACGATAGTTGGGGCCCACTGTGGGGCAAGTGAGCTTTAGATCTGCGTTTCGAGTGGAATCTGCAAGAATCGGAATCAGCGAGACCATCGCCGTCGGTTGCGTCCTCTACACCAGCGACGTCCCTCTCATCGTTCTCGATGAGACCTGGATTCCGGCTAGGGAGGCCGTGACTACTTACACCATCATGTCCTTTGGCGAGATCAATATGTACATCGGTTTTGCTGAACCTATGCACCCACCCCAGCGGTGATGATAGAGGCAGAATGTAATATCCCAAAAATTTTCTTTTGAAAACATCATCATTGCACTCATATCAGCATGGCGTGTGTTGCATTTCATTTAGTTTTACCTCCCAAAATTCTGGTGAAAATTTGAGTTAATTTGAAGCTCATTTGCTAATTCAAATCTTTGTAAAAAGAAAAATTAAAAAGAATAAGCAAAAGAAAAAAACAACAGCAATAACAGCTGGCCTATTCGGCCAACCACCCCAGCCCACTAAGCCCACCCGACATCCCCCTTCTCCCCCGCTATTTTATTTTCTCACCGATTCCCTCCGCACCCACTCGCTGACGGCCCGACCCCACCTACCTAGTCACCTAGCCACCTCATCGTCTTCACCAAGCGACGGAGAGGTTTGTTCCACTCCCAGCCGTTTCCACTCAATTCAATTCGAGCAAAATTCACGTAATGGCGGGATTAATTCCCCACTACGACCCCGGCCACTTAAACCCCACTCCCTCCTCTCTGTTTTCCCTCAAACCCCGCCACTAGAGAGCCCCCAGGCTCCTCGAATTCGAGCTCGGACCGCCGTAGTCACCGAAGAACTACAGCGACGATTTCGGTGAGAGCTGACTGCCCCGCGCCCTCCTCTCTGTCCTATAAGCTTCGCAATATTCGGGCGCATCCATTAACCCCTTTGTTCGATTTTTATCGTACCCCAGGTCTTCGCCACGGTCGCCACTAGAGCTTCTTCTGCCGCCGCCGTTCACCGACAGATTACGGTGAGACACGAGTTTTCGCCGCCCTATTTTGGCCACCACCAGCTTGTACAGGACCTAGCGCTCCTCACTGACACTTTGCCTTGCCTGCTCGAGCCCCAGGGCAACGCCACCGTCACACATAAGCACAACCGGCTTTGGCAAGAACTCCCGCAAGGAATCCAGGACGAAGCCGAGCACCCCTTCATCAACTGCAACCATCACCGAGACCACCTCGGCTGCTGTAACCCCTCGGTAACTTCGCTGCTTCCCCTACCCCTCTAGAACCGCCGGAGCACCACCCACCCGACGCGCCGCCACCACGCGCAGTAGTCAGCGCCGCCAGTTCATGGCCAAGCGCTGAGATCTGTCGGATCTAGATCCTAGGGCCAGGATTAGATCACTTACTGAAGGGGTATGAATTGATCTGACCCACTCGTTGTCACTTAAATCCAACGGCCCACGTTGATTGATCCAACCAAACCGGTATGGACCAATAGGAACACGCCACGTCAGTTAATACCTCTGTTAAATTTAGCAAATAGGAAGAAAACATGTTTAACATAGAAATTCAATAACTTTTGATCCACAAATCAGCAAAATACAAATTTGGTGTCCACGGATTTAGAAAATTGAGAACTTCACTGTAGAGACCTTATTTCACCCTTTAGCTTCTGAAAAATTGGAGTTCTAGGCAAAACCTTTTTGGGAGTATTTTACCCATAAAAATTGCTATATAAATTGTTTTTGAATAATCCTAATGCCTTTAGATGGAGTATTTTAACCTCTATACTGCAGACTCTGTTTATTAAAGAGTGTTGTTCATCTCATTGCAGTTTGCATGCATTCATATTTTTGGGTGCCTATATTGATTGTATTATTGTTGTTGGATTTATGTTGTGTAGATTGTGTGGATTGTGAAGTTTGTTGCTGTGAGGATTGTACCTACTCCCCCCAACTACCAAGGAAAGTGATATTTTGGTCATCAAAAGTCCTATTATTATTTTTATAATGCACTAGTGATATTTTTGTATTATGCGTGGTAGGATTATTTATATATGTTACTATGCTATGGCTATCCTATAGAATATACCTTGGTAATATTTTCCTAGTTAGGATACATCGTATGCTAGAGTGCTTAGCCATAGTATTTAGAATTCGTGGGTGGAATTCATATTAAGATAGTGTGGAAGTATATATATTTTTGAGTAAGAAAAACAACTAATGTTAATGAAACACCTGGGTGGAATTGGAACTTGTATGGATTTTGTTGAGTGGTTACTCAGGGCCCATGTCTATGGTTTACCCTAGTGTATCGCACTTGTGGACGGCCACCCAGGAACAAAGAGATTGGGGACGTTCTTGTCGTGAAGCTTCCAGTGCAGCCACATGGCATATGGGCTCTGCCTTGACCAACTAAGTTGCGAGAACTCAGCCAGACGGACAGAGGGTGGTAGTTATGATAGGATGGAACGCGTCCATGGTGGTATGAGGGATTGCTTTTGAAAAGGCTCATCTCGATGCATGTCGAGTCTTGTGGGGAAAGTGCACCACCTCTCGAGAGGGTAAAAACTAAGTACTTAGCCGTGTCCCCAGTTATGGACAATTTCTGAGCGTCAAGACATTGAAGCAGTTCAAAAATCTCCTCATCCAAATTTCTCTAAGATAAAATTTGTGGGAGAACAAGGGTAGAGGTTCATTGATGTCTATCAATGGTACCTTAGTGTTTTGAAAAGGAAAACCTACTCTTCAAAAACTATAAGATAAAACCTGGCTTTTAGCAAAGTCAGCCAAAACCACACTTAGCCATATATTCATGTAGTTGTTGGATTTTACTAAGTAACTATGGTCTCACTTGCCAATACAATTCCAACTGTATTGACCCTTTGTGAATGTAACTTATCATGTTGCAGGATACTCTGATGGTGAGTAGGGTTGTGGGTCTACACTCGACATGTTTGCATATGGCGCATGAAGACAAAAGACTCTATTATTATAGTATGTCTCGTGAACTTCGAATAATGTTAGCCTCGGGTATGTGAGTTGTAAAAACTATTATATTCCTGGATATGCGATGTAATAATGACCTTTGTATCTGTGTACTTCATCTTAAATTGTGGGTGCTAGCATTTCGATCTAGGGACTAGCACTGCAATCACAGGGATCGTTACCTTATTAGGGTGAGATCTTATAGATGGTATCAGAGCACTGTGTTGCCTGTATGTTCGTGACCCTAGGTTGGATTAGACTAAGGAAAACCCTTAGGAAAAATAATTCTGTCTCAAACCTTACACTTGTCTTTTCATCTTGTAAAACTTCTCCAAATCATCCTTCCTCATGTATTTTTGTGGATGTCCACCATCAATGAATCTATCAAGGGGCCACTGATGACTATGACACTAGAATGTGAGACAGAATTTCCCAAGGCGTTGAAAAACCTCGTGATCGGCTTGGGGATAGATGGTGAAGCCGTATACAAGGGATTTTCGGTGATACATGAAGGGCAAGAGTATTGGTGGGTGCAACTCCATTTATATAAAAACAAGGAAGATGACCACAAGAAAACGGGGTTCTGCATGTTCACCAACTCTGAAATACATACATCATTCTTTGACTCTGCAAGGAATGCATCATGGAATGCCATTAAGGAACTTGGGGGAAAACTTAAGTATAGAATGCTCAATGCTCAGGAGGATATCATGGAGGAGAATCGTGTCCAAGATTCAAAGGCTACGGTAGATCGACTGAGGAAGGATATCATAGGCTTGGTTTTGAAGTTATGCGAGCAAGACAAACATATTGCTGCCAAGAACGCCCAGATTGCTACCTTGGTTAATAAGGAGTGAGATGAACATGCCGTATCCTAGTTGGACCACCACACTTGGCATTTTCTCACGTTAGTATTTTGGTCATACCAACCTATGTGGTATGGCAAAAATTTGTGTAAGTTATGATTTGAACCTTGATTGCTTGAGTTTAATAATGTATGCTGCTACTTGGGTTGATAAATGTTTTGTTGGTTGATATTGGTTTTTATTTTAATCTTTGCATCTATTGCTACTTGTGTTTCTTATCTAGACTTGTGTTATCTCTAATTTTCTCCACTCCATGCAAAAGATGCTGAATTTTGTTTACAGCACGGTCGAAGATTTCAAGGGAACTCGCTTCGGGACTCGCATTTTGGAGCTCGTCCAGGTGCTCACTCTTCCAATCCCTACCATTAAGGGACTTCAGCTGAGGAAATTTCAGAGGAAAGACTTATGGGGATTCAGAGTTATCTAGCTAGGACGCCAGACAGAGCCCCCAACTAAAGAAATCGCCTTCAAGATACTCCACGATGACTTGGAGAAGGGCCTCGATGTTGCTATGCAGGAGCTGATAGGATGCCTATGTGGACGTCACTCTTCCGAGATTAAGAGCCACTACTTCCCCTTCTTTGGGAGGCGCGACGAGGACGGAGAGCCTATTGTGTTGGACAAGGCCACTAAGGAGACCATCAAGCCCATGTGACACTACCTCTAGGACTTAGAGAGCCTCATCAGGAATCTTGATACTGATAGGACTAATATGATGCTTAGCAACGATGAACTATGAGTCCAACTTAAGGAGAAGGATAAGGCCTTCCAGGAACAGAAGAAGCGAATCAAGGACATGGAGAAGAAGTTTGAAGACCAAGAGAGAAGAAATTCAAGAGCCAAGAGAAGAGGGTTCAAGAGAAGAATAAGAAAATTAGAGATTTGGAGACCGAGTTAGAACTTGAGGATATTGAGCTAGAGGCGGATCACGAGGTGATGGAGAGACTGCACACACAAAAGAGAGAGTTACAGGCGAGGATCGATGCTTTGTCTACAAGCTTGGAGGAATACAAGGCAGGATTCGCCCCAGCAGGACTTGCACTAGTGGAGGAGGAAGTCGACATGGAGGAGTAGTGATATCCATCTATCTATAGTTTTATTATCGAGTCGCATATATCATACCAGCTTGTGGGTGAGTATGCTAGTATGTTGTTTATCTTCGCAAACTTTGTTATTGTCGTGATGTTGAACCTACATATGCTTGTTTCTTTGATTGTTGTTATTATATTTGGGTTATCTATCATTACTTACCCTTATTAAACCCACAGATGCCTCCCCGTCATGCCAACAACAATGGCAATGAGATGCAACAAATGATGACTGCACAGACACAGTTGATGCAAATGATGACTCAGTTCATGGCGAACCAGAATCAGAACAACAACAATAACAACCAGAACAATCCACCACCTCTTGATATGCTCACAAGATTTCTAAGGCTGAGACCTACTAAGTTCTCTGGTACTATTAATCCCATGGTAGCAAATGACTGGCTATGTTCTGTGAACAAGGACTTAGTCACAGTTGGATGCAATGACGCAGAGAAAGTCATGTTTGCAGCACATTTACTAGAAGGACATGCAACTACTTGGTGGGACAATTTCCAAGTTACTCACCCTATTCAAGAAGTAACTTGGGCAATGTTTGAGGATGGATTTCACACCACTCACATCTCTTCTGGAATAATGGGGTTGAAGAAAAAGGAGTTTCACAACCTTAAACAACACCATCGTAGTATTTCTGAGTACATCGAAGAGTTCAACAATCTGTCACGTTATGCACAGGATGATGTTGACACTGACACAAAGAGAAAAGAGAAGTTCCTTGATGGGTTGAATGATGAAATATCTATGCAACTATCTGTTTCTTATGTTCCAACCTATCAATCTCTGTGTGGCAAAGCTACCATCCTAGAAAACAAGATGAAGCAGGTTGAGAGTAGGAAGAGGAAACACCATTTTGATAAGTATGGATCAGGATCACCTCACAAGCGTTCTTATGGTGAGGGTAGTGGGAGTTCTGGATCCCACAAGAATGGGAATCATAACAACAATCATAACAATAACCACCACCACGATGGAAACAATCATCATGGACACGACAAAGGTGGATACAGGAATAACCATAATGTTCATGGCAATGGGAATCAAAATGGTCAGAACCGCCATAATCAGCCAGCATAGAAAGACGTTAGTCAGGTGGAATGTTTCAAGTGCAAGAAGACAGGGCACTATGCTAATGAATACCTAGAAAATAAGACTGATGGGGCTAAGCCGAATCCTTTTCAAAAGGGTCATGTGAATCACATCAATGTGGAGGAAATCCAAGAAGGATCTGATGCCGTAATCGGTAAGTTCAAGATTAATTCCTTTCCAGCACTTATCCTTTTCAATACCGGCGCATCACATTCATTCATTTCAAGAGCATTTGCAGACAAAAATAAACTCTCCACTGAAACTATCGGATGTCCCATAAAGGTAAGTTCCCCGGGTGGAGAAATGATAGTAAATTCTGGGTGTGGACAGATAATCCTAGGGATTGGAAAGAACAAGTTTCCAGTTAATTTAATAATCCTAGAGTCCCAAGGATTAGATGTAATATTAGGGATGGACTGGTTGACACGTTATCAGGGAGTGATAGATTGTGCCAAACGAACTGTTATACTCACAACCCCAGAAAATAAATGGATCAGGTTCAAGTCTAACTTTTAACCCAAGAGGAGCAAGATTAATTCTCTTAAGGGGGTTAACCTAGACAGATTACCAATAGTGAAGGAGTACCTTGATGTGTTTCCAGAAGAATTAGCTGGCATGCCACCAGATAGGGATGTGGTGTTTCTGATAGACTTACTACCAGGAACTAGACCTATAGCAAAGAGACCTTACAAAATGTCTGTGGACGAGTTAAAATAACTCAAGAAACAGCTTGGAGAACAGTTGAAGAAGGGATTTATCTAACCAAGTTCTTCGTCTTGGGGAGCACCAGTTTTGTTTGTCGAGAAGAAAGATAGAATTCAAAGACTATGCATAGATTATCGATCGCTTAATGAAGTGACCATCAAGAACAAATATCCCCTACCCATGATCAATGATCTATTCGATCAGCTAGAAGGAGCTCATGTGTTCTCAAAAATTGATCTTCCATCTGGTTACTTTCAAATAAAGATTAGAGAACATGATATACCAAAGACTGCATTTACCACTACAAACTTGTCAAGAAATTCCATGAATACCTTGTTCATCATGTTCATGAAATAGGCTGGTGCATTAGTCAATCCGAACGGCATCACTGTAGTGGTATTCATGGAATTTCTTGACAAGTTTGTAGTGGTATTCATCGATGATATATTGATATATTCCAAGAGCAACGAAGAACATCTACGTCTAATTCTCGAGAAACTCAGGGAACACAAAATGGATGCCAAGTTCAGTAAATGTGAATTTTGGCAGAATGAAGTGGGGTTTCTTAGACATATAGTATCTAGAAGTGGTATAGCGGTTGACCCAACAAAATTGGCAGCTATAACGGATTGGGAACCTCCTAAAACAGTTAAAGAAATCCGTAGTTTCTTAGGCCTAGAAGGATACTATCAGAGGTTCATTGAGAATTTCTCAAAGTTAGCAAAGCCTATGACTGATCTTCTAAAGAAAGAGAAGAAATTTGACTAGACAGAAGCGTGTGAAGCCACTTTTCAGGAGTTGAAGAAGAGATTAGGGTCGGCACGAGTGTTATGTTTGCCGGATCTTGAAAAAGACTTTCAAGTTTATTGTGATGTATCTCACCAGGGACTGGGAGGTGTACTAATGCAGGAAGGTAAAGCTGTAGCTTATGCATCAAGACAACTCAAAAATCATGAAGTGAACTATCCTACTCATGACTTAGAGTTAGCATCATTTGTACATGTAGTAAAGACATGGATGCATTATCTTATGGGAAAGCGTTGTGAAATGTTCACCGATCACAAGAGTTTGAAGTATATTTTCACACAGAAAGAGCTCAACATGAGACATAGAAGATGGTGAGAACTTATGAAAGATTATGACTTAAATTTGCAGTACCATCCTGGAAAAGCAAATGTCATAGCCGATGCATTAAGCCGCAAGGTTTATGTAAATGGCCTCAACAAAGGAGAATTGCTAGAAGAATTATGTGCCCAATTTAAGGAGTTGAGATTAGAGATAGTGCCTGAAGGATACCTTGCATCTTTGGAAGTGCAGCCAACACTAATGAACAGAATTCGAGAAGCTCAAAAGTTTGACAAAGAAATAGAAGAAATCAGAAGTAAAATTAGTGAATGCAAGGCAAAAGGATTTCATGTAGACGAACAAGGAACCTGATGGTATGGAAAACGTATCTGTATTCCACATGATCCTGAACTTAAGAAGTTGATCCTACAAGAAGCTCATAATTCACCATATTCGATTCATCCTGGTAACAACAAAATGTACATGGATGTGAAGAAAAGATTTTGGTGAAACAATTTAATGAGAGAAATCACCGAGCACATTGCTTTGTGCGATGTGTGTAGTCGCGTAAAGGTAGAACATCAAAAACCGGCAGGATTATTACAACCACTGACAATACCTGATTGGAAGTGGGATAAAATCCGTATGGATTTTATCACCGGGCTGCCAAGGCCTAAATCTTGATATGATTCTATATGGGTTATCGTTGATTGCTTGACAAAAGTGGCTCATTTCATACCCGTGAAGACCACTTATACAAGTGCCAAGCTAGCCAAGATCTACATGAATAGAATTGAATGTTTACACGGGGTGCATAAGAGTATTGTGTTGGATAGAAGAACTCAGTTCACTTCACACTTTTGGTGACAACTACACGAGTCGTTGGGAACTAGGCTAGAATTCAGCATTGCGTTTCATCCACAGACTGATGGGCAGACAGAAAGGACCAATCAGATTTTGGAAGATATGTTGAGAGCTTGTGTGTTAGACTATGGATCTAGTGGGACTGATGGGCAGACAGAAAGGACCAATCAGATTTTACTGTACGCGGAATTTTCCTACAATAATAGCTATCAATCAAGCATAGAAATGGCTCCGTTTGAATTCCTTTATGGAAGGAAGTGTACTACACCATTGTTGTGGAATGGAGTGGGAGAAAGAAACTTGTTCAGACTAGACCTAATCAAGGAGGACGAAGTGGCATATGAGATAGAATTACTAGAGTCTCTATCAGCAGTTCATAATGTATTTCATGTCAGCCAGCTGAAAAAGTGTCACCCAGAAATGGAAGAAACTTCGTTGAAAGACACTATACCATTGGAAGAGGTTCAGCTACAGAATGATCTTACTTATGAAGAGAAACCAATCAAGAGTTTGGAAACAGCAGAAAGAATTACACGTACCAGGACAATCAAATTCTGCAAAGTACAGTGGAACCATCACACTGAATTAGAAGCAACATGGGAACGGGAAGATGAACTTAGAAAAGATCACCCTCACCTATTTGCTAGCCAACCCGGATCTCGAGGGCGAGATTCATCTTAATGGGGTTAGATTTGTAACATCCCAAAAAAATTCTTTTGAAAACATCATCATTGCACTCATATCAGCATGGCGTGTGTTGCATTTCATTTAGTTTTACCTCCCAAAATTCTGGTGAAAATTTGAGTTAATTTGAAGCTCATTTGCTAATTCAAATCTTTGTAAAAATAAAAACTAAAAAGAATAAGCAAAAGGAAAAAAACAGCAGCAGCAACAGCCGGCATATTCGGCCCAACACCCCAACCCACTAAGCCCACCCGACATCCCCTTCTCCCCCGCAGTTTCTTTTCTCACTGATTCCCTCCGCACCCACTCGCTGACGGCCTGACCCCACCTACCTAGTCACCTAGCCACCTCTTTGTATTCACCAAGCGACGGAGAGGCTCGTTCCACACCCGGCCGTTTCCACTTGATTCAATTCGAGCAAAATTCACGTAATGGCGGGATTAATTCCCCACACCAACCCCGGCCTCTTAAACCCCACTCCCTCCTCTCTGTTTTCCCTCAAACCCCGCCACCAGAGAGCCCCCAGGCTCCTTGAATTCAAGCTCGGACCGTCGCAGACACCGACGAACTCTGGCGAAGATTTCGGTGAGAGCTAACTACCATGCGTCCTCCTCTCTGTCCTATAAGCTTTGCAATCTTCGGGCGCATCCATTAACCCCTTTGTTCGATTTTTATCGTACCCCAGGTCGTCGCCACGATCGCCACCAGAGCTTCTTCTACCGCCGCCGTTCACCGATCGATTACTGTGAGACGCGAGTTTCCGCCGCCCTATTTTGGCCACTGCCATCTTGTATAGGACCTAGCGCTCCTCACTGACACTTTGCCTTGCCTGCTCGAGCCCCAGGGCGAGGCCACCGTTACACACAAGCACCGACAGCTTCGGCAAGAACTCTGGCGAGGAATCCAGGACGAAGCCGAGCACCCCTTCATCAACCGAGACCACCTCGACTGCCATAACCCCTCGGTAACTTCGTTGCTTCCCCTACCCCTCTAGAACTGCCGGAGCACCACCCACATGATGTACCGCCGCCGCGCGCAGTAGTCAGCGCTGCCAGTTTGTGGCCAAGCGCTGAGATCCGTCGGATCTAGATCCTAGGGCCATGATTAGATCACTTACTGAAGGGGTATCGATCGATCTGACCCGCTCGTCACTTTAATCCAACGGCCCATGTTGATCGATCCAACCGAACCGGTATAGACCAATAGGAACACGCCATGTCATTTAATACCTCTGTTAAATTTAGAAAATAGGCAGAAAACATGTTTAACATAGAAATTCGATAACTTTTGATCCACATATCAGAAAAATACAAATTTGGTGTCCATGGATTCAGAAAATTGAGAACTTCACTGTAGAGACCTTATTTCACCCTTTAGCTTCTGAAAATTCGAGTTCTAGGAAGAACCCTTTTGGGAGTATTTTGCCCATACAAATTGCTATATAAATTGTTTTTGAATAATCCTGATGCCTTTAGATGGAGTATTTTAACCTTTGTACTGCATACTCTGTTTATTAAAGAGTGTTGTTCATCTCATTGCATTTTTCATGCATTTATATTTTTGTGGTGCCTATATTGATAGTATTATTGTTGTTGGATTTATGTTGTGTAGATTGTGTGGATTGTGAAGTTTGTTGCTGTGAGGATTGTACCTACTCCCCTAAATACCAAGGCAAGTGATATTTTGGTCATCAAAAGGCCTATTATTATTTTTATAATGCATTATTGATATTTTTGTAGTATGCATGGTAGGATTATTTCTATATGTTACTATGATATGGCTATCCTATAGAATATACCTTGGTAATATTTTCCTAGTTAGGAGACATCGTATGCTAGAGTGCTTAGCCATGCTATTTAGAATTCGTTGGTGGAAATTCATATTAAGATAGTGTGGAAGTATATATCTTTTTTACTAAGAAAAACAACTAATGTTAATGAAACACTTGGGTGGAATTGGGACTTGTATGGATTATGTTGAGTGGTTACTCAGGGCCCATGTCTATGGTTTACCCTAGTGTATCGCACTTGTGGACGGCCACCTAGGAACAAAGAGATTGGAGACGTTCTTGTCGTGAAGCTTCCAGTGTAGCCACATGGCATATGGGCTCTGCCTTGACTGACTAAGTTGCAAGAACTCAGCCAGACGGACAGAGGGTGGTAGTTATGATAGGATGGAACACGTCCGTGGTGGTCTGAGGGATTGCTTCTGAAAAGTCTCATCTCGATGCATGTCAAGTCTTGTGGGGAAAGTGCACCACCTCTCGAGAGGGTAAAAACTAAGTACTTAGCCGTGTCCCCGGTTATGGACAATTTCTGAGCGTCAAGACATTGAAGCAGTTCAAAAATCTCCTCATCCAAATTTCTCTAAGATAAAATTTGTGGGAGAACAAGGGTAGAGGTTCATTGATGTCTATCAATGGTACCTTAGTGTTTTGAAAAGGAAAGCCTACTCTTCAAAAACTATAAGATAAAACCTTGCTTTTAGCAAAGTCAGCCAAAACCACACTTAGCCATATATTCATGTAGTTGTTGGATTTTACTAAATAACTATGGTATCACTTGCGAATACAATTCCAGCTGTATTGGCCCTTTGTGGCTGTAACTTATCATGTTGCAGGATACTCTGATGGTGAGTAGGGTTACGGGTATACACTCGACATGTTTGCCTGCGGTGCATGAAGACAAAAGACTCTATTATTATACTATGTCTAAACTTCGAATAATGTTAGCCCAGGGCTATGTGAGTTGTAAGAATTATTATATTCCTGGATATGCGATGTAATAATGACCTTTGTATCTATGTACTTCATCTTAAACTGTGGGTGCTAGCATTTCGATCCAGGGACTAGCACTGCAATCACATGGATCTTTACCTTATTAGGGTGAGATCTTACACAGAAGAAATTTCTGGGTCCCCTTTGTCCGCGGAGGCGACAGAGTTCTGGATCTCAGAAAACCCTAGTCCTACCTAGCCCACACCTGTTGCGGAGATAGTGGAGAAAGCTGAAACTGAAGCAGATCTTGCAGTTCAAGTCAAATCTAGAGTGGATCTCCCTAGCGAGGCTGAATCCCAGATCGAGCTGCCCGCTAAGGTTGAAATCTAGGAAGAGTAAGAAAACAACTCTGATTCTGGCTCTGATAATGCCGGAACAGATAAACCGTTCCTGAGATACACGTTGAGGCATATGATGATGAAAGATGCAAGTGTGGATGAAATTCTCGATACCATCAGGCGTTTTGCGGAAGCCGACCAATAAAGCCACAACTATCTCAGGAGGCACACATTGCACTTTTTTGGATATGTTGGATCCGGATCCAGCTCTACCAATGCTGGAGACAACGAAGACTCGGTGATGGAGGCGATCGGAACAAACACCGACTTACCCGCATCCTCAGATGACTCGATGCCGTCAGCAGATTTTCGGAAGTTCTCCGTGGAATATGAAGAGGAGTTCAACTCCAAAGCTGCATTAGAAGGAGAAGCCATGGACGAAGGATCTGGAGAAAACTCTCCCAAAGCGCAGGATGACATGGATCTCGGAGATAATCCCGAGGTCCATATGTCCGAAAGTACTGATCAGAGCTTGACTCCGGGAAACGGACCCAAAGCCGTCTTTGCTACCGGCGCTACCAAGAAGGCAAAGAAGAAGAACAAGAAGAACAAGACCCCGGAAAAAGAACTTCCGACAGAGGAGGTGATTGCCGAGGAATGTGAGGAAGACTCGGATGGAGCACTTATCCCAAATGATCCCATAGAAGAATCGGTGGATGGACACATGGTCACTGTAGGTGCACGTAAACTCATCGATGCTGCATTAACTACACCCTACAGCTGCAGAACTTACTGCTGAAGAGCTGGAGGAAAGGGCCCAGGCCCTAGAAGCGCGTCACCAAGTACTCCTGCATAAAGCCAACAACATCGAGGAAGAGAAGAAGCGAATAGCAACGGCGAAGAAGTATATCTCTCAGCAACATCAGAAGACCCGGAAACGACACACGCGTGACAATCAATTTCTAGAAGTTTACAAAGTTCTCTTTGAAGGAGACCTAGAGATGCCTCGACTCGACAGCAAGGGAGATCTGGTGTACCCAACACCGGTGCAAAACACTACCACAACTCGAGATATCATGGAAAATAATCTAGGGCCGGAACAAGTTCGATTGGGCATTAAGCTACTCACCAAGGGTCTGGAGTAGCAGAAGGGTGCGAAGTCCGGAAGCGGAAAACTGGTCTCCCAATCTAACCAATGTCACATGGATCCGGCATGGAATGACATAAGACCTCAACGGGTTCCAGAATAGCATCACCGTTCCGACCGTCGGGAAGACAACTACTCAAGAACCAGATCTTCAGGGCAGCATCGCAGAACTGCACGTGACTGGCGTGATACGTCCATTTTGCATCACTATTCTATATCATAATTTACTGTTATTCATTGATATATTTCATATTAAGAGATGATACTTATGTAATTTCATCTGTTTTTGCATGGTTGATGATTTTTGGAGCATGGACCGCTACAGTCAGGATTCTGATGGAAAAGGTGTTGTTTGGAGGAAAAATTCGCGAAGATCAGAAAATCCAGGAAAATATATGGAAAATCCTATTTTTCCAGAAGACGAAGACTGCCAGAAGGAGAAGTGGAGATGGGCCACAGGGGGCCACACCACCAGGTGTTGTGGCCGCCCTGGTCCACCTCCAGCTCTCCCCTCCGGCGTATATTATCTCCATGGAACTCTAATACCTGGAGAAGCGACCACAGAAAGATTCCGCCGCCTCTGCGGGGCGGAAAACACCGAGAGAGAAAGATCTCTCCGGTAGACAGAATTCTGCCAGGGGAATTCCTCCCCGGAGAGGGGAGATCGTCGCCATCAACACCACCATCAAGCTGGAATTCATCAGGATCATCATCATCACCATCATCATCATCAACACCATCATCACCATCTCCATATCACTGTAACAATTGGGTTGAATCTTGCATAGTTCTTAGGGGAAACTTTCCCGGAGTTGATTACTCTTTGTAGTTGATGCTATTGAGTGAACCGTTGAATTATTGTCTATGTTCAGATTGTTATACATCATTATTCCATCTCTGATCATGCGCATATGATGTCTTGTGAGTAGTTTGTTTTGTTCTCGAGGACATGGGAGAAGTCATGTTGTTAGTAGTGGAATTGTGTTGAGAAAGATTCAATGGTTTGATATTTAAGTTGTGGTGTACTTCTTCTATTGGTGTCATGTGAACATCAACTACATGACACTTCACCTATATGCCCTAGGGTAATGCATTATGTATTTGGCTACTAATCGTAGGGGTTGCCGGAGTGACAGAAACCTGAACCCCATTAGGAAACCATTGCACAAGGGACATCAGGGTCTTAGATTTTAAAGTTGTGGTTAGGTTTCTACCTTAATTACTTTCTTGTACTTACGGATGTTTGCAAGGGGTATAATCACAAGTATGTATTAGTCCTAGGAAGGTCGATACATTAGCACAGGTTCACCCACACAACACTTGGCAAGCTAAAGAAGATTAATCAACTATATGAAGCGAAAGCACTTGACAGTCTTCCCATGTGTCCTCGAGAACGTTTGGTCATCTTAAGTAATACAACCGGCTTGTCCTTTTCTGCATAAAGGATTGGTCCACTTGCTGCATTTATTCCTACTGTCTTTTATTTACTCGTACTTTGTTTACTTGCTTTATCAAAATCCCCTAAAAATCCATTTGCTAAGTATTTGCAGAGAATTCCTAATCCATACCACTAGCTAGCACCTTCTGCTCCTCGTTGGGTTCGACACTCTTACTTATCGAAAATACTGCGATACACCCCCTATACTCGTGGGTCATCAAGACTATTTTATGGCGTCGTTGCCGGGGAGTGAAGCGCTATTGGAGAGTGGAACTGGTAAAGGAAACTTCTATTGTGAGTATTGTTTACTTCTATTAGTTGCTTTTATTTTCTATATAGATAATTCGCTGAGTTTCTTATTTCATAATGCTACTACCAATGCTAAGGTACTAGATTAACCACCACCTCCTGAGAATGATACTTTTAAAATACCTACAAGAATTATTGATCATGTTACGGATAACTACTATGTTGGGGATGGAACTGTCCATCCCAGTGATCATTTACTCTTTATACACGAATTATGCGGGTTGTTCAAGTGTGCAGGTATTACTACAGATCAAGTTAAGAAGAAGTTATTCTCATTATCACTGAAAAGAAGAGTTGAGGAATGGTATAAGCTGCTGAAGAATGGTCAAGCTCTTGAATGGCAGGAAATAGTGCCTCTCTTTTATTCAAAGCTGTATCCTCCTAGTGAGATTCATAAAGATCGGAATCAAATATATAACTTTTGGTCTATTGATGTAGAGAGTATAGCTCAAGCTTGGGGGAGATTGAAGTTACTAATGCTCAAATGTCCCATTCATGAGCTCCCCAACAATATTATTATCAATAATTTTTATGCAAGGTTTTCTCTTCATGATAAGAATCTATTGGATGATTCTTGTGCTAGATCATTCACTCGCATGGAAGAAGAAGCTAAATGGGATAAGGACAAAGGAAGAAAGTCAGGTATAAATTATGATTATGAATGCATTGAATCTTTTATGGGAATTGATGACTTTCAAAATATTAAAAATTCTTATGGTCTAGACTCTGTGGCTATTGCTTCTTATTTTAAGGCTTTTTCTTCCTACATTGAAGTGCCTAAAAAGAAGTGGAATAAGTATCATGAACCATATAAAGATGTTGCTAAGTGTGTTCCTATAAGAAATACTGAAGTTTATACTACTAATCATGTTTTACCTGAACCTTACATTGAGAAAATGCCTTTCCCAGTTAAGATAAAGGAACATTCTGTGATGGCTAGTATGGTTAATGAAAGTACAAATACAGCTATTGAACCTGATAAACAAATGGATGATGAACCTGTAATAGCAAATGTGAAGGACTTTGTCACTAAGTATGTAGAAGGGGGACACACTATCCTTTGTAAGGATATCCCTAATATTGTTTCACCAAGTGGTGTTATAAGAACTAGTACTCCTGTGTTTTCTGTTAGGATAAGTGATCACTGCTACGATGGTCCTTGTGATATTTATATTGTTAAGTTTATGCATGATACTAAAAGTTATTATGAGAGAGGGAAAAGTGCTCTTATACATCTCAATAATATCAAGTTTCCTCGTTTTATGCTGAATGTTTTTATGTTGCACTTCTTTTGCCTTCCTATGCTAGTAGCCTCTGGTTTCAACAAGTTGTTTGTTTACAAAATTCCCTTGCATAGGAAGTGGGTTAGACTTAAACATGTGTATTTTTGCTTCTTAATGCTCCCTTTCACTTCAATTCATATTCCTAAGTGAGCATCATCAAAATTATCATGCCCATCTTAATGGCTATAAAGAAAGAGCTTTTTGGGAGACAGCCTAATTTATTTGTGTTTTCGGTTTGTTTTCTTTTTATTTGAGTCTTGGAAGTTATTATTTCGGTAATAACCTCTGCTTATCCTTTTTGTTTGGTTTTTGTGTCAAGATCAACCTCTAATGAGAGAGAAGTAATATTTGGGGAAGTTGCTTTCCCGAAATAGATTTTTATGCTTCACTGTAAAAAAATTTGAGAGATCTCTGTATGTCGGATTGAGCTGTAAGTGTTTGTTCTTCTGCCCCAGGTTGCTATTTAACTTTCGTTAGTTTTACACATTTTGATTTGAGCAACATAAGATTTTCAAAAAAATTGATCTTTTACCTGCTGGTCTGTTTTGACAGATTTTGCCACTCTTGCATTTGCTTCTTTAATCGATTTCCTTTTTGAATTCTTTTTGGGTTTTCAGAAGGAGTTGCTACAGTAGCTTATGGTTTGATGTTTTTTAGTTGAAATTGGACTCAAAAGGTTTTATCACTTCACTTATACTAATGTTGCTAATAAGAACCGTGTGAAGTTTTGTGTGAAAGAAATTTTCAGGTTAGTGGAGATAATGATGTAATAAGGAAGTGAAAGGTTTCATGACTCAAGCAATATGTGTATGAAGATGAATATATTGATACTATTCAAGTGGTGACTCCAGAAAAATTTACTAAATACCAAATTCAGAGACCTGCAGAGTCCGTTTTCGAATAGGTAACAGTTCTGGTAAGAAAAGTTCCGCAAAAGATCTGTCCAATTATATTTTTGAAGTTTTTAGCCAACAAGGAAAGTTACGAAGCGAAAGAGGGACGGAAACAGAGCCAGGGTGTCTCACACCACCCTGTGGCACGGGCCCACCCCTGGCTGCGCCACCAGGTGGTGTGGCCACCTCGGACTCCGTCTCCGACCCATTTTCTCCTAGTACATTCCTTTTGTTGTGAAACTCCATAATATATAATCCCCTGGATCCCCCGAGGTTCATATATCGTGTTCTCGTCATGTTTTTGTTTCGGTCTGTTTTGTTCAGATGTTGTCCAGGGGTTCATCTTCAAAGGATTACGAGCTGTGACACCATCGCGAGCTCCATCACAATCTTGAGCAGAAGACCTTCGTAGGATGGCTGGAAGAAGAAAGGATCGCAACTAGGCACTAAGACATGGATCGGAATGGCAGGGAGGAAGGAAAGGACATGACAACAGTCATGAAGGGGCTGATACCTCCAACGCTAGATCTTAGTTCTTGCCCTGCAGCGGTGGAAGCTCTACGAGTCACTGATGAGTTCTGTGACAAGTACCGAGTCTTGAGGAGGAAGGTGGATATGCTTCAGGAGGAGAATAACTGGCTTCACAAGATGCTGGAAGGTTTCCTCGCGCTAACCGGGAGGATACCACCTCCACCGAAGGAGTAATTCGTCATCAGGTTTGGCATCCCTTTGGTTTGTTCCAATCTCGGGGGAGTGCCGCGGTATCACATTACTATCTTCTATCTTTTTACCTTTTTAGTAGAGTTATATCATGAATAGAGAAGTTATCATCTAGGATGGTTTGCATTATGGAAGTGTCCCCTCTCTCGTTAGATATGTATCCCTTGGTGTGAGTTTCCGTTATGGAATATTAATGAGAAGTTCTATCATTTACTCTTTTGCATATCTTATATTAGTTTTCAATTCATCGTTATATGATTGATCTTGTTGTTAGTATTGGTATCACTTTGGGATCAATGAGTTAATTTAGTTGGTTTTGGCAAACCTGGCTCGGTCAGTAGCAACACTATTTTTGAGAATTGAATGAAAAAGATAGAAGTACTCTTAAAGAAATATAATTTCATCATCTTTCTTTCTTGATTTGCTCATAAGTTTAGTATTCTCTGGTTAAGATCTTTTGTGTTTCCAAGGAAGATTGCATGTTTGTTTTTATCACTTGTATGTTTGTTTCCTTCAATTCTTATACTTGCTACCCAGCCTTGCTAGCCAAAAACCTGTACTGAGAGGTAATTCTTCACGTGCATTCAATCCATAAACCAAAACCTATGCCATTTGTGTCCACCATACCTACCTATTAGCATTATTGCTATTCCAAGTAAATGAAAGTGTGTAAGTCCATGGAGTTATGCATGTGTGTTAGAGAAACGCCTAGGCCGCCGGTCTAATCCATGTTGTCATGGTGGAAACCTGCAGCGTAACCATAATGAGCTTCTATGAAGCATTCTTCTTATAACAAGAGAGATTGAGATTGAGAAAAAGAGAAAAGAAAAAAATATGAGAAAAGAGGAAAGAGAGGAAATGAGAGCTGAAAACTAATAAGTACCATAAGTTTTGGGAGCTCTTTATGAAACTTGAAATCCCTGCTTCCCTCTACGAAGGGCCTTTATTTTATTTTTTAGTTGAGTCAGTAAACCTATTCCCTTATATCTCAGCAAGTATTTTGAGTTGTTGTGTTTTATTCATTCATATGATGATTTATTCAAGCATGTTTCTTATGTTCCTTGTTTTGCACATTGCTCTTATCTTGGTGTCTACCACTTTGAAAGCTATCATTGAAAATCAGTTATTTCTAAACTCCAGCAAATTGTCAACTATTCTTCGACCAAGAGATAAGTTTGCCATTACCAATTATGATTCTCTCTATGTATCTTTATTGTGTTTCCTTTACTTATTGCAAGTTAAGTTATATAATAGTGAGTTGTCTTCTATTATGACTTATGTATTGATGAATGTGATGCTTCTTGTCTGTATTCTTTAATCGACTCTTCACTCCATAAACCCGAGGTCATGTTTATTGAGTTGAATTTCGCTTGGGGACAAGCGAAGTCTAAGCTTGGGGGGAGTTGATACGTCCATTTTGCATCACTATTCTATATCATAATTTACTGTTATTCATTGATATATTTCATATTAAGAAATGGTATTTATGTAATTTCATCTGTTTTTGCATGGTTGATGATTTTTCAAGCATGGACCGCTGCAGTCAGGATTCTGATGGAAAAGGTGCTGTTTGGAGGCAAAATTCACGAAGATCAGAAAATCCGGGAAAATATATGGAAAATTCTATTTTTCCAGAAGACGAAGACTGCTAGAAGGAGGAGTGGAGATGGGCCACAGGGGGCCCACACGACCCCCTGGCGCGGGCCACCCTAGGCCGTGCCACCAGGTGGTGTGGCCGCCCTGGTCCACCTCCAGCTCTCCCCTCTAGCGTATATTATCTCCATGGAACCCTAATACCTGGAGAAGCGAACACATAAATATTCCGCCGCCTCTGCGGGGCGAAAAACACCGAGAGAGAAAGATCTCTTCGGCAGACAGAATTCTGCTGGGGGAATTCCTCCCCGGAGAGGGAGATCGTCGCCATCGACACCACCATCAAGCTGGACTTCATCGCGATCATCATCATCATCATCACCATCATCATCATCAGCACCATCATCACCATCTCCATATCCCTGTAACAATTGGGTTGAATCTTGCATAGTTCTTAGGGGAAACTTTCCCGGTGTTGATTACTCGTTGTAGTTGATGCTATTGAGTGAATCGTTGAATTATTGTTTATGTTCAGATTGTTATACATCATTATTCCATCTCTGATCATGATCATATGATGTCTTGTGAGTAGTTCGTTTTGTTCTTGAGGACATGGGAGAAGTCATGTTGTTAGTAGTGGAATGGTGTTGAGAAAGATTCAATGGTTTGATATTTAAGTTGTGGTGTACTTCTTCTAGTGGTGTCATGTGAACGTCGACTACATGACACTTCACCTATATGGGCCTAGGGGAATGCATTGTGTATTTGTCTACTAATTGTAGGGGTTGCCAAAGTGACAGAAACCTGAACCCCCGTTAGGAAACCATTGCACAAGGGACATCAGGGTCTTAGAGTTTAAAGCTGTGGTTAGGTTTCTACCTTAATTACTTTATTGTACTTACTGATGTTTGCAAGGGGTATAATCACAAGTATGTATTAGTCCTAGGAAGGTCAGTACATTAGCACAGGTTCACCCACACAACACTTAGCAAACTAAAGAAAATTAATCAACTATATGAACCGAAAGCACTTGATGATATTCCCATGTGTCCTCGAGAATGTTTGGTCATCTTAAGTAATACAACCAGCTTGTCCTTTGCTGAATAAAGGATTGGGCCACTTGCTGCATTTGTTCTTATTGTCTTTTATTTACTCGTACTTTATTTACTTGCATTACCAAAAACCCCTAAAAATCCGTTTGCTAAGTATTTGCAGAGAATTCCTGATCCTTACCACTAGCCAGCACTTTCTTCTCCTCGTTGGGTTCGACACTCTTACTTATTGAAAATACTGCGATACACCCCCTATACTTGTGGGTCATCCTGGTGCAACATTTCCCTAGCCGCAGAGCAAGAGGAAATTGCTGCACTATATCCGAGAAATCCTCCCCGACGAGAGTCGAACGATCGCAGGGAAGAAGACAAAGAGATACGACGGGAGGAGGACCGACAAACAATGCCACCTCCTAGACATACAAGCCATCCGACTGATCCCCACCATGGTGGGAATGACGAACGAAGGAACGATGGACACCGTGCCGAGTCAAGCCGGCAGGGGGCTTGTCATAATGAAGACCCTCCCTAGAACCGGAATAATGACGCTCCGGATGGAGGCCGGCGATCAGGCGGAAATAATCCACCTGCTCCACCCTCTCCACCAAGTTTTTTTGGAGCTCGTGTGAATTTCCCCCTCTGGGTGAAATCAGCGCGTGCTTGGGGGCTAGTGTCGGGGGGATTATCCCCGGGTACCCCAAATAAGCACTCAAGATGGATAAAAAGGAAAAAACAGATGAAGATAAAGGAGAACCGGAGCATTTGGGTGTCCTAGGCCGACTGCTAGCTCCCAGCCGGCCCACTTCTGGCTCCACCTCTCTCGTGCACCTCCTCCTTCCGGCTGGGCTGTCCCAGCTGGCCCGCCTCGTCCCCTCTCCCCCGCATGGCTCGCTTCTTCCCGACCTAGGCGGCCAAGGCCCCGCCCCGAGTGGGACCTCTCCGCCTCGCCCTGATCGGCTATCCCGCTGGGCTGGCTCCACGACCCGGATGGGCCTCCCACTGCTCCCTCCGCAGGCTCCCGCTCGCCTCCCTCGGCTAGGGTCACTCCGCCCAGGGTGGGCCGGTGGCCTTGCCCGGCCTAGGTGGATCCGCCCTGGCTGGGCCTCAATCAGCAGCTATGACCGCCCCTAGCTGGATCGATCCAAGGATCGATGCTTCCTCAGCCAGACACCACTATCGCTGCCACCTTGGACCGGATCGATCTAGGGGATCGATGCCCAGCTCCCTCCTAGACGAATCGCCAACGCCTTGCTACTGATCGACCACCCCTACCAGCTGCCCAGTTCCTGCTTGATCAACTACTAGTTGTCCTAGATACCAAGTACGAGAAGATAAGAAGGAGGACATCGACAAGGAACGACAGCGACAAGACTCAGAGTACCGAGCCATGCTGCCTCTACTAGTACCGGATGATGTAGCAAATAGTCTGTCACTATGCACTGTACCTATACACTATTTGCTACATCATGCATGACATACTACATAGTCTAGTTAGGCAAGTGGGTCCCGCCATGTCCCTTGGGCCACCTTTATAAGGCAAGGGAGGGACTCACTCATTCGCTCAGGCACACACACTGGCATGTTGCCATCGATAGCTAGATAGTTCACTTCTATTCACTGCTAGCTCTCTCACTCCTAGGCTAGCTCAGATACAGCTCTAGGAGCACACTTGTAGCCTCATTATATCCACACATACTGTCAGACATGCAGGAGTAGGAGTTTTACCTCACCACGAGGGCTCCGAACCTAGGTACTTCCTGTGTCTCACCGCACTTGCTTGTACCCAATCCCGCCTGCGGACACCATCGCAGTCGCCCTGCTCGCTCCCACACCTCTATCTAACCTTCTTAGGTAATGTCGTTCCCAACACAATGACATTTGTGCCAATAGCCAGAGTCGGAACCTTACGCTACCGAGTAAGGGTCTCCGGTAGTGGAACCAGTTCCCCATCATCCTGAGAAATCTCAGGGGGATATCCCTCGATAGGAGCAAGCTCTGACTTGGGGAGGTCAGCAAGCTAAAGAGGAAAATACAATCTCAGTATTGCAAAACAAGGTAAAGATGAACACATAATTCGAGTTACTGCTGGCAACTTACCGGTACCATAGGATCTTCAGCCGTATGCATGTCCAAAGACATCTCCGGGATTTTCCTCTCAATCCGCTCCCTGATCAGCCACTTGATCCGAGACTCATACTCCTTCTCTGTATAAGGCTGGGAGTAGATCTAGAGGGAATCTTTCTTGGACACCGTAATGGAGTGCATAAGCCGGTCTCCATGATGCTGAAGAGGCTGAATCCGGTGTACCACCCAGCAGTGAACTAAGTCGGACCCCTTAAGGCCCTGGTGCTTCATCAAATATTCGATCTGCCTCTTGGAAAGAAGCAAATCGTCACTGAGAGTCGGTGCATCTGCGTCCCAGGACTCTTGGGGCGTGGCGGCACCATCGACAAAAGTTGGCAAAGCAGTAGCTTTGCCGGGAGCGGGAATATCCTTGTGATAAAAGAAAGTGGATGGCCTTGATTCACCGACTCACTAGCCCTAATCCGAGGATAGACGCGCTCTCTTCTAATAGAAAAACTAATAGTACCGGTAATGTATGGATTACCGGCAGTGATGGAATTTCTCTAGACATGAAAATAAAATTGGAAAAGAGTGAGACTCGGCCTAATGCCGAGGTACCCCTTGCACAAAGAAGCATATGCGCTCATCTCTAAGAGAGAGTTCGGGGGAAGATGATGGAGTTGAACTCCATAGTGATCTATAACCTCAAAAAAGAAGTTTGAGGGAGGAAAACTCAAACCTCTGTCGAGGTGGGTGCCGAAGTGTACTTGCTCGTCAGCGCGAGGAGTAGGGAAGGTTTGGCTGTAGCCGCTCTGCCAGTCACCGGCGCGGAGGAGCCCTTCATTCTCCATGACGTGGAGCTTGGCGTCGTCAAGGACGCATGGGATCCAGACCCCGCGGTTGCTCTCTTTCTCCACTGCCGAAGCCATCACTGCTATCATCGCTGCGCCAGATGATGATGCTGAAGCCATTCTCTCGTGGGCCGGTGACATGGGATGGGCTGCGCTAGAACATTCTAGGGAGGCAGAGGAGCTCTGTGTTCGTGGGAAGCGTTGGGAGAAGGAAACGGCACAAGTGCTGGTGAAGAAGATGGAAAGGAAAATCCTAACCACTTATATGCTCCAGCTCCGCGAAGATTCGTGGAAACGCAACAGTGAAATGCACCACGTGTCGTGGAAGGAACTGGGTAACCCTCACACGATGATTATGTCGCCTCGATCTCCACGCACGCATTAAAACGACGCCTCGGTTCCATGAAAGGCGGACCCACCAACGATCGTGCTTGGGATTTTCATATTTGATACCTTGTAGAATTCCGAGCAAAAGTTGTGAGTGCTATCTCATATAGTTATCTTATAGTTGTTGGCACAAAGAAGAGACAAGTGAAAAAAGAGTGAAAATAGAGAAGAAAAGAAAAGAAAAGAAAGAAAGATACAAGTGCCTCATAGAATAGGAAGCTTAAGCTCGATGAACATCTTGTAGGTGTGGTATTTATTGTGCAAATCTTGTAGCTCACCAGTTATATGCAATCGAACTAGCGCATCTCCTTGCACTGGTGCGACACGAGCTTATAGTCTTCTCTAGGTCCCCATCTGGTTGTTAGCTCACTTTTTCGCAGGACACAAGTCCCATTTACCCCACTGCATGTGTTTCCTTGAACATAATTCCTATTTCTTGTGGATTGACTTATTTGGCTTTATGATCATTTTGGTTCTTTACTTGCGTTTATAATATTTTGATTTTGGATTGTTTCCTTGAAATGCCACTTTTCATACCTATCCACCATAAGCCTTTTGTGTGTGTTGTGTAGTTCGGTTTAGGTTGCCTTTTCACTTCGCTTTAATTGGTTCTTATTGTTGTCAAGTGTGGCCACTTGCACGATACTATCTTCCAAGGTAAAGTAAGGTTTGATGTTGTTTCCCTAACACCCACTACCACTCCATATACAACACTTGGTCTTGTGAATCATGTCTAGGGACTCCAGAACCAATGAGGATATATATGAAGAATCCATGATGATCCACCATGACTATGACTCCGCAAGTATAGATGACATGACGAAGCACTACACTGACAATGGCTCCACATGCTTGTAGGACCTGGAGCACTACACCTACAATGACTCCACATACATGGAAGACATGGAACACGACATCAACTATGGCTCCTCAAGGATGGAAGACTTGGAGCTCTACATCTACAATGGCTCCTCATGCATGGAGGACATGGAGCACTACACCAGCAATAGATCCGCATGCTTGGGTGGTATGGAGTACTAAAACAACAATGACTCCCCAAGCATGGATGACTTCGAGTGTGACATTGAAGACACTTTTACTAGCATGGAGGAAATGGCGAAATTCCTCCACCGCTTGGAGAAGGGAGACTACTACACCATGCAAGCATGGGCGCATCATCAATAAACCATGACCTACAAGGCCAAGCGTGCCACACCAAGGGGCACTACTTACTTCGATGATCCACCTCAGTGTCCACAACGTGAGTGGTCTCCCCCATCACCGCCAAGGCATCAAGCACCACCACCTCCAAGGCGTCAAGAACCACCACCTCGAAGGTGTCAAGCACCACCTCCTCTAAGAAGTGTGGCGCCCCAACATCATCTTCAACAAGAGGCACCATGAAACAAGAATCCTCATCGACATACATCCTCTCATGATCATCGACACCATAAAGAGGATACACGACATCGTCATAGGCATCTTCTCCATAAAGGCAAATAATTCGTGATGAGCATCCATAATGGCCAATTAAGCTCAAGAAGGCGCCACAATCACAAGAAGAGTACCAAGGAAAATGATCATCTTTGCGAGCAACATGTGGATGACCAAGTGCTTCACCAACATAAACCTTTGGCAAGGCATGCCAATGACATCCATCGACACAATCACCATGAGGCACCTTACACTACTAGTGCCACCACCAAAATGGCACCAAGAACAAGCCTTCTTCCATGACACTACTACCACAACACCCACTTCATATTAGACGCATGAAAAAGGTAAAAATAGGGGTGTTGATGATGACATGATCCTACTAGTGGACATGATGACTTCTGATGATTGGAATGCTATGAATAATACTTGTGACATTGCATATGATTCATTCATATTTCCATGTGATACTTTGCCTTTACAAAATGTTGATCATGTGAAAACATTTGATTGTGATGATGTTTCCAATGACATGCCGTGTTATAAACATTTTGTTTAGCCTACCATTGCTTGCAATATGATGAACAATTGATCTTTCAAATGTTTTGCTTGCAATGATGTTAGGAATGATCCTCGTGTTGTGACAAACTTGATGAACAAATTCTCTTTCCATATGTTTGTCCGCAACCATGCTATTGCTTCGGATATACTTTATCAAGAATGTTACTCTTTTTCTCTCATTGCCTACAATAAGTTGAATAATTGTCATTTCACTTGTTTTACTTGCAACAACAATTATCATATGCTTTATAATGATATTGCCCCATAGCTTCCTCAAGTTTTGGAGATTTTGATGCTTTCCAAGATAAGCATGTTTCCCACTTGCATATTCACCATGCATATAACTTACACTTGATTGAGACTAATGGTGACGTGCACAAGAAAAGATACACCATGATGGACGATGTGTTTATCTACTAATGGCTGTGAAATACCACCTCTTTTATCCATATAAAATGAGCCATTTATCTCTCATATCATGTTTCTTCTAGCTATAGCTATGCCTTATATGCATGACTTCCAGTTCTTATTTACTTTCATATGAGCTTTACACATTTAGTAGTTTAGGTAGAATTTTATCACTTTCCTTGTCTATGACATGTGTGTAGGTATTGGTGAAGATTATGGATAAAAAGGAACTAAGAGAGCATAGTATGGAGGAGCTACAGGGACCAGACTTAGCCATTTGAGAGGTTGGAAAATTGATTTTTTAAGATTATCAAACTACATTTCCAATACCATGGGGTTGTAGACCTCAACGATACAAACTCAACGAGCCTAAGAACACCCAAAACGGAGTTCGTATGAAGAAATGGTGGCCAAAACACTACGGAACACTGAAGGTTTGACGAGCAACTATACGACCGGAAGCATTTTTCTGGCCGTATAGTTATGCCTGTATAGTTGTGAAAAAGGTCTCAAACGACGGGGTTTTGCCCCAGAGAAGCTCTAGAACCTTCCCAAAGTCATATGATGGTATTGGGAGAACCCTAGGTCACCCCAATGCCTATATAAAGGAGGGAGGACCCAAGAGAGAACCACCAAGCCATATCCTCCACCACGACGGAGCCCTATCGCCGTGCCACCACCATAGCCGCCTCCAATCAGATCTACACCATCACCATCACACAAGAGTAGAAGGGACTAGGACCTTGAAGGCCTCCACATTGATCTACATCATCATCTTCATCAACAACGTCTCCACCATCGATCCCCTTTGGTTACTTGCTGTAATTCTAGATTGAATCTTGGATTTGAACTTGTCTTCAATTGTATCATCATACTTCATCCATATTCTATCCATGATGTTGATTGCCTTCATGTGTGAGTAGTTTCCTTTTTTCTTGGGGAGATGGAGAAACCCTAGTATTAGATTGAATTGAGATAAAGATTATTATGTGATATTGTTCATTATGTGTCTATGTTAGATTTCCTTCATCTTGATGTTGGGTGAAGCACGCCACTCAATATTTTCCTCACTGAGGACTAGATGGGGGAAACTACTTGTTGGTAGACGGAGGGATGATAACACTTACGGTGACTATAAAGCTGTTGTCATTCCTTACGTATCAACTTGGGAACTGAGGAGAACTCACGAAACATTGTCCATGCCATGGGATACATCCTACGGGGTAAAGTCCCTTAATAGCATAGTAATTCGATTGATGTTGATTGCTATCTGCTATGGTTATGATGGATGATGTGTGCAGTGGTTGCTGCCTATTCATCCATATATGGAGCTCCTCCCACACATATCATAAATGGTCTTATTCATTATAATAATTTTGATCACTCTTTCTAATTACTAGTGGTGGATCCATTACTCCCTGAGAACTCTTTCCATCATCTTGCAGACTTTCGTTATCATAGTTGCATGCTCTTGTTTACTTCCATCTTTAGTTTACTTATTGTTCTCTTATTTGAAAACCCAAAAATATGTTTTACACAAAACTCGCATTTTATCTTGTTACTTAGAACGTTATTTAGCATTACTATTCAGTATTTAGTTCAAAGAGTTATTAGACTTGAGACTCCTACTCCATGTGGGATCAATATCTTTATTTTGAAACTAGCAACAAACGATCTGTGCACTTGTAGTCATCATCTACCATGCACACATGTTCTTCCTTTTGCTTATGTTATGTGTAGGTACCTGCACTATAATTTCAACCTCGGTTGAGCACGAGTTGACAAAAGGACCTTTTGCATGCTTTGGATATTTTATGTTGACAAATTGCTCTTTCATATGGTTTGCTTGCAAGCATGTTGATGGTATTCTTTCACCTTGTGACAATCATGTTTCTTTGGTATTAAACATTGATGATTTGTGTCTTGCAACAAAAATATTGAACAATTTCTCTTTCCGATGTTTTGTGTGCAACCAAAATGCCATTTTGAGCATGTATTTTCATGATAGTTTTCACATCCCTCATGTTATTTTTGTTGCAAGATTGACATTAAAAACTTGCTATTTCAAATGCTTTGTTTGCACACTTCATGATGTTTTTTTGGATATCCTTCCTCATGTGTTTTTGCCTAATCCTCCTAGTCTTTCATCAAAGAAGTTGAACAATATTTCATTCAATTGCTTTGAGTCCCAAACTAAGACGTTGTATGGATTTTTTGATTTCCCACATTTGGATGATGTTCAAACAAATTCCATGCACATTGACCTTGCATATTCATTGCTTTTTCTATAGTTGTGTTATCATAATGATGTTGTGAAAAATAATAGACATGCCACAAATGACATGCTCCTCTATCACGCAAAAAAATATTTTGCTAGTCTATGTTGTGTGAAGGTACAAATTCATACACATATACCTCTACCGAACATGAGTTCCCAAGACAAACTTTAGAGAGTTACCCATGGAACAACTTCTACAAGCTATCTCTACACCCTAAGGTGACTTCCTTATACTCAAGGTCTCATGCTATAATCTTCATGAATTGGATACTCTTTGAGTGTTGCTTCCCATTTGTTGTGAGCTTTGTAGGATTCATGGAAAGTGAAGGAACATTAAAGAGTTATCAAATGAATCAACCTGATGATGAGGCTGATCAAGAATCGAGGACAACTCTTTCCCAAGGGAGGGTGAAATGGATCGTATGGGCACCTATAGGGGGGGTGAATAAGTGCTACTCCAAATTTTAATACTTTTTCAATTTTAGGCTTGACACAAAGGTAAATTCTCTAGATATGCAATTACGACGAATTTCCCTATATGCAAACCTAACTACTAGCGAGTAAAGGCGAGTAAGAGTGAGGAGCGAGGAAACCGTAGTGGAGCACACAAATACACATGATTTGTTTTACCGCAGTTCCTTCCTTGTTAAGGGAAGTACATCTGTGTTGGACGGGTGGGCAGTACTAAGACCACCATGCCACAATAGGCCTCACCCTGTTCTCCGATGGATCTCGCCACCAAAGGCCTGATGCACCTTTCCACTATTGGTACCCTTCGAGGCGGGAACCGATGCGTTTACACAACTAGTAGGGCACACTCCACAACCGAATTGGAGGCTCCCGTAATGACAACAAGCTGCCACAAGAACAAATGTTATCAAAAACGAAACACAAGATCTAGACATTAACAAGTAATACTAGATCAAGAAATATCCAAGTGAATGGAGGGAATTTATGCACTTGATTCGTGATGTCGATGAAAGAAGTCTCCTCCTTCGATTCCCCAAATATCGGAGCCTTCGGGTGGTTGAAGTGGGAGACCTTGAAGGAGAGCTTTTGCAACAAGCCAGTACTTTTTCGAATGAATCAAGGAATCTGATAGGAGGGGTGATTGGGGGCTTTTATACCCCTGTCCAAACTTGGCCGTTGGTGAAGTCGGGGGCCAGATTATCCGTCCCAAGTGATGGCCGGAGTATCCAGCCGGGGTAAAACTCTGCCCCAGACTCGGATTGTCCGGGGGAAATTCCGCCCCCAAACAGAAAGTCGCGCCATGGCATCCTTACAAATTACTCTGGGGGCGGATTATCCAGCCCGAGAAAAAACTCCAGCCCTGGCCGAAGAATCTGAGAGATTATCCCCCCTCCCACAGAGAGTTGCGCCTTGTCCAACTTTGAAAGCCTTCTCGGGGGGGGGGGGGGATTATCCGGCCCCCTTTGGGGGCGGATTATCTGGCCCGGGCAAACACTCTGGCCCTGGTCGGACAATCCGAGAGATTATCCGCCCCCCTCACCGAGAGTCACGCCTTGTCCACCTTTGTCGAAGGGGTCATGCTGGATTATCCGGCCCTTGACAGGGGTGGATTGTCCGGCCCCCCAACAACAGGATTTTCAGCTTTTCATGCGAACACTTTTCTGCAGCACTTAGCACACATGAGATAATCCATGGTATTGTTATCTAACACACAAAGCACTAGAGATCATGAAATGTTCTTTCAATCTCCCCCTTTTTGGTGTTAGATGACAATACTAGGATTTGCAATATAGCTCTAATATCACAAACACAAACATGAAGTAGACTCCCCCTAAATGTGTGCATAGTTGAAAGTTTGCATTTGAATACAGATGCACACAAGTAGGTATAAGTCTATTTCATAGGAAAGGAATTTTTACAGACATGAAAAGATGGCACAAAACCTCATACCATCGTGAGATAGAATACCACAATATAATGCAAGGATAGCCAATATGATAACCATTATTGAGGCCTTCCACAGTGAGAGGGATAACCAATAACCAATGAGATAGATGGATCCATAATCACTGATAGATAAATCCATAGGACAATTCCAGTGCCACACACCAACATAGTCTCATACAAAACAAATCACGAATAAAAGTTCAACGCTAAATGGGTACAAGCGATAAAAAGACCGAAACGATAAAGTGCAAATGCTTGCGCCTGACCCATGCAAATCCACGAAGACCTAATATAACTACTTCTCCCCCTCTGGCATCAAAATGCCAAAAAGGAAGAAGAGCGATGCTAGCACCCCAAGGGATCACTCTTAGTCCTCATCATCTTCCTCGTCCCCGTCATCATCATACTACTCTGTATCTTCCCCTCCTCATTAGCCGGTGCAGTGGGCTCCCTCGTCGAGGTAGGAAACAGGTGGCACTTAAGCTCTCCATAGTTGAGTCCAGAATAATTCCATTGAGCATATGGAGTGGGAGTGGTAGGAGCTGGAGGAGTGCCGATGCCTCAGACACATGATGGAGAATGAGCTGTTGGGTATGGGCCATCTCGTGGCGCTGCTTGTACGCCGCATACTACCCCTTGTGAGTATCCACCCCCATGCACAAAATGTTCCACTGAAACCAATTCAGTTGCTTCACCTCACGAGAAACAGGAGGCACTGGGAGCCTACGAGCACTAGCACGAGCATCCCTCATAAAACCCTTAGGAGCAGAGGATGGATGAGAGGTCTTCCTTGCCTTGTTGTAGATCTTCTTCACCTTATGCTCAACATCATAGTGAAATTCTCCAGTGGGAAGCAAGTACTTGATGAGCATCATAATATAAGGAGCATACGAAATGGAGAGCCTATTGAACATGGCATCAATCAACTCATGGTACATGAATTCCATCACATCCAGCTTGTAGTTAACAGACTCATCCTCACTAGAGGCCACCTCATAGGAAAAAGCAAGAAGCTGAACCAAGTGGCCATGAATACTGTCATTGTTGCCCCCACTAGGCGTGATGGAGTCACGGAAAATACCAACCAAACTAGCATAAAGAGGGAAGAGGCCGGCAAGGTTACCCATAATCCCATCTTCAGCCGTGCAAGGAGACATAGCAGCATCTTTGTTGGGCTTGAGTTGAGTGATGATACAATGGCCACAAGCACAGTCCCGACCATTGAATGGATAGCCAAGTACCCCGGCGAAGGTCTGAAAATCAAATTCCATCATAGTGTCATGGGTAATCCACTTCATGGTACGGTTCTCATCGCCACAAATAACCAAAGTGGAGAAGAATTGCTTCACCACCTCGGAGTCATAGGAACACTAAAGGGCCATATGAGTGTGTTGTCCCATCCGCTCAGTCACGGCCATAGCATCATCAAGGTGAGGCTTCTCCATAGCCTCAGCAATATTCATGGGATGCATAGGGCGAATCTTCAGAGAAGAGTAGACATCCTTATAGATGGACTTTTGGTCAGCACACCAAAAGCAGGAGTCACCAAGCTCTGTATCTCGCTCAGTGTCCACAAACAGATCACGATGACAAATCGAAGAGTAAGTGACGCAATCAATTGCCTTATAATTGACCTTAGGTGCCTTATTCTTTCTCTTGGACACACCCCATCCGCCCTTCTCTTTCCTTGCTTGTTCTGCCATTCGATCAACCTCTCTTTTCCTCCTCCTTAATTCAACCTCATCCACGAGACCACCTTCACCGTCAGACCTGAAGTAGAGACCACAGGGACATTGCTTGTAGGTTTTGGGAACACTAGAACCACCCGTGAAATGAATAAGAGGGATATAACGGGGATAAGAACACACACAAGTCCAGGAGGAGATTAGAAATAGTAGACAAACAGTCCACAGCCCAAAAAAATACATTATGCAAAAATCTAAGGAATTCTGAATCAGAGTTGAGTCTGCCAGGCCAGATAATTCGGCCATGCCAGGGGCGGATTATCTGGCCATGGCGAAATTTTTCAGAATCAGCCTAGATTGATTGCAACAATGTAGATCGGGCACAGGAATCGCAAGACTACGATTTCTAAGAGAAACAAGAACCACAAGGAGACTCCTAGTCCACGGTCCACCAACAAGTAACACTACTACACAAAATATGGGAGAGGAGGAGTTACCCTCACTCATTGAAGGAAGAACACGGAGGAGGAGGTACCCGGATGCATGGGGAAGAAGATCCGGGGAAGGCCTGGAGAATCCGGTGGCCAAAACGGCTCCGGGGAGGGTTGGGGCGACGGGCGGCGGCTTGGTAGAGAGAGGGGGTCGGGGGAGAAGAACTGCTCTATTTGAGCTCTCCCCCTAACGCCCAGCCCTTAAAGGCCAGAAGACGCCAAGGGCAGATTATCTGGCCCCCGCTTGGGCAGATAATCCGGCCTTATTTCTGAAATTTTGTTGTACACAGATTCAGGCCCGCGCACCACGAAACAAAACCCCCACAAGATAAACAACGGACTTGTGTGCAAGAAAAGATGGCTCGAAGATAGAAAAAGGCTTGGGTTTAGACAACCAAACTGAGATGGTACTACACACCCAAGGTTGCAAGAGACAAATCAAATAAAAGCCAAAATTGAGTGTTTTTTCCATAAGAACATAAGATTAAGCAAGAAAAACCAAGAAGATCCACATAGAACCAACTCTTCTTACGAAAGAGGGCAGTGGCAGAGGTCACCATGTTGGAGTGCATGGTATGACACCGCGAAGATATATCTTGGGTTCATGACCAATACTCATCAATAAGCTCACATATCACAAAATGATATTAAGAGAAATGATTTTACTTGCTTTCGGCATTATGGGGGGAGGGTTAGCCCAATCAATTAGGACCGCACTGCCCCTATATCCATGCCTGCACCTACACCAAATAAGGAGGAGATATAAGAGTGTGTGTATGGGTAATCAAGAAAACTCCTTGAATCAACGAGATTTAGCTCATTCCTCAAATAACAAAATCTTGCTTCATCAAGTGTCTTCGTGGAAATATCAACAAGTTGGTTCTTTGTGCTCACAAAAGATTGATCAATATCACCACGAGCAACATGGTCCCGAATAAAATGATTCTGAATCTCAATATGTTTTGTCCTTGTATGCTGCACCGGATTGTACACAATTTTGGTTGCACTTTGTCACAATTGTCACCATATTCCTTTAAAGTTTGCCTCATCCATAATAATTGAGTACATGCACTTGCAGTAGCCACATATTCATCCTCGGCGGTGGAGAGAGATATATAAGTCTTTTTCTTAGAAGACCAACATACCAAAGACCTTCCCAAGAATTGACAAGCTCAAGAAGTTTATTTCCTATCATCCTTGTCACCAGCCCAATCTGAATCAGTCTAACCACATAGAGAGAAATTGGAGCCCTTGGCATACCATAAACCAAAATTAGGGGAATGCACCAAATATCAGAAGATTCTCTTGACTGCCACTAAGTGGCTTTCTGTAGGAGCTAATTGATACCTTGCACACACACCTACACTCAACACAATATAGGGTCTAGATGCACAAAGGTAAAGGAGAGAGCCGATCATGGACCGGTATACCTTTTGGTCCACATCTTTACCATTGGGATTAAGTTCAAGATGGCATTTAGTTTGCATCAGTGTGGTGACACCATTAATATCCGTCATCTTGAACCTCTTGAGCATGTCTTGGATGTATTTTGCTTGATATTTGAAGGTTCTTTCTCTAAGTTGTTTGATCTCAAATCCTAAAAAGAACCATAATTCCCCCATCATAGACATCTCAAACCTGTCAGTCATAAGCTTTGAAAATTCATCATTAAAAGCTTTATTAGTAGAGCCAAAGATAATGTCATCTACATATAGTTGGCATACGAAGAGCTCCCCCTTAACCTTCTTAGTAAAAAGAGTGGGATTGATTTGCCCAACTTCGAAACCACGGTTTAGCAAAAGCTCTTTAAGGTGCTCATACCATGCACGTGGGGCTTGTTTAAGGCCATAGAGTGCCTTATCGAGTTTGTAGACATGGTTCAAGAAGTTGGGATCCCCAAATCCTGGGGGTTGCTTTACATATACCAACTCATGTAGAGGACCATTAATAAAAGCACTCTTAATGTCCATTTTCTGTAATTTAAAGTTATTATGAGCTGCATAAAACTACAAGAAAAGTTGGCTTTTACAACGGATGATTTTCATGTTTGAAGGTCCGTTTTTCGTGGCCAAAGAGTCTTGCGCGACAGATGGCCTTCATGGTAAAAGCCCCATCATAAATGAATTAACCACGGTTTTTTTTCGCCCGTGGCGGATCGCACCCTTCAGCAACGAAAACATGTTCCGTCATAGATTTGTTCGCCAGCCACGCTAACGGCTGACATCGTGGAAACGGCCACATGGCAACCGCCGTTAGTGGCCGGTTACCACCGTTAACGGTAATAGAAACCGTGGCAGAAGCCAGGCCCAGCCAAGGCCTGTTAAGTACTAACTAGGCTGGCCCATCAAGGGAGCCCAACAAGAAGATGACCCGTTACCGTTTTGTCTTGCACTGTTTGAAATAGGCCCAGAGATGCGGCCCGCGAACTTTCAGGCCTGATTCTGTTTCGGCCTACAAAAGGCCCATCTTTGTCCTATACTGTGCTGCCACTTGAGGCCTGCACAAGTCCGGCCCTGCACTGTTTAGGCTTGTTACCAATTTAGCCTTTTACTGTTCAGTCATGTTACTATTTCAGCCTTTTAGGAATTTCAACCTATTACTGTTTAGGCCCTTTAGTGTTTGGGCTTTTGCCTGTTAAGGCTGGCACTGTTTTTCCTGTTACTATACTGGCCTGCCACCGTAATGGACTTTTTCTGTTGATACCATTTATGGTTCCGACCTTTTACTGTTCCGGCCTTTTCACTGTTCTGGCCTTTTACTGTTCTGGCCTTTTATGGTTCTGTCCTTTTACTGTTCTGTCATTTTCTGCTACGACCTTTTACTGTTCTGGCCTTTTACTGTTATGGTCCTTTATTGTTCTGGCCTTTTACTGTTCTAGCCTTTTACTGTTCTGGCCTTTCACTATTCTGGCCTTTTACTATTCTGGCCTTTTACTGTTCTAGCCGCTTTGGGTCGTCCATGCGCACGTTGTTACTGTTTCAGACTTTTTTTTGCTAGCGCCTACTTTTCGCAGAACATGTGAAAATCAAGACATCAATTAATAAACACATAGAAATTAACATTACTTATTACACAACAATAAAAGTTTGTTACAACAGGTTATACAACAAGATCGTAATTCTGACAGATTACAACGTGTTAGTACCATCAATAAGAGATCGGTACATGGTGATTCGCTTCACTATATCATCAGTCCTCTTCTTCAATATTTCAGCTACAGATCTAAGAGTAGCTACACCCTTTTGTTCTGCATGCAATACATCATTTATATATTTATCACATGCAGGAGTTGTTCTAGGTGGACTGTTAAGTAAGTTTTCTTTGGCAATGTAATGGGAGGATGAATGGGACGAGGGATCACAACTTTCAGTCCTGCGTTCCAAGGACTCCTGTTGGGTTTTAACTACAGTTTGCTAAAATATGGTGAAACAGGTTAAAACAAACAACAAGGGAAATAAGTAGTATTATATAAAGTAGACATCATTTAAAGTAAGTATGAACTTACAGTAGCACGTTTAGGCTGACAGTAGCTCCTTCTCGATCGGGTGCAACTCCTAGTCGATCTCCCAGAAGAATCTGAGCAGAGCAGTTGGAACTCTGGTCCTTGTACTCCATTGTCATTTCTTTGCATGACATTTGAAACCAAGTTGGTTGGTTTGGAAGGATGAAAACTCTTAAAAACACCAAAAACATAGCATTAAAAATTACCATACGTATGTTTCAAACTAGATAGCTAGTTTGGAAGGATGAAAGTAGGTGAAAACACCAACATATAGCATTAAAAATGACCAGATATATCATCCAAACTAGATGGAAATTTTACGAATTAATCATTTGCACATATATTCACAATTGAACATAAATGCAAATGTCATGGCAAGTTCTTAGGTAGAATGACAACTAATTAACATGACAAGAAACTGGCCTAAGTAACAAAAGGAAACCTCACGATTCAGCCTTGCTGGGCATCAGATTGTCAGTGTTGACTCCTCTATGAGCTGTTTGCATGACCCGTGCGAGCGCTCGGAAAGAATGGAATCTATGAGTTCATGTTGGAGGATTAAACCAATAGCATGAGAATAAAGAAAGGGAATAAAAGAAAGAAGCTAATGAGGTGGATAGGACCTACAAGATGAAGGGTGCAAACGAAATGTGTAGCACCCCAATTGTCTAACAATTGGAATTCTACTTGTCCTAGTAAGATATTGGCTACTTCATATATATTATTGTTGCATCATAATTATATCATGCTCATGTCATCATGCCACCTTGCATTTGAACATCATATAAAACTCCTTTTTCTTTTGGTTCTTCTCTCACATGCATTATAAATTGTATTTGCCTCTTGATATTGTATTTGGTTGTTGATATATTGTCTAAATGCCCAAGTTGGGTTGGGGGCATATCTTTTATTTCCATTCCACCACTTTTCTCTTCCATCACTTTATAATTCCACCATCCTACTAGATCATGAGCTTGTTTGTCTTTACTTTGGTTTTCTCTAGATCATGTGCAATAGGGTGGATCTAGTTCATTAAATTTATTTGCTTGACTTTGTTCCACTTCTTGGAAATGCACAAGATTAATGCCATCATATTATTATTGTTTTCACAAAATAATTCATGGCATTATTATTTTGCATGGGCCATGCACCATTCTTCACCACCTTTTTGCTCCTTTGGTTTTCCTTTATTTTAAGTGGATCTTTACTTCATGGGTCATCCTTTTCCTTCCACCATTCCAAATCCTCATCTTTATCTATTTCTTTTACTTTATTTTCCTCTCATGCATGAACCACATGAGGCCTATTCCTTAATTCTTTTCTTTTTCTTTTTCTTGGAATTCTTTTCACCTCCACCTCATGTTAAGTCAAGCACTCACCATGCTCCACTTGGGTTGTTCTTGTCCACATTCTTTTCTTTTATTTTTAATTTTCTACATGTATGATCATATGTGGCCTTTTACACCTACTCTCTTCCTTCTTCTTTCTTTCTTGTTTCTCTTCCATTAGTCCATGCAAGATCAAGCCTTTCTAGTTCTTCTTGTATTGGCCTCTTACACAAAATTTACAACCTATATACTTAAAAATAATCAAACCTATTTAATATATTTTCTTCTCATAACACTAATTTCTACTAACCCTCTCTCTCTAGCTTGGCCTCCATGCCAAGCCCCTCTCTCCAACTGGCCACCCTCCCTCTCCCAGGCCCACACCCAGCGACCCCAAACCCTAACCCTAGACATGCCCATCTACCCTAGCCCGAGCTAGCCTCCCTCTTCTCTCTTTCTTTCTCCACCGCCAAGCTAGCCCCACCCTGTCCTCCCTCGTCCTCGGCCCCACTGGCATCCCCCCTGCAGCCCCAGGTCTAGCCCAGTTGGCCGAGCACGTGCTCGAGGAGGAGAGGGAAAAGGTGGCACGAGGCCACCTTTATCCTGCCGTGCCCCATCTGCTCTCCTCCCTCTCTCCCTGCTTTTCCCTTCCTCCCCACGCCTCTCTGACCTCCCCAGATCTGGCCGAGTCGCCACTCCTCTCCTCCTTCTTCCTCCCCGACGACAACCACATGCCGCCGTTCGCCGCCAGCACCACCTCGCCCCGACGATCCAGCCGAGCAGCTCGACGTGGAGGTGTCCTGGGCGACCGAGAGGAACCCCTGCACCACCCCGACCGTGCCTACGTGGACGAGAAGCTCCCCAGCGCCGCCAGTGCCTCGCCGCTCCCCGAAACCCTAATCGCCGGAGCGCCTGCTTCACCGACGATCCGCCGCTCCTCGCTCCGATCCAACCACACCAGCGAGCCTGCGGTGAGCCTCCCTCTCTCCCTGACATGCTCCGCCTCGCTGTCGACGTCTAGCACCGGCGGACGTTTCGTCGAACAGCCGCCGCGCGCCAGAGCTCACCGTTGTCTGCCAGGTTCCCGCGCTGCTTAGAGCCTACCTAGCACCCGAACGCCCTCCTAACAGCTCCCCTAGCACCACCGCCCCGGTCAGCCCGCTCACCGCGCGCTCCCGCTGCCCGGGATCGAATCCCCGCTCCGCGCCGCGCTCGCACCTGCCGCCAGACGCGAGAGGAAGAAAAACAGTACGGGCGCGTGGTCGATTTGCAAAAAGCCCCCCACCTTTTTGATTCCTACGACCCGCGCTCCTAACGACCCCACCTGTCAGCCGCGCTAGCTCTTTCGCCGAAAACCCCTCCGCCTTTCCCAGCCGCAACCCGCGCTCTAGCCCCAGCCCCACCTGTCAGTCGCTGTCTCGCCCACCGCTGACACGCGGGCCTGCGCCAGTTGGCCCACCCCGCAGTCACTGTGGCTAGGCGAGCCCGCGGTGACAAAAGTTTTTCCCGCGCATGGTCCAGTCAGCACAGAGGCCCACCTGTCAGTGTCTGGGGTTAAGTTCGCCTGAGTGAGAAAAGTTTTCCCTGAGTCTGTTTTTATTCAAATCTTGTCCAAATTTATTTAAATTCAAATTCTTTTCAGATTCAAATAATTTTTAAAATACAAATCCAAATAATACATATAATATATGTTTTGGAATCAGAAAAATGTGAGGAATCCAAATATGCCCTCCAAAATATATTTTGAACACTTTAAATTTCGAGATGATTAAAATTACAATAAAATGGCCTTTTCCTTATTTAATTAATAACTTTTGTTTTATAACTCCAAATTTGATAAACAATATGTCTAAATCGATCAGCGCGACGGGCCCGTTCTATTTATGCAGTCCTTGTTCTGAATTGAAGCATGCATCATGTTGTCATTTAAAATCTGAACTGTTTATGACAATAAAACTTGGTCAAATGACTAATAAAATGCTTTAATTCTTGTATCCACACCTCACCTTTGCCATGCTACTTTAATGCCATGTAATTGTGCATCATTCATCATGGCATGCTTGTTTGCTTGTCGCATTTTAATTCATATGCTTGTGAACTTTATTTATGTTGGCCCTTGTTTGTTTGGTTCTTCTTCGAATAGACGCCCAGCAGGAGAATTACCAGGAATACCAGGAGTATTACCCAGATCCATCTCTCGCTTCAACTGAGCTGCCAGGCAAGCACTACCACATGCTTGCATATATATAGTACCTATTGCTTCTATCTTATTCTTGCATCATTGAGTCGTGAATGCATTAAATTGAATCCCAAGTATGGCATAGCCTTTATTTTAAACCCCACCGAGCTTGTTCCTCCATCCCCTGAGCCATTATTACAGGAGTTGTTTGAGCCATGCGGGTCGTAGAACAGCATGTGTAGGGTATGTGAGAGTCTGATAGATAACGAGGTACCTAAACCACTTAACCTGAGTAGTATGGGATAACTAATGAAAGAGGCCTTATGGACCCCCCTGAGCCAGAGCTTGATTCATTCTTATTTCTTGGGGCCACAATTAGTTTGGGGCTTTATTACTATTCTGTACTTATGCCATGTTACTGCTTTATTTAAGATTGTGCAAGGAGCACCTGTACTGTTTTGGATCGTGACACGTTTTCGCTGTATCGACAAGCCCAGTCACATTTTCGGGTTCCCAGACGTTTACCGCCGTCCACACAAACCTTGGGTCCGTCTCGGAGCCGGCCAACTTCGTTGCGGGTAGCTTAATGGGGTGGCCCCCTGAAATGTTTCTGAATCCTGTGATTGCTTTGTCGTGAATGCCTCGTTGGGTTTTGATTTGGTTTTTCCGAGATTGATCGAGTGTGTGTTGCTATTCGTGCACCCCTGCAGGGTAAATCTTTCTGAAAGCCGTGTCCGCGGTTATGGACGACTTGGAGCACAGTTTCTCGATCATAGGCAAGTATAACTAAAGTACCGTCTTTAAATTGACTAAGTACTTGACTAGTAAATAGTGCAATACTCATGGAATGGTTAATAAAACTGCCAACGGTTGATGGGGGTTGTTCGTCCGCTTCCTCGTTGGTAAGCGAGGAGGAGGATGGGTCTGTTAATTATACTATTATAACTGTTGTTCTTAATTCACGGACTTCCGTCTATCATTGGTTAGGCAGAAGATTAGCGAGTCTCTATAGAATTGTTAGGTATTATCTTTTGCTGCAATCGTGTCACCCCAGGTTGTGTCCCCTTTAGTGGCATTAAGACTTGCTAAGTACCCCTAGGGTCTCACACGATAAATTGTTTGATTCAGATGAACAGGTGTACCCGCAAGATGGAAACTGGGTGGAAGAGATAGATGATGTTGGCAACGATCATTCGGTGTAGAGATTCCGGGAACGGGGATCCGTGTGATCTGTGGGTGGGATGTGTTTATTTATGGGGCATCTTATGCCAATTTGCTTCTTATCCGTACTCGGATCTTGTTTTCCGCTTCCGCCTGATACTTTGATGTGTGATGTATGAGGAGCTATCCTAAATTATTATATCTATCTAGGACATTTGGATCTTGCCGTATGGCGTTGCAATATTTCTATTTCTTTTAGATGGAATGGCTCTGAGGACTGTTGTATGTGGCTTGCATACATACTCATTTGTGTATGTAGTTGATCCCTTCGCCTGCCGATTACGCCGCTCGTTCTTGTACCGTTGATTGAAAGTGGTTAGGACGGCCGAAAGGTCTACCGTGAGTGGCCCTGGGCCCCACCGTACTATTTTAACCACTTTCGTTCATCCAGGCATTAACTAAGAGCGTAATTCACCGAGGTAGTTACAAAATGGCAATAGCATCCAGGATATTGAGGAACATCCTGAAGATTTCGTAGCTCATGAATAACAAAAATATAGAAAATGGGCAAGCGAAAATACCGTTGCGCGGCGAGGACGGGTGTGACGGGCAAGTGGGGGGCGAGGGAGGTGGCTCGACATTTTGAGGTCAGCAACGAATGATTCAGTGAACCGGCCATTGTAGGGTAGACGACGGCGTTGGCGAAGCAGATCCGGTGCCGCGAGGGAGTCGGTGAAATAGTTCCGGTAAAGAGCGCCTACAATGGAACTCCGATGTGGAATAGAGGGCCGGCGGTGAAGCAGCTAGAGGAAGGTCGAGGTTGGAGGGGTGTGGGCGGGGAAGAGATAATGGGGGGATATAGGTGGCATGACGCAAATTTACGACCTATACCCCTCTATTATTGCAGTACTGCCACGATCCTTGTTTCCGGAGTAGGGATCGAAGAGGAATTTTGCATTTGCAAAAAGCGGGGCGGGATATTTGAATAGATGCACGGGATATTTGAATAGATGTGCGCGGGATGTTTTAGCACCATGCGGAAATTTTGAGGTTGAAGCTTCCGACGTACGCTACTCTGACGCGGTCGCTCTCACATGTTGGCCCCGTCTAGACCCACATGCCAGCGAGATTATGCTTACCAACATATAAATGAGTTTCCACACATTTGCCATAATTGATAAACAATATATTTTGAAGGCTTTCATACAAGATAACTAAGGTCACGACCATATCTCTGTTATAGTTTATAATAGCGTGTCCATATCTGGTAGATAGCTGCATCTTGGCATTTCAAAAGAAGATTCTGGATTTGATGGACAATGCCCAACTTTCATGAATTTCCAAACTTTCTTGCTAAATCTATGCAATAAAATGACTTTTTGACAATCTGAAGTAAATATGTCTAATTTCAAACTAGATCGTGTGTCATATACCTTGCTCTTGACTTTTTAAAATAATTCAAAGATATCAAGTAATCAAATATTGGAGAACCACCGAGAGTTTTGGAAAATTCAACTTTTTGATATGAATGGCAACGACACCTAATTTTAGCCATTTTATAAAATACAAAGAAACAAAATATAAAAATATATGCATCCATTCTTTTCTCTATTCGTTTCTCACTATGTGCACTAGCTAGTTTCCATGGAAAAATATAATCTTGAAATTTGATAATTTCTAAGAAAAAATTGTATCACAATATATATGGAGTACCATGTAAGAATATGCATGGCTTTCAAACCAGATGACCAAGGTCATGGCCATATCTTTTCTATAGATTATAATAACGTATCCATATTTGTTATGGTGTGTATTGGCATTGAAAATATTATTTACAAAGGAAGCTTCCGAATTGGAAGTTATTTCAATTTTCTAATGCACAACAATGGCTTTAGTCATGAAGCTAGTACAAAACATGGCTTTAAATCCCACTGCCCCGGTTTTCACTCAAAGTATATATAGCCTAAAACATGGTTTATGGTTTAGGATTTTAGGGTTTAAGCTTTTAGGGTTTAGTGGTTTAGGGTTTAGGGTTGTTCAAGGTTTTAGGTTTTATTATTGTTTAGGTTTTAAGGTTTAGGGAATTTTCAATAATAATGTTCAAGCTTTATATATATGGTTATATTCATGGAATAGAATGGCGTTATCGCAATTTAATAAAAGTATTTCAAATTTTGATCTATAAGTGCAGTATACCTCCTTGGTAAGGGTTTAGGGTTCTAGGGTTAGGAAGTTAGAGTTCTAGGGTTAGCAGGTTATTAGGGTTTACGGTTAAGGGTTTATGATTTTCAATAATGTTCAAGCTGTATTCTTATATTCATGTAATAGAATGGCGTTACCACAATTTAACGAAAGTATCTCAAATTTTGATCGATAAGTGCACGGTACCTGCTAGTTTAGGGTTTATGGGTCGATGATTTAGGGTTTCATGGATTAGGTTTTATGGGTTGTTTAGCGTTTAGAGATTAGAAATTTTTCAATAATGCTCAAAGATTTATACTTATATTCCTCGAATAGAATGGCGTTACCTGCTTTAATGAAAGTATCAAAAATGTTTATTTATAAGTCCATGATACCTGCTTGGTTACGGTTTTAGAGTTTAGGTTTTATCATTGTATAGGGTTTCTAATTTAGCAAATTTAGAATAATGCTCAAGCTTTATTGTTATATTTGTCGAATAGAATGACATTACCTAATTTAATGAAAGTATCTCAAATTTTGATCTATAAAGTGCATGATACCTGCTTGGTTAGTGTTTATGGCTTGAGGGTTTGGGGTTTTACGGTTTATGTTTTAGGGGTTGTTTAGGGTTTAGGGAATTTTCGATAATGCTCAAGATTTATGCTTATATTCGTCGAATAAAATGGTGTTAGCAAATTAAACGAAAGTATATCAAATTTTGATGTATAAGTGCATGCTACGTGCTTGGTAAGGGTTTAGGGTTTTAGGGTTTTGGGTTTTGGGTTTTAGGAATTTTCAATAATGTTCAAGTTGCTTTATGCTTATATTCGTCGAATAGAATGACATTACATCAATTTATTGAAAGTATGTCAAATTTTGATGTATAAGTGCACAATACCTGCTTTGGTTAGGGTTTATGGGTCGAGAGTTTAGGGTTATAGGTTTTTACGGTTTAGTTTATGGGTTGTTTAGGGTTTAGCAAATTTTCAGTAATGCTCAAGATTTCTGCTTATACTCGTAGAACAGAATGGGTGTTAGCTAATTTAATGAAAGTATCACAAATTTTGATCAATGTGTGCATGACACATGCTTGGTTAGGGTTTATGGCTGAGGGTTTAGGGCATTAGGGTTTAGGGTTTAAGTTTTAGGGGTTGTTTAGGGTTTAGGAAAAAAAATACTCAGGATTTATGCTTATATTCATCAAATAGAATGGCGTTACCCAATTTAACGAAATTATATTCAATTCTGATCTATAAGTGCATGCTACGTGCTTGGTGAGGGTTTAAGGTTTAGGGTTATAGGGTTTAGCGGTTTAGGATTTGTGTTTTACAAGTTTCGGTTTTCAGGAATTTTCAGTAATGTTCAAACTTTATTGTTATATTCGTGTAATAGAATGGCGTTACCGCAATTTAATGAAAGATCAAATCTCAAATTTGGATCTATAAGTCCATGAGACATGCTTGGTTAGGGTTTATATGGGTCGAGGGTTTAGGGTTTTATTGTTTTACGGTTTAGGTTTTATGGACTGAATAGGGTTTAGGGGGTTTATCGTATTTTCAATAATACTCGAGCTTTATGCTTATATTCGTTGAATAGAATATGGCGTTACCTAACTCAATGAAAGTATCTCAAAATTTGTTCTATAAGTGCATGATACCTGATTGGTTAGGATTTATGGGTTGAGGGTTTGGGGTTTTAGGTTTTGGTTTTATTAGGCGTTGTTTAGGGTATTTCCGATAATGCTCAAGATTTATGCTTATATTCATCAAATAGAATGGAGTTACCAGTTTAATGAAAATATATCAATTTTTGATCGATAAGTGCATGTTACGTGTGGTGTTGACGGTTTAGGGTTTTAGGGTTTAGGGCATTTCCAATAATATTCAAACTTTATTGTTATATTCATGGAATAGAATGGCGTTACCGCAATTTAATGAAAGATCTAATCTCAGATTTTGATCTATAAGTCCACGATACCTGCTTGGTTAGGGTTTATATGGGTTTAGGGTTTTAGGGTTTTACAATTTAGGTTTTATGGACTAAATAGAGTTTAGCAGGTTTATCGAATTTTTAATAATACTCAAGCTTTATGCTTATATTCACCGAATAGAATATATATGGCGTTACCTAACTCATTAAAAGTTTCTCCAAATTTTATTTATAAGTGCATGATACCTGTTCTGTTATGGTTTATGGGTTGAGGGTTTGGGGTTTTAGGTTTAGGTTTTATTAGGGGTTGTTTATGGTTTAGGGTATTTTCTATAATGCTCAAGATTTATGCTTATATTCATCGAATAGAATGGAGTTACCTGTTTAATGAAAATATATGAACTTTTGATCAATAAGTGCATGGTACGTGTTTGGTAAGGATTTTGGGTTTAATTAGTGTTTAAATTTTAGGGTTTTGGGAATTTTAAATAATTTTTAAGCTTTATGCTTATATTTGTGGAATATAATGGCGTTACCGCAATTTAATGAAAGTTTCTCAAATTTTGATATATAAGTGCACGATACCTGCTTGATTAGGGTTTATGGGCCGAGGGTTTAGGGTTTTACATTTTAGTTTTATGGGTTGTTTCTGGTTTTGGGTTCATAGAATTTTTGGTAATGCTCATGATTTATGCTTATATTCGTCTAATAGAATGGCGTTACCTGATTTAACTAAAGTATCTCAATTTTTGATCTATAGTTGTGCGATACCTGCTTGGTCAGGGTTTAGGGGTTTAGATTTTATGGTTTAGGATTCCGTGAATTCTCAATAATATTTTCAAACTTTATGGTTATATATATATTCGTGGAATAGAATGGTGTTACCACAATTTAATGAAAGTATCACAAAAATTGATCTACAAGTCGATGATATCCTGCTTGGTCATATTTCTTGTTAAATAAAATTGAATGTACCCGGGTACTAAAACAAGGGAGAAACAGGAAGAGTTCCTTGTGATTTAGGCGCTGTTTGGTTGGGCTCGAATTCTGGCTTTTGATATTTGACTTATAAAGCTGCGAACGTGTTTTTAGCTTTGTTTTTTAGCTTTTACTCTGACATAGTGGAATGATAGTATAAGCCAGGTTGGATGATTTTAACGATTTTATCTCGGTTTAGCGAAAAATGTTCGAATTTTGAACAACAAGCGATGGGAATCTCTACTTCCCGTAATTCCTGCTCACTGACATGTGGGTCACTTGAATATTAGATCCAAAAAGTCGGTGTAGGTCAGATTTGGCAGGCAGGTAAATATTGAAGAAGGGCTGGGAAACGTGGATGGCGTGATGCACTCGAGAGAACACAAATTTACCACCTATATCCCTCTGTAATTGCAGTGCTCCCTCAGATTCTTGTTTATGGAGCAGGGATAGAAGAGGAATTTTGCATTCTAGAAAGAGGTGAAGCATGTTTGAATGGATGCGCGGGATATTTTAATGGCTGGGGGCGATGTTTGGGCGCCGTACCAAATGCTGAGGTCGAAGCTTCTAGCATACGCTACTCCGGCGTGGGGCCTCTCAGACGCGTTGTCACCGTCTAGGCCCACACGCCAGCGAGATTTGTTTCCCACCATTTAAACGAGTTTCTAGGCATTTTCTGAAATTTTCGAACAATTTAAGGCTTTCAAGAAGATGACCATCTTCCAAAAAAGGTGACCAATGTCATGGAAATAGTTTATGATGACGTATCCGTATTTGGTAGATCGGTGCATCTTTGCAAATCAAGCAATATGTCTGCTTCCATATTTGAAGTTTGTTTTCGAATTTCCAACAACAATGTGTTTTGTTGTGAAGCAACTAGAAAGATGATGGCTCAAAATGCCACCGCCCCCTTTTTCACACAATGTATAACGCCCTTTCAAGCTTCTAGGCTAAATTTGTGCAATAGAATAATTTTTGGGGCTGCATGTTTTTTTGGGGGGCTGGATGTTTGAATGGATGGGCGGGATGTTTAAATGGGTGGGCGGGATATTTTGGCGCTCTGCCGAAATTTTGAAGTTGAAGCTTCTAAGGTACACTACTCCCACTTGGGATGCTATCCCCGTCAGATAGACCCACAGGCATGTATGCTTTCCAGCATTTAATGAGTTTATAGACATCTGCCGAAATTAATGAACATTAATTCAAGGCTTTCAAACAAGAGGAGCAAGGTCACAGCCATAGTTTATGTACCTTTTTCATCTTTTGTACTACTCCGTACATTGAAGCATCTTCGCCAACCAAGCTTACAAACCTGGCCATATTTGGTAGATCGGTGCATCTTGGCATTTCAAGCAATTGTTTATAAAGGAGATTCCAGATTTGATGGATAATGCCCTACTTTCATGAGTTTCCAAACTTCATAGCTGAAGATGCTGAAATTAAATAACTTTTTAACGATTGAAAGTAAGTATGTTTATGTACTACAAAGTGTGTGATATAGCTTGCTCTTGACTTTTAAAAATAGTTTAAAGGTACCGAATTAGTCAAATATTGGAGAACCACCGAGAGTTTTGCAAGATTTTAATTTTTTCATATGAATAGTAATGACACCAAATTTGGGCCAGTCTTTTTTAAAAATAAAGAAACAAAATATAAAACAAAATACAACCATTCGTTTCTCCGTTGGTGTCTCACTATGTGCATTGGCTAGTTTCCATGAAAATATATGAAATTTGATAATTCTTGAAAAACTCGTTTCACAATATGTCGTACCATGTTTGAACATTCATGGCTTTCAAAAACTAGATGACCAATTTCAAGGCCATATGTGTTACCATACTTTATGATAATGTATCCATGTTTGGTAGATTGGTGCATATTGGTATTTCAACATTGTTTAGAAAAAGAGCTTCCATATTTGGAGTTATTTTAAAAGCTCCAATCGATAATAATGGATTTAATATTGTCGTATGATATATGGCGTACCATGTATGAATTTGCATGGATTTCAAACCAGGTGACCAAGGTCATGGCCACACCTTTGCTATAGTTTATAACAACATGTTTTTATTTGGTAGATTGGTCCGTATTATTGGCATTTAAAATGTTATTTACAAAGGAAGCTTCTGAATTTGAAGATATTTTCAATTTTTCAAACGACGACAGTGGCTTTTTTCAGGAAGAAACTACAAATAAGTATCGCTCAAAATCCCATTGCCCTAGTTTCCACACAAGATATATATAGCCTAGGGTTTAGGGTTCATGTTTTTTGGGTTGAGGGTTTAGGGTTTTAGGGTTTATGGTATACGATTTAGGATTTTAGGGCTTAGGGCTTAGGAGTTTAAGGTTGGTATTTAGGGTTTAGGGTTTTAGGGTTTAGGGTTTTCTAGGTTTTATGGTTTATGAATTTTCAATAATAATGTTGAAGCTTATATATATTCGTGGAATAGATTCGTGTTATCGCACTTTAATGAAAGTATCTCGGATTTTGATCTATAAGTGCATCAGACCTGCTTGGTAAGGGGTTGAGGGTTTAGGTATTTAATGGTTTTGGGGGTTTAGGTGTTTAGGGTTTAGGTTTTTGGGGGAATTTTCGATAATGTTCAAGCTGCTTTATATATTCTTATATTCATGGAATTGAATAACGTTAGCACAATTTGAGGAATGTTTATCTGAAATTTTGATCTACAAGTGCATGTGATATCTCATTTGCCAATGTCGTTTAGGCAGGGCTGAGGGTTTAGGCCTTTAGGATTTAGGTCATTTTCGATAATGTTCAAACTTTATTGTTATATTCATGTAATAGAATGGCGTTACCGCAATTTAATGAAAGATCGAATCTCAAATTTTGATCTATAAGTCCACGATACATGCTTGGTTAGGGTTTATATGGGTCGAGGGTTTAGGGTTTATGGTTTTATGATTTAGGTTTTATGGACTGAATAGGGTTTAGGGGGTTTATCGAATTTTCAATAATACTTGAGCTTTATGCTTATATTCGTTGAATAGAATATGGTGTTACCTAACTCAATGAAAGTATCTCAAAATTTGTTCTATAATTGCATGATACCTGATTGGTTAGGATTGATGGGTTAGGGGTTAAGGCTTTTAGGTTTAGGTTTTGTTAGGGGTTGTTTAGGGTATTTTTGATAATGCTCAAGATTTATACCTATATTCATCGAATAGAATGGAGTTACCAGTTTAATGAAAATATATCAATTTTTGATCCATAAGTGCATGCCACGTGCGATGTTGAGGGTTTAGGGTTTTAGGGTTTAGGGCATTTCCAATAATGTTCAAACTCTATTGTTATATTCGTTGAATAGAATGGCGTTACCGCAATTTAATGAAAGATCTAATCTTAGATTTTGATCTATACGTCCACGATACCTGCTTGGTTAGGGTTTATATGGGTCGAGGGTTTAGGGTTTTAGGGTTTTACGGTTGAGGTTTTATGGGCTGAATAGAGTTTAGGGGGTTTATCAAATTTTCAATAATACTCAAGCTTTATGCTTATATTCGTCGAATAGAATATATATGATGTTACCTAACTCATTGAAAGTATCTCCAAATTTGATTTATAAGTGCATGACACATGTTCTGTTATGGTTTATGGGTTGAGGGTTTGGGGTTTTAGGTTTAGGTTTTATTAGGGGTTGTTTAGGGTATTTTCGATAATGCTCAAGATTTATGCTTATATTCATCAAATAGAATGGAGTTACCAGTTTAATGAAAATATATCAACTTTTGATCGATAAGTGCATGCTACATGTTTGGTAACGATTTTGGGTTTAATTAGTGTTTAAATTTTAGGGTTTCGGGAATTTTAAATAATGTTCAAGCTTTATGCTTATATTCATGGAATAGAATGGCGTTACCGCAATTTAATGAAAGTATCTCAAATTTTGATATATAAGTGCACGATACCTGCTTGATTAGGGTTTATGGGCCGAAGGTGTAGGGTTTTACATTTTAGTTTTATGGGCTGTTTCTGGTTTTGGGTTCAGAGAATTTTTGGTAATGCTCATGATTTATGCTTATATTCATCTAATAGAATGGCGTTACTTGATTTAACTAAAGTATCTCAATTTTTGATCTATAGTTGCGCGATACCTGCTTGGTTAGGGTTTAGGGGTTTAGATTTTATGGATTAGGATTCCGTGAATTCTCAATAATATTTTCAAACTTTATGGTTATATATCTTCGTGGAACAGAATGGTGTTACCACAATTGTGGTGTTACCACAATAATATTTTCAAACTTTATGGTTATATATAGTCTCTCCCAACCATAGCCAAGGCACTAGAGCCACTCCCCCTCACTGTGTGCACTAGTGCATTGCCACCTGAGCACCCCCTCTTGCCACCCGACATGGACCGCTCACAGCAGTCCCCTCGTCGAGCTATAAAAGGAGGCCCTCTCCACCTCATTTCCTCACACCATTCGACTCTCCTCTCCTCACTTATCCTCCCACACTTCTCCCCAGAGCAAGGCGAGCACTAGTCCGTCGGAATTTCACCAGAGTTGGCCACTGCAATTGAAGAAAGGTGCCGTCGATTGGAGCCGCCCAGGGAGCTGCCGTGACCACGCCTCGAACCTCCGTCGTCTACCAGCTCGAACGCCCCCATCACTGACCTTAGATGGAGCCCAGGTGATCCACAACGCACCCCCACTATGCCTCTAGGTTCCGTTCTCCCCGGCGAGCTGTTCACCGGGCACAACGAGCCTCAACCGTTAGATTAGATTCTAATCGCAGCGCCCAGATCGGCCGGTACCGCTTCGTGTAGTAGTAGCCCCTGACGCATGGACCCCGCCTGTCAGCAGCCCGCTGTGCCCACGCAGTGCAGATAGGCCGGCCCATTTCCTTTCCCGCGCGTAGCCCAATGATTCAAATAAGCTTTTCTAATTTAGTTAAAACTAGATTATGTCCACTTATTCAAAAATCAATTCAAAGAGATGCACTCAACCAAATTGCATGATTTCAATTTTTTTAGAAAGATAGTTAAATTATCTATCCAAGCCGGCTGGATTTAAATCAATTGGAGTTAGAGATATTCTATAGCAAAAATAACAAGACAGAGACATTTGTAACTTCAAATATTTTTCAAAAATCAACCATAATAGCTTTTGAGTTGATTCCAACTCTCCAAAATCACATTTAACAATACCTATCTGAATATGTAATAATATTTAGGTTTGCATGCAGTGACTTGGACTAGTACCAAAATAATGCTATATGGGCATTTCTAGTCAATTTAAAGCACTTAAATGATAATCTTAAACTTTATAAAATGTGACCAACCCTTTTAAATCACATTCCCATGTATTAGAATATGTGGTGATGACATGTGTCCACATGATCCCATATTTTATTTGGAGAATATTAAATCTTAATTAATTTGAATGAGTAGAAATTACTTTTCTCAAATAAACTAAATGAAACTAGTTCTTTAAATCTTGTGATGAGTGTGATGATGCTAGATCATCAAGTTTGAACCTTAGTGTGCTAATTAGACTTAGTTAAGTATTGTGTGGTGATATTGTACCCTGTATTTATTTATAGACGATAGTACCGACCGAGTCTACGAGGAGGAGGAGTTCTACCCCGAAGAAGACGAAGAAAACTTCAACATTGCACCAATAAAGGCAAGCCATCACTAGATACAAGTTAACCTAAGCAAGATGCATTAGGCAATGCTTTGGTTCTACCATTTTGATTTATACCCATCCCAAGTTTTACTTGCAAGCTTTACTTTCTTTTACTTTACCAAAGTTCTTTACTTTTAAGATAGATAACATAAAGAGTATAAAACTAGGCCTATCTAGTTGTACTTAGATTTCATTCCATGGCATGAATTGAAGATTAGCACCCCTCATTAGTGAACACTGTTAACCTTAGTGGCTAGTGCTAAGCATAAAACTTGATCACTTTAGACGGGAATACTTGGTGAAAATGCTTATGAAAACCTTGGAATGATGAGTCATTCTATTGAGATGTTTTGACATGTGTTGAGAAACACAAATGGTTTATGATGATGAAAATGTTGAGGAATGAGCCTTATCCCTTTATAAAAACTGATGGGAGGGTTCGGATGTGATACCATTCCAATTTTACCGTACAACCATAATACCTGAATTGGGTAAGGCTTAGCCGGAAGTTTATATGCATTAGTATGGGTTCCCTCGCGGAAGAGGTTTGAGCTAAGGCTACCTCTTGATTATGTCCACCTATGCAGCGCCTAGGATGGCAGATGGCCATGGCTGGGAGGCCAAGCTCATAGGGGAGGTGCTTATACTAGAGTGTGTAAAGGAAAGGTTATGATTGATTATCTGCATACTAAGTATGATGATTCAGTGTTATCCCTGACGGATGTATCGAATTTTGTGGTGAAAGTGTACCACCTCTGCAGAGTGTCAAACTATTTGAATAGCCGCGTCCGCGGTTATGGACAGTTGGAGTGGCCATACTGTTCTGTCATCAGATGTTCTCAAAATGACTTCTGAAGTGAACTATGATTTTGACTTGACCATAACAGGGTTGTGAATATGAAAACTAAGTTCCCAACTTAGGTGATTTAGAACATTAATTTAGCTTTCTTTACTTTTGAACTCAGATTAAGTTAAATATAGCTTTTTGCAAATAAACTTAGAGCTTACCATTCCTACTAGAACTACCTTACTTGTTAGTGATAGTTTGCGAGTACTTAAAGAGTACTCATGGCTTTGTCCCTGGCTGTTCCCGTGGCCAGACTATGATGAGGACTGTCCGAAATAAGGACAGCAGGACGACTACGACAACTAGGATCATCTCCCATCGTCAGCATTGCCTGTAACACTAAAGATTGAGCCCACCGCTACGCTTATTATTCTACTGCTTGTTTGTATTAAGACTTTATCATGAGATCGTTTATTCGTGTAAGACCTTATTATGGTTTGTAATGGATGATGTACTGTGATATCCAAATATGTTATATCTCGCAAAAATGGTAATCCTGGGATTGCGATGTATGGTAGAACAGGTATCTGGGATTAACAATCTGGGTGTTGACAAGTTGGTATCAGAGCCATCCTGACCATAGGAGACCCCAGTTAGAATGGACGTTCGAACAAAAACTTAGTTTCAAAACCAAAGAAGTGAGTATTTATGAAAACCTAGTCCCACTCTTATCCTTGATTCTTTCAAAAAAAATCATGTTCCTCGAAAATTCTTACATTCCTACGTAAAATTTGACACACTTGATCACATCACTAACTTACTCATCCTAAACTCTTATAGATGGAAGTTTAGTATTGCAAGTTCTACCAGTTGGGCAACGGAGGCCAACTGATCTTTGAGAGGGATCTTGATGCACTGTCTGAGTATCTTGAGCGTCTACATCCGGAATTCTTCGGAGCTCAACTCAAGGATTTCCCAGGAGGAGTTCTACAATGGCTGATAGTTGCAGATCTTCGAGGCAAGCTGGAAGCACCCCTTTATGAGAAGATTCAATTCACCGTGAGAGAGAACAACTGGCTAGATGGATTAGCCAGGGCCATGCATGAAGCTCTTGCCCGTCTGTGTGGGTAAAACATCAACTTGATCTAGGGGACTCGCTTTGCACACTATGCAAGGCGTGATTCTATGGGAATGCCATTGGAGATGCCAAGTCACCCAGAGATGAAGCGCCAAGTGGAGAATCTTGACTTCCTACTGGATGATAGACAGAAGAAATTGGACAATGCTCGAGCCTACGCCAACCACAACCTTTCCATTGCCGCCAAGAAGGACCAGACTCTTGCCATGCTCGTCAAGGATCACAAATCACTTCAACGTCAACGCGAGAAGAAGGATCGCACCATCGCTCGTCTTCGCAAGAAGGTGGCCGACCTCGAGAAGACCATCCGTGAGCCGGAAATTGTCAACACCCGGATTTTTAATCACAGATGCCTGTTATGCCATACATCGCAATCCCAGGATTACCATTTTTGCGAGACATACCAGATTGGATATCACAGTACATCATCCATTACAAACCATAATAAGGTCTTACACGAATAAAGGATCTCATGATCAAGTCTTAATACAACAAGCAGTGGAATAAATAATAAGCGTAGCGGTGGGATCCATCTTCAGAGTCACAGGCAATGTTGACGATGGAAGATAGTCCTAGTTATCATAGCCGTCCTGTTGTCCTTCATCTTGGTAGTCTCCTTCATAGTCTGGCCACGGGAAAAGCCAGGGACAAAAGCCATGAGTACTCTTTAAGTACTCGCAAACTGTCACTAAGAAGTAAGGTAGTTCTAGTAGGATTACTAAATTCTAAGTTCATTTGTAAATTTAAGTTTGAAACCTAAGCTGAGTTCAGAAACAAAGAAAGATAAAATAAAGTTTGAAATCACCTAAGTGGGAACTTAATTGTCTTAGTCATAACTCTGTTGTGGTCAAGTCATGTCACAATTCTTTTCATAAGTTGTTTTGAAAACATCTGACAATAGAACAATATGGCCACTCCAACTATCCATAACCGCAGACGCGGCTATTCGAATAGTTTGACACTGCAGTGGTGGTACACTTTCACCACAAGATTCGATACATCTGTCAGGGATAACCCTGAATCATCATACTTAATATGCAGATAATCAAACATAACCTTTCTTTTACACACCCTAGTATAAGCACCTCTCCTATGATCATGGCCTCCCAACCATGACCATCTGTCATCTTGGGCACTACATAGGTGGACAACATTGAGAGGTAGTCTCAGCTCAAAACTCTCCCGCGAGGGAACTAATACTATTACATATTAACTTCTGGCTAAGCCTTACCCAATTTAGGTATTGTGGTTGTATGGTAAAATTGGAATGGTATCACATCCGAACCCAACCATCAGTTTTGTAAAGAGGGCTAAGGCTCATGCCTCAACATTTTCATCATCGTAAACCACTTGTGGCTATCAACACATGTGAAAACATCTCAATAGAATGACTCATCACTCCAACGTTTTCACAATTCATTTTCACCAAGTATTCCAATCTAAAGTTAATCAAGTTTTGGTTTAGCTCTAAACTACTAAGTTAAGAGTGTTCACTAATATGGGATGCTAATCTCAATCTCATGCCATATAATGACATCTAAATATAACTAGATAGGTCAAGTTTTATACTTTTTATGCTACCTTTAAACAAGTAAAGGAGTTTAATAAAGTAAAGAAAGTAAATCTTGGAAATAATACTTGGGGTAGGTAATAGTCAAAGTGGTATAACCAAAGCATGCCTAATGCATTTTCTTAGATTATCTAGCTTGCAAGGGTTAGCTTGCATTGTTAATGATGGCTTGCTCAGTTTACTTGAAGTGCTAGGCTTGCCTTATGTAGTGCAGGGGTTGAAGTTTTCTTCCTCCTCCTCGAAAGCTTGGTCGGTACTATCGTCTATAAACACATATGGGATACACAATCACCAAATAATACTTAACTAGTCTACTTAGCACACTAAGGCACACATTTGATGATCTATTATCATCACAAGCATCACAAGGTTTAATTAACTAGCTTCCTTCTTTTTATTTGAGAAAATTAATTTCTACTCATTGAAATTAACTAAGATTTAATATTCTCCAATTAAAATATGGGATCATGTGGAGACATGTCATCACCACATATTCTAACATATGGGAATGTGATTTAAATGTTGGATCACATTTAATTAAGTTTAAGCTTAATATTTAATGATTTAAATTGACTAGAAATGCCTATATAGCATTATTTTGGTACTAGTCGAAAGTCACTGCATGCAAACCTTAATATTATTACATATTCAGATAGGTCTGGTTAAATGTGATTTTTGAGAGTTAGAATCAACTCAAAAGCTATTATGGTTGATTTTATAAAAATGTTTGAATGTGCAAAAGCTTTTGTCTTGTTATTTTTACTAGGCAATATCTCTAACTCTAAATGATTTAAATCCAACGGGCTTGGATAGAGATTTAAAGTAGCTTTCCAACAAAATTGGAATCACTCAATTTGGATTGGTATAACTCTCTGAATTGATTTTTAAACTAAGGGATAGAATTGATTTTAATTCTAAATAGAAAAATCCTAATTTGAATTACCGGGTCAGCGCGAGAAACTAATTGGGCTGGCCCAGTGACGCTGAGTGGCGCAGTGGGAAACTGACAAGGGGGGTCCACATGTCATTGCCACTTAAAACCCGAAGCGGTATGGGGCGATCGGGACCACACGATTAGAACAAGATCTATGGTCCACGGTCGTCGTCGATGACAGGCTCGTCGCCGGCGAGACTGAACCCTAAGCGGTCGGTGGGGGTCTACTGGGGACGTACCAGGGCTCCAGCTAGTGCGGCAAGGCGGGCAAACGAACCGGTGGATGACGGCGAGCTCAGGCGAAGTCGTGGCAGGGGCTGAGGTGCACAAAATCGACGACCACTTCTCCTCCTCTGCAGCGGCTACCTCCGGCGGAATTTCCGGTGATGGGTTGCTCGAGCGGCTCCGGCGAGAGAGGGCAAACGATCAGTGGAGAGAGAAGAGTGGAATGGTGTGAAGAAATGGTGCTAGGGAGGCCTCCTTATATAGGCTCGACGATGAAGCAGTGAGGTATGGGCGCGGCTCATCGGTGATCGCGATACAGGGGGCTACCGACGTGGGCGAGGTAGGCGGATGGTGGGGCGGTGGCGACGCTAGGGGCAGTGGAAATTGGTCGGTAGCTTCCCATGCTCTGGGAGATAGAGGCGATGCTCGACGCGGCTCCCGGTGACTATGGGTCGCACGGCGGTGCACAGCCGTGTCTGGCGGGTTGCCGGGTTCAAGGCGAAGTGGCGCACGCGATTAGGTGTCGAGGCGTGGTCTGTGGCGTGCTGGCGGCGATCGCGCTCTGGCGTGCTCTGGCTGCACGCAGAGAGCAAAGGGCGGCGTGGCTCTGGGATTGTTCAGGGGCTGGCATTGATCGAGGGGTGGACAAGGAGTCACGGTAGGGTTGGGCGGAGCTAGTGGGCAAGCTGGAATGGCGCGGTGTGGTCTGCTGAGCGTTGCCCGCGTTTGGCTGGCGACGACCATATTTGGGCGGCGTGCCACTGCTGCTAGCGGTGAAGGGGGAGCTGGTTGATGGTTTGGTTAGAGCTGGGGGAGACAGGGGAACCAAATGGGGGTCAAAAACTCGACAAAGCATTGATCATCAAACAAGAAAAGTTAGGCAGAAAAATATTGCCTGCCACATGTTCGATCAAATGGCCGCAAGAACAAAATATTTGAATTTTGGGATGATTTTTTGTGGAGTGGTGTAACTTATTCTTAAGAATCTAGGTTTGCTTGGGATTTTAAAATGGAGTCCATTTGGTTGGTTTTTGAAATAGTGTGGTCTTGATACATACACTACATTCAATTTTCAAATGTCATTTAAATTTAGAGTTCAAATGTTTTTGGGAGATCACAAAGTGGGCCTTGGCACATCACTACTTGTACTAGCAAGGGGTGCAAAGATCCACAATTGTCTCTCTGGGAATTGAGTTCTAGGAATAGCAAAAGTAGGCTAGGTGATTAAAATGGCAAAAATGACCATTTGCCTTATTTATTGTTTTTGATTTCTTTTTCTTTGGGATTTGTTTGGGGATGACCTAGATGATGTGTAATTCACGTTAGAATCATTTTACAATCAATATATCACTCAATGGTGGCAATTCACAATAAATCCTATTTTAAATGCACACACATATGAATGCTAAAAGATTTTTAAATAGAAAAAGGTTTTGTTAAACCTAAATTGGGTATATTTGATCTTGATCACTTGGATTAAAGTTTTGGGATGTTACAAACCTTCCCCCCCCCTTAAACAAAATCTCGTCCCGAGATTTAAGAAAGAAAACTAGGAACTAAAGAGATCTAGGAACTCAGTCCTAATGTAATCTTCTCGCTCCCAAGTGGCTTCTTCTTCAATATGGTTGCTCCATTGAATCTTGAGAAATTTGATACTCCGGTTCCTGGTGGTTCTGTAGGCTTCCTCTAAGATACGGATGGGCACTTCATGATACGTCAGATCCTTGTTGATATCAATAGCTCGGTGATTGATGTTCTTGAAAACTTCGGTCTTCTCCGGCACTTCTAGGCATTTGCGAAGTAGCGAGATATGGAAAACATTGTGGATGGATGACATCTCTTCCGGCAGTTCCAGTTGATACAATACTTCTCCTTGGCGATTCAGAATCTTGAAGGGTCTGATATATCTGGGGGCTAACTTTCCTTTCAGACTAAAGCGTTGGGTTCCCTTCAATGGTGACACTTTGAGATACACATAATCTCCGACATTGAAAGTCAGGTCTCTCCTTCTCTTGTCAGCATAACTCTTCTATCTGGATTGGGCGGTCTTGAGGTGCTCACGGACTTTGTGAACCTTCTCTTCAGCTTCTCGTAGGATGTCGGGTCCAAAAATTTGACTCTCTCCTACTTGCGACCAATTCAAAGGGGTACGGCACTTCCTTCCGTTTACGAACTCAAATGGTGCCATTTGCAAACTGGCTTGACAACTGTTGTTATATGAGAATTCTGCGAAAGGCAGACAATCTTCCCATTTTGATCCGTATTCTAACACACAAGCTCTTAACATATCCTCTAGGATTTGGTTGACTCTTTCAGTCTATCCATCGGTTTGCGAGTGATAAGCGGTGCTGAAATTCAACTTGGTTCCTAATCCTTCTTGGACTTTCTGCCAAATCTCGAGGTAAATTGGGTTCCTCGATCTGATAATATGGTCTTGGGGGTTCCATGCAGACTAACAATTCTAGCAATGTACAACTCTGCTAGCTTCAAACTCTGGTAGGTTGCCTTGACAGGTATACAGTGAGCTACCTTAGACAGTCTATCAACAATAACCCAAATTGAGTCATTTCCCCTACTAGAGGTAGGCAAACCGGTGATAAAGTCCATTCCGACGGAATCCCATTTCCATTCTGGAATCTGCAATGGTTGTAACAGTCCTGCGGGTCTCTGATGTTCTGCTTTGACTCTTTGACAGATATCACACTTGGCGATGTAGCTTCCAATTTCTCTCTTCATCTTGTGCCACCAAAATTGCTCTTTCAAATCTTGATACATCTTTTTTCCTCCGGGGTGGATAGAATAAAGAGTATCATGAGCTTCTTGCATGATAACTTGCTTTAGTTCCAAATCTACTGGCACATAGATACGGCCTTTGTACCACAGAACTCCTTCTTCGTCTTCAGTGAATCCAGGTACCTTTCCTATACCAATACGACGTTTGATTCTGTCGATACTTTCATTTCCCTTCTGCGCTTCCTTGATTTGGCTAATCAAAGAGGGCTGAAGTTCAATGCTAGCTAAAAATCCTTTGCTAACAAGCCCAGTTCTAAACTGCTCCAACTCCTCATACAAACTGAGTTGCTTCTCCTTGATCATGGTGTTTAGCCTACACGGCTATCTGCTAAGAGCATCCGCTACCACATTGGCTTTGCCGGGGTGATAGTGAATGTCAAGGTCATAATCCTTAATTAACTCTATCCATCGCATTTGCCTCATATTCAGCTCCTTCTGAGTGAAAATATACTTCAAGCTTTTGTGATCTGAATAAATCTCACAGCGATTACCCATAAGATAATGACGCCATGTCTTCAATGCCAAAACTACGGCTTCTAACTCGAGATCATTGGTCGGATAGTTCTGCTCATGCTGCTTCAGTTGTCGAGACAGATATGCGATAGCTTTGCCTTCTTGCGTCAATACACATCTGAGACCAATCTTGGATGCATCACAATACACATCAAACGGCTTCTTGATATCTGGCATTATCAATATTGGGGCTGAAATCAATCTCTTCTTCAACTCCTGGAAACTGGCTTCACATTTGTCAGTCCATTCAAACTTCTTGTCATTCTTCAACAATTGGGTCATGGATCTTGCTATGCTCGAAAATCCTTCTACGAACTTGCGGTAGTATCCCGCTAATCCGAGAAATGCACGGACTTGGGTTTGAGTGGTTGGGGATTCCCATGCTTCGACATCTCTGATCTTGGTGGGATCAATAGCAATGCCTCCGGCAGACACAATATGTCCTAGGAAACTTCTTTCAGCCAAAACATACATTTGCTGAACTTGGCATACAACCAATGCTCTCTCAGGGTTTCAAGGATGATTCTCAGATGTTGCTCATGCTCTTGTTCTCACTTGGAGTAGATAAGGATATCATCGATAAACACAACGACAAACCTGTCTAGAAAGATCATAAAGATCTTATTCACGAGATTCATGAAATAAGCAGGGGCATTGGTTAATCCAAAAGACATGACTGTATACTCGTATAATCCATAGCGAGTAGTAAAGGCGGTCTTCGGAATATCTGTTGCACGAATCTTAAGTTAGTGATAACCAGTCCTAAGATCAATCTTAGAGAACACATTTTCTCCAGTCAACTGATCAAATAGATCCTCTATCTTTTGCAAAGGGTACTTGTTCTTTATGGTGACGTCATTCAGCTTTCTGTAATCTGTGCACAAATGGTTGCCTCCATCTTTCTTGTCAATGAATAACACTGGCGATCTCCATGGTGATGCGCTTGGTTGAATCAAGCCTGTTGCCAACATAGCATCCATCTGCTTCTTCAATTCCACTAACTCTGAGGGGTTCATGCTATAGGGTCTCTGGGCTATGGGTCCGGTTCCAGGGATTAGTTCGATAATGAACTCAATATCCCTATCCGGGGGCGTGCCTGGCAATTCATCTGGAAATACATCGGGGTATTCACACACTACTCTGACTTGGTCTATGGTGGGTAGGGCTAGACTCTTATTGCACTTGAATTGACGGGGTAAGGTTTCATATATATGCTCTACTGAGACTCTAGAACTACTGGTCATGGTGAAGGCTTTCTTGGCACAGTCTATCAGTCCTTTATGCTTTGACATCCAATCCATACCTAGTACTGCTTCCAAACCTTTGGTTCCAAGTACTATTAGATTGGCATAAAAATCTATCACATGTATTCTCATAGGCACAACTTTGCAAATTTTCCTAGCTTTTGTAGTTGAACTGGGAATTTGAACTATCATGACATGCTTCAAGTTGGTTGGGTGAATCTTACTAGTGCATGCAAATTCTTTCGTGACAAATGAGTGTGATGCTCTAGAATCAAACAACACTCTTGCTAAAACTGAGTTGACAGAAAACATACCCACCACTACATCTGGCGCTTCTTGGCTTCTTCGGCGTTCATGTGGAAGAGACGGCCGTTGCGGTTGTGCGGGTTCCCTGGGGCAAATCTTCTTCCTAGTTGAACACGACGCTAATGTTGAGCTGGGGCATTCGCATTGGCAGTGGCGGCAATCTTCTTGGGACACTCATTGGAATAGTGACCCTTCACTCCACACTCGAATCAAGTGATCTGAGACTTGTCTTTTGCTGCCACGGGCACATCATTGCTTCCAGTTCACGGTGCTGTGTTTTTATTGTTGTTGTTGCTCTTGGGAGGTGCACGGTTGAAATTGCTGGCGTTGCCGGGGTGATTGTTGTTTCCTCCGGACTTCACATTGCCTCTGCTACGGTTGGGGTGGCTTGGGCGAGACATTGGGGGTCGGTTGTTCCTTGGTGCATATCCTGTAGAAGGGTTGGTACGGTACTTCTGGTGACTGTTGGATCCAGATTGATGCATCATACGACGTTTGCGGTTGTCGTTTGCCTGGTTAATCTTCCCTTCCATCTGAATGGCAGCGTCGACTAGTTCTTCGAGATCCTCAAAACAGATGTTGACGAGAACTGTCTGCATCTCATCATGCAGTCCGTTCAGGAATCTCTCCTTCTTCCTGGCCTCCGTGTTGATCTCATCAGGTGCATACCTAGCGAGGGACAAGAATCTGTCACGATACTCCACTACAGTCATTCTGCCTTGCTTTAGCTCTCTGAATTCATCTCTCATTCGGGTGACTAGACCTTGTGGCATGTGGGTGCGACTGAACTTGATTTTGAAGGCTTCCCATGTCATCACTTGACCGTGGTTCAATGTGCGGGTGTTGTTCCACCATGCTCTTGCATCCCCTGCCAAATAGTGGGTGGCAAACAGAACTTTCTCGTTGTCATCAACTCTGGCTACTTCTAAGTTGTTCTCCATTGTCTGCAACCAATCATATGCATCTAGTGGGTTCTCCGAAGTGCTAAAGATTGGGGGATTGGTATTCTAGAAGTTCTTCAGTTTGGATCCTTGATGATCCTGATTTCCATGGCCTTGGTTGTTTTGGGCCATGTAACTACCTCGGTGAATTACGCTCTTAGTTAATGCCTGGTTGAACGAAAGTGGTTAAAATAGTACGGTGGGGCCCAGGGCCACTCACGGTAGACCTTTTGGCCGTCCTAACCACTTTCAGACAACGGGACAAGAACGAGCGGCGTAATCGGCAGGCGAAGGGATCAACTACATACACAAATGAGTATGTATGCAAGCCACATACAACAGTCCTCAGAGCCATTCCATCTAAAAGAAATAGAAATATTGCAACGCCATACGGCAAGATCCAAATGTCCTAGATAGATATAATAATTTAGGATAGCTCCTCATACATCACACATCAGAGTATCAGGCGGAAGCGGAAAACAAGATCCGAGTACGGATAAGAAGCAAATTGGCATAAGATGCCCCATAAATAAACACATCCCGCCCACAGATCTCACGGATCCCCGTTCCCGGAATCTCAACACCGAATGATCGTTGCCAACATCATTTGTCTCTTCCACCCAGTATCCATCTTGCGGGTACACCTGTTCATCTGAATCAAACAATTTATCGTGTGAGACCCTAGGGGTACTCCGCAAGTCTTTATGCCGCTAAAGGGGACACAACCTAGGGTGACGCAATTGCAGCAAAAGATAATACCTAACAATTCTACAGATACTCGCTAACCTTCTGCCTAACCAATGATAGACGGAAGTCCGTGATTTAAGAACAATAGTTATAACAGTATAATTAACAGATCCATCCTCCTCGCTTACCAACGAGGAAGCGGACGAACAACCCCCATCATCCTTTGGCAGTTTTATTAACCATTCCATGAGTATTTCACTATTTACTAGTCAAGTACTTAGTCAATTTTAAAGCGGTACTTTAATTATACTTGTCTATGATCGAGAAACTGTGCCCCAAGTCGTCCATAACCGCGGACACGGCTTTCAGAAAGATTTACCCTGCAGGGGTGCACGAATAGCAACACACACTCGATCAACCTCGGAAAAACCAAATCAAAACCCAACGAGGCATTCACGACAAAGCAATCACAGGATTCAGAAATATTTCAGGGGGCCACCCCATTAAGCTACCCACAACGAAGTTGGCCGGCTCCGAGACAGACCCAAGGTTTGCGCCAATGGCTGTAAACGACTGGGAACCCGAAAATGTGACTGGGCTTGTCGATACCGCAAAAACACTCCGCAATTCTTAAGCAGTACAGGTGCTCCTCGCACAATCTTAATAAAACAGTAACATGGCATAAGTACAGGATAGTAATAAAGCCCCAAACTACTTTGTGGCCCCAAGAAATAAGAATGAATCAAGCTCTGGCTCAGGGGGGTCCATAAGGCCTCCCGGATGTGGATAGTGCGAATAGTCAAGGAACAGGAATCAAGTACTCGGGGTCCTACGGGACACAAGTAAGCATAAAAACCAAATAGCAGATATTGCCCACCGGTGCCTCTTTCATTAGTTATCCCATTACTACTCAGGTCATGTTGTTTAGATACCTCTTTATTCATCAGACACTCACATACCCTACTCATGCTTTTCTACGACTCGCATGGCTCAAACAACTCCTGTAGTAATGGCTTATGGGATGGAGGAACAAGCTTCGGTGGGGTTTAAAAGTAAAGGCTATGTAGTACTTGGGATTCAATTTAATGCATTCGCGACTCAATGATGCAAGAATAAGATAGAGGCAATAGGTACTGTATGTATGCAAGCATATGGTAGTGCTTGCCTGGCAGCTCAGTTGAAGCGAGAGATGGATCTGGGTAGTACTCCTGTGATTCCTGGTAATTCTCCTGCTGGGCGTCTATTCGATGAAGAACCAAACAAACAAGGCCAACATAAATAAAGTGCGCAAGCATATGAATTAAAATGCGACAAGCAAACAAGCATGCCATGATGAATGATTCACAATTTGCATGGCATTAAAGTAGCATGGCAAAGGTGAGGTGTGGATACAAGAAAGAAAGCATTTTATTATTTATTTAACCAAGTTTTATTGTCATAAACAGTTCAGATTTTTAATACCAACATGATGCATGCTTCAATTCAGAACAAGGACTGCATAGATAGAACGGGCTCATCGCGCTGATCAATTTAGACATATTATTTGTCAAATTTGGAGTTATAAAACAAAAGTTATTAATTAATTAAGGAAAAGGGCATTTTATTGTAATTTTAATCATCTCGAAATTTAAAGTGTTCAAAACATATTTTGAAGGGCATATTTGGATTCCTCACAATTTTTTGATTCCAAAACATATATTACTTGTATTATTTGGATTTGTATTTGAAAAATTATTTAAATCTGATTTGAATTTGAATTTAAATCAATTTGAAAAAGGTTTAAGTAAAATCAGACTCAGGAAAATACTTTTGTTACCCAGGCAATTCTAGCCTTAGTCGTTGACGGGTGGACCTTGCGCTGACTGGGGCCACGCGCTCGAAAACACTTTTGTTACCGGGTTCTGGCTAACCCACTGAGGCTGACAGGTGGGGCCAGCGGCTTCGGGCCCACGCGACAGCGGGGATGCCCCCAGAGGCCGACAGGTGGGGCTGGGGCTGGAGCGCGGGTTACGCCTGAGAAAGCAGGGGAGCCTCCCTGCAAAAATACTAGTGCGGCTGACTAGTGGGGTCACTAGGAGCGCGGGTTGCGAGCGAAAACAAAAAGGGGGCTTAATGCAAATCTACCACGGCCCTGGTACTGTTCTTCGTCTCCACGGTCTGACGACCAGTGTGCGCGCGGTGCGGAGCGGGGGCTCGAACCCAGGTCGCGGACGTGCGCGCTGAGGGGGCTAACCAGTGCGGTAGGGCGAGGGGAGTTGACAGGTGAGGGGCTGGGGCCTAGTTAGGGTTCTGCACGGCGCGGGGAGGCTGCAGACGCCGGCGAGCCTAGCGCACGAAGAGCGTTCGACGAAACAAACGGCGGTGCTAAACGTAGACGGCGAGGCGGAGCATGTCAGAGAGGGAGAGAGGGAGAGAGGCTCACCACGGGCTCGACGGCAGGCTCGGATCGGAGCAAGGAGCGGCGGAGCGGCGAGATCGCTGGCGCTCTGGCGGCTATGGTTTCATCGGGACGGCGAGGATCTAGCGGTGCTGGGGAGCTCCTCCTTCGCGTCAGCGTGTACGAGTCGGGGCAGGGGACGGTCCTCGGTCTTCCAGGACACCTCCACGTCACGCTGACCGGCGGAAACGACGGGGGCGAGGTGGTGCTGGCGGCGAACCGCGGCAGGTGCTAGGCGTCGGGGAGGAAGAAGGAGGAGAGGAGGGGAGACTCGGGGTGGATCTGGCGGTGCTGGAGAGCCGTGTGAGAGGAGGAAAAAGGAGGGAGAGGGAGGAGGGTTGCCGTGTGGGCACGGCCAGGTAAAGGTGGCTCGGCCCCTTCTCCCTTTCGCTCGGGCACGTGCTAGCTCGGCTGGGAGCAGGTAGGGCATGGCAGGGAGGCTGCAGGTGGACCAGGGGAGGGAGAGACGCCGCAGCTGGGGCCAGCATGGCAGGAGAGCAAAGAGAGAGAGGAGAGAGGTTAGCTCGGGCTAGGTTTAGATGGGACTCGGGTTAGGGCTTGCTTAGGTTAGATAGAGGGTTAGGGTTAGCTGAGGTGGGCCAGGGAGAGAGAGGGGGGTTAGGTGGTGCCCATGGGAGAGAGAGATAGAGATAGAGAGGAGAGATCAAAGTTAGGGTTTAGTAGAATTAGGGTTATGAGGAGAATAAAGAGAGTAGCTAGGTTTGATTTTTTATTAGGTTTTAGATTGTTAAAACTTGTGAGAAAGACCAACCCAAGTGGAACATGGTGAATGCTTGAATTATCATGAGATGAAGGTGAAAGGGAATCCCAAGAAAAGGAAAATAAAAGAATTATGGAATAGGCCTCATATGGTTCATGCATGGAGAAATAAAAATAAGAGAAGATGATATGGATGAGACTATGAGGATGGTGGAATGGTAGGAGATGGTTCCCCAAGATAAGATCCATTAATCCAAAAGAAAAACCAATGGAGTAAAAGGTGGTGAAGGAGTTTGCATGGCCCATGCAAAATAATAATGCCATGATTTATTTTGTGAAAACAACAATAATATTATGGCATTATTCTTATGCATTTCCAAGAAGTGGAGAAAATCCAAGCAAAAGGATTTAAAGGTTTTGATCAACCCCAACCCACATGAGCTAGAATAAAAAATGTCAAAAGAAAAGAAAAACAAGCTCGTGGTTAATGGGATGGTGGGATTATAAGGTGGTGGAAAAGAAAGGTGGTGGAATGGAACTAAAGATATGCCCCCAACTCAACTTGGGCATTTGGACAATATATCAATAACCAAATACAATATCAAGAGGCAAATACAATTAATAATGCATATGAGAGTAAAACCAAAAGAAGGAGGGTTTTAAATGATGCTCAAATGCAAGGTGGCATGATGACATGAGCATGATATAATTATGATGCAACAATAATATATATGAAGTAGCCAATAACTTACTCGGACAAGTAGCATTACAATTGTTAGACAATTGGGATGCTACAGGCCATCTGGGTGATCTGCTGCAGTGTTGCTAGGTTGGCTTGGCGCTCTGCCCTACTAGCTTCACGGTCTGCAACTAGCATCTCCATAATCTACAGCATTGGGTCCTTTGATGAGCTGCTCCCTCCGGGGTTTCCACGAGTCATCTGAAGATTGAGATAGATAAAGGGGTAAGAGGGAAAGTTCTAAGGTTCATGGTTTTGATTTCAAAGCTAAAACTTTGAGTTTGACTTAGGTTCTGCAAACATCAAAGGAAAGCAGATGGTTTTAAGAACCCTTCTGCAAGCTACGATACAATGGGAACGATACTCCTCACTCTACGATAGTGCTCTAGTGCATCTACTCATCATCGATGAAGTTGGAGTCATCATCGTCGGTGTAGAAGTCCACACCATCCTCCTCCAGAAAGTCGTCAGCATTGCTGAGGTAAGAGTCCATATCTCCCTGGATGTCTTCACCTTCCTCTTCTTCTTCTTTTGCTGCAAGCTGAGCTTCTTTCTCCTTGATGGTCTTCTTGAGGTCGGCCACCTTCTTACAAAGACGGTCGATGGTGCGATCCTTCTTTGCGCGTTGATGGCGAAGAGACTGACGATCCTTGATGAGAAGTGAGAAAGTCTGGGATTTCTGGGCGGCAATGGCGAGGTTGTGGTTGGCGAACTCCCAAGAATTGTCCAAATCCTTCTATCTGTCGTACAGCAAGAAGTCGAGGTTCTCCACTTGACGCTTCAACTCCGGGTGACTTGGCATCTCCATGGGCATTCCCATAAAATCACGCCTTGCATAGTGAGCAAAGCGGGTTCCTTGGATTTGGTTGACACTCATGGCACAAAGACGTGCGAGAGCTTCATGCATTTCCCTGGCTAATCCATCTAGCCAGTTGTTCTCTCTCACGGAGAACTGGATCCTCTCAAACGTTGGTGCTTCTATCTTGCCTCGAACATCAGCGGTCACGAGCCATTGTAAATATCCTCCTGGGGGTCCAAGAAGTTGAGCTCCCAGAAGCTCCGGATGCAGTCGTCCCAAGTACTCCCATAGTGCATCAAGATCCCTCTCGAAGATCAGCTGGCCTCTGTTGCCCAACTGGTAGAACTTGATGAACTGAGTCTCCATCTATAAGAATTGAGGATGAGAAAGTTAGTAAAGTGATCATGTGTGTCAAATTTTATGTAGTAATGTAAGAATTTGGAGGAACATGAAATTTTTTGAGAGAAAGAATTCCCAAGGGTGAGAGAGGAATAGTTTTCATGGATACTCACTTTGGTTTTTGAAACTAAGTTTTTGTTCGGACGTCCATTCTAACTAGGGTCTCCTATGGTCCGGATGGCTCTAATACCAACTTGTCAACACCCGGATTTTTAATCCCAGATGCCTGTTATGCCATACATCGCAATCCCAGGATTACCATTTTTGCGAGACATGACAGATTGGATATCATAGTACATCATCCATTACAAACCATAATAAGGTCTTACACAAATAAAGGATCTCATGATCCAGTCTTAATACAACAAGAAGCGGAATAAATAATAAGCGTAGCGGTGGGGTCCATCTTCAAAGTCACAGGCAATGCTGACGATGGAAGATAGTCCTAATTATCATAGCCGTCCTGCTATCCTTCATCTTGGTAGTCTCCTTCATAGTCTGGCCATAGGAATAGCCAGGGACAAAAGCCATGAGTACTCTTTAAGTACTCGCAAACTATCACTAACAAGTAAGGTAGTTCTAGTAGGATTGCTAAATTCTAAGTTCATTTGTAAAGTTAAGTTTGAAACCTAAGCTGAGTTCAGAAACAAAGAAAGATAAAATAAGTTTGAAATCACCTAAGTGGGAACTTAATTGTCATAGTCACAACTCTATTGTGGTCAGGTCATGTCACAATTCTTTTCATAAGTTGTTTTGAAAACATCTGACAACGGAACAGTATGGCCACTCCAACTGTCCATAAACACGGACGCGGCTATTCGAATAGTTTAACACTCTGCAGTGGTGGTACACTTTCACCACAAGATTCGATACATCTGTCGGGGATAACCCTGAATCATCATACTTAGTATGCACATAATCAAACATAACATTTCCTTTACACACCCTAGTATAAGCACCTCTCCTATGAGCATGGCCTCCCAACCATGACCATCTGTCATCTTGGGCACTACATAGGTGGACAACATTGAGAGGTAGCCTCAGCTAAAACCTCTCTCGCGAGGGAACTAATACTAATGCATATAAACTTCTGGCTAAGCCTTACCCAATTCAGGTATTGTGGTTGTACGGTAAAATTGGAATGGTATCGCATCCGAACCCAACCATAAGTTTTGTAAAGAGGGCTAAGGCTCATGCCTCAACATTTTCATCATCATAAACCACTTATGTCTCTCAAAACATGTCAAAACATCTCAATAGAATGACTCATCATTCCAAGGTTTTCACAATTCTTTTTCACCAAGTATTCCCATCTAAAGTTAATCAAGTTTTGGTTTAGCTCTAAACTACGAAGTTAAGAGTGTTCACTAATATGGGATGCTAATCTCAATCTCATGCCATAGAATGACATCTGAATATAACTAGATAGGTCAAGTTTTATACTTTTTATGCTATCTTTAAACAAGTAAAGGAGTTTAATAAAGTAAAGAAAGTAAAGCTTGGAAATAAAACTTGGGGTAGGTAATAGTCAAAGTGGTATAACCAAAGCATGTCTAATGCATTTGCTTAGATTATCTAGCTTGCAAGGGTTAGCTTGCATTGTTAATGATGGCTTGCTCAGTTTACTTGAAGTGCTAGGCTTGCCTTGTGTAGTGCAGTGGTTGAAGTTTTTTTCCTCCTCCTCTTGGTAGAACTCCTCCTCCTCGAAAGCTTGGTCGGTACTATCATCTATAAATACGTACGAGATACACAATCACCAAACAATACTTAAATAGTCTACTTAGCACACTAAGGCACACATTTGATGATCTATTATCATCACAAGCATCACAAGGTTTAATTAACTAGCTTCCTTCTTTTTATTTGAGAAAAGTAATTTATACTAATTGAAATTAACTAAGATTTAATATTCTCCAATTAAAATATGGGATCATGTGGACACATGTCACCACCACATATTCTAACATATGGGAATGTGATTTAAATGTTGGATCACATTTTAATAAGTTTAAGCTTAAGATTTAATGATTTAAAGTGACTAGAAATGCCTATATAGCATTATTTTGGTACTAGTCCAAAGTCACTGCATGCAAACCTTAATATTATTACATATTCAGATAGGTATGGTTAAATATGATTTTTGAGAGTTGGAATCAACTCAAAAGCTATTATGGTTGATTTTATAAAAATGTTTGAATGTGCAAAAGCTTCTGTCTTGTTATTTTGACTAGTAGAGATCTCTAACTCTAAATGATTTAAATCCAACGGGCTTGGATAGAGATTTAAAGTAGCTTTCCAACAAAATTGGAATCACTCAATTTGGATTGGTATAACTCTCTGAATTGATTTTTAAACTAAGGGACAGAATTGATTTTAATTCTAAATAGAAAAATCCTAATTTGAATTACCGGGTCAGCGCGGGAAACTAATTGGGCCGGCCCAGTGACGCTGAGCGGCGCAGCGGGAAACTGACAAGGGGGGTCCACATGTCATTGGCACTTAAAACCCGAAGCGGTACGGGGCGATCGGGACCACACGATTAGAACAAGATCTATGGTCCACGGTCGTCGTCGACGACACGCTCGTTGCCGGCGAGACTGAACCCTAAGCGGTCGGTGGGGGTCTACTGGGGACGTACCAGGGCTCCAGCTAGTGCGGCAAGGCGGGAAAACGAACTGGTGGACGACGGCGAGCTTAGGCGAAGTCGTGGCAGGGGCTGAGGTGGACGAAATCGACGACCACTTCTCCTCCTCTACAGCGGCTACCTCCGGCAGAATTTCCGGTGATGGGTTGCTCGAGCGGCTCCGGCGAGAGAGGGGAAACGATCAGTGGAGAGAGAAGAGTGGAATGCTGTGAAGAAATGGTGCTATGCAGGCCTCCTTATATAGGCTCGACGGTGAGGCAGCGAGGTATGGTCGTGGCTCATCGGTGACGGCGATACAGGGGGCTACCAGCGTGGGCGAGGTAGGCGGACAGTGGGCGGTCTGCTGGCGGTCCTCTACCGCATAATGGCGACGCTAGGGGCGGTGGCAATTGGTCGGGAGCTTCCCGCGCTCTAGGAGACAGAGGCGGTGCTCGACGCGGCTCCCGGCGACTGTGGGTCGCGCAGCGGTGCACAGCTGTGTCTGGCGGGTTGCTGGGTTCAAGGCGAAGTGGCACACGCGATTGGGTGTCGAGGCGTGGTATGTGGCGTGCTGGCAGCGATCGCGCTCTGGCGTGCTATGGCTGCACGTAGAGAGCAAAGGGCGACGTGGCTCTGGGGTCGTCCAGGGGCTAGCATTGATCGAGGGGTGGACAAGGAGTCACGGTAGGGTTAGGCGGAGCTAGTGGGAAAGCTAGAATGGCGCGGTGCGGTGTGCTGAGTGTTGCCCGCGTTTGGCCGGCAACGACCATATTTGGGCGGCGTGCCACTGTTGGTAGCGGAAAAGGGGGAGCTGGTTGATGGTTTGGTTAGAGATGGGGGAGACAGGGGAACCAAATGGGGGTCAAAAACTCGACAAAGCATTGATCATCAAACAGCAAAAGTTAGGCAGAAAAATCTTGCCTGCCACCTGTTCGATCAAATGGCCGCAAGAACAAAATATTTGAATTTTGGGATGATTTTTGGTGGAGTGGTGTAACTTATGCTTAAGCATCTAGGTTTGCTTGGGATTTTAAAATGGAGTCAATTTGGTTGGTTTTTGAAATAGTGTGGTCTTGATACATACACTAGATTCAATTTTCAAATGTTATTTAAATTTAGAGTTCAAATGTTTTTGGGAGATCACAAAGTGGGCATTGGCACATCACTACTTGTACTAGCAAGGGGTGAAAACATCCACAATTGTCTCTGTTGGGAATTGAGTGCAAGGAATAGCCAAAGTAGGCTAGGTGATTAAAATGTAAAAAATGACCATTTGCCTTTTTTAACTTAAGGACTGTGAGGCAGAAGCCCCACAGCAATTTATTAATAACTAAAAACGAAAAACACAGGAAACAAGAGTTTGAGGAGTAAGGTCCCACCTATACAAACTAAACACAAAAAAACAAAAGGCTAGCTATACATTTTCACTATAAGCAAAAGGAAAAAGGTTAAATGCCCCACTAAAGTAGCTAGACAACCCACGAAAGAAAGGATTCTTTGTGTTTCTTCTTGATCCTGTACTGTTTTTTTTTTGACAAAAACATTAGGGAAGTCCCCTACTGTGTCATTTTATAAATTTTATAATGTACAGAAGATTGAGCCAGGCTCAATCAATAAAGCTATTACAGATGTTTACATTCATAGTGTGTCAAGACACTCTTGCATACCTTCCTTGAGACTAGGTTTAGCTCTATGCATAGTCAAGGTAAAAGTTGCTTTAAAAGAAAAAATACATCTAGTGATTGAGGAATTTAGGTCCCTAAAAATATAACCATTTCTTTGCTCCCATATACTCCAGCATCCAGTGATGATAATTTCCATAAGAAAATTGGGACTGAATCTACTTCTAGCATCATTGATCATCTGATGAATCTCCATATCTGTGTTCCATTCAAGTCCCAAGGCCCACCAGAACCCTTGGCTGAAACTACATTCAAAAAACAGATGCAACAGAGTTTCATGAGGACAGTTGTCACATATAACACAATCATTGAATTCCACAAAGAAGTTTTTTCTTGTCATTAGATCCTTGGTGTTCAGCCTCTTATTCAGTAGCAGCCAAGCAAAAAAAAATGTGTCTTGGAAGACAGCATGATTTCCAAATATCTAGAATGGGTTTTGGTGTTGGGTGTGCTCCAATGAGTGCTCTGTAGATATTTCTGGTTTTGAAAGACTCTCCCCAGGAAAAGTACCATGAATCATGGTCGTCTATGTGGTTTATGCTTCTGATATTTTCCAACATAACAGTAAACTCCTCATGAGCAATGATGGATAAGGGGAGTTGAAAAAGTTCATAGAAATCATTTTCAGCTGCAGTGATTGCCTTGGCCATGGTCAGAGTATCATTGTGGTAGAAAGAGTGTAAGTGTGGGTATCTATCTTCAAAGCATTCACCTTTCCATAGATCCTTCCATAGTAGCATAGATTTTCCATTACCAATTTTGCAGTGAGTCAAATCTCTATAAATATCCACATAATTCATACAGTCTCTCCACCAGAAAGAACCAATATGATTCATTGAATGTGGGGCAGAGTCAACTTGATAGTAAGCTTTCCATATAAGATCTACCCATGGTATATCAGCCCTGTTGTAGAATTTATGAATATTCTTCAATAAGAGAGCTTGGTTCTGTACTCTGAGGTTTATGACTCCTAAACCTCCTTGATATTTTGGTCTACATATCAAGTCCCATTTAGCAAGACATTTGCCATGTTTTTGGATATCTTTTCCTGCCCAGAGGAACTGTTTGCCACCCTTTTCAAAATGGGTAAAAATTGTTAATGGGACTTTGAAAGCGCACATGGCATGGATGGGCATATAATTTAATACAGAATTCAGTAATGTGAGTCTTCCTGTATATGACATGAGAGAAGATAGTCCAGATATTCTTCTGTCAAATTTGGAAACAATGGGCATCCGGCTATCAATAGATGGTCTTGTGGTACCAAGAGGGAGACCCAGATAGGTGAAAGGCAGTTTCTCCAATTTACATCCAAAATTAGAAGCCAGTTGGGATGCAAATTCCACTTTTATATTGATAGGCACTAGAGTAGATTTTTCATAATTTACCTTAAGCCCTGTCATGTTGCTGAATTGTTGTAGTCTGATCTTGAGGTTATTAAGTTGTAGACTATCAGCAGGCATAATCAGCAGGGTGTCATCAGCATATTGAATAATTGGAAATTTCTGCCCATAGTCATTATCAAGAGGTAGGCTGATTTCATTTCTGTGCCAGGCATCATTGACAATTTCCTGAAGTAATTCAGCAGTGCAAACAAATAGAAGGGGGACAGAGGATCTCCTTGTCTGACCCCTCTTTTACAACAAATTTTTTTCCCTGGGACACCGTTCAGTAGTACTGAGGTGGATGTAGAGTACAGTATGGATCTTACCAGGGAGATCCATTTGGGGCCAAAACCTTTGGCATTCAGCATATTAATAATTGCATTATATTCAATCTTATCAAAAGCTTTCTCATAATTGATCTTCAGAATAACAATTGGCTTCTTTGACACATGGCAGATGTGGAGATATTCAAAAGCCCATCCCAGGAAATCATGGATATTTTTCCCTTTAATAAATCCATATTGATTATTATGTATAATGGGTTTGATAACCTTCTAGAGTCTATTAGCCATTATCTTGGTGATGAATTTAAGAGGAAGACTAATCAGAGATATGGGTCTGTAGTCATTCATGGTCTCAGGATCATTTATCTTGGGGATGAGAGTAATAAAAGCAGTGTTGATGGCACCAAAATTTACAGATTCAGCATAGAACTCCTGTACCAGTTTTACAAAATAATCTTTGATAATATGCCAGCATTTCTTGAGGAATTTACCATTGAATCCATCAGGACTAGGTGCTTTATCGGAGGGAAAGTCTTTGATCAAATATTCAATCTCATCGTTTGTGAATGGATCATCCAGGTGAAGAAGGTTACTTCCAGGTGCAATCAATTCATCAAGGTTGATGTCATTAGTAATATTTTCACTTGTGCCAAGTCTGAGTTTGTAAGATTGCCATATTGCTGCAGCTTTAAGTTCATGCTCAGTCAGAATCAAATTATCATCAGATTTGATATGGGTGATGAGATTTCTTCTGAAGCTCTGAGTAGCCATAGCATGGAAAAATTTGGTGTTTTCATCTCCCAATTTGGCCCATTTTATTTTGGCTCTGCTTTTCCAATATATTCTTTTAGCCTCCAGGAGATTATTGGTATGATCCATTAAAATCTTTTTAAAATTCTTCTCATGTAGAGCAAGTGGTCTCTGATCCTCAATTCCTTCAAGTAATGCCAAGATAAATGTGCAGTTTTCAATAGTCTGATTTAAATTTGAAAACTTCTTGCACCATTTTTTAAGTCCAGCTCTAAGATGTTTGAATTTGTAGTTGATAGGAAGGGAAGAATCACTTAAGTATGGAGCTGAGTTCCAGAGGGTATTCACAGTATCATAAAAACCATCAAATTCCAGCTAGTGGTTCTCAAATCTGGATAATTGAGCTTTAGGTATGGAAGTGCCCACTTGGATACTGATGGGAGTACGATCAGATCCATTTCTGGAGAGTGGGTGAGCCATAGTGTTGGGGAAAGTTGTGGTCCATAAAGGACATGTAAAAATCCAATCCAGCTATTCAAGAAGAGGGGGGTCTTGCATGTTTCTCCAGGTGAATGTTCTTCCTTTAAGTGGGACTTCCATAAGATCATGAGATTGAATCACATTATTGAAAAGCATCATATTATGGGCATCACCACCCTCTCTGTTTCTATCGTCAAGGCTTCTAATGAGGTTGAAATCACCCACTAGCATCTAGAAAGGGTAATTGGAGGTATCAATATTATGCATCCAATTGAGAAATTTAGCTCTGTGTTCATTGTGTGCAGGCCCATAAATATTGGTCAAGAACCAGGTGATACCAGAGTGTTTACATGTAAAAGCCATAGTTAGTTGAAATTTCGATTGACTAAGAAGCTCCCTAGAAAAAAGGCTACCATTCCAAATAGTAATTAATCCTCCAGAATTGCCAAGTGCAGGAGAAAATGCAAAGTGAGAAAATCTCCTGGGACAGAACTTCCTTAAATATGAGTGTTCAAATTCTTCCCTTTTAGTTTCTTGGAGGCAGATAATATCACAATTGCAAGAGTTAAATTTTTCTCTAAGTTGGTCATGCCTCAAATCAGAATTGATGCCTCTAACATTCCAGTCAAGAATCATCTAGTTCCTATTCATAATTCAAATTAAGAGAGTACCACAGCTTCTGATCAACATAGTTAATCAGGTATAAAATGGGAACAGCTGGGTGATCAAATGGAAGTAAAAAAATCATCTTGGCCCCAGATTGAAAATCCCGCAAAGGTGTTGATGATGAAAATAACACAAAAGGTGATAAATAGACATCCAGGTACATAAGCAGATATAGGGATATGGTTCTGCTCATCATGAGAATTATGGAAGTGCTTATTACATGCCACATAGTATCAAATAGATGTAGTTCCAGAAACATAAAACTGTGTGTCATTAAATATATATGACACACATTATTACATGTAGGGGGTGTAGTAACATTAGCCACTTTCTGAGAAGAGCTTGTCCTATGAGATCTCACTAGGAGATATCAGGCATTGATTGATACCAATAGATTGGATGGTGTTAACAGGGAGTACAGGTGGAGGTGGGGCATCCTGATCCATGATCATCACTTCATGAGGATGAGCTTTGCTCTTGGCCACCTTCCTAGATTTGCCTGAGGTATTGACCAGTGATGAACATTCCTTCTCCTGGGCTTTATCTACAGCATCTTTGTTTTTGAACCCCTCTGATTGGCTGGCAATCCTTTTACTGTGTCTGACAGTGGTCACATCCTTTGGAGCCAGTAATTTGCGTTTGGTCACCAAAGAGGTGTAGTCTTCATTGGCATCAGAAGATCCACCAATAGATGAATCCAGAGGGGTTTGCACAATATTGTGAGAGATTTCAGTGATGCAAACAGATGATGAAGCTGTTACATGAGGTGCAGTTGCATAAAGTTTCAGGAGACACTTCCTTTGTTTTCCATGTTCAGTATCAACATCAAGAATTTGGAATCCAGCACCATGGATACAAGTGATATCAGCATTGCCCAGAGTAGTGTGTGCATTCTTAACCATGTCAGTAAGCAGATCATGGATGGCATTGAAAGAATCCATAGCTTCCATCATAGGTTCAAGTTTAGCCATATGGTCAGCATGTGCAGGACTGAGCTGGGGAGGGGTAGCAATCATTGGTTCAATGTCAGCAGCAGGTGCAGTATTTCCAAATGGTATTACAACATTGGGTATCACAGGTGCAGCATTAGCTGGTTCTTCAGGAGCATGATCATGTACCATATCATCCCAATGTCCACCAAATGGTTGGGGCATGGGGTGTGGGTTACCACAATCAGGTGGAAGAGGGTCCTCATCACCACCAAGTCCACCAATCACTCTAGCCTGCAGCACATAAATCACCACAGTCCAGGAATGACCATGACCTTCATCACTGGTATTGTCTCCAAGGACCAGGCTAATAGGGATTTCAAGCATATCTGGCACTCTAAATTTAACCAGAACTCTATCTCTGTTTGAAAATTCTCTGTTCCAGACTAAGAATTTTCCAAATTCACTGACAGATTCTCTAACTTTATCAACTAGCCATGCATCTTGCGGTAATTGACCATCATCAACCAGACATCATGTGTAAAAGTCATGTTTCTATGGTTCAGACCTCTATTATGATCCTGTACTGTAGGAGGCTGATATCATGTACAAAACTAGATCTCCATTTAGCAAAAGAAGGTCTCTGATGGTTGAAGATTTTATCATTTCTAACGATCCAAATATTCCAACAAGCAGTGATAAGAACCTCCATAAAGAAAGGGTGTCCAAAAGATCTCCTGGCCTCGCTAACAATGTATTGAATATCAGAATGTGGCTGCCAAGTAATCTGAAGATAGTTCCAGATGCGGACACTAAAGTTGCAATCAAAGAAAAGGTGAACTCGGTCCTCATATGTATGCATTGGGCACAATTCACAGTGCATATCATCAGTGACATACCAGCGCCGTCTCTGAAGAAGATCCCGCGTGTTTAACCTATCCCTGAGTAATAGCCAAGCAAATACTTTTGTCTTCATCGTACAACTAGATTAGTAGATCTAGGAATAAACTTTAGGAGCCTGAATGTGATCATGAATCAACTTGTAAAATTTACTGGCGCTATAGGATTCCCCCCATTTGTAAGACCAAACATCATCTTGATTGGACAGCGGGTTGTTGGACATGATCATCTGAAGCTCGCCATACTCCTAGTATGCCTCCACCGAGAAAGGAAGGTAAAATAAGCTTGCCAAGTCTTGTACCGAGTAAACATGGGCCGCAGAAATATTCTCATTCAACACATTGGAATGAAGTCTAGGGAAGTGATCTTTAAGAGGCAGAGAACTACCATCTAGAGTCCAGTTATCAGACCAGAAAAGAAAGGTATCACCCTTCCCATGTTTTACCACAGTCACACCACGAAAATTATCAACTTGCTTGAGAACATCTCTCCACCAAAATGAGCCGCATAAATTCTCAGCATGAGGAACCATGTCCGTATAATAAGCATTCTTTACCAATTGAACCCAAGGGATATCCTTGTTGTTATAATATTTATCCAGAAACTTGATGAGGAGAGATGCATTCTTCTTCTGAAAATCCACTATACCAAGGCCCCCTTTATCCTTGGGCAAACACACAATATCCCAGGCAGCTAGCACAGGCTTAGGCTCATCATGCTTTCTTCTCCAAAGGTATTGCCTCAAGATACGATCTAATTGAGCCGTGAGACCTTTAGCTAGCTGCAGCGAGCACAAGAAATGCAAGGGCATTGAGGCTAGTGCAGAGTTGATGAGCTACAATCTAGCTCCCTGTGATAGAAAACTAGAGCTAGAAGTCAGCTTCCTTTCTAGACGACAAACGAGCGATTGCATCTCGGTAATGGTAGGCCTGGTTGTCCCCAAGGGTAGCCCCAGATATGTAAATGGAATACCCCAACCTGGCAGCCAAAGTCCTCGGAGAGCTCATTAATCAGATCTTGGGAAACATTTATAGGCACCATTTGGGATTTATTGTAATTGATTTTCAGGCCCGTTGACAAAGAAAATTTATGAAGTAGTCTTTTAAGAGCTCTCAACTGTTCCAAATCCACTGGCATAATCAACAACGTGTCGTCGGCATACTGGATGATAGGAAAGTCATCATCATTGGTATTAATTGGTCTGCTAATATCCCCTAGCCTCACCATACCGTTAACTGCAGCCTGCAGTAAATCAGAACCCAAGGTATACAAAATCGGAGACAAAGGATCTCCCTGTCGGACACCACGGTTACACACAAACTGCTTGCCTAGAATTCCATTCAGAAGTACCGCAGATGTACCAGACGAGAGGATAGACCTCATCCAACCAATCCAAAGTTGATTAAAACCTTTATACTTCATGACCTCCAAGATTGCCTCATGTTCAATTGTATCGAATGCTTTTGCAAAGTCAAGCTTTAGAATAACTATAGGTTTTTTGGATGAATGGCAGAGGAAAAGATACTCAAATGCCCACGCCACATAGTCCTGTATTGATCTCGACCTGAGAAAACCATATTGATTTTTGTGAATACATTCTAAAATTCTGTCTTGCAAGCGATTTGCAGCCAACTTGGTCAAGAACTTCGAACAGACATTAGTCAAAGAGATTGGCCTGAAGTCATTCACTTCAATAGGGGACTGTTTTTTGGGTATGAAAGTAATATATGATCCATTTATATTTTCCAAGTTCAGATTACCTGCATGGAAGTCATTTGCTAATCGGTAGAAATCATTTTCAATGATGGGCTAGCAGCGTTTGAGGAAGAGGCCATTGTAGCCATCAGGCCCAGGAGCACGATCCGTGGGCATAGCCGTTACCACATCATCCATCTCTTTTTACTAAAGGGTTTACTAAGATCATCTAGCCCATCCACTCTATTTAACAGCCTGGGTAAATCAAATTGCATCGAAATACCATCAGTACAACCCATTTTCTTTTTATAGCTATTCTAGAGTAGTCCCGTCATAGACTCATGATCAGTGTACTCAGCACCACTCTCATCCCTGAGCATAGCAATATTATTCCTCCGAAATCTTTCAGTCGCCATAGCGTGAAAGAATTTAGTATTATCTTCCCCCTGCTGAATCCATCATATAGTGCAACGCTTACGCCAATAGTTACACTCAGCGAGTAGCAAACCATCCAGATGAAGTTTCACAATCTTTCTGAAATTGAACTCAGCTCTAAAAAGAGGTTTGTGCTCCTCAAGCGTGTCCAGGAATAAGATAACTTTATTGCAGTCAATAAATAAGTTTCTTTAATTTAGATAAACCAGTATGCCACTTCTTCAAGTCAAATCTCAATGTTTTAAGCTTATCCACCAATATAGCCGAACTATAGGACTTTTTAGACTGCTTTTGCCATGAGGCACTCACACATTCAGTGAAACCTGGGAGATCCACCCAGTAATTGTCAAAACAGAATAATTTCGCCTTTGGAATAGTTGTATCAATATTCACTACGCACGGTACATGATCAGAGCCAGTTTTAGCAAGGAACAGCACCAACGAATTTGGAAAATCAGTGATCCAATTAGAACCGGTGAAGAACCAATCAAGTTGTTGTAACAAAGGGTTGGACTGCATATTTGACCAAGTAAAAGAACGACCTTTCAAAGGTAATTCCAAAATCCCCAAGTGACCTATGATTTCATTGAATAAGAACATATCATTAACATTGCCCCCAGGCCTATTCCGATTATCTTGAGATCGAATGAAATTGAAATCTCCTAGCAACAGCCAATTTTCATCTTAAGGAATTTGTAAATTGTATAACCAAGACACAAACACTTCTCTTTCCTCACCATCACATGGCCCATAAACACAGAACAACACCCATCTGTCATTATTATGTACTGAAGTGAAATTAATAACCACTCCAAAATGTTGAGTCTCCATAAGTATACCCCGGAACACCGCAGAGTTCCAGAGAACGATAATCCCTCCTTAGGCTCCAATCGAAGGTGAGTACGCAAAATTATCAAAACGCTTGGGGCAAAACTTTCTAATAGAGCACCAATCAAAGAACTCACATTTGGTCTCTTGTAGACATATTAAATCACACTCACTTTCATTAATTTTACTAAATACTTCTCTCTAACGAATTTCGGAATTAAGGCCACGCACATTCTAGCAAAGGACACGCCATTTACGCTTAGTAATTCGATACATTAAAAAACCAAGTACATGGACTTCGAAACGCCTGAGACATAGTCCCAGACTTTCTTGACGAAAAACACCAGACCAACAATAACGGCTGATAAACAAAGACTCTGACAAAACTTGCACATCCAAGACCTTAGTGCATACTGATACAGGCCATTTATAAGGTGAGGCTCTGTCACCAAAAGACAAGGCTTACTCATAATTGCAATCATCATCAATTTTCTTCTTCGGATCGGCTTCAAGCTTCTCCTTAGTTAGTCTCACTGGGTCAATACCGAGGTGAACGCCCACCGACTGCATCACCCTTATTGGAGTCGGAGGAATAGGTATATTCTCTCCATGCCAAGTATTATCATTGCCGCTGTCACTTTGAGCTTGGTGTTGTTGGTCCTCATCCTCAGCCTGAAACACCAAAAGCTTAGCACGACATTTCTTCTTTGGGTGAACTGGTACCTCCGTGATAGGTTTAGAACGTTTTCCATCCTTTACCAGCGTGCTCCTAGTGAAACGACGGGTAGCAGGTTGGACAATTTGTTTTATCCTTTTAGTCACATAGTTCCTATCATTGGCATTAGGAGCTACCACAAAGATGGGTACATCCTCAACCTGCTGAGCATTAAAAGTGGTCTCAGGGACTGCCATCATTTGCTTACCCTTGACTAAAGTCAATTCCCTAGTTGGTTGAGCAGGTAAAATATTCCATTCTTTGGAAAACACATGATTCCAAGGCAAGAAAGCATCTGACCAAGATCTCTTACTTGATAGCATATGAAAAGGTAAACACTGCATGGCAACAGGTAAATTGGAAGACAATAACAAAGGCATCAAATTTTCAAATGTACGACGTCACCTCATTTCTGGCGGTATGACCGGCCCAAAGACATGTTGCACGTGACCAACATGCAGAAAGTCAAAGAACATATTCTCAGCCCCAGCATTACCATTAGGATCCAAAGGTAGATTCCCTAGATTAAGACCCAATTGCACCTGATTCTTAACTTGCACCTCCACAGAAGAATCAGCCTAGATTGAATCATCAACAATAAGAGATTCTTGAGATTCCACATCCTCCTGCTCTTCATGTATATTATCCTGCTGCTGCTGACCATTATCCTGCCCACCAGGGTTATCCTGATTACCATGACCCTGAAAAGCATCCCATCCAATTTCTAGAAATTGTGGGCCCACCCACAAATTATCATTCACATGCATCTGACCAGGTAAAGGGTGTGGATTACCATCAAACGGCATTGGATCCTCAGCAGGTGGCATTGCATCTGCGAAGTTTGCACACAGTATATACACAACAGCTGTCCAAGACTCTATAGCACCACCCACATTTGCAAATTTCCCAAAGTACACACTACGAGGCACAAGTGCGGGCGAAGGAAAAGAAGCATAAACCAAAACCCGACCCTTGATTGGATCATTGTGATTCCAAAACTGGTATTTCCCGAAGGTAGAGACCACATTAGCAATATTTAATTCATCACGATAATCAGGAGGAATCCCAAGAAACATCAGCCACGCATGCCTAAACCCTTGCTCGGATCTATGATTCTCGGCGTCACTTGCATAAACAAATCTGACAAATCTACCATGCAGTTGATAATGTCCATGTTGAACTAGTCCATGACAAGCATTGTGGCCACTTAACTGAAACAATCCAACACCAAAAACACTAGGTTGATCCTCGACAACATGATGATTAAGAGTCCCCTGCAAGAATTCACGAACCTGATCCCTCCATTGCTCTTCCAGAGGTGCTGGCGGCATTGGTTCCACAATGGCAACACACCATACCTGATGTTGTGGAACAGGGTCTTGGGAGGCATAATAGTACGTGCGCGGTAAATGCGTCACACCCCCATTAATGATCTCATGACCCCAAGGCAGCCATCTCTATGGGTCAACCGCCCAGTTGGCCATTGCGACGGTATGATCTGGTGGAGGAGGAGGCGGAGGCGGCGGAGGGTTTAGTTTGGGGGAAGGGTTCAGGACAATACGATCTCCAGAAGTTGTAGTGACAGGGGTAGCCAACGAGTTATTCTCCGAGTACATATCAAAATTACCTGCACCAGCCTTTTTGGGAACCCACTTCTGTTTACTATTGGAAAATCGATTAAAGCAGGCCTTCTTGATTTGCCCATAATGAAAGCACTATTTGCACCTCACTTTACCTGTACAGGCTTCAACCGAGTGGCCCATACTTAAACATTTACTACAGTCCCAGAATCTGAAAGCTATATCATCGACAACCTCTTCCAATCTAGTGGGCTCAGGTTGGGCTTCATCCTCAGAATCATCAAACACTGAATCCACAATTGAATTTAGAGAGGGGCAACTTTGTGAGAAGACACATGAGACAAGTTAGCAGTACTTGCACTGTCCTGTGAGGGGCTCACCAAATTCATTTTGGAATTACAATTCATATCAGAGGAGTATCCTCTACAAGCCAGATAAGACAGACTCTCCGCAAAATTAAGTTGTTTCTTCAATCCTGGAGTTACCTTGACAATAGGTTTTGGCTTGAATTTCTGCATAGCAGCAAAACCCAACTTAACTCGATGTTTAGATGGGCTAATCAGAGTCCATTCATCATCAACTTCACCTTGCCAAATAGAAAATTCTCGTTTCCAGTTAGGCCCTCCTCTACCCCACAGATGAAAGAAGTATTTGAACTGTTTGCAAGAAAATTTACGAAGTTTAATAATATGAAAGCTGACATGTGTAGATGCCACACAGAAGGAGAAAACCCGATCGTGAAGTAAAGACACTTTTAAGTCTCCACAAAAACCTCCAAGTACTGATTCCAAAGCAATGCTGACATTACTATCATCAAGTCGAAAAGTCGCTCTTCCAAAATAGACTACCATCGTAAAATGTCCAGACTCAACAGAAGGGTGAACCTCAGAGCCAAACTTTGATTTAACATCTTTAGAGAAATTAATACCATAAGAGAAGTCCAGTTCCAATAGAATAGCATCACGCTCAGCACGAAAATTTTCCTCACGGTGAGAATAAGAACTTCCTGAAGATGATTCAGAATTAAAAACATGAGATGAATCATCCACCCTAGGGGCTCTTGATTCCTCTATCCCCCCACAAGCATTTTGATTGGTCACTCTAGAGATCTGAGCACTACAGAATATAGGCTTCTCAACAGAATCAGGCAATCTATTGCCAATTCTTACCACATGATCATCAAAAATCAGCTTAGCCCCCAAACTGAACTTAGAACTAGACTGAACATATAACTGGTCAATACAAGTGCCCTTAGCATTATAGAGGTAAGCTTTCCGATTCTTCAAACAAAGATCAAGAGTGCCATCATAAGCTTTCATCCTGCCCCGATCAAGGTCCTTAAAAGTGGAATATGAAAACTTCCAACGCAAGACAATACATTTAGGGGCAACAGGTACAGGCCGTACCAACGAAAGATCTCTGCCTGAAGGATCCAGAAGAGAAGAAATATTGTACAGATCTGAGCCAGGAATATTATCCATAGAAACCACAAACTGACGTACCTCGGGATTCCCAGCCATGCATGAATGATCCCCATTCAGCGAAATAGTACATGGTCCAACAATCGTGACATGCGTTTGAAAAATTACCTCAGATCCCAAAGATACAAATTCACCATCAACTAGAGGCCTTCCAATGATCCCAAATCCTTTAGAAGTTTGTAGAGTAATCCAATTGGACCAAATACAGAGGGCTCCTTGTTGAGGCGTAACATTCTGATCCAGATCCAAAATGGGTGTATATGACGCCAACCAACGCTAGGTAGGGGGCACCATGATCGCAAGGGAAGGGAGACTAGAGGCAGACAAGGGAAATTAGGCTAGCGAGGGAGGTCACCGGCGAGAGAGGTCGCCGGCGAGGGAGATCAGATGGACTTACGGTGGAGGGGGCGCCATCCGTTTACCACTCTCTTGCTTTGCCCTTTTTTCATAGTTATACCATTTGCCTTATTTATTGTTTTTGATTTCTTTTTCTTTGGGATTTGTTTGGGGATGACCTAGATGATGTGTAATTCACCTTAGAATTATTTTACAATCAATAGATCACTCAATGGTGGCAATTCACAAAAACTCCTTTTTTAAATGCACACACATATGAATGCTAAAAGATTTTTAAATAGAAAAAGGTTTTGTTAAACCTAAATTGGGTAGATTTGATCTTGATCACTTGGATTAAAGTTTTGGGATGTTATAGAAATTCAGCTGGAAGCAAAGGAGGAGGAGGAAGGTGAAGATATCCAAGGAGATCTTTACTCTTACCTTAGTGATGACAATGACTACCTAGAGGATGATGCCATGGATTTCTACACCGATGATGATGACTCCGACTTCATTGATGATAAGTAGATGCACTTGATCACTACCGTAGGAATGAGTTGTATCAGTCCCACTTTATCTTAGTTCACAGAATGGTTCTTAAAACCATTTGTTTTCCTTTTGTGTTGTGCTATGTGTGTTTGTATGGTGTGCTTGGATGAATGAATGAATGAGAAGGAGTTAGTTTGCAAAACCTGAGTTCAAACTCAAAGTCTAAAGCTTTTGAAAACAAAACCATGAACCTTAGAACTTTCCCTCTTACCCCTTATCTATCTCAATCTTCAGATGACTCGTGGAAACCCTGGAGGAAGCAGCTCATCGCAGGACCCGATGCTGCAGATTCTGCAGATGCTAGTTTCTGATCGTGAAGCTGGTAGAGCAGAGCGCCAAGCCAACCTAGCCACCCTTCAATAGATAGCTTAGATGGCCCACAATAATCAAGGCTAAGGAAATCAGGATCATCATGGATCCAAGCTCAAGAACTTTCAGAATACCAATCCCCCTATCTTTAGGAAGTCTGAAGACCCTCTAGATGCTGATGATTGGTTGCAAACCATGGAGAATAACCTAGAAGTCGCAGGAGTTGATGCCAATGAGAAGGTACTATTTGCCACCCACTATCTATCAGGAGATGCAAGAGCATGGTGGAATAGCACTCGTACTATGAACAACGGTCAAGTGATAACGTGTGAAGCTTTCAAGATCAAGTTCAGCCGCACCCATGTGCCATAAGGATTAATCGCCCGGATGAGAGATGAGTTCAGGGAACTGAAGCAAGGCGGGATGAAGGTAGTTGAATACCATGAAAAATTTCTGTCCCTCGCTAGATATGCCCCTGATGAGATCAACACTGAAGCCAAGAAGAAAGAAAGGTTCCTAAATGGATTGCATGATGAGATGCAAACTGTTTTAGTCAACATCTGTTTTGAAGACCTAGAAGAGCTCGTAGATTACGCCATCCAGATGGAAGGGACGATCAACCAAGCCAATGATAACTGCAAGCGCCAGATGATGCATCAGACTGGGTCCTACAATGCCCAGAAGTATCGCCCCAACACATCTACAGGATATGCCCCAAGAAACAATAGACCCCCAATGTCTCGTCAAAGCTACCCCAATCGTAGCGGAGGAAACGTGAAGTCTGGAGGAAACCACAACAACAACCCCAGCAACTCCAACAACTTCAACCGTGCACCGCCCAAGTCCAACAACAACAACATCAACAATACTGCCCCAAGGACTGGAAGCAATGACGTGCCTGTTGCAGCCAAAGACAAGTCCTAGATTACTTGTTTTGAATGTGGAGTCAAGGGTCACTACTCCAATGAGTGTCCCAAGAAGCTTGCAGACACCACCAATGTGAATGCCCCAGCTCAGCAGCAACGTCGTGTTCAGCCTGGAAGAAGATTCGCCCCAGGGAATTCGCTCAACTACAACGACCGTCTGTTCCACATGAATGCTGAAGAAGCCCAGGAAGCACCGGATGTCGTGCTGGGTATGTTTTCTGCTAACTCGGTATTAGCAAGAGTGTTGTTTGATTTTGGAGCATCGCACTCGTTTGTTACAGCAGAATTTGCATGCACTAGTAAGATTCAACCAACAAAATTGAAGCATGTTATGATAGTTCAAATACTTGGTTCAACCACCAAAGCTAGAAAAATTTGCAAGGTTGTACCTATCAGAATCCATGGGATAGATTTTTATGCCAATCTAATAGTACTTGGAACCAAAGGTTTGGAAGTAGTACTAGGAATGGATTGGATGTCGAAACATAAAGGATTGATCGACTGTGCTAAGAAAGCCATAGCCATGACTAGTAGCTCTAGAGTATCAGTAGAGCATGTATCTGAAACCTTGCCCCGTCAATTCAAATGCAACAAGAGTCTAGCCCAACCAACCATTGACCAAGTCAGAGTAGTCTGTGAATACCCCGACGTATTCCCAGATGAATTGCCCAGTATGCCCCCAGATCGGGATATCGAGTTCATTATTGAACTAATTCCTAGAACTGGACCCATAGCTCAGAGACCTTATAGTATGAACCCATCTAAATTAGTGGAGCTAAAGAAGCAACTTGATGCTATGCTGGAGAAAGGACTGATTCAACCAAGCACATCGCCATGGAGATCGCCAATTTTTTTTGTGGACAAGAAAGATGGAGGTAACCATTTGTGCACGGATTACCGGAAGCTGAATGATGTCACCATCAAGAACAAGTACCCACTACCCAAGATAGGGGATCTATTTGATCAGTTGACTGGTGCCAGAGTGTTTTCTAAGATTGATCTTAGAACTGGTTATCATCAACTCAAGATTCATGCAACGGATATTCCAAAGACCACCTTTACCACCAAATATGGATTGTATGAGTATACGGTCATGTCTTTTGGATTAACCAATGCCCCCGCTTATTTCATGAATCTCATGAATAAGATTTTTATGAACTTTTTGGATAGGTTTGTCGTTGTTTTATCGATGATATTCTAATCTATTCCAAGTCAGAAGAAGACCATGAGCTACATTTGAGAACCATCCTTGAAACCCTTAGAGAGCATCACTTGTATGCCAAGTTTAGCAAATGTGGATTCTGGTTGAAGGAAGTAGGATTCCTCGGACATATTTTCTCAGCAAGAGGAGTCACTATCGATCCCGCCAAGATCAAAGATGTGGAAGAATGGAAAGCCCAAACCACTCAAACCCAAGTCCGTGCATTTCTCGGATTAGCGGGATATTACCGCAAGTTTTTTGAAGGATTTTCATGCATCGCAAGACCAATGACCCAACTGTTGAAGAAAGACAAGAAGTTTGGATGGACCGACCAATGTGAAGCAAGTTTTCAAGAGCTCAAGAAGAGATTGATTTCAGCCCCAATATTGATTATGCCAGATATCAAGAAGCCATTTGATGTGTATTGTGATGCATCCAAGATTGGTCTCGAATGTGTGTTGATGCAAGAAGGCAAAGTCATAGCATATCTTTCTTGACAACTGAAGCAGCATGAGAAAAACTACCCTACCCATGACCTTGAACTAGCAGCCGTAGTTTTAGCATTGAAGACATGGCGTTATTACCTTATGGGTAACCGCTGTGAGATTTATTTGGACCACAAGAGCCTGAAGTATATTTTCATCAAAAGGAGCTGAATATGAAGCAAAGGAGATGGATAGAGTTAATCAAGGATTATGACCTTGACATTCACTATCACCCTAGCAATGCAAATGTGGTAGCGGATGCTCTTAGCAGATTACCATGTAGATTAAACACCATAATCAAAGAAGCTCAACCAAGTTTGCATGAAGAGTTGGAGCAGTTTAGAATGGAGCTAGTTAGCAAAGGATTTTTAGCTAGCATTGAACTTCAACCCACATTGATCAGTCAGATCAAGGAGGCGCAGAAAGGAAATGCAAGTATCGACAGAATCAAACGTCGTATTGTACAGGAAAGGTACCTGGATTTACCGAAGATGAAGAAGGAGTTTTGTGGTACAAAGGACGTATCTGTGTGCCAGCAGATTCGGAGTTGAAGCAAGTTATCATGCAAGAAGCTCATGATACTCTTTATTCTATCCACCCTGGAGGAACGAAGATGTATCAGGATTTGAAGGAGCAATTTTGGTGGAACAAGATGAAGAGATAAATCGGAAGCTACATCGCCAAGTGTGATATCTGTCAAAGAGTCAAAGTAGAACATTAGAGACCTCTAGGATTGTTGCAACCATTGCAGATTCCAGGATGGAAATGGGATTCCGTCGGAATGAACTTTATCATCGGTTTGGCTACTTCTAGTAGGGGAAATGACTCTATCTGGGTCATAGTTGATAGACTCTCTAAGGTAGCCCTTTTTATACCCATCAAGACAACCTACAAGAGTTCCAATCTAGCAGAGCTGTATATTTCTAGAATTGTAAGTTTGCATGGAACCCCCAAGACCATAGTGTCGGATCGAGGAACCCAATTTACCTCGAGATTTTGGCAGAAAGTCCAAGAAGGATTAGGAACCAAGTTGAATTTCATCACATCTTATCGCCTGCAGACCGATGGACAGACTGAAAGAGTCAACAAAATCTTAGAAGATATGTTGAGTGCTTGTGTGTTAGAGTATGGATCAAAATGGGAAGATTATCTGCCTTTCGCAGAATTCTCATACAACAATAGTTATCAAGACAGTTTGCAAATGGCCCCATTTGAGTTCTTATATGGAAGGAAGTGTCGTACCCCCTGGAATTGGTCGCAAGTAGGAGAGAGTCAGATTTTCGGACCCGACATCCTACGAGAAGCAGAAGAGAAGGTTCACAAAGTCCGTGAGCACCTCAAGACCACCCAATCCAGACAGAAGAGTTATGCCGACAAGGGACGTAGAGACCTGACTTTCAATGTCAGAGATTTTGTGTATCTAAAAGTTTCGTTGTTGAAAGGAATGCAACGTTTTCAGCTAAAAGGAAAGTTAGCCCCCAGATATATCGGACCCTTCAAGATTCTAAATCACCGAGGAGAAGTATCTTATCAACTGGAACTGCTAGAGGAGATGTCAGCCATCCATAATGTGTTCCATATCTCGTTACTTCGCAAATGCCTAGAAGTGTCGGAGAAGACCGAACTGTTCAAGAACATCGATCACCGAGCCATTGATATCAACAAGGATCTGACGTATCGTGAAGTACCCATTTGTATCTTGGAAGTAGCTTTCAGAACCACCAGGACCCGGAGTATCAAATTTCTCAAGATCCAATGGAGCAATCATACAGAAGAAGAAGCCACCTCGGAGCGAGAAGATTACATTAGGACTGAGTTTCCAGATCTCTTTAGTTCCTAGTTTTTCTTAAATCTCGGGAAAAGATTTTGTTTAAGGAGGGAAGGTTTGTAACATCCCAAAAATGCTAATCAAGATTATCAAGTTCTAATCACCCAATTTTGGGTTAACAAAAAACTTTTATTATTAAAATGATTATGAATGCATGTGTGTGTTGCATCAGTGTAGAATTGTTTGAAAATGTCATGCTTGATTGTGCTAAATGTTGTGAAATGGTTTAAAGATGAATGCTACATCATCTAGGCCAATTACAAAAAAAATCCAAAGAAAAAGAAATCAAATAAGAATAAATAAAGCAAATGGTCATTTTCACCATTTTAAACCAATAAGCCACTTTAGGTGTTCCTAGGAGAAGATTTCTAACAGAAACATTTCTACTTCTTTTCACCCCTTTCTACACCAAGTAAAAGTGAACCAAGGCCCACTTTAAAAACTCACCAAAAATATTTTTAAATCTATTTAATGGACATTTGAAAATTGAATCAAGTGTATGTGTTAAGATCCTAATTTTTGAAAAACCCCTCAAATCAATTCCCCTTGCCAATCCCAAGCAACCATATATAACCAAGCATAAGTGTAGATCACTCACCAAATTTGAGCTAAAAATTCAAATTTAATTTTCTTTTGGCCATTAGATCAAACACTTGGTGAGCACAGAAATAGCTGCAAAACTATTACTGTTTGTGATCAAAGCCTTGTTCCCCATTTGACCCCTTTCTACTCCCCTTGTCTCTCCCAACCACAGCCAAGGCAATAGAGCCACTCCCCCTCACTGTGTGCACCAGTGCATTGCCACCTGAGCACCCCCTCTTGCCACCCGACATGGACCGCTCACAGCAGACCGCCCCGAGCTCGCCTATGATGTCTAGGAGGTAGCTGCGACCACATCGCCGCCCCTGTCCACTCCCCGAGCGAAGCCAAGCCGTGGACCACCCTAGAAAAGCCGCGCCCAGAGCGTCTGCGCCATGCCGAGGACACGCCAGAGCACCACGCCCGACCAGCTCGCACACGCCGCACCTCGACCTCATCCCGCGCACACTGCTCCGCCATGACCCCAGCAGCCGCCCAGACATCCCCGTTCGCCACCGCTTGACCCGTAGCAACCGTGCACCGCATCAAACACCACCTCTGCCACGCAGAGCACCGCCCGCTCCCTACCAAATGCGAGCGCCCCATGCCTCACCTTTAAGCCAGATATGACTGCCAGGAGACCATGCACCGTCCCCTACCCCTAGTCGTGCCGCTAGCTGCCTATAGCGTCGGCACCGACAAGCCGCGCCCACGCCGCTTGGTTCTCTCATCGAGCTATAAAAGGAGGCCCTCTCCACCTCATTTCCTCACACCATTTGACTCCCCCTCTCCTCACTGATCCTCCCACACTTCTCGCCGGAGCAAGGCGAGCACCAGTCCGTCGGAATTTCACCGGAGTTGGCCGCTGTAGTTAAAGAAAGGTGCCATCGATTGGAGCCGCCCCAGGAGCTGCCGCGGCCACGCCTCGAACCGTTGTTGTCTACCAGCTCAAACGCCCCCATCACCGACCTTAGCTGGAGCCCAGGTGAGCCACAACGCACCCCCACCGTGCCGCTAGGTTTCATTCTCGTCGGCGAGCTGTTCACCGGGGACGACGAGCCTCGGCCGTTAGATTAGATTCTAATCATAGTGCCCAGATCGCTCGGTACCGCTTCGCGTAGTAACAGTCGCTGACGCATGGACCCCGCCTGTCAGCAGCCCGCTGCGCCCGCGCAGTGCAGCTGGGCCGGCCCATTTCCTTTCCTGTGCGTAGCCCAACGATTCAAATAATCTTTTTCTAATTTAGTTAAAACTAGATTATGTCCACTTATTCAAAAATTAATTCAAAGAGATGCATTGAACCAAATTGCATGATTTCAATTTTGCCAGAAATATAGTTAAATTATCTATCCAAGCCCGTTGGATTTAAATCAGTCGGAGTTAGATATAATCTATAGCAAAAATAACAAGACAGAGACATTTTTAACATCAAACATTTTTCAAAAATCAACCATAATAGCTTTTGAGTTGATTCCAACTCTCAAAAATCACATTTGACAATACCTATCTAAATATGTAATAATATTTAGGTTTGCATGCAGTGACTTTGGACTAGTACCAAAATAATGCTATATGGGCATTTCTAGTCACTTGAAATCACTTAAATGATAATCTTAAACTTTATAAAATGTGACCAACCCTTTTAAATCACATTTCCATGTATTAGAATATGTGGTGATGACATGTGTCCACATGATCCCATATTTTATTTGGAGAATATTAATCTTAATTAATTTCAATGAGTAGAAATTACTTTTCTCAAATAAACTAAATGAAACTAGTTCTTTAAATCTTGTGATGAGTGTGATGATGCTAGATCATCAAGTTTGAACCTTAGTGTGCTAATTAGACTTAGTTAAGTATTGTGTGGTGATTATGTACCCCATATTTATTTATAGATGATAGTACTGACCGAGTCTATGAGGAGGAGTTCTACCCCGAAGAAGACGAAGAAAACTTCAATCACTGCACCAATCAAGGCAAGCCATCACTAGATACAAGTTAACCTAAGCAAGATGCATTAGGCAATGCTTTGGTTCTACCATTTTGATTTATACCCATCACAAGTTTTACTTGCAAGCTTTACTTTCTTTTACTTCACTAAAGTTCTTTACTTTTAAGATAGATAGCATAAAGAGTATAAAAATAGGCCTATCTAGTTGTACTTAGATGTCATTCTGTGGCATGAAATTGAAGATTAGCACCCCTCATTAGTGAACACTCTTAACCTTAGTGGATAGTTAATGACCCACAAGTATAGGGGGTGTATCGTAGTATTTTCAATAAGTAAGAGTGTCGAACCCAACAAGGAGCAGAAGGTGCTGGCTAGTGGTATGGATCAAGAATTCTCTGCAAATACTTAGCAAACGGATTTTAGGGCTTTTTGATAAGGCAAGTAAATAAAGTGCGAGTAAATAAAATACAATAAGAATAAATGCAACAAGTGGCCCAATCCTTTATTCAGCAAAGGACAAGCCGGTTGTATTACTTAAGATGACCAAACGTTCTCGAGGACACATGGGAAGACTGGCCAGTGCTTTTGCTTCATATAGTTGATTAATCTTCTTTAATTTGCTAAGTGTTGTGTGGGTGAACCTGTGCTAATTTACCGACCTTCTTAGGACTAATACATACTTGTGATTATACCCCTTGCAAACATACGTAAGTACAAGAAAGTAATTAAGGTAGAAACCTAACCACAACTTTAAACTCTAAGACCCTTACGTCCTTTGTGCAATGGTTTCCTAACGGGGGTCAGGTTTCTATCACTCCGGTAACCCCTACGATTAGTAGCCAAATACACAATGCATTCCCCTAGGCCCATATAGGTGAAGTGTCATGTAGTCGATGTTCACATGACACCACTAGAAGAAGTACACCAGAACTTAAATATCAAACTATTGAATCTTCCTCAACACAACTCCACTACAAAAAACATGACTTCTCCCATGTCCTCAAGAACAAAATGAACTACTCACAAGACATCATATGGATCATGATCACATATGGAATAATGATGTATAACAATCTGAACATAAACAATAATTCAATAGTTCACTCAATAGCATCAACTACAAGGAGTAATCAACACCGGGAAAGTTTGCCCTAAGAACTATGCAAGATTCAACCCAATTGTTACAGCGAGATGATGGTGGTGATGATGGTGATGATGGTGGTGATGATGATGATCCCGATGAAGTCCAGCTTGATGGTGGTGTTGATGGCGATGATCTCCCCTCTCCGGGAAGGAATTCCCCCGGCAGAATTCTGTCTACCGGAGAGATCTTTCTCTCTCAGTGTTTTCCACCCCGCAGAGGCGGCGGAATCTTTCTGTGTTCGCTCCCCGAGTCTTAGGGTTTCCGGAGGATAATATACGCCAGAGGGGAGAGCTGGAGGTGGACCAAGGCGGCCACACCACCTGGTGGCGTGGCCTAGGGTGGCATGTGCCAGGGGTGGTGTGGGCCCCCTGTGGCCCATCTCCACTCCTCCTTCTGGATTCCTCCGTCTTCTGGAAAAATAGGATTTTCCGTATATTTTCCCGGATTTTCTGATCTTCGCGAATTTTGCCTCCAAATAGCACCTTTTCCATCAGAATCCTGACTGAAGTGGTCCATGCTCCAAAAGTCATCAACCATGCAAAAATAGATGAAATAACATAAGTATCATCTCTTAATATGAAACATATCAATGAATAACAGTGAATTGTGATATAGAATAGTGATGCAAAATGGACGTATCAACTCCCCCCAAGCTTAAACTTCGCTTTTCCCCAAGCGAAACTGAGCTCAATAAACATGGCCTCAGGTTTATGGAGTGAAGAGTCGATAAAAGAATACGGACAAGAAACATCACATTCATCAATACATAGATCATAATAGCAGACAACTCACCATTATATAACTTAATTTGTAGTGAGTAAAGGAAACACAATAAAGATACATAAAGTGAATCATAATTGGTAATGGAAAACTTAGCTCTTGGTCGAAGAATAGTTGATAATTTGCTGGAGTTCATAAATAACTGGTTTTCAATGATAGCTTTCAAAGTAGTAAACACCAAGATAAGAGCAATGTGCAAAACAAGGAACATAAGAAACATGATTGAATAAATCACCATATGAATAAATGAAACACAACAACTCAAAATACTTGCTGAGGTAGAAGGGAGTAGGTTTACTGACTCAACTGAAAAGTAGAAGAAAGGCCTTTTGTAAAGGGAAGCAGGGATTTCAAGTTTCATAAAGAGCTTCCAAAAATTATGGTACTTACTAGCTTTCAGCTCTCATTGCCCCTATCATAGGCATCTTTAGTGATTAAAGTTAATGTGACACAACTAAGAGGATATGCTTGACAAGTTATAAAATGAAGTCCCATGCCCTTTACTTACGAAGACCGAAGCTCATGCTACTCAACTTCAGTCATGAGTAAGCTCTTGTCATTGTAAGTAAATATGTATCATCGAGAACCGCCAACGGGGTACCCCTTGCACATGACACAGGAGCTATCCCATAATCAAAATGACAAGGCAAGCAGACAATGAGCATCTCAGTGGTCTTTTTATTTACTATTTGCATAGGTTTTTATTGAGGATGCTTCATAGAATGCTCATTATAGTTATGCTGCAAGTTTCGACCATGATTAGGCATGGCTTAGGCTAGCGGCCCAGGCGTTTCTCTAACACATATACAAACTCCATGATCTTACAAGTTCCCCTTTTATTTCACACCATCGGGATCCACAAGCAAAAGAACATGATGTCAACTAGGTACAAAGTACCAATGCAGTGTTGAAAGCGTTCCCCATAATACATGGTTCTGCTAACTTCAACTTATAAAGCGCAAGCATATACGCAACAAAGAAGGACCCAATGGTTCAATTTTATTAAATGCAAGAAAGTAAAGTGTGCCATCAAGTTCGTGAGAGCTTTAATCACTAATTTTCACATAACAAGTTTAATTTGGAAGGTAGATAAAAACAAGAATTTACTTGGAATAGCAATAATGCTAGTAGGTAGGTATGGTGGACACAAATGGCATAGGTTTTGGTTTAAGGATTGGATGCACGAGAAGAATTCCCTCTCGGTACAGGTTTTTGGCTAGCAAGGCTGGGTAGCAAGTATAAGAGTTGAAGGAAACAAACAAACATACAAGTGATAAAGACAAAGATGCAATCTTCCTTGGAAGCACAAAAGATCTTAACTAGAGAATACTAAACTTATCAGCAAATCAAGAAAGAAAGATGATGAAATTATATTTCTTTAGAGTACTTTTATCTTTTTCATTCAACTCTCAAAAATTGTGTTGCTACTGACCGAGCCAGGTTTTCCAAAACCAACTAGATTAACTCGATGATCCCAAAGTGATACCAATACTAACAACAGGATCAATCATATAACCATGGATTGAAAACTAATATAAGATATGCAAAAGAGTAAATGATAGAACTTCTCATTAATATTCCATAACGACAAATCACACCAAGGGATACATATCTAACGAGAGAGGGGACACTTCCATAATGCAAACCATCCTACATGATAACTTCTCTATTCATGATATGACTCTACTAGGTAAAAAGATAGAAGATAGTGATGTGATACCGCGGCATTCCCCCAAGCTTGGAGAAAACCAAGGGGATGCCAAACCTGATGACGAATTACTCCTTCGGTGGTGGTGGTGTTCTCTTGATGAGCTCTTTGATCAATTTCCCCAAGTCCTCAATCTCGAAGGTGAGAGTACAAATCAACCTTGAATTTTCTTCGATGCGGCTCATGATCGTGTCAGGCTGCGGATCCTAGCTCTTGCGATTTTCCCCCACTCTACTTCCTTGAAGTCTTCTTTCCCTGCATAGCTAGAACGAGGCAAATCCCAATTGGAGGGTAGTTTATCCTTGGGCATATTCTGGTATTGATGCTCATGGATAAGGGTATGGAAAGGATTCTTGGTGCATGGAGGAAGTGACCAAGGATCTGAACAGTGACGAGGAGGCTTCCCTCCAGTTGTCATAATCCCGGCAGGGTTTGCCACTACTCCAATGCTTGCAATGGTAGTGCCGGTGTGCTTTGCCTCCTCTTCACCTTCACTCTTGATCTCCTTCTCTTGCCCGGGGTCTTGGAGATCCTCCTCCATAGGCTCAATTCCCTTATCCTTGGCGGACACCATTATGCTTCTAAACTTTCAAGAATAGTTCCTGGCAGAAACAAATCGAAACGAAAACACGATATACGAACCTCGGGACATCCAGGGGATTATATATTATGAAGTTTCACAACAAAAGGAAGGTACTGGGAGAAAACGGGTCGGAGACGGAGTCCAGAGTGGCCACACCACCTGGTGGTGCGGCCAGGGGTGAGCCCGTGCCACAGGGTGGTGTGAGCCACCCTGGCTCCGTTTCCGTCCCTTTTTTGCTTCATAGCTTTCCTTATTGACTAAACACTGCAAAAATATAATTTGATAGATCTTTTGCGGAACTTTTCTTACCGGAACTGTTACCTATTTGAAAACAGACTCTGTAGGTCTCTGAATTTGGTCCTTGATAAATTTTTCCACAGTTATAACTTGAAAAGCATCAACATCTTCATTGTAGGAATCTCCAGCAATATAGTGCTTGAGTCGCTGCCCATTCACTACTTGTGTAGTATTATCTTTTAAAGAAGAAATTTTTATTGCTCCCGAACGGTACACTTCTTCAATAACGAAAGGTCCTTCCCATTTTGATAGTATTTTTCCTGCAAAAAATCTTAGACGAGACATATGCAATAGAACTTTCTCACCAACATGAAATGCTCTCTTAAGTATTCGCTTGTCATGCCATCTTTTAACTTTTTCCTTAAAGAGCCTAGCATTCTCATAGGCTTCACTCCTCCATTCATCTAAAGAACTTAAGTCAAATAATCTTTTCTCACCAGCGAGCTTACAATCTCTATTGAGTTCTTTAACTGCCCAGTAAGCTTTGTGCTCTAGTTCTAAAGGTAGGTGACAAGCTTTCCCATAAACTATTTTATAAGGAGACATCCCCATAGGGTTTTTGTAGGCAGTCCTATAAGCCCATAAAGCGTCATTCAACTTTTTAGCCCAGTTTTTTCTAGATCTATTAACAGTCTTTTGCAAGATGGATTTAATTTCTCTATTTGATAACTCTACTTGCCCACTAGTTTGAGGGTGATAAGCTGAAGCAATTCTATGATTAACATCATATTTAGCAAGGGTCTTTCTAAAACCACCATGAATGAAATGAGAACCTCCATCAGTCATGAGATACCTAGGCACTCCAAACCTAGGAATGATAACATCCTTAAGCATTTTTAGAGAAGTCTCCCCATCAGCACTCTTCGTAGGAATGGCTTCTACCCACTTAGTAACATAATCAACGGCAACAAGAATATGAGTATAACCTTTCGAGGGAGGAAAAGGACCCATAAAGTCAAATCCCCAGCAATCAAAGGGTTCAATAACGAGAGAGTAGTTCATAGGCATTTCATTGCATCTAGAAATATTACCAACATGCTGACACTCATCACAAGATAAAACAAATTTTCTTGCATCTTTAAAAAGGGTAGGCCAGTAGAAACCTGATTGCAGCACTTTTTGCGCAGTTCTATCTCCTGCATGATGTCCTCCATAAGCACTACCATGACATTTACACAATATCTCCTTTTTTCATATTCTAGAACACATCTTCGCATAATACCATCCACTCCTTGTTTATATAAGTGTGGGTCATCCCAAAAATAATGCCTCAAATCATAAAAGAACTTTCTTCTTTGCTGAGCTGTAAAAGTTGGAGGCAAATACTTGGAGACAATAAAGTTAGCATAATCAGCATACCAAGGGCTCCCTCGCGAGCTTACTCCTACCGCAGCCAACTGTTCATTTGGGAAACTATCATTAACAGGCATAGTGTCAAAGGAGATATTTTCCAATCGAGATAAATTATCAGCTACAGGGTTTTCAACACCTTTCCTATCTACAATATGTAGATCAAACTCTTGTAAAAGCAGCACCCATCTAATAAGCCTAGGCTTAGCATCCTTCTTCATCACAAGGTACTTAATAGCAGCATGATCAGTATGAATGGTGACTTTTGAGTCTGCAATATAGGGTTTAAACTTATCACAAGCAAAAATGACAGCTCGAAATTATTTTTCAGTAGTAGCATAATTCCTTTGAGCAGCGTCTAGAGTCTTACTAGCATAATGAATAACGTTTAGCTTTTTATCAATTTGTTCCCCAAGGACAGCACCTACAGCAAAATCACTAGCATCACACATTATTTCAAAGGGTAAACTCCAATTAGGTGGTTGAACGAAAGGACCTGTAGTTAAAGCCTTCTTAAGAGTTTCAAAAGATTCCTTACAATCATCATCAAAAACAAAGGGTACATCTTTTTGAAGAAGATTAGTGTGGGGTTTTGATATCTTAGAGAAATCTTTAATAAACCTTCTATAGAAACCAGCATGACCAAGGATACTACGAATACCTTTGATGTCTCTTAGGCAGGGCATTTTGTGAATTGCCTCGACTTTAGCTCTATCCACTTCTATGCCTCTTTCGGAAACCTTGTGCCCAAGGACAATCCCTTCATTAACCATGAAGTGGCATTTCTCCCAATTAAGAACAAGATTAGTTTCTTCACACCTCTGCAAAACTTTATCAAGGTTGTGCTGATAATTATCAAAAGAAGTTCCATAGACAAAGAAGTCATCCATGAACACTTCCACAATTTCCTCACAAAAACCATGAAAGATAGCAGACATGCATCTTTGAAAAGTAGCAGGAGCATTACATAAACCAAAAGGCATACGTCTATAAGCATAAGTTCCGTAAGGGCAAGTAAAAGTAGTTTTTTCTTGATCGTTTAACGGCAATTTGAGAGAAACCAGAATAACCATCAAGAAAACAAAAATGGGTCTTTTTAGATAACCTTTCCAACATTTGATCAAAAAAAGGAAGCGGGTAATGATATTTCTTTGTAACTTTGTTGACTTTCCTAAAATCAATGCACATCCTATAGCCCACTACTATTCTTTGGGGAATAAGCTCATCATTATCATTAGGAACAACGGTAATTCCTCCTTTTTTAGGAACACAATGAACAGGACTAACCCATTCACTATCAGCAATAGGGTAAATAATACCAACATCAAGGAGTTTCAATACCTCATTTCTTACCACTTCCTTCATCTTAGGATTTAAACGTTGTTGGTGCTCTACTACTGGCTTTGCATCTAGTCTATATTGATAGCATGTTGACATATAGTAGGTGAAATCCCTTTTAAATCATCTAGAGTATAGCCCATAGCCCCTCGGTGTTTCTTCAAAACCTCCAATAACCTTTCTTCTTCCTTCCCTAAAAGTTTAGAGCTAATAATAACAGGATATATATTTTTATCATCAATGTAAGCATATTTAAGATCGTCAGGGAGAGGTTTTAGATCGAAGACCGGATCCTTTTTAGGTGGCAACGTTGTACCCAAGTCTTCTACAGGCAAGTTATGCTTAAGCATCTTAGGCTGATTACGGAGAATCTCGTCAATCTCATTCCTTTCTTCCATGAAGATTTCACTTTCATGATCTTCCATAAATTGCTACAAAGCATTGTTAGGAGCAAGAGAAATAGAAGCAAGTTGTTCAACTCTAAAATCCTCATTATGGGGTTCCTCTTCACAAGGTTCTTTAGTAAATTTCGAAAAATTAAACTCATAAGATTCCCCATCAAACTTAGTCAAGATTTTCTCCCTTTTGCAATCTATAATAGCTCCACAAGTACTCAAGAAAGGTCTACCAAAAATGATAGGATAAGTTTTACTAGCAGCTGAACCAAGTACTAGAAAATCAGCAGGATACTTAATCTTAGCACAAAGAACTTCCACATCTCGTACAATACCAATTGGAGAGATGGTCTCTCTGTTAGCAAGGTGAATAACCACATCAATCTCTTCCAATTCACAGGGACTGATTTCATGCATAATTTCTCTATAAAGCTCATAAGGAATAGCACTGGAACTTGCACCAATATCACATAAACCATAATAGCAATGATCACCAATTATAACGGAAAGCACAGGCACACTAGCCTTTTTAGTTCTATTAGGATGTGAAACAATATTAGAAGCATCCTCACAAAAGACTATGAGTCCATCTTCTACGCTTTTAGTGACAAGATCTTTCATAATTGCTACAACAGGTTCAATGTTTATTTGTTCATCAAGTTTTATAGTTCTCTTTGAACTTTTAGTGATTACACTAGTTATCATAGGATGGTTCTTTACCTTATCCGGGAAGGGTTTCTCGATATAAATTTCAGGTAAGATGTGATCAATAGTGTAAAACTCAGTACTCCCAACAGGAACACAGTCAACAATATCTTTATACGGCGCATGGTACTTGCTCCATCCCCTTTTTGGGATTTCAATATAAGAAGCAAAAGCCTTAAAGCAATTTGTAATAACTTGTAAATCAAGACCATAAGTATTATTAATATTTTGCAGTTATCAGTACCCATAAAAGATTCAATGCATTCATACTCATCATTTATACCTGACTTTCTACCTTTGTCATTCTCCCAAGCTTCAGCATTGTCTTGAATACGGTCTAGAATATCCCATTTAGCTTCTTCTTCCATGCGAGTGAATGATCCAGCACAAGAAGCATCCAATAAATCCTTGTCATGTAGAGGGAGCCTTCCATAAAAGTTATTGATAATAATATTGTTGGGGATCTCATGAATGGGACATTTGAGCATTAGTAACTTCAATCTCCCCCAAGCTTGAGTTGTACTCTCTCCATCAAGAGGCCAAAAGTTGTATATTTGATTCCGATCTTTATGAATCTCACTAGGAGGATAAAACTTTGAATAAAAGAGAGGTACTATTTCCTCCCATTCAAGAGCTTCACCACTCTTCAACAGCTTATACCATTCCTCAGCTCTTCCTTTCAGCGATAATGAGAATAACTTCTTCTTAACTTGATCTGTGGTAATACCTGCACACTTGAACAACCCAATAATTCGTGTATAAAGAGAAAATGATCACCAGGATGGACAGTTCCATCCCCAACATAGTAGTTATCCATAACACGATCAATAATTCTTGTAGGTATTTTAATAGTATCATTCTCAGCAGGTGATGGTTCATCTACTACCTTAGCAGTGGTAGTAGCATTACCAAATAAGAAACTCAGCGAATTATCCATAATTAAAATAAAGCAACTAATAGAAGTAATAAATACTCACAGTAGAAGTTGCCTTGACCAGTTCCACTCTCCAATAGCGCTTCACTCCCCGGCAACGGCGCCAGAAAATAGTCTTGATGACCCACAAGTATAGGGGGTGTATCGCAATATTTTTGATAAGTAAGAGTGTCGAACCCAACGAGGAGCAGAAGGTGCTAGCTAGTGGTATGGATCAGGAATTCTCTGCAAATACTTAGCAAACGGATTTTTAGGGGTTTTTGATAAGGCAAGTAAATAAAGTGCAAGTAAATAAAAGACAATAAGAATAAATGCAGCAAGTGGCCCAATCCTTTATTCAGCAAAGGACAAGCCGATTGTATTACTAAAAATGACCAAACGTTCTCGAGGACACATGGGAAGACTGTCAAGTGCTTTCGCTTCATATAGTTGATTAATCTTCTTTAGTTTGCTAAGTGTTGTGTGGGTGAACCTGTGCTAATGTACCGACCTTCCTAGGACTTATACATACTTGTGATTATACCCCTTGCAAACATACGTAAGTACAACAAAGTAATTAAGGTAGAAACCTAACCACAGCTTTAAACTCTAAGACCCTTACGTCCCTGGTGCAATGGTTTCCTAACGGGGGTTCAGGTTTCTGTCACTCCTGCAACCCCTACGATTAGTAGCCAAATACACAATGCATTCCCCTAGGCCCATATAGGTGAAGTGTCATGTAGTCTACATTCACATGACACAACTAGAAGAAGTACACCACAACTTAAATATCAAACTATTGAATGTTTCTCAACACAACTCCACTACTAACAACATGACTTCTCCCATGTCCTCAAGAACAAAATGAACTACTCACAAGATATCATATGGATCATGATCAGAGATGGAATAATGATGTATAAAAATCTGAACATAAACAATAATTCAACGGTTCACTCAATAGCATCAACCACAAGGAGTAATCCACACCAGGAAAGTTTCCCCTAAGAACTATGCAAGATTCAACCCAATTGTTACAGCGAGATGATTGTAGTGATGATGGTGCTGACGGTGATGATGGTGATGATGATCTCGATGAAGTCCAGCTTGATGGTGGTGTTGATGGCGACGATCTCCCCTCTCGGGAAGGAATTCCCCCGGCAGAATTCTGTCTGCCAGAGAGATCTTTCTCTCTCGGTGTTTTCCGCCCGGTAGAGGCGGAGGAATCTTTCTGTGGTCGCTCCCCGAGTCTTAGGGTTTGGGGAGGATAATATACGCCAGAGGGGAGAGCTGGAGGTGGACCAGGGCGACCCCACCACCTGGTGGCACGACCTAGGGTGGCCCGCGCCGGGGGTGGTGTGGGCCCCCTATGGCCCATCTCCACTCCTCCTTCTGGCTTCATTCGTCTTCTGGAAAAATAGGATTTTCCGTATATTTTCCGGGATTTTCTGATCTTCGCGAATTTTGCCTCCAAACAGCACCTTTTCCATCAGAATCCTGACTGTAGTGGTCCATGCTCCAAAGTCATCAACCATGCAAAAATAGATGAAATAACATAAGTATCATCTCTTAATATGAAATATATCAATGAATAACAGTGAATTATGATATAGAATAGTGATGCAAAATGGACGTATCACTAGTGCTAAGCATAAAACTTGATCACTTTAGATGGGAATACTTGGTGAAGATGCTTATGAAAACCTTGGAATGATGAGTCATTCTATTGAGATGTTTTTACATGTGTTGAGAAACACAAATGGTTTATGATGATGAAAATGTTGAGGCATGAGCCTTAGCCCTTTATAAATACTGATGGTTGGGTTTGGATGCGATACCATTCCAATTTTACCGTACAACCACAATACGTGAATTGGTTAAGGCTTAGCCGGAAGTTTATATGCATTAGTATGGGTTCCCTCGCGGAAGAGGTTTGAGCTGAGGCTACCTATTGATGATGTCCACCTATGCAGTGCCCAGGATGGCAGATGGCCATGGCTGGGAGGCCAAGCTTATAGGGGAGGTGCTTATACTAGAGAATGTAAAGGAAAGGTTATGATTGATTATCCGCATACTAAGTATGATGATTCAAGGTTATCCCTGACGGATATATTTGTGGTGAAAATGTACCACCTCTGCACAGTGTCAAACTATTCGAATAGCCGCGTCCACGGTTATGGACAGTTGGAGTGGCCATACTGTTCCGTCATCAGATGTTATCAAAATGACTTGTGAAGTGAACTATGATTTTGACTTGACCACAACAGGGTTGTGACTATGAAAACTAAGTTCCCAACTTAGGTGATTTATAACATTAATTTAGCTTTCTTTACTTCTGAACTCACATTAAGTTAAATCTAGCTTTTTGCAAATAAACTTAGAGCTTAGAATTCCTACTAGAACTACCTTACTTGTTAGTGATAGTTTGCGAGTACTTAAAGAGTACTCATGGCTTCGTCCCTGGCTATTCCTGTGGCTAGACTATGAGGAGGACTGTCCGGAAGAAGGACAGCAGGATGGCTACGACAACTAGGATCATCTCCCATCGTCAGCATTGCCTGTGACACTGAAGATGGATCCCACCGCTACGCTTATTATTCCGATGCCTATTTGTATTAAGACTGGATCATGAGATCCTTTATTCGTGTAAGACCTTATTATGGTTTGTAATGGATGATGTACTGTGATATCCAAATATGTTATGTCTCGCAAAAATGGTAATCCTGGGATTGCGATGTATGGCATAACAGGCATCTAGGATTAAAAATCTGGGTGTTGACAATGGCCACCCTTCGCAAAGGGTACCCATGGTATCAGATATGGATTCCAAGTGGTCTAGACTAACTTGATGTAAGATCTTGTATCTCACTTTTTTTTGCTGTCGCCTTACTTCTCTATCAATTTTATCATGAAGGTTGTCCCTTGTGTCGTTCACCCCATTATAAACAAGATGTTCGGAAACGACAAGTTTCTACTCTGTATAGCGAGGGACCTAAAGGCATGCGGCAACTATATGATGTGGATGTCTCCCAGACGATGGACACCACCTATTTGGGTGGCCGAGGTTGGTCCAAGTATGTCCGTGAGAATGGTCTGAAGCAGGGGGACGAGGTAACATTCGATTTTAGCAAGCCTAGGCAGATACTTGCACGCCATCGTACACCTGTTGACTGAAGGACCAAGAATAGAGGTAGTACTAATTAATTTGATTATTTACCCATCACAACCTCTAATGATTTTCTTGCGACTAACTATTCTGCACCATTGTCTTTACTCATCATATGACCCTGACCACTTCTGTAGTCCGCTTCCCCTTATGTACCACCCAGAAGGGTGCCAGCATCAAGCTGCTGGCACCGGCACCAGCACTGGCCCCAGTTCCTGAAACGGCACCTGTTGACCTCAGTAGGAGAAAGAATAAAGGTAGTAACTTAATTCGCTTGTACACTCTCATCTCTGTCTAGGAGTTACTATTGTATAAGAAACCATTTTGCTTGTCCACATCTCATATGCCTCTCTGACTACTCCTGCAGTCCCCTTACCTACCCCTCAGAAGGTAACCAGCACCAAGTTGCTGGCACCCCCAACGGCACTGGCCCTAGTTCCTGCTTCGGCACCCGTTGACCTAAAGAAAGAATGGAGGTAGTAACTTAATTTGCTTGTATACTCATCATATCCTCTGATCACTGTCTTGTGAGTAACTATTGTATAAGAGACCATTTTGCTTGTACACTTCTCATTTACCTCTACCATCCCTGCAGTTAGCTTAGCTACCCCTCAGAAGGAATCTAGCATCAAGCTGCTGGCGCCGGCACCGCTTCTGGGCCTTCTGGCTCCTGCACCAACCCCTCTACAATTAGTGGCACCATCTCCTGCACCAGCACCTGCCCTAGCACAGGTACCGGCACAAGCTCCTTCATCACCCCGGGCAGCACCTTGTCAGACCATATCCTACACATGTGTCATCACAAGGTTACACCGGATTATGTTTGTAAGTATATGGCAGCAAATAAACTGTTCTAAATGTCTTCTCAAGTTTCACATGATTCAGTGCATCGCTCTTAGTAATTATGTGTATATCTCTTGCTTTGACTCAGAAATTGCCTAAGAGTGCCACAAAGCAACTCCAGGCTAGACGAAAGGGCACAATAGTCTTCATGATGCAGAGCGAAGGATTGCTTATCAAGGGACGCTACGCCATTAACTCAACTGATGGGCACTTGGCAACTACTTCTAGGTGGATCAAGTTCCGGAAAGCAGCCAAACTTACTATTGGAAGAACGGTTAAGGTCGATGTATCTCGCTGCCCTAAATGCGACATGCTGTTCATGAACTTCCTAGCTGTCTAGCTCTTTGGCCGCATGCTATTGTAATTAATTATGTGGTTGTCTTATCTCCACTGATCATATATGGGTGGTAAAACAGTGATAACCTTTTGCTAGATTAGATCTATGACTAGTACGTACTCGTATGGTATATCTGTATCTATATGACGGTTCCCTATATGAGCAAATATTATAACAATGATTGTGTTGTGATCGAGTGTGTTTGGAGAAAAGGGCAAATTGATCGCGTGGCATGGTTTTTAGAGCTAAAACAAGAACTGTCTCTCTGTAGTGATATTGAATTTTAGTGTTTGTATTGCTGAATTAGTCACTTTGAAATGCTTATGAATTGGTCAAGTGCTGTTGAACATGAACTAGAAATCTATCGAAATTTTTATGTCTTATTATTCTGTACTCCTTAATCTTTCAAATGATATTGAATTTGTCAAAAGTTCTGTCGTTGTTGCTGGCTGCTTGCTCTAGAGCTTTTGCCTTTGTGTCATCGGAACCGTTGGATGCATTTTGGACAGAGATGAGAGGGTAAAGATATACATCGTGATTTCACCAAGTGAAGTCATTGGATACCAGCCCTGTTTTGGAGCATGTGGTGTGTGTTCATTAGATATTTTTACATGAATATCTATCAAAAGAATTATCGCTTTTTTTCCTCCCTCGAAGAGGTCTGTGTTTGAATCTAGCGAGACACAGCCCGGTAAAATTTGAGATAGGAGCCCATTGACCATAGCCCAAAAACTTTTTAATTTAGCCTTTTTGGTAGTGCCCCCCACCTCTAAAAAAACTCTGCCTACCCATGTTTTTAAGAAACTAATCCATTATGTGGCTTTTTATAAATCGAGGTTCCAGTAGCACTGCTCTTTTATTTGAAGAGAGATAACATGGAAACACAACAATATTTTTTAGAAGACTGATATATAAGTTGTAGTACTAATACATGTTTAATGATTCAATTTCTATTAGTATCTTTGGTATTGTGGCAAAACTCTCAGTTTATGTCTATTTGATTTGATTTGAAGGTCTTTAGTTTGAATCCACTATGTGTACATATTTATATATATCTTGGGTTTACTTTTTTTAGAAAGGGTTTACTTTTTAATATCGCATTACGGAGAAGCTAACATCACGGACCCACCAGCCTACAGCATCCCTCGAGTTTAATGGTCGGGTTTGAAAAAAAAGTTAAATACTTGTACCGAGAGGCTGGCATCAGGGACCTACCGGCCAGAACATACCATAGAGGGTGACATGGGGACCTCAGCAGCAAGACCATACACAGCTGCCACATCGAGCAACGTTGCCAAGGTCAAAACTGCAGACATGGCCGAAAAAAAGTCCATCATATGTAGGTTTTATATACAGAGAGACCGGCATGTGGGACCCAGTAGCGCGGCATTATACAGGTTCTACCTCGAGTGACGTTGCCAAGTTCAAAACAGGAAGGCGCGAGCGAGAAAAAAGTCCAGCATGCACACCTTTCTTCTAATGAGAGGCTCACATGGGGAACTCAGCAGCCTGGAAAAAGGTTGATGCATCGAGCAACGCTATCAAGTTCGAAACACGGAGGCGCGACCTAGAGCAAAAATTCCATCATACACACGTTTCTTCTTATGAGTGTATGACATGTGGGGTGGGGCCCTGCATCATGATTAAACGGTAGATGCAGCGAGCAACGCTATCAAGTTCGGAACATAGAGGCGCGACCGAGGGAAAAATTATATCATACACACGTTTCTTCTAATGAGAGGATGATATGTGGGGTCCAGGAGTTTGATTAAACGGCTGATGCAGCGAGCAAAGCTATCAAGTTTAGAACACGAAGGTGCGGCAGAGGGTAAAAAACCCATCATACACACATTTCTTCTAATGAGAGGATGACATGTGGGGCTCAGGAGGTTGGTTAAACGGTAGATGCGTCAAGCAGCGCTATCAACTCGGAACGGGGTTAGCGCGAGCCAAGGAAAAAAATCCATCACACACACGTTTCTTCTAATGAGAGGATGACATGTGGGGCTCAGGAGGTTGGTAAACGGTACATGCGTCGACCAGCGCTATCAACTCGGAACGGGGTAGCGCCAGTGAAGGAAAAAAATCCATCATACACACGTTTCTTCTAATGAGAGGATGACATGTGGGGCCCAGCATCGTGATTAAACGGTAGATGCATCGAACATCGCTATCAAGTTCGGAATAGGGTAGAGTGAGCCAAGGAAAAAATACATCATACACATGTTTCTTCTAATGAGAGGATGACATGTGGGGCTCAGGAGGTTGGTTAAACGGTAGATGCGTCAAGTAGCTCTATCAACTCGGAACGGGGTAGCGCCAGCAAAGGAAAAAATTCCATCATACACACGTTTCTTCTAATGAGATGATGACATGTGGGTCCCAGAAGGTTGATCAGACAGTAGATGCATCGAGCAACGCTACCAACTTCGGAACAGGGTAGCGCGAGCGAAGGGGGGAAAATCCATCATGCACACGATCCTTCTAATGAGGGGCTGACATGTGGGACCAAACAGCCTGACTAAATGGCAGATGCCTCGAGCAACGTTATCGAGTTCAAATCAAGGAGGCGCGACCGAAAAGTATGGTCCGGTAGAGATACTGACGTCCGGGACCCAAGCACCTCAAAAGATTTCGGCGAGTCAACATCTTGCGAGGAAACGAAAATGTTGCTTCTGCCACACGCTAGCCAATATTCCTCCACTGTTTTAGCAGATCTGTCGTAGTAGAGGGCCGCGAAACCAGAAAAAAAGTTTTCCATCGGCCATGGCCGAGCCGAGAATTTTGTCGCGAAAGACGCGCCTTCTACGACGACCGTCGGGCCAATTTGTTGCGGAAGGAAACTTTTCTTGTAGTTTAAGCAAGAAGGATACGCATAAACTCAAGACGAGCCACTGGAGCATAAGTCTCGCCGAAGTCAACGCCTTCAACTTGGGAATAGCCTTGTGCCACGAATCTTGCCTTGTTCCTTACAACAATGCCATTCTCATCTTGCTTATTCTTGAAAATCCAATTTGTGTTGATAACATTGCGGTATTCCTTGGTCTTCTCTACTAATTTCCAGACCTTGTTGTGCTCAAAATTATTTAACTCTTCATGCATAGCAGCAACCCAGTCCGGATCTTCAAGAGCTTTAAACAACTTTCTTAGGTACTACCATGGATATGTGAGCTTGATGCTCACCGAAGCTTGCTAGCTCCCTTCTTGCGGACACCCTCCGTCTATGATCACCTACAACTTTATCAAGAGTGTGACCTCTCAATTCAAGATTCCTTTATGCACGAGCTTTGCGGTGAAGTTCAATCAGCTTGTTGTTTCTTGGAGGAATTTCTTCATCATTTGAATCTTTGCTGGGACTACTCGCTTGACCTTGATCTACAGCTTGATCAGTGAGAATAGGAGATGAAGAACCTTGCCCTTGATGTTGATCAGCAGCCATAATAGGAGGCTGCTACAGTTCTGAAGTTTCAGGGCCGGATAATCTAGCCGAGGGAGTGGCTGGATAATCTGGCCTGGGAGTAGTTGGTCCTTCTTGGCTGTCTTGGATGCTTCTGGCCCGAGTTGGAGAAGGGCCGATTAATCTAGCGTCAGCCGGAAAATCTGGCCTAGGAGTTGCATCAGTCTCTTCATCGATCTGTTTTGTCTTGGCATTCGAGGTATACTGATCGGATAATCTGGTGTCCACCGTATAATCTAGCTTGGAGCTTCCTGGAGGAGATGATGGATGATCTTCAGCAGGTGGAGGTGATGGTGTAGTGGTTTCTCCAGCGAGCGGGGCATGTTGAGCTTTTGTCGATGAGGGCTCTACTTGAGTAGAGCATTGTCCTTCCCGATCCGCCACAAGGGGTTCCTCAATGGGGCTGAAATCCCACGCCCATTCTTCTTATGGCATATTGGGGTATTTCAACATCTACATCACAAACATCAACTTGCCCCGCACGGGAGCCATCATTTTCCTCGAACACCAAACTACAAGATTCTACAACAGTTCGGGAGAGCTTATTGTAGACTTTATAAGGGTGGGATTCGGCACCATAACCAACAAAAATACCTTCTAAAGCCTTAGACTCGAATTTAGATAAACGAACTCCTTTGATGAGAAAGAAACAATTACAACCAAATACCCAGAACTACGATATGTTTGGCTTGTTACCGGTAAGTATTTCATAAGGTGTTTTGTCCAAGATTTTGCGGAGGTAGAGCTGGTTGGATGAGTGGCATGCGGTAGAAATTGCTTCAGCCCAGAAATTATATGGTGACTAGAATTCAGCCAACATAGATCTTGACATATCCATTAAAGTCCGGTTCTTCCTCTCGGCTACACCATTTTTTTGAGGGGTGTACATAGCGGAATATTGGTGTCTTATCCCCTCTTCACTTAAGAATTCATTCAGAGTGTACTCCTTCATCTCGGAGCCGTTATCGCTTCTAATTGCCAATATAGGGACATTGTGTTGACGTTGAACCTTGTTGGCAAAATTGATGACCGTTTGTTGAATAATCATCAACGATTACGAGGCAATATTTCTTCCCACCAAGGCTGGCATGAGATGGAGGACCAAAGAGTTCCACATGAAGGAGCTCCAAAATCCTCTTTGATGAAATAATTGTCTTCCTTCGATGGGGAAAGTCATGCATTTTCCCTTCAATGCAAGCCCTGCAAACACGATCTTTGGCAAAGGAAACATTTTCTTTTAGTCCAAGAATGTAGCCACCCTTGTGAAGGCTTTGTAAAGTTCTCATATTGACGTGGGCTAGACGGCGATGCCAAAGCCAACCCGCATCGGCCTTTCTGAAAATACACATCGGGCATGTAGTGGTTTTCCCCAAAAAGTCCACCACATACAGGTCATTTTTGACATATCCAACGAAAGCGACCTTTAGAGACTTGCTCGACAAGAGTACCACCAAATCACCATCAATAAAGACTGCAAAGCCCATCTTACCAAGGGCACGAATATAAAGTAAATTGTAACCGAGGGTCTCAACAAGCATGACGTCCACGAGAGAGATATCGTGGGCAACCACAACCTTGCCAAGACCCAATACCTCAGATTTTGACTTATCACCATAGGAGACGGTTATATGATCATGGTTTGGCCGCATCTCCGAGATGATCTCCTTGCTTCCGGTCATATGACTCGTGCACCCGCTATCGAGCACCCATTTTGACCCACCTGAAGCATAGCCCTGCAAGAAAGTTACTTCTTGGTTTTAGGTACCCATTTTTCAATGGGTCCTCTCATGTTAGTAACAAGGGCCTTGGGAACCCAAATAGAACAAGAAATGTAACTGTAAAATGGGCCAACATAACTAGCATATAAATCACCATAGTAATCACAAAATAATTCATAATTAGGATTATTAGCCCCTACAAAACCAATATAGTTAGTCTTATCATTAGTTGCGGTGCTTGTCTTTGCTTGAGCAGTTTTGCTTTTCTTCTTCTTCTTTGTCTTGGGAACATAGCTAGGTCCCTCTTTTCCATTGCTTCCCCTTTGCTTACTAAGGATCTCATCTAGGACTTCCTTACCTTTGTGTTGAGATTCATTGACAAGTTTCTCTTTCAACCTAGCATTTTCTTCAATGACATCTTCATGTCCACATGATGGAGTAGAGGTGCTAGGCATATCACACTTCTTCAATTGAGTTTTGAGCTGATCACGAGACTCATTTAGAGTAGAGTGTTCACTCTCCAATGCCTTATAGGCAATGTCAAGTTTCTCTAATTCCTCAAAGAGTCTAGCATGAGCAGCCCCAAAGTCAATCTTCTCCCTTTTTAGTTTCTTTACCTTAGCAAGAGCATTATCACGCTCCTTTATGAGATGGGCTACAACCTCGTCGTGTGACTCCTCAATTGACTCAAGCATCTCCTCTAGAGACTTGAGTCTATTCTTCCTCTTTGAGAGCATTCTTCAAGGATGCAATCTCCATGGCATCCTCTCTTTCAATTCTGCCCTTTTCTTCGAGGAGCTCTTCGGAGTGAGCAAGTTGGGTCATGAGAGCCTCAAAATGAAGTTTGTTCTCACCTTGCAAGTTAGTGATAAAATGGTCCAAGGCAATAACTTCTTCCTTTACTCTAAGACTTGTATGATCATTGATGACCCACAAGTATAGGGGGTGTATCGTAGTATTTTTGATAAGTAAGAGTGTCGAACCCAACGAGGAGCAGAAGGTGTTACAAGTGGTTTGGATCAGGAATTCTTTGTAAATACTTAGCAAATGGATTTTTAGGGGGTTTTGATAATGCAGATAAATAAAGTGCGAGTAAATAAAAGACAATAATAATAATTGCAGCAAGTGTTCCAATCCTTTCTTTAGCAAAGTACAAGTCGATTGTATTACTTAAGATGACCAATTTTCTCGAGGAAACATGGGAATATTGTCAAGTGCTTTCGCTTCATATAGTTGATTAATCTTCTTTGGTTGGATAAGTGTTGTGTGGGTGAACCTGTGCTAATGTACTGACCTTCCTAGGACTAATACATACTTGTGGTTATACCCCTTGCAAGCATCCGCAACTACAAGAAAGTAATTAAGATAAAAACCTAACCACAGCCTTAAACTTTCAGATCCTACACTCCCATATGCAATGGTTTCCTAACGAGGGTTTAGGTTTCTATCACTCCGGCAACCCTAGGCCCATAAAGGTGAAGTATCATGTAGTCGATGTTCACATGACACCACTAGAAGAATAACACCACAACTTAAATATCAAACCATTAAATATTCCTCAACACAATTCCACTACTAACAACATGACTTCTCCCATGTCCTAAAGAACTAAACGAACTACTCACGAGACATCATATGGATCAAGATCAGAGATGAAATAATGATAAGTAACAATCTGAACATGAACAATAATTTAATGGTTCCACTCAATAGCATCAACTCAACAAGTAATCAACACCGGGAAAGTTTCCCCTAAGAACTATGCAAGATTTAACCCAATTGTTACAGCGGCACGAAGTGGTGATGATGGTGCTGGTGGAGATGATGGTGGAGATGATGATGATGATCCCGATGAAGTCTAGCTTGATGACAATGTTGATGGCGATGATCTCCCCCTCTCCGGGAAGGAATTTCCCCGATAGATTTCTCCCTGCCGGAGAGCTCTTTCTCTCTATGTAGTTTCCGCCCCGTAGATGTCGTGGAAACTTTCTACGGTTGCTCCCCGAGTCTTAGGGTTTCGAGGGGATTATATACACCAAAGGGCGATGCCAGAGGGGGGCCAGGGTGGCCACACCACCTGGTGGCGCGGCTAGGGGTGACCCGCACCAGGGGGTGGTGTGGGCCCCCTATGGCCCATCTCCACTTCCCCTTCTGGCCTCCTTCGTCTTCTGGAAAATAGGAATTTCCGTATATTTTCTAGGATTTTCTGATCTTCGCCAATATTGCATCCAGATAGTGATTTTTCCATCAGAATCCTGACTCCAGTGGTTCATCCTCCAAAAGTCATCAATCATGCAAACATAGATGAAATAACATAAGTATCATCTCTTTATATGAAATATATCAATGAATAACAGTAAATTATGGTATAAAATAGTGATGCAAAATGGACGTATCAACTCCCCAAGCTTAGACCTCGCTCGTCCCCAAGAAAAAACTGAGCTCAATAAACATGACCACAGGTTTATGGAGTGAAGTGTTGATAAAGAGAATACGGACAACAAGCATCACATTCATCAATACACAAATCATAATAGAAATAAACTCACTATTATATAACTTAACTTGCACTGAGTAAAGGAAACACAATAAAGATACACAAAGTTAATCATAATTGGTAATGGCAAACTTTGTTCTTGATAAGAAAACGGTTAACAAATTGCAGGAGTCAAACATAATGGGGTTTTCAATGATAGCTTTCAAAGTAATATTTACTAAGATAAGAGCAGTGTGCAACACAAGGAACATAAGAAACATGATTGAATAAATCATCATATGAATGATTGAATCACAACAACTCAAATGCTTGCTTGAGATGGAAAGGAATAGGTTTACTGACTCAACTAAAAACTAAAAGATAGACCCTTCACAGAGGGAAGCAGGGATTTCAAGTTTCATAAAGAGCTTCCAAAAATTATGGTACTTATTAGCTTTTAGCTCTCATTGCCCCTATCATAAGAATCTTGAGGTGATTAAGGTTAAATTGACACAAATATGAGGATATGCTTGACAAGTTATAAGTTCAAAATATCATGCCCCTTGATTATGAGTACCAAACCTCATGCTACTCAACTTTAGTCACACGCAAGTTCTTGTCATTGTAAGTACATGTGTATCACGGAGAACCGCCAACGGGGTACCCCTTTCCCCATGACACAGGCGCTATCCCATATCAAAATGACAAGGCAACAGACAATGAGCATCTCAGTGATCTTTTTATTTGCTATTTTCATAGGTTTTTATTGAGGATGCTTCATAGAATGCTCACTATGGTTATGCTGCAAGTTTCCACCATGATTAGACATGGCTTAGGCTAGCCGCCCATGCATTTCTCTATCACATATACAAACTCCATAATCTTACAAGCTCCCCTTTTATTTCACACAGTCGGGATCCATAAACAAAAGAATCATGATATCAACTGAATAATATGTGCAATGTTGAAAGCGTTCCCCATGGAACATGGTTCTGCTAATTCACAACTTATAAAGCGCAAGTATATAAGCAACATAGATGGACACAATGGTTCAAGCTTATTAAGTGCAAGAAAATAAAGTGTGCCATCAAGTTTGTGAGAGCTTTAATCACTAATTTTCACATAACAAGTTCAATTTGGAAGGTAGATAAAAACATGAATGTACTTGAAATAGAAATAATGCTATTAGGTAGGTATGGTGGACACAAATTTCATAGGTTTTGGTTTAAGGATTCGATGCATGAGAAGCATTCCCTCTCAGTACATGTTTTGGATATCAAGGCTGGGTAGCAAGCATCAGAGTTGAAGGAAACAAACAAACATGCAAGTGATAGAAACGATCATGCAATCTTCCTTGGAAACATAAAAGATCTTAACTAGAGAATACTAAGCTTATGAGCCAAACAAGAAAGAAAGATAATGAAATTATATTTCTAAAAGTACTTTCTCTTTTCCATTCTATTCCCAAATAGTGTTGCTACTGACCAGAGCTAGGTTTGCCAAAACCAACTAAATTTACTTAATGATCCCAAAGTGATACCAATACTAACAACAAGATCAATCATATAACAGAAATTGCAAACTAAAATAAGATGTGCAAAAAGTAAATGATAGAACTTCTCATTAATATTCCATAACGGCAACTCACACCAAGGGATACATAGATGACTAACTAGAGGAGAGATACTTCCACAATGCAAACCATCCTATATGATAACTTCTCTATTCATGATATGAATCTACTAAAAAGGTAAAAAGATAAAAGATAATGATGTGATACCGCGGCACTCCCCCAAGCTTGGAACAAACCAAGGGGATGCCAAAACCTGATGATGAATTACTCCTTCGGTAGTGGTGGTGTTCTCTCGATAAGCTTTTCAATCAAATTCTTCAATTCCTCAATCTAGAAGGTGAGAGTACAAATCAACTCCGGATTTTGCTCGATGCGGTTCATGATCATGTTGGGATGTGAATCCCAGCCCTTGTGATTCTTTTCCCACTCTTCCTCTTTAAAGTATTCTTTTCCTGCATGGTTAGAACGAGGCATATCCCAATTGGAGGGTAATTTTTCCTTAGGCATCTTTTGGAATTGCTGCTCATGTATGAGGGTATGGAAGGGATTCTTTTCACGTGGAGGAAACGACCGTGGAGCCAAGCAAAGGCGTGGAACCACCCCTACAGTGGACATCTATGCAGCCCTTTTGAGCTTGACAGGATGTGCCATCACTCCAATGCATGCAATGGTGGTGCTGGTGCGTGTATGCTGGTCTTCCTTCACTTCCTCTTCAACTTCACCCTTGATCTCCACCTCCAGCTTGGGGTCTTGGAGATCATCTTCCACAGGCTTCTTGCCCTTATCATTGGTGGAGACCATCGTGCTTCTAAACTTGAGATTATCTCCTAACAGAAACAGACCAAAAACGAAAACATGGCAAGAACACGATATACGGACCTCGGGGGATCCGGGGGATTATATATTACAAAGTTTAATAACAAATGGAAGGTACTGGGAGAAAACGGGTCGGAGACGGGCTCTACGGTGGCCACACCCCTTGGTGGCGCGGCCAGGTGGGACCGCGCCACGGGGTGGTGTGAGCCCCCCGGGCTCCATTTCCTTCCCTCTTTTGACTCATAATCTTCCATGTTAGATAAAAACTGCAAAAATATAAATTGAAAAGTTTTTTGCGGACCTTTTCTTACCAGAACTGTTACCTATTCAAAAACAGACTCGACAGGTTTCTGAATTTGGTCTTTAATAAATTCTTCTGGAGTCACCACTTGAATAACATCAATATATTCTTCAAAAACATAATGCTTGAGTCTTTTGACCATTCACCATCTCAATACACCATTCTCTCCTAACACTTGAAAATTTCTTTCATACAAAACTTCACACAATCTTCATTAGCAACATTAGTGCATATAAGATAATAAACCTTTGGGTTCAATTTCAACTAAAGTCCATCAAAACATAAGCTACTGTAGCAACTCCTTTCGAAAACCCAAAAGAATTCAAAAAGGAAATCGATTTAAGAGGCAAATGCAAAAATGGCAGAAATCTGTCAAAACAGACCAGTAGGTAAAGATCAATTTTTTAGAAAATCTTTTGTTGCTCAAATCAAAAAGTGCAAAACTAACGAAAGTTAAATAATAACCTAGGGCATGCGTACAAAAAATTACAGATCAGTACGACATTCTGGGATTTTTCACGATTTTTTATAGCGAAGCACAAAAATCTATTTCGGGACAGCAACTTCCCCAAATCTTACTTCTCTCTCATTAGAGGTTGATCTTGACAAAAAAACAAAAAGGATAAGGAGAGGTTATTGCAGAAGCAATAACTTCTAAGACTCAAATAAACAAAAATAAACTGAAAGCAAAAATATAATGGGTTGTCTCCCTAAAAGCTCTTTCTTTATAGCCATTAAGATAGGCATGATAATTTAAATGATGCTCACATAAGAATATGAATTGAAGTAAAAGAGAGCATCAAGAAGCAAATATACACATATTTAAGTCTAACCCACTTCCTATGCAAGGGAATTTTGTAAGAAAATAAATTATTGAAACCAGAGGCTACTAGAATAGGAAGGCAAAACAAGTGCAACATAAAGACTTTCCGCATATAGCGAGGAAACTTAATATTATTGAGATACATAAAAAAAAATTTCCCTCTCTCATAATAACTTCCAGCATCATGAGTAAATTTAACGATATAACCATCACATGAACCATAGTATCAATGATCACTCATTCTGGCAGAAAACATAGGGACACTAGCTTTCCTAGTACTACTGGGATGTGAAACAATATTAGAAGTATCCTTACAAAGGATAATGTGCCCATCTTCTACATTTTTAGTGATAAAGTCATTTGCTACTTTAGGTTCAACATATATTTGTTCATCAGGTTCTACAGCTTCTTTGTACTTTTGTTAACCATACTTGCTATCATAGAATGTTCCTTTACCTTATCTGGGAAAGGTATTTTCTCGATGTAAGGTTCAGGTAAAATAAAATCAGCAATATAAACTTCAGTATTTCTAGCAGGAACACAATTAACAATATCTTTATATGGCTCATGATACTTCTTCCATTTCTTTTTAGAAATTTCAATATAAGAGGAAAATGCCTTAAAACAATTTGCAATACTTTGAGAATCAAGACCATAAGAAACACTAATATTTTGAAATTCATCAGTTCCCGTGAAGGATTTAATGCATTCATAATCATAATTTATACCTGAATTTCTTCCTTTATCATTCTGGCATGCTTCAACATTGTCTTGAATACGGTTTAGAAGATCCCATTTGTTGGGCCACGCAGAGATAAACAAAACTTTTTCCCTACACGGTGAACCCAAGATCTAGCTCAGGTAGAAGGCCATGAGGATTACCACTAGACGCACAGTTGCGAAATCGATGAAGCACGTCGCTTGATGCAGTGCAGTCCTCACGCTCTGTTCCAGTTCCACGTCTCACGATCCGTTCCGGTTCCATGATCGTCGAAGTGCTGAACGTACAACACCTCCGCCAGTATCCACACGTACGAGGAGGAGCGCCGGTGGTGGACTGCTAGGTCCGGTACGGCGGCGATAGGACAGATTGGGGCTAGGGTTTCCAACACATGGAGTGACCTAACCTTGTGCTCTAAGCACCTGCGCCCCAGCTTATATAGGAAGTGAAAGTGGGCTCCACTCACTTGTGGCCCATTCACTAAAAGGCCTATATTAGTCCCTGCAAGTCCAACTTGCTGACTAAGTCCATGTCTCTATTTGGGTCCAACCCAAATAGATTTCCTGTTTGGTTCTAACCCAAACTTGCTCCCGCTCTTAAGTGTGTGACCCGATAGGCTCATGGTAACCTAGACACGACTCCGGGTCTCACTCATGATCGATTAGTCGGTAGCGGCTCCTAGCAGAACGTGCCGACTCCCAAGTACCAATAAGTCATGACGACATACCTTCCAATGCAACTTTCGTCTAAGTCCCTTTTGCCTCATGATATACCTTGTCGGACTATAGGCAAATGATCATCATCCCTTAAATAGTCCGACTCTCTTTCTCGATCCGAGATAAATGATTCATCCGACTAACTCTTAGTCGGTTGCCTTGGTTAACACTTAACCGAGACGCGCATGGCCATGCTTTCCGAATCATATCTTCCGAGAGGGCCTAGAGAGTATCTCTCTAGATGGAGGGGCAAAATCCCATCTTGGTCATTCACATCATGCAACTTGATTCACATTCGACCCGAACTCTGCCTATATAACTACCCATTGACGGAACAGCGTTTGACATAACCTAAGTCGGTAATCCTCAACTCGGACTATGCAATAACCTCAGGTCTAAGGATTACATTGATTGAGACATGCAAATGACGACTTTTTCATTGCATCTCAATATGGGTCAGTCTGACTCGCTAAACTCTTTAGCCGAATCCGTGTAAGTCAGAATAGCATCTCCATGCCCATGAAAAGTGGAACCTAGTCATCTGCCGACTTTCACATTGGTCTAAGTTGTGTGTCCAGCACAACCTCAATGACCAAGGACAATTAGTATGAACAACATAAATATATAGTTCCACAATCCAATCACATATTCGATGATACATATCAATAGTTCATACATGGACCATAATTTTATGAATACATTCGGAAATATCATCAACCATGATTGCCTCTAGGGCATATTCCCAATAGTCTCCCACTTGCACTAGAGTCAATCATCCGACATCACATGTCTAGGCATCTAATGCCCATTGCTCTCAGGTGCGCCTCATGCTTTGGCTGTGGAAGTGGCTTTGTCAACGGATCCGCAATGTTTGCATCCGTGTGTACCTTGCATAACTTGATATCACCTTGATCCACGAACTGGCGAATAAGGTGGTACCGCATGAGTATATGTTTTTTCTTCTGGTGTTGGCTAGGTTCCTTGGCTTGTGCAATAGCACCATTGTTGTCACCATACATGTCTAATGGATTGGAGGAGCCCTGAACCACACCAAGATCCATGAGGAAATTCCTCATCCAAACGGCTTCTTTTGCCGCCTCCGAGGCAGCAATATACTCAGCCTCTGTTGTAGACGCAGACACCGTCTCTTGCTTGGAACCTTTCTAGCTCACAGCCCCTCCGTTTATCACAAACACATATCCAGATTGCGAACGAGAATCATCCTAGTCCGTGAGATAACTCGCATCTGTGTAACCCCTTACACTGAGTTCATCCTCACCTCCATAAACCAGGAACATATCCTTAGTCCTTCTCAAGTACTTAAGGACATTTTTAGCCGCTGACTAGTGGATCTCTCTAGGGTTAGCCTGGTACTTGCTCACAACACTTAGAGCATAGGAAACATCCGACCTACTACAAATCATAGCGTACATGATGGATCCGACTTCAGAAGCATACAGAATCACACTCATCCGACTTCGCTCATCAATTGTCGAAGGACACTAAGTCTTGCTAAGTTTTACGCCATGGGACATCGGTAAGAACCCCTTCTTAGACGATTCCATGTTGAACTTCTTCAACACTTTGTCCAAATATGTACGCTGACTCAATCTAATGAGCCGCCTTGATCTATCTCTATAGATCCGGATTCCTAGTATGTAAGTTGCCTCACCCAAGTCTTTCATCGAAAAACTCCTTTCCAATGATTCCTTGGTCTCTTGCAACATCTGGACATCATTTCCAATCAGTAATATGTCATCCACATATAAGATCAGAAAGTTCACTTTGCTCCCACTAAACTTCTTGTATAAAAAAGAGTCATGATCACTCTTGATGAAGCCAAACGATTTGACTACCTCATCAAAGCAAATGTTCCAACTCCGAGATGCTTGCTTCAACCCATAAATGGATTTCCGAAGCTTGCATACCTTGTCAGCATTAGCCGGATCGACAAAACCCTCGGACTGTATCATATACACGTCCTCGGTTAAATTTCTGTTAAGGAAAGCCGTCTTGACATCCATCTGCCATATTTCATAGTCGAAATACGCTACTATAGCTAACTTGATCCGAACTGATTTAAGCATCACCATGGGAGAGAAAGTCTCATCGTAGTCAAGTCCTTGAACTTGTCGGAACCCTTTCACGACAAGCCGTGCTTTATAGATAGAAACATTTCCATCCATATCAGTTTTCTTCTTAAAGACCCATTTGCACTCGACGGGTCTTGCACCGTCTGGCAGATCAACCAAGTTCAAAACTTGATTTTCATCCATGGACTTTAACTCGGATCTCATGGCTCCAAGCCATGACTCAGAATCAGAACCCACCACCGCTTCCGAATAAGTTGCCGGCTCATCACTATCCAACATCAACACATCATGAACACTTCACAATCTTGCCGATCTTCGCAGTGTCGGTGCAGTTTCCGGCTTAGGTACCACGTCCGGCTCAACCTCTAAGGCTTTTGCCGACTCGCTGTTGGCCGGTAACTCTTGAATTTCTTCGAGATGCACCGTACTCCCACTGACTCGCCGACTGAGAAACTCTCTCTCAAGGAAGACACGGTTTTGAGCGACAAACACTTTGCCCTCTTCTCGATTGTAGAAGTAGTAGCCAAAGTTTTCCCTCGGATACCCCACAAAAATACACTTATCCGACTTGGTTGTAAGCTTGTCCGACTGAAGTCGCTTGAAAAAAGCTTCACAACCCCAAATCTTAAGAAAAGACAAACTCGGCTTGTTGCCAGTCCACATCTCATGCGGTGTCTTCTCTACCGACTTTGATGGTACTCTGTTTAGTGTGAACGCTGCAGTTTCTAGACAATAACCCCAAAATGATAAAGGCAGATATGTCCGACTCATCATTGATCATACCATGTCTAACAAGGTCCGATTTCTCCTTTCCGACACACCGTTTCTCTGCGGCGTTCCTAGAGGGGTGAGCTGAGGAACTATTCCACAACTCTTCAGATGGTCATCAAACTCATGGCTCATGTACTCGCCTCCTCGGTCTGACCGAAGAAACTTTATTTTCTTGCCAAGTTGATTATGTACCTCATTCTAGAATTCCTTGAACTTTTCAAAGGCTTCCGACTTATGTTTCATCAAGTAGATATATCCATATCTACTCAAATCATTAGTGAAGGTAATGAAGTACTCATAACCACCTCTGGCTATCGTGCTCATCGGGCCACATACATCACTATGTCCTAGTCCCAATAAGTCGGACGCCCTTTCACAACTCTTTGCAAAAGGTGTCTTGGTCATCTTGTTGAGAAGGCAGGATTCGCATGTCTCGAACGACTCCATGTCGAACGAAACTAGGAGTCCATCATCATGGAGCTTCTTCATGCCTTTCCAACTTATATGACCAAGCCGACAATGCCAAAAGTAAGTCATATTCAGATCATTTGGTTTTAAACTTTTCACATTTATGTTATAGACAGATTCACCCTCAAGATTCAAAATAAATAACCTGTCCCGGACGGGCGCAATGCCATGAAACATATCATTCAAATATAAAGAACAACCATTATTCTTAATATTCGACTCATAGCCCTGTCTCATCAAACATGAGGCAAAAATGATGTTTCGACTAAGCACTGGAACATAATAACAATTATTTAGCTCCATTAAGAATCTAGAAGGTAAATGAAGTTGCATCGTGCCGACTTCCAATGCAGCGACTCTCGCTTTGTTGCCGACTCTAATGTCAACCTCGCCTCTTGCCACGCTCCTAGTTCTTACCAGTCCCTGCAACAAATTGCAGATGTGAATGGCTGATCTGGTATCATATACCCAAGAACTACCAGGTGCATCAGCAAGATAAATGTCTATAACATTGCAAACAAGTGTACCTGAGCCGGAAGTCACACCTCCGCTCTTGGCTTTGTCAGCCAGATACTTGCTGCAATTCCTATTCCAGTGGCCATCCGACTTGCAGTAGAAGCAAGTGGATCCGGCTCCAGGAGATGGCTTAGTCCCTAAGGAAGCGCTTTGGACTGGGTCCTCCGCCTTAGCTCCCGACTTTGCCTTATTCTTCTTAGTCCAAGAACTCTTCTTAAACTTAGCCTTATTTTGCACCATCAACACTTGACTGGCACCTTTCTTGAGATTCGCCTCAGCCTGCTTGAGCATCCCATGTAATTCAGTGAGCTTATTATCCATACCATGCATGTGGTAGTTCGATATGAACTATCTATATGCACTAGGAAGAGAGTTCATAATTATGTCTGTAGCGAACTCTTCGCTAATGGGGTACCAAGTCTTTCCAGAGACTACACGTAACCAACCATCTTGATCACATGCAGATGCAGTGGATCGCCATCCTTAAGCTTGCAGCTCAACAAAGCCTGAGAGACTTGATACCTCTCAGTCTTTGCCTGAGCAGGGAACATACTTTTGAGGCTTTCGATCATATCGTAGGCCTCAACATTCTCAAACTACTGCTGCAAGTCCGGTTCCATGTGAGCAAGCATAAGACAGCTAATCTCCGTGGATACATCACAAATCCGACGGTAGGCATTAGTGGCTGCGACAGTCGCATTCTCATCCATCTCATCTGGAAGTGGGTTGTCTAGGACACGGTCCCTCTTTTGTTTTTAAGAATAATTCTCAGATTATTATACCAGTTGGTGAAGTTAGTTCCATTTAGCTTATCTTTCTCTAAGATGGTTCTCAAAGCAAAACCGGAAACCTGAGGGAGACTGCTAGGTGCCATTAATCTACAATAGAAAATATGCAGAACACTTAAGACATGTATCCATAAAAGAGCAAGCATATTAAACACTTTAATATTTATGCTCCCACTAGTACCAACACCCCTCCGATGGTTACTTAGTGATTCAGGACCCTAAATAAACAAGTCGACTAGTGAGCTTTAGCATCACCGCTAGCCGTCAAGTGATCTAGACAGACAACTCCTTATCAATCGTATCTCATACGACTCCTATTGGATGGGTGGCATCACATGCCCCATCTCCCATCTGACTTTCCCCAAGTCCCACAACCGTTGTGATAGACCTATCTAGATTACCAAGTGCTTCCGCTGTAAGAGTCTGACTCGAACCCACCTAGTCGAAGAGAATTGATAGCACCTCAATTTTATGATCCCACTACCAAAAATGTCCGACTTATGATGGTGCAGCACTGGCGGGGAAACTGACTAGACCTTCTTTGAGGGATTGCTTTCTACCAACTATCTAATAGAGGTAAAAACAGAGACATAAACATAACACACAATAAAGAAATTATAATGTGAAATGGTATGGCTCTCTTCATGGCGATCTCCACTCCACAAAGACTGTAATCCGACTCGTATCAACTCTTGTCACGTGTCGTCTTACACCATGTAGCCGACTTGCACATCGACTTGCATGCCTTCCGGATTCTGCAAACAGCTACACTACCTTGTAAAGCAAATTACACAGAGAATCCGACACGCAGGCCGCTATACAATAAAGTGACAGCACCTAGGCTCCAACCGGCTGACAAAAACCCGTGATACACAGATCACGTATGGATTACACACATCACATGCATACAAGCCATACTATTCACAACATCATCCTGCAAAAACAAGTTATGCATAGATAAGATATCTACCGGCGTTGTGAAAACTCGCAACGACATCCAAGACGCTACGACAGGGCGAAGCCGGCGGTCCCGCTAGCCGGATAGCGGGCAGGGATTGAGTTCCGAAAAAACAGGTCGCATCTACATTCTGGACATGGATTTCATCATCGGATAAAACAATTTTACCCAAATCCGATCCGTACTCCGATTTGACCAAACTCTTTGATCTTCGATCACCGCATCCGGATTTGCGTGTCACAGTCTACCCCGATGGAGGAAACCGACCAGTAGGGGTATGTCGTTCCACAACCTTAGCAGTAAGATCACGGAAACCGGATCATCCAATTCCCCAAGTACAGTTGATTTAATCAACCTCGTACAAAACCGATCTACCTCATAAATCGACCACCAAAACTACAATTAGATCCAATCTAACGCTAACCGCATATCACATATGCAAGATCTTGAGCCTAAAACCAGAAGCTATCGCTCTGATACCACTGTTGGGCCACGCAGAGATAAACAAAACTTTTTCCCTAAGCGGTGAGCCCAAGATCCAGCTCAGGTAGAAGGCCACGAGGATTACCACTAGACGCGCAGTTGCGGAATTGATGAAGCACGTCGCTTGATGCAGTGCAGTCCTCACGCTCCGTTCTGGTTCCACGTCTCATGATCCGTTCTGGTTCCACGATCGTCGAAGTGTTGAACGTACAGCACCTCCGCCAGTATCCACACGTACGAGGAGGAGCGCCGGCGGTGGACTGCTAGCTCTGGTACGGCGGCGACAGGACGGACTATGGTTAGGATTTCCAACACATGGAGTGACCTAACCTTGTGCTCTAAGCACCTGCACCCTAGCTTATATAGGGAGTGAAAGTGGGCTCCACTCACTTGTGGCCCATTCACTAAAAGGCCTATATTAGTCCCTGCAAGTCCAACTTGCTGACTAAGTCCATGTCTCTATTTGGGTCCAACCCAAATAGATTTCCTGTTTGGGTCTAACCCAAACTTGCTCCTGCTCTTAAGTGTGTGACCCGACAGGCTCACGGTAACCCGGACACGATTCCGAGTCTCACTCGTGATCAATCAGTCGGTAGCGGCTCCTAGCAGAACGTGCTGACTCCCAAGTACCAATAAGTCATGACGACATACCTTCCAATGCGACTTTCGTCTAAGTCCCTTTTGCCTCACGATATACCTTGTCGGACTATAGGCGAATGATCGTCATTCCTTAAATAGTCTGACTCTCTTTCTCGATCCGAGATAAATGATTCATCCGACTAACTCTTAGTCGGTTCCCTTGGTTAACACTTAACCGAGACGCGCATGGCCATGCTTTCCGAATCATATCTTCCGAGAGGGCCTAGAGAGTATCTCTCTAGATGGAGGGGCAAAATCCCATCTTGGTCATTCACATCACGCAGCTTGATTCATAGTTGACCCGAACTCCGCCTTTGTAACTGCCCATTGACGGAACATCGCTTGACATAACCTAAGTCGGTGATCCTCAACTCGGACTATGCAATAACCTTAGGTCTAAGGATTACATTGATTGAGACATGCAAATGACGACTTGTTCGTTGCATCTAAATATGGGTCAGTCCGACTCTCTAAGCTCTTTAGCCGAATCCGTGTAAGTCAGAATAGCATCTCCATGCCCATGACAAGTGGAACCTAGTCATCTACCGACTTTCACATTGGTCTAAGTTGTGTGTCCAGCACAACTTCCATGACCAAGGACAATTAGTCTGAACAACATAAATATATAGTTCCAAAATCGAATCACATATTCGATGATACATATCAGTAGTTCATACATGGACCATAACTTTATGAATACATTGATAAATATCATCAACCATGATTTCCTCTAGGTCATATTCCCAACACCATTTAGCTTCTTCTTCCATACGTGTAAATGATCCAGCACAAGAAGCATCCAATAAATCCTTATCGTGAAGAGAATGCCTTGCATAAAAGTTATTGATAATAATATTATTAGGGAGCTCATGAATAGGACATTTGAGCATTAGTAACTTCAATCTCCCCCAAGCTTGGGCGATACTCTCTCCATCACGAGGCCAAAAGTTATATATTTGATTCCAATCTTTATGAATCTCATTAGAAGGATAAAATTTGGAATAAAATAGAGGTACAATTTCCTCCCATTCAAGAGATTGGCCATTCTTTAGCAGCTTATACCATTCCTCAGCTATGCCTTTCAATGATAACAAGAATAACTTTTTCTTGATCTGTTGTAATACCTACACACTTGAACAATCCGCATAATTCATGTATAAAGAGAAAATGATCACCAGGATGGACAGTTCCATCTCCAAAATAGTAGTTATCCACAACACGATCAACAATTTTTGTAGGTATTTTAAAAGTATCATTTTCAACAGGAGGTGGTTCATCTACTACCTTAGCAGTGGTAGTAGCATTACCAAATAAGAAACTAAGTGAACTATCCATATTGAGAATAAAGTAACAAACAGAAATAAACGATACTCACAGTAGAAGTTTCCTTTACCAGTTCCACTCTTTAATAGCGCTTCACTCCCCGGCAAAGATGCCAGAAAATAGTCTTGATGACCTGATACATTGCAAATGTATCTATAATTTTTGATGTTCCATGCTTGGTTTTATCCACTCTCTTGTGTTTTGTCCACACTTTGGAGTACTTTTCATATGATTTCTTGGATTAACCTATAACAAGAGCCACAGTGCCAGCTTCCTGTTTTCTATAATTTTTGGTTCCACGAAAGTCAGAAAATGAAAATTCTCGGAATTGGACGGGACAAAAGCCAAAGTGCCTATTTTTTCGGAAGTCATCAGATGCCAGAATATGAGACAGAGAGGGGCCAGAGGCCGGCCACACCACCTGGCCGCGCGGCCAGGCTGGGCCTGCGCCAGGGGGTGGTGTGGTGGCCCCTGGCACCCCCTCGGCCTCCCCTTCTGACTATAAGATGCCCTCGGGACGAAAACCCTAAGTGCCTGATAAAAAATCCACGAAAGAGTCTGTAGCCACCGTCATCTCCATCCCTAGATCGAGAGGGATCTGAAGCTCTTCCCGACACCTTGCCGGAGAGGGGAATTCACCCTGGAGGCCTTCTTCACCACCATGCAAGCCTCCGGTGTGATGCGTGAGTAGTTCATCCTTGGACTACGGATCCATGTAGTAGCTAGATGGCTGGTTCTCCTCCTTTGTGCTTTCATGTCTAGATCTTGTGAGCTCCGTTCATGATCAATATCATCTATTTGTAATTCTGCATGTTGTGTTTGCGGGGATCCGATGGATATTGAGATGCTATTTCAGATTGATTATTGATTCTATCATGTCTTTGTTATTTGTGATCTTGCATGCTTTCTTTTGTTAGTAGCTATCTTGGCCAAGTAGATGCTAGCAACTCCAAGAGTTAGTACTTATGCTCGATAGTGGGTTCATGCCTCTGCTAATCTGGGGAAGTGACAGAAATCTCTAAGGTACTAGATGTGTTGCTGCTACTAGGGAGAAAACAACAATCCTTTGTTCATAGAACAATCATATTGTTTACTTTACACGCAGTTCATAAAGCAATAATTTGTTGCTTGCAACTTAATACTGGAGGAGGTTCGGATGATAACCTGAAGGTGGATTATTAGTCATAGATGCAGTTGGATGGCGGTGTATGTATAATGTTGTAATGCCCAATCTAGTCTCAAAGGATTCAAGATGATTAGTATATGCATGTATTGCTTTCTCGATGTTTGTCAATTGCCCCGCTGTAATTTGTTCACCCAGCATGTTATCTATCTTAAGGAAAGCCACCTCTAGTGAACTATGGATCCCGGTCCTTGTCTTTTACATACAATCTATAAACTTTTACTGCTTTGTGTTTACTTTCTGCAAACTTTTACTTCTTTCCATTCGATTCGTTTAATCCTTTGTTTTCAACAAAACACGGTGAGATTGACAACCTCATCGCAAGTTGGGGACAAAGTTCTGTGGTTGTGTTGTGCAGGTCTCCACATTGCTACTAGCACCGGTAGTGCGCCCTACCAAAGCTCAGCTAGTAACACATTTGGGGTATTTCCTTGCTCCTACTGGTTCGATTAAACCTTGGTTTCATAACTGAGGGAAACTTGCTGATGTGCTCATCATACCTTCCTCTTGGGGTTCCCAACGAGCTCTACATCAATTTCTCCAGCATTTTTCTAGGCGCCATACACAGAGCCATCAAGCATTTTTCTGGCGCCATTACCGGGGAATCAAGGACATCTTCACATGGGGAGTCCCTCATAACCAATATCTTTACTTTGTTATTTTTGTTTTGCTTAGTTTCTGTAACAACCTCGGACCCTACGCTCTAAGTTCAAGCCTGGATGAACCCAAAAGTGGTTAAAGTAGTACAGTGGGGGCGCAGGGCCACCCACGTGTAGGCCCGTCGGCCGCCCTAACCACTTCCAAGAACATCGGGACAAGAGCGAGCGGCGTAGGCAACATGCGAAGAGATCAAATACATACACAAGTGAGTATGTATGCAAGCTACCTTACAACAGTTCTCAGAGCCATTCCATCTAAAAGAAATAGAAATATTGCAACGCCATACGGCAAGATCCAAATATCCTAGATAGAGATAATAGTGTAGGATAGCTCCTCATATATCAATCAACAGAGTATCAAGCGGAAGCGGGAAACAAGATCTGAGTACGGACAAGAAGCAAATCGGCATAAGATGCCACATAAATAAGCACATCCCGCCCATAGATCTCACGGATCCCCATCCCCGCAATCTATACACCAAGTGATTGTTGCCAACATCATCTGTCTCCTCCACCCAGTATCCATCTTGCGAATACACATGTTCATCCGAATCAAACAATTTATCGTGTGAGACCCTAGGGGTACTCAACAAGTCTTTATGCCTCTAAAGGGGACATATACCTGGGGTGACGCAATTGCAGCAAAAGATAATAACTAACAATTCTATAGATACTCGCTAACCATCCGCCTAACCAACGATAGGCGGATGTCCGTTAATTAGAAACAACAGTTATAACAGTATAAAGTAACAGATCCATCCTCCTTCTCGCTTACCAACGAGAAAGCGGACGAACAACCCATCCGTTGGCAGTTTTATTAACCATTCCATGAGTATTGCACAAATTACTAGTCCGATGTTTAGTCAAATTGAAGCGGTACTTTAGTTATGCTTGTCTATGATCGAGAAGCTGTGCTCCAAGTCGTCCATAACCGCGGACACGGCTTTCAGAAAGATTTACCCTGTATGGGTACACAAATAACAACACACACTCGATCAACCTCGGAAAAACCAACTCAAAACCAAACGAGGCATTCACGACAAAGCGATCACAGGATTCATTAAATATTTCAGGGGCCACCCCACTAAGCTACCCGCAACAAAGTTGGCCCGCTCCGGAACGGACCCAGGGTTTGTGTGGACGGCGGTAAACGATTGGGAACCCGAAAGTGTGACTGGGCTTGTCGATACAGCAAAAACGTGTCACGATCCAAAACAGTACAGGTGCTCCACACACAATCTTAAATAAAACTGTAAAGCATGGCATAAGTACAGGATAGTAATAAAGCCCCAAACTACTTTGTGGCCCCAAGAAATAGAAATGAATCAAGCTCTGGCTCAGGGGGGTCCATAAGGCCTCCCGGATATGGATAGTGCGAATAGTCAAGGAACAGGAATCAAGTACTCGGTGTCCTACGGGACATAAGTGAGCATGAAAAACCAAATAACAGGTATTGCCCACCGGTGCCTCTTTCATTAGTTATCCCATACTACTCAGGTTAAGTGGTTTAGGTACCTCGTTATCTATCAGACTCTCACATACCCTACACATGCTGTTCTACGACCCGCATGGCTCAAACAACTCCTGTAATAATGGCTCATGGGATGGAGGAACAAGCTCGGTGGGGTTTAAAATAAAGGCTATGCAGTACTTGGGATTCAATTTAATGCATTCACGACTCAATGATGCAAGAATAAGATAGAAGCAATAGGTACTATATATATGCAAGCATGTGGTAGTGCTTGCCTGGCAGCTCAGTTGAAGCGAGGGATGGATCTGGGTAATACTCCTGGGATTCCTGATATTTCCCCTGCTCGGCGTCTATTCGAAATAAGAACCAAACAAACAAGGGCCAACATAAATAAGGTGCACAATCATATGAATAAAATGCGACAAGCAAACAAGCATGCAATGATGAATGATGCACAATTTACATGGCAATAATATAGCATGGCAAGGGTGAGGTGTGGGGACAAGAATAAATCATTTTATTAAGTTTTTAGTCAAATTTTATTACCATAACACTTGCTGTCCACTTAATATTTAGATGATGCGTGCTGCAAATCATATCATGGAATGCATAGTTAGAATGGGCTCGTCGCACTGATCGATTTAGACATATTATTTGTCAAATTTGGAGTTATAAAATTAAAGTTATTAATTAATTAAGAAAAGGCATTTTTATTGCAATTAAACAATTTCGAAAATTTCAATTAGCCAAACATTAAATTGGATGGCAGATTTGAATTCCTCACATTTTTCTGATCAAGAAACACATATCATATGCATTATTTGGAATTTTCAAATAAAAGATATAAATTTCTGGATTTAAAACATATTAAACATATCTGAAATTATTTTTGTTAAACAGAAAAAGAACAGACACTTTTTGTACTCAGAGGGATCTAGCCCGAGTCATAGACAGGTGGGGTCGCGCTGAGCTGGCGAAAACAGCGGGCGGCAGACTTTTCTCACCGCGCGTTCAGCCAGCTACAGCAGCTGACAAGCGGGCTCGTCCCTCAAACAGACCCACCAGCCAGTGGTTGAGAGTGCAGCTGCCACGCGGCGCGGACGGGGGCTGCGGGTTGAGGCTGTGAAACCGGCGGTGCCTTTTCATAAAAATGCCACCGCGGATGACATGTGGGTCCAGGCTGGAGCGTGGGTTGATGAATCAAAAAGCTGCGGTACCTTTTTGCAAAAATGGCCACAGAGGCAGACAGGCGGCCCCGGGCTGGACCGCGGGTTGCGCATGCAAAAAGGCAAGGAGGTTTTGAGAAAGTGCCACCACGCACTATTTTTCTTCTCAGCGTTATCTGACGAAACTGAAGATGCAGCGCGCGGCACGGAAAAATAGGCGCGGCACGGACTCGATCTTGCGATCTAGCGCGCGCGGCGGCGGCTACCGCTGCGGCTAGGGGGGTTTGATGTTAGGTACCAGCTACACGGCATGGTTAAACTACTGCGGCGCAACGTCGGGAACATGATCGCGAGCGCGGTGCACCGAGGGCGCTCGATGGATGGCCGACGCGTCTAGGTAGAGATCGACAGCGGGAGGATGTCAGGGGGAAGCGGAGTCTCACCGGGAGTGGGTTGGAGGTGGTGGTTCGAGCCGGGAAACAGGGGATCGCCGGGGGAGCTGGCGGTCGGCAGGTTAGGGTTTTTCTCGGTCATGTCGGCGTGCAGCGGGGCTGGACCTCCTCCTCCTCGTCTCCGTGTACAGGGTGATGCTGGTGCGTGGCTTGTCCTTCCCCAACAACCAACGCCTTGCCCGCCTCCTGCAAAGGTGGTGGACACGAGTAGGAGCCGACGGTGGGGGTGTAGATGGGAGAGGGGAAGAAGGGCAGCGGCAGATGGGGAAGGAGGGGCGGCAGGGCCCTATGGATCTGGTGTGCAACCAGGCAAGGGAGAGGGGGAGATAAGGTCGAGAGGGAGGGGAGTGCTGCCGTGGGGGTCGGTGTGGAAAAAGGTGGGATGGCCACCTTTTCTCCTCACGTGTTCAGCTAGGCTCGGGAGGCCAGGGGAGGTGCTGCAGCTGGGCCAGAGGGGACGGAGCAGGTGTGGCTCGGGTGGGGTCTGCCTGACAGCGAGGGAGAGAGGAAAAGAGAGGGGGTCTCGGTTAGGTGATGTTGAGCAAGGCTCCGCCTAGGGTTTAGGTTAGAGGGGGTGGCTCGGCATGGAGTAGAAGGGGATGGGTTGGGGCCGAACCAGGCCACAAGGCTGGTGGTGGTCTTGGTTTGGGGAGAGGGAAAGAGGTGGTGAGGTGAGGGTGTAGCTAGGTTTAGTGATGGCTAGGGTTTAGGGTTAGGGCTTTACAAGCTCTCACAAGATCAAGCATGGGGTGATGAGATTATGGAGGTGAGGTAGGAGCAGGGTTTTAGCTAGATTAGGTTGTGGGAAGGTGAGCTAGAGAGAGAGGAGGGATCGGCCAAGCTAGGTGGAAGAGAAGGTTTAAGATAGAGATTAAGAAAAGGTGCTCATGTATAGATGGGGTAGGATAGCTAGGCATTAAGGCATGTGGATAAGGAGGCCCACATACATGCACAAGAGATAAGTGTAGGTTTGCAAGGTGGGTTTGAGTTAAATTCCAACAAAACAAAAGAGGTCAAGTAAGAGAGAAAAGACATGAGAGGAAACATGTGTGCATGGCCCATGCATTGTGATAAATGCTCAAACCATGCAATTTAAACAAGCTTCCCATTATTCCAAAAGGCTCCACAAACATTCATGGAAGCTTCTTCACCTCATGTAGCAACATCAAAGAATGGGCATGCATCAATTTTCAAGGTGACCATGGTAGTGTGTATGTGCCACTAATGTGAATATAGCCACCATGAATTCAAGCATAGCCATAGCTTTAAATAGAGACATACAAGGTAGAAAGAATGATATTTCTACTCTACATGGCATTCAAAGGTGACCATGTATGCCTCCACATACCACCTTGTGAAAACAAGGAGGGAAGCATGTAGAACAAAAGAAGGGACCCATCCCAATTATTTATGAGCTAGATGTAAACCCAAATAAAATGCAAAGCCCACATATAGTTGGATGGTGGAATTTATGGGGTGGTGACAAACAAAGGTGGTTGAGTTAATAAAAGATATGCCCCCAACTCAACTTGGGCATCAAGCATTTATCGAGAAACAAATACAATATATCAAGAGGCAAATACAATTAATAAATGCATATGAGACAAGATCCAAAAGAAAAGGGGTTTTATATGATGCTCAAAATGCAAGGTGGCATGATGACATGAGCATGATATAATTATGATGCAACAATTATATGTAGGAAGTAGCATTTTATTATTAGACCATGTAGCATTACAGATGTTAGACAGATGGGATGCTACAACTCTCCCCCACTAAACATGAATCTTGCCCCGAGATTCTAGGAAGAAGAAGAAGAAGACACGAAGAGGGTAGGACACTTGGCACGAAGCTCATCCTCGCGTTCCCAAGTGGCTTCATCAACGGAATGGTGCGACCATTGTACCTTGCAGAAATTGATAGACTTGTTGCGAGTCTTCCTTTCTACGACTTCTAGGATTTTTGTGGGGTGTTCTTGATAAGACAGATCTTCTTGGAGATTGATAAGCTCATGGTCCACGGTCCTGCCGGGATCCTTGAAGCACTTCTTGAGTTGAGAGATATGGAAAACATCATGGACCTTGAGTTTTTCAGAGAGCTCAAGAGCATAAGCAACTTCTCCTCTTCTTCCACGAACTTTGAAAGGACCGATGTATCTAGGAGCCAGCTTTCCTTTGATACCAAACCGGTGCGTGCCTCTCATGGGAGTGACACGAAGGTAAACGAGATCACCAGGGACATACTCCATGTCCGTGTGCTTTCTGTCATAGTTGCTCTTCTGGCGACTTTGAGCAACCTTTAGGTTTTCAAGAATGATGTGAACCTTCTCTTCCGCTTGAGTTACAATGTCAGGGCCAAATAATGTTCTTTCACCTGCGCCCGACCAACCAATCGGAGTTCTGCATTTGCGTCCATAGAGAACCTCAAATGGTGCCATCTTTAGACTCTTTTGGAAGCTATTGTTGTAAGAGAACTCAGCATAAGGAAGGCATTCTTCCCACTTCATGCCGAAAGAGAAGACGCAAGCACGGAGCATATCTTCCAGAATCTGATTGATCCTTTCAACTTGTCCTTGCGACTGAGGGTGGTAGGAAGTGCTGAAGTTCAACTTTGTTCCCAAAGCATTTTGGAAACTTCCCCAGAACTTGGAAGTGAAGATGCTTCCATGGTCTGAGCTGATCTCAAGAGGAACCCCATACAGAGAGACAATTCTGTTGATATAGAGCTCAGCCAACTGAATTGCAGAAATTGTTTCCTTGACGGGAAAGAAGTGAGCCACTTTAGAAAGCCTGTCGATGACAACAAAGATTGCATTGTTGCCTTTCTGCAACCTTGGAAAACCAGTTATGAAGTCCATCTCTACTTTCTCCCATTTCCATTCCGGAGGCTTCAATGGTTGTAGAAGACCGGAAGGTTTCTGATGGACAGCTTTAACTCTGCGGCAGACATCACACTCTGAGACATACTTGGCACAATATCGTTTCAATCTAGGCCACCAATATTGTGTTTTCAAGTCCATGTACATCTTAGTGCTGCCAGGGTGGATAGAAAGAACAGAATCATGAGCTTCTTTGAGAACTTGCTCCCTCAAACCCGGATGCTTCAGAACGAACATCCGGTGCTCAAAGAATAGCGTGCCTTGGTCATCGACGTGGAAGGACTCATACTTCGGCAGCTGAATGTTGGAGATGATCTTTTTGGTGTAAGGATCACCAAGTTGAATGGAGCGAACTTTTTCTTCCAAGAGAGGGGTTGCCAGAAGATTCAGAAGATACCCTTGATCCACAATTTCAAGGTTGAGCTGGCGGAATTCCTCGCACAAGAGAGGTTGTTGTTCTTCCACCATGAGGTTGTTGACATAAGCTTTTCGGCTGAGAGCATCGGCCATCACATTAGCTTTGCTCGGAGTGTAGTTGATTCTCAGATCGAAATCATTAATTGCTTCAATCCACCTCCTCTGACGAAGGTTGAGATCAGGTTGTGTGAAGATATACTTCAGACTCTTGTGATCAGAAAAGATATCACAACGGTTGCCAAGCAAGTAGTGCCTCCATACTTTTAAAGCAAAGACAACTGCCGCGAGTTCGAGGTCATGTGTAGGATAGTTGATCTCATGCGTCTTCAAATGTCGAGAGGCATAAGCAACAACTTGTTTTTCTTGCATAAGGACCGCACCCAATCCTTGCAAGGAGGCGTCATAGAATATCTGGAAAGGCTTTGATGTATCTGGAGGAATCAAGACTGGAGTGGAAGTGAGCTTCTCTTTGAGTGTTTCAAAGCTAGCTTGACATGCAGGAGACCAAAGGTATTTCTTGCCTTTCTTGAGGAGATCGGTAAGAGGCTTCGCAATCTTCGAGAAGTTCTGAACAAAGCGACGACAGTAACTAGCCAAACCAAGGAAACTCCAGACTTCTTTGACATTTTTGGGTGGAAGCCACTCAATAATTGTCCGAACAGTTTCTGGGTTGACGGCAATGCCCTTAGCAGAGATGACGTGCCCCAGATAGGTGACTTCAGGCAGGTAGAACTCACACTTGGAGAACTTTGCATACAGGCGGTTCTCACGAAGCTTGTTTAGGACACACCGAAGGTGTTCTTTATGTTCTTCCTTTGACTTAGAATAGACTAGAATGTCATCCAGATAGACCACAACGAACTTATCAAGATACTCCATGAAAACCGAGTTCATAAGCCTCGAGAAGGTGGCAGGTGCATTGGTGAGACCGAAGGACATGGTCGTGTACTCGTACAGGCTATAGCGGGTGGTGAAAGCTGTTTTGGGAACATCTTCCTTGCGAATCTTGATTTGATGGTATCCACTTCTCAAGTCAAGCTTAGAGAATACCACAGCTCTAGCTAGCTGATCGAAGAGATCATTAATCCGCGGAAAGGGATATTTATTCTTAATGGTTTTAGCATTGAGAGCCCGATAGTCAACACAAAGTCTATCAGTCCGGTCTCGCTTCTTCACAAAGATTGTTGGGCTACCCCAAGAAGAAGTGTTGTGCTAAATGAAACCCAACTTCTCTTGTTCATCAAGCTGACGTTTGAGTTCAGCCAACTCAGCAGGACCCATTTTATAAGGCCGCTTGGAGATAGGAGTGGTTCCAGGTTCAAGCTCAATCACGAACTCGACCTCTCGGTTAGGAGGCATACCTTGTAACTCTTCAGGAAAAACATCTGGGAACTCACGGACCACCGGAACACTCTGAATAGCATCCATAGCATCATCATTCAGAGCCACCAAAGAGAAAAGTTAAATTGCAGGAGCCAGACTTGGAGAATAGACTATATGGCCTTCAGGAATTTTCAGAGAAACCGAGCGTTCAGCACAATCAATCACAGCTGCATTTGCTGTTAACCAATCCATGCCCAAGATAACATCAATGTCAGAATTGCCCAGAATAATTAAGGAAGCCGGGAACGAAGAGCCACCAATCTCAATTTGATTGCCATGGCTGATATGAGCAGCCCTCATGTTTGACCCAGGAGATTGTACCACGAGACGATGCAATAGAGTACCCGTAGCCAGATCATGCTCATGTGCAAACTTGTGAGAAACAAAAGAATGCGAAGCACCAGAATCAAACAAAACTCGTGCAGGGACTGAGTGAACGGGAAGCGTACCCATCACAACTCCAGGTGCATGTTCACCTTGAGCGACGTTGACACAGTTGGCATGAGCAACAGTGGACCCGGGCTTGGTGTTGATGTTGAGAGCCCGAGGTGGAGGTGCACGAACCATAGAAGAACTTGCTGCAGGTCTTGGAGGTGGTGGAGGAAGAGCTTTGTTGTTCATGGGACAACTCCAGTGTTGATTCCCAATGTTCCCACAAGTGTAACAAGCACCAGGTGGACGTGGAGCAGCGTAGCCAGGGACTCCGCCAGGCGCTCCAGGGTAGTTGTGGTTGTAGCCCCTAGGAGCCGCGGTGAAGGAGTTTGGTGGCCTTGCCGCGTAGCTTGAAGGTCTTGGTGGAGCCGGGAGCGGCGGTGCAGTATTAGGAACCCACACGCGGCGCTTAGAAGGAGCTGTCATAGCTGAAGAGCTTGCTGCGTCACGACTGTGTTTCTTGGACTCCTCGAACACTTGCCTACTGGCTTCTTCCTGTAGAGCTGTATATTGGAGTTCCAGAAAAGACCCCGGCCTTGCATGAGTGATTGCATATTTGATAGATGCATTGAGCCCTTGCCTGAACCTCTTTTGCTTCTTCTTGTCATCAGAGATCTCATCGCCACCATACCAAGAAAGATTCATGAAGTTTCTGATATAGGTGTTGACATTGTCATTGCCCTGCTTGAGGTTGAGAAACACTTCCTTCATCCTTTCCATGACAATTTCTGACAGATATTGCTCTTTGAAAGCCCCAGTGAACTGCTCCCAAGTAGGCTGAAAACCAGAGTGGTTTGCCTTCAGGTAATTCTCCCACCACAGATCTGCGTCTCCCTTTAGAAGGTGAGAGGCACATTTTACCCATTCTTGCTCAGGAACATCAGCAGTCATCAGCAACCTTGACATCTCACGCAGCCAATCATCAGCATCTAGTGGCTGATCAGACACCTCAAAGTGGCGCGGGTTAAACTTCAGAAAGCCCTTGATGTCTCCTCGCTTGGGAGGTGGAGGTAGCGGAACAAACTCATTCCTCCTGACACTTTCTTCAAAGCGTTGCTGGTTCTGCTGCATTGTTCCCAAGGCATTAGCAATACTTGCCAACGAAGGCCCCAGTTCAGGTGGTATGTCCTCCTCAGTACAGCGTGGTGGTGCCATCCTATGATTGATATAAAACTCAAGTCAGTACCATAATGGAGAATAATAATAATCCAAAATAGTACCAAAATTGAATTAACCAAGATTAAAGGATACAAATTACTAAGATGATATTAAAATATCAACAAAGTTCAAAGCACCTAGAAGATAGTAAGCATATCGCACACGACTGAGCAAGGAGTGTGGTACACAAAGCTATGAAAGAAAAAATTTCCGCAAATTTCGGCATTAAAATACCACTATATGCGCAAAACCACTTAACGAATCAAGATTAGTAACTCTACCAATTCAATATACAAGAGTGAATGATAAAAGTAGTGGTATGGTCGCGACTCCATCCCGCACTCAAATCATTACTCCGCACATGAATAAGTAAAACACATATCCCAACTCCCTTCCTTCTTAAGATGAACCTAAAGATTAGCAACTACGGAAACAAACACCCCAAACAAGATAGCGTCGGATAACAAAGAGTAAGACATATCGCGTCGGTTTACAAAAGTCTGTTGGTATGGAATGTACCACTAGTTGATAACCAAAAGGAAGATAGCGATAACAAGTTGGATGCAACAGATAGACAAGGAATTACACACACACAACCTATGGTACTACAGAACCCAGAACACGTGAATCCTAGTTTGAATTTTAGAAGAGGATTGAAAACGTTACACTTCCTTACCAGAAAAGGGTGGGTGGGTGGGTAAGAAGAAAAGTGGAAACAGTCCTACTCTCATGTTTTGTTTTTCCCTAGTATACATAACTACCAAAATATTTGCTAGACTGACAACGACCATTTGGCTAAGACCCTGAAGGGCGGGATGGCTCTCATACCAATTGTAACAACCTCGGACCCTACGCTCTAAGTTCAAGCCTAGATGAACCCAAAAGTGGTTAAAGTAGTACAGCAGGGGCGCAGGGCCACCCACGTGTAGGCTCGTCGGCCTCCCTAACCACTTCCAAGAACATCGGGATAAGAGCGAGCGGCGTAGGCAACATGCGAAGAGATCAAATACATACACAAGTGAGTATGTATGCAACCTACCTTACAACAGTTCTTAGAGCCATTCCATCTAAAAGAAATAGAAATATTGCAACGCCATACGGCAAGATCCAAATATCCTAGATAGAGATAATAGTGTAGGATAGCTCCTCATACATCAATCAACAGAGTATCAAGCGGAAGCGGGAAACAAGATCCGAGTACGGACAAGAAGCAAATCGGCATAAGATGCCACATAAATAAGCACATCCCGCCCACAGATCTCACGGATCCCCATCCCCGGAATCTCTACACCAAGTGATTGTTGCCAACATCATCTATCTCCTCCACCTAGTATCCATCTTGCGAATACACCTGTTCATCTGAATCAAACAATTTATCGTGTGAGACCCTAGGGGTACTCAGCAAGTCTTTATGCCTCTAAAGAGGACATATACCTAGGGTGACGCAATTGCAGCAAAAGATAATAACTAACAATTCTATAGATACTCGCTAACCATTCGCCTAACAAATGATAGGCGGATGTCCGTTAATTAGAAACAATAGTTATAACAGTATAAAGTAACAGATCCATCCTCCTTCTCGCTTACCAACGAGAAAGCGGACGAACAACCCATCCGTTGGCAGTTTTATTAACCATTCCATGAGTATTGCACTAATTACTAGTCCGATGTTTAGTCAAATTGAAAGCGGTACTTTAGTTATGCTTGTCTATGATCGAGAAACTGTGCTCCAAGTCGTCCATAACCGCGGACACGGCTTTCAGAAAGATTTACCCTGCAGGGGTGCACAAATAGCAACACACACTCGATCAACCTCGGAAAAACCAACTCAAAACCCAACGAGGCATTCATGACAAAGTGATCACAGGATTCATTAAATATTTCAGGGGGCCACCCCACTAAGCTATCCGCAAAGAAGTTGGCCGGCTTCGGAACGGACCCAGGGTTTGTGTGGACGGCGGTAAACGATTGGGAACCCGAAAGTGTGATTGGGCTTGTCGATACAGCGAAAAAGTTTCACGATCCAAAACAGTACAGGTGCTCCACGCACAATCTGAAATAAAACTGTAAAGCATGGCATAAGTACAGGATAGTAATAAAGCCCCAAACTACTTTGTGGCCCCAAGAAATAGAAATGAATCAAGCTCTGGCTCAGGGAGGGTCCATAAGGCCTCCCGAATGTGGATAGTGTGAATAGTCAAGGAACAGGAATCAAGTACTCGGTGTCCTACGGGACACAAGTGAGCATGAAAAACCAAATAACAGATATTGCCCACCGGTGCCTCTTTCATTAGTTATCCCATACTACTCAGGTTAAGTGGTTTAGGTACCTCGTTATCTATCAGACTCTCACATACCCTACACATGCTGTTCTACGACCCGCATGGCTCAAACAACTCCTGTAATAATGGCTCATGGGATGGAGGAACAAGCTCGGTGGGGTTTAAAATAAAGGCTATGCAGTACTTGGGATTCAATTTAATGCATTCACGACTCAATGATGCAAGAATAAGATAGAAGCAATAGGTACTATATGTATGCAAGCATGTGGTAGTGCTTTCCTGGCAGCTCAGTTGAAGCGAGGGATGGATCTGGGTAGTACTCATGGGATTCCTGATATTTCCCCTGCTCGGCGTCTATTCGAAATAAGAACCAAACAAACAAGGGCCAACATAAATAAGGTGCACAATCATATGAATAAAATGCGACAAGCAAACAAGCATGCAATGATGAATGATGCACAATTTACATGGCAATAATATAGCATGGCAAGGGTGAGGTGTGGGGACAAGAATAAATCATTTTATTAAGTTTTTAGTCAAATTTTATTACCATAACACTTGCTGTCCACTTAATATTTAGATGATGCGTGCTGCAAATCATATCATGGAATGCATAGTTAGAATGGGCTCGTCGCGCTGATCGATTTAGACATATTATTTGTCAAATTTGGAGTTATAGAATTAAAGTTATTAATTAATTAAGAAAAGGCATTTTTATTGCAATTAAACAATTTCGAAAATTTCAATTAGCCAAACATTAATTTGGATGGCAGATTTGAATTCCTCACATTTTTCTGATCAAGAAACACATATCATATGCATTATTTGGAATTTTCAAATAAAAGATATAAATTTCTGGATTTAAAACATATTAAACATATCTGGAATTATTTTTATTAAATAGAAAAAGAACAGACACTTTTTGTACTCAGAGGGATCTAGCCTGAGTCATAGACAGGTGGGGTCGTGCTGAGCTGGCGAAAACGGCGCGCGGCAGACTTTTCTCACCGCGCGTTCAGCCAGCCACAGCAGCTGACAAGCGGGCTCGTCCCTCAAACGGCCCCACCAGCCAGTGGTTGAGAGTGCAGCTGCCACGCGGCGCGGACGGGGGCTACGGGTTGAGGCTGTGAAACCGGCGGTGCCTTTTCATAAAAACGCCACCGCGGATGACATGTGGGTCCAGGCTGGAGCGTGGGTTGATGAATCAAAAAGCTGGGTACCTTTTTGCAAAAATGGCCACAGAGGCAGACGGGCGGCCCCGGGCTGGACCGCGGGTTGCGCACGCAAAAAGGCAAGGGGGTTTTGAGAAAGTGCCACCACGCACAATTTTTCTTCTCAGCGTTATCTGACGAAACTAAAGATGCAGCGCGCGGCGCGGAAAAACAGGTGCGGCACGGACTCGATCTTGCGATCTAGCGCGCGCGGCGGCGGCTACCGCTGCGGCTAGGGGGGTTTGATGTTGGGTACTAGCTACGCGGCAAGGTTAAACTACTACGGTGCAACGTCGGGAACATGATCGCGAGCGCAGTGCACCGAGGGCGCTCGACGGATGGACCGACGCGTCCAGGAAGGGATCGACGGTGGGGTTGTAGATGGGAGAGGGGAAGAAGGGCAGCGACAGATGGGGAAGGAGGGGCGGCAGGACCCTATGGATCTGGTGTGCAACCAGGCAAGGGAAAGGGGGGAGATAAGGCCGAGAGGGAGGGGAGTGCTGCCGTGGGGGTCGGTGTGGAAAAAGGTGGGACGGCCACCTTTTCTCCTCACGTGTTCAGCGAGGCTCGGGAGGCCAGGGGAGGTGCTGCAGCTGGGCCAGAGGGGACGGAGCAGGTGTGGCTCGGGTGGGGTCTGCCTGGTAGCAAGGGATAGAGGAAAAGAGAGGGGGTCTCGGTTAGGTGATGTTGAGCAAGGCTTGGCCTAGGGTTTAGGTTAGAGGGGGGTGGCTCGGCATGGAGTAGAAGGGGATGGGTTGGGGCCGAACCAGGCCACAAGGCTGGTGGAGGTCTCGGTTTGGGGAGAGGGAAAGAGGTGGTGAGGTGAGGGTGTAGCTAGGTTTAGTGATGGCTAGGGTTTAGGGTTAGGGCTTTACAAGCTCTCACAAGATCAAGCATGGGGTGATGAGATTATGGAGGTGAGGTAGGAGCAGGGTTTTAGCTAGATTAGGTTGTGGGAAGGTGAGCTAGAGAGAGAGGAGGGATCGGCCAAGCTAGGTGGAAGAGAAGGTTTAAGATAGAGATTAAGAAAAGGTGCTCATGTATAGATGGGGTAGGATAGCTAGGCATTAAGGCATGTGGATAAGGAGGCCCACATACATGCACAAGAGATAAGTGTAGGTTTGCAAGGTGGGTTTGAGTTAAATTCCAACAAAACAAAAGAGGTCAAGTAAGAGAGAAAAGACATGAGAGGAAACATGTGTGCATGGCCCATGCATTGTGATAAATGCTCAAACCATGCAATTTAAACAAGCTTCCCATTATTCCAAAAGGCTCCACAAACATTCATGGAAGCTTCTTCACCTCATGTAGCAACATCAAAGAATGGGCATGCATCAATTTTCAAGGTGACCATGGTAGTGTGTATGTGCCACTAATGTGAATATAGCCACCATGAATTCAAGCATAGCCATAGCTTTAAATAGAGACATACAAGGTAGAAAGAATGATATTTCTACTCTACATGGCATTCAAAGGTGACCATGTATGCCTCCACATACCACCTTGTGAAAACAAGGAGGGAAGCATGTAGAACAAAAGAAGGGACCCATCCCAATTATTTATGAGCTAGATGTAAACCCAAATAAAATGCAAAGCCCACATATAGTTGGATGGTGGAATTTATGGGGTGGTGACAAACAAAGGTGGTTGAGTTAATAAAAGATATGCCCCCAACTCAACTTGGGCATCAAGCATTTATCGAGAAACAAATACAATATATCAAGAGGCAAATACAATTAATAAATGCATATGAGACAAGATCCAAAAGAAAAGGGGTTTTATATGATGCTCAAAATGCAAGGTGGCATGATGACATGAGCATGATATAATTATGATGCAACAATTATATGTAGGAAGTAGCATTTTATTATTAGACCATGTAGCATTACAGATGTTAGACATATGGGATGCTACAACTCTCCCCCACTAAACAGGAATCTCGCCCCGAGATTCTAGGAAGAAGAAGAAGACACGAAGAGGGTAGGATACTTGGCACGGAGCTCATCCTCGCGTTCCCAAGTGACTTCATTAAAGGAATGGTGCGACCAATGCACCTTGCAGAACTTGATAGACTTGTTGCGAGTCTTTCTTTCTGCGACTTCTAGGATTTTTGTGGGGTTTTCTTGATAAGACAGATCTTCTTGGAGATTGATAAGCTCATGGTCCACGGTCCTGCCGGGATCCTTGAAGCACTTCTTGAGTTGAGAGATATGGAAAACATCATGGACCTTGAGTTTTCAGGGAGCTCAAGAGCATAAGCAACTTCTCCTCTTCTTCCACGAACTTTGAAAGGACCGATGTATCTAGGAACCAGCTTTCCTTTGATACCAAACCGGTGCGTGCCTCTCATGGGAGTGACACGAAGGTAAACGAGATCACCAGGGACATACTCCATGTCCATGTGCTTTCTTTCATAGTTGCTCTTCTGGCGACTTTGAGCAACCTTCAGGTTTTCAAGAATGATGTGAACCTTCTCCTCCGCTTGAGTTACAATGTCGGGGCCAAATAATGTTCTTTCACCTGCGCCCGACCAACCAACCGGAGTTCTGCATTTGTGGCCATAGAGAACCTCAAATGGTGCCATCTTTAGACTCTTCTGGAAGTTATTGTTGTAAGAGAACTCAGCATAAGGAAGGCATTCTTCCCACTTCATGCCGAAAGAGATGACGCAAGCACGGAGCATATCTTCCAGAATCTGATTGATCCTTTCAACTTGTCCTTGCGACTGAGGGTGGTAGGCAGCGCTGAAGTTCAACTTTGTTCCCAAAGCATTTTGGAAACTTCCCCAGAACTTGGAAGTGAAGATGCTTCCACGGTCTGAGCTGATCTCAAGAGGAACCCCATACAGAGAGACAATTCTATTGATATAGAGCTCAGCCAACTGAATTGCAGAAATTGTTTCCTTGACAGGAAAGAAGTGAGCCACTTTAGAAAGCCCGTCGATGACAATAAAGCCAGTTATGAAGTCCATCTCTGAAGTTATTAAGTTCCTACAAAAGCTTGCTAAAAGTCCTAATGCTAGTGCTATGAACATAGCCTTTACAAAACACATTACGGATGCTCTCATAAAGATTAAAGAAGAAAAGATGAAACATAAAGCTTCTTTTCCTATAAAACAAGAAGATGGTTGGGAACCCATCATTAATATGAAAGTGAATGACTTTGATTTCAAAGCTTTATGTGATCTTGATAGTAGTGTTTCTATTATGCCTAGAAGCATTTATGATATGCTTGATTTGCCTCCTCTTGAAGATTGTTATTTGAATGTCCCACTTGATGAATGCTAAAAAGAAACTCGTGGGGAGTCTTAATGATGTTCTTATTATGGTTAACAATGCTTATGTCCCCGTTGATTTCTATGTTTTGGATGTTGAATGCAGTGCTTCTTGTCCTATTACTTTGGGAAGACCTTTTCTTAGAATTGTTGGTGCCATTATTGATATGAAAGAAGGCACCATTAAATATCAACTCCCACCCAAGAAAGGTATAGAACACTTCCCTAAGAAAAGAGAGAAGATTTCTTTTGTTTCTCCTATGAAAATAAAATTTGGTCTTAATGCTTCTTCATTTGAGAACACTTGATTCTTTTTCTTGCTTCTTATGCCTAACTTGCGTTAAAGAAAAGTACTTATTGGAAGATAACCCAAAAGTTTTAGATGAGTCTTGGAAGTTATTACCTCTGTAATAACCGCTCCTTATCCTTTTTATTTACTTTTTGTGCCAAGAGTAACCTCTAATGAGAGAGAAGTAATGATTGAGAAAGTTGTTGTCCCGAAACAGATTTCTGTGCTTCACCGTAAAAAATTCGTGTAAAATCTCTGAATGTCTTTTTGAGGCGTGAATTTTTTTGCTTCTGCCCCAAGTTGTTATCCAACTTTCGTTAGTTCAACACTTTTTGATTTTAGCAACAGAAGGTCTTTGAAAAAATTCGTCTTTACCTGCTGGTCTGTTTTGACAGATTTCTGCATTTGCTTCTTGTTGGTTCCTCTTTGAGTTCTTTTTGAGAATTGAGCTTTTTGAGGGAAGTGCTACAGTAGCTAGTGTTCTAATGGAAGTTTATTTGGTGTTAGAACTGAACCTTAAGACTTATTTATCTTGAGTGCACTAATGTTGCTAACAAAGATTGTGTGAAGTTTTGTATGAAGGAAAAAATTTCAGGTGTATGGAAGGAATGAGTAATGAGATGAAGGATGGACTAAAGCTCAAGCTTGGGGATGCCACACGTGTCACCCCAATAAGTATCCAAGAAGTACAAGCGTCAAAGCTTGGGGATGCCCAAGGCATCCCCTTCTTCATCAATAAAAATCCTAGGTTTCTTCCAAACGCTTCATTTTTATTGTTTCATGCACAGTTGTGTTGTTCTTGGAGCGTCTTCTTCTTCGTTTTCGTTTTGGTTTTTCGTTTCCTTTGGTTTTCTTAGTTTGCTGAATAAATTGGTTGGACCCCCTCTTTCATACATTGGTTTGCAAATAGTTTGGTTCGGTTTGAAAAAGAGTAGGAAAGTTCATACTTATGTGGTAAAAATAGCTTGTTTTTGACTGTGGCTTATGCTTTGTCATGCCATGCTTGATATTGTTTTGGCTTTATGCTTAGTATTCTTTGTTGTAGCATGACTTGTTATAAACAATTGAGATTGCTTAATGTGCCTTGGATGAATCATGCATTGTTTTAGCATATTAAAGCATAGTATAGTAGTATTCTCCTTTGATGCTTTATTTGGGCTGACTTGGCGCATGCTCACATCATGTTATGACTATCTCAAGTCACCATAGCCTTTATGATCCTTTAGTTTTCAACTTGTAGTATCACTTTATGCTTTTATCAATGATGTTTTGTCGCTCTGCATGATTCTGACCATTATTGCTCTCTTAGTTTGTCGCTCCCAGTCTTTTGCTAGCCTCCACCACCAAGTATGAGTTCCACTCATGCATCCAACTCCTTAAACCAAGTTATTCCAAAGAGTCCACCATACCTACCTACTAGCTTATGCTATTCCAAGTATATTCATGCTTTTGTTTACCTTCCAAATTAAACTTGTTATGAGAAAACTAGTGATTAAAGCTCTCACAAACTTGATGGCACACTTTACTTTTTTGCATTTAATAAACTTGAACCATTGGGTCCTTCTTTGTTGCGTATATGCTTGCGCTTTATAAGTTGAAATTAGCAGAACCATGTTTCATGGGGAACGCTTTCAACATTGCACTTGTACTTTTACCCCGTTGATATCATGTTCTTTTGCTTACGGATCCCGACGGTGTGAAATAAAAGTGGAACGTGTAAGATCATGGAGTTTGTATGTGTGTTAGAGAAACGCCTGGGCCACTAGCCTAAGCCATGCCTAATCACGGTGGAAACTTGCAGCATCACCATAATGAGCACTCTATGAAGCATCCTCAATAAAAACATATGCAAATAGCAAATAAAAAGATCGCTGAGATGCTCATTGTCTGCTTGCCTTGTCATTTTGATTATGGGAAAGCTCCCGTATCATGTGCAAGGGGTACCCGGTTGGTGGTTCTTTATGATACACATGTACTTATAATGACAAGAGCTTGCTCGTGACTAAAGTTGAGTAGCATGAGGTTCGGTCTTCGTAAGTAAGGGGCATGGGATTTCGGTTTATAACTTGTCAAGCATATCCTCTTAGTTGTGTCACTTTAACCTTAATCACCTTGAAGATGCTTATGATAGGGGCAATGAGAGCTGAAAGCTATAAGTACGATAATTTTTGGAAGCTCTTTATGAGACTTGAATCCCTACTTCCTTTTATAAAAGGCCTTTCATCCACCATTATATTGAGTCTCCACCTTCTATCTTTATGCACCTACTTTGAGAGCATAGTGGCCATTCTTAGTTCTATGTGCATTGTCCCAAGACTAGTTGATTGATGCATAACTTGATATTGCTTGTTTTAAACTATTGTATCTAGTCACTCTTATGAACTTTGAAGGTGTCCTATGCATTTATATTTGCTACTCTATTGAGGGACAAGCTGAATACTATTATGCTATGTTTTCTTTATGTGAAACAAACAAACGTCTTGCAAAGCATTGTTATTCATGAACCTCTTGTTTGTGCCTTTTCATGTTGCATCATAGTTTCTTTGTCTTATTGCTAGAACTTTGTCTTTCATTTTATGATTGAAGTACTATGATCCCAGATTTGAATGTTTTACAAATACTTTGATCCAGTCTTGATGGTGCATGTCACCTCAAAAATTATTCTTTCTTTTTATCACTTACCTACTCGAGGACGAGCAGGATTTAAGCTTGGGGATCTTGATACATTGCAAATGTATCTATAATTTTTGATGTTCCATGCTTGGTTTTATCCACTTTCTTGTGTTTTGTCCACACTTTGGAGTACTTTTCATATGATTTATTGGAATAACCTATTAACAAGAGCCACAGTGCCAGCTGCCTGTTTTCTACTATTTTTGGTTCCAGGAAAGTCAGAAAATGAATATTCTCGGAATTGGACGGGACAAAAGCTAAAGTGCCTATTTTTCTGGAAGTCATCAGATGCCAGAATACGAGACGGAGAGGGGCTAGAGGCCGGCCACACCACCTGGCCGCACGGCCAGGCTGGGCCCGCGCCAGGGGTGGTGTGGTGGCCCCTGGCACCCCCTCGGCCTCCCCTTCCGACTATAAGATGCCCTCGGGATGAAAACCCTAAGTGCCCGATCAAAAATCCACGAAAGAGTCAGTAGCCTCCGTCATCTCCATCCCTAGATCGGGAGGGATCTGAAGCTCTTCCCGGCACCCTGCCGGAGAGGGGAATTCACCGTGGAGGCCTTCTTCATCACCATGCAAGCCTTCGGTGTGATGCGTGAGTAGTTCATCCTTGGACTACGGATCCATGTAGTAGCTAGATGGCTGGTTCTCGTCCTTTGTGCTTTCATGTCTAGATCTTGTGAGCTCCGTTCATGATCAAGATCATCTATTTGTAATTCTGCATGTTGTGTTTGCGGGGATCCGATGGATATTGAGATGCTATTCAGATTGATTATTGATTCTATCATGTCTTTGTTATTTGTGATCTTGCATGCTTTCCGTTGTTAGTAGCTATCTTGGCCAAGTAGATGCTAGCAACTCCAAGAGTTAGTATTTATGCTCGATAGTGGGTTCATGCCTCTGGTAATCTGGGGAAGTGACAGAAATCTCTAAGGTACTAGATGTGGTGTTGCTACTAGGGAGAAAACAACAATCCTTTGTTCATAGAACAATCGTATTTTTTACTTTACACGCAGTTCGTAAAGCAATAATCTGTTGCTTGCAACTTAATACTGGAGGGGGTTCAGATGATAACCTGAAGGTGGATTATTAGTCATAGATGCAGTTGGATGGCGGTCTATGTATAATGTTGTAATGCCCAATCAAGTCTCAAAGGAGTCAAGATGATTAGTATATGCATGTATTGCTTTCTCGATGTTTGTCAATTGCCCCGCTGTAATTTGTTCACCCAGCATGTTATCTAACTTAAGGAGAGCCACCTCTAGTGAACTATGGATCCTGGTCCTTGTCTTTTACATACAATCTATAAACTTTTACTGCTTTGTGTTTACTTTCTGCAAACTTTACTTCTTTCCATTCGATATGTTTAATCCTTTGTTTTCAGCAAAACGCAGTGAGATTGACAACCTCATCGCAAGTTGGGGACAAAGTTATGTGGTTGTGTTGTGCAGGTCTCCACGTTGCTACTAGCACTGGTAGTGCGCCCTGCCAAAGCTCGGGTAGTAACACCTTTGGGGTGTTTCCTTGCTCCTACTAGTTCGATTAAACCTTGGTTTCATAACTGAGGTAAACTTGTTGCTGTGCTCATCATACCTTCCTCTTGGGGTTCCCAACGAGCTCTACATCATCATTGCTCCAGCATTTTTCTGGGCGCCATACAAAGAGCCATCATGACCCACAAGTATAGGGGGTGTATCGCAGTATTTTTGATAAGTAAGAGTGCCGAACCCAACGAGGAGCAGAAGGTGTTGACAAGTGGTTTGGATCAGGAATTCTCTGTAAATACTTAGCAAACGGATTTTTAGGGGTTTTTGATAATGTAGATAAATAAAGTGTGAGTAAATAAAATAAAATACAATAATAATAATTGCAGCAAGTGGCCCAATCCTTTCTTTAGCAAAGGACAAGCCGGTTGTATTACTTAAGATGACCAAACGTTCTCGAGGAAACATGGGAATATTGTCAAGTGCTTTCGCTTCATATAGTTGATTAATCTTCTTTGGTTGGATAAGTGTTGCGTGGGTGAACCTGTGCTAATGTACTGACCTTCCTAGGACTAATACATACTTGTGATTATACCCCTTGCAAGCATCCGCAACTACAAGAAAGTAATTAAGATAAAAACCTAACCAAAACCTTAAACTTTGAGATCCTACACTCCCTTATGCAAAGGTTTCCTAACGGGGGTTCAGGTTTTTGTCACTCTGGCAACCCCACGATTAGTAGCCAAATACACAATGCATTCCCCTAGGCCCATAAAGGTGAAGTATCATGTAGTCAACGTTCACATGACACCACTAGAAGAATAACACCACAACTTAAATATTAAACCATTAAATCTTCCTCAACACAATTCCACTACTAACAACATGACTTCTCCCAAGTCCTCAAGAACAAAACTAACTACTCATGAGACATCATATGGATCAAGATCAGAGATGAAATAATGATAAGTAATAATCTGAACATGAACAATAATTCAATGGTTCCACTCAATAGCATCAACTACAACAAGTAATCAACACCGGGAAAGTTTCCCCTAAGAACTATGCAAGATTCAACCCAATTGTTACAACAGTATGGAGTGGTGATGATGGTGCTGGTGGAGATGATGGTGGAGATGATGATGATCCCGATGAAGTCTACCTTGATGACGATGTTGATGGTGATGATCTCCCCTCTCCGGGAAGGAATTTCCCTGGCAGATTTCTACATGTCGGAGAGCTCTTTCTCTCTCTGTAGTTTCTGCCCCGCAGAGGCGGTGGAAACTTTATGTGGTTACTCCTTGAGTCTTAGGGTTTCGAGGGGATTATATACGCCAAAGGGCGATGCCAGAGGTGGGCCAGGGTGGCCACACCACCTGGTGGCACGGCCACGGGTGGCCCGCGCCAGGAGTGGTGTGGGCCCCCTATGGCCCATCTCCACTTCCCCTTCTGGCCTCCTTCATCTTCTGGAAAAATAGGAATTTCCATATATTTTCTGGGATTTTCTGAACTTCGCCAATATTGCATCCGGATAGTGCTTTTTTCCATCAGAATCCTGACTCCAGTGGTCATCCTCCAAAAGTCATCAATCATGCCAAAATAGATGAAATAACATAAGTAGCATCTCTTAATATGAAATATATCAATGAATAACAGTAAATTATGGTATAGAATAGTGATACAAAATGGACGTATCAATCATCCATATCAACATTCATAGTAGTCTTAAGGAAAGAAGAGATAGAAGATGATACCTCGAAACCTCTTGCCATAAGGCAAGTGACGTCGTTGTTGATGATTTTTTTCATTGGGAGAGTCGAAGAGCGATGTGGGGCTAGATGTGGTAGCTATAGCAGCCACCTCCCGAGAGCTATCTTCATCCTCTTCATCTTCACTTGCGGATGAATATTCTTCTTGTTCCACCAAGCCAATCTTAGGTTGCTTTTTGTAGGGACCATTTTTCTTAACGAATGGCTTCTTTCGAGGTGCCTTAGACTTTTCTTTGAGGATGAGCCTGCCCCTATTGTCTTCTCTACTTTGATAGGGACACTCAGCCACAAAGTGCAAACGGTCTCCACAATTGTAGAAAGTTCTCAGTTTTGGGCCATTCTCCTTTCACCCACTTGACCCATTCTTGCGCTCAAGTTCAGATTTAGCCTTAGCTGGGTCCTTCCAAAAGTTTCTTGTGTAGAAGGCCATGTACTCACCATGAGCACGCTTGACCTCCTCGGACATCTCATGGAGACAACATCGAACCCTCTATCATCCTAATCTTGTTCAACAACATTGTCCTTTAGTGCAACATTTACGCCTTTTTTCATCCCAATTTCCCGAGCGCGAGCATCTTCGGCGTTCTTGGCTGCTACCTTGAAGGCTGCCATTTCTTGCATGACTTCATTGGAAGTCATTTGGTGGTAATTGTGTCTACCTTGCAAACTCTTTAAGTCCGTGGAATCAAATGGCATGAGGGCACTCACCTATTTCCTTTTGATCCAAGCATCATCAATATGAGTGGCACCATGCTTTCTAAATGTTGTTGCAATGCTCTTGAGCCTTCTATACATGTCTTCATGGTCCTCACCATCCAACATGTAGAATCCTTCAGCTTCATTTCTTAGAGCATCATACCTATTTCTTCTCATGCTTTCATTGCCAATGAACAGGTCAGTGAGAGCATCCCAAGCTTCTTTGGCGGTGTTAAAGTGCTCAATATGTGGCATGTCCTTGGGACCCACACCAAGCTGAATCATGTGAAGAGCCGTTGCATTTACTTGACTGTGCACAACTTCTCTTCTTGTCAAGTTGGTGGAGTCTCCAATATGAAGGCCATCTTCAATGATCCTCCAAAGCTCAATCGACGAACTGTACACATGAGATTTCATTAAGACTTGCCATTGATTAAATGAAGATGCAGTAAGCTTGGGTGGATCACCCCTATTGTTTATATGAGGGTGAGGGATAGGTGGGTCGGGAGAATATAGGTGACAGACCTCACTATAGTCCTCCTTGCCAATTCCCTTCTTGGAGGCAGAGCCATTATTTTTCTCACCCACCACCTCATCTTCCTTGGAGTTAGCATGAGCTTTATCCTTAGATAGCGGAGTGGTGGCCTCAAAGGTAGATGTAGGTGGGGCTTTAGATGAAGTGATACAAGCAATCATTTGTTGCATCTCTTCCATTTTGGCCTCAAAGGATTTCAACAAGGTTGTTTCCAACGTCTTGAGGTCATCCATTGTGACCTTGTCCACAGCCTCACTCCCATCTCCCTTAGCACCCATACTTCTCTTAGGTTGTTAAGCCCGAATAAAGAGCCGAGGCTTTGATACCAATTGAAATGGATCGTATGGGCACCTAGAGGGGGGTGAATAGGTGCTACTCCAAATTTTAATACTTTTTCAATCTTAGGCTTGACACAAAGGTAAATTCTCTAGATATGCAATTACAACAAATTTCCCTATATGCAAACCTAACTACTAGCGAGTAAAGGCGAGTAAAAGTGAGGAGCGAGGAAACCGTAGTGGAGCACGCGGAGACATAGGATTTGTTTTACCGCAGTTCCTTCCTTGTTAAGGGAAGTACATCTACGTTGGAGGGGTGGGCGGTACTAAGACCACCACGCCACAATAGGCCTCACCCTATTCTCCGATGGATCTGGCCACCAAAGGCCTGATACACCTTTCCAATATTGGTACCGTTCGAGGCGGGAACCATTGCCTTTACACAACTAGCGGGGCACACTCGACAACCATATTGGAGGCTCCCGTAATGACAACAAGCTGCCACAAGAACAAATGTTATCAAAACCGAAAAACAAGATCTAGGTATTAACAAGTAATACTAGATCGAGAAATCTCCAAGTGAATGGAGGGAAGTGATGCACTTGATTCGTGATGTCGATGAAAGAAGTCTCCTCCTTCGATTCCCCAAAGACCAGAGCCTTCGGGTGGTTGAAGTGGGAGACCTTGAAGGAGAGCTTTTGCAACGGGCTAGTACTTTTTCGAATGAATCAAGGAATCTGATAGGAGGGGGTGATTGGGGCTTTTATACCCCCTGTCCAAACTTGGCCATTGGTGAAGTCGGGAGCCGAATTATCCGACCCAAGTGATGGTCGGATTATCCGGCCGGGGTAAAACTCCGTCCTAGACTCGGATTGTCTGGGGGAAATTCTGCCCCAAACAGAAAGTCGCGCCGTGGCATCCTTAGCAAATTACTCTAGGGCGGATTATCCAGCCTGGGAAAAAACCCCGGCCTTGGTCGGACAATCCGAGAGATTATCAGCCCCCCATAGAGAGTCGCGCCTTAGCCAACTTTGAAATCCTTCTTGAGGGGCAGATTATCGGGCCCCCTTTGGGGGCGGATTATCCGGCCTGAGCAAACACTCCAGCCTTGGCCGGACAATCCGAGAGATTATCCGCCCCCCTCACAGAGAGTCACGCCTTGTCCACCTTTGTTGAAGGGGTCAGGCCAGATTATCCGGCCCTTGATAGGGGCGGATTATTCGCCCCCAACAACAGGATTTTTAGCTTTTCATGCGAACATGTTTCTGCAGCACTTAGCACACATGAGATAATCCATGGTATTGTTGTCTAAAACACAAAACACTAGAGATCATGAAATGTTCTTTTAGAGGGGAGCTGATGCAACCCGTTCTACTGACATATCTACATCCATCCCGTCAAGTTACCCAAGTGAAGACGGATCCAAGTACATGCGAGAATACGCAACAACTCATTCCGGCGCCAGTACCGGCACCGCCGGACCTGCCGCTAGAACATCCTCGCACATCCCGACACCAGATCCGGCTAGACAGAACGGTCTCGGAACCTCTCTCTCAATCTGGAGCCATACCCTACAGAACCCAACGCTTACAATAGACTCTTCTGGCTCCCGCCGAACCAAACCGGCGACTGCCAAAATTGAGCCGACGCTAAACCCAACGTTGTTGGACTTATTGCCGGAAATACATCTATGCGCATCGATCTAGGTTTGATGCCCTGGAATATTTCCTTTACCTACCCCTTCACCCCTAGTACTATAAATAGTCCTATGGCTCTCCCTTATTCTTTAGACTTGATAAAAGTATTAGAGGAAAACCCCCAAGAGGAATCTATCTAGTTTTGGTCCCATCTTTGTTTGCAAGGAAGACCTATTATCCTCCAACTTCTTTGGATTTTGCATGGTGCATCCAAGTTGTACAAGATCTTTACTTGAGTGTTATCTCATAAAGCTATCAAGATCTCACCAAGGTTCTTATCCCTCACTGACTGGGTGTCTTGCTCAAACGCTAATCCTAGGGATTGTGTTGAATGGGTAGTCACCGGAGTGAGCCACCTGCTTGTATCGTGTTTGTGTTGCATGTATTTCTCCATGTTCTTCGTGTGTGAGTTCAATTGGATCTTCCTCCCTTCTCTTCCATCGTGAATCCATCGCTATCCTTGAGGATCATGAAAGATCATACCATCCTAGAGGATAAACCCTATCATATTCCATAGGATTTTTTTTCCATGCAACGAACCCATCAGGGACTGCTAGGTGATACCCTGGTGGTGCCATTGATGGCGGCGTGTATTCTCCCACGCTGTAGGAGGCGGGGTCGGGGGACCCAACTCCACCGGCGGCGGCGCTCCCAGGGTTGCGGAGGTTCGGCGTGTGGTTGCGGGCTGTGGGGCAGTGCAACAAGAAGCAGGCGGCAGTGAGGTGGTGTTGGCCAGGCCCAATCGGCCCAGATATGGTCCCTTAGGGCCCCAAATCGGTTTGGGCGGGCCAGCCTACCATGTGGTCCCCGAATTTGCGGGTGGATGTATGGTGGCCAGTGCAAGGTTCGGCGATGATTGCGACCGGCTTGTTGCAGCGTGGTTGTGGGCTTTACGGGCATGTCTAGGCCTGATCGGACCCTCTTGGGACTAGTGTGTCACTATGGGGGCTTTCCATGTCCGTTAGACTCGGTCGGACCTGACTGGGACTGGTGTGCCTGCGGCCGCGTCCGATCGATTACCGCTAGGCAGTTCCCTCCCGCGGGTCGTGGCTCTGCTGACCCCAATCCGAGCATGCTGACCCCAATCCGAGCCACTTTTCACCTTTGTCTTACATACCTCGCAATGGTAATCCAGGTGATATGATGATGGTGGATTCGTGACCGTAGCAGCGCATGTTCGTGGACAATGAGTTTGGTGGTGGCAATGCCTCGACCTCGTGAGGATCGTTTGCAACAGATCGGGAGAAATCCTTGTTGGCTCGCCTGACACCAACGCGGTGCTGCCTTCGCGTGGCATTTTCCTTCATGGAGGACGTCGTGGCTACCCTCACCCATTTCCTTTTGTGTGCTAGGGGAACCCTAGGACCGGTCTCTAGTCTGGGCAACATCGGTCGCTTTCCCACTTGAGGGCGTTGCTTGGTGCTTGACGAGTCATTGCAAGAAGGGTGGTGGGACTTCTCCGAAGGGCGTAGCAGTTGTAGTTCAACTTTGTTTAGTTGATTTACCTCTGTCTCTATTTTTTTCTTTTGGATATGTGTTTGCTTCTGTCCTAACATTTGCTTTCATTTCGAGTCTGTTGGTTGTATCATGTGGTTGCTATATTAATATAGGGGGACGAAAGCCTGTTTCGAGGTTGCGCAGCACATACGAATCCTCCATTTGGGGATCAATTGATGGATTTGTAGTCATATGCTGCCATTGTGCATTGAATCTTCAATACTACACCAAAATATAGAGATATGTCAATCTTGCAATCAGAAACCTTTTGTACAACCGAACACTAAACATTATATATGTTTTCCCACCAAGTTGAACAAGCAACACTGAGTTAACCAAGAAATGGAACTCTAGCATGTGCATGGTCTACGCACACTAAACATTATATACGTTTTTCCACCAAGTTGAACAAGCAACACCGAGTTAACCGAGAAATGGAACTCTAGCATGTGCATGGTCTACCTTCTCTCTCCCTTTTTTCCAGCTCTTGTGTAAGTTAGATTCTTTCTCTCTCCACACTATTACATCTAGTTCTAATACTTAAAATTTCTGTGAACCGATAGTTTAACTTGTGAGATGTTTGAATATTTGAGTTCCTAGTAAATAGAGTTTCAAAATGAGACCACTATCAAATACTTTATGACAATGTTTGAAAATCGACTCTTAAAAAATGATGAAACCTGCTGATACTTGGTAAATTTTTCCATTGAAATAATTTGTTTCACTCCTTTTCAAACTTGGTTTATCAAAGTTAGAAAATACTAGACTGGCATGCGCGCTTTGCCGCGCCGGCTGCCCAGCGTTGTTGCATGGCGTGATCATCCGCGTCATGGTCATTGGTGGCTTTTCTTTGGTGTATATATACTCTAAGGCAAAGCATTTTTAGAGTAGAAACGGTTTGCTGGGGGAGTTAATGGAAAAGTGATTGTTCTTTTAATGTCGATTGTCTATATGATAAGATAACTCCGGCTGGTGCATCTAAAAGAAAAAACTCTGGCTGGGGTACTGAGAAACTCCGCCTGGAGTAACTGGATTACGAAAATTGGTTGCAAACCTCGCTCGGAAATAGGAACCTTGAGTCTGGTAGACCAGGTGGTAGGTACTATAGAACCGTGGACCAGAATATTGTGCTCGTTTCTTTGGAGCAAGGCATAGGAGTTTCACATGGTGAAGAATGTTCTTCTATTTGTTTACCCTCTCATCTTAATGCAATAAAAAGTCACTCCAACGACCATTTCATAAAAAAAATACAGGAGTGAACTTTATCCAGTTTCTCACATCTGAAAACCAGAAGTGAAATTCAACTGAATGCAACTACCTGCAGTTGTGATTTCTGTGGGAAGAAGACATGGCCTTTGTATTCAGTTTGTCGCAGCTGAAAATCAGAATTCAGATAACACATAGTATAGATCATATTTATTGCATGGGCTACGTGTAGAGCTCCTCCGGAGGTGAAACATGCTACATTTTCTAAGTTGAGGGGGGGGGGAATAACACTAACATATAACAAGCAGACATTACCAAAAAGCCAGCTAAAGGTTTCTTGACGCCCGGGAAAAAGAAGTTTCTTAACGCGCCCTTGATAGCACGGGCAGGTTCTTTATCTTACAACGGAATAGTTCTTTTGCCGGAGATACCCACATGATGCATCATACTACTAAACAAAATATCCTACAAGACAGGTTTGGCAGGATGCACTACAAATTTTGAGCATGCTGCCTCCTCGTCCAACATATTCAGGGAATATAACACACAGAAACAAAATGCAGAGGCCCAAGCTACCCTAGCACTACGACATTCCGCCTCTTCAGCTAACACATGCACGGTAAACGACACCTACTTCCCCGAATGACGTGCATGCTGGAAAGAATAACATCGAGTTAACCAAACCGAGGTTTCAGCAAGGAAGCTAGCACATGCGTAACATACAGGCACAGAGTGGTTACCTTCTTTCCCATTTTCTCTAAACCATCCACAAACAACGGCCTCTTCAAGTTAACACTCCTGGCACCACCAAAAAGATCAAAGTAAGAAACTCGCGCCTAACATGCAGCGGCAGCAGAAAACTGAACACACAACTAACAAACCCTCTTTCCACACGCTGTCCAGACTCCAGAAGGTGCGGAGAGATCATCACCATCCGGTTAGTTATCATCAGTAGATAATTCCTTCACAGGAGTCACCTACAACAAAGACCATATTAGGAGAACCAATAAACAGAAACAAGCAATGGAAGAAGGCCAATGCATTTGTACACACCAAAACAGCAGTAGGAGGTTGGGTATGCAAGGCCTCATCAGTGGCGTAGCAGCAAGGATCGCCTGGTCTTCCTTATCAGCAGATCCTTAAGACCAGCAAGAGCAGTTCATGGACCGACAGCCAACAAAAACCAAAAACGACTACTCCCTCCGTTCGAAAATATAAGACATTCTAGTTTTGTGAAACAAATGTATCTAGACATCTTTTGGTGTATAGGTTCACTCCGAATCTTACGAACATATACACTAAAAGACGTCTAGATACATTTGATTCACAAAGCTAAAACTTCTTATATTTCAGAACAGAGGGAATACCATATAAAAAAGCCTTACCGCTCCCAGAAGCTTGCTCTGGACAGAAAAAACAATGATCCAGCTAGCTTGCCTGCAGCCAGCAATGCCGCATTGAATCAAGCAAAGACAAACTCCGTTTAGGATAAAATTGAAGGACCTTGAAGCTGATATCAGTGCTCTAGAAAGAATACCTTGATACGGCGACATCGACAACATAATTTTTGCCTATCAAAATATATATCTCATCTAGCATGGTGGAGAGCAAGACGCAGTTTTCAGCGATCCGAATATCGATAGGCTTGCAACTAAATCACGAGAGCTCCATCTCCAAAGGCTATTATCGGAATCCAGAACCTAAAACCCAACAACATGATATGCATAGTTTAAGCTAAATTCATTTTAAACTTTGTTAGAGAACATGACTACCAACAGCCTACAAATATTTATAAGTCATATTTAATCTGCATGCACATGAATCTACATTTCGAGTTTCTAGATTCAGGATCCACATAATATTTAGACCCACAAACTAAAACGATTCGCAAACAGATGGGAAAGCAGGACTTAGTATCCTTTGTGTATGTTCCTACAGCTTTACATGGAAAAACACAGAAAAACCAGATTAACCAGGGACCTGCATGCTTGCTAGCACACTTTTCTTTAGTACACATGTACCCAGTACCTTCCTGAGTCCTTTCCAGATGTACTCATCACAGGACAGGAACCACCATCCCTAATCGGGCTACATACCGGCGATCCTGATGATGCTCCTAAACTTTTTGCCCTGCAAAACAAAGTCAGCATAGCGGCTGCAAATCACAAGTTAGAAAATACAAAAGCAGTCTTGTAAACACAAGCTTACTACAAAGGACATGTGCATATGTCTCCTTGTGCAACTGGTTCTCAATTATACGTATCATCGCATGAAAAAGGTACCAGGTTTTCTTTGGTGCTATTGCATCAATAATGATCTTATTTTTAAATATCTTCTATACTATATACCACAGTTAGCACAATAAAACACCAACAAATAACAAAACAAATATAATTACAGAAAACAACCTCAACCCAACAACCACCTCGCCTTTTTATTCTCTAAAATCTGCATTAACACATGCGCTGCACCTGAACAATTCCCAAATCAGCATAACAGAAGCACAATCTGGTTGGGTTCAGAAATAAATGAATTGTGGATTTCTTCTGCTAGCTTTTTGCATAACCAAATTCAAAGGCACCTAAAAGTTTATAGGAGGGTTCAGGATTCATAGGAGCGCGTGGTTCTGCATCGACACCTCGTCTGACCACGTCTCATACCTCCACCCCATATCGTCATAAAGAGAGGAGTAGCATGGGAGACAGATTAGGGCCCTCTAAGCCCAGATCGGCACCTCCGCCACAGACTCACTTCCGGCGATGCCACCGCTCTCCACTCCGGCAGTGCCGTGCCACTGCCACCATGCTTCACTCCCACCTTGGGGAGCCACATGAGGGCACCACACGATCCAGGAGTCCTCCCTGCCCAGATACTACAGGGAAGGAGCCGAGCCCTCCATATCTTGCATGGTGGGAGAGGCTGAGCTCTCTGGCCGCCGACGATGATGTTGGTCCAGGAAGACCGTGGGTTTTGCCGGCGACATGGCGTGTGGTGCGTGAGGTTGGAGATAAGGTCGGAGCTTGGGTAAGTTTTCCGGCTTTGGAGGGGTGAAACAGAAAAAACGCCAATGGGGCCCACAACACAGTGGCACGTGATTGGCAAATGGCCTCAGATCCCGTGCATGCGACCACGCTTAGAGCAAGGACAATAGTAGAGCCAACTGCTGGCTATAAGTCATGCCCATGTCATCTAAAGCCAACCTAATAGCCAACATGTATAACATATAGAGATTAAATATCCTACTTTACTAATGTATGACCCATTTTACACTCTCACATAGTGCCTAGGAGCACGTGCTGCAGCTGGCTGTTAACTAAGAGCCCACTCCTCTTCTCTCTCCTCTTCTCTCTCATCCAACTAAGCACAAATATACTATTTTAAGTCATATAGCCTGTTGACTGGGCCTTATTGTACTTGCTCTTAAGGAATTAGATAATAAGTTTGGACATGCCAAATATCATATTCAAGGTAGCTAGGTGTAAACTTTTACTGATTATGAAAACATATGCACCTACAACAGAACACCTTAAAACCTCCAAAGGCCCATACACCAATAGGAAAGCATAGCATAGAAGTGTTCCAAGAACCAAGCAAAAACATATTTGTCTACAACCATTAGACTTCCTATTGTAATATCCTCACAAGAAGTGGCACTGGTATGCCTACTAATTAGATTGAATGGGAAGCACCATCTCCACATAATCAACACCAAGTTAAGAGACAAGTCACATGGAAAAAAACATGAACAAAAGCGAGAGGGAAATCTTTTATGGTAAAGATGGCTGCAACGCTTCCAACAGTGCAATTAGGGGCATAGAGCATTGGTTGGAAGCATCAGAAAAAATCCCAGTTCTCCAAAATTACTATGGACCAATCTACAACATGGATAGCCGTATACAACCAAGCTGCAAACAAATTTATTTAACTAATCTATCCATGAGAAATATTTTGTACCGTCCTATAGAAATCTAACCAAGAGGATGGTCAAGCAAAAAAATAGATAGGCCGAGAGCCGGTACCTTGCTTATCTACAGCTTGTTGAACACGTCCTAGAGAACCTTGTGGTTGTGGATCATGTCATGTTCCGTCTTTGCATAAAATTTCGCCTACGAAACACCCCTAAAATAAGCATGGTGGTCTTCTAAGCCACCGCAATATAAAGCAAACATGAGCACATCAAAATCCTCTTAACAACCTTGAGCATCTACACCACTCCAGGGTAAACCCTTTATGGAAACCGACACTACATCACACCCCTACAATAAGACAGAAGCCACGAAATCAAAATCAACACAAAATTTGTAACCATATGAATCCACATTTCAATTGTCGTTAACTCTCAGAGTCCCACAAAGAAACTTGAAACAATTAGTTCTAGTTCTTGTGAGCATAATATCAAATAGGTAGATGGCATGAGCTCACACACACAAATATACATAAAAAATTGAGAATATGCAGGGGTTATCCACCAAGGCGAGAGAGGAAGGAGCAACCTCTTGGGAAAGTTTTGATCGGCAAAAAATACAAAAAAAAGACTAAAGGGCCAACCTGATACACACATGACAGGAGGAGAAATAGTTGAGAGAAGTGGCGGCGAAGCAGCCCCACCATCAACCTTAGATTATTTGATATACTCTTTATCAAAATGAAGACATGTGTATGCGAAGAGAACGTGTTAGCGTTCAAATAAATATCAGTTAAACCTAGGAACAGAAATACATGTAAGTAAATAAGTAAAATGGCACTAATCTATTTTTTTTTTTGCATAATTACTATTACCTGCAAGGTAATTTTTCCCAGTAGTGCTCATTATCTCCTAAAATATGTAAAATGAAATCTCTGTGTTGGTTCAGTAATATGTCGAAGCACTAAAGCATGTAAACGTGTTGGACTTTTGGAATCAATTTTTGGCATCCTCCGCTTGGAAATACACAATGTCATATACATGACCATCTGATAATAGCTAAGACCCAATGTTTTGACTGTTGGCTTGCTATTCTTCGGTAAGTAGACGTTGAGGTATATTATGACTGTACAATAACCAATTATCAGAATACGTACCTGTAGTGCTAGACTGCTAGGCACACATCCAAGCTACAGCATGAGAGAAAATTCAGAGAAGTGAGTTAGGAAAAGGAGAGGAGTTGACATATACCTAATCTGAAGAGAGCGGCAGCGCGGCCATACTGATGGCAACCTTCATGGCGTCTGACAGCAGTGAGCAAGGCACTGTGGACCGCCAGTCCATCGGTAGGGCTGATTCCACCGGCGGCGGCGAGTGAGCCGATGGAGGGGAGCACGTAGGGCATCAGAGCGAGGCCAGGATGCCCCTATCCCGTCACAGCTGTGCCTCCACGGACCCGACACGTGCCTCCTTGTCTACTCCACCGCGAGCAGTTCGTCGTCGGCAGTGTTCGTCGCGGGTTCCGGCGAGGTGGACGGCGAACACCCACACGGTATATCCCCTGAGGATGAGGAGAACACGCGTCGATGAACGTCTGGCTCGGCGGCAGCAGCTCGCCCACTCCATCGCGGGTGACCTAGCCGTCGTCTGTGTAGTGACGGGGCGACCCGATCTAGGGCACAGGCCTCAGCGACGGAGGGGGTCGGCGAGCGGGAGGTCGTGATGTGGAGAGGTAGGAAGAGGAAGATCTGGAAGAAGGGAAAGATATAGTTGAGGAGAAGACGCGTGGATCGAACGGAGAAAGGGGATGAGTCACCGTGGAAACCAGCGAGAGGGAACACAACCGCGTTCAGAGGCCCACGGGCAGAGATAGAAGACCCCACGGCGCGTCTCAGGAGCCCTGAGAATGCTTCCTTTCTCTCAGGCTTAAGCCTTTAGATAATTTGACAATTCTCTTAGAGCCCAATTTGGAGGCACACTGTTGTGTGTCTAGTTTCATTGTGTATCATCATCTTTGAATGCGTTTCAGAATTTAAATTTTGAATGTTTTCAGAACAAACCTTTTTAGGCTTGTTTAAAAGATAAAATAGAAAGAAATATACATATTCAAACAAAATGTTTATCTGATATATATATTTGAACAAATATGACTTTTTCAAATCTTATGCTGAAAGTAATATACTGTAATAAACAATTAGAGAGAATGTACTATGGGTAGCCTACATTGAAAAAATCCCTGAAGTCCTAAACTCGCAAGGGTGGAGGCATGCATGGTACCTCCCGTGCACACTAGAAACGCGGTTCTCCGAGTTAGCCGATGTGTCGGCTAAAACAGTGAGTTGGTTTTCATGCTCGGTTTGTACCCCTAGTTGCTATTCTCTCGCGTGTGTGCGCGAATGCTCAGCGCTGTCCACAACCCTAGAGAAAGGAAACATTGACAGAGACGATCACAATTCACAGCGGTAAACTCTACAGTATGTCTCTTCTAAATTTCCTTCGTTACAGGCATTGGATTCTGATACAGATGTCGGCGGAACATCGGCACAGCTCTCTAGCAAACGCAGGGGATCAAACGGTTCTGATCGAACTCTATCAGAATGCCCAAAGGGTAAGAGTGGAAAATCACCCTTTGCTTCGCTTCCCATCCGGAAGCTCCTCTCGCTATATCTCCTCCTCCACCCGGATTCCGAGGCTGGCGGCCGCCTAACCAGCCGTAAATCTTCTCTCCGTCGCCGCCGGAATCTGGTAAGGGTAGACAAGGTTTCCAGCTCGGGTTCTCGCGCCCCGCCGCGTCCGGAGTTCGATGTCCGTTTGTACCCGATGGATCCGCACAGCCTGAACTGCCCCGGCGCCCCCGACACCGCAGACACCGAAGACTGGGGTAACATCACGGCTCAATGTTCTCGCAGCTTCGATTTTCTATATCCATGTTTTGCTTTTTGAAAAAATTGTGTGGGTTGTGATATTCATGTGTGAATGTTATCTAATTTCTGCTGCGTTATGGGCTCGAGGCAAACCAAAACAATGATACTGATACTGAGTAAGCTAGAGAGTATGAAATTTGATTAGCAGTGCTAGCTTGCAAAGATAGGCAATGAAGTACTCGCATTACTGGGAGTGGTGTCGGTTGAGAAATGATTCAACTTACAAATCTCTAGATATAGGTAATGCTAGGGTTCAATCGCTTTATGTACGTATGATCATCTGAGGACAGATCTGATTTTCTTGCTGGAGTTGATAACTACATGGCTCCAAGTTGTTTGTTACTCATCATTGCTATTGTATCTTTCTTGCCCACTAGTTGGGCTGTAAAACTTTCTCTCCTCTGCTTAACATGAAAAGCCAGCATTCTGCTGGATCTTTGAAACAAAAAATCATTGCTCCTGCTCCAAGATTTGGATTCTGGCCACAAAGCTGTTAGTTATCATTGGTATTGCTTGTTGGAGCTCTATATTAAAATCACAGGTCCAAATCAGACAGAAAGACGCAAGCTGTGGCTGTTGCATAGTGCCAACCTTGGTGTTTTGTAGTATACGTGACTTGCCTATTCAAGCCAATTAGTTATTCAAAAATTTGCTCACATATTCCGCACTCAAACCATGCAATACTAGGTGATATATTTGCCATAGACAGGTGGTCCTTGCTCACCCCCTGTAACACCCTGTTATTACACTCCCACCAAATGGACCAGACATAGAGGGCAACCATGGATTTAAAATCCTTCCTGAGGTCTGCTCTTGTGCATAAGCAGCTACCATTCCTCCGGGGAGTCTGCCGCAGTGGAGAGGCAGAGCCATGGCCAGCCCAACTGAGGGCAAGACCCCAAAGTTGTCGTGAGCATGGACAGCGAGTGAAAAGGTGTTCTGCTGTTTTCGATTCCTGGGAGGTGGTAACCCATGGGGCAGGTGCCATGGCTGGGGAGACCATGGCGCTCAAGCTTACCAGTGTTCCAGCACCGGTGCTTCAGGACAAGCCAATGTAAGAAGCAGAATAAACAACTCTATTTCAGAAATATAGAACAAATAGAATGAGGATAAGTAGATGGGTGCACATGTTAGATCCGCTGACCCAGTAAGTTTTATACTTTACTAGATGAGAATGACATGCACAATGGTGATCTCATACAAAGGACTGTGGAGGTAACTGGATTTCTCAATTTGAGATAGCCTACCTATCTATTGAGCTGTGGCCATGTTTTACAAGCCTTAGTAAAGAGCTGTGGACAGTTGACACAAAAGAGTTCAACAAATAGGCCGACTCTGCTGGCAAACCCTAAACCTTTCCAAGTACCAATCTTTGGATGCGTACATCTGGTTTTTGATTCCCTGGTGCTTAATCATCAACAGAAATAGAACATGTTCTTTTTGTGGAGAAACAAGTTGATAAACCTTGACATTATCCTACTTTCTGAATATTGCATAACTAGGCTTACTACACAAATATATATCTTTAAAGGTGAACATCTACAATCGCATTGAAAAACCTGAACCTTTAAGAAGAAAAAACAATCATCTGCAGTAGGTTTATACGTGTGATTGAGGCAATTCTTGCATAAAAAGGAATTTTTTCTCAGGAGGCAATGAAAATGTTAACTTTTCTATATTTGGCAATATTTGTCCTATTTTTGGATTCCACAACAAGGGATCCAGCTAAACCAGTTTGCTTGTTTAGTAAGGAGTCAAATCTAGAGAATTCAAATGTAATAGATGCTCAAATAAAATTATTTAATTGACCTTGATGACATAAAAAATATCGTTAGGAGATCTTACACGTCATCCTCGTGATGACCAGCAATCAGGATCTTCTCTTAATGATTATTCTTTTCATCCATTAGCATCTTCAACTAAACCTGATCATAAGGTCTACAACCTAGGGACTAGGATGGTAGCACAATGTCTAGGTTGGGAAGTTCATAAGGCTGAGTAAGTTTCTTGTTCTAAAGGTTATGTAGTGTGGACACTTGTATCCTAAATCATTATTCCTGTTTGTTTGAAAGGAGAAGAGGAGAGCAAAAACTATATATGTGGGGCCATTTATTGCTTTCTTGTTGAATATGAAGCGTCTCTTATGCTGAGATACCAAGGTCATAACTAAAAAGATGGGATCCAAAGACTAATATTTGTTCCCATGTGGTGAACTCAAGCTGACCTTTCTTGACATCCTTCTAATGTCAGACCTTCATTTACTTGGGGATCATCCATTTGAGGAATATATTCCGTCAATAGATAAGTTTATCCTTCTAAGCTTCTATATCCAAACTTCTTACCTGAACTTCTAGAATAATTTTATTAGCTCACTTCAAGAAAAATTCGAGGCGTCACTTTCTAAGTTTGGTGTGATCGTCTTCTTATTGAGCGAGAACACTCTTCGTGTTTTATCTCCCTCCAAAAAGAGCACACTTATATGGTGTACCTTTCATCGCCCTCTGACTTTGTTGCTACGTAGTTGTTGGTGGAGGACCCTATTTCACTCTAGTGTCCTTATGATGATATATCTTGGATCACTTGGGGGTGTAAGATCTCACTAGCTTGTCTACACTTTGCTCCCTATGTTATCCTGTTAAAGAATCAATACACATTTCTTCTAATTGAGAGAATTTGGTGACGTGGAATACCCAACTGGGTAGGCCCAAGAAGGGGAATCGCCATGGAGACCAGGGGTGGCTCAAGGCTGGCCCAGGATCCAGTCGCCTTACCAGAAGCGGTGATCGCCAGGATGAAGACCACGACGACTCGCTTGAAGCACACGCTTTGGCCCATCCGGCCCAGTAGGCGACTCCGTTTTCCCTAACCGATTCGGGTCTTATTACTGTAAACCCTAGGCCGAGGTATCTATATAAACCCTTGCCGGGTACCCTAGAAAGTACGCTCTCGAGCACCCCCATTCGCTGCAGTCGCTGTACCAACTCCGGCACCCTTGTAATCTCACACTCATAATACATCCAAGAAGGAGTAGGTCTTTACCTCCAGAGTGAGGGCCTGAACCTGGGTAAACCCTGCGTTTGTCAATCTCGATCTGAGAGAACCTATGGCTTCCCACTCATCCCCAGACTCTAAGACACCCCGTGTGGCATCTGTCGGTTCATTCCACCGACATTTGGCATGTGCACTATCCCACGGGGTGGATGGGTATTAGTCTAAACCATTTAAAGCCAAACCAAAATAGAAACATCTCCTTGATGTTAAGAGATTGCTAATGCAACCAACAACGGTCAACACCATATTCCGGGCTCCAATTTCTTTAAGCCCTGCACAGATGCGCAATTTTTTCAAGACCAAGCCAAAAAATTGGAGTCCCTATACTTCACCCAACCTAGTTAGAGTAGATTAACAAAGCTTTCACAATTTCTTCCCATCGGTTTATGCTTCCATGCAGGTGTGATGTGGCTGATCGATGCATAGCTAAGTCATTCCACCCTGAACGAATTACTCGGCAATTTACTTTGAGCAAGGTGGGTCATACACCCCATTGATCAGCTTGTACACGATAGAGGGCATGGGCATATCCTGTAAAAGCTGACCAATGGGGTGTATGAACTTTTACTAAAAGTAAACCGTCGGGCAACTCGTTCAGGGTGGTATGGCTCAGCTATGCATGGGTCATCTATTGCATGTCTCCATGGAAGAATACCCTGGTGGAAGAAATTGTGAAGGCTTTCTGCAGTCGATTTACTCTAACTAGCTTGGTCGAATTATAGGGACTCCAAATAATATTGGCTTGGTCTTGAAGATAATCGCCTGCCTTTATAGGACTGCAAGAAATTGGAACTTGAAACATCGTGTTGACCATGGTTTGTTGCATTAGCAATTTCTTAACATCGGGGAGATGTTTGGATTTTTGTTTGGCGTCAAAAGGTTTATTTTAGATAGACACCCATCCACTCAGTGATATAGTGCATTGGCCAAATTTCTTCGAAGAAAATTAATATAGGTAGCTAAGTGCTAGAGGAGACGTTTCCATATTGTGTCCTGAATTATTCCCAAGATGCCATTATAAGGACATCAGAGTGATTATAAGAGTCCTCTACCAACAACCATGTAACAGGAAAGCCAGAGAGCGATGAAAACAGCAGTATATATGTGCTCTTCTCAGAGGAAGACAAAACACAAAAGGTGTTCTTGTTCATTATGAAAACGATCACACCAAACATGGAAAGTAACTCTTCCATTATTTTTTAGATTGAGCTGATAAAATTCTTCTAAAAGATTGGCAGGAAGTTGAGGAATAGAAGGATCTATATTATTTTATCGGCGAAACATATTCCTCGTATGGATGGTCTCCAAATAAAATAAGGCCTGGGATTTAAGAAGCATGTCAAGCAAGGTCACAATGTTTTCACCACAATAAAAAAAGTATTAGTCTCCAGATCCCATCTTTCCAACAATGACCTTAGTAATGCAGGACAAACTTCATATTCACGAAGAGAGCAATAAATGGCTTCATATTATAGTGTGCTTTCCTCTTTTCCTTCCAAACAAAAGGAATGATGATTTAGGATACATGTGCCCCACACAACATGGCCTTTAGGTCGAGTACCATATTCAACCACATAATCTTCCCAACCTAGACCTTTTGCTACCGAATGAGGAATTTCAGCAGCCCTATGCCGTGGGTGTTCTAATATGAACCATTCACGTACACTCCGTGATCTGTGCCACTTCCATTTCCACCAAAATCTCCCAAATTGGAAATTACGTCTAGGGATGGAGAGGAGCTGAAATCCACGAAAATTTGCTTGGATGACCATGGAGTTGACATATGTAACCTTACCGCCATAGTGGCTGGCGCTGACCTATAGTCAGGTTTGGTTAAAATTCCCTGAAATTCCTGAGAAGGATCAGAATTGTCAAATTTCATGCCTGTTTCGGCATTTTAAAGTCTCCTAAGTTTGTGCTAGAATGCTGCAAGTTCAACATTTCTACCATGGGTCTTACAGTGTGTGGTGTCATCTCATCTATACTATTAAAAGTGCACGCGACCGTGGTACGTGCGTCCTCCGATAGACCCCCCCCCCCCCCCCCCCCCCCCCACACCACCACCACCACGATAGAAAAACCGACCTCCCGAACGGAACGACAAAAAACCGGATGTCGCACTACTCTGTCGTCCTCCCGACCGATAGAAAAACCCAGCCTCCGTACGCACGATCGCTGGACAAAAACTGACAGGTCTCCCTGCACGATCTCTAGAAAACCAGTCAAAAAGGTATCCTCTTGGCCTCTTGCCGCACAATCTGATCCAGGAAAGAAAATCTGCCCGCCTTCTGGGATGGTCGACCGCCTACTTCATGATCGGATTGTACACCAAGGATTGCTTCATCGCGAGCTTCCCCCAAACCGCCGCCTCTCTTTGTGTCAAGAGGACGTGCGCAATGCGATCTGCCTGCACATCAGGGAATCCTTGATGAAGCTGTGGGATAATGGAGCGTGTGAGGGCGTCAAGACGGATCAAGTGTTCGCTGCCATCCACTGCAAGCACTCAGCGTGCTATTCTGCTGCCAAGCACAGGATTTTTACTGGGCAAGGGCAACCGTGGGCTGACAAACAGAGCAAGGGATCGTGCGATGGGAAATTTTTGGTTCCATGCAACTCTGAACCGTGGGAACAACCTCAAATCTGAACATGTATGCATGCTTCATTGCATGCAGTTCCTTTCAGACTCCGTTTCTCAGGCTGTGTCGGTTGCCGGCGTTGGAGATCTACTGTCCTCCAGGTCGTGCTACACTTCCATCCAGGCAGGGGAGATCCACCAAAGTCAGACTTTCCATTGCACGACTATGTTAGATGTTCATGCTTATGTAGAGATTTTTGTTGATCAGTGAGATGCTGATAGGATGCATGATCTTGTTACAAATAGGTGCTGCACTCCACGTGTTGAATAGTCGTTGGTATCTGATAAAGGATACAATCAAAGTCTACCTTTCTAGCAGAATCAAAGTCTATTTGTTTGCCCAACTTAATTCTTCTTGTCGGGTGATGCCGCGTGCTTCTGTGCCATTAACGGCACTCGTGTCTTGGCTCGAGCAGCCGTGGGCGACATGGCGCCGTAGCTAGGCAGCAGTGAGCCATCACCTCGGAGGCAGCCACGACCACCTTGGCGGCATCCATGGACGTTCTCCATGACGGTATTGGGAACTAGCAACAATCTTAGCTACATATATGATGTCGCCCTGCAAGCATCATCATATGGTCGTGCTTGCAGGTGAGTGGTGACGCTAGGGGTGGAACAAGCTCTGCCTATGTCTGAGAGGGTACATTTCTCCACCATCTACCTGGAGTGTGGGTCGGTGGTCATTGACGATGACTACATGATGTCGTTCAGCGAACTGACCACCGTTCGGGTGTCCCTGTGGAACATACCGGACCTGAACCTGAACAAGATCCTGGCTATAGTTTTTTCTGCGGTGGTGAAGACAGCGTGGCCTGCAATTCATGGTGAATAGCTCATAGTGACTGTTCGACATCTTCTACATGATCATGCATTACTAGGAGGCTCTTTTATGTCAAACTCCATAGAGAGGACTGAAATTAAATCTGAAATATTCTCGTCTTCTTCTTTTGTTTTTCGCAACTGGATAAGCGGTCAACGTAGATTTTGACGGGCTATTTGGCATGGGAAAACTGTGTGCGCCTTAGAGTTTGTTTCAATGCCTTGCACATGTGGAGTTATTTGTGCTCGCAGGAAGATATCTGTCTCAATTTGACATAAGGAGAATACTACATGTGAGAGCAAGTTCTAAGCAACGTTAGTTTTATTTAGTAACATGCACAATAGAGCAAAGCAACCATGTATCAACAATTCAATCAATACCTTCTATTCTACGAATGAAAATATAGTTAGGTCGACAGTCGTTGGCAAATATAATCCAATCTCATGCATCTTTACTTGAACATGTATAGTTCAGAAATCTAGGTAATATTTTCAAAATGACATATGTCGCTATCCGTAGCAACGCACGGGCATTTAGCTAGTTTATATTAGTATTCAAAATTAAAGTACTTCCTAAAGATTTCGTATAAAGTTAACTCAGCATAGTTTTACACAATCTGAAGTTAACTGTGTGCTGTACCATGCCTTTTAGAATTTTGAAAGTGAAATGATAATGTGTGGATAAAACATAGGAATGTGGCAGCTGCTTCTCTCTGATATCTATTCATCAGCTTTTGTTGATCTCTTCATAGTATTAGATTTTCTTTTGTCATTGCGCTGATACAACAAAGAGCAACTGTTGACCGATTTACACTATCTAGTATTATTTGGGGTGGATGGGACACCAGTCTGTTCCCCTGGAATTGGTTACATGTTCTCAGGTGCAACTTGTTACATGTCACAGATAATGACGACTTTGTGATCCCAAGCTTGAGCGTTGAAGAATCTGATCAGGGTGACTGGGAAGTTTCACAGGCTTCTGCACCTCAACCACCTCCAAAGGTTTCTTTCCAATCACGCTATTCTATTCTGGAACTCTTTACCAAAGTAACAACACTAGCATATCTTTATTTGCTTGTGCATGAACGAGGACCAACTGCACTGTAAAGTGACGAGACACATAGTGCCCTGCTTTAAGAAACATAATTGCCCTAACATAAGATGGAATTTAATTCCACAAAACAAGTAACTTGTATTGTGCTGTAGCAAAGGTAGGGAATCTGGTTGTCACTGGGTAGATAATTGTCATCTTCCCTTTTCCTCACTTTATACCTGATGTCTTCAGCAACAGCCTACGAAGGACACGGAGAACATCTATCTCGGTCCTCACGGCGCAGCGCCATCCCGAGGAAAGAAGCAAGAGGAAAGTTCAGGTACATCTGGGCACCGTGATAAGAACATCAAGGCGAAGGAAGCTGATCACAAGGTGTCTGCAACTGGCCGTGATAACAAAGGAGGCTTCACGAGGGACTTCCACCGCCACAACAATGCTGGTCACCATGTCAAGTAACCTTACAGAATATCCACTGGAACTTCTCCCCGCTGATGCCACTTTCTGGTTAACAGCTTGACTGAGTGGTAATTTGTCTAATTATTCAGCCAGCAGCATTTATATCTCAATCATATGTACTGTGCGTCTGCTGCCATGGAAAAATGGATTTTTTTGGGATGAAAATATTGGTGTTTCTAGACCACCGTTTTCTGTGGTTCCTGGCGTTTGATTATTCCGGGTATGCTGACGTTAACTGGGTGAAAATGGCCAAGGTTGTTGAAGCACTGCTTGGTGGATTTGTGTCCATGTCACCCTATGATTAGTGGGCCTTGTTGGTGTCTTGTTTGCCATCATCACATCTCACTTGGTGTTTCATGTCGTGATGATTAGATTTAATATTTTAGGGGTCACGATGATCAATTGTACTACTCCGTCCCTTTCAAAGTATAAGATGTTTTAGCTTTGTGAAATGAGTGTATCTAGACCTCTTGTAGGTGAAGTATAAGATATTTTAGCTTTAATGCAAAGAGTGTATCTAGACCCCTTGTAGCTGAACTTCACCTATAAAGGTCTAGATATACTCCTTGTATTTTGTGTGAATGTATCTAGACCCCTTGTAGGTAAAGTTCATATATAAGGGGTCTAGATACACTTCTTTCACAAAGTTAAAACATCTAACGCAGGGAGTAGTACTCTATATGGACGGTGCCTGAACATGCTCCGAACGTCATCACGATGTAATTGAATGGCGACCTGATATCTAGAACCCACCGTATTTCGATGTGAATGCACGAGTAGGTACGCAACCAAGAACAATAACTACGAAAACGGATCCGGAGGCAGCTCACTTCACTTGCTTGCAAGTAAAGCCTGAGCTGGTAGGTTGGTACGTGCGGTTTCGGGTTGTTGCCTGCAAGAAGAAACGTCATTATAGCACTAGCTGCGTTTTCTTTCGAGCAGATGGCGTGGGTGACATCCAGAATTGCTGCCCTTGAGAACGAAACGGCAGCTGTTTGTGTGATTTGGCATTGTATTTTTGGAATGAAAGAAACAGACGAATCTTTCAGGATTCTTGCCCTAAACCCTGTCGCTGTTTGTTTTGTTGATCAACTCTGATCTTTCCCTCCTTGGTGAGGCTTAAGGAGTAGTTCTTTTTGGCAACTGGCAGCACGCTGAGAGGTCCTTTAGTTTTTCTTTCTTTTCCTTTCATGGCACTTGGCATTTTACAACTGCTCTTTCTACTTAATTAATGCAAAAGTAGGGAACCTGTTATTTTCTCAGAAAACCAAACGAAACGGCAATACCAATACCAGCAATTCGAGGTATCTCGTGAGCGGTTGACAAGAGTACCATTGCGTGGTACATGTAGTTGTGTTTCATTGCACCTAGCCAGCGTGCGTGCGCCCACACGATGTGCGAAGGCCAGCAACTTCTCTCCCACCTCCCGTGAAAGCGACCACTTCTTTTTCTCTTTCTTCTTTCTTTTCCACTAACGATTTACTTGCGTCAGTGGTAGTAGATGTCAATCTCGCACTAGTAGTACTCCCTCCGTCTCACAATAAATATCGAAAGTTTGTTTAAATTTGCATATATTTAAGCCTTAAATTTACAAAAAAAATCGATATCTATTTTAAGACGGAGGGAGTAGTATTTTCGATTTTGAGCTCGATCATCAATTGCTCAAGGACAAATTGATCTTCCTTTTAGGATAACAACTAGCAAGGTGTGTGTGTGGTGGAACACTGGGACTGTCTAACGAAGGCGTATGGAAGCTTTATGCTTACGCCTTTCCAACTCCGTGCAAACAGTGCGCGTGCATCGCGAATCCTTTTGCAGTTGGCACAGTTGTGGCTGGCCGGCTTGTTGGGATGAACTCAAGTAGGGTTAAGCTATAGTATAAGGACAGAGTCAACTGAGGTATAAGTCGGTCGAGGTATGAGTTGTCTGAGGTGTAAAAAGGGCCGACCGAGTAAAGACCGAGTTACCTCCAAAGCCTTGTTATCCTGGCAGGCCTGGCCGACATATACCTTATGTCGGCACAGTGCCTATATTGCTCTCTATGTGCATGTATTGTCCTGGCCGAGTCATCCGGGCAGGGCTGAGTCAGGGGTTGGTGTGCTCAGGAAGGAGTGAGCCGGTCCCAAGGTCAATGCTTCTCTCTCCCTCCTGGAATTCTTAGAGAGACAAGCGCCAGAGACAAGTGCACCTAGAACGAGGCCTGAATAAGGGGTTCAGGAACATGACAGTGTCTGACCACCAACGGTCAGATAAGATGGGCTCTGGGCAGTTGCCGTGCAGAAGCTGACGACTAAGAAAAGGAGTTGGCCTCACTTCTATTTCTGTACAAGCATATCCTGAAAATATCCAGGCCACATATGTCCTAGATGTAACCTGGCCACCCCTTTATAAGGTGAGCCAGGGCCTCCAATGAGAAGGTCGGTCATTTAAGATATGCGTAAGCGCTAGAAGGATAGAGAGGTAGAAGAACTTCATCTTCTTTCTCCTCTCGATACAGCTCAAGGAGCACTTGTACTAGTCCACAAATCGTAATATTATTATATAGCTTAATTGCGACTCCTCTCAGCATGTCTGCCAATCAGTGTGTCTGACGCATAGGTCCAACTTCGAAATACATACACACGACTCGACCCTTCTCTCTCCTCACCTGACCCAAGCCCATGCGTCCTATCCTCTTCCTCCCCTTGCCTGCCGCACCGGCGATGCCTCTGCTTAAGGAAGAAATCCCCAATCCCAAAATGTGTCTCCCGAGCTCTCCGAACTCTTGTATCCCAGCGATCGAGGAGCCTCCCCCGTTGTACCACCCTGCATCTCCTCCGACCCAAATTTCCTGGCCCACATGTGCGCACCGTCGTTGAGCAGGCCGCACTTCATCTTCCCGGAAAAGTCCGAACCAAGCCCGAGTTGTTGCGGTTCCAGGCGGCCGCACTGTCCTCTTAGGCAGCAATCGACCATGGCAAAAAAATTCTCGGATCCCGCGAAAAGGGAGGGGAAGAGAAAGCCAACGAGGACGTTGGGCGCCCCCTCCTAAGAGCTGGGTCCAGGATGATTCGATCATCATGATGCTCATTGGTCCTTCGAGTCCTGTATCCAGCTCCAGGTCATCAAGTGCCTTTGGCTCATTGGGTGACGTAGCCCCCCGAGTCCGTTGATGCGCTTGTTTTCTTCTCTGCTGCCTTTGGCTTGATGGAGCGTTCGCAGATGCGCTCGAGAAATACCCAGGGTAGTATGGGGCGCAGGTAGAGCCTATGTTGGTGAGTGCATCCGCCTCTTCATTGCTTTTGCGGCCTATGTGTCGCAGCTCGCAGCCGTCGAAGTCCCCTTTGAGTGTGTCGTACAGGTCGCGGTAGGCGATCATGTTGCCGTTCAGTGCGTCGCACTCATGCATTGTTTGGTTGACGACCAACTTGGAGTCGCCGCATATAATGAGCCTTTTGGCGCCGCAGGCTTTTGCCATCCTCATCCCGTGTAGCAGGGCCTCATATTCAGCTTCATTGTTGGAGGCGGTGAACTGCATCCGCGGGATGTACTTCAGCTTGTCCCCTTGGGGCGATGTCAATATGACACCTGCACCTGCTCCGTCCTTCCGCTTGGATCCATCGAAGTGCATTGTCCAGAGGTAGGACATATCTGGTTTGTCAGGGAGCTGGTTCTCCATCCAGTGCACGAGGAAGTCAGGAAGAACTTGCGACTTGATTGCGTCGCGCTTTTCGTATGTGATGTCTCGTGGAGACAATTCTATTCCCCAAAGCGCGACTCGTCCCGTGGCGTCGGGGTTATTGAGGATATGCCCCAACGGGGCGTCGTTGACCACCATGATTGGGTGTTCTTGGAAGTAATGGCGCAGTCGCCGGGCGGTCATGAAGACGCCATACGCCAGCTTCTGGTAGTGCGGGTACCGCTGTTTTGTTGGCGTGAGGACCTCGCTAAGGTAGTATACTGGGCGTTGTACCCCGTGGACCTTGTTTTCCTTGGCTCGCTCGACGACGAGCACTGTGCTGACCACCTGGTTGGTGGCGGAGATATATAGCAACAGTGGTTCCCTTTCTCGTGGGGTCACTAGTACTGGCGAGGTGGATAGCAGGCGCTTGAGGTCTTCGAATGCTTCCTGCGCTTCGTTGGTCCATTTGAACTTTTCAGCTTTGCGGAGGAGTTGGTAGAAGGGCAGTGCCTTTTCACCCATCCGACTGATGAACCGACTGAGGGCCGCGATTCGCCCAGCCAGCTGCTGAATGCCCCTTATGTTTTTCGGCTTCTCCATGGCCAGTATGGCTTTTATTTTCTTCGGATTTGCCTCGATTCCCCTCGCGGAGATGAGTTACCCGAGTAGTTGCCTAGATGGGACACCAAAAGCGCATTTGTCCGGATTGAGCTTGATCCGGTAGCGGTCAAGGTTTGTGAAGGTTTCGCGCAAATCGTCGATTAGGGAGGCTTCCTCCTTGGTCTTGATTACTATGTCGTCGACATAGACTTGAATGTTGCGACCAAGTTGGTCCTTGAGGCAAGCCTGCATGCACCGCTGGTAGGTGGCTCCTGCATTTTTTAGCCCGAAGGGCATTGTGTTGTAGCAGAATACACCAAAGGGCATTGTGAATGCTGTTTTTTCTTGATCTTCCTCCTTCATTCGAATCTGATTATAGCCTGACTAGGCGTCGAGGAAACAGAGGCGCTCGCATCCTGTGGTGGAGTCGATGATCTGGTCGATTCGAGGTAGCGGGAAGTGATCCTTTGGACAGTGCTTATTCAGAGAGGTAAAGTCCACGCACATCTGCAGGATATCCGTGTCCTTTTTTGGTACTAGCACCGTGTTGGTGAGCCAAGTGCTTTCCTTGATCTCGCGTATGAATTTGGTGTCGAGGAGTCTGTTGATCTCGATTCCGACTGCCTTCGCCCGTGGCTTAGATAATCACCGGATTGTTTGCTTGACTGGCCTTGCGTCTGGGTTGACGTTGAGTGCGTGCTCGGCGAATTCCCTGGGAACTCCTGGCATGTCCGCAGGACACCAGGCAAAAATTTCCCATTGCTCACGGAGGAATTCGACCAGCGCGAGTTCCTATGCGGGACTCAAGTTATTGGCGATGAGGGCCGTTTTGGCGGGATCCGAGGGGTGGACTTGCACTTTCTTTGTGTGCAATGATGAGTAGAAAGATAGGTCAGTCCAGCTTGGCCGGCTTAGGGGAGAAATCCTGTTGTCTGTCGACTCCTTTAGTCTCGCGAGTTCTTTCTGCATGCCAAAGGACTGGGAAATTCTGTTGAATCCCCTGTCGCAACTGTCGGACCTCTCGAAGCTCCCGTTGACTGTAATGACGCCATTGGGACCTAAAATTTTCATCTGCAGGTAGGCGTAGTGTGGTACTGCCATGAACCTAGCGAACGCGACATGTCCGAGGATGCAGTGGTACTGTGAGGGCCAGTCGACGACCTCAAAGTCGATGCGCTCGCGTTGAAAGTTTTTCGGCGTGCCGAAGATGACATCGAGGTTGATTTTGCCCAGGGATACACGACCTTGCCTGGGACGATGCCGTGGAATGTTGTGTCTGAGGCTTCTAAGCAGCTTAGAGGGATCCTCATTGCTCACAAGGTACTTACAAATATAAGGTTGATGCCGCTTCCGCCGTCCATGAAGACGCGGCTCATAAGCCTCCAATTTGTGCCTCGAGTACGAGGGGACAATGTCCTGGACGAGGTACTTGAGGCAGATGATCGCGTTTGTCGAAGGTGATGCAGGACTCGCTTCCGCTGAGGTACTCAGTGGTAGATGGTGGCGAGTGTGTGGCCAAGTTTACTTGGCGAGTGATGGCCTTCCGCACTCGATTCGAGGGGCGTCCCTTTTGGATCATCATGGTACCCATGGCCCGTGGGTATGGCTTGCCTCCGTGGTGCTGGACCGGTGCAGCTCCATTTGGGGGTGGTCCGGATAGTGGTGGCGGAGCTCCATGTGCTACAGCGCCTGGGGCAGCCCCGTAACCCCTTTCGACTGCGTTGCAATTCATCCGAACCAGTCCCTCATGTAATCTGAGGAACTCGCGGCAGTCCTTGAGGAGGTGGCAGGACTTCTTCTTTCCATCATGCTTGTCTATGTAGAAGTGCACCGTGCATGGCCCGGACAGTTTTTCTTCGATGGATGTCACAGGTGCCTCATCACGGTTGTGGCATTGCCACACTTGCGTGGTTTTCCCGGAGTTGCGATATCCACCGATGCGGTATCCGCTGTTGCGGTTATCGTCGCGTCTGTCGGTGTAGCCAGCTGCGACTATGTTGACGTCGTCGCCGTCATCGTAGATGCGCATACGGCATTTGCCTCGGTGGTCGCGTCTGCGCTCGAGTCCTGCCTCCTCGTCAGAGTGAACGCGATTTTTCACCGAATCTTCTCCATCGGCCCACCGATTCGCGATTTCCATCAAGTGGTCAATGGTCTTGGGCTTTGAGCAGCCTAGCTCCTCCCTGAGCTCTATGCGACGGCCGCCGCCGTTGAATGTGTCAATCGCGCGATCCTCCGAGATGTTCTCTGTGGAGTTCTTGATGATGGACCACCTTTGGATGTAGGAGCACATCGATTCACCCGATCTTTGCTGGCAGCATCTCAGTTCTTCGATTGATGCAGGCCGCTTGTATGTGCCCTTGAATTTGCGCATGAAGCTGTAAACCAGCTCATCCCAACTGCGAATGGATCCGCGTGGGAGGTTGTTGAGCCATGCTCGGGCGGCGCCTTGCAGCTGTAGCTGTAAGAATTGCATGGCCGTGCTTTGACTGCCTCCGTGGAGTCTGACGGAGGAGATGTGGTCCTCCAGCCAGATCTTTGGGTCCTGTAGGCCGTCAAACTTCGGGTTCTCCGACGGGAGTTTGAACCCCTTGGGCATTCGCTTCTGCCTGATGAACCTGCTGAAGCATCTAGCGCCGCAGAGCTCCACGTCTTCCTCTTCCGAGTTAGTCGACCGAGCATGTCGCGCCCTTGATTTGTCGATCTTGCGCTGCGTGATGTCATCACGCGCATCATAGTCGTGGTCGGGTCGCCGTGAGTGGCGACGTCGAGATAGGTCATGACTGTCATCACTAGATGAGGGCGAGGAGTAGCGCTTTGCTAGCGCTTTGCCTTTCTTTGGCTCCGGTGTTGGCTCCTTGTCGAGGGCAGCCTCGATTAATCCTAAGCCTGCGATCGTAGATCGGTGCATGGCGGCTCGGGGATCTCCAGCTGGCGGCTGGTTATTGAGGAGGTACATGATGGCCGCCATAACTGCAACTTGTGGCGTCTTTGGGACCACATTGCCCCGTGTGTCGACCGTCATGGAGCTGAAGTCGAGGACCTTTGCAGCCTCTATGCATTCTTGCTCAGTGAGATGGGCCATCCGAGATCGCCTCTTGTTTGCGAGGTACTCGTTGCCCTTTGAGGAGGATCCTCCGTGGGAGGAGAGCCCAGCACGTCAAAGACTTGATTCATCTGCCGCTCTTTTGCGTGCTTCGAGTTGCGCGATTGTTTGCGCTTGGCGCTTAAATTCCTCCTTCAAGAGCCAATGGTAGCCAATCAGAAGTTCCTGCGAGGAACCGGGGGGTAAAGGGTTGCCCCGTAGGCCTCATGGCAGCGAGCCCATTCAAGCTCATTGAGCCTGACCACGACGCGTTCGCCGGTCTGCTCGTTGGTTATGGTTGGAGGTTCGATTGCTCCTCCATTGTTGACGAGGGTGCGATTGACACCGTTGCCGCCGTTGCCACCGTTGCCGCCATTGCCACCGAGAGGCGGGTCGGTTTCGTTACCGCGATTGCCCGTGTTGTCGCGGTTGGCGGAGGTATCGCCTGCGTTGATGACGGCGCTCATGAAGTGATTGGGGCTGCTGCTTCCACAGCTCTCAGATCCAGAGCCATAGGCTCCATCTTCAGTGGCAGATCGCTCAGATCGGAGTCGCGACTGTTGTTGCTGACCGTGTTCTCGACTGATGCCGGGGCGTTGAGCTCACTGAGGGTGCCGATCGATGGAGGGAACCACGATGCTGGGGCAATCGACGGCACCGTTGGCTAGTCAGGCATGCGGAGCGTGCCCATCTGACCAACTTGAAAGCGGAAGCTCCCTATTGCCAGGCTGATCCCGTCACCCACGGATTCGAAAGCCGGGCGAGTGGCCGGTGTGTGGACGGTGAAGTCGAAAGCGCCGAAGAGCTGGCGAATCTCCGTTGTTGCGGAGTTGTAGATCGTGGTTGATGGGACCGAAGAGCCGCAACATCAGCACTCCCAATTCCCACAGATGGCGCCAATTGACGAGGGTTTAACTCATCAATGCCCATTGTTATGGACTTGGGTTTTGGAGAAGGAGGGAGCGCTGGAGACATCTATGGGCTAGCAAACAAGCACACATGGGACTCAAAGATTTACCCAGGTTCAGGCCTCGTAGAGGTCCCTACTCCTGCTTGTCTGCTCATGGAATTATCAAAGGAATCGAAGATTACAATGGTGCGCAGATGCAATCTGGCGAGGGTTGTGGAAACTAGGGTTGCGTGTGTCCTCCTCGCCGCCCCTCCTAGCCTTTATATAGATAGGCTAGGTCTCGGGTAGCAGGTCAAGTCAGTTACAGGTTAGGGTTTTCCCCTTGGAACATTCTATCTTTAGCTACTTCTTGTCCTTCAAGCAATCGAGAGTTCGTAGGTTACTCGAGTTCTTCATTTGGGCCTTGGCGACACCGTGGGCTTTTATCTATTCAGGTCGTATATACCAAGCTCGAGTACCTATAGGGTATACCCATGTCACATCCCGTCTTCCAAATCTTGCAGTCCAAGATGGTTGATGCTACATTCCATATTAATTGTCATTGATTTTGTACAAAGTTTCACTAAATCGTCAACAATTATCATGGAACACAAGAAGTAATTGACATGGTTGTTGTGATATACTCCCTCCGTTCCTTAATATAAGGTGTATAGTTTTTTGTAGAAAATTCCATAATATAAGGTGTATAGAGAATTTTGGGATTTGTTCCTCTTATTTAGGAGGCAATTAATCCGATCAAGAGAGAGGGGATACCCAGATTTCGTATGATCCCTCTATATCACATCAATCACCTAGGGTATTCACGTCCAAAAGCAACGAAATTTGTCCTCCCAGCCTATGCGCTAATATTCATGCAAGAAAACTATACACCTTATATTAAGGAACGGAGAGAGTACTAGATTTTAGTCCTCCACCTAAGAACAAACAAACCATAAATTGGAATTCAACCACGAAATTTATTAACCGGGAGCTATCTCACCGTCCTAGGAACATCTTGTCTTATCAAGTGGAATCATCGGCTTATCCATGGGTTAATATAGAGGGTTTTGCCATCTCTGAACATTACTTACTTTTATCATTATTCGTAATTCCGACAACACGTGATTAGAAGGAGAAAGGTCACTAGGTTCAATCTCTAATCTCAGAACCAAATGAATCGAAAGATTCATGTTTGGTTCCGGAAGAGATCATACAAACTGTATACTTAATAGTTATTTTTAGGCAATTAACATTTAAAATTTGTGCTATTTCCATACATTAATTCATTCTTGCTCCTAATTGGGTTTGACACTGTTATTGAAAAGGACTACGGTTTGGTGTGCAGAGTCCATGTGTACTAAGACGTCTCATGTGAGGGAAACCGAGGCCTTCCCATATGGAGAATTTTTTGTTCAGTCTACATAGCAGTTATAATTATTGTACAACTCAAGTTTGGGCACAATAGTTGACCAAGCATTGCTCTCTTACAAAAATTAATGATTCCTCTGCTCAATCAGCTGCGCTAGGCAGGCATTACATTTTATAGTTTAAGCCTGGTTATCTACCCGTCTCCTCAGGATGTTCTCACCATGAGCATTTTCAACTGTTGGATCCTATGTGGAGGGAAAAAGATTCACCCAGTGAGGCTGGTTAGCACAGTTGTTGGGTATGATCCACGACGAAAATAGCTCCTGCCTCTCTCCTCCCATCGTGATTCCATGTCGTGGTCACCTTTCCTCCCACGGTCCTCCCTCACGTCATGACTAGCCCCGCCACCACCCATAGCCCTTGCTGGTTCGACATCCAACTCGCAGCTAGAAGCAGTCAGCGTCACCTCCTCCCGTGTCTTTCGCTGGCGCCGCCTCCACCCGCAGCCAAGAATGGCGCAGGGATGCGAGAAGCACCACATGTCGAAGCTGCAGGGTGCGCACCCAGAGGATTCGAGGTGGAGCCTCGGGAGGCGCACATCTCTAGAAGGAGAAGAAGGTGCTTGCAGGTCCACCAACCCTGGGAAAGACGGGGAGGTCGAGGTCGAGCGCATGCAGAGCTTGTAGAGGTCTAGGTAGGCGTGATCGGCAACGACCATGGATTATAGAGGTCATTGCGGAGTAGAGTGGCCGACGAAGCTCAAACACCATATCAGGAGGGACCCGAGGTGGCCTAGCATGGGCGTCGACATCGGTGGGAGCACAAGCGACGGGGCAAGGCGTCGGCAGCGAGGAGCGGAGCAGAAGGGTACGGAAAGAGGTGACGGGGATCAAGTAGTAGAGGCGGTGGGTGACAGAAAACGAGAGAGGGGTGAGGTAGGTGGCGTCGTGCACATGTTGTGTGGTTGGGCTTGTTCCGCATTGTGTGTGTGCCTGTCTCGTGTGGGATGTATTGTGTGATGTGTGGTGTGCCCGTGTGTGTGCGCGATTAGGGTTAGGCTAGAGTTATGTTTAGGATATGGCGTGGGGTGGCCAGCTGGGCCTATGGGTCTGGCTGGCTATCAAAAAACATTTATTTTGTTTTAAAAGAATTTATAAATAGTTCTGGATAATTCAAATAGCAAAAAAAAATAAAAGATGGGTAGCAATGTAGAAAATCGAAGATAGGATTTTATTGAAAATATTTGTAGACACAAATATATGATGATGCATGGTGATGTGAAACAAAAAACAAACAAAGGAAAACTAATATGAAATATATTTTCCGGAGGGCGTTACATTTTGTATAACTTGCCAGGTTAATGTTTAGTTTTATCTAAAACAGTTGATTGCCGTGTGAAATATTTGTCCTTCCATATTTGCAGATCAAATTCTATTTGTCTTTTTCTTAAATAGGTGATATATTACTTAAATTTTTTAAGTATTACACCCGGCCTCTACATAATCAGGATGCACACAACCAACACAAGTCTAGAAAGCAGAAAATAATAGTAGGCGAATTACAAGGAGCTGATGAACATCCGGATGCGCCTATGACTATGGCGGCCCAATACGGCGATCATGTTGTCACCCATGTCGGGAATATCATAGTTTTCGTAGAAACACATAATGCAAATGTATTCAATCAATCAAACACATTAGATAAATATTTTAACAAGTACTCTCACCGTTTCCAAAATATAATGTGTTTTAGCTTTTATAGAACGAGTACATCTAGACGTCTTTTCCAACCTACATAGTAAAAAGTGTCTAGATGTATTCCTTTTACAAAAACTAAAACAACATTTCTGCCTTTCAATTACTTATACATATTTACAGGTTCTTTCTGGCCCAAGTCAAATAAACACATAAATAGGTAACTAGCACCAAAAACAAACAAGGTACCGTTGGTGTGTTCCATGTATTTAATATATATGCGACACTAAAATAAAATAAAAAGCTAAACGTGTGAGGACCTAAGGCCAAATAAACATACAAACCCAACATGCACCTCACGGAGCCCAGACGCATTCTAAGCGACGCGATCAAGCGCGCTTACCCATCTAGTAAGATCTAGAGGCAGGAGTAGAGGTTTTATCTCACTAGGAAAGTATCGAACCTTGGTATATCATGTGTTTGTGTGTGTTCTTCGTGTGCGGATTCACCGCATCATCCCTCCCCAGATTCCACTAGTGTCCATACTCTCCCATCTTTAGCCTACCCATGGCATCTTCCGTGACACCACCACGACAGTTAGCGCCCACCGTGGGTCCAGTAGCGACGCTAGCTGGTGTGTTCATCCGGAGGGGAAACTTCATCGCATCAGGGGAGCGCATCGTCTCTGGCTTGGTTCAGTGATTCAGCTCATTGGACTTCGTCAGTGATAATGTGGGCAACTTTGGCAATCACCCTCTCCCGCGCAACGACAAGTTCGTCAGCTTCGGCACGCACAAGGTCTATGTCACGGTCGACGTCTCCTGCGCGTTCCAGCAGCGGGTCATCGTAGCTACGGATCCTCCTCTCTGCGTGGCTCGTGGTCCGTGTATCACTTGCCCCGCCAGCTGTGTCGAGGTGATGATGACCACGACAGGGGCTGGCACCAGCAAAAATCCAAACTAGGAAGGGAGGTAACTCCCAAAGGTCCTAGGTCAAGGTTTTCTCCACTAGAGAGGCCACATAACATACTCCAATAGACTATAGTGAGTTTGACTACTCTAGTAGCCCCTATAGTGGATCCGGCTCAGGCACAGGTTGAGCTAGAGGAGACCTAGCAGAAGGTGCTTGAGGGACCCAAGAAAGTGGCTTTGGCTCAATAGGCGTTGAACATCACCCTGCATGACTACAATAAGGCCAAAAGTATTAACACGAGTCTTACTCATATGGATGGTGTAAAGAGCAGAGGAAAGAACCTCATAAATGAAATATATAAAGAATGTGCTCCTAAGTCCGTAGGTTCTGGTAACCCACTGTCTGTAGGTTTGCCGAGGTACAGTACCCCGACAAAGAACCTCAGGGCTGCAGATGTGACAACAACCGAGTTAGATGCTTTGTCCGGCGAGGCCTATCATAGGTAGCATGAGAGAGTCATTGAGATGGTGCGCATCATGAACCAGCAGAATGAGGAACTGCTCTGGACTAACCCGGCGAGAGATGGTGGCTCCCACGTCGTTCAGTCGGCTGGGGGTGCACCCGCAAAATCGGTCGGGGCAACATCATCACTCGATGCGGGTCCAAGGAGAGATGAGGGTGTGACCTCTGGTAGAAGAGACCGAAAGATGGTGCATTATGAGCAAAAGGTGGCTGGGAAAGGCAAAGCAGTACAAGGCAATGCTAGTCAAGGAAGTGTAGGACGAGGTAATAGTGGTCAAGGGAATCCCGACCAAGGCAATGCGAGTCAGGGAAATGCTGGGCACGGCAATGCCGGCCAGCATAACCCAAATCATCTGGGTCATCATTTGGCTAGAGATGGGGAACATCCGCCGCAGCAACACTAGTAGCAGAATATACCTCGGCAATAGCGACGGCTCATCAGGCCCTGCCCTCCGCAGCCTGAGCTCGTTGGGGCCTAAAGTGTCGAGCTCTGAACTCTACGGTCCATTCCTTGGCCCGGAGTTACCTCACCCATGGTTCCTGACCTTGTTTTTCTCTTCATGACGGCTCGTGAGGCCCTATCCTCCGCAACCTGATCTCGTCAGAACCTGAATCATTGAGCTTTGAACTCCTCGCCCCATCACACAACCGTAAGTCACCTCACCCACGGTTCCTTACCCTGTCTCTATCCTCGTGATGACTAATGAGGCCCTACTCCTTGGCAGCCCGAACTCGTCAGACCTAAACTCCATGGCTCGCTCATTAGCCGTGGGCCACCTCACTCCCCAAAAACTCTCGGAATGGGGGCTGAGTAACAAAACACCTAACCCCACAGTTTCTCCTCGAGGTACCCATAGGATGCCCCTAGAGATGCCCTCTTCGGCGGTTAAGGTCAGAGGGGCCGAAAGGCGGGAGTACTAAAAGCCTACGACCCAAGGCGGAGTTGGCACTTAGCTCGCGGTTCGCCCCCACTAGAGGCACATGGAAAGATCACATAGATCTCATGAAGCCGCACCCCCTCTCAAGAGGGTGACCTCCAGAAGTTAACAGGGACCCCTCCTCGAGGGTACGCACATAATTAACTCCTCGCGAGAACCTCCCGGACTCGTTACAGTCTGCAAGCCATGAGGGTCCATCCACCAGATGCACTTAGATTCCCACCAACCTAACCGAGCGCAGCCTGCTCTGTGACGGGCTGGTCCTATGGCTAAAGGGAGCCCCCGATGGCAGCATGCTCGAAGCGCTGCCCCTGGAGATCGCCTCCCCAGGCGTCCTACCTCCAATCATGACTCGCGAGGGCTCCACCCCTAGACGTCTAGCCCTGCAGCGAGCGCGCTTGGCGCTCCCAGAAGGTCTTCCCTGTAAAAAAGGAAACACGAGCTGCCATCGCAGACCACAACAAGAGATCACCACACAGTAAACACGCCAAGGAAGAAACAACCAGCGTATAGATCCGCATACAAACACATAAAACAAGTATTTTTTACAAACCCCATGTGGAGGCAGAGTACTAGGGGGCGAGGTACCTACACACGCAAAATGCTTCCATCTCCGGAGGCTAGGATGCCGGATCCCGAGTGGGCATAGCCCCGACCAATCATGGGAGGAAAGCAGGGTATTCCACCCGGCACAGCAGGGTGTCAAACATGGAGACAGAGAACTCCCCCTCCCCGACGAAGCGGAACCGCAGCATGGAACCGCACTGAATGCAGTGGTCGGCGAGAAACTGACCCCAGCCGTCGCAGAGGTATATCTCGTCGGGTGGGAGGGTCTTCACGCACACCGGCCACCTCTGGGCCCCATGGAGTGTCACAACTTCACCTCCTCCGGGAGGTCCCCCATGACCCCTAAGGCAAAGCGGGTCGGGAGCCTCACCTTAGAGGAACCAATCGGGTTTCCCAAGGATGACAACAAAATCAATGACCCTTTTAGGCTCAGAGTCATCCTCGATCTTGACAACCGTGGGAGCGGGGGCTTCTGCGGCCATAGGAGTGCCCGAACCAGATTCGACTCTTGCCCCACCATTGCGCCTTCCGTGGTAACCCCTGTCGCTTCCACGTGGATGCCCCCAACCGCGTGTAGGAAGACCTTCCCCCGAGGCCACGCTCACCTCCACAGGTGCAAGCATGGAAAGAGCTGTACCACGGCCACCGCGCCTCCCCCTACCAGTCCAGCGAGGATGCCCCGACAGCGGTTCACTGGCGGTGCCTCCCTTGCCTTGACCATCGTCTCCTTGCCTTTCTCCTTAGCCGAGAAACACGGAGGTGTCATGGAGAGGAGGAGGGTTTTCCACCCGGGAGCGCGAGAAAGGAAGAAAGGAGGTAGAAGAGTGGGAGTAAAAAGATTCTCCCCTCATCTTTAACCGCACCGGTTGAAAAGACGTATCATTGTGCCGCCCGCGCGACATTAACCGCCAGGCCCCACGTGCCATCGCATCGTGGTAACGACTCTCGAAGCGGGAACCATGCATTTCCGATCTACGGGCGAGCGTCCGCAGCCTTTTGAGCTTCATGGCTAGGATTCGAGCGGGCCGGGCCGTCATTGACTGGGTGACTACAGGGGCTCGCCCATCGGCTGGGGCCGCTTGCACCTTCGGGCCCCCGAGGGGACACGTGCAGGCCAAGCACCCGGGGGCTACTGTTAGAGCCCTGGCATCCAGGGTGCCACGTCTCCACGCTGGATGGACCCCGCAGCTTGAGGGCTTTCTCCTTCGCCTGGTGGGACTCCTTCAAGAGGAAGGGAATCCCTCCGGGGCGCGAGCCCGACTGATCTTCGCGAGGTTACATCCCGAGGAAGCTACTGTGGCCTGTAACACCCTCGAATCGGCCCTACTTCAGATTTCAGCGGTTCTCGCCAAACCCGCATAGAACCGATTCAAAGATGCCCACCAAGCACTTGTGTTTGGGTGGAAAACGAAGTAATACCATTACACAATAGTTCACGATGGAACCCACAGAATATATATATACAACAACGACTCAAAGAGTCAAGAATATAGATATACGGTATAAATATCTAAATCACCTTGAAAACGATACAACATCCGAGTACATATAAGATGCAAATGGGGCTAAGAACCCTGAAGAATGACTAATGGCATCCATAACCGTGCCTAGACCAAGCCATAAGGGTAACCCTGCTAACGACGATGATCTCAAACCTGCTAAAACAAAATGGGTGCCGACAAAGGGCAAAGGTAAAAGAGAGAGGTCAGTACTGAGGCTAGTAGACGGCGAGTCTAGAATTCAGTGGCTCTCGCCTACATAGGTATGGTGGACTGAAGCGGGAGCGAAGAATGCAGTAAACAACCTATAGAGACTCGATACATCTGTCGACTATTAGAGAGAGGTAAGAAGGACCTATACAGGACCAACCTGATACTAACACCAATCATACCCATCCTGGTATTTCCCCCTCGATACCAAATGAGGAAGTTAAACCGAGGAACTCACACAGTTGGCATTTTTATTCATTCCATTATAGTTGCAACACTTACTAGTCAGGTATAGATAGCATGAGTCAACCTGATATCATAAGCAGTGGGCAATTTTAGTTTACCATTCCGTTATAGTTGCAATACTTACTAGTCAGATAAAACTGGCAGGAGACATCCCAAATCCAGCAGTTGTTGGCACTTTTATCTACTCACTCTGTTGTAGTGAAACTGATTACTAGAGATGAAAAAGTCAAATTTATAGCACTACTTTAGTTATAGTTGTCTATGATCAAGATACTATGCTCAAGTCGTCCATAACCGCGGACACGGCTTGCAGAAAGATTTACCCTGCAGGGGGCACAAATAGCAACACACGCACGATCAACCTCGACAAAACCAAATGAAAACCCAACGAGGCATCACAACAAAGCATTCACAAGATACATAATTGATTTCAGGGGCCACCCTGCTAAGCTACCCGCTACGAAGTTGGCCGGCTCCGCGACAGACCGAGGGGTTTGCGAGAACGGCTATAAACGACTGGGAACCCGAAAGTGTGACTGGGCTTGTCGATATTGTGAAATCGTGCCGCGATCCTAAACAGTATAGGAACTCCACGTGCAATCATAAATAAAGCAATAAAGCATGGCATAAGTACATGATAGTAATAAAGCCCCAAACTAGTTTGTGGCCCCAAGAAATTAATTATGACTCAAGCTAGGACTAAGGGGATTCATGGTCCCACATGCGGATAGTGCGATAGTCAAGGAACAGGTACACGTACTTGGGGTCCTACAGGACACAAGTGAGTGTGGACGAACCAAATAGCAGCTATTGCCCACTGGTGCCTGTACATTAGTTATATCTATTCTCAGCATTTTAATTGACAAGTTATATCGAAAGCCATGATCATCTCCACCATTAAGCATGTGTCAACCTTCCAACAATGATGGATCAACAACGACACGAAGCAGCACCTGAGCAAGCAACTATGACTCGCAAGGCCGACTGTCTATCAAACAACAGGCAATAGGATGGCTCCAAGGCAATATAGAGGCTGTAAGGGATATAAATGGTGCAGAAACTGAAGCATCACAACATGGATAGCAATAGATCAACGGGAAGAAGTAAAAACTATAAATGCAAAATAGGTATAAAAGGGAAGGATGCTCGCTTGGGACACATTACCGGAGGTACATTCTAAGATCGGGTCGACACTCGCATGAACTCATTGGCCTATTCCGTGAAGAAGTAAAGCACTAAAAGAAACACTAGATGCACTATTTAATACTACGACATAAGATCCGACATGTTTATGATATGGAACATGACATGGCAAAGATGCGATCTAAATAGGAAATATTAAGTGGAATCGGGGTCCCGGCAATTAATTATATAGTTCAAGTTGTTTAGATATCCCACAATATAAATGTTGTCTTAACAAGGCAAAACATGGCATCGGTTCGCTACACAAATTTAAATAGAGCCAATATAAGACTAGAATGGCCCGCATATAGTCTCCATATTTAATTATGAGGTGAATCGACAAGATACCCCCAAACAAATGAATATGTATGCGAGCATGAATAGTCAAATGAAACAAGTTGATATCATATATTATAAAAGTAAGGGTATCGAAAAAGGGGGTCACACATCAAGGTCCGAAGATCTTGGGGTTTCAGGGCTCGACGGGATCGGTCTTTGCCTCCGACAACGGGGTCTTGGCATCCGTGAAGGAGATCATGAAGCCGGTGCCAGGGTTCGGACTTCGGATCCGAGATCGAGTCTTCGGGGTATAAGAGGTTCCACCTTCGGATCCGTGAAGGATAACATGGCATGCCGTGACGGAGATATTGGAGGTTGTCAGCTTCAATTACTGAAGGTGTACTTGGTTTCACTACCGTTGCGGTCTTCGGGTACCGCGGGTTCTCGGGATGGTCCTCTCGGGTGCTCGTGTGTACCAAAAATCTTGTCAAAGATCTTGTCAATTTTGCCCATCGCAAGGGTTTCGAACCACTGAGTCAACTTCACCACATCTTCTCACAACCACAATATCACCACCTCTAAACGCTACAAACCCCAACTCAAATACACCACAGTCACCACTTCTTACTGATAGAACAGATACAGTCGGGATTAGGCTATACACGCATGCGGGGCCGGAGAGCATTGGAGGCGAGCTGGAGAACATGCAGAACTTGTAGAGAGGACGGTGTGCGTTCAGCGATGGCGGACGCGAGTGACGGCATAGGAACGCGGGGCCAGAGGGTGGCCCTCGACACAGGATGGAAGGAGGTCAGGGCGAGCTCACGACGGTGGAGAGGCACAGGCAGCGGTAGGGCTTGAGGTGCGGGAAGGCGGTGGCGACAGGGATGGTGAGGCTGGCGACAGGGTGTAGAGGAGGACATTACGTGCTGGGCCGGGGCAACACGGTGGCGTCGCGATGCGACCGGGGCAAGGCAGAGCTTGGGGAGGCAAGGGGCACCGACGAGGTCGGCTTCCGGGCAGCCTCAGGCAGAGGCTGATAGCGTCAAGGGCCTTGCGGGGCAGAGGAAGGACATCCGGTGCAAGGAGGCGGGCTTAGGCGTGGGGTGGCTCGATCTCGGCGATGGTAGGACGGGCGAGGGATTCAACGATGCGGGCGGCCGGCGGCGGCGGGGTCCTCGGGCTCAGAGAGAGGGAGTCGAGGAATGGGCGTGGTTAGTGAGGAAGCAGGAGAGGGGAGCAGGGCGGACATCGCGTCTGCGAGGTGGGACCGGGGCCAGCGGGGTTTGCAGTTGGTGGGCGGGTGGAGTGGTGCGGCGGGACACGGCTACGACACGGGATGCACGCGGGGAGGTAGGGCCAGGGTCTGTGCGCACGAGATGGTTGACTGATGGCTATGATATACAACACATTTTAGCAATATAAATTGTGTCATTTGCCTATCATATCATGCTCCATCTAACTATTGCTATGCTTAATATGCATGATTACTTGTTTTTGTTAAATTCAATATGAGCCTTGCACATTTAGTAGTTTGGGTAGAATTTTATCCCTCTCCGTTGTCTTTGACATGTGTGTAGGTGTTGATGATGATTATGGACAAAACAAAGACAAAAGGAACAAAAAGAGCATATTACAGAGGACCTGCATGGACAAGACTTAGCCATTAGAGAGGTTGGAAAAGTCAATTTTTCCAACTTCTCAAAATAAAGATCCAAGACAACAGGGTTGTAGCCCTCGATGATACTAACTCAACGAGCCCAAGAACACCCAAAACGGAGTTCGTATGAAGAAATGGCGGCCAAAATACTAAAGTGGACAAACGTTTTGACAAACAACTATACGGCCGGAGCTATTATTTTGGCCGTATAGCTCCGCCCGTATAGTTTCCAAAAAGGTCGGAAATGATGGGATTTCGCCCCAGAAAAGCTCCAGAACCTTCCCTAAGTCATATGACGGTATTGGGGAACCCTAGGGTACCCCCAAGACCTATATAAAGGAGGGAGGACCCAAGGACGCATAAATCAACCATATACAAGATCTAGATCCCATCTACGGCCTCCACGGTGGCACCCTGCCACCGTGCCGACTCCATAGCCGAATCCATTGTTGAGGATTTTACTAGGGATTCACAGAGTGTCACAGAACTTATCATTAGTCTCTACTCGTCCATGGTACCTAACAACACCATGGGTAGAACTAATAGGCTATTTGCTATAAGTGGTTTGCGGATGCAATAGCAGCTTAGGAAGCACCACCTATTAAGATAAAATTTCCTCAAGATCACTCATGATATAGATAGGTATAGTGTTGCGAATTGCTTGACCCCAGAGTGACATATTGTAACATCCCAAAACTCTAATCCAAGGTTATTAAGATCCAAATCATCAAAGTTAGAGTTAATAAAAACTTTTCCACTTAAAAATAATTAAGCATTCATATGTGTGTGCATTTAAATTAGGAGTTGTTTTGAATTGCCATGTTTGAGTGATCCATTGGTTGTAAAATGATTCTAAGGTGAATTAAACATCATCTAGATCATTCCCAAACAAATCCCAAAGAAAAACAAATCAAAAAGAATAAAATAAGCAAATGGTCACTTTTGCCATTTTAATCACCATGCCCACTTTGGCTATTCCTAGAACTAAAATCTTAACAGAAACAATTGTGGTTCTTTGCACCTCTTGCTAGTACAAGTAGTGATGTGCCAAGGCCCACTTTGTTTCATCCCAAAAACTTTCAAATACTGAATTTAAATGACAATTGAAAATTGAATGTAGTTCATATGTATAGATCACACTTATTCAAAAACCACTCAAATGAACTCCATTTCAAAAACCCAAGCACACCTAGAAGCTTAAGCATAAGTTACATCACTCCACCAAAAATCTCCCAAAAATTCAAATATTTTGTTCATGCGACCATTGTGTCGAACACCTGGCAGGCATGAATCACACTCTATTTCTAGCTCACTGTTTTTACAGGGTTTTGCCACCCATTTGACATCAGTTTACTCCCTCTGTCCCTCCTAGCTCTAACCAAAGCTTAATCACCCCACCCCCTTGTCCCTAGCAGGAGTGCCATGCCTCCCCGAGGACATGCTCGCCGGCTAACCTTGCCAACACCACAGCAGACCACCAGCCCCTCTCCGCCACTCCAGAAAGCACGGCGTGACCTCACCGCTGCCCATGGTCCACCCCTCGATCAACCCCAACCCCTGGACCACTCCCCAGCACTGCCGCCCTTTCTCTCTGCGAGCAAGCCAGAGCGCGATTGCCGCCACCACAAACCAGACTGCGCCTTGACCCCATGTCGCGCACGCCTCTCCGCCTAGACCCCAGCAACCCACCATACATGGCCGTGCATCGCCGCTTGACCCACGGTCGCCGTGATTGTCGTCGAGCGCCGCCTCTGTCACCCAGAGCGCGCGACGCTCCCGACCAACTGCCACTGCCCTTAGCATCGCCATTAAGCCGTAGAGGACTGCCAGGAGGCAAGCCACCGTCCGCCTACGCCGCCCATGCCGATAGCGTCCTGTATCATCGTCACCGACGAGCTCGCCGTCGCTCCCTCGGTCCCCTCCTCGATCCTATATAAGGAAGCCTTCCCCAGCCTCAATTACCACACCATTCGACTCCCTCTCTCCACCAGTCCTTCCCCACCTCTCGCCAGAGCCGCTCGAGCCGCCATTCACCGGAATTTCACCGGAGGCAGCCGCAGCAGAGGAGGAGACGCTGCCGTCGATTCCGTCCACCTCAGCCCCTGCTGCTACCTCGCCTGAGTCCATCGTCGCCGTCCAGTTCGATCGCCTGCCTCACCACACTAGCTGGAGCCCTGGTACGTCCCCAGTAGACCCCCACCGTCCGTTTAGGGTTCGGTCTCGCCGGTGACGAGTCCGTCATCGATGACGACTGTGAGCCATTGATCCGCGTTCTAATCGTGTGGCCCAGATCGCTAGATACCATTTCGGGTTTTAAGTCTCGCTGACAAGCGGGACCAACCTGTCAGCTGCCCTCTGCGCTGCTGAGCGTCGCTGGGCCGGCCCATTTGCTTTCCCGCGCTAGCCCACAAATTCAAATAGGTGTTTTTCTATTTAGACATAAAACCAATTCTGTCCCTTAGTTCAAAAATCAATTCAGAGAGTTGTGCAAGTCCAACTTGAGTGATTCCAATTTTGTTGGAAAGCTTTTGGAAAGCTTCTGGAAAGATCTATCCAAGCCCGTTGGATTTAATTCATTTAGAGTTAGAGATCTCTCCTAGTAAAAATAACAAGACAAAAGCATTTGCACATTCAAACATTTTTATAAAATCAACCATAATAGCTTTTGAGTTGATTCCAACCCTCAAAATCACATTTAACCATACCTATATGAATATGTAATAATATTGAGGTTTGCATGCAGTGACTTTGGACTAGTACCAAATTAGTGCTATATAGGCATTTCTAGTCACTTTAAATCATTAAATATTAAACTTAAACTTATTAAAATGTGATCCAACCTTTAAATCACATTCCCATATGTTAGAATATGTGGTGATGACATGTTTCCACATGATCCCATATTTTAATTGGAGAATATTAAATCTTAGTTAATTTCAATGAGTAGAAATTACTTTTCTTAAATAAAAAGAATGAAGCTAGTTAATGAAACCTTGGGATGCTTGTGATGATAATAGATCATCAAATGTGTGCCTTAGTGTGCTAAGTAGACTAGTTAAGTATTGTTTGGTGATTGTGTATCCTGTATGTATTTATAGACGATAGTACCAACCAAGCTTTCGAGGAGGAGGAGTTCTATCAAGAAGAGGAGGAAGAAAACTTCAACCACTGCACCAACCAAGGCAAGCTATTGTTAGCAAGCTAGAATTAAGCTAGATAACCTAAGCAAGATGCATTAGGCATTCTTTGGTTATACCACTTTGAATAGTACCTACCCCAAGTTTTATTTCCAAGCTTTTACTTTCTTTACTTTATTAAAGTCCCTTACTTGTTTGAAGGTAGCATAAAAAGTATAAAACTTGACTCATCTGGATAACCTTAAATGTCATTCTATGGCATGAGATTGATCTTAGAATCCCCTATTAGTGAACACTTTAACTTAGTAGTTTAGAGCTAAACTAAAACTTGAGTCACTTTAGATGGGAACCCTTGGTGAAAATGAATAGTGAAAACCTTGGAATGATGAGTCATTCTATTGAGATGTTTTGACATGTGTTGAGAAACACAAATGGTTTATGATGAGGAAAATGTTGAGGCATGAGCCTTAACCCTTTTAAAAAACTTATGGTTGGGTTTGGATGCGATACCATTCCAATTTTACCATACAACCATAATACCTGAATTGGGTAAGGCTTAGCTGGAAGTTTATATGCATTAGTATTAGTTCCCTCGCGGGAGAGGTTTGAGCTGAGGCTACCTCTCAATGGCGTCCACCTATGCAGTGCCCAAGATGACAGATGGTCATGGTTGGGAGGCCATACTCATAGGAGAGGTGCTTATACTAGGGTGTGTAAAGGAAAAGTTATGTTTGATTATCTGCATACTAAGTATGATGATTCAGGGTTATCCCTGACAGATGTATCGAATCTTGTGGTGAAAGTGTACCACCTCTGCAGAGTGTCAAACTATTCGAATAGCCGTGTCCGCGGTTATGGACAGTTGGAGTGGCCATACTGTTCCGTTGTCAGATGTTTTCAAAACAACTTATGAAATGAATTGTGACATGACTTGACCACAACAGAGTTGTGACTATGACACTAGCTTCCCAACTTAAGTGATTCTAGAACTTTATTTTATCTTTCTTTGTTTCTGAACTCAGTTTAGCTTTCAAACATAACTTTACAAATAAACCTAGAGTTAGCATTTCCCACTAGAACTACCTTACTTGTTAGTGATAGTTTGCGAATACTTAAAGAGTACTCATGGCTTTTGTCCCTGGCTATTCCTATGGCCAGACTATGAAGGAGACTACCAAGATGAAGGACAGCAGGATGGCTATGATAACTAGAACTATGTTCCATCGTCAGCATTGCCTGTGCCCTTGAAGATGGACCCCACCGCTATACTTATTATTTATTCCGCTGCTTGTTGTATTAAGACTAGATCATGAGATCCTTTATTTGTGTAAGACCTTATTATGGTTTGTAATGGATGATGTACTGTGATATCCAATCTGTTATGTCTCGCAAAAATGGTAATCCTGGGATTCCGATGTATGACATAATAGGCATCTAGGATTAAAAATCCGGGGTGTTGACAAGTTGGTATCAGAGCCATCCTGACCATAGGAGACCCTAGTTAGAATGGACGTCCGAACAAAAATTTAATTTCAAAACCAAGTGAGTATTTATGAAAAACTATTTCCTCTCTTACCCTTGGGAATTCATTCTTTCTCAAAAATTCATGTTCCTCCAATTCTTACATACTACATACAATTTGACACACTTGATCACTTCACTAACTTCCTCATCCTTAATTCTTGTAGATGGAGACTCAGTTCAACATGTTCTACCAGTTGGGCAACGGAGGCCAACTGATCTTCGAGAGGGATCTAGATTCACTGTCTGAGCTCTTGGGACGCCCATATCCGGAGTTTCTTGGAGCTCAACTTCCTGGACCCCTAGGAGGAGATTTACAATGGCTAGTCACCGCTGATCTTCGAGGAAGTATAGAAGCACCAACGTCCGGGAGAATCCAGTGCTCTGTGAGAGAGAACAACTAGCTAGATGGATTAGCCAGGGCAATGCATGAAGCTTTCGCACGTTTGTGTGCCCTAAGTGTCAACCAAATCCATGGAACCCGCTTTGTTCACTATGCAAGGCGTGACTTCCTGGGAATGCCAATGGACATGCCAAGTCACCCGGAGTTGAAGCATCAAGTGGAGAACCTTGACTTCCTGCTGTACGACCACCAGAAGGAATTGGACAATGCTAGGGAGTTCGCCAACCACAACCTTGCCATTGCTGCCCAGAAGGCTCATACTTTCTCACTGCTTGTCAAGGACCGTCAGTCTCTTCACCGCCAGCGCGAAAAGAAGGATCGCACCATCGACTGTCTTCGAAAGAAGGTGGCCGACCTCGAGAAGACCATCAAGTAGCAAGAAGCTCAGCTTGCAGCAAAGGAAGAAGAAGAGGAAGGTGAAGACATCCAGGGAGATCTGGACTCTTACCTCAGCAATGATGATGACTTTCTAGAGGAAGATGCCGTGGACTTCTACACCGACGATGAGGACTCCGACTTCATTGATGATGAGTAGATGCACTAGAGCACTGTTGTAGCATGAGGAGTATCGGTCCCATTGTATCATAGCTTGCAGAATGGTTCTTAAAACCATCTGTTTTCCCTTGTTGTTGTGGGGTGTGTGTGTGTTTATATCGTGTGCTTGTTTGAATGAATGAAAAGAAGTTAGTTGCTAAACCTGAGTCAAACTCAAAGTTTTAGCTTTGAAACCAAAACCATGAACCTTAGAATTTCCCTCTTACCCCTTTATCTACCTCAATCTTCAGATGACTCGTGGAAACCAAGGAGGGAGCAGCTCATCGCAGGACCCAATGCTGCAGATTATGTAGATGTTAGTTGCAGACCGTGAAGCAAGCAGGGCAGAGCGCCAGGCCAACTTAGCAACACTGTAGCAGATCGCCCAGATGGCCCAAAACAACCAAGGGCACGGAAATCAGGATCATCAAGGATCCAAGCTGAAAAATTTCCAGAATACCAATCCCCCAATCTTTAGCACTTCGGAGAACCCATTATATGCTGATGATTGGTTGCAGACAATGGAGAACAATTTGGAAGTAGCCAGAGTTGATGACAATGAGAAAGTTCTCTTTGCCACCCACTACTTGGCAGGAGATGCAAGAGCCTAGTGGAACAATATCCGCCTGATGAACCATGGTCAAGTGATGACATGGGAAGCCTTCAAAATCAAGTTCAGCCACACCCACATGCCGCAGGGCCTAGTCCCAGAATGAGGGATGAATTTAGAGAGCTAAAGCAAGGCAGATTGACTGTGGTGGAGTACCATGACAGGTTCCTGTCCTTAGCAAGGTATGCACCTGATGAGATCAACACGAAGGCCAAGAAGAAGGAGAGATTCATGAACGGACTGCATGATGAGATGCAGACTGTCCTCGTCAACATCCACTTCGAGGATCTCGAAGAGCTAGTTGAATCTGCCATTCAGATGGAAGGGAAGATTAACCAGGCAAATGACAGCCACAAACGTCGTATGATGCACCAAGCTGGATCCAACAGTCACCAGAAGTATCATCCCAACCCATCTGCAGGGTATGCACCAAGAACCAACCGACCCCCAATGTCTCGCCCAAGCTACCCCAACCGTAGCGGAGGCAATGTGAAGTCCGGAGGAAACAACAACAACCCCGGCAAACACCAGCAATTTCAACCGTGCACCTCCCAAGAACAATAACAACAACAACAACAACAACACATCACCCAGAACTGGAAGCAATGCTATGCCCATCGCAGCTAAAGACAAGTCTCAGATCACCTGTTTCGAGTGTGGAGTGAAGGGTCACTATTCCAATGAGTGCCCTAAGAATACTACCGCCACTGCCAATGTGAATGCCCCAGCTCAAGAAAAGCGTCGTGTTCAACCAGGAAGAAGATTTGCCCCCGGGAACCCTCACAACCGCAACGGCCGTCTCTTCCACATGAACGCCGAAGAAGCCCAAGAAGCGCCAGATGTAGTGCTAGGTATGTTTTCTGTCAACTCAGTTTTAGCAAGGGTGTTGTTTGATTCTGGAGCATCACACTCATTTGTCACCGAAGAATTTGCATGCACTAGTAAGATCTACCCAACCAATTTGAAGCATGTCATGATAGTTCAAATTCCCGGTTCAACTACAAAAGCTAGAAAAATTTGCAAAGCTGTGCCTATTAGAATACATGGGATAGATTTTTATGCTAATCTAATAGTACTCGGAACCAAAGGATTGGAAGTAGTACTAGGTATGGATTGGATGTCAAAGCATAAAGGACTGATAGACTGTGCTAAGAAAGCCATCACCATGACCAGTAGCTCTGGAGTCACAATAGAGCATATATCTGAAACCTTACCCCGTCAATTTAAGTGCAACAAGAGTCTAGCCCTACCCACCATAGACCAAGTCAGAGTAGTCTGTGAATACCCCGACGTATTCCCAGATGAATTGCCCGGTATGCCCCTGGATAGGGATATTGAGTTCATTATCGAATTAATCCCCAGAACTGGACCCATAGCCTAGAGACCCTATAGCATGAACCCCTCAGAGTTAGTGGAATTGAAGAAGCAATTGGATGCCATGTTAGCAACAGGCTTGATTCAACCAAGCGCATCGACATGGAGATCACCAGTGTTATTCGTTGACAAGAAAGATGGAGGCAACCGTTTGTGCACCGATTACAGAAAGCTGAATGACGTCACCATCAAAAACAACTACCCTTTGCCAAAGATAGAGGATCTATTTGATCAGTTGACTGATGCCCAGGTATTCTCAAAGATTGATCTTAGGACTGGTTATCACCAACTTAAGATTCGTGCAACGAATATTCCGAAGACCGCCTTTACTACTCGCTATGGTTTATACGAGTATACGGTTATGTCTTTTGGATTAACCAATGTCCCTGCTTATTTCATGAATCTAATGAATAAGATCTTTATGATTTTCCTAGATAAGTTTGTCGTGGTGTTTATCGATGATATCCTTATCTACTCCAAGTCAGAAGAAGAGCATGAGCAACATCTGAGAACCATCCTAGAAACCCTGAGAGAGCATCGGTTATATGCCAAGTTCAGCAAATGTGGGTTTTGGTTGAAAGAAGTAGGATACCTAGGACATATTGTGTCTGCCGGAGGAGTCTCTGTTGATCCTGTCAAAATTAAAGATGTCGAAGAATGGGAAGCCCCAACCACTCAAACCCAAGTCCGTGCATTTCTCGGATTAGCGTGATATTACCGCAAGTTCGTAGAAGGATTCTCGAGCATCACCAGACCCATGACCCAATTGTTGAAGAAGGACAAGAAGTTTGAATGGATTGACAAATGTGAAGCCAGTTTCCAAGAACTGAAGAAGAGATTGATTTCAGCCCCAATATTGATTAGGCCAGATATCAAGAAGTTGTTTGATGTATATTGTGATGCATCCAAGATTGGTCTCGGATGTGTATTGATGCAAGAAGGCAAAGTCATTGCTTATCTGTCTCGACAACTAAAGCAGCATGAGCGGAACTATCCGACCCATGATCTTGAATTAGCAGCCATAGTTTTGGCATTGAAGACATTGCGTCATTATCTTATGGGTAATCGCTATGAGATTTACTCAGATCACAAGAGCTTGAAGTATATTTTCACTCAGAAGGAGCTGAATATGAGGCAAAGGAGATGGATAGAGTTAATCAAGGATTATGACCTTGATATTCCCTATCACCCAGGCAAAGCCAATGTGGTAGCGGATGCTCTTAGCAGATTGCCGTGTAGGCTAAACACCATGATCAAGGAGAAGCAACCAAGTTTGTATGAGGAGTTGGAGAAGTTTAGAACTGAGCTAGTTAGTAAAGGATTTCTAGCTAGCATTGAACTTCAACCCACATTGATCAGCCAAATCAAGGAAGCCCATAAGGGAAATGAAAGTATCGACAAAATCAAACATCGTATTGGTACGGGAAAGGTACCTGGATTCACCGAAGACGAAGAAGGAGTTCTGTGGTACAAAGGACGTATCTGTGTGCCAGCAGATTCGGAGCTGAAGCGGGTTATCATGCAAGAAGCTCATGATACTCTTTATTCTATCCACCCCGGAGGGATGAATATGTATCAAGATTTGAAAGAGCAATTTTGGTGGCACAAGATGAAGAGAGAAATCGGAAGCTACATCGCCAAGTGTGACATCTATCAAAGAGTCAAAGCAGAACATCAGAGACCCGCATGACTGTTGCAACCATTCCAGATTCCAGAATGGAAATGGGATTCTGTCGGAATGGACTTTATCACCGGATTGCCTACTTCTAGTAGGGGAAATGACTCAAGCTGGGTCATCGTTGATAGACTGTCCAAGGTAGCTCACTTTATACCTGTCAAGACAACCTACCAGAGTTCGAAGCTAGCAGAGCTGTATATTGCTAGAATTGTTAGTCTGCATGGAACCCCCAAGTCCATAGTATCAGATCGAGGAACCCAATTTACCTCGTGATTTTGGCAGAAATTCCAAGAAGGATTAGGAACCAAGTTGAATTTTAGCACCGCTTATCACCCGCAAACCGATGGACAGACTGAAAGAGTCAACCAGATCCTAGAAGATATGTTGAGAGCTTGTGTATTAGAATACGGATCAAAATGGTAAGACTGCCTGCCTTTCGCTGAATTCTCATATAACAACAGTTACCAAGCCAGTTTGCAAATGGCACCATTTGAGTTCCTATATACAGAAGAAATTGTCGTACCCCTTTGAATTGGTCGCAAGTAGGAGAGAGTCGGATATTTGGACCTGACATTCTCCGAGAGGCTGAAGAGAAAGTTCACAAAGTCCGTGAACACCTCAAGACCGCCCAATCCAGACAGAAGAGACATGCTGACAAGAGAAGGAGATACCTGAATTTCAATGTCGGAGATTTTGTGTATCTCAAAGTTTTGCCACTAAAGGGAACCCAACGCTTTAGTCTGAAAGGAAAGTAAGCCCCCAGATATATCGGACCCTTCAAGATTCTGAATCACCGAGGAGAAGTATCGTATCAACTAGAACTGCCAGAGGAGATGTCAGCCATCCACAATGTGTTCCATATCTCGTTACTTCGCAAATGCTTAGAAGTACTGGAGAAGACCAAAGTTTTCAAGAACATCGATCACCGAGCTGTTGATATCAACAAGGACCTGACATATCATGAAGTGCCCATCCGTATCCTGGAAGAAGCTTATAGAACCACCAGGACCAGGAGTATCAAATTTCTCAAGATTCAATGGAGCAACCATACAGAAGAGGAAGCCACTTGGGAGCGAGAAGATTACATTAGGACCGAGTTCCCAGATCTCTTTAGTTCCTAGTTTTCTTTCGTAAATCTCGGGATGAGATTTTGTTTAAGGGTGGAAGGTTTGTAACATCCCAAAACTCTAATCCAAGGTTATTAAGATCCAAATCATCAAATTTACAATTAACAAAAACTTTTTCACTTAAAAATAATTAAGCATTCATATGTGTGTGCATTTAAATTATCAGTTGTTTTGAATTGCCATGTTTGAGTGATACATTGGTTGTAAAATGATTCTAAGGTGAATTAACCATCATCTAGATCATTCCCAAACAAATCCCAAAGAAAAAAAAATCAAAAAGAATAAAATAAGCAAATGGTCACTTTTGCCATTTTAATCACCATGCCTACTTTGGCTATTCCTAGAACTCAAATCTGAACAGAAACAATTGTGGTTCTTTGCACCCCTTGCTAGTACAAGTAGTGATGTGCCAAGGCCCACTTTGTTTCATCCCAAAAACTTTCAAACACTGAATTTAAATGACAATTGAAAATTGAACGTAGTTCATATGTATAGATCACACTTATTCAAAAACCACTCAAATGAACTCCATTTCAAATTATTCAAAAACCACTCAAATGAAATCCATTTCAAAAACCCAAGCACACCTAGAAGCTTAAGCATAAGTTACATCACTCCACCAAAAATCTCCCAAAAATTCAAATATTTTGTTCATGCGGCCATTGTGTCAAACACCTAGCAGGAATGCATCACACTCTAGGTCTAGCTCACTGTTTCTACAGGGTTTGGCCACCCATTTGACCTCAATTTACTCCCTCTGTCCCTCCTAACTCTAACCAAAGCTTAATCACCCACCCCCTTGTCCCTAGCAGCAGTGCCATGCCGCCCCGAGGACATGCTCGCTAGCCAACCTTGCCAACGCCACAGTAGACCGCCAGCCCCTCTCCGCCGCTCCAGGATGCACGGCGTGACCTCATCGCCGCCCATGGTCCACCCCTCGATCAACCCCAGCCCCTGGACCACTCCCCAGCACCGCCGCCCTTTCTCTCTGCGAGCAAGCCAGAGCGCTCCAGAGCGCGATTGCCGCCAGCACGCAGAAGACCGCGCCTTTACCTGATGCTGCGTACGCTGCTCCGCCTCGACCCCAGCCACCCACCAGACACGGCCGTGCATCGCCGCGCGACCCACAGTCGCCGTGATCGCCGTCGAGCACCGCCTCTGTCTCCCAGAGCGCGCGACGCTCCCGACCAACTGCCACTGCCCCTAGCGTCACCATTAAGCCGTAGAGGACCGCCAGGAGGCAAGCCACCGTCCGCCTATGCCGCCCATGCCGATAGCGTCCTGTATCATCACACCGACAAGCTCGCCGTCACCCCTCGGTCCCCTCCTCAAGCCTATATAAGGAGGCCTTCCACAACCTCAGTTGCCACACCATTCGACTCCCCTCTTTCCACCAGTCCTTCCCCACCTCTCACCGGAGCCGCTCAAGCCGCCGTTCACTGAAATTTCACCGGAGGCAGCCGCAGCAGAGGAGGAGACACTGCCGTCGATTCCGTCCACCTCAGCCCCTGCCGCTACCTCGCCTGAGTCTGCCGTCGTCGTCCAGTTCGATCGTCCGCCTCACCGCACTAGCTGGAGCCCTAGTACGTCCCCAGTAAACCCCCACCGTCCGTTTAGGGTTCGGTCTCGCCGGTGACGAGTCCGTCGTCGACGACGACTGTGAGCCGTTGATCCGCGTTCTAATCGTGTGGCCGAGATCGCTAGATACCGTTTCGGGTTTTAAGTCTCACTGACAAGCGGGACCAACCTGTTAGCCGCCCTCTGCGCTACTGAGTGTCACTGGGCCGGCCCATTTGCTTTCCCGCACTAGCCCACAAATTCAAATAGGATTTTTTCAATTTAGACTTAAAACCAATTATGTCCCTTAGTTCAAAAATCAATTCAGAGAGTTGTGCAAGTCCAACTTGAGTGATTCCAATTTTGTTGGAAAGCTTCTGGAAAGATCTATCCAAGCCCGTTGGATTTAATTCATTTAGAGTTAGAGATCTCTCCTAGTAAAAATAACAAGACAAAATCATTTGCACATTCAAACATTTTTATAAAATCAACCATAATAGCTTTTGAGTTGATTCCAACCCTCAAAATCACATTTAACCATACCTATATGAATATGTAATAATATTGAGGTTTGCATGCAGTGACTTTGGACTAGTACCAAATTAGTGCTATATAGGCATTTCTAGTCACTTTAAATCATTAAATATTAAACTTAAACTTATTAAAATGTGATCCAACCTTTAAATCACATTCCCATATGTTAGAATATGTGGTGATGACATGTTTCCACATGATCCCATATTTTAATTGGAGAATATTAAATCTTAGTTAATTTCAATGAGTAGAAATTACTTTTCTTAAATAAAAAGAATGAAGCTAGTTAATGAAACCTTGGGATGCTTGTGATGATAATAGATCATCAAATGTGTGCCTTAGTGTGCTAAGTAGACTAGTTAAGTATTGTTTGGTGATTGTGTATCCTGTATGTATTTATAGACGATAGTACCAACCAAGCTTTCGAGGAGGAGGAGTTCTATCAAGAAGAGGAGGAAGAAAACTTCAACCACTGCACCAACCAAGGCAAGCTATTGTTAGCAAGCTAGAATTAAGCTAGATAACCTAAGAAAGATGCATTAGGCATTCTTTGGTTATACCACTTTGAATAGTACCTACCCCAAGTTTTATTTCCAAGCTTTTACTTTCTTTACTTTATTAAAGTCCCTTACTTGTTTGAAGGTAGCATAAAAAGTATAAAACTTGACTCATCTGGATAACCTTAGATGTCATTCTATGGCATGAGATTGATCTTAGAATCCCCTATTAGTGAACACTTTAACTTAGTAGTTTAGAGCTAAACTAAAACTTGAGTCACTTTAGATGGGAACCCTTGGTGAAAATGAATAGTGAAAACCTTGGAATGATGAGTCATTCTATTGAGATGTTTTGACATGTGTTGAGAAACACAAATGGTTTATGATGAGGAAAATGTTGAGGCATGAGCCTTAACCCTTTTAAAAAACTTATGGTTGGGTTTGGATGCGATACCATTCCAATTTTACCATACAACCATAATACCTGAATTGGGTAAGGCTTAGCTGGAAGTTTATATGCATTAGTATTAGTTCCCTCGCGGGAGAGGTTTGAGCTGAGGCTACCTCTCAATGGCGTCCACCTATGCAGTGCCCAAGATGACAGATGGTCATGGTTGGGAGGCCATACTCATAGGAGAGGTGCTTATACTAGGGTGTGTAAAGGAAAAGTTATGTTTGATTATCTGCATACTAAGTATGATGATTCAGGGTTATCCCTGACAGATGTATCGAATCTTGTGGTGAAAGTGTACCACCTCTGCAGAGTGTCAAACTATTCGAATAGCCGTGTCCGCGGTTATGGACAGTTGGAGTGGCCATACTGTTCCGTTGTCAGATGTTTTCAAAACAACTTATGAAATGAATTGTGACATGACTTGACCACAACAGAGTTGTGACTATGACACTAGCTTCCCAACTTAAGTGATTCTAGAACTTTATTTTATCTTTCTTTGTTTCTGAACTTAGCTTAGGTTTCAAACTTAACTTTACAAATAAACCTAGAGTTAGAATTTCCCACTAGAACTACCTTACTTGTTAGTGATAGTTTGCAAGTACTTATGGCTTTTGTCCCTGGCTATTCCTATGGCCAGACTATGAAGGAGACTACCAAGATGAAGGACAGCAGGACGGCTATGATAACTAGGACTATCTTCCATCGTCACCATTCCCGGTGCCCCTGAAGATGGACCCCACCGCTACGCTTATTATTTATTCCGCTACTTGTTGTATTAAGACTAGATTATGAGATCCTTTATTCGTGTAAGACCTTATTATGGTTTGTAATGGATGATGTACTGTGATATCCAATATGTTATGTCTCGCAAATATGGTAATCCTGGGATTGCGATGTATGACATAACAGGCATCTGAGATTAAAAATCCGGGTATTGACACATATGGGATATCTTGTGACTAGCACACTTGCTTAGTAGTACAGTTGTACATAGAGATTAATGCCTTGCTTTGGTTTACCTTGATTGGTCTTGTTACCTTAATACACTCTTCTTTTACGGATCACCTGTGTCCGGAGAGGGTGTGGACAATTGAGTTATCTACTTGCCACTTACCAACGGTGGGAGACAACGGTATATGAGAGACCACCACAATTATAGTTAGTAGCTATTCCATAAGCACTTATCATGCACACCGATATACACAACATTACTTGAGGAATCATGACATTAATATTTCATCTCATTGCATTCACCTGTTTTCAGTTTTACTTTTGTTCTAGTTTTCTTTTCAGTCTTAGTAGTAGTTATTACGAAACATCTTAAATTCATTTATCCTAGTAACTTATAGAATATGATATTTCCAAACCATGGTTTGGGTGCGTACGTGGTCGCATTGACAACGTGGCTGCGAGGGTCATTTTTGTCGAGCTCCCATCGAGACAAACTCTTAAATATTTGCTGCTGCAAGTACTGCAATAGCCCTATTTTGGTGTAGGAACTCAGTCACATCAAATTGGCGCCGTTGCCGGGGAGCAAAGCATTCAGTTATCTACTCGCACATAGTTTATTTCTGTTTGTTGCTATTATCTTACTGCTTTCTTTTATATTGAAAACAATAAAAAAATTACAAAACCAAAAATTTATAATAACTGTTGCTACTAATCATATCTTCCGAGATAAATTTTGTTCAAGAGATAATACAAGCATTGGAGGAGATAAAGGATTCAAGTTCATCAAGCCTAGTTGCTAGACATGAGCTGATAAAGAAATTGCTAGACCAATTGGAAAGGAATTCATTATGGTTGCGTGCTAATGATGGATCTTATTGCATAATTTGTATAACAGATGACCACCTTAATTTTCAATGTAAGTATTCCAACAATCCTACTCTAGCAAATTATAATAGAGATAAATCCTATGCTAGTTTGGAAGTACTAGAATACGTTCTTTTCAAAGGCGTATCTGAAATGGTATTTACACTAGGAAGTATTGCAGTTGAAAGTGAAGCACTTAATGGAGTTTTTAATTTAGTATACCTCATATTCCTCTTTTGTGAAAATAATTTAAGAGGAGAGTAAAAGGAGCACAAGGAAGAAGAATGGATTGATCACCTGCTCACACCTTCGACTCCTACTTTTCATTCTATCATTGCTATTAAAACACTAGTCGTTAAAAAGGAGGAACAAAAATGTGAGGTTGGCAAAGGGAGTCACACTACAACTTTTGTTTCTGATGCCTCTCACTCTAGTAGTGATTTTTATGATGCTAAAACTGTTGATAATTGTTCTATGGAGGCCTTGTGCCTAGAGATTCATATGGAGAGCATTAATAATAATGAACTAGAGATAGAACCTTGCTATACTAACATGCAGGGTCCTGAACTCCCTGCTATGAAGGAAGAATACTATGAAGTGTTCCCCTACACAGGTAACCAAGGTAAAGATTTAAGAATTTTATTTGAATCTCAAATCCTCTCATTGTAGCTATACACAGAGGCATGTTCACCAAGCTTGGTGCATCAACACTCGCTTGAAAGCGAGAACTTGCTCATCTACATGATGCCGATGCACCGTAAGCGGGTACGACTCCGACCGAACTCTACTTTAAGATGCTCCAAGCTGGTATGTATAACCTCACCTCGAGTCGATATCTCTTGGGATCCAGGTGGGTAATGTATGGAGCACCTAGCCTGGCTTTATGGCTTTAAAGAGAGCGCTTCTCGGGAGGCAACCCGGAAGTCATTAGGCGTCTTTCTTAGTTTTGTGTCTTGAGTCTAGTTGTATTCATGTTGCATTGGCACTTTTATTCTTCGCATGTCTTGCTATTAGAGTAATCTTGTGGTAGTTTTCAAAAGGTAGAATTTATTATCACTATATTATGTGTTGCATAAACTCGGTAAAAAGGAAGAGAAAATCAGTTTTAGGTGAATCCTTCAATTATATGTATTTGTTGGTCAAAAATTTAATCTGTCATTTTTCTATCAAAATATGGTATTTCACTAAGTTACAAGATAAGAAAGAATTCACGAAGAAATAGAAATTTTTTGATGTATACAGAAGGTTTAACGACCAACTATATGGCGGGTATAAAAATTCTGGCCGTATAGTTCCGGTCATATAGATATTTTTGCCATCGATAATTTTTCTTTCATATGTACTAAGAGTTTAACGACCAACTATACGGCGGGAATAAAAATTCTGGCCGTATAGCTCCGGTCGTATAGATATCGGTGCCTCCGTACAAATTCTTTTCTAATATACAGAGAGTTTAACGACCAAGTATATGACGGGAATAAAAATTCCGGCTGTATAGTTCCGGTCGTATAGATATCTATGCCTTTGTATATTTTCTTTCCCAGGGACAGACTGTTTGACTACCAACTATACGGCGGGAACATTTTGTTCCGGCCGTATAATTGTGCCCGTATAGCAGCGCCGCCAGGAGGAAACCCTAAAATTTTGACAAAAGGCCAACTATACAGTGGGAACGCATTGTTCTGGTCGTATAGCTGGGCCCCTATAGTTGGAAAAACCCCTCAAACGCCAACTGGAAGGTAACCATTGCTCCAAATTTCATTCTTTCTTCTTCCTTCTTCTTATAAAAACCTCGAAACACCACCTGGGAGATTCTCCCATGTTTTAGAGAAGCCAAGCATATGTAAACAATAAAGTTCTATCTCAGAAATTCCTTAAGTTGTAATTCTATTTAGTAGTTCATGTTTTCTTTTCGTTTGCTTTCTTAATTGGGTGAACGAACTTCGTTTGTACACCAAACCGTTGTTTTTTATTTTGTGTGTTATTTTCGCAGGAACTTGAACCTTGTGTGACGACATCTACAGTAGTGCCAACTGTGCAAACACTCACATGAGCCACTTGGTTTCTTCAGTTCAATGTTTCAACAATTAGTGTCTAGTAAAACTGTCCAACTCGAACCTCTTTAAAAAAAGCACATAGGGGTTGCACACTTGTGTCTCGTATCCTGTTTCACTTGCACCTCATCACAATCTAGGAGAGGCCTCTTCTAGAACTAGTTTGTTGACTTAAGCATGGTGCTTAGGTTGATGAACCGACTCAGTGGGACTTGTATTTTTATCACTTGTGAGCTCAACCCGTGTCTTCAAAAACACAAAAATATTTTGTCTTCTCTCTAGTATTGTTCCTACTAGGTTCTTAAGGAAGGCATACAATGGATCGTGAAGCATTAATTGAAGCAAAGGTTCTTTGTCCATCAAAGTAGAGGTTAAAAGCACCTCAACGGTAAAGTGTGTCACCCTTTATTTAACTTAAGCTTGGGGAGGTAACCACTTCTCATACTCTCTTTTGATAACTTAATTTTCTCTTTTGTTTTCATGATCTTCTCAAGTGGATGGAAAGTTCTTAGCTTGGGGAGGTTATTTTGCATATGTAGAGTTTTGTGCAAAGTTCTTTATCTTAAAAGGTTTTCATGCTATTGTGTATATCTCTGTTTTTGAATGCTTGCTTAGGTGAGATTTTGTTCATATTTATATAAGGGATATACTTCCTTATGTTAGGCCCCATAGGAGACAAGCCATAGCTGATGTCTACGCACTTATATTCTTGTAGACAGTTGTTGGGCCTCCAAGTGCAGAGGTTTGTAGAACGGCAGCAAGTTTTTCCTTAAGTGGATCACCCAAGGTTTATCGAACTCAGGGAGGAAGTGGTCAAAGGTATCCCCTCTCAAGCAACCCTGCAATCAAGATACAAGAAGTCTCTTGTGTCCCCAACACACACAATACACTTGTCAGGTGTATAGGTGCACTAGTTCGGCGAAGAGATAGTGAAATACGAGTGGTATGGATAATTATAAGTGGTAACGGTGCTAGAAAATAGCTTGCTGGAAAATAGCTTCACGTGGGAAAAGACTAAAGGCAAACTGAAATAAAGATGGAAGCAAGGAAACATGTAATAGATCTAATTGCAAACGGTGTATCAATGCTTAGAAACAAGGCCTAGGGATCATACTTTCACTAGTGAACACTCTCTCATATAAATATCTTCTCTTTATGATACTACTCTTAACTACTCTCCGGTTGAACACTCTAATCGATGGTAGGGCTATAACAGCACACCTCAAAGTAAGCCTTTCCCAGCTAGAAAACCCCACACTGTCACCTTGAGAACTAGATGAGTCCAACAAACACCACAATTTCATAAAGACATCTAACTCCAAATATAACTCATAACAAGTATTTGTAATCTCTAGCCTAAGTGCCACCATGGTGAGCACGCTGTCACTTTCACACACATAGGGAGAGAAGAGATCTATTAAAGCACTTGAGTAGCAAGGTAGATCTATAGATTACAAGCTCATGATCTCAATAATATCATATCATGCATAGAGAGAGAGATGAACACATAGCTACCGGTAGAACCCTTAGCCTCGAGAGAGAACTACTCCCTCATCATCATGGGAATCAGCAATGGTGATGGAGATGGTGGTGGAGATCAATGGAGATGGCTCCGAGGGCACTTCTCCATCCCAGCAGGGTGCCGGAACAGAGACTTCTGTCCCCTAAATCTCCCCTTCGGTGGCGGTGGTGCTGCGGAACTTTTCGTGGCTGGAGGCTTGACTTCCTAGGGTTTATGCATCGGGAGGCTTCTTATAGGCCAGCGGGAAAGGTCGGTGGGCGGCCAGGGGGCCCACACCACCTGGTGGCACGGCCAGAGCTATCCCGCACCACCACATGGTGTGGCTGCCCTGTGGCCCCTCTCCGTCTCATCTTCTGGCTCCGTGAGTCTTCCGGTAAATATCGACTTTGGCTTTTGTCCGGTTCAATTCCGAGAATATTGATTTTCTGACTTTCCTGGAACCAAAAACAGCAGAAAACAGGCAACTGGCACTGTGGCATCTTGTTAATAGGTTAGTCCAAGAAAGACTATGAAAAGTACTACAAAGTGTGGACAAAACACAAGAAAGTAGATAAAACCAAGCATGGAACATCAAAAATTATAGATACATTTGCAATGTATCAACATCCCCAAGCTTAACTCCTGCTCGTCCTCGAGTAGGTAAGTGATAACAAAGAAACAATAATTTTTGAGGTGACATGCACCACCATAAACTTGATCAAAGTATTTGTAAAACATTGATAGCTGGGATCATAGTACTTCAATCATAACATGAAAGACAAAGTTCTAGCAATAAGACAAAGAAACTATGATGCAACATGAAAATGCACAAAAAAAAGATTCATGAATAACAATGCTTTGCAAGACGTTTGTTTGTTTCACATAAAGAAAACATAGCATAATAGTATTCAGCTTGTCCCTCAATAGAGTAGCAAATATAAATGCATAGGACACCTTCAAAGTTCATAAGAGTGACTAGATACAATAGTTTAAAACAAGCAATAACAAGTTATGCATCAATCAACAAGTCTTGGGACAATGCACATATAACTAAGAATGGCCACTATGCTCTCAAAGTAGGTGCATAAAGGTAGAAGGTGGAGACTCAATATATATAGTGGAAGAAAGGCCTTCATAGAAGGAAGTAGGGATTCAAGTCTCATAAAGAGCTTCCAAAAATCATGGTACTTATAGCTTTCAGCTCTCATTGCCCCTATCATAAGCATCTTTAAGGTGATTAAGGTTAAAGTGATGCAACTAAGAGGATATGCTTGACAAGTTATAGACCAAAATCTCATGCCCCTTACTTACGAAGACCGAACCTCATGCTACTCAACTTTAGTCACAAGTAAGCTCTAGTCATTGTAAGTACATGTGTATCATAAAGAACCGCCAACGGGGTACCCCTTGCACATGATACAGGAGCTATCCCATAATCAAAATGACAAGGCAAGCAGACAATGAGCATCTCAGCGATCTTTTTATTTGCTATTTGCATAGGTTTTTATTGAGGATGCTCCATAGATTGCTCATTATGGTGATGCTGCAAGTTTCCACCATGATTAGGCATGGCTTAGGCTAGCAGCCCAGGCGTTTCTCTAACACACATACAAACTCCATGATCTTACAAGTTCCACTTTTATTTCACATCGCCGGGATCCATAAGCAAAAGAACATGATATCAACGGGGTACAAAGTACAAGTGCAATGTTGAAAGCGTTCCCCATGAAACATGGTTCTGCTAATTTCAACTTATAAAGCGCAAGCATATACGCAACAAAGAAGGACCCAATGGTTCAAGTTTATTAGATGCAAAAAAGTAAAGTGTGCCATCAAGTTCGTGAGAGCTTTAATCACTAGCTTTCTCATAACAAGTTTAATTTGGAAGATAAACAAAAGCATGAATATACTTGGAATAGCATAAGCTAGTAGGTAGGTATGGTGGACTATTTGGAATAACTTGGTTTAGGGAGTTGGATGCATGAGTGGAAATCATACATGGTTGTGGAGGCTAGCAAAAGGCTATGAGCGACAAACTAAGAGAGCAATAATGGCCATAATCATGCAGAGCGACAATCAAATCATAAAGTGATACTACAAGTTGAAAACTAAAGGATCATAAAGGCTATGGTGACTTGAGATAGTCATAACATGGTGTGAGCATGCGCCAAGTCAACCCAAATAAAGCATCAAAGGAGAATACCACTATACTATGCTTTAATATGCTAAAACAACGCATGATCCTTCCAAGGCACATTAAGAAATCTCAATTGTTTATAACAAGTCATGCTACAGAAAAGAATACTAAGCATAAAGCCAAAACAATATCAAGCATGGCATGACAAAGCATAGACCACAGTCAAAATCAAGCTCTCTTTACCACTTAAGCATGCACTTTCCTACTCTTTAGCAATCCAAACCAAACTTATTTGAAAACCAATGCATGAAAGAGGGGGTCCAACCAATTTATTCAGAAAACTAAGAAAACCAAGAAAACGAAAAACCAAAACAAAAACGAAAAAGAAGACGCTCCAAGAACAACACAACTATGTATGAAACAATAAAAATGAAGCGTTTGGAAGGAACTTGGGATTTTTATTGATGAAGAGGGGGATGCCTTGGGAATCCCCAAGCTTTGACGCTTGTACTTCTTGGATATTTCTTGGGTTGACACGCGTGGCATCCCCAAGCTTGATATTTAGTCCATCCTTCATCTCATTACTCATTCCTTCCATACACCTGAAATTTTTCCTTCATACAAAACTTCACATAATCTTTATCAGTAACATTAGTGCACTCAAGATAATAAGTCTTAAGGTTCAGTTCCAACACCAGTAAACTTCCATTAAAACACTAGCTACTGTTGTATTTCCCTCAAAAAGCTCAATTCCCCAAAAGAACTCAAAAAGGAACCAATAAGAAGCAAATGCAAATAATGGCAGAAATCTGTCAAAACAGACCAGTAGGTAAAGACGAATTTTTTCGAACACCTTCAGTTACTCAAATCAAAAAGTGTTGAACTAACGAAAGTTAGATAACAACCTGGGGCAGAAGCATAAACATTCACTCCACAAAAGGACATACAGAGATTTTACATGAATTTTTACGGTGAATCACAGAAATCTGTTTCGGTACAGCAACTTTCCCAATCATTACTTATCTCTCATTAGAGGTTACTCTTGGCATAAAAAGCAAATAAAAAGGATAAGGAGCAGTTATTACAGAAATAATAACTTCCCAGACTCATCTAAAACTTTTGGGTTATCTCCCAATAAGTACTTTTCTTTAACGCCTTTAAGTTAGGCATGATAGTTTGAGAAGATGCTCACATAAGAAATATGAATTGAAGTAAAAGAGAGCATCAAGAAGCAAATTCAAAACACATTTAAGTATAACCCACTTCCTATGCATAGAAATCTTGTAAAGAAACAAGTCATGAAAGCACAAAGCAACAAGCACTGTAAAGCAAAACAAGTGCAACTTCAAGACTTTCAACATAAAGAGGGGAAACTTAATATTATTTAGATGCATAAAACCATGTTTCCCTCTCTCATAATAACTTTCAGTATCATCATGAATAAAATTAATAATATAACTATCACATCAAACATTCTTATCATGAGCCACATGCATAAAATGATTATTACTCTCCACATAAGCATAGTCATTCTTATTAATTATGGTGGGAGCAAATTCAACAAAATAGCTATCACTATTATTCTCATCACCATAATCATCAAATACAGGAGGCATATTATAGTCATAATTTATTTCCTCCTCAATAGTAGGTGGACCGAAAATATCATATTCATCATTGTAATCATCATATATTGGAGGTTTAGTATCATCATAAGCAATCTAATAGCTATCTTCCAAAGCTGGGGAACTAAAAAGATCATTTTCATAAAAACTAGCTTCCCCAAGCTTAGAATTTTCCATAGCATTAGCAAGAATGGTGTCCAAATAATTCATACTAATAACATTGCTATTAGCATGCAAATAAAGTTCGATAGGTTTTTTAGTTTTCTCTTCAAACACTTCATGTCCTAACTCAAGATAAATACTATAAAGCTCTCTAATTTTGTTGTTGTTTTCCATTAAGCCTAACTAGTGAAAACAAGAAACAAAAAGACAAAATTGCAGAATCTAAAGGAAATAACTTCGAGCACTCACACCGGAGGATGTGAGCACCTTTTACCTTACCAACCCGGCAACGACACCAGAAAATAGGCGTTTGTCGTGGGAGGTTCTTCTTCTTTAATCCTCCGGTGTGAATACCTTTTACCTTAACTCCTCGGCAACGACGCCAGAAAATAGCTTGATGTCTACGCACTTCTATTCTTGTAGACAGTTGTTGGGCCTCCAAGTGCAGAGGTTTGTAGAACGGCAGCAAGTTTTTCCTTAAGTGGATCACCCAAGGTTTATCGAACTCAGGGAGGAAGTGGTCAAAGGTATCCCCTCTCAAGCAACCCTGCAATCAAGATACAAGAAGTCTCTTGTGTCCCCAACACACCCAATACACTTGTCAGGTGTATAGGTGCACTAGTTTGGCGAAGAGATAGTGAAATACGAGTGGTATGGATAATTATAAGTGGTAACGGTGCTAGAAAATAGCTTGCTGGAAAATAGCTTCACGTGGGAAAAGACTAAAGGCAAACTGAAATAAAGATGGAAGCAAGGAAACATGTAATAGATCTAATTGCAAACGGTGTATCAATGCTTAGAAACAAGGCCTAGGGATCATACTTTCACTAGTGAACACTCTCTCATATAAATATCTTCTCTTTATGATACTACTCTTAACTACTCTCCGGTTGAACACTCTAATCGATGGTAGGGCTATAACAGCACACCTCAAAGTAAGCCTTTCCCAGCTAGAAAACCCCACACTGTCACCTTGAGAACTAGATGAGTCCAACAAACACCACAATTTCATAAAGACATCTAACTCCAAATATAACTCATAACAAGTATTTGTAATCTCTAGCCTAAGTGCCACCATGGTGAGCACGCTGTCACTTTCACACACATAGGGAGAGAAGAGATCTATTAAAGCACTTGAGTAGCAAGGTAGATCTATAGATTACAAGCTCATGATCTCAATAAGATCATGCATAGAGAGATATGAACACATAGCTACCGGTAGAACCCTTAGCCTCGAGAGAGAACTACTCCCTCATCATCATGGGAATCAGCAACGGTGATGGAGATGGTGGTGGAGATCGATGGAGATGGCTCCGGGGGCACTTCCCCATCCCGGCAGGGTGCCGGAATAAAGACTTCTGTCCCCCGAATCTCCCCTTCGGTGGCGGCGGCGCTGCGGAACTTTTCGTGGATGGAGGCTTGACTTCCTAGGGTTTATGCATCTGGAGGCTTCTTATAGGCCAGAGGGCAAGGTCGGTGGGCGGCCAGGGGGCCCACACCACCTGGTGGCGCGGCCAGGGCTAGCCCGCGCCACCACATGGTGTGGCCGCCCTGTGGCCCCTCTCCGTCTCGTCTTCTGGCTCCGTGAGTCTTCCGGTAAAATATCGACTTTGGCTTTTGTCCGGTCCAATTCCGAGAATATTGATTTTCTGACTTCCATGGAACCAAAAACAGCAGAAAACAGGCAACTGGCACTGTGGCATCTTGTTAATAGGTTAGTCCAAGAAAGTCTATAAAAAGTACTCCAAAGTGTGGACAAAACACAAGAAAGTAGATAAAACCAAGCATGGAACATCAAATATTATAGATACATTTGCAATGTATCAATAGCTTTGATGCACCTTGTTCAACTTTTATATAGCTTGTGAAAAATATTGTGATCCTCTAAATATACATTGCCATGTTCTCTACATGTTTAAAAAATAATAATATATATAATAAAGAAGTTCTTCGAAACTTGCTAGTTGACACTGTTCAGAATTGTCTTAAGTAAATGGTTATAGAGTAGCACGACCCCATAGTGCTAGAAATGATGGTCTTAATAGATGCTTACTGAGTGAGTTTTCAAATAATAAATGATGTTTGAAAGTTTCGAGATTACATATGCCAACACTACAAGATATGTGCTAACTGGTGATCCCAAATATTGGTCACTGAAAGGTCACAAGAATTCATCTATGACCTTTCTATGACAAAAACGAATAGGTCACATACCGAGGGTCACTATAGACAACTCTTGACTTTTTTTTGAATTGATCATAGACTACTATGACAAAAATAGATAGTCATAGATTCTATGACCAAAATTTTGGTCACGAGCTATCTGGCCTGTCCGCGGAGGATCCTACGTGGCCAATCCTATGTGGCAAATCTGTGACCAAAATAAATGGTCTTTGATCAAATTTAGCCTGGTCCAGCTGGTTTCTTTACATGGGCTAAGCCCACCAATTAAACATATTAATTTTCCTTTTTATCAATTCAGGTGTGCTAAATGGGCCAAGCCCAACAATTTGGCCTATTTGTTTCTAGGCTTGATCCATTTAAAGTCCATTTTTTATTTACTTTCAGGCTTATTATTTTGGAGCTAGTCCACCATTCAGATGGGTCCCTTTTGTCATATTCATCTCAATAATTGGTCCCAGATGTCAAAAGGTCAAATTTTTGATTTTGATTCAAAATTGGGTCCCACTAGTCAGGTTTTCATTTCCCATGATTTCAAATAACATGCATATTCAATATTTCAAACAAAATAGAAGAGAATATGACAGTATTCAAATAATATCTAAAATTAGTCTATTATAATCTCTATTACAAGCCACGTATGCCTACTATTATTTGATGGTGGGGCTTCACGTTTTACCCTTCAGCCTTCACCCTTCTTTTTCTTCTCACCACCATCGCTTTTGGGTGCTGTACCATTAGAGAAATGACTAGGTTCAACGAAAAGTGTACATTAAAAATATAGAGCCAATGGTCTGAATGATCGTAGTGTCAACCTGCATAAATGGGAACATTCAAGAATTTACTTTAGCTTCACTTCCACGCACAACAAAAAACAATACCAGACCACATGCTAGACAATACTAGCTAATAGTGTGGAACAATGAGAGCAAAAGAGTAGTCTCTGTATGTATCACTATGATAGCAGTATAACATAGGTTTTTCATGTCTATATAAACGGAGAATGTTTTCTAATAGATACTATAACTAGACAACAAATAATAATTATCTAAGAAGACATGATAATAATAAATAAACATAGGTTATAAGGACATGAAGCATGCGTCCAACTTAATTTATCCTATAAAGAGGAATGCACTAGAATAAATGCAGAGCAGCTAGTATCGACCCGTTAAACTTCTGCTATAGAAATAGCACTAGCTATTCTGTCCCGTCACAAAATTCATAAATGAAGACAAACTCTTACATTGTACATGTGGTTCAGCTCAAATATACTTTGAATTTCTACTGTAATAAGGCTAGGCGTGCATTTGGATGCTCTACTTGTTGAATTCACTGAAATTTTAGACATGCATTTTACCAAGGCATCATCACCACATGTATCAAAAGTAAAAGGGCTGGCAGCCTACTGATTCACCTCATCACCTAGTTAATATGGGTGGAGGAGCGGGAGACGAGCTCGATGCCTTCACCAACAAGCTCGATGCGCTCCAGCACACAAGTAAAGCATCGGGGCTCATTTGGGTCTATGAGAACAAAGTTGGGTTCAGCAATCATCAAGGAAGCTGATCATACACATCAAACTAGCAATCATCAAGGAAGCTGATCATACACATCAAACTAAGTAAAAGAAAACAACATTCAAGAATCAGGAGGCTGATAACATTTATTTGATCAAATAAACATTGATATAATGTAGAAAACAGAACTGTGTTGAATGTTACAATGACTCCTGAAGAACCCATACACTTAACTAGCTAGTGCAAAATCATGGCAAACAACTTGACAGGAACAAAAGGTCTAAACTATTGATATTATTTACTTTTAGTACACAAAAAATGTGAGGTGCCAGCTGACCCAGCATAGGTATAGCCCAAGAAGTTGAAGTGCCATACTTAAAATGGAGCACACAATCCTAACATCAACAAATTGCTAGGTCCTGTACTTTATAAGCATTAGTGTCCTGTGCTCCAACCGAACATTGTGGGGGCTGCCAGAGCACAAAGCCAGACGCATATTTGTTACTTTCAGTACACACAAAGTAAAACTAATGAACAATGGTCAAAGTTTTAACAGTAGTGCAATATCTTATAGATTAAATATACAGGTTCAAGACAGATAATAGAAAGACAAGTTCAAGACACAACATTATTTCGAGTAGACATGCTAAAATAAGTCAACTATATGTAGACAACTTTGCGCCTTACACATCCTGTCAATCGAACTCTTCTAGTGAAAACAAAAGGACACACAAACAAGACAAAACACCCACTCAGTAACACCCACTCAGTATAGGTCCATTAAGCTACAGCAAAAATGTGCAAGTTATATTTGCGTTTAGGTCATAGACGACAATGACGACGAGGGCACATATGATGTAGGAGGTGCGGGAGCCAGAGCTCGTTGTAGGATTAGCCACAAACACGCATGCGGGAGCAGCTTGGCACAATTACAACTTGGCATGCGGGAGCCGCTCCTGTATCAACATCTTGAGCAGGGGCTTCCAGATCCGACAAAGGATATCTTGTTCACATGCAGGAGACGCTCCTGCCAACAAGATTGTTCTATGGTACAACATTTTGTTGATATTTCTCGAATATATCTGATATCAGGTATTCGATAGGATAAAATCATCTATCAGGCAACACAACTTAGCTGACACTACATTCTCATCTAGCAAGATGTAAGTAGTCTAGGAATGATTAGCATCTTTCAATAAATTGAGATAAGAAACAACAATGTTAAAAGAAAGTGATGTTATCACATATTAAAGTTGTAGAATGAACAACTGATGACTCATTAAGACACCTGGGAATATGTTACGAAACAGATTAAGTCGACTGACAAACAACCAAGCAAACATTGAACATTCAGTTGTGGGACTATGATCAATCAACATATGTATTTACTATGTATTTATACAATATCAACATCTTAATCAATGAAGCACTCTTGAGTACCAGCAGGCCATCATTGAAAATAAAGAAATAGATACGAAAACTTCAACTATGTATAGTTATTGAATGATTGTTTCCACCACGACATCAAGGAAATCACTACCACCAATCGTGGGGCTCCACCGTTCCACCAAAGTGGGATTTACTCATTGGACACAATCAAGTAGACCAATTAGATGGACACTTTCTGGACATTAGCTCTTTTAATAGGTGGATGAGGCATGCACATAGCTAGTGAGCGCCCTGTCATAAATGTGCAGATTAGTGAGTAACACAACAGTGCCCTCTCAACTATATCGTCAATTCGATACAACAACATTGCAAATGATGAGTAAGATCAAACGAGTAGTCTTAAGTAGACAGTAACACAACATCTCTGCATGGCCACCCACACATACACAAATGAAAATTAGATGAGTCCAGTTTCAAACTTTTAATGTTTTGGTGTGTACATAGTGAAAATGTAACAAGTTTTAGCCCCTACAAACCAATTCCAAAGCTGTGAAGTACGAATTAAGCATCAGAATAGAAGAACCTGATTCTAAAAAACCCAGGTTGAACATAAACTTCACAATTGCAAATACTGGTCCATGAGTCCAGATATGTTACAACATGTGATAGCGGTAGACAAACCAGATGTGTATTAACATAAAAAAATGCAGGGCAGAAGATTACTTCAGGGTTGGACATGTATCACTTGATAACCGTCCAGCAACCTGTATCTACACTCAAAAAATTATTCAGCATGCTACCGTCTAGGGACAATCACAACTGGGATCAATCAAAAAAGCTATGTTCCAGTTATTCGAGGACATGCCCTCCATATTATTTAGGAACAAGAGGTAAGTAATAAAAAATGCATTGATTCTCTGCACGTAATCATCTTTCTAGCAAGTTGGTGGGTAAGTTGTTCAAATCTACTGAAAATGGAAGTGTAGCAGGTTTTGGCAACCAAAATACTACACGCAAGGGCTTCTTTGTCTGATGTGACCAGATCCCACGGAGGCACACATTACATCAATGTCTCACATAGCAAATAAAGGAGAAAAGGAAGGAACAGAGGACTTAGCTACACCATCGAGACTAGGATCTGTTGTTGTCAGGCGCGAGGTAATGCTGCAGCGAAGGACGCCTAGGCCGCGGATCAGGTGTCGATAGTCGGAGCCTTGGTGTCAGCGAGAAGAACCTTCACATGCACTTCGCCGTTTGTGCGGCCAGCATCCTGAAAAGCAACGGTGGCTCCTCCTATGGTTGCAATCACACCCATGTGTACCGTCTAGATGGATCTGAACATCCAGCTGGTCTAGGCAACGAGCTCATGAGAGAGGAGATCTCAAGCACCATAGCAAACAATTGCATTTTAAACCATCTGGATTTCACATACTAGTAGTAGAAAGTAAGAACTTCAAAAGGATTGGAGAAGATGCTGTGAGGTTCACTGGGCTGACCTTGATGATGCGGACGACGAAGAATGCCCTGGAAGGACGGATCCCGCCACCGCGAGGCCGTGGAGCGACGGATTTTTTGTCCTCAATGACGGCTTGCAGGGCCCCGCTAGGGTTCTCACGCGGTGCTGTTTCGAGTTGGAAATCGAGAGAGGAGGGCAGTGAATAATGATGGCATTGGATCGGGGATTTAGTGGTGAGCGAGGATCGGCGAGGATAGGTGGCTATGCTATGGATTCCGGATTAACGAGAGGAGGAGGCGAGAGGAGATTGATTGGAGAGATGGGCGGCGGCGAAAGAAAGAAGGAACGGTGGGGGATTAGGTTAAGTCACACGCGCACACGTTCTGTGCGAGGGGATCTGAAATTTTCGATCTGGCGCGCACATATCCCGCCTGATGGCATCAAAACTGTCTGACCGCTAGCTACCCACGTAGGATTTTTTTAACAACAACTAGAGATGTAGAATTACTAGTTTGGGCTCAAGCGTCCAAGCGCCTAGAAAAGAAGTGAGGCTAGGTACTTCGCGTGTAACATTTTATTTTCCTACTAATATGGGATGGGATTCAGCGTTATTTGTTTCCTCATAACCTACACTAAATTACATGGGATGCACAAACTTAATGCGCATGTAGTCAAAAAATTGAACGTGAGCATGCCACGTAGGCGGTACTTCTGAGCTGGCCTTAACACATCACAAATTAATGGTAACGACCATTTAAATTGGTCATAGTGATCTAAAACTAAGGTTAGAGACTAATGCTATCTATGTTATGACCAATTTGTGTAAGACAGTTATGACCTTCCTGCCAAAAAATGTTATAGTTTTTAAGGATTTGGACCATTCCAAAAGGCCTACGACCATTTGGTTCGAAATGGTCATAGATCTATGACCAATTCACCCACGGTCATTAGGAGAAGGTCATAAGTTAACATATTTCTTGTAGTGCAAAATTTTGTCTTGAAAATCAAAGTGAGATATTGCTTTATGCGTGTTTTGCACCACTGTCGCACAACATGGAATGCTAACAACTTCACTAGCCTTTAAACAATCCAAAAAGAGGAAACTGTTGGAGTTTGGCTATGAGTTGCCCAACATATGTAGCAAAAAATCTATATTTGAGTATGCATTGGTATTCTCATGGGCCTGCGTTAAAAGAAAAAGTCGGAATACTCCTCTGTCCGTTATGAGAAATCATTATACTGAAAAGGGAAACCTTGGTAATGGTCACGAGTGTCCTTCCTAGCCTGCACAGTCTCGATTGAACATATACCACTCTTTTGGCATGGTCTCGTTACTAAGAAATATATTTTCTATGAGCTCAACAAGCAAAGTTTGCACTTAAGAGACTTTAATAGATGGCATGAGTGGGCAGCATTTGAAAACTCAATTTCTATTTATGATTGACAACTAACAGTGTTCCGCTTTGCCTTATACAAATAAAAATACAAAAATACAATAAAGTGCGTATAGAAGGATCACTAGTTTACTTGCAAGCTAGATTTAACTTGATATGGGGCATAGAAGTTTTTGACTAATCTCTAGTGGTTTGGAATAATATAACTGAGCTTATATCCTTGTATGATTATGTGCTCTCTTACTTTGAGCTTGCAGGAAAAATAAGGATATGGTGCATTGATTTCCAATGATAAGCAAGATCACATCCATTAAGTTATCGATCCCTTTTGCTCAAGGACGAGAAATATCTAGCTTGGGGAAGTTGATGTATGTGATATACAACACATTTTAGCAATATAAATTGTGTCATTTTCCTATCATATCATGCTCCATCTAACTATTGCTATGCTTAATATGCATGATTACTTGTTTTTGTTAAATTCAATATGAGCCTTGCACATTTAGTAGTTTAGGTAGAATTTTATCCCTCTTCCTTGACTTTGACATGTGTGTAGGTGTTGATGACGATTGTGGACAAAACATAGGCAAAAGAAACAAAGAGAGCATAGTATGGAGGAGCTGTAGGGACCAGACTTAGCCATTTGAGAGGTTGGAAAAGTCAATTTTTCCAACTTCTCAAAATAAATATCTAATACCACATGGTTGTATCCCTCGACGATATGAACTCAAGAAGTCCAAGAACACCCAAAACAGAGTTCGTATGAAGAAATGACGGCCAAAACACTAAAGTGGACAAACGTTTTGACGAGCAACTATACGACCGGAGCTATTATTTTGGCCGTATAGCTCTGCCCGCATAGTTGCCAAAAAGGTCGGAAACGATGGGATTTCGCCCCAGAAAAGCTCCAGAACCTTCCCTAAGTCATATGACGGTATTGGGGAACCCTAGGGCACCCCCAAGGCCTATATAAAGGAGGGAGGACCCAAGAAAGCATAAATCAACCATATACAAGATCTAGATCCCATCTACCCCCTCCACGGTGGCGCCCTGCCGCTGTGCCACCTCCATAGCTTCTCAAGCTCCACCAAGATCTAGATCTCCATCAACACCATCAAGCCATCCAAGAAAGAAGCGGAGGAGAAGGAGGACGCCGCCATCACCATGCCGACGCCACCATCACCGCACCATCATCACCATCTCCATCGTCGCTACTTCTTCATCCTTTCCCATCATGATCTTCGTGATGGGTTGTAACATGGTGTGAACCCCCTTCAATTAATGTTATGATGATTTGAGTAATTGAAGTGTGGTGTGTTCTTGTTAATTAATAGGTTTGTGCTTTCTCTTCACATTGTTCTATTCATGATATTATTCTAGTGATTGGAGACGTCCAATCCATTGTTGAGGAGTTTACTAGGGATTCACGGAGTGTCACAGAACTTATCATTAGTCTCTACTCATCCATGGTACCTGACAAGACCATGGGAAGAACTAATAGGCTATTTGCTATAAGTGGTTTGCGGAGGAAATATCATCTTAGGATGCACCGCCCATTAAGATTAAATTTCCTCAAGATCACTCATGATATAGATAGGTATAGTGTTGCGAATTGCTTGACCCCAAAGTGACATATGGGATACCTTGTGACTAGCACACTTGCTTAGGAGTACAGTTGTCCATAGAGCTTAATGCCTTGCTCTGGTTTACCTTGATTGGTCTTGTTACCTTAATACACTCTTCTTTTATGGATCACCCGTGTCTGGAGAGGGTGTGGACAATTGAGTTATCTAGTTGCCACTTACCAACGATGGGAGACAACGGTATATGAGGGGCCGCCACAATTATAGTTAACAACTATTCCATAAGCACTTATCATGCACACCGGTATACACAACATTACTTGAGGATACATGGCATTAATATTTTATCTCAGTGCATTCACCTATTTTCAGTTTTACTTTTGTTCTAGTTTTCTTTTCAGTCTTAGTAGTAGTTATTACAAAACATCTTAAATTCATTTATCCTAGCAACTTATAGAATAGGCTATTTCCAAACCACGGTTTGGGTGCGTACGTGGTCGCATTGACAACGAGGCTACGAGGGTCGTGTTCGCTGAGCTCCCATCGAGACAAACTCTTAAATATTTGATGCTACAAGTACTGCAATAACCCTGTTTTGGTGCAGGAACTCAGTCACATCATTGACCGCATGAGAGGGTGAGGTCCAGGCGAGTTGGTGTGCAGGAAGGAGTGTGCCGTGCGGGGCTTGCACCATGTGTGGTTTGGGGTTCGGTGTTGAGTGGTAGGTGGGTTGCCAATTGCGGCAGTATGATGGGGATTAGGTACGACGGGTGGAGGGTTAGGGTCTAGGGTTTTGGGTAGGTGGGTTTAGGGTTTCTAGGGTTAGGGTTTGAGCTAGGCAGATCCAGGGTTTGGTTTAGCCAGGGTGGTAGGCTGCTGCCAGCTAGGCCCTTTGGGCCTGGCCGGTGGCGGTCTCCCCCGGTAACAAAATATTTAATTCTATTAGTAGTTTTGTTTTGATTTAAATAAAAGGTTTTGTAAAATAGTTTTAGATAAACAAAAGATCTAGGCAGATCGAGGGTTTTACATTTGAAATATAGAGGGGATATTTAGAAAATAAAGATAGGGTTTTAGAGAATAGTTTTAGGCAAACATATGCATGATGACATGACGATGCTCAAATGCAATGTGGCATGATGACATGATCATGTGGTCATGATGATGCACAAAATAAAAACAACACGCGATTTTCTAGTAGTTGTTTTACCCCGGTGTTCTACAATTTGACACCACTAACAAGGGATCTCGTCCTCGAGATCCGCCTCATGGTACGAGGAAGAAGGCTGATGGTAGTACTCTTCTCGCTTCGTGTAGATCCCGCGACACCACTAACAATGATAGTTGCTCCATCTTCAAATCAGCGGCACCACCAACATGAGGTCGTTGTTCAAGATTGTCGAGAGAACACTTCGTTGAAACAAAGACGAAGGCAAAAGGTCTCAAAAGATAAAGCCACCTTTAACTTCCATGGAAGGAGTAAATCACATTGATGCCCCATTCAATGTACAAAAGCGAATGATAAGACTAGTGGTATGGTAGCTACTCCATCCTGCACTCAAAGCATTAATTTGTACATGAACACAATAATCCTGCAAAAAACTCTCGGATTTCTGACTGAATATCTTTACAAGTGATGTTCAGAAACAAAGGATTGATGTAGGATCTTCTAATGTAGATGATGTTGTCGCTTTGGAAACCGCCGGAATATACAAAAGAAATCGTATGAAAAACACAATGATTAGGTTCCGCGATGGTTCCATTGGCATGAACAACACATGCTCAAGGTATACTCCAACATCACCACTTCTCATCCTTCTCATATGTTTTTCAATGATACGGATATCCATCAAGGTGTAGATATAGATAAAGAGTTCAAGGATAAAAAAGATTGGATGAGGGTACAACAAATGAGATGGATATTCGATGATTGTAGCTCCACTGTTATAAAAGGAAGGAAGCAAAAGCCTGAAGTTACGACAAAAACCCAACCACGAGAAATCCTAGACTCTAAGAAAGGTAAGAGAACATATTTAAACATGAAGAGGTAAGAGTAGAATAGCACATGGATAAGGAGTAAAACCATACCTAATCAGATCTATCCAATCAATTTTGCAAAATAGTTTGACAATCTATATCGGCCATGAGCTAGGTTATCCTACAGGCTGGACTAGTGGGGTATCACAACTGTTGAGCTCTGATACCACTTTGTAACACCCTCGAATCGGCCCTATGGAGATTTCAGCGGTTCCCGCCAAACCCGCATAGAAACGACTCAAAGATGTCCACCAAGCACTTGTGTGCGGGTGGAAAAAGAAGTAATACCATTACACAATAGTTCACGATGGAACTCACAGAACATATATATACAACAGCGACTCAAAGATTCAAGAATACAGATATACGGTACAAATATCCAAATCGCCTTGAAAACGATACAACATCCGAGTACGGATAAGATGTAAATAGGGCTAAGAACCCTAAAGAATGACCAATGGCATCCATAACCCTACCTAGGCCAAGACGGAAGGGTAACCCTGCTAACGAAGGTGATCTCAAACCTGCTAAAACAAAAGGGGTGCCGACAAAGAGCAAAGGAAAAAGAGAGCGGTCAATACTGAGGCTAGTACATGGCGAGTCTAGAATTCGGCGGCTCTCGCCTACATAGGTATGGTGGACTAAAGAGGCAGTGAAGAATGCACTAAACAACCTATAGAGACTCGATACATCTGTCGGCTATTAGGTAGAGGTAAGAGGGACCTATGCGGGACCAACCTGATACTAACACCAATCATACCTATCATGGTATTTCCCCCTCGATACCAAACGAGGAAGTCAAACCGAGGAACTCACACAGTTGGCAGTTTTATTCATTCCATTATAGTTGCAACACTTACTAGTCAGGTATAGATAGCATGAGTCATCCTGATATCATAAGCAGTGGGCAGTTTTAGTTAACCATTCCGTTATAATTGCAATACTTACTAGTCAGATACAATTGGCAGGAGACATCCTAAATCCAGTAGTTGTTGGCACTTTTATTTACTCATTCTATTGTAGTGAAACTGATTACTATACATGTAAAAGTCAAATTTATAGCACTACTTTAGTTATAGTTTTCTATGATCGAGATACTGTGCTCCAAGTCGTCCATAACCGCGGACACGGATTTCAGAAAGATTTACCCTGCAGAGGGCACAAATAGCAACACACGCATGATCAACCTCGGGAAAACCAAATGAAAACCCAACGAGGCATCACAACAAAGCATTTGCAAGGTTCATAATTGATTTCAAGGGGCCACCTCGCTAAGCTACCCGCTATGAAGTTGGCCGGCTCCGCGACGGACCGAGGGGTTTGCGAGAACGGCTATAAACGACTGGGAACCCAAAAGTGTGACTAGGCTTGTCGATACCGTGAAATTGCCGTGATCCTAAGCAGTACATGTGCTCCACGCGCAATCGTAAATAAAGAAGTAAAGCATGGCATAAGTACAAGATAGTAATAAAGCCCCAAACTAGTTTGTGGCCCCAAGAAATTAATTATGACTCAAGCTAGGACTAAGGGGATTCATGGTCCCACATGCGGATAGTGCCATATCCAAGGAACATGTATCAAGGACTCGGAGACCTATGGGACACAAGTGAGCATGGAAGAACCAAACAATAGCTATTGCCCATCGGTGCCTTTGCATTACTTATATCTATTCACAACATTTTAATTGATAAGTTATATCGAAAGCCATGATCATCTCAACCATTAAGCATGTGTCATCCCTGCAACAACGATGGATCGACAATGATGCGAAGCAGCACCTGAGCAAGCAACTAAGGCTCGCAAGGCTGATTATCTATCAAACAACAGGAAATAGGATGTGTCCAAGGCAATATAGAGGCTGCAAGGGATATAAATTGGTGCGGAAACTAAAGCATTGCAACATGGATATCAATAGATCAATGGGAGGAAGTGAAAACTATAAATGCAAAATAGGTAGAAAGGGGAAGGATGCTCGCCTAGGAAACATTGCCGGAGGTACATTCGAAGATTGGGTCGACACTCGCATCAACTAATCAGCCTAATCTGTGAAGAAGCAAAGCACTAAGAGAAATACCGATGCACTATTTAATACTATGGCAGAAGATCCGGCATGTTTATGATATGACACATGACATGGCAAAGATGCGATATAAATAGGCAATATTAAGCGGAATCGAGGTCCTGACAATTAATTATATGGTTTAGGTTGTTTAGATATCCCGCAATTTATATGTTGTCTTAACAAGGCAAAACATGGTATTAGTTCGCTACACAAATTTAAATAGAGCCAATATAAGACTAGAATGGCCCACATATGGTCTCCATATTTAATTATGAAGTGAATCGACAAAATATCCCCAAACAAATGAATATGTATGCGAGCATGAACAGTTAAATGCAACAAGTTGATATCATATATTATAAAAATAAGGGTATCGGAAAAGGGGGTCACACATCAAGGTCCAAAGATCTCGGGGTTTTGGGGCTCGAAGGGATCGGTCTTCGCCTCTAACAAAGGGGTCTTAGCGTCCGTGAAGGATAGACTGAAGCCGATGCCAGGGTTCAGACTTCGGATCTGAGATCAGGTCTTTGGGGTATATGAGGTTTCGCCTTTGGATCCATGAAGGAGAACATGGCGTGCCGTGAAGGAGATCTTGGAGGTTGTCAGCTTTAATTACCGAAGGTGTACTTGGTTCCGCTACCGGTGTGGTCTTCGGGTACCGCAGGTTCTCGTCATGGTTCTCTCGGGCGCTCGTGTGTACCAAAAATCTTGTCAAAGATCTCGTCAATTTTTCCTATCACGAGGGTCTCGAACCATCGAGTCAACTTCACCACATCTTCTTGTAACCGCAATGTCACCACCTCTGACTTCTATAAACCCCAAATCAAATACACCACTATCACCACTTCTTACTGACAGAACATACATGGTCGGGATGAGACTATACATGCGCGTGAGGCCGAAGAGTGTTGGAGGCGAGCTGTAGGACATGCAAAACTTGCAGAGAGGGCGGTGCACCGTCTGGCGACAACTGGCGCTAGCGATTGCGCGAGAACGCAGGACCAGAGGGCGACGCTCGACGCAGGACGGAAGGAGGTCGGGGAGAGCTCACGATGGTGCAGAGGCATAGGCGGGGACGGGGCTTGAGGCGCGGGAAGGCGATGGTGACAAGGACAGTGAGGCCGGCAACATGGTGTAGAGGAGGACGGTACGAGCTAGGCCAGGGCGACACGTTGGCAGCGCGATGCGACCGGGGCAAGGCAGAGCTTGGGGAGGCGAGGGGCACAAATGAGGTCAACTTCGGGGCGGCCTTAGGCAGAGGCCGATGGTGTCGGGGACCTTGCAGGGCAGAGGAAGGGCGACCGGTGCAAGGAGGCGGGTGCAGGCGTGGGGTGGATCGATCTCGGTGACGATGGGACGGGCGAGGGATTCGGCAATGCGGGTGGTCGGCAGCGCGGGGGCCTCAGGCTGGGAGAGAGGGAGTCAAGGAATGGGCACGGTTGCTGAGGAAGCGGGCGAGAGGAGCGGGGCAGACGACGCGTCTATGAGGTAGGACCGGGGCTAGCGGGGTTTGCGGTTGGTGGACGGGTGGAGTGCTGCGGCGGGACATGGCTACGACACGGGATGCACGCGAGGAGGTGGGGCCAGGGTCTATGCGAGTGAGACGGTTGAATGCGTGAGAGGGTGAGGTCCAGGCGAGTTGGCATGAAGGAAGGAGCATGTCGTGCAGGGCTTGCACCATGTGTGGGTTGGGCTTCGGCGTTGAGTGGTAGGTGGGTTGCCAACTGCGACAACAGGGTGGGGATTAGGTAGGGGTGGTGGCGGGTTAGAGTCTAGGGTTTTGAGTAGGTGGGTTTAGGGTTTCTAGGGTTAGGGTTTGAGATAGGCAGATCTAGGGTTTGGTTTAGCTGGGGTGGTAGGCTGCTGCTAGGTGGGCCCTTTGGGTGTGGCCGGTGGCGGCCTCCCCCGGTAACAAAATAGTTAATTTTATTAGTAGTTTGTTTTGATTTAAATAATTTTTTTTGTAAAATAGTTTTAGGTAAACAAAAGATCTGAGCGGACCAAGGGTTTTACATTTGAAATAGAGAGGGGATATTTAGAAAACAAAGATAGGCTTTTAGAGAATAGCTTTAGGCAAATATATGCATGATGACATGACAATGCTCAAATGCAATGTGGCATGATGACATGAGCATGTGGTAATGATGATGCACAAAATAAAAACAACACGCGATTTTCTAGTAGTGGTTTTACCCCGGGGTGCTACATGGCCTCACGTGGTTCCCCCAAACCTCGGATACCCCCAAGTGTGTCCGTGGTAGAATGGTGACTACACCGTGTGGAGCGGAGGCTACCGCCCCGACAATAAGTACATCCCGTATCGACCGCCTCAAAAAAGAGTACCCGGTCCACCTTCCTTTCACAGGGCCATGGTAGGTGATCGGGTGGCAGGAGGCTCTCTAAGTTGCTGTTTTGGTGAAAGGAGGGAAAAAGCAGAGAGCGCCAGGTAAAGACAAAATACATTGACGAAGGATGCTTTACCGGAGGACGGAGCGACCGGCGACGGGCTGGACCGAGTCCAGCAAAAGGTAGTCCTCTAGATCAAGATCACGAGGGCGGCATCATCGGCCTATGGACCCAGGGAGGAGGGTCGACGCTGCCCTATACAAGGAGCACATATCCTACCTTCAAGGGGACAGATCCTAGAGATCTAAAACCCTAGACTTTGATCCACCATTGTAACCTCGCGAGGCAAGCGAGCAATACAACCAAGAAGGAGTAGGGGTTTTACCTCCTCACGATGGTCCTGAACCTGGGTAAAAAATCCTGGTGTCAACTCTCTGCTGTGCACCCTGATACATCATAAACGTATCTATAATTTTTGATGTTCCATGCTTGTTTAGTATCTAATTTCTTATGTTTTGTCCACACTTTGGGGTATTTTTATACATTTTCTGGAACTAACCTATTAACAAAATGCCATAGTGCCAGTTGCCTGTTCTATTATTTTTGGTTTCAGAATATCTAGTAAGGAAATATTCTCGGAATTGGACGGGACAAAAGCCAAAGTCAACATTTTACCAGAAGGAACACAGAGTCTGGAGGGCAGCTGAAGGAGGGCCAGGGGCTGGCCACACCCTATGGTGGCACGGCTACCCCTGGCCGCGCCACCAGGTGGTGTGGGCCCTTGAGGCCTCCACCAACCTTGCCCCTTCGCCTATATATTCACCCCGGGACAAAAACCCTAAATACAAGATCAGATTTCCACGAAAAGTTCCACAGCACCGGCGCCATCGAAGAGAAGATTAGGGGGACAAAAGTCTTTATTCCAGCACCCTGCCAGGACGGGGAAGTGCCCCCGGATCAATCTCCATCGACTCCACCGCCATCTCCATCGCCATTGCTGACTCCCATGACGAGGAGGGAGTAGTTCTCTCTCAAGGCTAAGGGTTCTACCGGTAGCTATGTGTTCATCTCTCTCTCTCTATGCGTGATCTTATGAGATCATGAGCTTTGTAATCTATAGATCTATTCTGCTACTCAAGTTCTTTAATTAATCTATGCTTATCCCCACGTGTGTGAAGTTGATAGTGTGCACACCGTGTGGCACTTTTGCTAAGGTTACATAAATACTTATCATGAGTATAATTTGAGCTGGATGTCTCTATGAGATTGTGGTGTTTGTGGAACCATCTAGCACTCAAGGTGACAGTGAGGGGTTATCTAGATGGGAATGCAAACTTTAAGGTGTGCTGTTATAGCCCTACATCGTCCAACCGGAGAGTAGTTCAAGGTAGAATAATAAAGAGAACATGTTTATATGAGAGTGTCCACTAGTGAAAGTATAATCCCTAGGACTTGTTTCTAAGCATTGAAACACCGTTTAAAATTAGTCATGTTACATGTTTTCTTGCTACCACTCTAATTTCAGATTACAATTACCACTTATAATCATCCATATTACTTGTATTTCACTATCTCTTCGCCGAACTAGTGCACCTATACACCTGACAAGTGTATTGGGTGTGTTGGGGACACAAGAGACTTCTTGTATCTTGATTGCAAGGTTGCTTGAGAGGGAAACCTTTGACCACTTCCTCCCTGAGTTCGATAAACCTTGGGTGATCCACTTAAGGGAAACTTTCTGCTATTCTACAAACCTCTGCACTTGGAGGCCCAACACTATCTGTAAGAATAGAAGCATGCGTAGACATCAAGCTATTTTCTGGCGCCGTTGCTGGGGAGGTAAGGTAAAAGGTACTCACATCCTATGGCTACTAAGCTATCTTCTAGTGCGGTTGCTGGTGTGTGAGTGCTCGAAGTTATTTCCTTTAGATTCTTCAATTATATCTTTTTGTTTCTTGTTTTTATTTTCACTAGTTAGGCTTAATGGAAAACAACAACAAAATTAGAGAGCTTTATAGTATTTATCTTGAGTTAGGACATGAAGTGTTTGAAGAGAAAATTAAAAAACCTATGGAACTTTATTTGCATGCTAATAGCAATGTTATTAGTATGAATCCTTTGAACACCATTATTGCTAATGCTATGGAAAAGGCTAAGCTTGGGGAAGCTGGTTTTGATGAGTATGATATTTTTAGTCCCCCAAGCATGGAGGAGAAAGATTACTTTGATGATACTATACCTCCAGTATATGATGGTTACAATAATGAATATGATATTTTCAGTCCACCTACTATTGAGGAGAAAATTAATTATTATTACAATATGCCTCCAATATTTGATGATTATGGTGATGACAATAATAATGATAGCTATTTTGTTGAATTTTCTCCCACTATGATTAATAAGAATGACTATGCTTATAGGGAGAGTAATAATTATTTTATGCATGTGGCTCATGATAAGAATGTTTTATGTGATAGTTATATTGTTAATTTTATTCATGATGCTACTGAAAGTTATTATAAGAGAGGGAAACATGGTTTTATGTATCTCAGCAACATTAAGTTTCCCCTCTTTATGTTGAAATTTTTGAAGTTGCACTTGTTTTGCTTTCCTATGCTTGTTGCTTTGTGCTTTCATGACTTGTTTCTTTACAAGATTATTTTTCATAGGAAGTGGGTTAGACTTAAATTTGTTCCATATTTTCTTCTTTATTCTCTCATTTACTTCAATTCATATTTCTTATGTGAGCATCATCGAAATTATCATGCCTATCTTATTGGCTATAAAGAAAGAGCTTTTGAGAGACAACCCATTATATTTTTACTTTCAGTTTATTTTTGTTTTGTTGAGTCTTGGAAGTTATTACCTATGTAATAACCTCTCCTTATCCTTTTTGTGTGGTTTTTGCGCCGAGAATAACTTCTAATGAGAGACAAGTAAGATATGGGGAAGTTGCTGTCCCGAAACAGATTTTTGTGTTTCACTGTAAAAAATCGTGAAAAATCTCTGTACGTCAGATGAAGCTGTAATATTTTGTGCTTCTGCCCCAAGTTGTTATCTAACTTTCTTTAGCTTAACACATTTCGATTTAAGCAACAGAAGGTTTTCGAAAAAATCGGTTTTTACCTGCTGGTCTGTTTTGACAGACTTCTGCCATTATTTGCATTTGCCACTTAATCTCTTTCTCTTTGAGTTCTCTTTGATCACTTGAGCTTTTAGAAGGAATTTCTACAATAGCTTATGTTTTAATGGAAGTTTTACTTGTGTTGAAACTGAACCCAAAGACTTATTATCTTGAGTACACTAATGTTGCTAATGAAGATTGTGTGAAGTTTTCTATGAACGAAAATTTAAAGTGTAGGGAAGAACAATGTGATAAGATGAAGTATGGACAAAAGTTCAAGCTTGGGGATCCCACCCGTGTCACCCCAAGGCATCCCCTTCTTCATCAATAAAAATCTCAGGGTTTCTTCCAAACAATTCATTTTTATTGTTTCATGCACAATTATGTTGTTCTTGGAGTGTCTTCATTCTTGTTTTTAGTTTTATTTTGTTTGGTTTGCTTAAATAAGTTGGTTGGATCCCAACACACTTATTTTGTAGAGAGACACGCCCCGTTACTCATCGCCTAGAACACTCTAGTTTTCACTCTTATTGTTCTATGAGTGTTCTCCTTTGCTAGCACTGTGTTTAGCTTTAGTTTTGGTTTGGTGTTGGAAAAGAGTAGGAAATTTCATGCTTATAGTGGTACAAGAGGAAGCTTGTTTTGACTTTGGCCTAGACTTTATCATGTCATGTTTGATATTTCTTTGACTTTATGCTTAGTGATTATTGTTGTAGCATGACTTGTTCCAAACAATTGAGATTGCTTAATGTGCCTTGAAAGAATCATGCATTGTTTTAGCATATAAAAGCATAATATTGTGGTATTCTCCTTTGATGCTTTATTTGGGTTGACTTGGCGCATGCTCACACCATGATAAGACTATACCAAGTCACCATAGCCTCTATGATCATTTAGTTTTCGACTTGTAATATCACTTTATGCTTTAATTAATAATGTTTGGTCGCTTTGCATGATTATGGCCATTATTGCTCTCTTAGTTGGTCGCTCCCAGTCTTTTGCTAGCCTCCACATGTACCAAGTATGAGTTCCACTCATGCATCCAACTCCAAATAAAACCAAGTTATTCCTAAGAGTCCACCATACCTACCTAGTAGCGTTATTGCTATTCCAAGTATATTCATGTTTTTATCTACCTTCTGAATTAAACTTGTTATGAGAAAATTAGTGATTAAAGCTCTCACGAACTTGATGGCACACTTTACTTTCTTGCACTTAATAAACTTGAACCATTGTGCCCATCTATGTTGCGTATATGCTTGCGTTTTGTAAGTTGTGAATTAGCAGAACCATGTTAACATGGATAACTCTTTCAACATTGCACTTTATTTAGTTGATATCATGTTCTTTTGCTTATGGATCCCGACGGTGTGAAATGAAAGGGGAGCTTGTAAGGCTCATGGAGTTCGTATATGTGTTAGAGAAACGCCTAGGCGGCTGGTCTAAGCCATGCCTAATCATGGTGGAAACCTGTAGCATAACCATAGTGAGCAATCTGTGAAGCATCCAAAAAAAGAAAAAAGAGAAAAAGGAGAAAAAAGGGGAATCCCTATGCAAATAGCAAATAAAAGGATCGCTGAGATTCTCATTGTCTACTTGCCTTGTCTTTTTGATATGGGGAATCTTATGTATCATCGGGCAAGGGGTACCCCATTGGCGGTTCTCTATGATACACATGTACTTACAATGACAAGAACTTACTTGTTACTAAAGGTAAGTAGCATGAGATTCGGTACTCGTAAGCAAGGGGCATGAGATTTTCAACTTGTAACTTGTCAAGCATATCCTCATATTTGTTCACTTTAACCTTAATCACCTAAAGTTGCTTATGATAGGGGCAATGAGAGCTGAAAGCTAATAAGTACAATAATTTTTGGAAGCTCTTTATGAGACTTGAATCCCTGCTTCCTTCTATGAAGGACATTTCTTTTACTTTTATGTTGAGTCTCCATCTTATATCTTTATGCACCTATTGAGAGAGCATAGTGGTCATTCTTAGTTTAATGTGCATTGTCCCAAAACTTGTTGATTGATTCATAACTTTGATATTGCTTATTCTTAAACTATTTGTATCTAGTCACCCTTATGAACTTTGAAGGTGTCCTATGCATTTATGTTTTGCTACACTATGAGGGACAAGCTGAATACCATTCTCTTTATATTTTCTATATGTGAAACAAACGAACGTCTTTCAAAGCATTGTTATTCATGAATCTGTGTTTTTACCTTTTCATGTTACAACATAGTTTCTATGTCTTATAGTTAGAACTATATCTTTCATGTCTATGTTAGAGTAATATGATCCCAACTATCAATGTTTTACAAATACCTTGATCAAGATTGTGATGATGCATGTCACCTCAAAAAATATTCTTTTTATCACTTACCTACTCGAGGACGAGGAAGAGTTAAGCTTGGGGATGTTGATACATCGTAAACGTATCTATAATTTTTGATGTTCCATGCTTGTTTAGTATCTACTTTCTTATGTTTTGTCCACACTTTGGGGTATTTTTATACATTTTCTGGAACTAAACTATTAACAAGATGCCACAGTGCCAGTTGCCTGTTTTCTACTATTTTTGGTATTACAAAAGCTAGTAAGGAAATATTCTCGGAATTGGACGGGACAAAATCCAAAGTCAATATTTTACTAGAAGGAACACGGAGTCCAAAGGGCAGTCGAAGGAGGGCCAGGGGCTAGCCACACCCTATGGTGGCACGGGCCTCCACCGACCTTGCCCCTTCGCCTATATATTCACCTCGGGACGAAAACCCTAAATACAAGATCAGATTTCTACAAAAAGTATCACAGCGCCGCCGCCACCGAAGAGGAGATTCAGGGGACAGAAGTCTCTGTTCCGGCACCCTGCCGGGACGGGGAAGTGCCCCCGAAGCCATCTCCATCAACTCCACCGCCATCTCCATCGCCATTGCTGACTCCCTTGATGAGGAGGGAGTAGTTCTCTCTCGAGGCAGGGTTCTATCGGTAGCTATGTGTTCATCTCTCTCTATGCGTGATCTTATGAGATCATGAGCTTTGTAATCTATAGATCTATTCTGCTACTCAAGTGCTTTAATTAATCTATGCTTATCCCCACATGTGTGAAGTTGAGAGTGTGCACACCGTGTGGCACTTTGGCTAAGGTTACATAAATACTTATCATGAGTATAATTGTTTCTATGAGATTGTGGTGTTTGTGGAACCATCTAGCACTCAAGGTGACAGTGAGGGGTTATCTAGATGGGAATGCAAACTTTAAGGTGTGCTGTTATAGCCCTACATCGTCCAACCGGAGAGTAGTTCAAGGTAGAATAATGAAGAGAATATATTTATATGAGAGTGTCCACTAGTGAAAGTATAATACCTAGGCCTTGTTTCTAAGCATTGAAACATCGTTTACAATCTATCCTGTTACATGTTTGCTTGCTGCCACTCGTATTTCAGATTGCAATTACCACTTATAATCATCCATATTACTTGTATTTCACTATCTCTTCGCCGAACTAGTGCACCTATACACCTGACAAGTGTATTGGGTGTGTTGGGGACACAAGCGACTTCTTGTATCTTGATTGCAGGGTTGCTTGAGAGGGATACCTTTGACCACTTCCTCCCTGAGTTTGATAAACCTTGGGTGATCCACTTAAGGGAAACTTGCTGCTGTTCTACAAACCTCTGCACTTGGAGGCCCAACACTGTCTGCAAGAATAGAAGCGTGCGTAGACATCACACCCCTTCCGCCGCTATGGCCATCGTCGGACTTCTTCGGACTTGCTTGTTCAACCCCCTCATGAACCAGGGATCGTTGGACCCTAGTTCCTTCGCGGAACAAATCTCCGAAACGTGCCACATGCACGGTTACACCATTCAGAGGCATAACTACGCGTTGTGGCCACAACGGTAATCGAGGAGCCCTGCGACAATGTGATGTGCAACAGTGATAACGGCCTAGGCATGGCAGTTAATGATGTTGCGACCCTTAAAATGAGGAAAAGCACAATGATTGCTTAACACGTAGGATAAGGTGAAGAGTACAGGGGAAGCTAGATATCCAAGGGAAATAACCTGGATATGGAAAGATGACCAGGCCAACGAGAAATAACTCAGAAAGAGCCAAGCAAGGTCAGATTTAATAGCAAATCACCAAGTAGTGCAGCCGAGTCAAAACAGTTTGGGCGACATATAAATATGTCGACAAAATGGACAAAAATCCGAATAAGTTGAACCTGCTGTGGCCTTTCCGACTAAAGCTGCAAAGACCGAACCAACTTTAAGGACTAATGTTGGGGGGATGACCCCAGGTAGGGTCAAGCTATGGTATAAGGACAGAGCCAACCAAGGTATAAGTCGGTCGAGGTATGAGTTGTCCGAGGTGTAAAAAGGGCTGGCCGAGTAAAGGCTGAGTTAGCCTGATAGGGCCTGGCCGACATATACCTTATGTCGGCACAGTGCCTATATAGCTCTCTATGTGCAGGTATCGTCCTGGCCAAGTCATCCGGGCAGGGCCGAGTTAGGGGTTGGCGTGCTCAGGAAGGAGTGAGCTGGTGCCAATGTTAGCATTTCTCTCCCTCCTAGAATTCCTAGGGAGACAAGCACTAGAGAGAAGTGCACCTAGAACGATGCATGAACAAGGGGTTCACAGACGTGATAGTGTCTGACCACCAATGGTCAAACAAGATGGGCTCTAGGCAGTTGCCGTGTAGAAGCTGAGGACTAAGGAAAGGAGTCGGTCTCACTTCTATTTCGGTACAAGCATATCCTGGGAATATTCGGGCCACATATGCCCTAGATGTTACCTGGCCACCCGTTTATAAGGTGACCCAGGGCCTCCAAGGAGAAGGTCGGTAATTTGAGATACGCGTAAGCGCTAGAGGGAGAGAGAGGTAGAAGCACTTCATCTTCTTCCTCCTCTTGATACAGCTTAAGGAGCACTTGTACTAGTCCACAAATTGTAATATAAGATCTAGAGGAAGGATTAGAAGTTTTATCTCTCTAGGAGAGCCTCGAACCTGGGTATATCGTGTTATTTTGTGTGTTCTTTGTATGCGAATTCAATGCATCATCTCTCCCCGGATTCCACTAGTGTCCATACGGCCCCATCTTTAGCCTACCCATGGCATCCTCCATGACACCACCATGACACGGCTTCTGTTGTAATGCACTTGTTTGGTTTACCAAGGGACAGGGAGGGCTGTGACACTACGTGCGCACACAGCCGCTGGATGCTGCTGCATGCACGACCAACAGCTTCTTTTAGACTAGCTTTCCTCCTATGGTTCAGCGCGTCAATGTCGCATCTCGCCTACGCTAACATCGTTGATGTTGGACACTGCCTATTTGTTCGGTAGTGGGCACGAAGGCGTTCCGACCTCAACGTTGATGAAGGAACCTGCTGATACGAGCAAACATCACACACAGAGCACACACGGTCATTTTTTACCCAGGTTCGAGCCGCTCTCTGGCTAACAACCCTACGTCCTGCTTTGGTGGATTATCTGGGATGGAACGAGGTACAAGAAGATGATCTCTACGGTGCCGGGGAGCCGCTTTCTCTCTAGCTTATACACTTCCCGAGCTTCCTCTTTCTTTCTTCTCTCACATTCCTACCTCTCTTCCTTCTCTCTAGCACGGAGGAGGATATCGATTCTACCTCTCTCTCTATCTGCTCCTCGTGAGATCTCTTCTCCTCTCTCGACGTCTGATGTATCCTACTCCTACGACCAAGTGCCTCCTTTTATACACCAAGGGGTCACTACAAGGGCCAATCTACAGTACCGCCAAGAGCGTTCCAGGGATCAATCGCGGTGCACCACGCGTCTTCCGGCAGATGGGTGGTGCCTGTTGCCAATGGATGGCCATGGGAAGGCACAAGCGCACTTGGCGGCTGAGTGAAAACTCAGGCTCCAAGTTGTCACTCCTGTCGGTTGCACGCTGCAGCGGACTGCTGCACCATGTTGATGCCCAATGGTGTTGGCGCGTTGCTAGTTCCCAAGGCTAGGCCCGAAATGTCTTGTCAGGCTCAGTTGAATCCAATTCTCGGGCCGTGCCTGGCCCAGGAAAAGCGCTTCCATGGTCCTTCTGGGGTTCAGTCGAGGTTGCTCCTTGGCTTTGCTGCCCCCAATCATGCCCTTAGACACCTTCCGGGGAAGCCCCCGGAAGGAGGGATCGGGCCACCATGCGCGTCGTTGTCTTTTCCTCACTGTCCACACCTAGCTGGAGGATTGAAGCTCATCTTGTAGCGTTCATGTCATCCATAGGCACCTACATCACAACTGACATTTAGTCTCCATAGGCTCATCATGCCAAGTCCATACCTTCTTGGAGCACACGGTGCTCGCATCCTTGCGATGCCCATGCCGTCCAAGCCACACATCTGCCGAGCTGTTGACTGGTGGGTCCTAGCCCTCGTGCTACGACGCAATGCGAGGGACCCCCAATCTCATTACGCCAACAGAAGTCCCCCGGTGAGGGCTGGCAACTTGCAATGCTGGTCGTGGCACGACGACAAGGCTGTAGCCGTGCTTCGCCCTTCATTAGCGCGTGGGCCCAGTCCACGTCGCGGTGAGAGTGACATGACTGGACGACACATTTTCCCAACCCGTAGAGCTGATGTGCATGCGCCTGCACACTCAAGTGGCTGCGGGACTACCGGGCCACGCCTTGGCTTCCATGGCATCCCACATTGACTGTGCCTGCTTTGGTTCCTATAAAATAATCTTTGTGGGGTGCGATTGTTTCCCTCCAAGCGAGCCGACGATGCAGGCAGCAATTGTCCCCCTCCTCGTTTGTTATAAAGGGGAGGGAAGGCGTGGGGATATGGATTATTCTCCACTCCCCCCGCAGCCTCTCCCTTCCAACTCCCTGATCGATGGTGATGGTGTCGGGCAGCTCCGGTGACGATGATCCTCCTTCTCCGGTAGGGGAGGTGGCTCCGGTCTCATCGGAGAGGCCGTGGCGCAGGCGGAGGCGCTGAGGCCGCCACACCTCCTCCACCACTGGTGCAGATCTCGTGCAACCGCATGCTGAGGCCCCACCCCGCCACGGCTACCGGGGAGGCCCCTTGGCCACCGTTCTCCTTGTCCAAGGCGCGGACGCAACCCCCGGCGCCGAGGTTGCTACGGATGGCGGGATCCCGATGGGTACTCTCCTTTACATCCGGGGTCTTCCACGAGCTAGTTGTTGCATTGTACATTTCTTAGATGTAATGCCAATTGCCTATTATTAACGAATTTAACTTTGCCTTTGTGTTAGTTGCTCTTTTCCCTACCGCATTGTGCTTATGTCTGTCCTTGACTCATTTGTCCCTTGCTGCCTTTATTCCATCGCAGGGCCCATGGGGGCGTTGTTCATCATCTCAGGCGCCTTGCTCTCGTGCTCTTGGTTCCAGCCTTGTAGTCAATTCATGCCTTGCTTGCGGGGCCAGCCGCGTGGTCGCTGCTACTCTCGCCCGACGTTTAGCCTTACACCCTCGCTGAGACCTTGCCTTGGCCTCTTCTTGCTCATCCATCTGCTGCTCATCCTGAAACATGATGAACACACCTTAAATCATCTTACCCATGGCTTAGGTTTAAAACAGGGTGTCGTGCGCTTGATCAGGGTGCACAGCGTTGCCGACTTGAGGGCCAGACGTGGGAGTTGTGTCTTCACAATTTAGTGCTCGTCGGCAATGCCTAGAGCAAAACACTCATAATTCAGAGCGGATCATGAGAGTACGATGTTTCCTGGACTGACAGTCTCATTACCCACATCCGATCCCGAGAAAATCCAAAGGAATGCAACATCCCGAAAAGGCTCGGCAAATGAAAATAGGTAGAAAAACGAGAGAAACGGGATTCTCATTCCAAAATGGGGGCAGCCCCCGGGTTACAAGCGGTTTACACATAGGCGGGCCAGGCCAGATATGCTAGTATTCATCGCATTTGGCAGAGTACTACAACCACTCCCGGGCTTTTAGGGTTGCCGGGAGCACCACACATGCTCCCGGGCTTTCATTTTTCGGGGGAGCCTCCACTCACACCTGGGCTTTTAAGGTTGCCGGGAGCACCACGCATGCTCCTGGGCTTTCATTTGCCGGGGGAATATTCACTTACACCCGGGCTTATAAGGTTGCCGGGAGCACCACACACGCTCCTGGGCTTTCATTTGCCGGGGGAACCTGCACTCACACCCAGGCTTTTAAGCTTGCCGGGAGCACCACGCACGCTCCCAGGCTTTCATTTGCCGAGGGAACCTCCACTCACACCTGGGCTTTTAAGGCTGTCTGGAGCACCATGTATGCTCCCGGGCTTTTTACCTGGTAGGGTGGATGCGACAAGTTTTAGCTTACTCGGAGAGCCACCAGCACCATCATTGTCAGCATAACTAAGTTCTGGAAAGCGTGATGGCTCTGAAATATAGCCATCTACGTCCACATTTAAACTGGATATTATTCATATTTTTGATGAAATATGTCTCTAAACCCTGCCGCTAATGCCGAATGATCAAAGGGGTATGCAATCCTTTCTTTCTATTTTCCCTATGTAGAGAATGACGTTTGATGATGGGAATCACTACATTAAAGTCAAAGATACGAGATTTCCAACAACCGGAAGAAACTAGGAGTCGTGATATGGAGACAGACGCTTTAACGACCAACTATATAGTAGGAATAAAATTTCGGCCGTATACTTCCAGTCATATAGTTGCCATTGACACCGCTAGGTCAAACAGAACAACTTTCGTGAAGGGGCCCATATATAAAGAGGCCTCGGGCGACGAGTGATACGTCCATTTTGCATCACTATTCTATGTCTTAATTCACTATTATTCATTGATATATTTCATATTGAGAGGTGATACTTAATTCACTATTCTATGTCTTATTTCATCTGTTTTTTCATGGTTGATGACTTTTGGAGCATGGACCACTGTAGTCAGGATTCTGATGGAAAAGGTGCTGTTTGGAGGCAAAATTCGCGAAGATCAGAAATTCTGGGAAAATATACGAAAAATCCTATTTTTCTAGAAGACTAAGGATGCCAGAAGACGGAGTGGAGATGGGCCACAGGGGGCCCACACCACCCCTAGCGCGGGCAGCCCTAGGCCGCGCCTGGAGGTGGTGTGGCCACCCTGGCCCACTCCAGCCTCTCCCCTCTGGCATATATTATCCTCCCGAAACCCTAAGACTCGGGGAATGACCACAGAAATATTCCGCCGCCTCTGCGGGGCGGAAAACACCAAGAGCGAAAGATCTCTTCGGCAGACAGATTTCTGCCGGGGGAATTCCTTCCCGGAGAGGGGAGATCGTTGCCATCAACACCACCATCAAGCTGGACTTCATCGGGATCATCATCATCACCACCATCATCACCATCAGCACCCTCATCACCATCTCCATGTTGCTACAACAATTGAGTTGAATCTTGCATTAGTTCATAGGGGAAACTTTCCTGGTGTTGATTACTCTTTGTAGTTGATGCTATTGAGTGAACCATTGAATTATTGTTTATGTTCAGATTGTTATACATCATTATTCCATCTCTGATCATGATCCATATGATGTCTTGTGAGTAGTTCGTTTTGTTCTTGAGGACATGGGAGAAGCCTTGTTGTTAGTAGTGGAGTTGTGTTGAGAAAGATTCAATAGATTGTTATTTAAGTTGTGGTGTACTTCTTCTAGTGGTGTCATGTGAATGTCGACTACATGCCACTTCACCTATATGGGCCTAGGGGAATGCATTGTGTATTTGGCTACTAATCGTAGGGGTTGCCGGAGAGACAGAAACCTGAACCCCCGTCAGGAAACCAATGCACAAGGGACGTAAGGGTCTTAGAGTTTAAAGTTGTGGTTAGGTTTCTACCTTAATTACTTTCTTGTACTTACAGATGTTTGCAAGGGGTATAATCACAAGTATGTATTAGTCTTGGATGGGGCGGTACATTAGCACAGGTTCACCCACACAACACTTAGCAACCTAGAGAAGATTAATCAACTATATGAAGCGAAAGCACTTGACAGTCTTCCCATGTGTCCTCGAGAACGTTTGGTCATCTTAAGTAATACAACCAGCTTGTCCTTTGCTGCATAAAGGATTGGGCCACTTGCTGCATTTATTCCTACTATCTTTTATTTACTCCTACTTTGTTTACTTGCTTTATCGAAAACCCCTAAAAATCCGTTTGCTAAGTATTTGCAGAGAATTCCTGATCCATACCACTAGCCAGCACCTTCTGCTCCCCGTTGGGTTCGACACTCTTACTTATCGAAAATACTGCGATATATCCCCCATACTTGTGGGTCATCAACGAGAAAAAAGAGCTCTTCCTGACCTTCATCCACCTCCAGATCTCCATCCACACCACCGAAAAGCCACCGGAGGAATAGACTTAGATCTAATCTCCAACCCCTTCTCCATCACCATAGCCATATTCCACCACTTATAATAGTAGATTTCTTCTTCGATTGGCGATATTGTAAGACTATTTGCTATCAATCTCATGATTTCCACTACAATGTTTATGATCTTTGATATCATCTCTATGTGTGAGTAATTATCCTTGGGCTAAGGACTTCGGCCTAGCCATGTAGCTTTTGTGCATGTTATTTATCATAGATGGGATCATGTATTAGTTTGTATGACATGATGATTATTGTATCCTCTCTTGCCTCAATCTAAGGACTTGACAGGTACCCAAGACCCGGAGGACTGAGCCAGGTATAGGGAGTATGAGTAATGACTAATCTGCAGGTTGGGAACATAGTGGCAGAAGGGGTAGTATGGCTATATGTGCGGGATTTACTTGAGATTAATGGTGACGTCACTATGCATATCATTAGTTCTCTTTCTTCTATGGATGAGACTTGTAGGTTATTGCTATAAGAAGTTGCGGAGGCAATAGCAACTATTGATGCACTACCCACATATAATTTATCTTGCTCTAACAAATTACATGCATACTATATTTTTATCTTTTATTCCCATCAGATGTTTTGCACAGCTACAGGTGAAACCGAATGCCCTAGGCCCTCTCTCTCCATCATGGACAACAAAAAAAGACGGAAACTCTTGGTCCGGTAAAAACACAAAAGGAATTCTAAAACTCCCAAAGGTCCGTTAAAGTAACTTCACTATGCTTCTGCTTCCTGAGGTTTCAATAAACCTAGGTCTACTAGGGAAAAACATCTATACTACATTCATAATCCGGATCGAAGGTATCAACCCTTTTTCTGGCGCCGTTGCCGGGGAAGCAATAGCTACCCTGGTGAGGTTAGTAGGAACCTTGCTAGTTTTAATTCTTGTTTTTAATTTTGTTGCTTTTATTTTAGTCTTTATTTGAAAAACCAAAAGAATGCGGTCAAATTGCGCTTATTTCGTTTCTCTCTTAGAGGAAGAGCAAAAGAATGGTTGCTCTCTTTGCCTAGAAATACTATTACATCATGGGTGGAATGTACTTCTTTATTTATGACTAAAATTCCCCCAACTGCAAAGACTATGCAACTAAGATCTAATATTACTGCTTTTAGATAGGAAGAGCGTGAGCCACTAGCGCTTGCATGGGAGAGGATGAAAGAATGCATGAGAAACTGTCCCAACCATGGGATGGAAGATTGGTTAACCCTCCATTTATTTTATAATGCTCTTAATCCTTTTCTAAGTCTATGCTTGCTACTGCAGCTGGAGGAACATTTATGGGTAAACATATTACCAAAGCAAAGCATCTGCTAGACAATATGCAAGACAACGATGCCCAATGGCATGTGGATAGATCAAACACGAAGAAGGTGAACTCCATCTCACCACAATAAAATGAAGAACTCAATGCTAAGCTGGATGAGCTCATATTAGCTGTAAAAGGTAAGGAAACCCAGGTAAGAGCTATCCTAGAAACTAATATTGAAGAAGTACACTTCTTGGCTTGTAATGATTATAACCCTAATTGGAAGAAGAATTATAATCCTAATTTTTAAAAACACTATTCTAGTCCTGCAGGTAACTCTAATAATAATATGGGATCAAGTACTGGTAGTCTCCAAGAAACACCTAAGTCTTTTATAGACTCACAAAATGAGCAAAACAATATCCTTATTAAAATAACGGAGAACCATGATGCTATGCTTGGTAAATTATCTAACCAAGCTGTAAGTTTGAGGAATGATTTGCAGGCCCTCCAAGAAAGGACGAGGATTATTGAGGCATAGCTAGGTAAGATAACCGAGAGTCAAACTCTCATTCTAGCTAAATTTGCAGGTAAATGATGTCTACGCACTTCTATTCTTGTAGACAGTTCTTGGGCCTCCAAGTGCAGAGGTTTGTAGAATAATAGCAAGTTTCCATTAAGTGGATCACCCAAAGTTTATCGAACTCAGGGAGGAAGTGGTCAAAGGTATTCCCTCTCAAGCAATCCTGCAATCAAGATACAAGAAGTCTCTTGTGTCCCCAACTCACCCAATACACTTGTCAGGTGTATAGGTGCACTAGTTCGGCGAAGAGATAGTGAAATACAAGTGGTATGGATAATTATAAGTGGTAACGGTGCTAGAAAATACTTTGATGGCGTGGAAGATACTAAAGGCAAACTGAAATAAAGATGGCAGCAAGCAAACATGTAATAGATCTAGTTGCAAACGGTGTTTCAATGCTTAGAAACAAGGCCTAGGGATCATACTTTCACTAGTGAACACTCTCATATAAATATCTTCTCTTTATGATACTACTCTAAACTACTCTCCGGTTGGACACTCTAATCCATGGTAGGGCTATAACAACACTCCTCAAAGTTTGCTTTCCCCATCTAAGTAACCCCACACTATCACCTTGAGCACTAGATGGTTCCAACAAACACCACAATTTCATAGAAACATCCAACTCCAAATATAACTCATAACAAGTATTTGTAATCTCTAGCCTAAGTGCCACCATGGTGAGCACGCTGTCACTTTCACATGGGAATCAGCAACGGTGATGGAGATGGTGGTGGAGATCGATGGAGATGGCTCCGGGGGCACTTCCCTGTCTTAGCAGGATGCCAAAACAGAGACTTTCTATCTCCCAAATTTCCCCTTCGGTGGCGGCGGCGCTGTGGAACTTTTCATGGTTGGAGGTTGTTTGATTTAGGGTTTTTGCACCAGGAGGCATCTTATAGGCGAAGAGGTAAGGTTGGTGGGCGGGCAGGAGGCCCACACTACATTGTGGCGCGGCCAGGGGTCACCCGCGCCACCATATGGTGTGGCCAGGCCCTGGCCCTCCTCCGTCTCTACTTTGGGCTCCGTGTTCCCCTTGGTGAAATATTAACTTTGGCTTTTGTCCCGTCCAATTCTGAGAATATTGATTTTCTGACTTTCCTGGACCAAAAACAATAGAAAACATGCAACTGGCACTGTGGCATCTTGTTAATAGGTTAGTCCTAGAAAGTGTATAAAAATACTCCAAAGTGTTGACAAAGCAAAGCAAAGTAGATACTAAACAAGCATCGAACACCAAAAATTATAGATACGTTTCCAACGTATCAACATCCCCAAGCTTAACTCCTGCTCGTCCTCGAGTAGGTAAGTGATAAAAAGAAAGAATAATTTTTGAGGTGACATGCACCATCATAAACTTGATCAAAGTATTTGTAAAACATGGATAGCTAGGATCATAGTACTTCAACATAGCATGAAAGATAAAGTTCTAGCAATAAGACATAGCAACTATGTTGCAACATGAACAGGCACAAACAAAAGATTCATGAATAACAATGCTTTGCAAGATATTTGTTTGTTTCACATAAAGAAAACATAGCATAGTGACATTCAACTTGTCCCTTATAGAGTAGCAAACATAAATGCATAGGACAACTTCAAAGTTCATAAGAGTGACTAGATGCAAGTAGTTTAAGAACAAGCTGAAAGGATATTATTTTATCCTTATGTTTTTGGTGCTGGTGACAACTCCTATTGTGGTTTAACTATCTGTCCAAGTTGCAGGGCTTATCTACGGACGTGCTTGTTGGTGGACTTTTCTCTAGGAAGAGCTTGAAGACGGTGGCACTTATTTACACTTTCTCTTGCTTTATGTTTTAGGGTACCGTACTATCAAGAGGAGGTCCACCTTGGAAGGTTGTGGGAAATCACCTTTTTATGCACATACCTTATATGCACTTCCACAACCATCCCAGTTTTCATGTGAGAGAGTGATTCATGTTGCCTTGGTGGGTTTTCTTCCCTGACCGGAAGTACCGGCCAGACGGCGGTAGTACCACCCAAGGGGTTTCTCAGGCCTGTTCGAGTGGAACTTCTGGCTGAAGTTCCGATCCTAATTTCGGCGAGTCAATTTTTGGTTCAGTAAGACTTCTGTCTAGTCATGCGTATTTGTCGGAATTAGTATCGGAATCTGGCTCGGTTGTACCGGCCTGGCCAGCGCATGGCTTCCTGAGCGGTAGTACCGCAGCCTGACCGGTAGTACCGGGCACCTTTCCGCACAGGTAGTTCCGGGCCCAGTTCTGGACCTAGTTCCGGCGCCAGGCTGTGCGGGTCAGATAACCTTCTGCCTCGCACTACCTATTTCTTGGTAGTAGGACCGGAATTAGGACCAGTAGTACCGGCCAGCTCTACAAGCCCGTTGACTGGTCAATTTGACCATTACGTCGTCTCCACTGGGCAGTGGATGGCTCGCTCACCGGTACTACCGGTCCACCACCGGTAGTAGCAACGGTGTCCGGACTGGGCAGAATTTGCCGGTTTGGAGGGGCCCTATTTAAAGCCCCTTCTTCCTCCTCTCATCTCATCTCTTCAGTTTTTCTCTCTCCTCCATTAATACAAGAGCTTGACTTGCCTAGATCTCTCTCCTTACCCACTCAAATATCTTGATCTTTGGTGGATTGGGAGAGGTGACCTAGATCTACACTTCCACCAAAGGAATCGTGATTTCCCCCACCCATCCTTCGTGGATCTTGTTACTCTTGGGTTCTTGGAACCCTAGATGGTGTAGGGCATTCTCGGAGCTGGGGCATTTGTTGTGAAGCTTCGTGGTGTCGTTGAGGGTCTCCAATTGAGTTGTGGAGCCTCCCCTCAACCTTGTTGTAAAGGTTTCAGTTGGCGCCTTCAAGGTCACCAGTTAGTGGATTGTGAGGCCACTTTTGTGGTGGTGCTCACCGGAGAAGAAGGTGAGGCCTTTGTGGCGCTCTGGTGACCTTGTGTGGCCCCGACACCTCTCCAACGTAGACGTAGCATCCTTGGAAGTGAACTACAAGAATTACATCTCCGTGTCCCCTCGCCGGTTCTTTCGTTCCACTCCTTTACTTCTTGCAATTACCATCTTGTTTACTTGTTGTGTTGCTTGCCATATAGGAGACTCATCTAGTTGCATCTCTAGTGAATCTTACTTTGTGCTTAGCCGTAAAATTGCAAGAAAATATTAAAAATTGGTAGTCTCCTATTCACCCCCCTCTAGTTGACCTAAGTTGGGCCTTTCAATTGGTATAAGAGCCTCGACTCTTACTTCGGGCTTAACCGCCTAAGATACAATGGCTGACGAAGATGGGAGTGTGGGTGCAACCACCTAGAACTTGGCCTCCATGGATGACCTCAATCGATTGGAGATATCCATGATGACCAAGTTTGAGGAACTGATGACCCTTTTGCAATCCCTTAAGCCTACCCCCATGCTAGAAACCCCTCATGATGCATCTCTTGCCGCTAAAGCCCCTTCCGCTCCCGTGCAAGTGGTCCGCCCCAGGGTGATTCCTGCGGTAGCCCCAAAACACTTGGGCTTAGGCTTTGTGGCTCAAACCACCAAGCCCCCAAGCGAGAGCACCGAGGGGCTAGGTGACTCCTCCTCCAAAGAGGGAGAAGGGAAAAGGATTATTCGGCGGTACCACCACCGCCCAAGTTCACGCCGGACCCTCCCATTCCCATGCCGAACATCATACCTCAAGGAGCACTTCCCATGCTAGATACTTCTAACTTCGCCAATTGGCAATATCTAATGCAATCTCATATTTCTAGCTCTTCTATTGAATTGATGAGGATTGTGGAGGAAGGTTTCTCTCCATATGATGCTAAGAAGTTGACTCGGGCCGAGGTCATGGAAAAGCAACTCAATACCACCGCTTTGGGTATGATCCAAAAGGGTTGACCCCTAAGGACTTTTCTCACATTCGCCAATTCTCCACCGCCAAAGAAGCTTGGGATCATCTCACCGAGTTTTATATTGGGAATGCGAGTATTCAAAGCTCCAAGATTGATGAAGTCAACAATGAGTCCGATGGCTTTGCAATGCAAGATGATGAGACACCCGAAGACATGTATCGTCGTCTCAAGGTTCTTTGTTGTACCATGAGGGACCTTGGAGCTACCTATGTTGATGAAAAGTTCATGAAGAGGAAGTTTGTTCAAGCTCTTCTTCCCTTTGAGGAGCAAAAACGCAACTCTATCAAGGGGAGAAGTAACTACCACACCATGTCCTCTCAAGATGTGTTGAGTGAAGTCATTGCCATGACCATTGCCAAGAAGAATGCGGAGTCAGCTCGTGCTCGTGCTTATGGGTCTCAAAAGTTGAACCTTGCCTTGAAAGCTCAAGTGGTGGAAGTTGATGAAGACGACAACTCTAGTGAGTGGTCTCAAGAGGACATCAAATATGCTTTCAATGAGTACTTGTCTCTAGCATCAAGTGTGTTTTGGAACAAACCGGACATGAAGTCAAGGTCAAGGGACAACCCAAGATTCAACTCAACCATGAAGGTTCCAAAGGCTAGATCTTTCTACAATTGCAACGACAAGACTCACTTTGTATCTCAATGCCCCTTCGAGAATAGAGAAGACAATGGAGGCCGCCTCATTCGCAAGAGAAAGCCAAGGCCTCCTCACCCCCTGAACAAGAACTTCCACAACAAGAACCTTCCTAACAAGGAAAGGGCGATGGTGGTCCATGAAGAGTACTTCTCGGGCGATGATGATGATGATGTTGAGAGTGAAGGTCAAGGTGGAGATATCGTGGGGGTTGCCGCTATTGCTACTTCATCTACTCCACGAGTGTCTCTCTTCGACTCTCCAAATGAGAACATCACCAACCGCAACCAAAAGTGTCTCATGGCTAAGGCCACCGAGGTAACTCCGTCTTCCAAGTCTTCCGCAAATGAACTTCCCTTGCATGATCTAGAAGGTTTAGAGGTTAAGAAAGAGATGGTAAGCATGTGTAAATCCATGAAGCATCTAGATGATGATACTAGAATGTGCTTTGAAACACTTGTAAACCAACTTGACCATGCTAGGGAAATGCTAGATGAGAAAGAAGAAGTTATTGACATGTTAGGTAAAAATGAGACAGAGGCCGCCGATGAGATTGCCTCTCTATCTCAATCCCTTGAAGATGAACATAACATGAGAATAACTCTTGAGGAAAGTGTGGCTAAACTTGTTGATGACCATAATGCCTTCATATCGCAACTTGTTAAAGAACGAGATCATGCTATTGCTTCATTGGATGTCCTTAAAAATGAAAATGTTGAGTTTGGTGTTTGTCATGAATGCCTTAAGGATTTTGAGAAACTCAAGGAGGAACATCATGCCTTGGAGAGTAAATTCTCAAGTCTCTTTGAGGCTCATGAGCGACTTCAAACACAATTGAATAATGAACATTCAAAGTCTTTCGCTATGCCTATTATGCATTTGTCTTGTTCTTCTAACCCTTGTTGCAAGCATGAGAATCTTGTTGAGGAGAACAAGATGTTGAAAGATCAACTTGCAAAAGGGCAAGCTGCCATCAAAAGGAAGAACAAGAGAAGGAACAAGAAAAAGAAGAAGAGCAAGAGCCTTGCTCTAGTATCCTCTCGTGATTCTACCATTGTGCAAAGTGATAACTTTGCCGGGAAGAACAATCCTTCCTACATTCTTTGCAAATATTTTGATGGTCATGTTTATGCTAAGTACATTGGTACATATTACACTCATGATTATCATTGGAACATTTGGGTACCTAAGACCCTTGTGACTAACAAAAGGGGACCCATTGCAAAATGGGTACCTAAAACCAAAGCTTGATTTTCTTGTAGGACTTTGCTTCCGGAGGTGCAAAATGGGTGCTTGATAGTGGAGCTACAAGCCATATGACCGGAAGCAAGTCTATCATGTCGGAGATTAGGCCAAAATTTTCCAATACTATGGTCTCCTATGGTGATAAAACAAGTTCTCAGGTATTGGGTTTTGGTAAGGTGGTAGTAACCCCGGATGTATCCTTGGTGAATGTCATGCTGGTCAAAACCTTTGGTTACAATCTCCTTTCCGTTCATGCTCTTGCTATCATGGGTCTTTCATCTTTCTTTAGTGAGCACTCCGTGGTCCTCATGTGGAGCAAATCTCTCATGGTGGCTTTCGTTGGATACGTAGAGCATGACTTATATGTAGTGGATTTCTCCAGAAAGCCATCTACACGTGCTATATGTCTCTATGCGAAAGCCGACGTGGGCTGGTCGTGGCATCGCCGCCTAGCCCATGTAAACATGAAGGATTTGCAAAGTATCTACATGGGGGGCCACGTCCTTGTACTAAAATACATTTCCTTTGCCAAAGATCATGTTTGCAGGGCTTGTATAGAAGGAAGATGCATGAGAAGCCTCACAAGATCCTTAATCAAATCACCACTGAACGGTGCTTGGATCTTCTCCACATGGATCTCTTTGGGACTCCCTCTCATGATAGCCTTAGTGGGAAGAAGTATTGTTTGGTAATTGTTGACGACTTTTCAAGATACACTTGGGTCTACTTCTTCAAGTTCAAGAGTGAGACTCAACAAACCGTCATCGACTTTGCCAATCAAGTGCAACGGAAACTCAATACCACCATCCTCACCATTAGAAGTGACAATGGCACCAAGTTCGAGAACTACACTTTGGATGAGTTTCTTAGTGATGAGGGGATCAAACATCAATACTCTACTCCCTACACCCCTCAAAAAATGGTGTTGCCGAAAGGATGAACCGTACTTTGATGGATGCGGCCTAGACCATGTTGGCAGAATTCAAGTCACCATATAACTTTTGGGCCGAAGCCATCTCAACCGCTTGCCATGCAACCAATCGCCTCTACCTACACAAGAAGAAGAACAAGACTCCATATGAACTTTTCACCGGTCGCAAGCCAAATGTGAAGTACTTCTGGGTGTTTGGTTGTAGATGCTTCCTTCTCAAGAAAGGTGTCCGCTTATTAAAGTTTGAGTCTAGGGCTCAACAAGGGATCTTTGTTGGGATACTCAAATTAATTCCATGCCTATAGAGTCTACAACAAAGCAACGGGAAGGGTTGAAGATTCTAGCAATGTCGAGTTTGATGAAGATCATGAGTCTCTTGTGCGGCAAGATGGTGTTCGTGATCCAAGTGATGAAATTCCTCCCCAAGCCATAAGAAGAATGGGTGTGGGTTTCTTCCACCCCATTGAGGATCCCCTTATGGCCAAAGGAGAAGGACCAAGCTCTACCCAAGCGGAGCGTTCACTCTCACAAGACCATCTTGCAACTCAAGGTCAACTTATTGATTCTAAAGGTTCTCCAAGCTCTTCTCAAGATCTTCATGTCCATGACTCTCCGAGATCAAGTCTACCTCATGTCGATCAAGCTCCCCCCACCAAGGTAGTGAAGCTCCTCATGTCAATGACACTCAAGGTCAAGTTGAAGAAGGTCAAGATGACAATGACCAAGGCCAAGCTAATGTCTCTGTACCAAATGATGATGTCTCTCCCTCGGTTGATGTTGATGAAGATAGTGATCAAGTTCGTACATATAGTCAAGGCGGGGACTCGAACCGTGGTGATGACCAAGTGGTTGCTCAAGAATCTCGTCTTGAGACCCAAGCTCGCCGTCAAGCATACCGTCTCGCCAAGCTCATCAAAGATGGCCATATCCTTGATAATGTTTATGGAGATTTCAATAGGGGCTCCACTACTAGGAGGCAACTAACCTCTTTTAGTTCTCATCATGCGTTTATTTCTCATGTTGAGCCCCAAAAAGTCTTCGAAGCTCTTGAAGATCATGATTGGCTCGACGCTATGACCGAAGAACTCCACAACTTCAACGGAAACAAGGTGTGGACACTTGTGAAGAGACCCAAAGATTGTCAAAATGTGATTGGGACCAAGTGGATCTTCAAGAACAAGAGGGATGCAAATGGTATAGTCGTCCGCAACAAAGCAAGGTTAGTTGCCCAAGGATACTCTCAAGTAGAGGGCATAGACTATGGTGAAACTTATTCTCCTATTGCTCGCATAGAATCCATTCACATGCTTCTTGCTTATGCTACCCATCATAACTTTAAATTGCAACAAATGGATGTTAAGAGTGCTTTTATTAATGGTCCCCTAAAAGAATTCATGTATGTCAAGCAACCTCCGGGCTTTGAGGACCCCCCTCTTCCCGGACCATGTCTACAAACTCGATAAGGCACTATATGGTCTCAAACAAGCCCCACGTGCATGGTATGAGTGCCTTAGAGAGATTTTGTTCGACCGTGGTTTCGAAGTAGGCCTCATTGATCCCATTACTTTTACTAAGAAAGTTGGAGGAAACTTGTTCATTTGCCAAATCTATGTTGATGACATTATCTTTGGGTCTACTAACAAAGCTTTTAATGAGGATTTTGCTAAGCTCATGACCGAATGCTTTGAGATGTCTATGATGGGGGAGTTTGAATGCTTTCTTGGCTTCAAAGTCAAACAATTGAGGAAAGGGACTTTCATCAACCAAGATAAATATGTCCAAGATATGCTCGAGAAGTTAAACCTTGATCAAGTAAATGGAGTCAAAACTCCCATGCCCACAAAGGTTAATCTTGATCTCGATCCCAAGGGTAAGGATGTGGATCAAAAGCTTTATCGCTCGATGATTGGTTCTTTGCTCTATCTTTGTGCATCTTGACCCGATATTATGTTGAGTGTGGGTATGTGTGCAAGATTCCAAGCCGCTCCAAAGGAAAGCCACATGGTGGCGGTGAAGAGACTCTTTCAATATTTGGTTCATACCCCTAACTTTGGGCTGTGGTACCCCAAGGGGGCCAGCTTTGACCTCATTGGATACACGGATTCGGATTGGGCAGGAGACAAAGTGGAAAGGAAGTCTACCTCTGGTGCTTGTCAATTTCTTGGAAGGTCTTTGGTGTGTTGGTCCTCAAAGAAGCAAAACTGTGTGTCTTTGTCCACTGCCAAAGCTGAGTACATCTCAGGTATGGATGAAGCAAACATTGAAGGATCTTGGACTCTCTTTTGCCAAGGTGCCACTTCTTTGTGACAATGAGAGTGCTATTGCTATTGCTCACAACCCGGTTCAACACAACAAGGCCAAGAACATTGAGATTCGTCATCATGTCATTCGGGATCATGTTGCTAGGGGAGACATTTCTTTGGAGTATGTTCCTACCAAGGCCAATCTTGCAGATCTTTTCATGAAGGCACTTGATGAAGCAAGGTTCCGAGAGTTGAGGCATGAACTAAATATCATTGATTCATGCAACGTGGCTTGAGTATCTTGCGCACCTACCTGGGTCTCAAAGAATATCTTGTTTGGATGTACGCATGGTTTTAGGGGGAGTGTGGTTCGTCATATGAACCAACACTCCTCCTATTATGCACAAATTAATGTACTCATTCTCTATGGTCTCTCAAGGAGACAAAATGAGCCTAAATGATGAGTTTTGGTAATGAACCCAAGATACATCTTCGCGGTTTCAAACCAAATATACTCATATATGGTGGCCTTGGCCACCGACATTGTTTTGTTTGGCTCGTAGTCTTTTTTGAGTGTTGTTTTTTCTTTGTTGGATCTTTTTTGTCGTTTCTTCATAGTTTGTGCCTCCTATCCGAAGCTTTTTCTCCTTCCCTAGACCCTCTTTCCATGCACAAGGTCTCTCTCTCTTGCCAGTCAAAATCTGGAGCGCGTTTCTTGGGAATCGTCGGTAGTTCCGTCCGGATCTGGTACTACCGGTCAGTGCCAAATCTCTCAGAAATTTCGCTCTGATCGGAAGTACCGCTCCTTCCTGAATTTCCGATGTCGTTGGTAGTTCCAGCCCCTGGCCGGTACTACCGGTCGAGCGAGTCCTCTTTAAGTGAAGGGCCAGGGGGCACGGAGTTTTCTTCCCCATTTGCACCCCCTGACCCCATCTTAACAACTCTCTTCCCCAAGAAGCACTCCACAGTGTCACCCCTGGCCACACCGATTCCGGCTGTCCCTCCTCAGATCGGCTCAGTAGGATTCTTCCCTACCTCGATCTCCCGCCATGGACCCTGGTACTTGCTCCTCTCATACTCCATTCATGGAGTTTTGGACACTTCTTGTGCTTGAGTAGGACATGCCATATCTAGGGCCCTTCTTTGGCTAGAACTACTTTGGGAGATCTTGGTAGGGCTAGGATTCGACTTTAGACCAGATTGCCCTGGTACATTGTCTAGATTTTCATCGATTGGTGCATCAAGTTTCGTAGATTTGTGATTTCCAGTCAAACTTCCCTGCTTGTGCCCTGACTCGTACTACCGGTGCGGCTCGGTCGGTACTACCGGCGGGGTAATCTCACTGGTACTACTGCTGAGGGCACGACCGGTACTTCCGGTGAGCCCCGCGCCACCGGTAGTACGGCCGCCAGGCGGAACTTCCGATGCCCATTTTGTATGATGTCTGCCTGTGTACTGTGTCAATCTAGTCTAGTTGTTTTCTTCTTTTTTTTGACCTTGTGCACTTATCCTCCATTCCCTCCCTTCTATTTGCTTTCTTCACAGGGCAAGGTGGTTCCCGTGGCAGATCCAAGCGGTCTCATGCTCCCTCTCGTGGACCGTCTAAGATTGATGAGGATGATCTGGAGGTCGTGCGCCCTCCCAGTCAGACTGCTCGTCAGAAGGCTGCAGCTGAGCACCGTGCTGCTGCTTCTGAAGGTAAAAGACCTATTCTAGCTAGTCAAAAGAAGACCACCTATGGACCTGATTCGAGCAAGAAGAAGATCTCCTCATGGCCTCAGCTTGCGTATGAAGAGTTTCGCAAATTGATCCCTACATTGTTCCTCGTGACCGCCTGGCTCATGATCCCTTCTTCCACACCATGTGTCAAGCTGAGATCTATTCTGAGGTTTATGCTACCAAGAAGAAGAATGTTGTTGCCCCTCAGAAGCACATCAACATTGGAAAGATGGAGAGCAACCCTGAGTACTTTGGTGAAGCTCTCGATATGTGCAGGCGGTTTGGACTCATCAAGCTTATGCAACACCGTGAGAACTTTGATGAGAGGGCCATTGCTCAGTTCTACTCCACCCTCTACTTTGATACTGACTCTATTGATCGAACCATGAAATGTATGACTCATAACAGGTACATGTCTGCTAAATGGTCTCAGTTTTCTACCCTTCTTGGCTACCCTATTCAGGAAGGCCGTCGTGCCAATGGGTGCTGGGTGCATAGGGGGAAGGCCTCCGAGCCAGAAGTTCTCGAGCCATTATACATTGAGGGCTGGGGCGTAAATGGAAATGTTTCCCATCTCCTTCCTACCTATGACATCATGCACAAGGTCTATCAGAACACTATTTCTCCCAAGGGAGGTAACTTCGATCAGCTTCATGCATTCCAGATTGATCTCATGTATCATACTTACTGCCACAGAGACTCTCATGAGCCCCTTGATGTTATGGATTATATGTTTGAAGAAATCTGGTCCGTGATGATTGAGAAGAGGTCTTGTCCATATGCTCCATACATCTAGACTCTCATCACTGCCAAATGGAGGGAGGAAACATGTTCTATCTTCCCTAAGGATGCTCTCACTATCCATGAGGAAAAGACTCTCCGTGTGATGAAACACAAGACACCTCGCTCTCAGGCTGAAAAGGAAGCTACTGCTGCTAGGGCTGCTATAGATGCTAGTGATGGGGACAGTGCTGAGGCTTCTCCTCCACCTCAACTTGTGAGACAGCCCTCTTGGGCCAAGAAGCTGCTGAAGAAGGTTAAGAAGACTTTCTGCTTCATTCAGGACCGCGAGTATCAGTCCTATGTCGCTCAGAGGCACAATGTTCGAAGGGAGAAGGCCATCATGAGGAAGCTGGACATTGAAGTGTCTCCTGAGTCCAGCTCCGTCAGCGCGCCCAAGGATCAGTGGGTCAACACGCATTGAAGTTGGAATGATAGTGATGACGAGCCCGAGATCTCCAGTCAGTTTCCGCCCTCTTGGAACAATGCCTCTTGGGACCCCGAGCCTCCTCCTCCGTTTGTTGGTGGGTGGGGCGTGTAGATTGTCTACTTTGTCCCTTTTGGCGTCTTGATGCGAAAGGGGGAGAAAGTGTTCCGTTAGGACCACGTGATTTGCATGGGTTGTGCCACGAGCTCGCTCTTTCTTTGATATTTTTATGCTCGTGCACACTTTATTCCATTATGTATGTTTGTGGACCTCCGTTATTCTCTGTGGACCTCATGTATGGTTGCTACTATGTTGGTGAGACTATGTGTTAAGGTATCTTGTGGTATTTGTTTGAGGATTTGTGGTGGACGTTTCTCATTTATCCAATCTTTGTCTCACCACAATGGTATTGGTGCAAGGTATGAGTTCCCCTCTGTTCTCATTTACTTCCATGCACCCTTGTTGGTCTATCTGGTTAGGGGGAGCTCTCTCCCATGTCTCTAGGGGGAGCCTCTCCCCTCTCTCACTCCTTTTAGTTATTACTGCTTGCTATCCTCTGTGCAGATCTTATGGTTGTCATCAAGCACCAAAAAGGGGGAGATTGAAAGGATATTATTTTCTCCTTATGTTTTTGGTGCTGATTACAACTCCTATTGTGGTTTAACTATCTGTCCAAGTTGCAGGGCTTATCTACGGACGTGCTTGTCGGTGGACTTTTCTCTAGGAAGAGCTTGAAGACGGTGGCACTTATTTACACTTTCTCTTGCTTTATGTTTTAGGCTACCGTACTATCAAGAGGGGTTCCACATTGGAAGGTTGTGGGAAATCGGCTTTTTATGCACATACCTTATATGCACTTCCACAACCATCCTAGTTTTCATGTGAGAGAGTGTTTCCTGTTGCCTTGGTGGGTTTTTTGCCCTGACCGGTAGTACCGTCCAGACGGCGGTAGTACCGCCCAAGGGGTTTCTCAGGCATGTTCGAGCGGAACTTCCAGCTGAAGTTCCGATCCTAATTCCGGTGAGCCAATTTTCGGTTCAATAAGACTTCTATCTAGTCTTGCGTATTTGTCGGAATTAGTATCGGAATCTGGCTCGGTTGTACCGGCCTGACCAACGCCTTGCTTCCTAAGCGGTAGTACCGCAGCCTGACCGGTAGTACCGGCCACCTTTCCGCACCAGTAGTTCCAGGCCCAGTTCTGGACCTAGTTCCGGTGCTAGGCTGTGCGGGTCAGATAACCTTCTGCCTCGCACTACCTATTTGCTAGTAGTAGGACCGGAATTAGGACCGGTAGTACCGGCCAGCTCTACAAGCCCGTTGACCAGTCAATTTGACCATTGCGTGGTCTCCGTTGGGCAGTGGGTGGCTCGCTCACTGGTACTACCGGTCCACCACTGGTAGTACCGACGGTGTCGGGACTGGGCAGAATCTGCCCGTTTGGAGGGGGCCTATTTAAAGCCCCTTCTTCCTCCTCTCATCTCATCTCTTCAGTTTTTCTCTCTCCTCCATTAATACAAGAGCCCAACTTGCCTAGATCTCTCTCCGTACCCACTCAAATCTCTTGATCCTTGGAGGATTGGGAGAGGTGATCTAGATCTACACTTCCACCAAAGGAATCGTGATTTCCCCCACTCATCCTTCGTGGATCTTCTTACTCTTGGGTTCTTGGAACCCTAGACGGTGTAGGGCATCCTCAGAGCTGGGGCATTTGTTGTGAAGCTTCGTGTTGTCATTGAGGGTCTCCAATTGAGTTGTGGAGCCTCCCCTCAACCTTGTTGTAAAGGTTTCGGTTGGCGCCTTCAAGGTCACCGGTTAGTGGATTTTGAGCCCACCTTTGTGGTGGTGCTCACCGGAGAAGAAGGTGAGGCCTTTGTGGCGCTCGGGTGACCTTGTGTGGCCCTGACACCTCTCCAACGTATAAGTAGCTTCCTTGGAAGTGAATTACGGGAATTACATCTCCGTGTCCCCTCGCTGGTTCTTTCGTTCCACTCCTTTACTTCTTGCAATTACCGTCTTGTTTACTTGTTGTGTTGCTTGCCATATAGGATATTCATCTAGTTGCATCTCTAGTGAATCTTACTTTGTGCTTAGCCGTAAAATTGCGAGAAAAGATTAAAAATTGGTAGTCTCCTATTCACCCACCTCTGGTCGACCTAAGTTGGGCCTTTCACAAGAAATATCAAGTTATGCAGCAATCAAAAAGTCTTGGGACAATGCACATAGAACTAAGAATGGCCACTATGCTCTCAAAGTAGGTGCATAAAGATAGAAGGTGAAGACTCAACATAAAAGTAAAAGAAAGGCCTTCATAGAAGGAAGCAGAGATTCAAGTTTAATAAATAGCTTAAAAAACTTATGGTACTTCAAGAACAACAAAAACAAAGACGCTCCAAGAACAACACAACTGTGCATGAAACAATAAAAATAAATTGTTTGGAAGAAACCTGAGATTTTTATTGATGAAGAAGGGGATGCCTTGGGCATCTCCAAGCTTTGATGCTTGTAATTATTGGATATTTCTTGGGGTGACATGGGTGGCATCCCCAAGCTTGAGCTTTAGTCCATTCTCCATCTCATTACATCATTCTCTTCATACACCTGAAATTTTTTCCTTCATACAAAACTTCACACAATCTTCATTAGCAACATTAGCGTACTCAAGATAATAAGTCTTTTTTCGTTCAGTTCCAACACAAGTAAAACTTCCATTAAAACAAAATCTACTGTAGCACTTACTTTAAAAAGTTCAAATGATCAAAGAGAAAGAGATTAAGAGGCAAATGCAAATAATGGCAGAAATCTGTCAAAACAGACCAGCAGGTAAAAAGCAATTTTTTCGAAGACCTTTTGTTGCTCAAATCGAAAAGTGTTGAACTAATGGAAGTTAGATAACAATATGGGGCAGAAGCACAAAAATTCATGCCTCAAAATGACGTAGAGAGATTGTACACGAATTTTTACAGCGAAGCAGAATAATCTGTTTGGGGACAGCAACTTTCCCAAGCATTACATCTCTCTCATTAGAGGTTACTCTTGGCACAAAAAGCAAATAAAAAGGATAATGAACGGTTATTAAAGAGTTAATAACTTCCAAGACTCATCTAAAACTTTTGGGTTATCTCCCAATAAGTACTTTTCTTTAACGCCTTTAAGTTAGGCATGATAGTTTGAGAAGATGCTCACATAAGAAATATGAATTGAAGTAAAACAAAGCATCAAGAAGCAAATTCAAAGAACATTTAAGTCCAACCCACTTCCTATGCATAGGAATCTTGTAAAGAAACAAGTCATGAAAGCACAAAGCAACAAGCATAGGAAAGCAAAACAAGTACAACTTCAAGACTTTCAACATAAAGAGGGGAAACTTAATATTATCGAGATGCATAAAACTATGTTTCCCTCTCTCATAATAACTTTCAGTAGCATCATGAATAAAATTAACAATATAACTATCACATAAAACATTCTTATCACGAGCCACATTCATAGAATAATTATTACTCTCCCTATAAGCATAGTCATTCTTATTAATCGTAGTGGGAGCAAATTCAACAAAATAGCTATCATTATTATTCTAATCACCATAGTCATCAAATATAGGAGGCATATTGTAATCATAATTAATTTTCTCCTCAATAGTAGGTGGACTGAAAATATCAAATTCTTCATTGTAATCATCATATATTGGAGGCATAGTATCATCAAAGTAAATTTTCTCCTCCGTGCTTGGGGGACTAAAAAGATCATTTTCATAGAAACTAGCTTTACCAAGCTTAGACTTTTCCATAGCAGTAGCAATAATGGTGTTCAAAGAATTCATACTAATAATATTGCTATTGGCATGCAAATAAAGTTCCATTGGTTTTTTAATTTTTTGTTCAAACACTTCATGTCCTAACTCAAGATAAATACTATAAAGCTCTCTAATTTTGTTGTTGTTTTCCATTAAGCCTAACTAGCGAAAACAAGAAACAAAAAGATATAATTGCAGAATCTAAAAGAAATAACTTCGATCACTCACACCGGAGGATGTGAGTACCTTTTACCTTACCTCTACGGAAATGGCGCCAGAAAATACTTGCTGGTACGTGGTTGACATGGGAGATTCTTCTTCTTTAGTCCCTGGCAACGGCGCCAGAAAAATAGCTTCATGTCTATGCACTTCTGTTCTTGTAGAGAGTTGTTGGGCCTCCAAGTGTAGAGGTTTGTAGAACAGCAGCAAGTTTCCCTTAAGTGGATCACCAAAGGTTTATCGAACTCAGGGAGTAAGTGGTCAAAGGTATTCCCTCTCAAGCAATCCTGCAATCAAGATACAAGAAGTCTCTTGTGTCCCCAACTCACCCAATACACTTGTCAGGTGTATAGGTGCACTAGCTCGGCGAAGAGATAGTGAAATACAAGTGGTATGGATAATTATAAGTGATAACGGTGCTAGAAAATACTTTGATGGTGTGGAAGAGACTAAAGGAAAACTGAAATAAAGATGGCAGCAAGCAAACATGTAACAAATCTAGTTGCAAACGGTGTTTCAATCCTTAGAAACAAGGCCTAGGGATCATACTTTCACTAGTGAACACTCTCATATAAATATCTTCTCTTTATGATACTACTCTAAACTACTCTCCGGTTGGACATTCTAATCCATGGTAGGGCTATAACAACACTCCTCAAAGTTTGCTTTCCCCATCTAAGTAACCCCACACTGTCACCTTTAGCACTAGATGGTTCCAACAAACACCACAATTTCATAGAAACATCCAACTCCAAATATAACTCATAACAAGTATTTGTAATCTCTACCCTAAGTGCCACCATGGTGTGCATGCTGTCACTTTCACACACATGGGGAGAGCAGAGATCTATTAAAGCACTTGAGTAGCAAGGTAGATCTACTTGATTACAAAGCTCATGATCACAATATGATCATGCATAGAGAAATATATGAACACATAGATACCGGTAGAACCCTTAGCCTCGAGAGAGAACTACTCCCTCCTCATCATGGGAATCAGCAACGATGATGGAGATGGTGGTGGAGATCGATGGAGATGGCTACGGGGGCACTTCCCCGTCCCGGCAGGGTGCCAGAACAGAGACTTTCTGTCACCCGAATCTCCCCTTTGGCGGCGGCAGTGCTGCGGAACTTTTCGTGGCTGGAGGCTGTTTGATTTAGGGTTTTTGCATCGGGAGGCATCTTATAGGCGAAGAGGCAAGGTCAGTGGGCGGCCAGGGGGGCCACACCACCTGGTGGCGCGGCCAGGGGTCACCTGCGCCACCATATGGTGTGGCCAGGCCCTGGCCCTCCTCCATCTCAGCTTTGGGCTCCGTGTTCCCCTTGGTGAAATATTGACTTTGGATTTTGTCCCGTCCAATTCTGAGAATATTGATTTTCGTACTTTCCTGGAACCAAAAACAACAGAAAATATGCAACTAGCACTGTGGCATCTTGTTAATAGGTTTGTCCCAAAAAGTGTATAAAAATACTCCAAAGTGTTGACAAAGCAAAGCAAGGTAGATACTAAACAAGCATGGAACATCAAAAATTATAAATACATTTCCAACGTATCACTAAAGCTGAGCCCAATCCTATTGAAGACCTCAAGATGATGAGAATCCAAAGGGAGGAGCCCGAAGAACTTGATTATAGTAATGCTCCTTCACCAAGTTGCACCATTGAAGATCTTGTAAAAAGGATCAACATTAAGATTCCGGTAAGTGAAGGAAATGATGAAGCCATGTATCAACACTTCATTAATCAGGTAGCAATAAAGGTACGTGAGCTTGAAGAAGAATATAAGAAAATTGCTGAAAAATTACCTGTTAAGCTTGATGATATATTTGAGCCTCCTGTTAAGATTAAAATTCAGACAAATGAGATAGCTGCACTTTGTGATCTAGGTGCAAGCGTTTCAACAATTCGAAAGAGTCTTTTTAATAAGTTAAATCTTGGCTCTTTTGAAATCACCGAGTTAAGATTACATCTTGCAGATTCTACCTACAAACAAGCTGTAGGAATTAAGGAGAATACTTTAGTATACATTAAAGGTTGTCCCGCTCTTACTGATTTTGCTAAGTTGACATGCCTAAAGATGATACTTCTCCTATTATATTAGGCTGTCCATTCTTAAGAACTATTAAGGCTTTGATTAATCTACATGAAGGGAACGTGAAGCTTCAATTGCCTTCACGGGATCCTTTTGTTATTCATTTCCCAGGAAGAAGAAAGCCAAGCATGATGAAAAGGAGGCCATCACTTTGAAGGACAATTATTTTGGAGTGGGTTTTCCACTCATCTGGCCTAAGTGAGCAACATCAAGGTCAAGCAATTGACCATAAAAGAGCGCTGCATGGGAGGCAACCCATGTGAAATAAAGGTTTGAGTAAAGTTTTTAAGTTTTAGTTTAAGTTTATGTTTAAGAAAGAGTGCTATAAAACTCACTCCAGTTGAGGAGAAGGGTAGTACTAAAAATCCTGCTTTATACATGCTGTTGTTGGTCGATAATTTTTACTCTCAACTTTCTATCAAAAACAAGGTATTTCGCTAAATTTCAGAATAAGAAATAATTCTCGAAGAAACAGGAATTATTGATGGCTACAGAGAGTTTAACGACCTACTATATGGCGGGAATAAAAATTCTGGCCGTATAGTTCTGGCCATATAGATACTTTTCCATCGACAATTTTCTTTCAAAAGTACTGATGGTTTAACGACCAAGTATACAGCGGGAATAAAAATTCCGTCCGCATAGTTCTGGTCGTATAGATATCGAGGCTTTCATACAATTTCTTTTCCAGGTACATACGGTTTGATGACCAACTATACGGTGGGAACACTTTGTTCCGGCCGTATAGTTCTGGCCATATAGTTGCGCCGCCAAGTGGAAACCCTAAAATTTTGATAGCAGGCCAACTATACGGCGGGAACACATTGTTCCAGCTGTATAGTTTGCCCAGCTAGTTGCGTCCGACCACAAAAACACCACGGGAGGTACCTCCAACCCCAAAACTTCAATCCTTTTTCTCTCTTCTACCTCCAAACTATCTCAAAACCTCAAGAGGTCTTCATCTCTACTCATTTTCGTTCAATTTCCTCGCACACAAGTGATCTACAATATGTTTCTCCTCCGATCCTCCAATTACTTTTTGCAAATTCATCTTCGATCTATTCTCATTATCAATATAAGGTGAGACCTACCATGAACTAATTGCCATGATTCTCTTGCCTAGATTATAATTTTGAGGGGATTCTTTAGTGTGCTATGATGAGGAATATGTTATGCTTCTTATTGTTGGATCAAAAAGTTTTATTTTTGTCTTTCTTTATTATTTTTGATGATGAACACAAGGAGCCAAACTCGTGCTCGTGCCACTGCTAGCACTTCTCGGGCTATCGCTCAAGAACGCATGAGGATAAGGTTCAGGAATGAGCTCCAACGTGATCGCTTCGATAGGATCAAGAACCGAGAAGTGAAGGAACCAAATGATATTTCCCCATTATATTGAACGAACTCGGTATTTCTAATGACTTCAACTTACTTTGCAATAGGGTTGGCCTGCAAAACTTTGTATTCAATGATGTGCCTACTTATCGCCAGTTAACTCTTGAATTTTTAAGTTCCTTGCAAAGCACTGTTAAACTATGGCATGGAGAGGACATGATTTCTTTCTGGCTTATGAACAACAATTACCATTTATCACTAATGAATGGTGCGCAAGGGGAAGAATATTATAATGGACCCTTCCCTAGAACAATATTATAATAGAATGAGCTTCACTTCTAGAGTGAGCAAGGGGAAGAATATTTAACATTCCGCAATTCACTATTTGTTCTATGCTATTTCTAACACCTTGCATGCACGAGATGAGTTCACGAGACTCAATGAGGAGGACATCTTAGTCCTCGCAAAAGTTGCTTTCAACAACTGCGACTTGTCACTTAACTTGGGCGCAATCCTTGTGCGCTACCTAAAGCACCAATCCTCCCAAAGCCAAGGAGTAATTACAGGTGGAGGCGTCATCACCATGCTTGCCATGGCCCTAGGCATCAACCTAGGTGAGTTCCAACCTGTGATAGGTGAGCAATGTGTTGGTTTCTATACTCTAAAAGCTTGTGGAATGCTCACTGGGAGAGGTGGTGTTTATTACTTGCATATTGCTAGAGCTGGGCATATCTACCCCGCTCCTTTGCCTAATGGTCTTTTCTCGACCGAGGAAGGACATTTTCTATATGACTTGCAGGTTGCGAAACACCAACCTGAGGAGGAGATTCCGGATGAGGATTAGGACCAAGAAGAGGAGCAAGAAGTTCCTTATCAAGAAGAGCAGCCACCAACCCGGTTCGCTACATACCAAGACTTCCAAGAACTTGGAGGGACTATGGAGAGGATGCATAGCCTCTCCTTGAACCTCTGAGGAACAACTAGTAATTTATCAACTCAATTTGCGAACTGGAGTTCCGAATTTTTACTGCCACTACAATGATTTGAAGGGCTTGAAAAAGCCTAAGCTTGGGGAAGTTTCCTCATTTATCTTTGTTTGGCATTCATTTACTTTTATTTATTTCGAGGTTATGTTTTGAATTCGAGTTTATAAGCACTCGTGTTGGTTTCCCCAACACTTTATCTTTAGTTATTTCTATTTGCTTTTGAGATTTTATAGCTGAGCTTTGCTGCCAATTTTCTATTCCTTAATTCCCTCTTTTAAAAACAACAAAAATATTTCTCCATTTATCTTTATTTTCCCTCTTTCTTTTCTTTTCGCCTCGAGGTTCTCATGTATTTGTAGGAAGAGTGATTGACTTCGAGTTTCTAAGAAACAAATCAAAAAGGAAGAGAGAAGTGGAATCAAACATGAGAGGTATGCCTTATGACTCCCCACTTTTGAAGTTTGAGAAACCCATGCTAGTTAGTAGTAAATGTTGAGATATTATATTGGTGGAGTGAGTCTTTGTATTGTAGTAAAATTTTGTTTGCATGGGTATTTAGTTGGGTACATTTTGTTCCCTCTCTTGTAGTTTACCAAGTCTTGCCTAAATTTTTTCTAAACAATTGTAATAAGAAAAAGTCTCACAATTGAAGGCTTGAGTGTTGTAGTGTTTAGTCTTGAAGGCTTATTGCTAGAGACACTCAACACCACGGAATATAATGATTGACTTGATATCTCTCTTTAAAAGGATTTGTTCGATTGGATTAATGTTTAGCGGTTTTTGTGAGCATGCCAAAGTTTGACTTGTGAATCATAAGAATGGTATAGCTTTATGCGTGTCAAACTTCATGGGATGCCAACAACTCCACCAGCCTACGAACGATCTTCATGGAGGAAACTCCTAGATTTCGGCTGTGAGTCGATTAAACATATGTAGCAGCAATGCTATAATGGGTAAGATTCTTGGCACTCCTGGGTAGCTGTGTTCATGACGGAATCACTCCTCTAGCTGTTATGAGTAATCATGTACAAAAAGAACAAAAACCTTAGTGATGCCACGAGTGTCCATCACAACCCGATAAACTAAATAAAATCTTTGGCATGCTCTCAATTACTAAAGAACTGAAGTTCTTGAAGGACAATGAAGAGAAAAGTAGTGCTTGAAGATTCTTGATTTATTGATGTGTGAGAATTGAGGTACTCTAGTATATATGCTTTTCATGAAAACTCTCACACTCTCAGTTTTACATGATTATACTTTATTGTTCAAAGGCAAGCCTATGAGTTGATTACATGACATGGAATAAAGTTTACTCATTTGAATCATCCATGTTAACAATAATTTTGCTGCGCTATAAGGATGCATAAAAACCCGTATGATATGCTTCCCATTACTCTATCTATGCTGAAGTTTTTCAGATTTATAAAGTGGAGGAAACATGAGAATACCAATAATGAGTAAGATCATCATCTCGTTATTTCAGTTTAAATGCTGAGTTCCTTTTTTTTTTGGTTTTCTTGCTCGAGGACGATCAAGTTTAAGCTTGGGGAGGTTGATGGCTCTGAAATATAGCAATCTACGTCCACATTTAAACTAGATATTATTCATATTTTTGATGAAATATCTCTCTAAACCCTGCCACTAATGCCAAATGATCAAAGGGGTATGCAATCCTTTCTTTCTATTTTTCCCTGTGCAGATAATGACGTTTGATGATGGGAATCACTACATTAAAGTCAAAGATATGAGATTTCCAACAACCTGAAGAAACCAGGAGTCGTGAAGTGGAGACATACGCTTTAACGACCAACTATACGACATGAATAAAATTCCGGCCATATAGTTCCGGTCGTATAGTTGCCATCGACACTACAAGGTCAAATAGAACAACTTTCGTGAAGGGACCCCTATATAAAGAGGCCTCGAGCGACGAGAAAAGAGAGCTCTTTCCGACCATTAGCCGCCTCCAGATCTCCATCCACAACACCGAAGAGCCACCGGAGGAATATACTTAGATCTAATCTCCAAACCCTTCTCCACCACCATAGCCATATTCCACCACTTGTAATAGTAGATCTCTTCTTCGATTGGCGACATTATACGACTATTTGCTATCAATCTCATTATTTCCACTACAATGTTTATGATCTTTGATCTCATCTCTATGTGTGACTAATTCTCCTTGGGATAAGGGCTTCGACATAGCCATGTAGCTTTTATGCATGTTATTTATCATAGATGGGATCATGTATTTAGTTTGTATGACATGATGATTATTGTATCCTCTCTTGCCTCAATCTAAGGACTTGTCAGGTACCCAAGACCCCGAGGATTGAGCCAGGTATAGGGAGTATGAGTAATGACTAATCTGCAGGTTGGGAACCCAAGTGACAGAAGAGGTAGTATGGCTGTATGTGCGGGATTTACTTGGGATTAACGGTGACATCACTATGCATATAATTAGTTCTCTTTCTTCTATGGATGAGACTAGTAGGTTATTGTTATAAGCGGTTGCGGAGGAAATAGCAATTATGGATGCACTACCCACATATAATTTATCTTGCTCTAACAATTACATGCATACTTTATTTTTATTTTTTATTCCCATCAGATGTTTTGCACAGCTAGAGGTGAAACCGAATGCCCTAGGCCCTCTCTCTCCATCATCGACAACAACAAAAGATGCAAACTCTTGGTCCGGTAAAAACACAAAAGGAATTCTAAAACTTCTGAAGGTCCATTAAAGTAACTTCACTATGCTTCTGCTTCCCGAGGATTCGATAAACCTAGGTCTACTAGGGAAAAAGAGCTATACTACATCCATAATCTGGATTGAAGGTATCGAAGGGTCACAGCCTTTTCCTGGGTGAGCCGGGAATCAGGGCAAGAGGTTGGTCCGAGTTGGACAAAGAGTTAGTGTAAGTCACAAGGAAAGCAGTGGCTGCCAGTTTGTACAGTTGTTTAGAGCAGGACACTGTGTCCCTGATATCACCTTTGATGGTCAAGGTCCCCCACGAGGAGGGAAGGTTGAGCTAGTTGTAGGCATGGTGGGAGACCACCATGAACCTTGCCAAGGCAGGGCGCCCTATTATGCCATTATATGGCAGGGCAATGTCCGCAACATCGATGATGATGTTCTCAGTGCGGTAGTTGTCTTGAGTGCCGAATGTGGCTGGCAGTTCGATCTTCCCCACGGCTGGATAGCTCCCGGGCTTACGCCAGAAAAGCCCCTGTAGGGGCTAATTGATCCTCCGTGATCTGGAGCTTATCCAATAGCTTTGCCGAGATGATGTTGAGGCTAGCCCCTCCATCCACCAGCATTTTGGTAACTCTGATGTTCTTTATGATGGGGGAGACCACTAGGGATAGCATGCCGACCCCGACATTGTGGTCCCGGTGATCTACCACATCAAAAGTAATCGGCACATGAGACCACCGAAGTGGCCGCTGCGCCTCTGGGTTGGGCTGCATGGCGCACAGTTCAAGGGAGAAACGATTAAATTCCCCATGGGAAGTCATGGCGTAGGCTCCTCCGTGTGCGCACACGTAGTACTGTACTTGTGGGTACTGTCCGCACCCATTGGTGTCGCACCCTTGGTTGACAGCAGGGTCATTACCGTGTAGTTGAGGGGCTACGTTGTCGCAACCCCCTCCGTGCCCCGCGCTTGCTTCATCTCCACCGCCTCCATCTCCTCCTCGTGTAGGGCTCACGTTGCCCCCGTGACCTCTAGTGGGGGCGCCTCGGCCAGGTTGGGCAGTCTTTCGCATGATGGCCGACTGTGTTGCAGCCATAACAGTTCCCGAAGGTACCATTAGCCCCCTGCTAATTGATGTGCCTCTTTCGTCCCTCGGTGTAACCGACGATGGAACGGAAGTTCCGAGCATCATGCTCGACGGACTCGTGCACAGGGCACCACTTCCCCGTGGCGGGCTTGGCAGCCACCACTTCTTCCTCCGGTTTGGTCTTCTTTTCATCCCCAGTGGGAGCACTAGGCTCCAAAGCTAAAGCCTGTCGAAGGCCCCGCTTACACGAGACACTCTTCTTTGTAGCAGTGCTTCCCGGGTCTGCCGCTCCAGCTACTGTGTTCGCATCATTGAATTTTTTTCTATGATGTGAACATCTAAGCACCAAGATCTATCTACCTATATATAATCAACGGGTGGATATACATCCATAGAGAACATACCCTTGAAAATCAACAAAGCACTGTTAACGAAACTAATTTCGTGGTTGATGTCGTCGTACACTTGCCGATCTCAAGATCGTGATGAAGTCCAGTGAGTCTAGCAGGTCCAGCACCAGCAAGTCCAGTAGGACCAGCACCACCAAGTCAAGTACCACAAAGCAGCGATGCATCTGTGATCGCACACACATCCGGTACCCCGATAACCTCCGCGTCCTCTCTCCAGTGATGCAACGGAAGCAACAACTCCTTTCCAGATAAAGCCACTAGGAACATGTATCTCGCTAATCCGAGACCACTGGGAATAATTTCTAGAGGGGGAGAGAGATCCTTCACGAGCAGGTGTGTTGTGAGAGGAGGAGAGAGGGGCCTTTTAAAGGGAGAGGGGGGCAGCCCCTTTCCATGGCCGGCGGCCATGTAGGTGCCCCCACCTCTTACTTCATTCATGTGGGTGGATTCTCCACTCACATAAACATGCCTCCACTCTCACTCCCACTCACATGCATTAATTTTCCACCTAAATTAATGCAACTCTCATTAAATAAAACGATTTTATTTATTTTATTGAGAATTTTTTTAATTACTTTAATTAACAAACATTCACATAAAACCCCCTGCAACATTTCAATATCACATGCAGAACCAGTTTCTGCAATTTCACTCAAAACAATTCCGGTTTCCATCAAAATGATTCCAATGCTTTCTTAAATATTTATTTGAAACATATTTGCTCCAAATGGTGTCGATATCCCCTAAGTGTGTCACCCTACGGTTTGCTAATAATGCAGACATGATCAAGACCCCTCTCCGATCAATAACCAACAGCGGGACCTCGAGATCTATACTGACTCCCTCACATTCAATGATGACTCTAGTGATCATGTGAACCTTTAACGTCATAACTAAATCCCTTTGTCTCGTGATATATTACGTGTCCAAGATTCGATCATTGGTATCCCTATACCTAGCTTGATCTCGTTACCTACATGCACTCTTTTCTCGTTCCCGTGATAAAACATTCTAGTGATGACATCACTTGCTTGAAAGCTAACTAATGTGTTATCACCGAGAGGGCCCAGAGTATATCTATATGTCATCCGGATGGAAAAATTCCACTCTTGATCCATGAGTCTCAACATAACACTTTCAGAGTACCCAAACCCACCTTTATAGTCACCCTGTTACGGTTTGACGTTTGATGTTATTAAAGTACTCTTCCGGTGTTAGGAATTAGCATGATCTCATGGTCTAAGGACTAAGATTACTTTCTATGATGTTATAGCAATATAAACATAATTACTTTGATTGTAATGCTATACTTCAGACGAATGTTCATCACATCATTCCACCAATGTTTTGACCTCGTTATTAACAACATCCAATGTCCATGATTAGGAAACCTTGTTAATCAACGAGCTAGTTTATAAGAAAAGGCATAACTAGGAACCCTTTATTTGTTTATTAAACACACATGTATTAATGTTTCCAATTAATACAATTATAGCATGCAAAATAAACATTTATCATAAACATGGAATAAGATAATAACCACTTTATTATTGCCTCTCGGGCATATTCCCTTCACCAGCAGCTTCCCGTGTAGCGTCCTCGGGCACAAGGCATCCTTCCTTTGCTAAGGAGCAGAGGTCAGCCAACCCCCACAACTCATGGGTGCTCTTTACAGGATGCATGTTAAGCTCTTTGCGAATCTTGCTGTCATGCACATTCCTGGTGAATGCAGCGATAATGGTGGCATCCTATGCCTCCGGGATAGTGTGAGTGATCTGCGAAAATCACATCATGAAGTCTCGTAGCCGCTCACCACTTCCCTGGACCACTGTGTGGAGCTGAATGAGTGTTCCCGGGTTCTTGAAGGCTCCCTGCAACACACTCACAAAGCGGTTACACAACTCGGCCTAGGAGCAAATGGACTCCTTTGGTAGGTGCATGAGCCAGGACAAGGCCGTGCCCTTTAAAGCCATTGGAAACAAATTTTCCATGACCTTCTCATCCACACCAGCAGCCACCATCGTGGTGGAGTAGATGGCCAAAAACTCCTTCAGGTTGGTATTTCCTTCAAACTTGATGGTGACAATCAGACGGAATTTAGGCGGCCACTCCACCTGCCGTAAGGAAGGAGAGAAGGCGGGGCAGCCGCTTTCGTATCCCAAAGCCATGCTTCCGGCCTTAGTTGCGCCCTTTGGGTTAGGGACGGCTGCACCCGCATCCTATTGATGCAACTAGAGTAGGTAATCTCGAACCAGAACCTCGTTCACCGCAGCATCTTTGGCACGCGTATGCGCGGGGTCAGTGGATCACCCCATAGAGACGCGATCTTGTTCTGCAGTTTTTGGGGTGCCAGCCCCCAAGTGACCTGTGGCATGGTTGTCGGTTCTCCTTCCACTGTCGCGGCGTCCAGCAGGCCCCGGCCTGGGGCAGCCTTACGAGAACACATCCTCGTGGCAGGGTTTTTCATGGGCCCTCCAGCAGTGCTGTCCTAGGAGCTGGTCGGTGCCGAGCTATGGCATGGGTAGCATCGACTGCTTCCCCAAAAGTTTGGTTCCCAGAGCGGTGAGACTAGGGTTGGTGGCTAATACTTGCCGCGGTGAGGCAAGTCTCGGCATTAGCTGGGGTTGCTGCTTGATGCTCCAGCTCGGGGTTAACTCCTCCCGCCCCATCCGGTAAGACTCCTCCTGACAAGTGGCCCCCTCCGGTGGCGTCTCCTACGCCACCGGGGAGAGGCACTCCGACGGCGGCGCCCTTCATCACCTACGAAGGGGTCTTCGGGTACGATGCCTCCTGCGTCGCCTGATGTACCTCTCGTGCAGCGGCACCTTCACCAACATGCTCGCCTTCCTCAACCACGCAGTGCGGTTGCAATGGTGGTGGCGATGGTGTAGTTGCACTCGGCCCTGGACGTGGGTCGGCGCCTACAAAGGTAGTCGCGCGGCCGTGCAAGAGGCTCGACGTCCAAGCCCCTAGTTTATTCATGCAGCGGACGAATCTACCATGGCAGGGCCGGTCCCGGCACTAGCCCCTCACTTTGGCTCCATGGCTGACAATGGCACAGTCGATGTCGATGAAGATCATAATGATTGTCGTGGTATTGGCATGGCAGATGCTATAACGGGTAGCTTATGTAGAGGAGGCAAGGCGACGTAGGAGAATCTGAGAGCAAGAGTGGCACACGATGTACCCAGGCTCACATCCCCTCGGTGGAGGATCGCTACATCATGCTGTCAATCCAGTATATGATCATAGATTGGTTACATGGGATCCGCCGTAGGTGGGAGGAGAGACTAGATCTAATATGATGTCAGAGAGATCTCTCCCCAAAGGGGTGCCCCTGGTGGATTTATATATTCAGCCAGTTAGGGTTTACAAGTGCTAATGGGCTTTGTATTGGAGTTGCTATCTTGGGCCTCCAGTCGGTGAGTAGTCTACATCAAATATACACTAGTCGCTGTATTCAACGAGTCAATGCGCCCTAGGCTAGGATTCAGTCGGCTCGATCCAGCTGGCGACACCACTTCATGGGTATACCCCGATTGATATTCCCCCATCAGTAGTCCCTGAGCGCATTAGGGTCTCGGCGATGTCTTCAAGCCGCAGAATCGTCACATGCGATTACAGGATGGAGTCGAGGGTGAGTCATTGGCGAGCTTCTAAAACAGAGAAATAACTTATGCACTAGTTCATTCACCAAGGTGATTCAACGCGCCAGGGGAGTCGTCGTTGGATGGAATAGCCCCTTGGAGAAGTTTGACCGACGCCTTGTTATCTTGCTGTTGTAGAGGCGTCCTAGTCACTGTGAAGATAGCGTTGCATTGTTGTAGAAGTAGGGGCTGCTGAGTAGCAGACGTGTAGAGGCGACCAAGTCGTTGATGATGAAGTCATTGAATCGGCGCAAGCAACTCCACAATGGATGAGTCTGCGAGGGGAGAGCTCCTGAGCGTGACGAGTCCGTGGTGTCGAGTCTGCGAGGCGACGAGCGTGCCGAGTATGCATTGAGCGAGTTCGTGATGGCTACGAGTTCACGAGGTCGAGTTCGCCATGGCGAGTACCCGAGTGTGGAGAGTCTGTGATGGTGAGTCCCCAAGCATGACGAGTCTGCGAAGGAGAGTTCGCGATGGTGAGTTCCCAAGAGAGGCGATTCCGCGAGGTTAGCAAGTTGCGGTCGTGGAGCCACGCGTACTTGAGTAGTCCCCGAGGCTCGAGTTGGCTTGTAGAGGCGACTTGAGGCTCTTTAGAGATGCATATTCTAAAAATAGTAGTGGTTGTTGCCAAGCCTGGCGAGTCGCGAGTCCCCGAGTGCTGCGAGTGGAGATATTGATGAGTCTCAGAGACTAGCGACTGGCAGATCACTGAGCATGGTGAGTTCACATTGAGCGAGTCCGTGAGGGGAGAGTCCTCGAGCATGGCGAGTCCGTGTTGAGCGAGTCCGCGAGGGGGGATTCCCCGAGCATGGAGAGTCCGTGTTGAGTGATTCCGCAAGGGGAGAGTCCCCGAGCATGGAGAGTCTGCGTTGAGGAGTCCGCAAGGGGAGAGTCCCTGAGCGTAGCGAGTCCGCGTTCAGAGAGTCCGCGAGTCACTCATCCAATGTTGGCAGGGATTAATTGCATTGTTTTTGTTCGCAAGTGTCTCGTCTTGGCCCGGGGGGCCAGTCGCATGGTGACTCCAAAGATGGCTCTCGGCTGGGTGTTCTTCCTAGACGATCCGAGGCTCGGTTTGTGAGTCCTCGTCTATAGTACTTGGCCATGCAAGTCGCACTATCTAAGGTTGAGGAGGACATTGTGTTGTTTGTGTAGCACTGCCGTTTGTCTTGGTCCGGAAGGCCAGTCGAGCAAGGAGACTCCAATGATGGCTCTCGATTAGCATTTTTCATGGAAGATCCGAGGCTCGGTTTGCGAGTCCTCGTACACACTACTTGCCATTGCGATTAGCTCTTTCAAAGGTTGACAAAGGAGAATTGAATTTTCACGAAGGGAAGAGACGCCTAGTGGTGAGTCCATGCAGCGTGGCATGCGACCCTCTCTGGAAACTCGTATGATGAGGGGCGCTTACCAGGCGCGGCATATGCATTCGGCATAGCGGAAGTATAGGCCTGTTTTGGCAGAGTCAGCGCGGCGGACAAAGAGTCGACGCGGTGGATGGAAGTTGCGCTATGGCAAAGTTGACGTGGCGGACACGAGTTCGACACGGCGGACGAAGGTTGCGCTATGGCGAAGTCGACACAGGGGACGGAAGGGACAGACACCGTCCGCCGCGGCTGAGGTGCTCTTGGTCGGGCGCGGTGCCACAGCTGCACCTCCACTCCAGCTGACAAAAGGGACAAACCGAGTACCGAGCGAGGCTCAGACAGGTTCCGCCGCTTACCAGGTGGAGGAGCCTGTGGAGGCGACGCCAGAAGCCTTCATGCAGCCAACTACGGGAGACAGTGGGCAGGAGGTGGCTCCTGGCTCTAGCGTTGCAGGTGTCGGGGTCCAGGGGGAGGCATCACACATGGCTACCGGTAGCGAAGATCACCTCCAGGTTACCAGCTGGCGGTCGACCCGAGTCGGGCTAACGCTAGTCAATATCCTGGCGCATATCTACGAGTCGGCGCTCGTCGCTCTCGGCCAGGCGCGCCACCTGGTTGAGGCAATGGAGCAGGGACTTGGCCAGGCCAAGGCACTAGGGGCTTCACTGGAGGTAAATATCTCCTAACTATTTTTGTTGTTTTTCTCTTTGGCCGGTTTCCCTATTCTCTTTTTCACTCCTTTTCCGCAGAACGCTTTTGTTGAAGCTGCCAAGACTACGTAGGTCCTGGGGCGTAAGATTGCTTTCTCTGCCATGTCCTCCCAATTGCGTAATTTTTTGTGTTTTTTGTTGACCATCGGGTACCCTCCTGCAGCTCTGTTAGCAGACATGGATCAGGAGGTGGAGAGGCTGAAGGCGGAGGTACTCTGGCTGGAGGACTCCAACAAAGATCACCAAGCTCATGCCAAGAATGGAGGTCAAAGCCGGTCAGGCCAAGAAGACTATCGACATCCGTGCCAATACTCTCAAGCAACTTGAGGTCCTGTACAAGAAACAAGAGGATGCCTTGAAGGAGTCCAAGGCGTGGGAGAAGGCTACGCTGGTGGAGCTGTGTCAGATCTCCAAGATCATCGTCAGTAAGTTAATCCTCAACATCTGAACTCGTTTTCCATCTACTAAAGCCGGTTTTGATAGTTGTTGTTTGGCCGGGTGCATCTCGGTATCATGAGGCGACTGACCAAGCTCTTGCATGCATGCCTAAGGGAGATGCTAGGCGTGACCTCCATCCGGAGGAGTTGGTGGTGGTTAGCGAGGAGGTCAGCCGGCTACACAATGCTGCCCTGGACGTATTTGCCTATGTCTGGCCTAACACCGCCTTCCCCGCTACAATGCATGCCTTGGATGTCAAGCTTGCCGATGCTCCTGATCTTATGGACGTGGCGTGGGAGTGGGCGGTGCGCGGGGGCGCGGAGATGGTGCTTGCGCTGTTGAAGTCCTAGTATCCTGACGTGGATCTTCAGAGCCTTTCCCAAGGATTCTAGCAGGGGACCAACTACGACTAGCTTTGTGCTAAGGTTCGTGACATCCGCACTTGCGGTGTCAAGATCAGGAGCTTCGTCTTGCGGGACCAGGACTTCAGCGACCCGACTGGCATGGACCCATTCTCCTACGAACCGCTTCTGGCTCTAGTAGAGACTGATGCCGCGGCTGTGCCAGTCTTCGCCTCAGCCGACATTGCTTCTAGCAGCCTTGCTCTGACGGATGCCTCTTATCCTTCAGCTGAACCTCAGGCCTGATCCCTAGAATGGCAAGAGTATTTGTACCGGTTGAAAACTTGTCTTTTTGTCTATGCCTGTGAACAATTTGCCTTTGTGCTTTGTTAAACTCTGGTGGGAGTTTCGTCTCCTCTTATAATATTTGACTTGTGCTCTTTTCTTTGCACTTTATGATTGTTTGGCTTGCGTTCGTTGCATGCTTGTTTCTGTGTGCGGCACACAAGCGCACCCACAGGGTGTAGTCCCCGAGGTTTGGGCCGGCTGGAGAATCTAGCCAGGTCAAAGCTCCTTTGTGATGTTGTTGTTTGCAGGTTTTTGTGTGGGGGCACGCAAGCGCACGCACAGGGTGTAGTCCCCAAGGTTTGGGCCAACTGGAGAATATAGCCGGGTCGAAGATCCTTTTTTCATTTCTGTTAGCGGGTTTTCTTGTGGGGGCGTGTGAGCACATCCATAGGGTGTAGTCCCCGAGGTTTGGGCCTGCTTGAGATCCAGCCAAGTCGAAGCTCTTTTCTGCCTTCTACCATCTAGGGGGTGGTTAGCACCCATCCCTGGTGCTTGGCTTGGATTTTGACTCATGAAAAAATGAAACACAAGTAATGGTTTTTGCGTTAGATATGCATAAGAGGAATATAGTCTGCAGTTCATTTGGTTAAGCTGGTAATTTTGTCATTTCGTGCTAGGCCAACAACTTGGTCTTTTTCTCAGTGAGCATTGGTCATTTAAGTTGCGCCCTTGCCGGCTGCGAGTTGGGTTACGGTCTGCAGCTGGAATCAAAGGGGTAGCTAGTGAGTGTACTGCACGATACTTCAAATTTTTGTTATTAGCGTCGAGCAAGAAAGTGCAACCAGAACGTCCAAACATTTTAGTTTTCCTCATGACTTTATGTGTAGTGGTCCTCGAGCTTTCTTCTCTTGCCGGATCTATTAGCCGGCTTGCGGTCTGCAGCCGGAATTGAAGAGGAAGCTCTTAGAGCCGCATATAGTACTTCGCCGATTGGGACGAGCGGGCGTCTGGGCCAGCCGGCATGTCCCCGTGGGAAATCGCCGGATCCGGGGTTAGAAAATAATGCAGCCGAAAAAATGTCATATTTGTGCAATAGGAAATGCCAAATGATTACGGGGTCCCCGAGACTGTGTCGAGGCCCCTCAACTTGTTCATTACATAAAAGTAAGATACATACACTTCTTTTTTAAGTGTAAAAGGGGCAAAGTAAGTTCGCGTTCCATGGGCGTTCAGTTTCTTCGCCAGAACTGTACATCTTGTTCTTTTCCTGTTGGCAGGTGTCGATGAGATAGTATGAATTGTTCTGCAGTGCTCGGCTGATGATGAATGGCCCCTCCCAAGGTGGAGACAATATGTGCATCCCCTTGGTTTCTTGTACCAGTCGCATCATTAGGTCGCCCTCTCAGAACGATACGTTGCGCATCTGGCTAGCATGGTAGCGGTGCAGGTTCTGCTGGTAGATGGCAGATCTGGACAAGGCCAGCTCGCATTCCTCTTCGAGTAGATCGACGCTGTCGTCACATGCTTCCTTGGACTGCTACTCTATGTATAACAGCTTGCGAGGTGCATCGAACTCAATGTCAGTTGGCAAGACTGCCTCTGGTCCATAGACGAGGAAGAATGGTGTGTAGCTGGTGGAGCGGTTTGGCGTGGTGCGCAGGCTCCATAGCACAGCCGGTAGCTCTTCTATCCAGCATCCGGGTAATCTCATCAGTGGTTCAATCGGCCGGGGCTTGATTTTGGCTAGGACCAGGTCGTTTGTTTGCTCGCACTGCCCATTGGAATGGGGGTGCGCAATGGAGGCGAGGTCCAGGTGGATGCCCTTTTCTCCGCAGAAGCGCGTGAAGGCCCCTTTGGTGAAGTTCGTGTCGTTGTCGGTGATGATGTTGTTGGGGTAGCCAAAGCATGTGATGATGTCTGTAAAGAACTTGACCACTGTTGTCCCGTCTGGCTTCTTGATTGGCTTTGCCTCAATCCACTTGGTGAACTTGTCCACCGCCACCAGCAAGTGTGTCATGCCGGATCGCATAGTTTTGAAGGGTCCTACCATGTCCAAACCCCAAACATCGAATGGCTAGGTGATGGGGATTGTCTTGAGGGCCGCAGTCGGAGTATGCTTTTGCTGGATGAGTCATTGGCACCCATTGTATTCCCTCACCATTTGCTCGGCGTCCTCCAGTGTAACTACCTCGGTAAATTACGCTCTTAGTTAATGCCTGGATGAACGAAAGTGGTTAAAATAGTACGGCGGGGCCCAGGGCCACACACGGTAGACCTGTCGGCCGTCCTAACCACTTCCAGACAACGGGACAAGAACGAGCCGCGTAATCGGCAGGCGAAGGGATCAACTACATACACAAATGAGTATGTATGCAAGCCACATACAACAGTCCTCAGAGCCATTCCATCTGAAAGAAATAGAAATATTGCAACGCCATACGGCAAGATCCAAATGTCCTAGATAGATATAATAATTTAGGATAGCTCCTCATACATCACACATCAGAATATCAGGCGGAAGCGGAAAACAAGATCCGAGTACGGATAAGAAGCAAATTGGCATAAGATGCCCCATAAATAAACACATCCCGCCCACAGATCACACGGATCCCCGTTCCCGGAATCTCTACACCGAATGATCGTTGCCAACATCCTCTGTCTCTTCCACCCAATATCCATCTTGCGGGTACACCTATTCATCTGAATCAAACAATTTATCGTGTGAGACCCTAGGGGTACTCAGCAAGTCTTAATGCCGCTAAAGGGGACACAACCTGGGGTGACGCAATTGCAGCAAAAGATAATACCTAACAATTCTATAGAGACTCGCTAACCTTCCGCCTAACCAATGATAGACGGAAGTCCGTGAATTAATAACAACAGTTATAACAGTATAGTTAACAGATCCATCCTCCTCCTCGCTTACCAACGAGGAAGCGGACGAACAACCCCCATCATCCGTTGGCAGTTTTATTAACCATTCCATGAGTATTTCACTCGTGCAGGAACTGAGTTAACAGGAAGCATACCCATCACAACTCCAGGAGCATGCTCAGCTTGAGCGATGTTGACACAGTTGGCACGAGCAACCGTAGACCCCGGCTTAGTGTTGATGTTGAGAGCCCGAGGTGGAGGTGCACGAATCATAGGAGCACTTGCTGCAGGTCTTGGAGGTGGTGGTGGAAGAGCTTTGTTGTTCATTGGACAATTCCAGTGCTGATGCCCAGTGTTTCCACAAGTATAGCAAGCACCAGGTGGACGTGGAGCAACGTAGCCAGGGACTCCGCCAGGCGCTCCAGGGTAGTTGTGGTTGTAGCCCCTGGGAGCCGCAGTGAAGGAGTTTGATGGCCTTGGTGCGTAGCTTGACGGTCTTGGTGGAGCAGGGAGCGACGGTGGGGTGTTAGGAACCCAGACACGATGCTTAGAAGGAGCTGTCATAGCAGAAGAGCTTGCTGAATCACGGCTGTGTTTCTTTGACTCCTCAAACACTTGCCTACTTGCTTCTTCCTGCAGAGCTGTGTGCTGAAGTTCCAGGAAAGATGCTGGCCTTGCATGAGTGATTGCATATTTGATGGAAGCATTGAGGCCTTGCCGAAACCTCTTTTGCTTCTTCTTGTCATCAGAGATCTCATCGCCACCATAACGAGACAGGTTCATGAAGTTTCTGATGTAGGTGTTGACATTGTCAGTGCCTGCTTGAGGTTGAGAAACACTTCCTTCATCCTTTCCATGACAATTTCTGACAGATATTGCTCTTTGAAAGCAGCAGTGAACCGCTCCCAAGTAGGCTGAAAACATGAAAGATCTGCCTTGAGATAATTTTCCCACCAGAGAGCTGCATCTCCCTTCAGAAGGTGAGTAGCACACTTGACCCATTCTTGCTCGGGAACATCCGCAGTCATTAGCAACCTTGACACTTCACGAAGCCAATCATCCGCATCAAGTGGCTGATCAGACACTTCGAATTGACGTGGGTTGAACTTGAGAAAACTCTTGATGTCTCCTCGCTTGGGAGGTGGAGGTAGCGGAGCAAACTCAGTCCTCCTCACGCTTTCCTCGAAGCGCTGCTGGTTCTGCTGCATAGTGCCCAAAGCATTTGCAATACTTGCCAAAGCAGCCCCGAGTTCAGGTGGTATAGCCTCCTCAGAACGGCGTGGTGGTGCCATCCTGTGATTGATATAAAACACAAGTCAGTACTATAATGGAGAATGATTATAATCCAAAATAGTACCAAAATGGAATTAATCAAGATTAAGGAATGCAATTCACTGAGGTGATATTAAAATATCACAAAGTTCAAGGCAACTAGGAGATATTAAGCATAACACACACGACTGAACAAGGAGTGTGGTACACAACTAACAAAGAAAAATTTTCCGCAAATTTCGGCATTAAAATACCACTATATGTGCAAAACCACTTAACGAATCAAGATTAGTAACTCTACTAGTTCAATATACAAAAGCAAATGACAAAAGTAGTGGCATGGTCGCGACTCCATCCCGCACTCAAATCATTACTTCGCACATGAATCAGTAAAACACATATCTTAACACCTTCTTCTTAAGATGAACCTAAAGATTGGTAACTACGAAAACGAACACCCCAAAAAGATAACATCGGATAACAAAGAGTAAGATAGATCGCATCGGTGTACAACGAATCAGAATAGATCGCGTCGGTTTACAACGGCCTGTCGGTAGGGAATGTACCAACAGTTGATAACCAAAAGGCAGATGATGACAACATTTGGATGCAACAGATAGACAAGGAATTCACACACACACACACACACAAACACACAAACACAAACACAACCTATGGTACTACGGAACCCCGGACACGTGAATCCTAGTTTGAATTTTTAAGAAGAGGATTGAAAACGTTACACTTCCTTACCAGAAAAAGGGTGGGTGGGTGGGTAAGAAGAAAAATGGAAGCAATCCTACTCTCACGTTTTGTTTTTCCTTAGTATACATAACTACCAAAATATTTGCTAGACTGACAACGACCATTTTGGCTGAGACCCTGAAGGGCGGGATGGCTCTGATACCAATTGTAACTACCTCGGTGAATTACGCTCTTAGTTAATGCCTGGATGAACGAAAGTGGTTAAAATAGTACGGCGGGGCCCAGGGCCACACACGGTAGACCTGTCGGCCGTCCTAACCACTTCCAGACAACGGGACAAGAACGAGCGGCGTAATCGGCAGGCGAAGGGATCAACTACATACACAAATGAGTATGTATGCAAGCCACATACAACAGTCCTCAGAGCCATTCCATCTGAAAGAAATAGAAATATTGCAACGCCATACGGCAAGATCCAAATGTCCTAGATAGATATAATAATTTAGGATAGCTCCTCATACATCACACATCAGAGTATCAGGCGGAAGCGGAAAACAAGATCCGAGTACGGATAAGAAGCAAATTGGCATAAGATGCCCCATAAATAAACACATCCCGCCCACAGATCACACGGATCCCCGTTCCCGGAATCTCTACACCGAATGATCGTTGCCAACATCCTCTGTCTCTTCCACCCAATATCCATCTTGCGGGTACACCTGTTCATCTGAATCAAACAATTTATCGTGTGAGACCCTAGGGGTACTCAGCAAGTCTTAATGCCGCTAAAGGGGACACAACCTGGGGTGACGCAATTGCAGCAAAAGATAATACCTAACAATTCTATAGAGACTCGCTAACCTTCCGCCTAACCAATGATAGACGGAAGTCCGTGAATTAATAACAACAGTTATAACAGTATAGTTAACAGATCCATCCTCCTCCCTGCTTACCAACGAGGAAGCGGACGAACAACCCCATCATCCGTTGGCAGTTTTATTAACCATTCCATGAGTATTTCACTTTTTACTAGTCAAGTACTTAGTCAATTTGAAAGCGGTACTTTAGTTATACTTGTCTATGATCGAGAAACTGTGCTCCAAGTCGTCCATAACCGCGGACACGGCTTTCAGAAAGATTTAACCTTCAGGGGTGCACGAATAGCAACACACACTCGCTCAACCTCGGAAAGACCAAATCAAAACCCAACGAGGCATTCACGACAAAGCAATCACAGGATTCAGAAATATTTCAGGGGGCCACCCCATTAAGCTACCCGCAACGAAGTTGGCCGGCTCCGAGACGGACCCAAGGTTTGTGTGGACGGCGGTAAACGACTGGGAACCCGAAAATATGACTGGGCTTGTCGATACAGCGAAAACGTGTCACGATCCAAAACAGTACAGGTGCTCCTCGCACAATCTTAAATAAAGCAGTAACATGGCATAAGTACGGAATAGTAATAAAGCCCCAAACTAATTGTGGCCCCAAGAAATAAGAATGAATCAAGCTCTGGCTCAGGGGGGTCCATAAGGCCTCCCGGATGTGGATAGTGCGAATAGTCAAGGAACAGGAATCAAGTACTCGGGGTCCTACGGGACACAAGTGAGCATGAAAAACCAAATAGCAGGTATTGCTCACCGGTGCCTCTTTCAACAGTTATCCCATTACTACTCACGTTATGTTGTTTAGGTACCTCATTATCCATCAGACACTCACATACCCTACTCATGCTTTTCTACGACTCGCATGGCTCAAACAACTCCTGTAGTAATGGCTCATGGGACCGGAACAAGCTTAGTGTGGTTTTAAAAGTAAAGGCTATGCAGTACTTGGGACCCAATTTAATGCAATCGTGACTCGATAATGCAAGAATAAGATAGAGGCAATAGGTACTGTATGTATGCAAGCATGTGGTAGTGCTTGCCTGGCAGCTCAGTTGAAGCGAGAGATGGATCTGGGTAATACTCCTGTGATTCCTGGTAATTCTCCTGCTGGGCGTCTATTCGAAGAAGAACCAAACAAACAAGGGCCAACATAAATAAAGTGCACAAGCATATGAATTAAAATGCAACAAGCAACCAAGCATGCCATGATGAATGATGCACAATTACATGGCATTAAAGTAGCATGGCAAAGGTGAGGTGTGGATACAAGAAATAAAGCACTTTATTATTTATTTGCCCAAGTTTTATTGTCATAAACAGTTCAGATTTATGATGTTGACATGATGCATGCTTCAACGCAAAACAAGGACTGCATAAATAGAACGGGCTCGTCGCGCTGATCGATTTAGACATATTATTTGTCAAATTTGGAGTTATAAAACAAAAGTTATTAATTAAATAAGGAAAATGGCTTTTTTTTTGTAATTTTAATCATCTCGAAAATTAAAATGTTCAAAATATATTTTGAATGGCATATTTGAATTCCTCACATGTTTATGATTCCAAAACATATATTATTTGTATTATTTGGATTTGTATTTTAAAAATTATTTGAATCTGAAAAGAATTTGAATTTAAATTAATTTGAAAAAGATTTGATTTTAAACAGAGTCAGGGAAAAACTTTTTACACCGCGGCAAACTCAGACACAGACACTGACGGGTGGGGCTTCGCTGACTGGGCCACACGCGTGCGAAAACGCGTTTTGCACGCGGGTCTGGCTTACCCACAGCGGCTGACAGGCGGGCCAGCGGCGGAAGGGGCCACGTGCCAGTGGGAAAGGCCCCAGCGGCTGACTGGTGGGGCACCAGCTGGACCGCGGGTTGCGGCCAGGAAAGCTGGGGGGTTTTTCTGCGAAACTGCGGGCGTGGCTGACTGGTGGGGCTGAGAGGAGCGCGGGTTGAGGAAAATAAAAAGGTGGGGGGCTTTTTGAAAATTACCACGGGCCCGGTTACTATTTATCGTCTTCGCGCGTCTGACGCGAGTCTGGTGCATGGCGCGGGGCGGGGGATCGATCCGGGGACACGGGGGAGCGCGCTGAGGGTGCGAGCCAGTGCGGTAGGGCTAGGGGAGCTGACTGGGAGGTGGGCGCGGGCTAGATAGGGCTTGCGTGGCGCGGGAGAGCGGCAGATGCTGGCGAGCTCTGGCGCGTGGAGGCTGCTCGACGAAACGCACGGCGAGGCTAGACCACGACGAAGAAGAGGAGGTTGTCCGGGAGAGGGAGGGGCTCACCGCGGTTTGCCTAGCGGTGTTGGATCGGTCGGGGAGGCTCTGGAGCGGCGAGGACGCAGACGCATCGGCGGGCTAGGGTTTCGGAGAGCGGCGAGGCGCGGGGTTGCTGGGGAGCTTCTCCGTCCACGTCGGCGGGCACGGGGCGTCGCAGGGGGCGTGCTCGATCTTCTCCGCCACTTCACGGTCGCGCTGCTTGGCTGGTTCGTCGGGGCGGGTTGGTACCTGGCGGCGAACGGCGGCAGGTGGTGGACGTTGGGGAGGAAGAAGGAGGAGAGGAGGGCGTCTCGGGGTGGATCTGGGCGAGCCCCGAGAGGCGTGTAGGAGGATAAAAAGGAGGGAGAGAAGGAGGAGGGCAGCTGGGGCACGACAGAGAAAAGGGGCTAGGGCTTTGCCCTTTTTCTCCCTCGAGCACGTGCTCGGCCGGCTGGGCTTGTCCAGGGAATGGGCAGCGCGGGGAGGGGGCTGCAGGTGGGGCTCTGGCCGGAGAGAGGGACAGGCAGGTGGGGTAGCTCGGCTAGGTGGAGAAAGAAAGAGAGGGGAGGGGTAGCTCGGCTAGGCTTAGACATGGCTAGGGTTAGGGCATGGCTAGGCTAGGGTGGCTGGGTGTGGGCCAGGGAGAGGTGGCCAGGTGGTGCCCAGCAGGTTAGAGAGAGAGGGAGAGAAAGTGGAATAGGTTAGGGTTTAGGAGAGAATTAGAGAGAGAGAGAGAGAGAGAGAAAGAGAGAGAGGAAAAAGCTAGGTTAGGTTTATTTAGATATTTAGATTTTAATTTTTGATTATGAGACCAAAACAAGAAGATCCAAGGGGCTTGAGCTTGCATGATCTAATGTGGAAGAGAGACAAGAAAGAAAGAAAGAGGAAGAAAAGAATTAGGTGGAAAAGATCACACATGGCTCATGCATGTAGATAAATAAAAAAAGAAAAGAAAAGAATGTGGTAAGATCAATCCAAGTGGAACATGGTGAGTGCTAGAATTGACATGAGGTGGAGGGGAAAAAGAATTCCGAGAAAAGAAAAAGAAAAGAATTGTGGAATAGGCCTCATGTGGTTCATGCATGAGAGAAAAATAAAATAAAAGAAATAGATATAGATGAGGATTTGGAATGGTGGAAGGAAAAGAGATGACCCATGAAGTAAAGATCCACTTAAAATAAAGGAAAAACCAAAGGAGCAAAAAGGTGGTGGAGAAATGTGCATGGCCCATGCAAAAATAATAATGCCATAATTTATTATGTGAAAACAATAATAATATGATGGCATTAATCTGATGCATTTCCAAGAAGTGGTAAATAAGCCAAGCAAAGAATTTGGAAGATTGATCCACCCCAAACCACATGAGCTAGGATATAATGTCAAAAGAAAAAGAATTACAAGCTCATAGTTAATGGGATGGTGGGATTATAAAGTGGTGGAAGAGAAAGGTGGTGGAATGGAAACAAAAGATATGCCCCCAACTCAACCTGGGCATTAAGCAATATATCAAAAGCCAAATACAATATCAAGAGGCAAATACAATTATTAATGCATGTGAGAGAAAAACCACAAGAAAAAGAGTTTTATATGATGCTCAAATGCAAGGTGGCATGATGACACGAGCATGATAGAATTATGATGCAACAATAATATATATGAAGTAGCCATTATCTTACTAGGACAAGTAGCATTACAATTGTTAGACAATTGGGGTGCTACATCCAGCGTAGTGGGCCAGTAGAACCCATGGCGGAATTCTTTTGCCACTATGGCTCGTGATGATGTGTGGTGGCTGAACTCACCTTGGTGAATATCCACCAGCAGCTGCATTCCTTCTTCTTGGCTCATGCAGCACTGGTAAATTCCTCCAACATTGCGCTTGTAAAGCTCGTTATTGATGATGGTGTACGCACTTGCTCTGTGCTTCCCTTGCCTTGCCTCAACCTCTTCATCGGGCAGTTCCCCTTTGACTAGGAAGTTGATGAACAACTGGGTCCATGTAGGGGTTTCCCGGATGGCGTACACGGTTTCCATGATCAGCTTGATTTCCTTGCACGTGATCAGCCCGGGCTCGTCGGGTGGCCTACCGGCTGGGAGAACGGAGTCGGCAGTGCCCGGGCTGCTGGAGCCAACTAGGAGTGTCGTGGCCTTTGATACGACAGTCCCCGGGATGGAGGCGGCAGTCCCCGGGTGCGGCGTGGCAGTCCCTGGGTGTGGCATGGTAGCCCTCGGGCCTTAGCTGCAGCTGCAGGTTGCTTAGAGCCGGCAGTCCTCGGGTGTGGCGTGGTAGTCCCCGGGGCCTTAGTTGCAACTTCAAGTTGCTTGGAACCAACATTCCCTGGGTCCGCATGTAGTATGATGAAGTTGGATTTTGGAGATAGATGGCTTGCGTAGGTGCTCGAGGGAGACCCCAGGTGGAATTTCTTGCCTTGTTAACCCAACACGGGCGAGTGTGTCTGCAGTCTCATTGCTGGCCCAAGATACATGGTGAAACTCACACCCTTCGAAGCAGGCGCATAACTGTTGCACGAAGAAGCGGTATAGGGCCATGTTTGCGTCCTTGCCCTCCTAGTCGCCCGATACTTGTTGCACCTCCAGGTCTGAGTCGCCAAAGCATAGGATGCGCCGGATGCCGATCTCTTTTGCCATCTTGGGTCCATGCACGAGTGCTTCGTATTCGGTGACATTGTTGGATGCGCGGAAGTGAATCTACAGCACGTACTCCAGCCGGTCTCCTTTTGGAGAGGTGATGACTACTTCGGCTCCGAGTCCCCCGTACCTCTTGGAGACGTAGAAGTGTAGCTTCCAGTGTGTTGAGTCAGGGCAGGGCAGCAGGTACTGTGTTTCTGCCTAGTCAACGAGGAAATCCGCCAGGGCTTGAGACTTGATCGCCATTCTTGGCTCGTACTGGATGCAGTGAGCGGCGAGCACTATTGCCCATTTCGCCACCTAGCTTGTGGCGTCCCTGTTGCCGATGATCTCCAAAAGTGGTGGTAGCTCCACCACCCGGATGGAGTGCTCTTGGAAGTAGTGCTTCAGCTTCTTGGCGGCCATGTATATGCCATACACCAATTTCTAGTAGTGAGGGTAGTTCTGCTTCAAGAGCGAGTGTACCTCACTCAAGTAGTACACTAGGCGCTGGACCGATTGCACCTTTCCCTCTTCTGGCCTCTCAACCATGAGCACGATGTTGGCGACCCAGTTGGTAGCTACAATGTACATTAGCATTGGTTATTTTGTAGCCGGGGCCGCCAGTATTGGTGGTGAGGATAGCATGCGTTTGAGGCTGCGGAAGGCCTTGTCCACCTACGCCGTCTAGACGAACTTGTTTGTTTTCTTCATGAGCTGGTACAGTGGGAGTGCTTTCTCGCCCAGTTGGCTGACTAACCAGCTGAGGGAGGCTAGGCCCCCGGTAAACTTCTGCACATCGTGCAAATTCTCTGGCGGCTGCATTCGCTCGATCGCGATGATCTTCTCCGGTTTGGCCTCGATTCCTCGTTCGGAGACGAAAAATCGAGGAGCTGGCTAGTTGGAACGCCAAACATGCACTTATCTGGGTTCAGCTTCATCTGGAATCGATGAAAGTTGGCGAATGATTCCTTCAGATCCTCGAGGAGTGTCTGTTGCTCCTTTTTCTTTTCCACCACATCATCGATGTAGGCGTGTACGTTTCTGCCCACCTGCGATTGCAGGCACTTCTGCATGCAGCGTTGGTACATAGCCCTTGCATTTTTCAGTCCAAATGGCATCGTGGTGTAGCAGTAAGCCTCATACAGGGTGATGAATTCTATCTTTATTTGATCAACGGGGTTCAACCGGATCTAGTGGTAGCCGGAATATGCGTCTAGAAACGACAACAGCTCGCAACTGACTATGGAATCGATCACTTGACCTATCCTTGGTAGGGCGAATGGATCTTTGGGGCATGCTTTGTTGACGCTGGTGTAGTCAACACACATGTGCCAAGTCTTGTTCTTTTTCAGCACCATCACTAGGTTTGCTAACCATTCTGGGTGAAAGACCCCCATGATGAATCTGGCTGCAAGTAGCCAGGTGATTTCCTCACCAATGGTTATTCTCTTCTCCTCAGCGAAGCAGCATAGAGATTGCTTGACTGGAGTTGCATCCAGCCTGACATGTAAAGAGTGCTCGGCGAGCTCCCACTGAACACTAGGCGTGTCCTTGGGGGACCATGCGAAGATATCCCGATTGTCACGGAGGGAGTCGACGAGCGTGCTTTCCTATTTGCTATCAAGGCCATCTCCGACCAGGACAAACTTGTCAGGCTCAGCCTCATTGAGTAGAATATTCTTGGTGCCCTTGGATGGCTTGAACTGCGCCTCTCTGGCCGGCTTTGGCTTGCCAGCCGGCATGTCCGCTTGAAGGGCGACCATTTTATGCATGATGATGTGCTTCTCTTTCGTGATGATCATGGCCTCGGCTATCTTGGAATCGTCTGTGGCGCATTCCACCGACCGCCTATACTCACCTGCGATAGTGATTACTCCCTTGGTCCCGGGGAGCTTCATCTTGAGGTATGCGTAGTGAGGCACCGCCATGAACTTGGTCAGTGTCGGGCGTTCGAGGATGGCATGATATGCGCTGTAGAGGTTGACCACTTCAAACCAGATGGGCTCGTGGCAGAAGTTGCCCTTCGTGCCGAAGAAGACGTCCAGCCGGATCCTGCCGATGGGCGAATGTGATAGACTCGGAATGACTCCATGGAAGGAGGTACTGGACCACTCCAGCTGGGACTCGCTGATGCCGAGCCGGTCCAATGAGCTGCGGTACAGGAGGTTAATGCAACTGCCTCGATCAACAAGGACACAGGAGAATCTGTAGGAGTGCTTCTTGGAGACGATGATTGGATCCAGTACCATTGTGTAGGTGCCCGGGTGCGGCAGCACATCCGGCTAGTCCTTCCTGCTCCACATGATCTCTTGCTTGGACCCATTTAGGTACTGAGGGACGAGGGAACGATCGCGTTCACCTCTGCTTCACGGCGCCTCTTGCTATGCTTGGTTTCTAGCTCGGTGGAGAAGATGTGGTAGTTGCCCACCCGGCGAGGATCATCTCCTCCATCCTCCTCCTGGCGGTTCTGACATTCACAGTTGTCTTGTTGGCCACCGGCTGGCGAAGGCGGTGCTAACCCACAAACCTCGGCTATCCTCTTTGTCTAGGTGCACTGTCGGGTGGTATGCGTAGCCAGCTTGTTCCCGCCACTGTGGAATTTGCACAGGCCATCAAGCATTGATTCGATGGTGTACTTGGGCCGCGGTGGACGACCGGCGGGCTTCTGCCTCTGGCTACCGCCTGTAGACGGATCCTCCTGGACGGCTGCTACCCTGCTTGGACCTATAACGGTTGTCCATTTGGTCGTCCTTTCTCTTGTCGTGGCAGTTGTCATGGCCGTGCCGCCTGGAGTTGTTATGGTGCCCATCCGGCTAGTGCTGGTCCGTGGAGTTATCCATGATGATCTGACCTTGGTCATCCACCATGATGTCCTTCTTCATTTCCTTGTCGGTGGTATCGTATATATCCGCGATGGCCATGGCCTGATCCATGGTGCTGGGCTCGACCCAGCTGAGCTTGAGCTTGAGCATTGTGCTGTCTTTGGAGCCGTTGACAAAGAAGTCAATCGCCTGGTGCTCATGTACCCTCTAGCAGGAGTTGTGCATGCTTGTCCATCGGGTGAGGTAGGAGTGGTCGAACTCGTCCTTGCCTTGGACGCACAGGGCAAGCTTGTGAGGCCACCCCGACCGCTTGTAGATGCCGGTGAAGTCGACGCGGCGGACATGAGGTCGATGCGGTGGATGGGGGTCGCACTATGGCGATGTCGATGCGGCAGACACGGGGTCAACATGGCGAATGGGGCTCGCACTATGGCAAAGTCAACACGGTGGACACAGAGTCAACGCGGCGGACGAAGGTCGCGCTATGGCAGAGTCGATGTGGAAAACGAAGGCGGCGCTATGGCAGAGTCGACGTGGCAGACATGGGGACGACGCGGCAGACGGAGCTCGCGCTATGGCGAAATCGATGCGGCGGACAGGGGGTCGACGCGGCGGACGAAGGTCGCGTGATGCTAGAGCTGTGGAGAATCCGCGAGGGCAGCGGGCCCACAAGGTGCGAGTCGTGACTAGAGAGTCGAGTCCCCCGAGTGTGGAGAGTCCGCGAGGGTGGAGAATCCCCGAGTGTGGAGAATCCACGAGGATGGCGAGCCCGCTAGGGGCGAGTCGTGACTGGCGAGTCAAGTCCCTCAAGCGTGGAGAGTCTGCATGGGTGGCGAATCCCAGAGTGTGGAGAATCCGCCTGGGTGGGGAGCCCGCGAGGGGCGAGTCGCGACTGGCGAGTCAAGTCCCCGAGCATGGAGAATCCGTGAGGGCGGCGAATCCCCGAGCGTGGAGAGTCCACGAGGGCGGCGAGTCCTCGAGCGTGGAGAATCCGTGAGGATGGCGAGACCCCGAGCGTGGAGAGTCCATGGGTATGGCGAATTCGCGAGAGGCGAGTCGCGAGTCCCTGAGTGAGGAGAGTCCGCAACGGAGTATTCTTCGAGCATGGAGCTGATTGCGAAGAAATCTCGAGGCTCAGACGGTCGATCCCAAGACGGTGGCTAACTCGCCAATTCACGTTGTGTGATGCACGTATTGCAAAAGAGAGGTGCAAAGGATTAGATCCACAGATAATAGTTAATTATCAGAGGAACCAGTACGTGATAACCAGTACATGAGTTAGACGAGGTTGAATAAAAACAATTAGTCAAGATGATTTGTCTGAATCGTAGCATATGTGATGCACGTCGCTGTCTACAAGGATTGACCTAATTCAATCTTGATTTTTTCTGTGGCTTGGACTGCTCCGTGATGTTAATCTGGCTGAGTTCACGGGACGCGCGGTGACAGAAGCCTGACCGAGACATGTCCATGGCAGCCAATTTTTCTTGATCTGTGGTGGGATCAATGGCCCACACAATATGTACAGCCAAATATGATCACATATGCAAGTACCAGATTAAAATTAAATATTCAACTTTGCAAGTAATCAATGAGAGGATCAATCGCTCACACAATATGTACAGCCAAATATGATCAAGTATGCAAGTACCAGATTAAAATTAAATATTCAACTTTGCAAGTAATCAATGAGAGAGAATAAAGGGATTGAATAAGAACACTCAGATGGTATAGGCAACTGATCGGCATGTACCCATGACCGAGATTCATCAGCGTGACATCGTATTGGACGGCGATCGGCTGGAACTAGCTCGATGTAATATGGTCGGTGTTGGTGGCGAGGGATCCCGCCCGGATCATCTTCTTTAAGCACCGTTTGTTCCACGGTGGGCGCCAACTGTCATGGTATTGGCACGACAGATGCTACAGGGGTAGCTTACGTAGAGGAGGTAAGGCGACATAGGAGAATCCGGGAGTGAGATTCGCACACGATGTACCCATGTTCACTTTCCGTCGGTGGAGGATCGCTACATCCTTCGTTGAATCCAATATACGATCATAGATTGGTTACAATGGGAGCCGCCGTACGTTGAGGGAGAGACTAGATCTAATATGACGTCAGAGATATCTCTCCCCAAAGGGGTGCCCCTGGTGGCTTTATATATTCAGCTAGTTAGGGTTTACAAGTGCTAATGGGCTTTGTATTGGAGTCGCTATCTTGGACCTCCATTCAGTGAGTAGTCTGCATCAAATATACGCCAGTCACCGTATTCGGCGAGTAGATGCACCCTAGGCTAGGCTTTGGTCGCCTCGATCTAGCTGGCGACACCGCTTCATGGGTATACCCCGACTAGTTTTCCCCCATCAATGATGACGACGAAGCTCACGAAGCTGTTGACGATGAAGCTGATTGCCGAAGCCAAAAACACGAGGATCCCCCTACCTAGCGTGCCAGATGTCACGTCTCGCCTACGCTGACATCGATGATGTTAGACACCTCTATTTGTTTGGTGGTGGGCATGAAGGTGTTCCGGCCTCAACATCGACGAAGGAACCTGCTGATACGAGTACACAACACACATAGTAATTTTTTACCTAGGTTCGGGCCGTCCTTTGGCTAACAACCCTACGTCCTGCTTTGTTGGATTATCTAGGGTGGATCGAGGTACAAGAAGATGATCTCTACGGTGCCGGGGAACCGCTTTCTCTATAGCTTCTACACTTTTCGGGCTTCCTCTTTCTTTCTTCTCTCACTTTACTACCTCTCTTCTTTCTCTCCGGTGCAGAGGAGGATACCGATTCTACCTCTCCCGATATCCGATGTCCCCTACTCCTACGGCCAAGTACCTCCTTTTATACACCAAGGGGTCACTACAAGGGTTGGTGTAACCACCAAGAGGATTCCCGGGCTCAATCGCGGTGCGCCACGCAGTCTTCAGGCAGATGGGCGGTGCCTGTGGCCAATGGATTGCCACGGGCGGTGGAAATGCGCACTTGATTGCTGAGTGACAGCTCAGTCTCCGAGCTGTCACTCCTGTCGGTGGCACGCATCAGCAGACTGCAGCGCCATGATAATGCCCAGCGGCGCTAGCACGTCACTAGTTCCCAAGGTCGGGCCTGGCACGCTTTGTGAGGCTCAGTTGACTCCTGTTCCCGGGCCGCGCCTGGCCCAGGAGAAGCGTTTCCATGGTCCTTCCGGGGTTCATTTGAGGCAACTCCTTGGCTTCGCTGCCCCCAATTGTGCCCTTACCCTCCTTTCGGGGTAGCCCCCGGAAGGAGGGATCAAGCCACCTTGCGCGCGTTGTTGTCTATTCCTCCCTATTCGCGCCCGGCTGGCAGATTGAGGCTAGTCTTTTAGTGTTCGTCTCATCCATAGGCACCTACATCATAGCTAACATTTAGTCTCCATAGGCTCATCATGCCAAGTCCATACCTACTGGGAGCACACGGTGCTCGCATCTTCCGATGCCCTTGCCCATCGGGCCACGCATCTGCTGAGCCGCTGACCGGTGGTCCTGGCCCATGCGCTATGGTGCAAAGAGAGGGACCCCCGATCTGATTATGCCGGCCATCAAGGCTAGTGGTGATGTCGATCAGTGATTACGTTTTTGCTTGAGATCGGATGGCTTTAGTGGGTTTGGTTGCCATACATATGTTACAAGTTTTTCTTTTTTGGGTATGTGCCTGTGTGGGCAGAGCTGCACGGAAAAATGGACAAAATTTGGTCCAAAGTGCAAATAAATTCACAAAATGAACTCGCGGCGTAATTATTTTACTCGACTAACCCTTCTATATAGTTCCGAACATAAAGACTTCACACTACACAATGTAGCACCTTTGGCATATACGCCATGCCCCTGCTAGCGTGGCGGCTGCGGGGCTGAGTCGAGCCCCACTTGTGGACATGTAGAACCTCTGGCCTGGGCGCTACACAAGCATAGCGCCTAAGCATGAGGCGCACGCTTCGAACACTTAACACCACCCTTGGGCTGCCTCCCCAGCCGTACACGCATACAACTCGCTCACCCTAGGTAAGAAGAATAGAGGGGGAGGCATCCTAGTTCTCGTCTCCCAAATCCATCAGATCCAAAGCCCTTTGGTGGATTTTGGCCCCAATCTCTCCCTCAAGGTATTCTTCTCCAATCCCCTCTTTTTATCAATAAATCTTTCACATTTGAGCCTCATTTTCTTGCAACCTAAGTCTAGATGGATTCTTATTTTGGTCGATTTGTGCAATTTTTTGGTGATTTAGGATTGCACATGAGTTGTATTCATGGGGGAAAGCAAGTGCGTGTTGTTAATTTGTATTGTATATCATGGTTGCATATGAATTTCTATATATGTATAAAAATATGCTCACATATGCTTTTCTTGAGATGAATATTGCTCACATATTAAAGAAAGCTCACATATATGATTGGAAATTGAAATAATGGCCACATAGGAAGAACCACTCACATATGTCTTATTGCTTGGAATATATATGTAGGATGGTGTGGCTACTCAATGATTATTATGAGGTTGAACACCGAGGCTACTTGATGGTGGAGAAGAATATGGTAATGAAACATTGTTAGATTTGTATGATTTCTATTTTGTTTTGATTCAGCTGTGTAGGATATGGCATAATGTTTTGACTTGTATTTATGAAGAAGCTTTGACCCCTGAAGATTCGGTCTCATGGCGCATCCTCGAGTGACATGCCGTACGAAGAGCGGTACACTCCGTACATCGATACACAAGGCCTCCTCCCATTCATCACGCTTGTGACCCACTCGACACCAAACCTGAACGCGGATGCTATCACCACACTTGTCGACCAGTGGAGGCCGGAGACTCTAACTTTCCCCCTTCGGACCGGCGATATCACCGCTACTCTTCAGGATGTATCCATGATCCTTGCACTTCCTATCGAGGGGAAGCCTGTGTGTATGAGTACAAATTCTGATGTGTGGAGGCAGGAGATGCAAGCTCTTATTGGTATGGCTCCTGAAGAGGATGAAGACAAGAGTAAAGATAGAGTCCCAGCTGGAGTAACATAGACGTGGATTGTAGAGAACTTCACTCATTGCCCCTCTATAGCCGAGGATGAGGTGATCAAGACACATGCTCGTGTGTATGTCTGATATGTCCTCTCCAGGACTCTGTTTGCTGATAGCTGTTGGGAATATGCCCTAGAGGCAATCATGTATGATATTTATTCCCAATGTATTCATAAATTTATTGTATTTTCCTTGTATGAACTACTGATATACATCATTGAATATGTGATTCGGTTGTGGAGCTATATATTCATGCTGTTCATACTAGATGTCCTTGGTCGTTGAGATTGTGCTGGACACACACCTTAGACTAATGTGAAAGTTGGCTGATGACTCGGTTCCACTTGTCATGGGCATGGAGATGCTATTCCGACTTACATGGATTCTTCTAAAGAGTTTAGCGAGTCGTACGGACCCATATTGAGATACAATAAACAAGTCGTCATTTGTATGTCTTAATCAATGTAATCCTTAGACCTAAAGTTGTTGCTTAATCCGAGTTGTGGGTCACCTACTTAGGTTTGGTCAAACACTATTCCGTCAAAGGGAAGTTATAAAGGTAGAGTTCGGGTCGGCTGAGAATCAAGCTACGTGATGTTGATGACCAAGATGGGATTTGGCCCCTCCGACTAGAGAGGTATTCTCTAGGACCTCTCAGAAGATATGATTCGAAAAGCATGGCCATGCATGACACGGTTAAGTGTTAACCGAGGCGGCTGACTAAGAGTTATTCAGATGAATCACTTATTTCGGATCGAGATGAGAGTTGAGCTATTTTAAGGATGGTGATTATTCGCCTATAGCTTAACAAGATGTATCATGAGGCAAAGGGGACTTAGATGAAAGTCGCATTAGAAGGTATGTCTTCATGACTCTTTTTAGTTGGGAGTCAGCATGTTCTGCTAGGAGCCGCTACCGAATGATCGATTACGAGTGAGACTCGAATAATGTCCGAGTCACCATGAGCCTGTCGGGTCATAGAATTAAGAGCGAGAGCAAGTTTGGGTTAGACCCGAACCAGAAATCTATTTGGGTTGGATCTAGATCAGACACGGACTAAGTCAGTGAGTTGGCCTCGTAGTGGCTAATATAGGCCTTTTAGTGAATAGACCACAAGTGCGTGGAGACCACTTTCACTCCCTATATATACTGGGAACAGATACCCAAGGGGAAGGTTAGGTCATTCCATACGTTGGAAACCCTAGCTCTAGTCTAGTTCAGTCCAGCCGCCATACTAGACCTAGCAGTCCACCGCTAGTGCTCCTCCTCGTACGTGTGTATACTAGCGGAGGTGTTGTACGCTCGACACTTCGATGATCGTGGATCAGATCTAATCGTGAGGACTAGACTGCATCAAGTGACGTGCTTCATTAATTCTGCAACCGTGCGTCTAGTGGTAAATCTCGTGGCCTGTCACCTGAGCTAGATCTTGGATGTACCGCATAGGGAAAAAGTTTTGTTTTATCTCTATGTGTCCCAACAATGGAATCAGAGTGATAACTTCTGGTTTTAGGCTCGAGATAGTGCACATGTGATATGTGGTTGGCGTTAGATTGTTTCTAATTGCTCTTTTGGTGGTCGATTTATGAGATATATCAGTTTTGTATGAGGTTGATTGGATCAAATATACTCGGGGAAATGGATGATCTAGTTTCCTTGATCATACTGTTGAGGTCATGGAACAACATACCCCTACCGGTCGGCTTCCACCATCGGGGTAGACTGTAACACGTAAATCCAGATGTGGTGATCAAAGATTAAAGAGTTTGATCGAATCGGAGTACAGATCGGATTTGGGTAAAATTGTTTTATCCGATACATCCATGTTTAGAATGAGACCGCTGGCTTCGCCCTGTCGTAGCACCTTAGATGTCGTTGCGAGTTTCAATCGCTAGTATATATCGTATCTATGCATAACTTGTTTTTGCAGGATGATATTGTGAATGGTATGGCTTATGTGGATGTGATGTGTGTAATCCATACGTGATCTGTGTATCACGGTTTTTGTCAGCCGCCTGGAGCCTAGGTGCTGTCATTTTATTGTATAACGACCTACGTGTCAAATTCTCTATGTAATTTACTTTACTAGCTAGTGTAGCTATTTGGAGAACCCGGATGGCATGCAAGTCAATGTACAAGTCAGCTACATGGCGTAAGGCAACACGTGACAAGAGTTAGCATGACTTGAATTACAAGCTTTGTGGAGATGGAGATCGCCATGAAGAGAGCCATACCATTTCACATTATAATTGCTTTATTTGTGTTATTGTTATGTCTCTATTTTACCTCTATTAGATAGTTGGTAGAAAGTAATCCCTCAAAGAAGGTCTAGTTGGTTTCCCAACAAGTGCTGCACAATCACAAGTCGGACATTTTTTGTAGTGGGCTCGTAAAATTGAGGTGCTATCAGTTATTTACGACTAGGTGGGTTCGAGTCGGACTCTTATAGTGGAAGCACTCGGTAATCTAGATGAGTCTATCACAATGATTGTGGGGATCGGAGAAAAGTCGGACGGGATCCGGGGCATGTGATGCCACCCAACTAAAAGGAGTCGTATGAGATGCGATTGACAAGGAGTTGTCCACCTAGATCACTTCACGACTAGTGGTGATGCTAAAGCTCACTAGTCGGCTTGCTTATTTAGGATCCTGAATCACTTAGTAACCATCAGAGGGATGTTGGTTCTAGTGGGAGCATAAGTATTAAAATGTTTAATATGCTTGCTATTTTATGGATACATGTCTTAAGTGTTTTTCATATTTTTCTGTTGTAGATAAATGGCACCTAGTAGTCTCCCTCAGATTTCTAGTTTTGCGTTGAGAGTTATCCTAGAGAAAGATCAATGGAACTAATTTCCCCAACTAGTATCATAATCTGAGAATCGTTCTCAAACAAGAGAAGAGGGACCATGTCCTAGACAACCCACTTCTAGATGAACCGAATGAGAATGCAACTGTCACTGCCACCAATGCCTACCGTAGGACTCGTGATGAGTCCATGGAAATTAGCTGTCTTATGCTTGCTTACATGGAACCGGACCTGCAGTAGCAGTTCGAAAGTGTTGAGGCCTACGATATGATCAAAAGCTTCAAAGGTATGTTCTAGGCTCAAGCACAGACCAAGAGGTATGATGTATCTCAAGCTTTGCTAAGTTGTAAGCTTATGGATGGCGATCCAATGAGTCCGCACGTGATCAAGATGGTTTGTTACATGCAGTCTCTAGAAAGGCTGGGCTACCCCATTAGCAAAGTGTTTGCTATGGACATAATTATGTACTCTCTTCCTATTGCGTATGGTCAGTTCATATCGAACTACCACATGCATGGTATGGATAAGAAGCTCACCGAATTACATGGGATGCTCAAGCAGGCTGAGGTGGATCTCAAGAAAGTAGCTAGTTAAGTGTTGATGGTGTAAAATAAGGCTAAGTTCAAGAAGAGTTATTAGACTAAGAAGAAGTAGGAAATGTCGGGAGGCAAGGCTGAAGACCTGGTCCAAAGCTCTTCCTCCGGGACTAAGCCATCTCCTGCAGGTGGATCCACCTGCTTCTATTGTAAGGCGGATGGCCACTAGAAGAGGAATTGTAGCAAGTATTTGGCTGACAAATACAAGAGTGGAGGCATGACTTCCGGCTCAAGTATGCTTGTTTGCAATGTTATGGACATTTATCTTGCTGATACACCTAATAGTTATTAGGTATATGATACCGGATTAGTTATTCACATATGAAACTCATTGCAAGGACTAGTAATAACTAGGAGCGTGGTGAGAGGCGAGGTTGACATTCGAGTTGGCAACAAGGTGAGAGTTGCTGTGTTGGAAGTCAGTACAATGCAACTTCATTTACCTTCCGGATTCTAAATAGAGCTGATTAATTGCTATTATGTTCTAGTGCTTAGTCGAAACATTATTTTTGCCTCACGATTGATGAGACAAGGCTATGAGTCGAATATTAAGAATAATGATTGTTCTTTGTATTTGAATGATATGTTTCATGGCTTTGCACCCATCTAGGATGGGTTATTTATTTTGAATCTTGATGGTGAGTTGGTCTATAACATGAATGTGAAAAAGGTTGAAACCAAATGATCTGAATATGACTTACTTTTGGCACTATCAGCTTGATCACATAAGTTTTGAACACATGAAGAAGCTCCATGATGATGGACTCCTAACTTCGTTCGACTTGGAGTCATTTGAGACATGTGAATCCTGCCTGCTCGGCAAGATGACCAAGACACCTTTTGCAAAGTGTTCTGAAAGAGCATCCAACTTATTAGGACTAGTACATAGTGATGTATGTGGCCCGATGAACAGGACATCCAAAGGTGGTTATGTGTACTTCATTACCTTCACTGATGTTTTGAGTAGGTATGGATATATCTACTTGATGAAACATAAGTTGGAATCCTTTGAAAAGTTCAAGGAATTTGATAATGAGGTACACAATCAACTCGGAAAGAAAATAAAGTTTCTTTGGTTGGACCAAGGAGGCGAGTACATGAGCCATGAGTTTGATGACCATCTAAAGAGTTCTGGAATAGTTCCCCAGCTCACTCCTCCGGGAACGCCACAGAGAAACGGTGTGTCAGAAAGGAGGAATTAGACCTTGTTGCACATGGTACAATTAATGATGAGTCAGACATATCTGCCTTTATCATTTTGGGGTTATTATGTAGAAACTAGAGCGTTCACACTAAACAGAGTACCATCAAAGTCAGTAGAGAAGACACCGCATGAGATGTCTACTAGCAAGAAGCCGAGTCTATCTTTTCTTAAGATTTGGGGTTGTGAAGCATTTTTCAAGCGACTTTAGTTGGAAAAGCTCACAACCAAGTCAGATAAGTGTATTTTCGTGGGATATCCAAGGGAAACCTTGGGTTACTACTTCTACAACCGAGAAGAGGGAAAAGTGTTTGTCGCTCGAAACGGTGTCTTCCTTGAGAAAGGGTTTCTTAATCGGGGAGTCAGTGGGAGCATGGTGCAGCTCGAAGAAATTCGAGAGGAACCAACTAGTAGCTAGTCGGCAAAAGCCTTGGAGGTTGAGCCGATCATGGTAGCTGAGCCGGCAGCTGCATCGACACTATGAAGATCATCTAGATTGGAAAGTGTTCGTGATGTGTTACTATTTTGTGATCGTGGTAGCGAGTCGGCAAAAACCTTGGACAGTGATGAGACGGAAAATTATTCGGAAGCAATGGTGGGATCCAAGTCCGAGTCACGGCTTGGAGACATGAGATCCGAGTTAAAGTCCATGGATGAAAATCAAGTCTGGAACTTGGTTGATCTGCCAGATGGTGCAAGGCCTGTCGAGTGCAAATGGGTCTTTAAGAATAAAACTGATGTGGATGGAAATATTTCTATCTATAAAGCATGGCTTGTCGTGATGGGGTTCCGACAGGTTCAAGGAGTTGACTACGATGAGACTTTCTCACCCGTAGCGGTGCTTAAGTTAGTTCGGATCATGTTAGCTATAGCAGCCTATTTCGACTATGAGATATGGCAGATGGATGTCAAGATGTCTTTCCTTAATGCAAATTTAACCGAGGACGTGTATATGATACAGCCCGAGGGTTTTTTCAATCCGCTAATGCTGACAAGGTATGCAAGCTTGAGAAATCCATTTATGGGTTGAAGCAAGCATCTCAGAGATGGAATATTCTCTTTGACGAGGTAGTCAAATCATTTGAGTTCATCAAGAGTGATCATGATTCTTGTTTATACAATAAGTTTAGTGGGAGCAAAGTAAACTTTCTGATCTTATATGTGGATGACATATTACTGATTGGAAATGATGTCCAGATGTTGGAAGAAACCAATAAATCATTGGAAAAGAGTTTTTCAATTAAGGACTTGGGTGAGGCAACTTACATACTAGGAATCCGGATCTATTGAGATAGATCAAGGCGAATCATTGGATTGATCCAGAGTTCATATTTGGACAAAGTGTTGAAGAAGTTCAACATCGAATCGTCTAATAAGGGGTTCCTACCAATGTCCCATGGTGTAAAACTTAGCAAGACTCAGTGTCCTACAACTGATGAGCGAAGTCGGATGAGTGCGATTCCGCATGCTTCAACAGTCGGATCCATCATGTACGCTATGATTTGTACAAGGCCGGATGTTTCCTATGCTCTAAGTATTGTGAGCAGATACCAGGCTGACCCTGGAGAAATCCACTAGGCAGCAGCTAAAAATATCCTTAAGTACTTGAGAAGGACTAAGGATATGTTCTTAGTTTATGGAGGTGAGGATGAACTAAGTATAAAGGGTTACACGATTGCGAGTTATCTTACTGACTCGGATGGTTCTTGTTCGCAATCTAGATATGTGTTTGTTATAAACGGAGGAGCTATGAGCTGGAAGCGTTCCAAGCAAGAGTATGTGTCTGCGTCTATGATAGAGGCTGAGTATATTGCCGCCTCGGAGGCGTTAAAGGAAGCCGTTTGGATGAGGAACTTCCTCAGGGATCTTGGTGTGGTTCAGGGCTCGTACAATCCATTAGAAGTGTATTGTGACAACAATGGTGAGATTGCAAAAGCCAAGTAACCTTGACAACACCAGAAGAACAAACATATACTCATGCGGTACCACCTAATTCGCCAGTTTGTGGATCAAGGTGATATCAACTTATGCATGGTACACACGGATGCAAATATTGTGAATCCGTTGATAAAGTCGCTACCACCGCCGAAGCATGAGGCGCACCTAAGAGCTATGGGCATTAGATGCCTAGACTGATGGGGTTCGTTGCATAGAAAACAAAAAAATTCCTACGGTTGCAACTGCCAAGATCGAATCTTGGCGATACTTGTAGCAGTTTCAGATGGACTCACTCTTGAAGACCGTAAAGCAGGATAACATTCCCGCAAACAAACATGGTTGTTGTAGACTGTACACGACCATCTGGAAGGACACGATGATAACGCCACAAGTGTAGCGCCTTCGTAATTGGTCACACATACAATGTGCCTATGACTTCCGTCCCTCGCCCTAGCTCGGCAGCGGAAGTAAGGGATCCTCAGGAACCCCACCAACACTATGACATGGTGGTGGAGAAGATCTTGAGCAGGGGTTCACCTAAGCGCCATACTCGTGATATTGCACAACCTAGAAATGTGGAGAAGATGCCAACCAAAGGGCATATGAGAGAAGTGAGAATGAGTGAGACGAGAGGGGGAGGAGGGGGCCTTTTATAGGTGAGGCATGTCAGCCCCAAGGGGCATAGCGCACCAGGCATGGTGGTGTCCCCACCTCTCCCCCATTTACGTGGGTGGACACTCCACTCACATACATTTATCTCCACTCATCTCCCATTCAATTTCCACTCAAGAAATCAAAGGTCTTTCATTAAAGCACTTTCATTCACTTGGTTTAATGGCACTCAATTTAATGAACACTTCATTTAATGAACACAATAACAATTGAATCCCCGGTAATATTTCGATACACCAAAACTACTCCGGTAGATTTATTAGAACAATTCCTGCGATGTCCAGTATTTTCTCCCGTGTCCCCTATCCACTCAAATGCGTCGACTACCCTTACGTGTGTCTCCCTACGGGCTCACGAGATGAGTGGACATGATCGAGACAATATCTAATCAATAATCATTAGCGGGACCTAGAGATCCATAATGACTCCCACCAGCTCAAACGATAAACTAGTGATCGCGTGAACCTTTATTAGCAGTAACCAATTGCTTTTGCATCGCGATATTTTACTTGTGTGATATCCGATCATTCGGTATGATACATACCTAGTTCGATCCCGTTACAGACAAGTACTCTTTTCTTGTTCCCGTGATATAACATTCTTAGTGATCGTTATCACTTGCTTGCAAGCTATGTTAATGTGATATCACCAAGAGGGCCCTGAGTATATCTCTCCATCATTAGAATGGGCAAATCCCACTCTTGATCCACGAGCCTCAACTGACACTTTCCAAGTATCCGATGACACCTTTATAATCACCCTGTTATGGTGTGAGGTTTGACATAATCAAAATACTCAACCCGAGTTTGCGATTGATGTGATCTCATGGTCCAAGGATTATAGTTACTTCAAATGGCATTATAGCAATGTAAACATAATGGCATGATCGTTTTACTATACTTTGGGAGAATGTTCATCACGTCATTCCACCAATATTGTGACCTCGTTATTAACAATGTCCAATGTCATGATCAGGAAACCTTGATGATCTGTTAATCAATAAGCTAGTGTAATGAGATGCATTACTAGGAACCTTTTCTTTGTTTATTTAATACAAATGTATTAACGTTTCTAGTTAACACAATTATAGCATGAGAAAAAAACATTTATCATAAACATGGAATAAGATGATAACCATTTTATTATTGCCTGTTGGGCATATTCCTTTCAGTCTCCCACTTGCACTAGTGTCAATAATCTAGTTTGAAAAACTTGCGCATTCAACACCTTTGGCTTTCTGGTGTTGTATATACGTGTTTGCTAGTGGTAAACATAATCTCCAGGTCTGACGCTTTCAGGTCCGTGTATTTTTGGATGTCTTTGTGTCTCTATGCATCACTCATTCCCAAATGAGATGGCATTGCATAAATCTGGTGTTTTGGTGAGACCTTAGTTCCTTGGGGTTTTAAAACATGACGATACAATTTCCATACAATATATCTTCATAGTACTAGCCCATTGCGAACCACACCTAGTTCCTTTGCTGCTACTATAGCAGTCTTATACTTATCCTTTCGTTGTAGTATCTTTCACAATACTTAATCTTTTGGAACTTCATCCAAATATATCATGGAACTTTCTTCCATCAAACTGTGCCATCTTAATCTATAGCCTAAATTGAGACAAACTTAGTTTGTATCTTGTGACAAAAGTAGTATCAATGTAACACTTTACAATGAACTATCTGTATAGTGTCAATGTAACACTTTACAATGAACTATATGTCACTTCTACATATAGAATATATTCTTAGTTCTTCCAAAGATCATAAGGATATCCTTTACTATTGTCAAATGATCATCTTATGACTCACCCTGGTATATGCTTCTAACATTTAGAGCATAGGAAATATCTAGATATGTAAATATCACGGTATGATTGATTAAGATATTCATGTGATTTTAGTCACCAAGTGTCAAAAAACTTGAATCTCGTTTATCAATATATTAATGTGATTTTACTCACTAAGTGTCAAAACTCTTGAGGTTCACTCGCCAAGTGTCAATACACTTTAATCTTGCTTCAACCTTTTCCATGTGGTAAGAACCTTTCTTGTTATTTCCATATTGAATGCATTCAATATTTCATCTATGTACATTCGGCATAACAATATTACTGTCTCATTCTATCCAAATAGACTTTGATGCCAAATATTATGTTTTTTTCAAATCTTTCATTTGAATCTAATTTTAATGAAATCCTTAACTCGTGTCAATAAAAGATACATCATTTCCAATCAACAATATGTCTTATACACAACGTATTAGAATTATGTCTCAGTGCTCCCACTTAATTTCTTGCAAGTGCAAGCATCTTCATCGTCTCTAATGAAATTAAAAAATTTAACATTTTCATGACGGTGAAGATTCCAACTCCGCTATGCTTACTTCAACTATTGAAGTTTGCATGGCCTTTTAGAATCCTTTGATTTAACAAACCCTTCAGATTGTGTCAAGTACACGTCCTCGGTAACCATTAGTTTACAATAACGTTGTTTTGTTTGTTCAACTAGAATATACAACAATTGACATATGTAGTGGTTGCTACACTAATCTGTCCAGACTAAATATCACTACGAAAGATTGAATCTTTTCATATTCAACTCCTTGAACATTGCTGTAAACTCTTTACTGACATGTCGACTATTTCAAAGATGTGAAACATGCATTTTTGTTTCTTTATAGATCCAAATATGATTGATGGGCTCTATTCCTTTTTGAGAGTCTTCCAAGTTTAGTAACTTGGTTTCTCGTGTATGGAACTATCACGGATTTTATAGCTTCAAGCCATTTGACGTAGTCAGGGATTATCATTGCTTCTTTGCGTGTAGTTGGTTCATCATTGTCAAACAATAACGATTTAAACTCAAATCTTAGTATTTGATTGTTTTACCCGACCTACGCGGTTTAATAGGAACTTAGATCTCTGTGACTACAACCTTTGAGGCATGGGAGCCATGAGTATTATGGCTGCCTCCGGGACACTTTTCGGCACTGCGCAACTCTGCACATATAGCTAAAGTTCAATAACCTTATCAAAGTTCTATTGTCTTCTCACTCAACTTTTTGCGAAAAATTCCTTCTCAAGAAACTTGACGTTCTAAGCGACAAACAGTTTTATCTTCCATGTTATGGAGGAATACACAAAATTTCTTTGGGATAACCTACAAGGATGTGATTATCTGACTTTGGTTGTAAACATTTTACTTATGCCTAAGATACCAATTTTTAAGAAAAGACAAATTGGGTTTTACCCCAATCCATAACTCATATGGTGTCATTTCAACGGATCGATGGAGCTCTTTTTAGTGTAAAAGAGGTAGTCACTAAAGCTTAATCTTCAAAATATAATGGAAATTTTATAAATAACACTGTTGATCCTACCATGTCAAACAAGGTTTTATTACATCTCTCGAATACTCCATACTCTTATGGTTTATCGGGAAACATAAATCCATAGAATGATTCCTTAAATTATATGTGTTATTTCTAAACTTGTAACTCAAATATTCTCCTTTAGGATTCAATCATAAATTCTTTATTTTCTCATTACAATGATTTTCCACTTCATCTTGAAATCATTTGAAAATTTTCAAATGTTTCATACTTCTACAGATTAAGTAAATATACATATATTCACTCAAATATTTGGTTAAAATATATGAAGTTTGAATGATCCACCACATACAGCTACACATAATGGACTATATGCGCCAATATGCAAAATGTCCAATAAGCACATAATGGACTATATGCATCAATATGCACAATGTCCAATAAGGTAGTCGTTCGTTCCTGTTTGGCCTATGAACGAAATTTTAATCATTTCCAGGAAATTCTCACTAGCGTCAATTGATTCAAAAATCAAAAGGACTCCAAAAATCCATCAACATGGAGTTTCTTCATGTTTTCTTTCCAATATGATTTAAACTTGAGTGTTATTCATAAGTGATCTTCTAATAATTCGTCTTACAACACTTTAGCATTAGTGTTTATGGACATGATTTATCCAACTAGATTTGTAAGAGTTCATCCATCTTCAATGGAATAGGAATACGATAATTATTTGAACAATTCTCATAATACCGGAACATAATAATAATTTTTAAAAACAAATTTTGAAGGCAAGATTTTTATGTCAACGAGAAACACAATAACACTTTATTTGTTTTCGATGAACATCATCACATATTCTCTTGCTAGTTACTTAGGCCATTGCAGTTCATGATTGTGTTGCTCTATGTGACATTTCACACCAACTAATTCGGTATCCAATACCCAAGAACCACATTTTTAACAAGAAAAAAATACACCCATAACACATGTATATCATTTATACACCTAAGCTAGACATTTTCAGTCTTTTCTTTTCCGTCAAATATTTTTCTAGATTCTCTTTCAGCATTTCCTTTTCCTTTTTAAAAGAATCTATCAATAAATAGTGGCACCATACACATGACACAAAGTCCAACGCTTGTTAGTAAAATACTAATATCATTGGACTTGCACTGTGGATGTAGATCACCATCATCAAATGTTTGGCGCTCTTCCAAATTTCATTCCTTTTAGTGATATTTTTAATGTAATAAACATTTTACCTACATATTCTATCCATCCTTATCATGAAAATTTTCATGATCAAGCTACTGTAGTTCATAAGTACGAATCACGAATATAATATTAATTCCCAAAACATTTTGGGTGATCAGGACGCCTACCGTCTCCAACCTTTGCAAATTATCATACAATATGAAAATATATATAAAATTATACTCTATCATATTCCAACCAACACATTGTTTCATATATCACAATATCTTCTACACATGATGGTTTCCAAAACAATTTTCAGCTCCTAGATAATGTTGATATTAAAACACATTTTCAATATAAAAAATCATGGACACACTAAAATTTGTTACTCTTGATTCAATTTTATTTATTGAATTTCACGGACTAAGTGAGGTTTTGGTGAAAGTTTGCAATAGTACTATAAAACGCTCATAAAACAATACGATACCGGTTCGTAAAGTAAAAATCTAGAATTCTATAGTTCTATTATCTCAACCATAGCTAAATAGAAGGTAGTAAATGAATGCCACTAACTACAATGAGCTATGCAAATTCACTTTGATTTAGTTTATGATAAATTGAGATCAGATTAATCCAAATTACTAAATTAACTACCACTCAAAATAACATTCCTCGAGTCGTTTTGGTGATTACACGAACCAAATTCACTACACCATATCCGATCATCACGTGAGGTGGTGCAGCTCCAATGGAGAGCATCATATGGACATCATATCATTCATAAGACTTGTGCTTTACCTTTCGGTTCATGTTATGAGGCCCTGTCTATACATGTTAGGATCGCCAAGTAAGAACCTTTGTACTCCCGTGTGTAAAACTGTCTTACACCCGTTTTATGCGAAAGTAGAGTCTATCACACCCGGTCATCACGTGGTGCTTCGATACGACGAACTTCATTAACGGTGCATACAAAGAACATATTATTATCTTAATATTTTGTGAGACAGATCAACTTAAAATGCTAATGCCAAGTTCTAAGCTAGACATAAGCAAACTAAGATGCAAACAAACATCATATGTATAAGTGATATCATATGGTTCTTGCACTTGATCACTATCTTGTGCATCATGCTATGATATCTATCATTCCATTTTTGTAACGCCAAGATCTATGGCACTCCCACTTACTTTGTTAATTATCGAGAGTATCCTACCATACTAAAATTATAATATTTACGATATCATGTCACATGCCTAACAAAAATAAAATTAGACACTTCTAATTTATCTTTTGTATATTTTACGTGGCTTTGGGCTTTCGAAGATAGAATAAATCTTACCTACGAACATGGAACCACAACAATGATATTCAAATTATTAGCAACCCATTGTATATTAGATATCAACTGTAGTAAGAGAGACAGACACTCGCCAACCGCTTATATAAAACTAGTTGCATGTCAAGCATGGAACAAGTCTCATGTGCGAGGACATGTAAAGTTAGTCTGGGCCGCTTCATCCCACTATGCCGCTAATATCCAAAATACATGAAAGGATTCCATAATATGATCATCAGTGCCCACATATTCATATGTATTCTAACCGTACAAAGCATCTATGTATAAACCTGTCTCTGATACCACTGATAGGGTTCGTTGCACATAAAACAATTATTTTCTACAATTGCAACTACCAAGATCGAATCTAGGCGATACTTGTAACGGTTTCAGATGAACTCACCCTCGAAGATAGTAAAGCGGGATAACGTTCCCGCAAACAAACGCGGCTATTGTAGAGTGTACATGACCATACTCAAGGACATGATGACGAAGCCACAAGTGCAGCACCTCCATAATCGGTCACACATATGATGTGCCGATGACTTTCGTCCCTCGCTACAGCTCGGCAGCAGAAGTAGGGGATCCTCGGAACTCTGCCAACACTACGACATGGTGGTGATGGTAGTGGAGAATATCTTGAGCAGGGCTTTTCCTAAGTGCCATACTTGTCGTGGTTTTGTCGACAAGTACACCATATGGGTATCCCAACGATGAGTTTAGAGACGTGGGATAAGACGGAGAGCGTCCGGGATGGCCTGACACAGTTTACCTAGGTTCAGATCTCATGATTATGGCGAGATCCTACTCCTGGTATAAATTACTATAATGGCAATACGCCGAGTTACAGAGATTGTGGGGTTCGCTATATGCGAGTAGTGCTATGCACTTGTCTATGTGATTGTGTCTACCCTAATGGCTCCCATAGGCCGGCTTATAAGGATGCCTGGGCTAAGGGTTACAAGGAGAGTCATAGCCGTATACGGTTACAGAGTCCTAGACTAATACAGAAACTATTCTCTTGTCCTCTAAGGCGTCGACTTCCATCTTAGGCGGTGGCACATCGCCTTCCATCTCCAGGATGGACCTCCGTCTTGTCTATCAACGACTGGGCCGCCCAGTTATGCCATAGGCCTAACCACCAACTGTGGGCCACCCGAGCTTGTCGGTATGAGACTATGCCATAGGTATACTTATTTTTTGTATCCACAACAGTAGCCCCCAGAGTTCTTCAAGATCCTCATGTTCATCCATCTAGCTTTGAGTGTAAGTATCACATTGTCTTCAATTTGTAGGCGGGCTTCGCAAAGGATCTTGTAGAGCTCCCAAATCATATTCCCATCCGGCTAAGCCTAGCTAGATAGTTGCATGTATGCTTCTACGAACGAATCCAAGGCGGAGAACTCTCTAACGAATCATTAGTGATTCTTCCAAGTTCTAGGAACGTCTTCAATATCATCATCCATGCGGGATGGTATGTAAGCCGGAAAAAATCATGGCAACTGGGCTAAGGTCATAAATGCTGCCAAATTGCCGACTTAGATCGTGCAAAGTCACAAACGTTGGAGCTTGCCCAGTTAAGGTCTTAGAGCATCTCATGTCACAGAGGTGTAGGCTGATGATCCGTGTAGCCCAGGAAATTTCCGTGAAGGCAAAGTCGATGTCAAGCCTCCGGGTTTCGCTAGCTGGATTATTCACCATCTTGAATGTTTTATTGACATAACATAACCATATGTAGCCCCCGAGCATTGAGTCAGCTTCATCGAAGGCGACTTGATGCTCAAAAGGACATGCATCAGTATATATCAAATGATTGTAGCCCCCGAGCGCCAAGTCGGAGTGTCAAAAGAAATTCGCCCTGGTGATCTCAGAGTAGCTTCAGCAAAAAATGTGATAGTTTAGCCCCCGAGCGTCAAGTTGGAAATTATGTCGACTTGACGCTCTAGAGAGAACTTCACAAAAAATTAGCATTGGTGTAGCCCCTAAGTGTTAGGGTGGAATTCACTTGAATTGTCCGGCTTGATGCTCAATGAGAACTTCATCATATCTTGGAGATCAATGCACTATAGCCTTCGAGGATTGTTCAGGCTTGGATGCAAGGCGGGACAAAACTATTAAGTTAGAGATATCAAGCCCCCAAGCATCAAGTCGTCTTCCTCAAAGGAGGCTCAAGTCTTGGTCAACAACTGCGATTGCAGCCCCCGGGTGTCGAGTCCAATGCAAAGCTGGCTCAAAAACACCTTAATCCGAGGACCACTAGAACATCCAGGGGTCATGTACCTGAGATATAAACATAAAAATACAAATGTATTAAATTGTTCCTTTAATCGTGTCCAACAAACAATGTAAGGCGGAACAAAATAGGCCTTTGAACAAATGCTCTAAAGCTGAAACAATGCAGCAGTTGAACACATAAGACTGTCAAGGCAGAAAAAACTCGACTAACTTGAATTGTTTATATAAAATTTTGTTTAAGCAAGTTCTGGATTATCCATTCTTTCGGTCTTATATGCTTGACTTTTCGTGAGACGGCTAAACTTTAAGCACATAACATCTGCTGAGGCGATAACACTTAATAGCGAGACAATCCGGAACCTCAGAAACAAACGTCGGCTTTAAATGCTGAAATATCACTACTCTGAAATTCACATATAAAACAACAGAAAACGTGTAGCTAGAAAACATAAGCTAACGCCTAAAGACGTTTTTTTTTGCATGGCACTGGGGCCTTAAACGGTCAAAACCAGTTAAAATTTATACTCACGAGCGCAAGGCAAATCATGGAAAAGGTATGATCAAAACGAAAGCGGTAAAAGACTCAGCTGTTCAATAAGATTTTTACGTGTTAATATAATTACATGAAAATATGCGGTGCAAGTTATAAACATTTGCATGTGTACAAAGAAGGCGACGAGCTAAACATCACAGCCATGCATGCTCATGGATTCGTGAGTAGGCACACGTAATGAGTGTTCTATTTTAACAGGCATCACATGTACTATTCGTGACTAGCTAGCTGCAGGTATGTACTGGCTACAACTCAATGTACAAAGTACATGGTTCACCACGCCTTGCGGATCGGTCAAGACTCTGGAACGAGTCGGCGCGCGGCGCGATGGATCAGCGGAGCATCACAGCAAATAAGGATTACAAGATTCAACTAATGACGTGCTTATCTCCCGTGCCACAAGAATCAGAACTGCTGCCGCACGCGTTGCTCCGTTCCCTGAAGTCCTACCTCCTGCCTATAAATATCAGCTAGCATAATAGCATGAAGGAGGCCGATCAAAAACAACACAGACCCCAGACCCACGATCACACCCGGTCGGCGGCTAGCACGCGGAAGGAGACGTTGCACGCAGCTGGAAGGGAAGAAAGTTCGCGTCCAGGAGCAAGCTGATCATTTCCACAACTATTCATTCAATCTCCTTTCACCACATTCATCCATCCACACACAAGGAACCCAAAACACCATACACATACGCACGCAGGTCAGAGCAAGGAAGAGTGACGCCATAGAGGAGAAGTCGATTGTCCTTAATGGTGAGTATATGGGTTGAATCTCTCTCTCTCATCCTCCCATTCTCTCTCTCTCTAGCATAGCATGGGCACATGCACATCGTCGAGCGACGCCCGAAGTCGCGCGTCGGGGCTGCCGGTGTGCAACCCGTCGCCCTCTCCGCCTCCGCGAACCATGGTGTGATGAAGACGGAGGCGTGACGCTGCCGGCAAGCAGCCCGGTCACCCAAAGAATGACAGCGTCGACGCCACCTACACCACACCACCACGAGCCGCGCCCAAGACGTCGGCCTCACGGGTACGCGGCGGCCAGCGTCAAGACCGGCGTGCAGCTCGGCGCCCTCTCGCTGACACCCAAGATGGCGACATCGGGGAAGCCGGCGTGCAGCCCGGCGCCTTCTCCAGGACACCCCGAGACGGCGACATCGGGACTGCCGGCGTGCAACCCGGCGCTCTCTCCACGGCGCCGAAGACGGCGGCGTTGGGCTACCGGCGTGCAGCCCGGCACTCTCTCTCTCCACGGCACCGAAGACGGCGGCGTTGGGCTGCCGGCGTGCAGCTCGGCAATCGCTCTCTCCACGGCGCCGAAGACGGCAGCGTTGGGCTGCCGGCGTGCAGCTCGGCAATCGCTCTCTCCACGGCGCCGAAGACGGCGGCATTGGGCTGCCGGCGTGCAGCTCGGATCTCTATCTCCATGACGTCGAAGACGGAGGCGGTGAGCTGCCAGTGCAGCCCGGCGATCTCCATCCATGGCGCTCTCACGCAGCGGTGCCATGTCGGGGCTGCTGGCGTGCAGCCCGGCGCCCTCTCCACGATGCCCAAGATGGCGATGCCGGGGCAGCCGGCATGCAGCGGCGCCAAGATGGTGACGTCGGGGCTGTCGGCGTGCAGCCCAGCGTCTTCTCTATAACACCCAATACAGAGACGTCGGGGCCGCCGGTGTGATGCCCGATGCCCTCTCTACGATGGCGGCGGCGTCGGGGCAGCCAGCGTTCAAGGGCGCCACCCCTACCTCCATAAACCGACGGCGCCGAAGACAACGACCGAGACGGGGTTGTAGGCCTGTACCACCAAGCAGCCGTAAACCTCGCCAACGACGAGGTCCCGTAGGCCATGGGAATGTCGGCGTGTGGCCCCTCTTCAGCCTCACGTCCAGGCGGTGCCATAAGGCGACATCGGCAACGAGGCGACCGGCACATAGTCCGGTGCCATCTCCGCCATGCACGACGCCGAAGGGGACGGACGGCGAGGAGGCTGGAGTGTTTTGGCGACCATGCTAACACACCAAGACGCTGCGGGTAGAGCCGTGTGATTCATGCATGGAAGCAGGATGGTGCTACGTACCTGTGACGGAGCTGACTCAAGGTGTGATTATCTGCGTACAAGGAATAATAAAAAAGGCAAAATATATTACGTGTATGCATACTCCAATGCTTACGTACTATGTAGCTCGAGCACACGGCGGGCTAGAGATATTTGAGGGTGCAACCACCGGTAGAAAGAAGGCCTTTGATCCAGCGTCCAAATTCCATTGGTCCCGGTTCGTTTCTGTAATCGGGACCAATGTCAGGCACCGGTCCCGAGGTTCATGCCGCCAGGGCATTGGTCCCGGTTCATCTGTGAGCATTGGTCCCGGTTTGTGGCACGAACCGGGACCAATGCCCCCGCGATGCACACGTGGCGCTCTGCGGGCATTGGTCCCGGTTCATGCCACCAACCGGGACCAAAAACCTCGCAACGGTCAGCAGTACAGGACAATTAATGTAAATTAATTCGGGGCAGAAATTAATTCGAGACAGAAATTAATTCGAGGTAGAAATTGAATTGATCACTATTTTTAAACAAATCTTTACCGAATTAATCGAGACAAAAGGTCTAAATTGAGACATTTTATTATTCAACCACAAATTTTTCCATACAAATAAAGATGCGACTTTATAAATTTCTAGTTGAGAATACTTCCGCTGCCGCTGTCCTCCGAGCCGTTGTTCTCCGTGCCGCCGGCTTCCTCGTCGTCATCGGACGAAATCTCCACGATTTCGGTGTTGTTCGGGAGACGGAGCTCGTCTGCGCGCATAGCGGCGGCAATGGCGGTCTAGATGGTCCGTCCAGGGACGGAACAGAACATCTCCCGCCCTTCTTGGTTGCGGCGATCCGGATGCACCAGGCGCCCGTCCACGAAACGGTTGCCAAGTTTGGCCTTTCGCTCCTTCTTGAATAGCCGGGGAAAATACTCGCTGGCCGCCGCGTACAGGGGCAACGCCCTAATGCACGCGGGCAATTGGCGGCGACGCTCCGCGATGACGTACTCCATCTCGTATCCGTGGGGGTTGAGGAGCGGAGCCACCGGCACACCCCCCTCGCTGATGCGAAATCTGGCGGGAAGGGTCGCGCGCGGCGGCGCGAGGATGCCGTAGATCGCAAACTACGCCGCCTCGTAGTGGTTGAGCGTGGGCACCTCCATGACGGCGCAGTGGAGATTGGAGAGGGAGGGGAGGCGAGACGACGGCGCGGTGGAGAGGTGATTGCTAAAGTGGTGGGGTGGAGAGGGACTGCAGAGAGGCAGAGGCGATGGCGAAAGCGAGCGCTGTGGCCTCATATTTATGCACGGGGACGACGAAGTGATGGGGGCATTGGTCCCGGTTATTGCCACGAACCGGGACCAAAGACCCTCCCGCACAACACGTGGCGGCCCAACAGCGCGCCCCCCACCGAGGTCATTGGTCCCGGGTCGTGCCATTAACCGGGACCAATGACCTGGGTGGGGTGCGAGCTGCTGGGCCGCCATGTGTCGCGCGGGAGGGGCTTTGGTCCCGGTTCGTGGCAATAACCCTTCGCCGCCACCTCACCATTCTCCAGCGCAACCGTCGTCTTCGCCGCCTCACCACTCAGCACAACCGTCTCCATCGCCGCCTCAGCCCTCTCCACCGCCGCCTCAGCCGTCTCCGTCCCTGAGCCTCAGAGACAAAAGTGGAAGTATACTAAGGGGGGCAACACCACCAGCAGCAGCAAGAGCACATTCCGATCACCGAAACGTAAGCAATCGCCCCTCCCAAGAGTACCTCATCAGAATATGAAGAAGCTACCTTGCGAGAAGACAGATGAGGAAACTTATGCGGCCGCAGCTGCCTATTATGAAAAGTGGAAGATTGACATGGCTAACAAGAAAAAGCCGATAGAGGCATTTTTCCCAGTCACCGCAGAAGATAAAGCCAAAGCGGCCACACTTAAGATTCAGCTTCACCAACCCATAACGCTCACATTAGACTATAACCGCTCTATTACCAAGTCGGCTGAGGCAAAAGAGCAGAGAGTCGGGAAAAGAAGTTGTCCAGCTCGGACAACAGAAAAATCAATCGATCGAACCGCTCAAAGTGTACGATACCAATGAGTGGATGATCTAGGTGCGGCATGATCCGAACATTGATCCGGAGTTTGTTCGACTGTACGGAGAAAAGGCCCAATTATATGGATTGTCTATTACTAAGTACATGAGCTGTATGCATGAGTTCGAGGGGTACCAAGAAACAGCATACGTGTACCAGTACGGGGCTCCTCTTGTCAAACCCGAGTTAGTCAAAGATCTACCAACAAAAATCCGATCATCGAAACGTAAGCAATCGCCCTCCCAAGAGTACCTCATCATAATATGAAGAAGCTACCTTGCGAGAAGAGAGATGAGGAAACTGATGCGGTCGCAGCTGCCCATTATGAAAAGTAGAAGATTGACATGGCTAACAAGAAAAAGCCGATAGAGGCATTTTTCCCGATCACTGCAGAAGATAAAGCCAAAGCAGCCGCGCTTAAGATTCAGCTTCACCAACCCATAGCGCTCACATCAGACTATAATCGTTGTATTACCAAGTCGGCTGAGGCAAAAGAGCGGAGAGTCGGGAAAGAAGTTGCCCAGCTCAGACAACAGGAAAATCAATCGATTGAACCGCTCAAAGTGTACGATACCAATGAGTGGATGATCTAGGAGCGGCATGTTCCGAACATTGATCCGGAGTTTGTTCGACTGTACGGAGAAAAAGCCCAATTATATGGACTGTCTATTACTGAGTACATGAGCCGTATGCATGAGTTCGAGGGGTACCAAGAAACAACATATGTGTACCAGTACGGGGCTCCTCTCGTCAAACCCGAGTTAGTCAAAGATCTACCAACAAAAATGTGAAGATTGCATAATAGGTACATCCAAGCCTGTGCTGATTCCAAAAGCTAGATCTATGCTGCATATAAACACCACCATTACGGTCGTGGAGATGGCTTCCTACTGATCGAATTTCCAGAATTATTTCAGTTTTACCAACAAGACGCCCTCGACAAAACTATCATCAGTGCCTATTGTTTGTAAGTATTATTAATTTATGTAATTAAGTCTTTCTAGCTTAGCTTATTCGTTGCTTGTATAATCTTACTAATCACTATAGTAATTATATATGCAGAATGAAGATTCAAGAATGCAACAAAGGACAAATCTATGACCTTGGGTTTGTTGACTGTAATTTTGTTCATGAAGTTACTCTAAAAACAAATCTCAAAGACACAGAGGATAACTTGTTTCAAGCGTTGAAGTATTTCATCAACAAAAGGGAAATATTATTTCCTTACAACGCTACGTGAGTGTTACTGTCTTGTACACATTCTATTTTCGATTACTCGATGTTAAGCGTATAATTGACTCGTGTTATATTTTGTTAGTGTGTCAAGCTTTCACTATATTCTCTTAATCATTTCTGTTGACACCGGAGTAGTGAAAGTCCTGGACTCGAAACGCACACCATTAGAAAAGTGGGCGGACATGCAGGAATGCCTCCAGAAGGCTTGGAAACGGTTCACCGCCAAAACTAGGGGTGTTTGGAAGCCAGAGCTTACATTTCAACAATTGACCGTAAGTACTACTTGCTAGATCCACGCATCTCTTTGATTCTAGTTTCAATACCACCATTATCATGCTTGATTATTATTTTAATTGAACCCCGTTCTCATAAAGTGCTTGAGGGAGAAAGCCGAGAATAACTTATGTGGATACTATGTCTGCGAGTTCATTCGCCAGACGACCAAAGAGAAGGGGGCAGACCGGAACATCAAAAAAATTGAAGTACGATAAACAATAATCACAACTTTATTTTATTACCACCAATTGTGCTTAGTTTCATTCATATATATTGATTCCCTTCTTTATATTAGATCGAACGGATGCGGGGCGGTCTTCTATCACAAGAACGCGTGGAAGCAATTCAAGAGGAAATTGCCGGATTCTTGTTAGAACAAGTCATAGATCCGAAAGGAGAATACTATTACCCACTTCATTTGGAAGGGTGAAGTGTATAAAAGAAGATGTAAATTAGATCAAATTCGTGTGAGAGTATCGTTTGTAATTATAATATGTTTCGACCAAAAATACGGATGAGATGGTGTATATATTTGTGATCATGCATGATGTGTAATATATATATCGTGGTTTCATTATTGCTGTATATATGTAGTACCATTAAATTTATAAAAAATCCTGCCGCAGCAGAAAAATAGCCCGAAATCCTGCCGCGGCACAAAACCCTGCCGCGGCACAAAAATAGCCTGAAAATCCTGCTGCGGCAGAAAACCCTGCCGCGGCACAGAGACCAACGATCTCGGTTCGTGCCAAGAACCGGGACCAATGATCCACCCCCGCCCATCTCTGGCGCTGCCACGTGGGGACCCATTGGTCCCGATTTTTCCCACGAACCGGGACGAATGATCCACCCCCCCCTCGTCGCTCGCTCGCCCACGTGGAGACCCATTGGTCCCGGTTCGTGCGCGAACCGGGACTAGCATTAGCCCCGAGTGATTGGTCCCGGTTCTGGAACCGGGACCAATGGCCCTTATGAACCGGGACTAGAGGCCATTTTTCAACCAGTGAACCTTGCCGTCCTTCCACGGATGATGGCACCACTTCCGAGTCTCGAGACCCAACGACTTCATCAGACTAGCCTCCTCCTCCTCATAGCAGGCGACTACACCTTCTGAGATGAGGCGAGATGACGCTTCGACACCCTTCCACGGACAATGGAGGTACTTCCTATGAGCCCGCCGGCCTCGCCGAGCCAGCAGCGAGGACTCGTACACTCCATCCTTCCTGCGGGCACGCACGACCGTACGGCCTAATGCCGGATATCTCGAGATGGTGTACAAAGGCGAGGCGAGATGACTCCTCCGACACACTTCTGCCTGAGCTCGTGAGACTGCGCCTCGGTCACACTAACTGCCGTGAACTCAGTGTCGGGCCGAGACGAGGCGCCGACCACACCGGGTGCGCCGACTTGTGCGCGTGCGTTAGTTTCACACCGACACCGATCTCCACCGACACTTACTCCCGCGAGGCATACCCCTTGCGCACCCCGACGAGGCTGCTAGTCATCGAGAAGTCCTAGCTGGGCAGACCAATTCCACTTGAACTCCAACCACATCGACGCCGTCAAGACCGACGAGGAACAACGGCAAGGGCGGGCATGGCCGGAGCGAAGGCCATGCTACTCGTGGCGCGTGTACCGACGAGGACACGCCCTCTGCCGCCGCCTACACACACACCACCACCACATCTTGCATGGAGAATGCGAAGCTAAGACGACGAAGATGACCACACAGCTTAATCGAAGGTGTCCCGCGGCGTAACCCGCGGGAGTAATTAACCGGGTGCCTTACGAGGCCCCGGGAACCAGGAGATCGCAATCGCCATTGTCAGGCTGGCCGCGCAAGCAGGCCACAGAGCGCATGTACTTGGGATATTGTACTTTGTTTCTCCAAGAGAGATTAATGAAATATGACTTCCCTATCTTTTTCTTGTCTACTACGGTACACTGGCACGCCCGCATTTCTTTTTCTTTACCCCGACGCATGAGAAAAACACGCTACCATCTTCTTCCCCAAAGTAGCATTCTTCTACTCCCCAGATGTTTTTCTCGTGTCAAACAAATTGGCACGCCCGGTGGGACCTAGTTCTCCTCCCATCTTTGCTCCGCTGTGGTCGTCAGAATCGTCTTCACCCGTTCACCCAACCCGCACAACATCCTGCATGACAAGCCAATGGCATGGAGCTCCGCTGATCAAGAATTCTCTTCATGCATGAGGGCTCTCCCACACAGCCAACACGGAGCCCTGGGTGATCCATTTTGGGTCCTCCTTCCCTCCCATGGTTGTCGTTGAGGTCGGCGCCAAGATGTTCATGCACCAAGCCCAGGAGCCGGCGCCGTTCCAAACTGGGCGATCCAAGAAGGCGCAAAGGCGGTCATCCGTCATGGCGAAGAAGGAGCACCACGAGTTGATCCTCGAGGCGCGTGCCCTGTTGAAGGAGTCAACAGGATACGACATCACAGGGGACGTGGGGACGCTCTAGTGCCTCTCTTCCAATGCCCCCTACAAGCCGGCGGGTGCAGCATCACTGCACGCCCCGACTCCACCCTCATGCACGGAGCAGCCGACGCCAATGATGGGGCACACCGGAGTTCAGCTTCTAGGAGGCTTGGAAGCCGCCTCTGGAGACCTGCGGAGGCTCATGACGAATGCCCGTTTATCGAAAAGCCCGCATCCACTGAGGAACTACCAGAGGAAGTACCGCAAGGTACAACGACTCCACCAGCAATTAAGCTCTTGCATCACCAAGAGCACGGCGCTTGCAGAAGATTGGTCCCTCGGCGCAAAGGACCTTGCTGACGAGGTGTTCACGTGCATGAGCACCGAGCCATCAGAGCTCAAGCTGGTGGTGAGAAGACCATCATGAAGGAGTTCTGGAAACGGTACTCCCGTAAGGAGTCTATCTTGCCAGGCCCTACGCTCTCTATCAACTCCGAATATCCCCGAGGCAGCATGTGTGCACCATGCTGCCACACTTCGGCGTTCAACGGCTGTCCCATCCCCGGTGATAACAGGTTCACCGTTCTTCGGAACGAGGCACCTGCGCCACGAGGAAAGACCTATGACAGGAGTTTCGCTGCTTGCAGGATGAAATGAATAGCATCCAAAGGCGGCTCCATGAGCAAGGAGCGCCAAGTTCATCATCGACACAAGCTGGGGGCAGGATTAGACACCAAGCCCCTAGCCATCGTCCTCAACATGAGCGCCACACATTGGCGCCCCGACGCCAACCTTTACCCATCCGACACACTCAGCGGGGGCATCCCAGCATGCCCCCACGTTGGAACCGTTGGTCGTGATTTCAAGATGATGAGAGGGACCCCCATCCCACTCAACAGTGGAGACCAAGGGATCCCCCACGTGCTGTCATTCCACCACGGACTTCATTCCCTCATAGGCGTGGAGAGCAACTTCGGGTGCACCCTTCGAGGGATGCGCCTACTACGTCATCATGACAAGCTACCCCACCTCTTCTACCTACGCCATCAGCACCCCCGAGAGCCCAGCGGTTTCCCACAGAGAACCAACGCAAGCGTGAGAGGCGCCGGAGGAATCGTCAAGTTCTGTACAAAGAGCTAGAAGACCTGGTGCTCCGCCATACCCAAGTTCGGGTATGGCCCGATGGTGTGGTCGTTCAAGAGAGCGACAGGATCGGCTTCCGCATCTCTCCAAACTTGGAGCGACACGAGCGGTACAACTACCTGCTCAGCCGCCTTGCTCCAAAACCACGTAAGGAGCCCGTAGGAGGCATGGAACAAAAGGGCGAAGCGGTTGCACCACCGCTTCCTTCAGCAAATCCCCAACAAGATGGTAAATAGACGGACACATCGTCATCCTCGCATCCTCGAAGGAAAAAGACACCAACACCGAGAGCCACGCCAATGGAGGGCGTTGAGGAGACTCCAGCCGCAACTTCCCCCAACCCCGAGGCGTATCTTGGGGCTTCAACCTCCGTTGCCCCAGGAAAAGATGAGATGCATCCCGCGAACCCTTCACTTTCTTATCCTCAAGGAGTGGAGAAGATCATGGAGGAAGCCGTCGAGAAGGAGGCTATAGGCGAAAAAGAAGTGATGAACAAGAACCTTGCCTTGTGCGGCACCGTTGCAGTGCACCCGAGGCTTGAGCCAAGTGACGAGTGGAAACATCCTCAGGTGACCCATGAGTTTGGCTATCCCTCAGACGAGGAGATTGTGCCAAACCCCAAAGCTGACTTCAAGAAAGCTTTCTTGCCACGCCTTGGCCATGTACGTTCATGGTTCAAGGGCACGGACACGGAGGCCAAGTCCGACACTTCTACAACTCAAGAGGGAGCAAGGTCTACTGCCCCATGCCTTTCCATCATGGCAGGGAAAGGCTCACTTTCCGATGGAGACTCGGGATACCACCCGGAAATTTCGCCACGACGCTACACTGACATCACCTCAAGACTTCCACGAGATCCCGATGAGTTATTGCAGGTCGCAAGTCGACCCGGGGCCAAGACGCGGCTAAGGTCTATCGCACTTCGGAGTGTGACCGACGAGTCAACTGGAGAGGAAGGGATGGACGACCACGGCGACGATGAAGAGAGCTTCTTCGACTCGTCTTCCACCTCTTCATTAGAGAAACTTCCGCACTCACCTCCATACCATGAGCTCGCCCCTTCAGTCCTATCAGACTACAAAGATGGCCTTGAAGACCTCCATACCGCACCAGCCCACATGGCGGTAGATGGTGGAAAGAACGACGGCTCTGTAGCCGTAAAAGCTAGTGCGGACACAGGGAGAGAAGCTTCCTTGGAAAAGGAGATGAAGGAGCAGCGCCAAAAGATTAACCAACTAACATCAAAACTCAACCAATTCATCGAGATCATGATGAACAACAACAACAACAACGGTGTTCGGCCACAAAGCATGCCATCGGGGGTGACAGACCCGCAAGAGGAAGAGCTGCAGGCTGGCGCTCTAACAAATGTGCCACCCAATCACGGATGCCACCATGAAGGAACAAGTGTGCACGCTCGACATTGGGCTAGACCCGCTGGTCCGGCCGACGCAACCCCACAACAGAGCATGCTGAAAGGCTACCACGACATGCTTCAAGACATGGTGGATAAGAGGTTTGAGCAAATGAAGGTCGATAATTCTCCTCACACCATGGGGAGCGAGCTGGAGAAGCCCTATGATTTATGGAACGACCTGGTGTCATTCCCGGTGGGATGGCACCCACCAAATTCCGTCAATTCGATGGGACAGGCGATGCAAGGGAGCAGTTGGCGTACTTCGAGGCAGCATGCAGCGACACTACAAACAACTCATCCCTTCTCCTTCAACAATTTTCGGGGTCATTAACCGGACCTGCCTTCCATTGGTACAGCTGTCTGTCGGTTGGATCCATTGGAAGTTGGTCGGGCATGAAGGAAGTCTTTAAGAAGCACTTTGTCGCCATGAAGAAGGACTTCTCCGTTGTTGAGCTCGCGCAAGTTCGACAGCAACGAGAAGAGTCCTTCGACGACTACGTCATTCGGTTCCGCAATAGCTATGTGCAGCTCGCTCGAGAGATGCACCTCGAGGACGCCATCGAGATGTGTGTCCATGGGATGCAACAACATTGGTCACTTGAGGTCTCTCAGCACGAGCCCAGAACCTTAAGTGCTCTAAGCACGGCGGTGGCAGCGACGAAGCTCGAGTTCGAGAAGCCACCACAAATCATGGAGCTCTACAAGAATGCCAGCGCATTCGAACCATCCAAACTCTTCGCTTCGACATCCAAGCCAACCAATAATGGGACTAAGATGAAGGCACCGACGGAGGCGAACGCCGCAAGAGTCTTCTCCTCTACACCGCAAGGCAACGTGCCAATGTTGGGGGCAAGAGGCGAGCAAGCGGGAGAAAGGCAACGACCAACGATGCAAGAACTCCTCAAGAAGCAATACATCATCCATAGAGAGCTGGTGAAGGACATGTTCAACCAGTTGATGGAACATCGAGCCTTGAACCTTCTGGAGCCTCGAAGACCCGATCAGGTGGGGATGTCGGATAATGCTTTGTTTTGTCCATATCATAGGTACGTGGGACACATCATCGAAGAATGCATCGCCTTCAAGGAATGGCTCCAAAGAGCTGTTAATGAGAAGAGGATCAACTTGGACCCAGAAGCCATCAATCCAGATTACCAAGCCGTGAACATGGTGAGCGTAGTTGTGCCCTCGTCATCAAGGAAAGAAGTGGAACATGAAGATGGATGGGCGCCCCTCTGACAAGTGGAGGGCCAGCTATCCAACCTTGTCCTCACGACAACATTGACACCTCTCCTTCAACGGGATTCTACACCAATCATATCCATGGAGAGGCCTTGGAGCACGATCCGTCGGAGGTCGTGCCCGAGGAACCGTCCAACCCGACCACCTCGTCCGGCACCATCGACACGCATTCCCCCAACAATATTAAGGCGAGTTGATCCGAGTCAACGCCGTCCCCCGCCAAGGTTCATCCCCAGGTCTGAGGGAGACGAGTCATTCCCCCGATCATGGCAAGGACTATGCACTTTGGTGCAGTTTCTCCCACCTGGTTGGGGCCAAGTGCCAACAAGGGAGGCAGAAGGAGTACAAGATGAGGCAAGCCCCTATCAAGTGCGCAACATGGCAAGTTTTAACGTCGTCCTCAACTACAAGGACACGCCTAGCTCCGAGTCAGACAACATGTTCACTCCGGAAGAGCATGAAGCATTCCATGCCGAAGGAGCCACAAAGGGCTCGCAGGTAGAAGAGGTGAACATGAACCTGCGTGGGGGAAAGGTCTTGCCCAACCCCCTAAAGGCCAAGCAAACAAGAGTAGATAAGCCGGCGGCTCAGAAGGAGGCAACACCACGTGAAGAAGTACCCGGAGCACATGATGAGGGGAAGGCGAAGCCACAAGATGTCGACTACAACATCATCGCCCACCTCAAGCAAATCCCAGCACTCCTGAGTGTGCACGATGCGCTCATGCTGGTGCCAAACCTACGGGAAGCCCTCATCAAGGCGCTCCAGGCGCCAGAACTCTATGAGGTGTGCATGGCGAAGCACCGTCTTTCTTCCAACCCCTTGTTCGTGAATGAGATCACGTTCGAGGAGGAGGACAATCTCATAGAAGACGGTGCCCATAACCGACCACTTTACGTGGAAGGAAACATTGGGGCTGCGCATCTTCATCGGATCCTCATCGACCCAGGGTCTGCCGTGAACATACTGCCCGTCCGGAGTCTGAAACGAGCAGGTTTCATGGTGGATGACTTGGAGTCCACCGACGTGATGATATGCGGCTTCAACAACCAAGGGAAGCCCACGCTCGGGGCCATCACAGTGAAGGTCCAAATGTCTACATTCAGCTTCAAGGTGCGGTTCTTTGTCATCGAAGCGAACACCTCCTACTCGGCTCTGTTAGGAAGGCCTTGGATCCACAAGTATCGTGTGGTGCCTTCTACTCTTCACCAATGCCTAAAGTTCCTCGATGGCAAAGGAATGCAACAACGCATCATCGGCAACACCAACCCCTACACTGTGTAGGAGTCGCATCATGCGGATGCAAAGTACTACTTCCCCGTCGAAGGCGATGACCAACATGTTGGGCGGACAGCACCCGCCGTCGATGTTTTAATCAAGCCAGGTGTTCCACCAGTCGTGGAAGCACGACGCCTCATCATGCCATGCTCTCCCACGGACGCACATGGTTCCTCCTCCCAGAACCGTAAGCACCCCGGGCATAGACGACCTTCCTCAACTATGCAGCATGACTACAAGCCCTTGTCCCATGGTGGGATGGGAGGTCCAACTTCAATCTCGCTGGGGGCAAGCTCCTCTATGCCGACCCTAACGACCCCTTTGCTGCTGAGAGCAAGATATCCGTCCTCCACTCCAATCACGTTGAGGTCGGCAACGATGCCTCCACCAGAGGCTTCTACATCTTCATCGACTTTGGCACACCAAGAGCCGGGTTGTTTAACACTTTGAAGCTCTATAGGTGCCGAGGAAGGTCCGGAGGCATCGATCGGCAGCAATGATGCGCCATCAACTATCACGCTACGGGTGCGCAACACTCCAAAGGAGGAATGTGCACCCACACAAGAAGGAACGGTTAGAAGGAGAATAAAGGAAATTGAGGAGGTTGCGCGGGGAGCTCATGTCATGCAGCCCCCATCCCTCTACATATCCATGACTTCTCCACTGGAGGTTTGGGCCATCCCAAGCTTATCCGGGTCTAGAACCCAAACTATTTTTTATAAAGTTCCGCCGGTACAAGATTGTGATTCCATATTTGAGCTTCCCCAACCTCGCGGTGATACAGAAGAAGCACTATCTACAATGAAGGCTGAGCCCAAAATGGCGCGCTTGCTGGAGAAGGCAAGCTTCACTCTTTGGCAAAACAATAGGATACCGCCACCGCCCGCAGTCTACGAGGCGTGGTGGAGACAAGATGAGGATCTCATCAAGCAGAAGAACAAGACTCGAACCAAGTTCGGGCTTGGCTACACCCACCCGGGTGGCCACGATGATGAAGAGGAGGTATGCGGCGACTTCACATGGGTCACATGCCATGCTACGTCCGTCTCTTCACGAGATGACGCGGAAACTTCACATCACGGTCTTCACCGACAAAACTCCGTTGCTGACGAGCCAGTTGAGGTGGAGGAAGATGACAAGTCCACGATGGCCCCACAAGAGCCAGAAGATGGTGGTCAGCCCACCATAGATGAGCTCGTCGAAGTCAACCTCGGAACCGAAGACGATCCACACCCCACTTTTGTTAGCTCCACACTGACGGAAGAGGAGCGTGAATACTATCGATGCTTCTTGATGGAGTATCGAGATTGCTTCGCTTGGAGCTAGAAAGAGATGCCAGGGCTCGACCCTCGTGTCGCTACACACAAGCTAGAGATTGATCCGCAACATCCCCCGTCAAGAAACCTCCACGACGCTTGCGGCCAGAGTTTCAAGACCAAGTCATCGCCAAGGTAGATAAATTAATCATTGCAGATTTCATCAAGGAGGCGAAATATGCTCGGTGGCTCGCAAACATCGTCCCCGTGGAGAAGAAGAACGACCAAGTGTGGGTTTGCCAGGACTTCCGCGACCTAAACCGAGCATGCCCCAAGGATGACTTTCCCTTGCCAATCACGGAAATGGTCATCGACTCCACCACGGGAAATGGAGCACTGTCCTTCATGGAAGGTTCTTCGGGCTACAACCAAATCAAGATGGATCCGGATGACGCCATCAACACCGCATTCAGGACCCCGAAGGGCAACTTCTACTACATCGTCATGCCATTCGGCCCGAAGAATGCGGGCGCGACGTACCAACGTGCCATGACATACATCCTCGGTGACTTGATCCACTAGTCGGTGGAGTGCTACGTCGATGACATGGTGGTAAAGACCAAGGACCGCCGAGATCATCAAGAGGACCTCCGGGTTGTCTTTGAGCGCCTACGTCGACACCATCTCAAGATGAACCCGTTAAAATGTGCCTTCGCTGTTCAATCAGGTCTCTTCCTCGGCTTCGTCGTCCATCATCGAGGCATAGAGATCGAGCCAAAGAAGATCAAGGCCATCCTCAACATGCCGCCACCTTGTAATCTCAAAGAATTGAGAGCCTTACAAGGGAAGTTTGCATACATCCGTCGCTTCAACTCCAACCTCTCGGGACACATCCAGCCATTCTCGAGTCTCATGAAGAAAGGAGCTCCGTTCGTGTGGGATGAAGGGTGTCAAAGAGGATTCGACAACATCAAGAAGTACTTACTTAACCCACCTGTTTTGACAGCTCCTGTAAAAGAGCGCCCTCTTATTTTATACATTGCAGCACAACCCACTTCAATAGGTGCTCTTCTTGCTCATCACAATGATGAGGGGAAGGAGGTGGCTTGCTACTATCTGAGCCGCACCATGGTGGGCTCCGAGCGAAACTACTCGCCAATAGAGAAGTTATGCTTGGCGCTTATATTCGTGTTGAAGAAGTTGAGGCACTACATGCTAGCACTCCAAATCCAGCTTGTTGCTAGAGCGGATCCCATAAGGTACGTGCTAAGTCAATCCGCATTGATGGGGCGACTCGGTAAATTGGCATTGCTCATGATGGAGTTCGACCTAACCTTTGTGCCTCAGAAGGCGATCAAGGGCCAAGCCCTAGCGGAGTTCCTCGCGGCGCATCCCATCCCCGACGACTCTCCTCTCGTGACCAACCTCCCGGACGAGGAGGTTTTCACCACGGAGCTCGAGCCGCCATGGGAGCTCTACTTCGACGGGGCTTCTCGCACAGAGGCCGACCCTAATGGCACCCCAGGCGGAGAGCGGGGGCCGGATTGGTGTTCAAGACACCACAAGGGGGTGATGTATCACTCATTCTCCCTCCTCAAGGAAGAATGCTCCAACAACGAGGCGGAGTATGAGGCGCTCATCTTTGGTCTCCTCCTGGCACTCTCCATGGAAGTCCGTTCTTTACGGGCCTATGGAGACTCCCTGCTCATCGTTCGGCAAGTCAATGACATCTACGAGGTAAGCAAGCCCGAACTGGTGTTGTACTACAATGCGGCCCAGAAGCTCATGGAAAAATTTCAACAAGTTGAAGTTCTCCGCATCCCGCGAAGCAGGAATGCACCTGTTGATGCCTTGGCAAAACTGGCATCGGTGCTGGTGTTACCAGGTGACAAGTCCACACAGGTGACAGTAGAAGAAAGGTGGCTTCTTCCCGTTGTCCTGGAGCTCATCTCGAAGGAAGATGAAGTCAACACTGTCACGACGAACGTCGTGGAGGAGGACGAGTGTCTGCAACCCTTCCTCAACTACTTCAAGCACGGCAGCCTCCCCGACGATCCTGTCGAGAGGCGACGACTTCAACGACAACTCCCGTCCTATGTATATAAGGCTGGTGTCTTGTACGGACAGTCTCATGGCCAAGAGATTCTACTTTGGTGTGTCAACCGAGGAGAAGCTGAAAAGATCCTCAAGGAAACGCACCACGGTGTCTGCGGCAGACACCAAGGTGGAGCCAAGATGTACCATGCCATACGCTTGGCTGGCTACTATTGGCCCGGCATCATGAGGGACTGCCTCCAGGTGGCCAAGTCATGCCATGGTTGCCAGATCTATGGCGACTTCAAGCATCAACCGCCGGTTCCTCTACATCCCACCGTCCCCTCATGGCCATTCGACGCCTGGGGGTCGATGTCATTGGACCCATCGATCCGCCATATCCCAGGGGGCATCGCTTCATCCTAGCTGCGGCGGATTACTTCTCGAAGTTGGCGGAGGCTGTCCCGCTGCGGGAGGTGAAGAGCGACAACGTCATCAACTTCCTCGAGGGAAATATCATACATCGCATTGGGATACCGCACCGCATCACCTGCGACAACGCCAAGGCATTCAAGTCCATCAAGATGTACAGGTTCATGGTGAAGTACAAGATCAAGTGGAACTACTCCACCGGCTACTACCCTCAAGCCAATGGGGCAATCGAAGCCTTCAACAAGACGCTCGACAAGATACTCAAGAAGACGGTGACAAGACATAAGAAGGACTGGCCCGACCGTCTCTTCGATTCTTTATGGGCGCACCGCGTTATAGTTCGTACCCCGACTCAGTCCACACCCTATTCCCTTGTCTATGGGAGTGAGGCGGTACTCCCACTTGAGGTACAACTACCTTCTCTTCGCATCGCCATCCAAGATGAACTCACCAAGGATGAACAGGTGCAACTGCGATTCTAGGAGCTCGACGCCCTGGAGGAGGAGCGTCTCCAAGCCCTGCAGCACCTGGAACTTTACCGTCCTAACATGGTGAGGTCTTACAACATACTCGTCAAGCAACGCGTCTTTCGGAAGGGCGAGCTAGTGCTTGTCCTCATGCGCCCCATCATCGTCACTCACAAGACGAAGGGGAAGTTCGAGCCAAAGTGGGAAGGACCCTACGCGATCGAGCAAGTCTACGACGGGGGTGCATACCAGCTGGTTGATCCTCAAGGAGCCTGGCCCATGCCTCCAATCAACGGAAGATTTCTTAAAAAATATTTTTCTTAAAGATTTGCCTCTTCCATTGCCTTTTATTTTTCTCTTTCTTCTTTCGTTTTTCTATGGGGCACTGCTCGGTCGCCTCAAATCCATGATGCATTCTCATTTGCATAGCATGGATCTTTGTTCGCCCCCAACAAAAAAGCTGGCTTTCCCTCATCATACCACGCTGGTGATTGAAGATCTGGCTACCTTAGAACTTGTCGGAAGGTGGCACAAGGTGTCAAGGTCGCGAGCGGAGCGGCTCCTACACCCACCAAGCACGACACGTAACAAGTGCATGCTTCTAGAGGCAGTGGAGAAGATTACTTGAGCACTTCAGCGTACCGAGACTCCACGACCCTCATGCTTTTCGGCGTGCCTCGTGCTCGTAGAGTCTCACACCCCGGGGAAAACCCTAGGAAAAGATCATGAAAGGGCTGTCCAACTTGGTGCGTAGCCACGTGACAACCCTGGGGTGTGCCACCATAAGCTCTAGATAAAGTGCTAAAGGTTTCCTTAGGCCACCAAGGTGAACGGTTGCCTTCCAAGTTCCAAAGGTGGGTCCCTGAGCGAAGAAAGAAGGAAAATAACCTCAAAAATTCATGCCAAAATCAAGTATAAAAAATACCAAAGAGTGCAAGAAATCCCATGAAGTCCATAGCCATCCAAGTGGCCCGTGCAAGAAATCCTCGCAAGAGGGCAAAATCCATAAATTCCAAGAAGGAAGTCCAAACCGTCCCAATCATGAGGGAACCATTCGGTGGAAGGCGGAAGGTAGCTATTCACCACCCCTCAATAAGGCATGGAAGTTTCAAAGATGTCGTCCCAAAGCCTTACCCCTTCATTTTACCATGCCCAAGTCTCTGGGTTCACGCGGTATCGTGCAGGGGGCATGGTTGAGCCGTGGGGCTCCTCGGGTGCCACGATGGGCTAGAGTATGAATCTCTACTGCCTCTCGGAAACATCTCTGGAGACGGCGTCTCCACACACGTACATGGAAGGACGAAGATGCTATCGTCATGGTCTTGCAACGATTCCCGAAGACAAATCCTTTGGCGGCCTTTTGGGATATCACACATATAGCTAGTGTATAACGGGAAAGCCAACATTTTAAAAAACCCAAACCAAAAACCTTGTTTTCCTCTCGATTTCGTGTCTTCTGGCTCTTGTGGGTTTTATTCTCTGATCAAATACTCGGCCATATGCTTTTACAAGCGGAACGGAGTTTGGCAATAGATGATACTCTGAGCGCCTTCAACTTCAGGTGTCTCCACCAGCCAACATCGGCAACACCGGGGTGGTGTCGACGCTGATGTCTTCCCGGCGTCTCATCTACACCGACACATGAAGATATGGGAGCAGTGCAGTGCGCCAGTGTGGCTATCTGTGAAACCCTTCGATCTAGTCGGTTGGCACTGCTATTGCTATGCGGTCGTGACTGGGTCGATAAATTTTCTCCCGAGACACAACATGGTATTTCGCTATGCAACGGGGACAAACTGGTGAGTTTTGTTGGTTGGCGCCATAGCTGCTACATGGCCCAGCAAATTTCCTCAAATGGATATGAATATGGAAGGTTTTACCCGTGCCACCTCTACATGATGAAGCATGATTGCAGTGAAATATTTGCGCCAAATTGGTATCTCGCCAAGTCGAGTCCGATTTGCTTCGCACTCGAACTCCACTTGGTGAGGGGGCATTTGTTCAATAAGATTTTTACGTGTTAATATAATTACGTGAAAATATGCAGTGCAAGTTATAAACATTTGCATGTGTACAAAGAAGGCGACGAGCTAAACATCACAGCCATGCATGCTCATGGAGGCGTGAGTAGGCACACGTAATGAGTGCTCTATTTTAACAGGCATCACATGTACTATTCGTGACTAGCTAGCTGCAGGTATGTACTGGCTACAACTCAATGTACAAAGCACATGGTTCACCACGCCTTGCGGATCGGTCAAGACTCTGGAACGAGTCGGCGCGCGGCGCGATGGATCAGCGGAGCATCACAGCAGATAAGGATTACAAGATTCAACTAATGACGTGCTTATCTCCCGAGCCACAAGAATCGGAACTGCTGCCGCGCGCGTTGCTCCGTTCCCTGAAGCCCTACCTCCTGCCTATAAATATCAGCTAGCATAATAGCATGAAGGAGGCCGATCAAAAACAACACAAACCCCAGACCCACGATCACACCCGGCCGGCGGCTAGCACGCGGAAGGAGACGTTGCACGCAGCTGGAAGGGAAGAAAGTTCGCGTCCAGGAGCAAGCTGATCCTTTCCACAACTATTCATTCAATAACCTTTCACCACATTCATCCATCCACGCACAAGGAAGCCAAAACACCATACACATACGCACGCAGGTCAGAGCAAGGAAGAGTGACGCCATGGAGGAGAAGTCGATTGTCCTTAATGGTGAGTATATGGGTTGAATATCTCTCTCTCGTCCTCCCATTTATCTCTCTCTCTCTAGCATAGCATGGGCACATGCACATCGTGTGCAACCCGTCGCCCTCTCCCCCTCCGCGAACCATGGTGCTGAAGACGGAGATGAAGACGGAGGCGTGACGCTGCCGGCAAGCAGCCCGGTCACCCAAAGAATGACGGCATCGACGCCACCTACACCACACCACCACGAGCCGCGTCCAAGACGTCGGCCTCACGGGCACGCGGCGGCCAGCGTCAAGACCGGCGTGCAGCTCGGCACCCTCTCGCTGACACCCAAGATGGCGACGTTGGGGCAGCCGGCATGTAGCGGCGCCAAGACGGCGATGTCGGGGGCTGCCGGCGTGCAGCCCGGCGCCTTCTCATGGACACCCCGAGACGGCGACATCGGAACTGCCGGGGTGCAACCTGGCGCTCTCTCCACGGCGCCGAAGACGGCGGCGTTGGGCTGTCGGCGTGCAGCCCGGCACTCTCGCTCTCCACGGCGCCGAAGACGGCGGCGTTGGGCTGCCAGCGTGCAGCTCGGCAATCACCCTCTCCACGGCGCCGAAGACGCTGGCGTTGGGCTGCGGGCGTGCAGCTCGGCAATTGCTCTCTCCACGGCGCCGAAGACGCCGGCGTTGGGCTGCGGGCATGCAGCTCGGATCTCTCTCTCCATGACGCCGAAGACGGCGGCGGTGAGCTGCCAGTCCAGCCCGGCGCTCTCCATGCATGGCACTCTCACGCAGCGGCGCCATGTCGGGGCTGCCGGCGTGCAACCCGGCGCCCTCTCCACGATCCCCAAGATGGCGATGCCGGGGCAGCCGGCGTGCAGCGGCGCCAAGACGGTGACGTCGGGGCTGCCGGCGTGCAGCCCGGCGTCTTCTCTATAATACCCAAGACAGCGACGCCGGGGCCGCCAGTGTGCAGCCCGATGCCCTCTCTATGATGGTGGCGGCGTCGGGGCAGCCGGCGTTCAACGGCGCCACCCCTACCTCCATGAACCGACGGCGCCGAAGACAACGACCGAGACGGGGTTGTAGGCCTGTACCACCAGGCGGCCATAAACCTCGCCAACGACGAGGTCTCGTAGGCCATGGGAATGTCAGCGTGCGGCCCCTCTTCATCCTCACGTCCAGGCGGTGCCATAAGGCGACATTGGCAACGAGGCGACCGTCACATAGTCCGGTGCCATCTCCGCCACGGCCGGCGCCGAAGGGGACGGACGGCGAGGAGGCTGGAGTGTGTTGGCGACCATGCTAAGCAGACAACACATCAAGACGCTGTGGGTCGAGCCATGTGATTCATGCACGGAAGCAGGATGGTGCTACGTACCTGTGACGGAGCTGATTCAAGGCGTGATTATTTGCGTACAAGGAATAATAAAAAAAGGCAGAATATATTACGTGTATGCATACTCCAATGCTTACGTACTATGTAGCTTGAGCACACGGCGGGCTAGAGATACTTGAGGCCGGTGCAACCTTGCCGTCCTTCCACGGATGATGGCGCCACTTCCGAGTCTCGAGACCCAACGACTTCATCAAACCAGCCTCCTCCTCCTCATAGCAGGCGACTACACCTTTTGAGATGAGACGAGATGACGCTTCGGCACCCTTCCGCGGACGATGGTGGTACTTCCCACGAGCCCTCCGGCCTCGCCGAGCCAGCAGCGAGGACTTGTACACTCCTTCCTTCATGCGGGCACGCACGACCGTACGACCTAACGCCGGATATCTCGAGATGGTGTACAAAGGCGAGGCGAGACGACGCCTCCGACACACTTCTACCTGAGCTCGTGAGACTGCGCCTCGGTCACACTAACTGCCGTGAACTCGGCGTTGGGCCGAGACGAGGCGCCGACCACACCGGGCGTGCCGACTTGTGCACGTGCGTTGGTTTCACGCCGACGCCGATCTCCACCGACACTTACTCCCGCGAGACATACCCCTTGCGCATCCCGACGAGGCTGCTGGTCGTCGAGAAGTCCTAGCTGAGCGGACCCATGCCACTTCAACTCTAACCACATCGACGCCGTCAAGACAAACGAGGCACGACGGCGAGGGCGGGCGTGGCCGGAGCGAAGGCCACACTACTCACGGCTCGTGAACCGATGAGGACACGGTCTCTCCCGCCGCCTACACACACACACCACCACCACATCTTGCATGGAGAATGCGAAGCGAAGATGACGAAGACGACCACACAGCTTAATCGGAGGCGTCCCGCGGCGTAACCCGCGGGAGTAATTAACTGGGTGCCTTACGAGGCCCCGAGAACGAGGAGATCGCAATCGTTATAGTCAGGCTGGCCGCGCAAGAACGCCACGGAGCGCATGTACTTGGGATATTATACTTTGTTTCTCCAAGAGAGATTAATGAAATACGACTTCCCTATCTTTTCCTTGTGTACTACGGTACACTGGCACGTCCGCATTTCTTTTTCTTTACCCGCGCATGAAAAAAACACGCTACCATCTTCTTCCCCAAAGTAGCATTCTTCTACTCCCCAGATGTTTTTCTCGTGTCAAACATCAACATATGAGTGAACCAACCTTAGTATCATGATCATAAACAATTAAAATAATAAATATAAATAGGGACCTAGCTGTTTGAGCGAAGTCGGTGTGGTTCGCGCCGAAGACGAATCGGCCTATGGCGATGGCAATGTCGTCCATTGCAGAGTTGAAGTAATCCGTAGCGAAGCCAGCTGATGAAGCAGCGATGATGAAGATGTAGTCTTGGAATCGAGACAAGCCATTGCGGCGGCAAAGCCGGCCACTCAAGAGCTTAACTCAATCCGCGACAAAATTTGTTGTGTAGATAAACACCGTTCCACCTAAAAATCATAGTCAGCTATCGTCCGAGATTGATTGATCACTCTAGCGCGTCCGGCATCATGCAGTCACCACGTCCATGCAACTAACACATAGCTGCCGGGAAATCCATGCACGGGCATGCTCCCTCACGTGGCCATACATGTGATTAGCATAAAATCCATGCAAGTAACATGCTTCTCCACTTTGTCTGTTATGCGTACATGCAGTATTCCACATGGCAGGAGAGCTAGCTCGATCATGGCCATCGGGTCAACTGCGTACCAACGGGAAACAGGTCACGTATCATTTAGCTTGGCCGGACAGTCGCAGTTTGTACCACGAAGTTCCCGATTTTAGCTAGTAGAAACGATCAATCCAACTAATAAAAATCAAGATGGATGATGAGTTGAAGACGCAGAACACTGTCAGCTCCATCAGCCTATTGGCGAGGAAAACCAAACAGGGTCACCATTGTTTTCTTGATGAAGATTTCCGTACGCTGAAGACTTGGCCACACGCTCGAGCGGAGAGATAATAAATTCTCCATAGATGCTCAAGAGTTATGACGAAACCAGTGCATTAATGGAGATACGATTTCGCTGCCTTTGAAGACGGCGAGGGATCCCGCCCGGATCCGTGATGTAAGCGCTTCTAGCCCCACGGTAGACGCCAACTATCATGGTTTTGTCGACACGTACATCATATGGGTATCCCAACAACGAGTTTATAGACGTGGGGTAAGACGGAGAGCGTCCGGGACGGTCTGACACAGTTTACCTAGGTTCAAATCTCACGACGGTGGCGAGATCCTACTCCTGCTATAAATCACTATAATGGCAAGACAACGAGTTACATAGATTGTGAGGTTCGATGTATGCGAGTAGTGCTATACACTTGTCTATGAGATTGTGTCTGCCCTAACGGCTCCTGTAGGCCGACTTATAAGGACGCTAGGGCCAAGGGTTAGAAGGAGAGTCCTAACCGGATATGGTTATAGAGTCCTAGACTAATACATAAACTGTTGTCTTGTCCTCCAAGGCACCGGCTTCCATCTTAGGCGGTGGCACGTCGCCTTCCATCTCCAGGATGGACATCTGTCTTATCTATCAGCAATTAGGCCGTCCGGTTATGCCATAGGCCTAACCACCAACTGTGGGCCACCCGGGCTTACCGGTATGAGACTATGCCATAGGTATACCTATTTGGTATATTCACAACAATACTCGTGATAGTGGATAAGCTAGGAAGGGGGAGAAGATGCCAACCAAAGGGCTATGAGAGAAGGGATAATGAGTGAGATGGGAGGAGGAGGGGGCCTTTTATAGGTGAGGGGGGCAACCCTAAGGGGAATGGCAAAGAAGCCATGGTGGTGTCCCCACCTCTCGCCCATTTATGTGGGTGGACACTCCACTCACATCTATTTATCTCCACTCATCTCCCATTCAATTTCCACTCAAGAAATCAAAGGGCTTTCATTAAAGCACTTTCATTCACTTGGTTTAATGCCACTCAATTTATTGAACACTTCATTTAATGAGTACTTCAATTATTGAACACTTCATTTAATTAATAGAATAACAATTCAATCCCCGGTAATATTCTGATACACCAAAACTATTTCGGCAGATTTATCAGAACAATTCATGTGCTATCCAGTATTTTCTCTGGTGTCCCTTATCCACTCAAATGCGTTGACTACCGTTAAGTGTGTCTTCCTACGGGCTCATGAGCTGAGTGGACATGATCGAGACACTCTCTGATCAATAATCATTAGCAGGACCTAGAGATCCATAATGACTCCCACCATCTCAAAGGATAAACTAGTGATCATGTGAACCTTTATTCGCAGTAATAATTGCTTTTGTCTCATGATATTTTATTTGCCCGAGATCTGATCATTGGTATCATCCATACCCAGTTCGATCTCATTACTGACAAGTACACTTTTCTTGTTCCGGTGATATTACATTCTTAGTGATCGTTATCACTAGCTTGCAAGCTATGTTAATGTGATATCACCGAGAGGGCCCTGAGTATATATCTCCGTCATTAGGATGGACATATCCCACTCTTGATCCACAAGCCTCAATTAACACTTTCTAGGCATCTGGCGACACCCTTATAATTACCCTATTATGATGTGACGGTTGATGTAATCCAAATGCTCTTCCTGAGTCAGCGATTGACGTGATCTCATGGTCTAAGGATTATAGTTACTTCGAATGAAGTTATAGTAATGTAAACATAATGGCATGATCGTGTTACTATACTTTGGGAAAATTTTCATCGCATATCATTCCACCAATGTTGTGACCTCGTTATTAACAACATCCAATGTCATGATCAGGAAACCTTGATCATCTGTTAATCAACAAGCTAGTGTAATCAGAGGCATTACTAGGAACCTTTTCTTTGTTTATTGAACACACATGTATTAACATTTCCGGTTAACACAATTATAGCATGAGAAATAAACATTTATCATTGACATGGAATAAGATAATAACCATTTTATTATTGTCTCTTGGGCATATTCCTTTCATAGACATGTGATGTCGGATGATTGACTCTAGTGAAAGTGGGAGACTATTGGGAATATGCCCTAGAGGCAATCGTGTATGATGTTTATTCCCAATATATTAATAAAGTTATTATACTGTTCTTCTATGAACTACTGATATACATCATTGAATATGTGATTCAGTTGTGGAACTATATATTCATGTTGTTCATACTAGATGTCCTTCATAGTTGAGGTTATGCTGGACACACAACTTAGACTAATGTGAAAGTCGGTTGATGACTCGGTTCCACTTGTCATGGGCATGGATATGCTATTCTCACTTACACGGATTTGGCTAGAGAGTTTAGCGAGTCAGACTAGCCCATATTGAGATACAATGAATAAGTCGTCATTTGTATGTCTCAATCAATGTAATCCTTAGACTTGAGCTTGTTGCACAATCCAAGTTGTGCATCACCGACTTAGGTTCTGTCAAACATTGTTCCATCATAGGGTAGTTATAAAGGCAGAGTTTGAGTCGACTGAGAATCAAGCTGCGTGATGTGGATGATAAAGATGAGATTTTGCCTCTCTGACTAGAGAGATATTCTTTGGGCCCTCTCAGAAGAGATTATTCAGAAAGCATGGCCATGCATGACTCGGTTAAGTGTTAACCGAGGCGGCCGACTAAGAGTTAGTCAGATGAATAACTAATCTCTAGTCGAGAAGAGAGTTGAGCTATTTGAAGGATGATGATTATTCTCCTATAGCTTGACAAGACGTATCATGAGGAAAAAGGGACTCAGACGAAAGTCAGATTGGAAGGTATGTCGTCATGACTCTTTGGTACTTGGGAGTTGGCACGTTCTGCTAGGAGCCCCTACCGACTAATCGATTATGAGTGAGACTCGAATCGCGTCCGAGTCACCATGAGCATGTCGAGTCACACACTTAAGAGTTGGAGAAAGTTTGGGCTAGACCCGAACGAGAAATTTATTTAGGTTGGACTCGAATCAGACATGGACTCAATCAGTGAGTTGGCCTCACAGTGGCTAATATAGGCCTTTTAGTGAATGGGCCACAAGTGAGTGGAGCCCACTTTCACTCCCTATATATATGGGGCGCAGATGCCCAAGGGGACGGTTAGGTCATTCCATGTATTGGAAACCATAGCTCCAGCCCAACCGCCATACGGGACCTAGCAGTCCACCGCCGGTGCTCCTCCTCGTACGTGTGGATACTACCAGAGGTGATGTACGTTCAACACTTCGACAATCGTGGATCGGATCGGATTGTGAGGATAGCACTACATCAAGTGACGTGCTTCATGAATTTCGCAACCTTGCGTCTAGTGGTAAATCTCGTGGCCTATCACCTGAGCTATGTACCGTGTAGGGAAAACGTTTTGTTTTATCTCTATGTGGCCCAACAATAGCGGTAGAAGACCACTCAGTGGATGTGGCTCAAGGCATTAACTGCCTTTGGTAGCAAGTTTAGCTAGGGTTCGGTGGCTATTGCCTACATGTACCGGCTGGTAATCACTTGTTTACTCTTAGTTCATTTGTGCATTTCCACTCCAAACATATCTTATCCTAACCTTTTGTATTTACATGTAATTGGACGATGCTTGTCGTAGGTCCAACAACAAAGAAGAAATTGGTGGTGCTATGGTTTTACTCTCGGTGTGGAGCTAGGATCGCTTACTAGTTGGGTGTCCGAAACATGTGAGATACTTTCCTTGACCCGAATTTCAGAGACACCAACTACAACTCCCCACTTGGGCTTACAAGTGGGACGTGGTGTCAGATATGATAAGCGATGTCGATACCATGTACATGAAGTATATGCACGAGTTGGATGTGCTTACACCCGAGCAGGTATTTTTTTTTCCTTTACATCACTCCCTTACACGCTTTACCCCCTAGTTGAAAGCTAAAAATCGATGTTCTTGTGATATGTTGCAGGTGGAATGAGAGCCTTATGGGATTGGTAATGATTTGGGAGTACCAGCAGGTTTCGATCTTAACTTGAAGTGCTTGGAGGAAAAGCGTCTTTGGCTCATCCGCTGCCCATTGATTTGCAATTGGGTGACTAAACACCATCTTCCACACCGTGTGATGAGGTAGTTCGGGTTGTTTCAGATTAGCCCTACTACATGGAAGGACACTGACAAGGAGCTTCATAGCTTATATAACATGAGTGACATGGGCATACCTTACAGGTACTCGAGATCAGCATATATGGTCTAGCCTAGAAGAAGCCCATGATGTTGCTAAGGCCTAGTCAAGATTCGGGTGACCTAGGAGACTTTGACTGCTTGCAACACACGACAAAGTCAATATAGAAGTTTAAAGGAAAAACCCTAATATGTAATCGACTCGGCCTGCTATCCCGAGACCTAGCCTATATATATAAAGGCTAGGAGGGGGCAGCGAGGAGCACAATCCGCAACCCTAGTTTAGACACCATCGCTAGATTGCACTTTCGCACCGCTGTAACTTTTGACTCCTTGATAATTCCAAGAGGAGACAAGCAGGAGTAAGGTCCTCTGCGAGGCCTGAACCTGGGTAAACCTTGCATACCCTATGTGCTTGTTTGCTAGCCAATCGATGCCTCTAGTGCTCCGCACTTCCTTTTGAACCTAAGTCCATCTGCGATGGGCATCGATGAGTTAACCCCTCGTCAATTGGCGCCTGTTTGTGGGAAATGGGAGTGCTGATGTTGCGGCTTCCTCGGACCCTTCAACCGCGATATACGACTCCGCAGCATCAGAGACTCGCCTCCTCTTTGGTGCCTTCGACTTCACCGTCCACACACCAACCACTCGCCCGAATTTCGATTCCGTGGGCGATGGAATCGGTTTGGCTATCGGGAGCTAATGCTTCCAAGTTGGTTGGCTGGGCACACTTTGCCTCCCTGATCAGCCGAAGGTTCTCGCAATTTCTCTCGTATCATGGTTACCACCACCGATTGGCACCCAAAGTGAACTCAACGCACCGACATCAGTCAGGAATACGGACAATGACAGTAGTTGCGAGTTCGATCTGGGCGATCTGGCAACAGAAGATGGAGCCTAAAACTCCGGATCTGAAAGCTGCTGGAGCAATAGCTTCCCCAGCCATTACATGTGCGTCGTCATCAACATGGGCGGCAATGGCGGCACTCGCGACAACACCGGCACTAGCGGTGGCATCCTAGTCACGAACGGTGGCCCCTCCAATGGCGCCCCCACTAACAACGGGCCAGAAGGACCCATCCCAGAGGAGCAGCCGAACCTCTCAGCGAATGAGCAAACCCGAGAGCATGTGCTTATCAAGCTCAACGATGCTGAGTGAGCTTGCTGCAGGGAAGCCCTACGAGGCAATCCCCTACCACCCAACTCATCGCAAGACATGCTGATGGGTTATCACTAGCTGCTCATGGAGGAATTCAAGTGCCAGTAACAAGTAATCACCCAGCTCTACGAGCACAGAAGGGTGGCGGACGAGTCGAGCCTTCAGCGAGCTCATCTCTCTTCCATCGGAGGATCCTCCTCCAAAGGCAATGATCATAACACCGCCAGGCGACACTCTCGACTGGCTCATCTCATTGATAAGGAGTGGGAAGAGGTCGCGTGGGTTCTCGACTTCTTATCTATAATGGTGGATACGTAGGGCAATGTGCTCCCAAAAACACCACATGCAGCGGTAACAGTGACCACCATGTACTTGCTCAACAACTAGCCATCGGCTGGAGACCCCGCGGTCCGCCATGCACCGATCTACGATCACTGGCCTAGGACTAGTCAAAGCTGCCCCCATTAAGGATCCAACGTCGAAGCCAAAGAAAAGCAAGGCTCTAGCCAAGAGCTACTCTTCCTCCTCCTCAAGCGACGACAACCACGACCTGACACCGACACGACTACGACTATGACGTGCGCTATGACATCACACAACGCAAAATCGACAAGATGTGTGCGAGGAACGCTCGTTAAACTGACTCAGAAGATGATGGGATAGAGCTCTGCGGCGCTAGCTGCTTCAGCAGAGCCATACGGAAAAACCGAGGATGCATCCGAATCTTCACTTTGGGAGCGCTTGCGAGTCCCGTTCCCGCTGGACTCGGGGGCTTCTTTCTCTTCCTCAATGGGAATGGTGGAGCCCGACTCATCCTCCTCTTCCGCCTCGCGAGGGATCACTCCCTCCGGCTGGGGAGGCAACACAGTGGTCACCTTCCAGTCCAAGAAAAGGAAGCATCATCAATATAATGAAAACCTAGCAGGCAATCAAAAAATAAGAAGAGCTAACAAGAAGGCCACCTCAGGAGGAGGATGACTCGCACAGAATAGAGGCACAAATGAGTCACCGGGGAGTTTCTCCTTGGCTATGTACTTGGTCAGCAGCCGAAACCTCTTGTCTACTTCACCCGAGGAAATATTCTCTCGAGAAATGCGAGTGACGTCGTCAATGCCAGTCCAGCAGCACATTGGATGTGCCCTAGCCTGTAGCGGATGCACTCGAAGATACATCCAGGTGCGAATAAGGTCTACGCTGCCTACTTCCTTCCCCATACGGAGCTCAAGGTCGTAGATCCACTTGTATAGAGCCTCAGTTTCCTCGGCTTCGCCGGGCATCACTGTGTTCTTCCACGACCTCCTCCTCTTGCATTCTGCCTTCGAGTCAAAAGGAGCGAGCCCGAAGTTTTCTTCATTGACCTTCTGGTCGCGGATATAGAACAACTTCTCCCTCCACCCTTGGATATACACATTGAAGTTGATGGCAAAATATTTGACGTTGGGGTCTACATGGATCCCGTAGCCTCCTATGTCATAGACTACTGACCCAGAGCTCGACTAGCGCTTAAGTTTGAAGAGTTTTTTGAAAAGGCCAAAGTGTGGATCGATTCCGATCCAGCACTCACGAAGGGTGATGTAGCAAGCAATATGAAGGATGGAATTGGGGGTCAACTGATGGTGTAGCCCGTAAAAGCAGAGTAACCCCCTCACAAACTTGTGGAGGGGGAGAGAAAGACCACGAATGACAAACGCAAGGAACATCATCCGAAATCTGGTGGGGGGATTAGCTATTACCTCGTCAACGGGAATCCGATAGTCATCCTCCATGGCTGGGAGAGCGCCATCTTGGTGCCAGGTGAAGAGCTCCGTCTCCTTGATGGCAGTTTGCCGCCATGATCCATTCATGACGCGTGTGCCCCCGCCCTTCTTCTTGGCAGCAGCAGCAGCAGTGCCGGAGCCCATAGCGGCGGCTCAACATCTGCAGCCACATATCCAGTGGCAGAAGAACCCTTCTTTTTACCCATCTTGCGCTTGTGGTGGGAGCGCAGAAAGTAGCTGGGAAAAGTTTGGAGGCCATCCAGCGCAGCAAGGAGGTGCGAGCAATGGAACAACAAGGAGCAACAATGGAGGCTAAGAGCAAGGGAGAAGATGAGTTGTAGGGAAAAGTTACCGAACGGCAATCCCTACTTCACCTCACCACAGATGCAATCCAACAGCCAGAAGTGCACCAGCCAGACGCGTGGCGCAAATCGGCATAGACGCGTGGCAGTGCAAACAGCGAACCGTCGCTCCACTCCTCCCATTACATGCAAGAATCGAGGAGACACAGTTAAAATCGAAGATTACGCACGCCTTGTAAAGTCGAAGTCAGAAATGGGGCCCTACTTTTGTCACGTCCCGTCAAAAACGCTCACGCGGGCAAATGAGGTCGTCGCATCGTCATCACTGACATCATTAACTCCCGTAGGAGCATCTTTTGTCTAACCTAGTCCTCACTCGAGTCTTCGACTCGACAAAGCACTCGGGGGCTACGCCTAACAGGAGTGCTGGACTCGCACCCGATAAACTTCATAGACTCAAAAATATTTTGGTAATGTAATTCCACCTGTACCCTTCACTCGAATCAACGATTCAATCGCGGACTCAATATTACTCCCATAGGGAGCACTAGAAGCATATTCAAAAGCACTCATAGTCCCCACTCGAGTCTACGACTCGAATAGGCACTTGGGGGCTACTCCCATAGAGAGCACTGGCCGCGCACCCTATGATTTTTTATTTTAAATAAATGTGTGTTGACTGTGTCCACACTCGAAAGAATTGGTGACTCCGCCTCATATTTTCCCTGCAAAGAGACTGCGTCTCCTATGTCACCCGAATCATCTCCGTGATGACAAAATTCGGATGCCACGCTTGTAGCGTGAAGATAAGACCTGAAGAAGGCCTAGCGACGCACCTGCTGCGCTCTACCAGAAATAATCCGTGCCTACAGGTGCAATGAAATAATCCTTGACGGACGCGTCGAGTGCTAACACTTATATACTGGGATTCAATTCTATAAGACCTCCGCATCACAAGTCGAATTACGCCAGCACTTTTCCGAATTCGAGTCCGGGGACTCAAGTTTGAGTAGATTGCGTTGTTTTTCCCTAAGGCAGTTAACTGATCCCGGTACATCGGATGAATCAGGCACGTATATCGACAATACCTATGACACAAATTAGAGCACTCAAAAACATGATCAACTAAGCACTCGAAGGTTTCATAAGTCTCCACTCAAATCTGCGATTCGACGGACACTCGGGGGCTACTGACATAGGCATACCTTACAGGTACTCGAGATTATCATATACGGTCCAGCCTACAAGAAGCCCACTATGTTGCTAAGGCCCAGTCAACATTCACTTGACCTAGGAGACTTTGACTGCTTGCAACACACGGCAAACTCAAGATATAAGTCTAAAGGGAAAACCCTAATATGTAACCGACTCGGCCTGCTATCCCGAGACCTAGCCTATCTATATAAAGGCTAGCAGGGGGCGGCGAGGACGACAATCTGCAACCCTAGTTTCCACACCATCGCTAGATTACATATGCGCACCCCTGTAACTTTCGACTCCTCAATAATTCCAAGAGCAGACAAGCAGGAGTAGGGCCCTCTGCGAGGCCTGAACCTGGGTAAACCTTGCATCCCCTATGTGCTTGTTTGCTAGCCGATCGATGTCTCCAGCGCTCCCCACTTCCTCGAACCTAAGTCCATTAGCAATGGGCATTGATGAGTTAACCCCTCATCAATGAGAACTTGTGCTCAATTGCAACATGATATTTTATTTGGTGGTACTAATAGAGTGATTTTCTTCAAATGCAGGTTGGATAGGAAAAGGCAGAGGAAGATCAAGAAATTGGATCAATATCAGAAGAAGTACATCACAGAGTTCTTTCTTTGTGTGGAGAAGGCTAAACAAAGTGGATGGGAGTCTTTGGGCTCATTTCCCAATTTCATTCAACAACTACATTTGATGGTTTCTTGAAAATACTCTTGTGTCCATTTGCCCGCCAACTGACGAGGAGGAAATATTGGAAGAGCCTACCATGTTCGACAACCTTTCCTAAAACGAATATAACAAGCTTGTCAGGGAGGAGACCCAAATCCCTTTTTCTTGCACGCTCAACTTTGTGTTAAAGGTTACCTTCCCCATCTACTATTGCCCATATTTTTCTTGCCTAACATGTTTTTGTTCTTTACTCAATATCGCAAGGAGAAGAAACACGCCGATGAAAGTGAGGTGATTCTCGATGATACCCCGGCGGGATAAAAGGGCAAAGGCATACTTCGAACATTCCTCAATGTATGGATGAAAATGGAACAAGTTATACCATGGGGATATTGTGTTACTAGGTTTGCCATTTCCTCTACTTGCTTATAGTGCTTGGCCCAATAGATGCACTAGTTATCTAACCTTTTAGGTTGCTGTGATCTCGAGTACACAACACTATCGCAATCTAGATCCAATTCGCCTCTTGACCCCGCAGCTGGTCTCGAGGATGATCTAGAGGGTTAGACCACCTCAGCGACTCATACAGATGATGAGGTATGGGAATCCCTTACATTTCTTTCTTTCATTCAGTCTTTTTTTGTTTGTTTGCCCCATGACCCTACCAATACATTTGTTACATGTAGTTGCCTTGTTTCAAGAATGAGACGGAGGAGGAGTATCGAGCTCGTGCCGCTTACATGTTGAATCCAAGGAGAGAATTCCATTGCTACTCACCGGACGACAACAACAACAAAGCAAAGAACACTGTTGTTGAGGACGGGCCACCACACATGTCAACAGTGGGGAGGAGGTTGAGGGGTCTAGACTTTGATGATGACTCGCAAGAAGATGCGGAGGTGACAAATAAGATACCTCCGAGGAGGGGTCATGGCTCAAGGGCACGTGGACAAAACTAGTTCTATTTCCATGCTTGTATGCAGAGTAGTTCTATATGTGGCACAATGTATTGCTGAATTCTCGAGGCATAAGGGCATGTTGAACTGTTTTATGTATCGTTGTTGTATTGTACATTGTATTGTTGAACAAGTGATGTTGAGTAGTTCTATGTCCATGTCACTGTATTGTTGAATAATTGTTGGTGCATTGTATTGGACGCTGCTACTTTGCCTTACTGAGTTATGCATGTGTAGTTCTAGCCATAAGGTGTTATGCACGTGTAGAGCCGATGCTTCAGGCGCTATGTTCTTGTAGCACCTAAGCGTAAGCCTCTATAGGTATTAAATTGTTTGACTTCGCAGGGTACTGGGAGCAAACCGAGTCTAGCACACTAAGAAATTCACTAAGTCATCGTGTAGTGCCCTTGTATCAGACACTATAGCTATGTAGCGCCCACTCTTAAGGCCCCATGGGTATTAAATAGCATGAACTCTCCGGATACAGAGAGAAAATTCAATCAAGCAGTCGAAATTTTCACTAAGTCAGTGTGTAGCGCCTATGTCTAACTCAGTGACTTAGCGAAAATTTTGAGTGCTCCATTCAATTTTCTCTCTGTATCCAGGGAGTTCATGCTATTTAATACCCATAACACCTTAGGATTAGACGCTACACAACCACAATGCCTTTCGCATAGGCGCTATGCATCAGATTTGAACCGAATCTACTTGCCAAAGTGGTTTCTGGGATTCAAGATCAAGCAGTTTACCAGATAGATATCATCAAAAATATGAAATTGAATGGAACTTAAGATCAAAGTTCACTAGAGTCCAAGGCATAGTTCACAACATAATCCAAGGCATAGATCGAAATCCACAAGACAATAAGGTTCGAAATAAATTCCACATAGTGGAGTCCAAGGCATAGTTCACAACATGGTGACAACTACTCCCTTTGTTCCATAATATAAGATGTTTTAGCTTTTGTGAAACGACTGTATCTATACACCTTTTAGTCCGAACCTACACACTAAAAGGTGTCTAGATACATTCCTTTCACAAAAGAAAAACCATCTTATATTTTGGAACGAAGGCAGTACCTTGCTCTATTGTGTAGAGCAAGGTCCCTTCCCCTTCGCCTTCCTTTTCTTTGCTTCTTCTTTTTCTTCCTCCTTTTCCCTTAAGTCGTGGGCCAATTGAACCACCGAGTCAAAGAACACCCTACTCTCCATGCTCCTCTTCATGTCTTCTTCTTGCGCTCTCCCCCCTTATGGGACGAGCCTCATTTTCCAAACTATCAAAATGAAGCTTGTTCTCTCTGATGAGGGCTAGCCTCGGCAATGCCCATTGTTATGGACTTAGGGTTTCGTAGAAAATAAAACGCTGGGGGTTTCGTCGGCTGATTAGAAAAACATGGGAGTCAAAGTTATATGATTGCTTATGAACAATATGGTTACAGATTGCTCAAGGCTTTTCGACGCTACCTCTTCGTTGGGTCCTCTCAGCCTTTACATAATAAGCAGGGTATCTAGCCCGTATAGAAATAGGTTACAAGTTACGATTACAACACTAATACAATGTCGGTTCTTACTCTTCTCTTATCTAGTAAAAGATGCATTCTGTCGGATGCTTCTTCGGCCTTTCTTGTTTCTTCTTAGGCCTTTGCAGGCTGTAAGACTTTATGTAACCAGGGTAACTAATCATAAGGATCCGAGTAATCATCCCTATGTTAGTAGCCCCCGAGACTCCAACTGAATCGTAGATTCCGGTTGAGCGTGAAAGAAAAAAATTGTCGTAAGCTGAAGTTTTCTTTATAAAGTATTTTTAATATATTCTTATATAACTATCATAGGATATGGTATAATGGGTCTAGTGCATCCGATGGATCAGGAATCAATTAATCGCTCCTGGGCAAAAACACCGTGAACCTACGTAAAATTCAAGTCCCTAGGCCTGAAGTCGGTATTTTCTAGCATAATTCAGTTTGAGCCGTTGAGGTCTTATTGAATATTGAATTCCAGTACTATTATTTCGGGTACCCAACGCATCCATCGGGATTTTACATCATATCGTGGATACGGATAATTTTCTAGCAAAGCGCATTCTTGTGTGGTTACCAGGCCACACAAGATGGATCCTGGGGTCTTACCTGCTTCATGTCATGGACACGACATTATTATCGCGGCGGATGCGGTCTGAGTATTTATTTGAATTTTGGAATAGCTGAAGTTTTTGGATAACATATAAGCGCTCCCAATGGGAGTAACCATGTAAGTATACAAAGATGTAATACTCATAGGTTCGTATGTTTCTTGATTCTATTGGAGATTTTGTTTTATCTGTGCGACACACGTGGATAATATTTTTTGGGTGCTGCTGGTTTCTATTAGGTGTGTGACAGCTCTCCCAATGGGAGTATCCCCCGAGGCTATGTTTGGATGCTTGCATCGGTATATAGGCTCAAAATTTAAGTCCAATCTATTCCTTCATGCCTACCACCTTAATACTTTTTATTCAATATTAAATACAAAAGTACATATTTTGGCGTAGTCGCCTGGCTGCTGGCCTTATTGGGAGTAAGACATAAAGTCTTGTGGCTAAGAAGCCTGGCCGTAGGCCTTATTCAATGTATGCGGAACATAAAATTCTAAGAATAGAAACGTCGCAGTTGCACAACGTTCTATGGGTTGGAGTACTTGACTCCTGTTTTCTTATCTTGAAGCTGATATGCTCCACCAGGGATTACTTCTGTGATGATAGAAGGCCCTTCACATGGCGATTCCAGCTTTCGATGGCCGTCTTTCTTGAGGCGAAGGACCAGAACCCCTACAATGAAGGACCTAGAACACAGTCGACGGCTGTGATAGTTGCGTAGATTCTGCTGATATATGGTTACTCTTTGTAAAGAAACATCTCGAGCTTCATCGAGTGCATCGACATCATCTTCAAGTGCTTCTTTGGATGCTTGTTTGTCATACTCAGTGACCCTGGGAGACTCATGAGCTACTTCAACTGGAAGGACGGCCTCCGCGCCATGGACTAGAAAGAAAGGTGTTTCTTTTGTTGCATTATTTGGGGTGGTACGTAGGATCCATAGGACAGAGGTAACTTGTCTACCAAAGCTCCGTTAGCTCTATCGAGTGGCGCCAGCAATCTTTTCTTGATACCATTGGTTACGAGACCGTTGGCTTTTTCCACCAGACCATTATTTTGCGGGTGGGCAACTGAAGCGTAGCTTACTTTTATACCTGACGAGGGTTTAACTCATCAATGCCCATTGTTATGGACTTGGGTTTTGGAGAAGGAGGGAGAGTTGGAGACATCTATCGGCTAGCAAACAAGCACACTGGGGACAAAGATTTACCCAGGTTCAGGCCTCGTAGAGGTCCCTACTCCTGCTTGTCTGCTCGTGGAATTATCGAAGGAATCGAAGATTACAATGGTGCGCAAATGTGATCTGGCGAGGGTTGTGGAAACTAGGGTTGCGTGTGTCCTCCTCGCCGCCCCCTCCTAGCCTTTATATAGATAGGCTAGGTCTCGGGTAGCAGGTCCAGTCGGTTACAGATTACGGTTTTTCCCCTTCAAACTTTCTATCTTTAGCTTCTTCTTGTTCTTCAAGCAATCGAGAGTCCATAGCTTACTCGAGTCCTTCATTTGGGCCCTGCTGACACCGTGGGCCTTTACGTATTTAGACTGTATATACCAAGCTCGAGTACCTGTAGGATATACCCATGTCAGTAGCCCCCGAGTGTCCAGTGGAATCGTAGATTCGACTGGGGACTTTTTGAAGTCTTTCGAGTGCATGGAATGAGTACATTTTCGACTACTTTGTTTGTGTCATAGGGATTGTTGATGTGCATGCCTGATATAACCAAAGTATCGGTATCAGTTAACCACCTTAGGGTGAAACAACGCAATCTACTCGAACTCGAGTCCCCAGACTCGAATCCAGAAAAGTGCTGGTGTAACTTGACTCAAGCCGCGGAGGTCTTACAGGAGTCGAGTTCTAGTTATATGGGTGTGAGCACTCGACGCGTCCGTCAAGGCATATTCATCGTACCTATAGGCACAGATATATTTCTGGTAGTGTGCAGCTAATGCGTTGCCAGGCCTTATTCAGGTCTTACCTTCACGCTGTAAGCACGGCATCCGAATTTTATCATCGCGGAGACGATTCGGGTGACCCAGGAGACGCAGTCTCTTTGTAGGTAAAATTATGAGCGGTGTCGCCATGATCTTCGAGTGTGGATGTTATCAACACACAGTTTTTTATACAAATAATCATAGGGTGCATGACCAGCGCTCCCTATGGGAGTAGCCCCCGAGTGCCTGGTTGAGTCGAGGACTCAGGAAGGGACTAAAGAACTTTTGCGACTGTTGTCGTCTTTTGTTTGCTTGTTTCAGTCAAATTTGTTTCCGACGCTCCCTATGGGAGTAACCCATGTCCATAGTCGAACCCTATTTCGAGTGGTTGGGTTTGCTTCTGATTGTCCATGTTCCTGTAAAAAGAAAAAAAAATCATAGGGTGCGCGACCAGCGCTCCCTATGGGAGTAGCCCCCGAGTACTTGGTGGAGTCGAAAACTCGAGCAAGGACTAAAGTAGCGTCAATCTGCGTCTGGCTCTTTAGTCTACGATGTAGGTGGCTACGGAATCCATGTCGACCCATCCGCCACTTATTTCGACATCAAGCTCACGGCGTCCGTCCAAGGGTGGAGGGACAAATGGTTCTACATCCGCGATGAGAAGGCTAACGGTGAGCACTTCGGACTCGCACCCTTCGATCCCGCGACGCCGTGCAAGTGGATGCGCTCCTGGAAGAATGTAGTCATGCCTGGCGAGTCCGTGGAAACATATGTGTTGTACGAGCGTGTCTGCAACCTGAGAGTCGCATAGGCAAAGAGGAGGGAGGCTGCGCCCTCATTCACACTTGGCTGCACCGTCGCGTCTAGCCCCTGTAGGCTAGAGTCCGCCCCATGTTCCAGTGGGCTGGCACTGACGATGCCACTCGTGTGTCTGCTGATGGCATGTCCGCGAGTGAGGTGGACAAGAGGGTTCGACTGGTCACCAAGTACACCATCAAGGATGTGCTCCCTAGTGAGCCAGTTGTTCCTCCATTTGATGCTACTAACCCTCCTCCCGAGGTATAGTTGTGCTACGAAGTAGCTAAGTTTGTTGATTGCTCCTCTGTTGTTTACTTGCTTTTTGCTGAATTTTTTGTCTGTATGCAGGATTGGGCCGTGTCACCTTGTATGCCCCCTCTTCCTGAGGGGATTATCCCTCGCGAATCCTTGGAAGAGGACGAGTCGGAGTCGACCGTCCCATATGATATGGAGGAGGAAGCCCCCGAGTCCGGTAGTCCGAATACTCGCAAGCGTTCGCGCAGTGAGGATTCCGATGCGTCGTCTCCTTCGACTCTGGAAGGTACGGGTGTTGGTGCGGAGTCGCCGATTCCTGCCATTCCTGTGAGCGCCATGGCACCATCTTCTCGCAAGAAGATGCGATTGCCCAAGGAGTCTTCGTCAGAGTCGGGGGAAGCCACTTTTGGCTTTGACAAGTTTGATTGGTAAGTTTTCTAGTCGATTTGTTCTTCTCTGTTTTGCCCTTGTTGGCTCGTCTCTGGGTTTGCCCTTTCTTGATGTGTTTTTTGTCTTGCAGTCAAGAGGCGTCGTCATCTTCTGGCGACGTCCAATTTTTGAAGGAATCAGGAGTCGCGACCTCAAGGGCCAAGAAAGAGGTTGAACGCGCTCCTTCCCCTCCATTGGCGGCCTACTCCGGGCACAACTCTTCCAGTTCTCCTCATGCAGGGGAGCATCGAATGGTTGCCCGGATGACGGTACAGCAGACATCTTCGGAGTCATCGGAGGATCATGTAAGTGTAGTTTTTCTCCTTTTTAATGTTGAAGTCGATGTTATCTATTGCCTCTGCTGATTCCTTGTTGTGCGATAGCTCCTTGTGAAGGAAGCCACGCACTTGGCAGAGCAAGTGCTTGCGATGGGCCGCCAGCGTGCGATGCTAGAGACATGTCATCGCGTGGTTGAGAGTGAGTGTCCTGCACTTCTTCTTCTTCGTTTCCTTTTTGATATGGTCGAATGATAGTTAATCCCTTTCTGTTTGTAGCTAAACATAACGCCCTCCTGCGCAATGCTGCCACCATGGAGAAAACCCTCGCCGCGGCTGTGAAGGGTCGCGATGAGGCAATCGCGGCGCGTGACAAGGCGCAAAGGCACGAAGAGGAGTTGCGTGCTTCCTTTGCAGCCAGGGAAAGGTTGTTCGAAGAATAGCTTTTCTCAATCGCCAAGGCCCTCTCAGGTACTTTGCTTTGGATATCGTTGTCCTTCTCTGCTCGACCTTTTGCCGTTGGCACTGATATTTTCGTCCATGTGTGGATTTATGTACAGATGTTGGCGACTTGAGCTTCGACCCACATGCCCTTCGTCGCGATGATGCTCTGGCGGGTGCATTGTCGGCAGTCGAAGACCGTAGCACCACCGTTCAGGATACGCTCTCCAAGGCCAAGGGTGCCCTCAGTGGCCTCCGGGAGGAGCTGAAGCCCAAGGCGGAGCTAATCGAGAACATAGATGAGCTGGTGGAGTCACTCGCCGGGGGTGTGCCTTCCAGCTACAAGAACTCACTCCGCGCGGCTGGCGCGTCCATGTCGCTTGCCATGGTGCAGGCCCACGGAGTCGAGGTTGATCCTGCCGCGGTGTCGAAGGCGATGCCTGTTAGCGCGGACGGCCAGCAGGTAGTCTTCGCTCCTTTCAGGACTGCCTGTGGCAAGTATGGGCCTCATTTGCTAAATACTGTTGCAAAGTTTCTGAGGAGCTGCACCACGCCAAGAAGGCAGCAAAAGTGGTGGCATCAGGGGCTGGCGGAAAGTCAGTGGCATCTGACACTGCTACGGACTCGATGAAGCCCCCGAAGCCATCGAAGTCGAAGAAGCCAGTTGCTCCTTAGTTAGCTTTGTAATAGTTAATTAGTTTATGTCCTTTTGTTTAAGAACATGCCTGCTGGTGAGTGTATCTGCTAATACTTTTGCTAGTCTTGAATGCACTTGAACCTTTTGTCTTTGTGTTGATTTGGTCATCTTATTTGCTTCTATCTTGACTTGTGGTAGGGTACATCAAGTGATCCTTTGAGGGAAACTCAGGACTCTCCGCTTCTTGATGATACCGTGGCACCGCCGCGCTCCAGGGTAGATGAGTTGTCGTTGCTTTCGCGACTCCGTGACCGCGTGAAGCAGCTGGAGCGTGAGTTGCCCGTGCTCCACGGTAACGCGGATGTATGGAAGTCGAAGGCGGAGAAAGCCGCTGCCCGAGAGCAGTATCTGCTTGGCGAGGTGACGCAGCTGGGCGACCAATTCAAGTGTTAGTTTGCTTGCTCTTATCTTTTCCTTGTAGTCACTCGCGATGGTATGTTGTACTTATGCTATTGTTGCTGCTTCGTGTAGTTGTCAGCACGCGTCATCCGCAGGAGGAGAAGGATAGAATTTCCATTCGCATGCATGATCTTACCAGGAGCAACTTCAAGAGAGTGGATACTTCTGGGTAGATCATGATCGTGTGACTGCGCTGGCAACCCTGCAGTATCGTGCATCGCGAGTGCTGCACTTTTTGAAGAAGTCGAAGTCATGCTTGAAGAACATTTATGGGCGATGTTTCCGTTGGATGATACTCCATCAAGCTTGATGGCCCTTCTTACCAAGTTTCAAGATCTGACCGCGGTTCGCGAGTGCGTGAGGCAACAGTTGGTGGCTCGTGCCAAGGCTGCTCTATCGATGGTGCGACTCCATAGGCCTGACGTAGATGTTGCGGCAATTGCGACTGGGCCACCTACGCCACCAGCAGGTTCTACCTGGAATATGGTGCCACACTACCAGGCTATGGATCGCCCAGCAGAAGAGATCGTCGACTTCTTTGAGGAACAAACCAACGTTCTCTTGCTGTAGTAGTAGCTGAGTTTGTATCCAGCACATAAGTGTACTCATGTTGTAAAGTTCGTATTAATGTTGTATATAATTTATTATCGAATATGTATAAAGAGCTTTGTTAGCATGAAGTGCATTGCACTATGCGAGTCCTTTTCGTTAGTCTGGCCATGTTCTTATCTCAATCCCTTGTCAACCTGTCAGGTGCGTTGCAGCTGGGTTGATGTTGTGTCAAAGGTTTTGATTGATGTGCCAGCTACTCAGGATATCGCGTCTTGGTTCGTAGAACACATGTATATAGGGTGGCGCAGCCCCCGAGTAGATAAATTGGAAAAATAAAGGAAGACACAGAGTTTTGGGGCACTTAGCTTTATTTATTCGTAAGATAGTACGAGGTACAATGTGTGGCTAAGTAGCCTTGGCTAAGTGCCTTATTTGCGATGCAAAAGTAAAACGACTAAGGATAGAAGCGTCACAGCTATGCGATGTTCCAGGAGTTGGAGTATGCGACTCCTGTCTCTAAATCTTGAAGGCGATAGGTGCCACCTGAGATTACTTCTGTAATCACGTATGGTCCTTCCCAGGGGGACTCGAACTTGAGATGTCCCTGCTGTTTTAGTCACACGACCAGGGGCGTAGCTTCCTGCTGTGGTAGTTGCGCAGGTTCTGCTGGTAGATCGCTGATCTTTCCGCGGCGATTTCTCTTGCCTCGTCAAGGAGGTCGACGGAGTCTTCGAGCGCGAGGGATGACTCTTGTTCGCTGTAAGCGACTACGCGCGGCGCCTTGTACCGTACCTCGGTGGGTAGCACTGCCTCGGCTCCGTGCACCAAAAAGAATGGCGTGTAGCCCGTGGCGCTGTTTGGAGTTGTGCGTAGGCTCCAGAGTACTGATTGTAGTTCGTCTGGCCAGCAACCTGTGGCTTGTTTGAGTGGTCGGAGGAGTCGCTTCTTGATGCCGCGGCAGACAAGCCCATTTGCTTTTTCCACCTGACCGTTGGTCTGTGGATGTGCTACAGAGGCATAGCTGATGTTGATCCCTAGATTCTCACTGAATTCTTGGAACTCCTGGGATGTGAAGTTCGTGCCATTGTCCGTGATGATGCTCCGTGGCACCCCAAAGCGGAAGACGATGGACTCGAAGAACTTGACTGCGCTGTGGTCTGATTGATTGGTCGCTGGCATGGCCTCTATCCACTTAGTGAATTTGTCGACTGCCACCAGGAGGTAGACGTATCCTCCTCGTGTGGACTTAGGAAGCTTGCCGACCATGTCGAGTCCCCATTGTGCGAAGGGCCAGGCCAACGGAATTGGCCGGAGCTCTGCGCCGGGTGCGTGCGGCTTGTCCGCGAATCGTTGGCACCCATTGCACTTCTGAACGATGTCCTTGGCGTCGCGCATGGCCGTTGGCCAATAGAACCCAGCTCGTAGAGCTTTGGCCACGAGGGCGCGACTGTCTGCGTGGTGCCCGCAGGTCCCCTCATGGATGTCGAGGAGAATGGCTCTTCTGTCTGTGCTGAGGAGGTACGTGATGTACGGCTGCGTCCAGGATTGCTCGATCATCATGACACTCATTGGTCCTTCGAGTCCCGTGTCCAACTCCAAGTCATCGAGTGCCATTGACTCATTGGGCGGCGTAGCCCCCGAGTCCGTTGCTGCGCTTGTTTTCTTCTCTGCGGCCTTTGGCTTGATGGAGCGTTCGCAGATGCGCTCGAGAAATACCCCGGGCGGTATGGGGGCACATGTAGTGCCTATGTTGGCGAGTGCGTCGACCTCTTCGTTGCTTTCGCGACCTACGTGCCGCAGCTCGCAACCGTCGAAGTCTCCTTCGAGTGTGTCGTAGAGGTCGCGGTACGCGATCATGTTGTCGTTCAGTGCGTCACACTCATGCATTGTTTGTTTGACGACCAACTTGGAGTAGCCGTATATGATGAGCCTCTTGGCTCCGTAGGCTTTTGCCATCCTCATCCCGTGCAACAGGGCCTCGTATTCAGCCTCGTTGTTTGAGGCTATGAACTGCATTCGCAAGATATACTTCAGCTTGTCCCCTTGAGGTGATGTCAGTATGACACCTGCGCCTGCTCCGTCTTTCCGCTTGGACCCATCGAAGTGCATTGTCCAGAGGTAGGACATATCTGGCTTGTCCGGGAGCTGGTTCTCCATCTAGTCCATGAGGAAGTCAGGGAGAACTTGCAATTTGATTGCGTCGCGCTTTTCGTATGTGATGTCTCGTGGAGAAAATTCTATTCCCCAAAGCGCGACTCGTCCCATGGCGTCGGGGTTGTTGAGGATATGCCCCAACGGGGCGTCGTTGACCACCACGATTGGGTGTTCCTGGAAGTAATGGCGCAGTCGCCGAGCGGTCATGAAGACACCGTACTCCAGCTTCTGGTAGTGCGGGTACTACTGTTTTGTTGGCGTGAGGACCTCGTTGAGGTAGTATACTGGGCGTTGTAGCCTGTGGACTTTGTTTTCCTCGGCTTGCTCGACGACGAGCACTGTGCTGACCACTTGGTTGGTGGCAGAGATATATAGCAGTAGTGGTTCCCTTTCTCGTGGGGTCACCAGTACTAGCAAAGTGGATAGCAGGCGCTTGAGGTCTTCGAATGCTTCTTGCGCTTCATTGGTCCACTCGAATTTTTTAGCTTTGCGAAGGAGTTGGTAGAAGGGGAGTGCCTTTTCACCCATCCGACTGATGAACCGACTGAGGGACGCGATTCGCCCAGCCAGCTGTTGAACGCCCCTTATATTTTTCGGCTTCTCCATGGCCAGTATGGCTTTTATTTTCTTCGGGTTTGCCTCGATTCCCCTCACGGAGATGAGGTACCCGAGTAGTTGCCCAGATGGCACGCCGAAGGCGCATTTGTCCGGATTGAGCTTGATCCGATAGCGGTTGCCGTTGGTAGGTGGCTCCTGCGTTCTTTAGCCCGAAGGGCATTGTGTTGTAGCAGAACACACCAAAGGGCGTTGTAAACGCTGTTTTCTCTTGATCTTCCTCCTTCATTCGAATCTCATTATAGCCTGAGTAGGCGTCGAGGAAGCAGAGACGCTCGCATCCCGCAGTGGAGTCAATGATCTGGTCGATTCGTGGCAACAGGAAGTGATCCTTTGGACAGTGCTTATTCAGAGAGGTGAAGTCCACGCACATCCGCAGGATATCCGTGTCCTTTTTTGGTACCAGCACCATGTTGGCAAGACAAGCGCCCAATTGTTTGCTTCACTGGCCTTGCGTTGGGGTTGACGTTGCGTGCGTGCTCGGTGAATTCCCTGGGAACTCGTGGCAGGTCCGCAGGACACTAGACGAAAATTTCCCAGTGCTCACGGAGGAATTCGACGAGCGCGAGTTCCTATGCGGGACTCAAGTTGTTGGCGATGAGGGCCTTCTTGGCGAGATCTGATGGGTGGACCTGCACTTTCTTTGTGTGCACCGATGAGTCGAAGGAGAGATCAGGTGAACTTGGCCGGCTCAGGGGAGGCAGACTATTGTCTGTCGTCTCCTTTAGTCTCGCGAGTTCCTCCTGCATGCTGAAGGACTAGGAAATTCTGTTGAATTCCCTGTCGCAACTGTTAGATCGCTCGAAGCTCCCGTTGATCGTGATGACGCCATTGGGACCTGGCATTTTCATCTACAGGTAGCCGTAGTGGGGCACTGCCATGAACCTAGCGAACGCGACGCGCCCGAGGATGCAGTGGTACTGTGAGGGCCAGTCGACGACCTCAAAGTCGATGTGCTCGCGCCGGAAGTTCTTCGGCGTGCCGAAGATGACGTCGAGGTTGATTTTTCCCAGGGGGTATACACCTTTCCCTAGGACGATTCCGTGGAATGTTGTGTCCGAGGCCTCTAGGCAGGTTAGAGGGATCCTCATTGCTCGCAAGGTACTCGCGAATATAAGGTTAATGCCGCTCCCGCCATCCATGAAGACGCAGTTCATGTCGAAATCTCTGATTTGCGCCTCGAGTACGAGGGGGCAATGGCCTGGATGGGGTACCCGAGGCGGATGGTCGCGTTTGTCGAAGGTGATGCATGACTCGCTTCCACTGAGGTACTCAGTGGTAGATGGTGGCGAGTGTGTGGCCAAGTTGACTTGGCGAGTGATGGCCTTCTGCACCTGATTGGAGGGGCGCCCCTTTTGGATCATCATGGTGCCCATGGCTCGTGGGTACAGTTCGCCTCCGTGGTGCTGCTCCGGTGCAGCTGTGTTCGGAGGTGGCAATCCTTGAGGAGGTGGCTGGACTTCTTCTTGCCATCATGCTTGTCGATGTAGAAGTGCACCGTACATGGCCCGGACAGTTTGTCCTCAATGGAGGTCGCGGGTGCCTCGTCGCGAGTGCGGCGTTGCCACACTTGCTTGGTTTTCCCGGAGTCGTGGTATCCGCCGCTACGGTATCCAGCTATTGCGGTTATCATGGCGTCTTTCGGCATAACCAGCCGCGACCATGTTGATGTCGTCGCAATCATCGTAGATACGCATCCGGCGCTTGCCTTGGCGATCGCGTCTGCGCTCGAGTTCCGCCTCCTCGTCGGAGTGAACGCGATTCTTCACCGAATCTTCTCCATCGGCCCACCGATTCGCGATCTCCATTAGGTGGTCGATGGTCTTGGGCTTTGAGCGGCCCAGCTCCTCCCTGAGTTTTAGGCGGCGGACGCCGCCGTTGAATGCGTCAATCGCGTGATCCTCCGAGATGTTTTTTGCAGAGTTCTTGATGATGGACCTTCTTTGGATGTAGGAGCGCAGTGATTCGCCAGATCTTTGCTGGCAGCATCTCAGCTCTTCGATTGATGCGGGCCTCTTGTATGTACCCTTGAAGTTACGCACGAAGCTGTAAACCAGCTCATCCCAACTGCGAATGGATCCGCGTGGGAGGTTGTTGAGCCATGCTCGGGCGGCGCCCTGTAGCTGTAGCTGCAAGCATTGCATGGCCGTGCTTCGACTGCCTCCGTGGAGCCTGACGGAGGAGATGTGGTCCTCCAGCCAGATCTTTGGGTCCTGTAGGCCGTCAAACTTTGGGTTCTCCGACGGGAGTTTAAACCCTTTAGGCATTTGCTTCTGCCTAATGGATCTGCTGAAGCATTTAGCGCCACAGAGCTCCACATCTTCCTCTTCCGAGTCAGTCGATCGAGCACGTCGTGCTCTTGATTTGTCGATCTTGCGCTGCATGATGTCATCACGTGCGTCGTAGTCGTGGTCGTGTCGTCGTGAGCAGCGACGTCGAGACAGGTCATGACTGTCATCACTGGATGAGGGCGAGGAGTAACGCTTTGCTAGCGTTTTGCCCTTCTTTGGTTCCAGTGTCGGCTCCTTGTCGAGGGCGGCCTCGATTAATCCCAAGCCCGCGATCGTAGATCGGTGCATGGTGGCTCGGGGATCTCTAGCCGGTGGCTGGTTGTTGAGGAGGTACATGGTGGCCGCTGTCACCGCACCCTGCGGCATCTTGGGGACCACATTGCCCCTGGTGTCGACTGTCATAGAGCCGAAGTCGAGGACCTTTGCGGCCTCTATGCATTCTTGCTCGGTGAGATGGGCCATCCGAGATTGTCTCTTTTTGGCAACATACTCGTTGCCTCTTGAAGAGGATCCTCCGTAGGAGGAGACCCCTGCACGACGAAGGCTCGACTCGTCTGCCGCTTTTTTGCGCGCCTCGAGTTGCGCGATTGTTTGTACTTGGCGCTTGAATTCTTCCTTCAAGAGCCAGTGATAGCCCATCCGCAGCTCTTGCAGGGATCCGAAGGGTAGAGGGGTGCCTCGCAGGGCCTCACGGCAGCGAGCCCATTCTTGCTCGTTGAGCTTGATCACGACGCATTCGCTGGTTTGCTCATTTACTATGGTTGGAGCTTCGACTGCCCCTCCATTGTCGACGGGGGTGCGATTGCCACCGTTACCGCCGTTGCTGCCATTGCCACCATTGCCGCCGTTAGGCGGGTGGGTTCCGTTGCCGCGATTGCCACCGTTGTCGCGGTTAGCGAGGTGTCGCCTGTGTTGATGACGATGCACATGAAGTGGTTGGGGAAGCTGCTACTTCCACAACTCTCAGATACGGAACCGTAGGTTCCATCTTAAGTGGCCAGATCGCTCAGATCGGAGTCGCGACTGCTGTCGCTGACCGTGTTCTCGACTGTTGTTGGGTCGTTGAGCTCACTGAGAATGCCGATCGATGGAGGGAACCATGATGCTGGGGCAATCGACGGTGCCGTCGGCTGATCAGGCATGCGAAGCATGCCCATCTGACCAACCTGGAAGCGGAAGCTCCCTATCGCCAGGCTGATCCCGTCGCCCACGGATTCGAAGGCCGGGGGAGTGGCCGGCGCGTGGACGGTGAAGTCGAACGCGCCGAAGAGCTGGCAGATCTCCACTATTGCGGAGTTGTAGCTCGCGGTTGATGGGGCCAAAGAAGCCGCAACATCAGCACTCCCAGCTCCCACAGACGTCGCCAATTGACGAGGGTTTAACTCATCAATGCCCATTGTTATGGACTTGGGTTTTGGAGAAGGAGGGAGCGCTGGAGACATCTATCGGCTAGCAAACAAGCACACAGGGGACAAAGATTTACCCAAGTTCAGGCCTCGTAGAGGTCCCTACTCCTGCTTGTTTGCTGGTGGAATTATCGAAGGAATCGAAGATTACAATGGTGCGTAGATGTGATCTAGCGAGGGTTGTGCAAACTAGCGTTGCGTGTGTCCTTCTCGCCGCCCCCTCCTAGCCTTTATATAGATAGGCTAGGTCTCGGGTAGCAGGTCCAATTGGTTACAGATTAGGGTTTTGCCCCTTCAAACTTTCTATCTTTAGCTTCTTCTTGTTATTCAAGCAATCAAGAGTCCATAGGTTACTCGAGTTCTTCATTTGGGCCTTGGCGACACCGTGGGCCTTTACGTATTTAGACCGTATATACCAAGCTCGAGTACCTGTAGGGTATACCCATGTCAATACCCATCTCCTTGCAATATTATTTGAAATCATTGGAAGTAAAATTAGTTCCATTTTCAGTAATGATGTTCTTTGGCACTCCAAATTTGAACACTATTGACTTGATAAAGTTTATGGCTGAAGTTCCGTTTTGACTTGTGATGGGCATTGCTTTGATCCACTTTATAAATTGGTCAACTGCTACTAGTTGAAAGACGTGTCCTCCCGGCGAAGATTTGTGGAGTTTACCCACCATGTCAAGCGCTCATTGAGAAAATGGCCAGGCGAGAGGTATGGGGTTTAGTTCCATTGCAGGTGTATTGGGTTTTGTTGCGAAACGTTGGCATGCTTCGCATGTCCGTATGATGTCCTTCGCATCCTGTACTTCTATAAGCCAATAAAATCCTGCCTAGAATGCTTTAGCCACAATTGCTCGACTGCTGGCATAACGGCCAAATACCCCTTCATGTATATCTTTTAGCAATAGCATTCCTTCTTTGGGTGTGACGCATCGATGTAGTACGCCCAAGAAACTCCCTTTTATATAAATCTCCCTTAATGATCCTGAAATCTTTAGATCGACGAGTGATCCGCCGAGCTTCAATTACATCCTCGGATAGTTTTCCTCTTATCACGTACGCCACATATGGCTGCATCCACGTGGGTTCTATTATCATGCCTTTGTCGGGTTCAAGTTCTACTTCAAGGGAGTCTAATTCACTTTCAGATGCGGGTACAGCCCCGAGTCGCCTTTCGATTTGAACTTCTTGCGCGTCCTTGGTACTATGATCTTAGAGGCCCTTTTAGCTTTGATGAAGTATTCCATTATCTCTTCCCAAAAAACTCTGGTTGCTACCGGTAAATAGAGTGATATGATGTTCGCCAAATTGTCGGCTTCCTCGTTGCTTGCCTTGCCTATGTGTGATACTTCACATCCATCGAATTGGGATTCCATGATACTGTACATATCTCACTAAGTGATGATATTATCGCTGACAGCATCACACTTGTTCATTGCTTTTTTGTGACAAGGTTTGAGTGATGAAATATTTTTAGGCAAGTTGCACCGCAGGCTTTGGCCATACACATGCCATGAAGCAGGGCCTCATATTTGGCTTCGTTGTTTGACGCGTTTGCGAAGCTCATCCGAAGTACGTAGCGGATTTTATCTCCTTGTGGTGACACCAGTATAACTTCGGCTCCTGCTCCTTCTGTTTTGTTGGAGCCATCGAAGTACATTGTCTAGGCGCTAGAGAGGTCTAGTGGATCCGCGCATTCTAGTTCTGTCCACTCAGTGATAATGTCAGGAAAAAATTGGGACTTAATTGTTTATGCTTCTCATACATGATATCTCGAGATGATAACTCGATGCCCCATAGAGAGAAGAGTCACGTGGCTTCTGTATTGTTGAGTATGTTAGAAAGAGGTGCGTCATTGACTACTATGATCGGGTGCTCCAAAAAATAGTGGTGTAGCTTGCGTGCTATCATGAAGACCCTGTATGCTAGCTTCTGGTAGTGCAGCTACCTTTGATGGGGTTCATTGTGTAGCAAACAAAACAATTCCTATGGTTTGCAACCACCAAGATCATATCTAGGAGATACATGTAACTGTTTCAGATGGACTCACCCTCGAAGACCGTAACACATGATAACATTCCCGCAAAGAAATGTGGATGGTGTAGTATGTACTCGACCGTCCTCAAGGACGCGCATACGATCAGCACCACAAGAGGCAACGCCTCCATAATCGGTCACACGTACGGTGTGCCGATGACTCCTGATCCCTTGCTCTAGCCGGGCATCGGAAGTAGCGGATCCCTGGGAACTCCAATAGCGCTACGCCATGGTAGTGGTGGTGGAGGGGAATGTTTAGAGCAGGGCTTCGCCAAGCACCTTTTCTAGTGGCAATGGGCAAGGCAAGCAAAGGGGAGAAGATGCCAACCAAAGGGCATATGAGAGAGGCTATGGGAGAGTGTGTGGAGAGGAGGAGGATGCTACCTCCTTTTACATGGGGAGGAGGGAAAGGCCCCCTCCTTGGACGGCACCAAGGGGCTTCCCCTTCACCTCCTCTCATTCATGTGAGTGCTCCCTCCACTCACATAATTCTCCACTCAAAATTCTCACATTAAATCTCCACTCAAAAATCAAAGGTCTTTCCATTAAAGCGCTTTAATTCCCTTATATTAATGCAACTCAATTTAATGAAAATTTCATCTAATGAGTACTTGATTTAATGAACACACTAACATTTTGATCCATTGCTTTGTTTTGATACCCAAAACTATTTTGGCAGATTCTGCAGAACAATTTTTCATAGCAGAAAAATTTTCTGCGATGTCCATTGACACACCCTAGGTTCCCTATCCACTCAAATGGGTCGGTTAACCTTAAGTGTGTCTCCCTACGGGTTCGACAATTATGTAGACATGATCTAGACTTTCTCTGATCAATAATCATTACCGGGATCTAGAGATCCATAATAACTCTCACTAGTTCCACGAAAATCCAATGATTATCTGAACCTTTTTTGCTATAATCAAATTCCTTTTGTCTCGTGATATATTACTTGTCTGAGACTCAATAACTCGGTATCATCTATACCGTGTTGAATATCGTTCCTGACAAGTACTATTTTTATCGTTCCTATGATATAACATTCTAGTGATCAAATCACTTGCTTGCAAGCTATGTCAATGTGATATCACCGAGAGGACCCCCAGTATATCTATCCGTCATATGGATGGACAAATCTCATTCTTGATCCACGAGCCTCAACTAACACTTTCCAAGTACTCGACAACTCCTTTATATTCACCCAGTGACGATGTGACATTTGATGGAATCAAAGTACCTTTCCGGTGAAAGTGATTGACGTGATCTCATGGTCTAAGGACATTGAGTTACTACGAATGTGATAACAATGTAAACTTGAGGATATGATTGTATTGTTACATCTACTTCGGGTGACTATTCATCATATCATTCCCCAATGATATGACCCTGTTATTAACAACATCTAATGTTCATGATCTAGAAACCTGTGATCATCACTTAATCAACAAGCTAGTATTAAGAGGGACTTTACTAGGAATCTTTTCTATTTATAAATCACACATGTATTAATGTTTCCTATCAACACAATTATAGCATGAAAAATAAACATCTGTTATAAACCTATAATAGCATAATAACCACTTTATTATTGCCTCTCGAGCACATTGCTTTCAACCTTTGCTTGGATGGGGAGAGGACGTCACTTAGGAAATAAACTGACCTCTGAACTCCATGGGTTTTTCCTTCTTATGGTCGTTCAACGACCATAACTGTTCTTACCACTTGATTAGTAGCTGCGATATAGAGTAGTAGTGGTTCTTTTTCTCTTGGTGACACGACAATAGGGGATGTCGAAAGTGTTTTCTTGAGCCTTTCGAAGGCTCGCCGAGATTCGTTCATCCAGTCGAATTTCTCTGATTTCTTCATCAGTGCGTAGAGTGGTAACGCTTTCTCGCCGAAGCGAGCGATAAATAGACTGTACGCTATGACCCTTCCGACTAACTGTTGTACACTAGGAAGATTTGATGGCTTTTTCATCGTGAGTATTGCCTGTATTTTCTAAGGATTTGCCTATATTCCTCTTGCCAATACAAGGTATCCGAGGAGTTGCCTTGCAGGGACTCCAGAGGAGCACTTTGTCGGGTTGGGTTTAATACAATATGTATCAAGGTTATCGAATGTTTCCCGAAGATCATCGATAAGGGTCGACCCTTGATTTGTCGTTACTATGCCATCATCGATATATACCTGTACATTTGTTCCAATTTGACTTCCAAGGCAATCTTGCATCATTTGTTGATACGTGGCATCCATATTTTTTGAGTCCGAATGGCATTGTTGTGAAGCAGAATACGCCATAAGGCGTGATAAATGATGCTTTATCCTGATCTTCCTTCTTCATCTGAATCTGGTGATAACCTGAGTATGTATCTAGAAAGGAAAGCCGTTCGCACCCCACAGTTGCATCTATTATTTGATCGATTCACGGTAATGGGAAGTGATCCTTTGGACGGTGTTTCTTCAACGCGGTGAAGTTAATGCATATGCGTTGTTCTTTTGTGTTTTTATTTGAGACACATATTTTAATGCCCGAGAAATTATTCCCAATTAGAATTGCCTGATTTTTAATTTTTCTGTATCATCATGCATATTTTTGCCCTGAAATATTTTTCGCCAAAAGCCTGTTTTATTTTCTAATTAGTCCCTCCCTCTAATTTCAAATGAAAAATCCCAGTATTTTTCGAACTTTTATTTATCTAAAACTATTTCCAAAAGTCTTTTAAAAAATAAAATAAAAATATTATTAGGGGGAGGCAGCCTGCTGGGCCAAAAGACCCAGCTAGCCAGCCTACTATCCCGATTGACCCAACCAGCTCAAAACACACATACACACAACACACACAACATGCACACATCGCACACACCTCTCAGGGCCACCATGACACCGAGCCCGGTTGCCTCGATCGATTCCCCCTGCGATACCCTCGTCCTCGTGTCTTCACCAACCGCCGCCGGTAGGACCTCATCCTCTGCCCCGTCTCCTTCCCCTTGTGGTTGCCGCCGGGCTCGCCGACTGGAGCTGCCAACGGAGGTACCCGTCGCTAGGGACGGCGGCCCAATCTCCTTGCGTTCCCCAGCCCCGCCTCATCTTCCTCCCTCGAGCGCCGCCTCTAGGCCCATCCTCTGCTCGGCTTCCCAGACGCCGCCCCACTCGTGAGCTCCTCCATGTCGCCCTCCAGCGTCGTGCTCTGCCGTCACTTGGGCCTCAAGCCCACCGCCGCCCAGACGAGCTCCTCACCGCGTCGACCTCGCCACCGGTCCCTCCTGCAACCACCTAGGGCCACAACTCTGCTCCCCTCCTTGCTAGCCTTCCTCTTCGGGTGCCAGCCTCCGGCCACGCCGGCATCTGGACCCCCTCCCGCGTGTCACCACCTCCTCCCTCAAGCTCGTCGCCCTCCCACTTCTTCGTGATAGTTAGGTGTTTGAGGTAATGCCCGAATGGGACCAGGCTACCTTGCAGCGTTCATGTGTTATTGTTCTTCTTGGCATTCCTGTTGGTCAACGTGAAGATAGCTAATGCAGATGTATGCACGACACCCAAGCCTGCCTTGATCTTGTCCATGGCGTGTTGAGATGGTTTTGTTGAAGGTGATGTTATCGTGGTTTCGCATGTACCTAGGTGTTCCGTCTAATAAGATACCTAATGAGGTGTTGCTACCCACCCAAGTTCACCATCGATGACCGGGATGGAACATCAAGGCCTCCTACTTGGCTCCGATGACGATGTTCCGAAGAATGAGCATGGCGCCTCTCGACGAACCACCGACAAGGACATTGCCATGGAACCCCGAGTACTCCAATATGGAATCCAAGTTCCTTAGACACGAACATCGAGTTATTCCTCACGAGCTCGAAGAACTCCGGTCACGGATCCGACGACCGATCATGTCGAACCCCGGTTTCGAACTCTAGCGTGCGACCATCTCCGATGCCCTATTTTCATAAATGCTATATACATCTTGTTGCATATTAAAGCAGTTCATGCCTGCATACATGTCACATCGGGGTTGTGGGCTAAAGAGAAATTCAAGTAAATTAAATATGTAATATGTGGGATTGCGATTTGTCTTGTCCCGGTTCTATTTAATATTGTGTAGCTCACCGATGCCATGCTTGTCTTGTTAATCCAATAATCAAAATTGTGGGTAGATAAACGACTTGAATCCTAATATTTACTTATCAGCGATTCTTCTTAATATTGCTAAGTTAGGTCACACATTGCCATGCCATGCATCATATCATGAACATGCCGAATCTTTTGCCTAGTATTAACTACTGCATCGGTTATTCTTTCTAGTGATTTGCTTCTTCATCGGATAGGATGATGAGGTGATGTGAGATAAGAAAAACCTCCTGTTACCTGATAGGGTTCCTCAGGCGAGCATTCTCCCCCTTCTACCTATTTTTCATTTATAGTCTTTACTTCCTTTGATCTATTGCTATCCTTATTATCGATGCTTTAGTACTATTCCCTTATTTCACCTGCTCTACTATATTGCGTTGGTTATCCTATTGCCTTTGTTTGAGTAGTTAGCTTTGTCCTTGCGGGTCATAGCGCATGCTTAGGTTTGCTGCTCGCTCTCATATAGGTGAACCGTGATATCTGGTTATGGTTGATAATATGATAAATTGGTGATGTTGATTAATGGTTATGGTCATGGTTTCACCTAATGATAAGGCCCCGATAGGGACCACCTTTGGGAACTGCTTGAACCGATCTAGGACCCATTCGTTCTACGATACAAGTTCTGAGTTGATCGCGCTACCCAACCATGGGCCCCCTAGGATCCTCCCTCAACTATCAGTGCTATCCGTTTATCCAGAGGGTCACAAAATTGGTTTTCCATTTGGTGCATACGCATAATATGTCCTCGGACATGGGTTGAGTTATGATATGATTTTGGTGGACTGCATGGCTTTCATTGCATAAAACCGGGATGCCGTGCCGGAGGTGGGATGGAGCTCTACACGTTATCTTCCGATTATCGACCGACCGTAGACTCAAACGTTGTGACTTCCTTGAGAATCGTCGTACCTCTTGGTTGGTTCCCCATAGTAGGTGATACCTCTAGATACGTGCGTAGTGATGGGACAATTCTTGTTGTGAGATTCGGACGACACGATATGTTGCCTGAAGGGTTGAGCATGCGTCTTGTTACAGTAGTGCATCCCTGCAGGGTAAATCTTTTCGAGAAGACGTGTGTGCACGATTATGGACGCCTCCGGAGTACAGTGTCATGATCATAGACAACACCACTAATGTTTTGACTCTAGTAATATGATTAGTAATTATCCTTATCAACTAAACACCTGCATAATTAAAATTGCCACCGTGTGTGTTCTGCAAGAGGACTTCCTCGACTGGTCTTTGAGGGGAAAATCTTCGGATGGGTTATGATTGGTGTTATATTATTGTTACCATAAAACACTCTCTTATCTCGCTCTAATAGCCAAAGTTGTAGTGTGTCTCTATAAGTTAGATAATGCAAGCTTTGCTGCCGCTGAGTCTACCATACCTATGTAGGTGAGGACCACCAAAGTCTAGACTCGCCGTGTACTGGCCTTAGTACTGACCGCTCTCTTTCTGTTTTCATTTGCCCTTTGTCGGCACCCTTTGGTTTTGACAGGTATGTGTTTGACGACGTTAGCAAGGTTAATCTTCCGGCTTGCCCTGGGCAAGGTTATGGACACCTCTTGGTTTACTTCAAGACTCTTAGTCCAATTTGGTTCTTATCCATACTTGGATACTGTTTTGCGCTCCCCATGAGTTGTATCTTTGTATTCTTGACTCGTTGAGTCGTTGCTGTATGTATAGGTCATTATGGATTCTATTGTGAACTATTGTGATGTGACTACTTGTAATCAAATCCCACCCACACGAAAGTGTCTGGTGGGCGTCTTTGAATCATTTCGATACAGATTTTGGCGGGAAATGACGAGATCTGCATAGACTTGATTCGGGGGCGTTACACATACTAGATTGGTGACCCACTCTGCTTTCTTATTTTTTTTTGCTGAATTTAGCATCCATTAGGTGATGGAGCTCTTTTCTAATGGCCTTGCATTTGGGCTCTGCAAAATGGCGAAGTGACTGCTTTACTGGCTTGGCTTTGAGATTTATGTTAAGTGTGTGCTCAGCGAGTTTCCTGGGGATTCCTGGCATGTCAGCTGGTAACCATGCAAAAATCTCCTAGAGGTCACATAGGAACTCGATGAGCGTGCTTTCCTATACGGGACCAAGATTGGAAGCCATAAAAGTCATCTTCCTTGGGTCCGTAGGGTGGATATGGACTTCCCTTGTATCTTTTATTGCGTCGAAAGGTTGATCGGGGTTGTCCTCTGACGTTACTAGATGTTCGTGTCTGTTGATACTTTTAGTTGCTCAAATTCTGCTTCTATCCAAAAGATTCCGAGATTTCATTGAATTCTCGATCACAGTTATTGGATCTGGTCAAGCTGCCCTTTACACTGATGATTCCTTTAGGTGCTGGCATTTTCATTACCAGATACGCATGATGTGGCACTGCCATGAATCGTGCGAAGGCTGGACGCCCCAGGATCATGTGATATTGTGATGGCCATTCCATGACTTTGAACTCGAGCTTCTCACGCCTGAATTTTTTCCTAAAGGCATTTCAGCTTTACCTCGGACGATGCTGTGGAAGGATGTGTCCGTTGGGGCCAAATTTGTCAAGGAGCAGTTCACTTCCCATAGGGTTTTGGCGTAGATTAATTTGATACTACTTACTGCATCCATAAAAACCTTGCTTATGTCGAATCCTCTAGTTTGGGCTTCCACTATCAGAGCCGAGTAACCCGGTCGCGGGACTCGAAGTGGGTGATTGGCCCCGCTGAATGTAATTTCTTCTTCCGATCAATGGAGATATTTGGGTGTAGGTGGTGGTGCTGTTACTGGCATGTTGACTTGTCGAGTGATCAGCTTCTGAATCCTATTGGACATGCACCCTTTTTGAATCATTGACATTGCACCCTTGGACCTCGGATACTTGTCCTTCTGATTTCTGTTTATTGCGTGTTGTGGCTTCTCTACTGGCGGCTGTACTGGTGGTGGTGGTGGGGCGCCAAGAGATATGGGGTGTGTTTGGCTTGTGCCCAAGATTTCCCTACCAAATATTTGGCTAGGAAAAATTTTGGTTGATCCTTTGCTTTCCCACAAGTTGGCCAACATTGTCTAAAAATTGAAGTAGAGTTGGTAGTGGTGCATTGGCATACCAAAAAATTGGCAACAAACCAAACAAGACCCAACCTTTTGGTCCTAACCAAAAAATTGGTAGGGTACACTTTGGCCATAGTCCAAACACACCCATGGTTCCAGGTGCAGTGGTGTATCCTTGGTTTGCTGCTTCAGCTACCTTTGCATTACGTATCTCCTGCATTTTTAGGAAAGTACGACAGCCCTTCATAAGATGGTTCGATCGCCTCCTTCCTGCGGAGTCGATGTAAAGGTGCATATTGCAGGGGCTTTCCAGCATCTGCATTGGACAAATTGGGGGCTCCCAAGCCCTTGACTAGTACCACTGTGTTGATTGGCTTCCACTAGCATCATCTCTGTTGCTGTGGTACCCACCACTATAATCGTCATTTCTTCAGCTATCCTCTCCTGAAAAACCAGCCGCAACATAGCTTGTCCCGCCATATCCGTCGTTGTTGCGCCTTCTCCTATCATTGTTGCGCATGTCCCAATCTTCCTTGGGTAAGCGCCCTCGCTTGTTGTTTAGCGCGTCTTCATCATTTGCCTAGTGATTCGCCATGTCCATCAACTGCAAGATTGTTTTAGGCTTGACTTGCCCCAGATCATCAATAGATTCTCTTTAGCGGAGGCCATCATTAAATGCGTCAATTACCCTTTCATCAGATATAGCTTCAGTTATGTTCTTGATGATGTTCCACCGCTGGATAAATGCTTGTATCGGTTCTCCTGATTTCTGTTTGCACGCCCATCACTACTCCAAGGATGTGGGTCGCTTAAATGTAGATGTAATATTTCGGATGAACTTATCTTCTAGGTCGTTCCAGCTGTCGATGGATTCTTTAGGTAGCTGCCTGGGCCATGACTGGGCGGTGCCGCTTAGGTGTAACTACAAGATCTGCATTGTGGTAGCCTTGGAGCACCCTGAAGTTTAACGATTGCCAGGTAATATCCAGCCAAGCTTCGGGTTCCTAAAGACCATCGTATTTTTGGCGATCGTTAGGAAGTTTCAAGTCCTTGGGTACTAGGGTCTTCCGAACTCGCTGGGTAAAGGAACTAGCCCCGCCTAATTCATACTCATCTCGCTTTCACCATCGTAGTACCTTTGGCTACTATGCTCTTCTCTTGATCTATCGACTCTACGTTGTGTAATGGCGTTTCTTGCATCATCTCATGGTTCAAAATTCGGGAAGTGTACCCGATGTGGCGACCGTGATCGTTGGGTGTGTCCCACATGCCAAGGGCTGTTGTGACAGCGTGGTGAATTATCGAGTTGCCTTGAATTTCCTTGTTATCCCTATGCGAGGGATGCTCCCATCATGCGGAGGTTCATGGGAGCGGAGCGATGGAGAGCCGCCCAGGGATTGTCATATATAGGTTGAGTTGTGAGTAGGTAGGTCTGGGAGGCGACAATTGCAGCTTGCACTATTTTTGCTTTCATGTGCCCTGCCCGATCTACTAACATGAAGGAGAGGTCCAGATCTTGAGTCAGCTCATTTCTCTCAGCTTCTGGAATATTCTGGAGCTGCAAGGTTCCTCTCGATGGTGCGCATCTAGTTATGCTGCCGGATCCGCTGGTGGAGCTTAGTTGTGCCTGCCGCATGCTAGATTCGTCAAGTAACCTTTTTCTTTCGTCGAGTTGTCTCTTCATCCTGAGTAGATTCCTCTTTTTGTGGTGGAGCAAGTATTGGTATGCCATCAAATACTCGCGCGTGGCTTTCGCTGTCATGGGGACTTCGCCCGAGACTGAGTCCCTTGCTCTTTCCCATGTTTTGACTGACAACCGAAGAGTTAGCCATTCGCCATCACGTGTTCCTTCTCATCCTTGTATGACGCGATTGTTGGGTGGATTTCCTTCATTTTCACAGTTTTCTGCATCATCACCCGATAAAATATTATTGGGATCAAGGATCGGGTTACCATTAGAGTCGCATGGTGTTGTCGGTTCACCGATAATCATGCATACTTGATGATGTGCCATGTACGCGATGCTGCCATCATCATTAGATCCACAAGACACGCTGTCTGGGAAACCAGTGAAATCCCGTGGGTTCTATTCTAGGTAGATTTCAGCCAACCTGATTCCGAAGTCGATGTTTTTGTTGCTTTCCTCGGGTTCAGTGTTTGCCAGACTTGAGACATGTGGTGGCGTTAGCTGGGAGTCTGACATGAAGGAGAGACTATCATATAGATTGGCTAGATCCCCTATATCTATGGAGTTTCTGGAGTTTTCTTCGCTATTTGCCGGCTGGGGTGCGGCTTTTTCAGATGAGCCGAGAGAAGATGCAGGTATCGCTGTAGGCGCTGCTGTTTTGACCGATGGAGCTGAAGAGATCGGGGCTAATAGGCAGAGATTCTCGGGTTCCTCCACCTGGAAGTGGTAGCTTCGGATGATGAGATCGGATCCACCGTTGAAGTTGATCGGAACAAAAACAGGGATGGGTGCACATGGATCCGCTGTTGTCAAGCTTTTGCTTAGTGATGAGGGGGTCGCTGAATCCGTGACTCAGCGTTCAAATTTCCCACAGACAGCGCCAATTGACGAGGGGTATCCTTGGTAATGCCCATGGTTATGGACTTAGGGTTTTGTGGAAAGGAGAACGCTGGGGATTTTGTTGGCTGATCAGATAAACAAGGGAGTCAAAGTCGTCTGTTTTCTTATGAACAGTATGGTTACAGATTGCTCAAGGCTTTTCGGCGACACCTCTCCGTTGGCTCCTCCCGGCCTTTATATAATAAGCTGGGTCCCGAGGCCGTATACGGACAGGTTACAAGTTACAATTACAACACTAATACAATTTCGGTTCCTACTCTTCCCTTATCTAGTAAAAGATGCCTTCCGCCGTATGCTTCTTGGGCCTTCCTTGTTTTTCTTGGGCCTTTTGAGGTTGAGAGCCTTTATGTAACTAGGCTAACTAATCATAAGGATTCAAGTAAACATATCCATGTCACTCTCTCTTTTCCTTATCCTCGTCGCTTTAAGGCTCTTCATAATTTTTGCCCTAAATATCCTTAGACATTTCGCTTCCGCCTCTTTATGCTTCTTATTATCACACCATTCCCACTCGACACACTCAAGCCTCATGCGCCTGTTATCCTCCCTCTCCGGCTCTTCTGCCTCTTTATCCTTCCTCTCATGTTCGTACACTTCCATCTCCTTCACTGTCCTCACAGCCTCCCCCCACACTCCCTGCGTCTCACCTTCACCATCATTGTCCTCCCCCCACACCCCTTGCCCTTGTTGGGTTGCATAACCATACCTACAAGAAAATTGGCAAGATAAAAGTAAGTAATTATAACTAAGCAATACCAACAACATTAGTAGAGCATTTAATGGAGAAACATACGTAATTGGTCCTGCCAAGTATCCTATCATACTAGCTAGATTAAAACCACCATGCCCTCTTTGAAGCTGAAGTTGGATCCATCTTTGTTGACTAGGAATTTTTTGCTTAGGAACTTGTTGCCCAAGAACTTGGTTGGTACTTCTACATTGGATAGGAGCTTGTTGCGTAGGGGTTTGTTGCCTGTGAGCTTTTTGAGTAGGGTCTTATTGTCTTGGGCCATCTTGTTGGCTACTTCTTGTTTAGCTTGGAACTTGTTGGCTACCTCTTATTTGGATAGGGACTTCTTGAGTAGGGACATATTGGCTTGGAACATCTTGTTGACCACTTCTTGCTTTGGTTGTGCTTGCTTCATTTCCCTTTGCTCTCTTCCGTTGGGTACACCTCCTTGCATTGTTCCCTTCACCATGACACATTCCAAAACGGTCTCTCTCACGAGGCTCTTGGAATTGGTCGTTGCCCAATTCTCGACCACCACCATGGCCCCATCCATCCATGCCATTCCTAAAATGCTTTGTCTTGCATCTTCCATGTTTAACCACCTTCCATTTTGAACCGGGCCATAGTTGAATTCCATGGTACTCCAGCCATTGTGATTGGTCAATGTATTGGTGAAATCAGGAGCCCATGTCTTCTTGGTAGTCATGATAGAGAGATCAGACTATCTGACCGTGAGGGAATGGTTCTAATCCAAATGTCGCTTGCGAGCCGCTATTAGCAAGTGTGAGAACGTGAGATGAAGCAACAGTGGCCTTGTGCATGTCCTCTCACAATTCTTGAGAAATACCATGAACGCTCGACCTCCGTGTTGGACACCATCACCCATGGTTCCTCGTAACTCCGTAAGTTGGTAGATGAGCTCGTCATTATCAGATTCCATTACAACTTTGGAATCCTCTTTCCTTGTTTGAAATTCCATCCAATCTGCAACCTTTGGTGGGTACTTGTACTTATGATTATTCTGGTAGTCTCTCACAATCTGCTTATCCATTTCAACTGAGTACTTTACAAAATACTCATTCAAATTGTCGAATCTATATTGAACTATTGCAGTGACTGGAAATGCACGGACACCCTTGAGCACTTTGTTGAAGCATTCTTCCATGTTGCTTGTCATTTGACCATACCTCCGGCCACCATCATCAAAAGCTCGTGCCCACATTGTCCTATCTCCAATGTTCCTACTGAGAAAATATTGACCCCGCATTGAATTGTTTGTTAGAGACTAAATTGTTGTACAAGTTTGAGAAATGAAATTCCGTGAAAGTGACACAACAATCTTGAAGATCACTCGACAATTCCTTCCTCCCACATGCCCTATATAAGTTAGAACAAAAATGTCTCATGCACCATCAATGGTGCAGCGGAGCATGGCCGGGAATATAAATCTTCACCGCATTAAGAATTCCTTGATGATGATCCGAGATGACACATATTTCCCTTTGGGTGGGTAATACCTTGGTTCTCAAAAGACGGAAGAACCACTCCTAATTATCATTTTTTTCTGCCTCAACCAAAGCAAAAGCCATAGGAACCAACTGGTTGTTGGCATTATTTGCTATTGAAATCAAGAGAGTACCCTTGAATTGTCCGGTAAAGAAGGTTCCATCAATGGAGATGACATGCCTAAAATGTCTGAAAGCCCTCACACATTACTTGAAAGCCCAAAATGCACGGCCAAATACATGGACAGTTCTTCCGTTGATTATCCTTGTCTTGTTCCCAAAAGGGTGTACCACATGAACCATACCCGGGTTAGCATCGACCATCTTTCCCAACAACCTAGGGATTCGATTATAAGATTCCTCCCAATCACCGTAAAACATCTTGAATGTGACTTGCTTCGTATTCCATGCCTTCCCATGAAGGGGTTCCATGGTAGAAAGCAAATAATTTCCTATTACAAGAATGCTCCAACCCAATATCTATCTATGGAGAACTACAGTAACAAGCGGGATACGATATTCATACCATTGAAGACCAGACATGGGATTACGTTCCCGCACAAATGTTTCTGATGAAGCTGAGTGAATCAGACCTCAAGGTCTAGAAGGCTTCAAGTGTCCAGCACCACTAGTGGTAGTGCCTCGCCGATTTTTACACGCGTACGGTGTAAAAGACGTCTCCCGGGCCCCGGTCCAGCAAGGATGCGGAAGAAGAAGATCCAGACATGGAATACGAAGCAAGTCACATTCAAGATGTAAAAGACGTCTCCTGGGCCCCGGTGGAGAAATATCTACCTCTTGGAGCATGTTCCTAACTTGGGAGAACATTCCTAACACGCAGAGATGGAGAGAGGGATGGAGAAAGAGAATGGGTAATGCCAATTGTTGGATTGATTGATTGAGGAATTAGGGTGAATGGAACCCCTATATATAGGAAAAACTGAGGCACTTCCACCCTCCAAGTCCCATGGTGGGACTAAACATGGGAGAGGTGGGAGAGGGGACTAGCCGGCGGTGGGGTTGGGGCCCACACGTGCGCCTATATCACCTTGTGGCCTGAGGTGGTGGGAGCCATCCCACTCGCGCGCCCAAGCACACTACCGCCTCCCCCCTCTTGGGCCTCCTCCCTCCTAGGGAGGGCCCATGTGGGGGGTTTTCATTTTTTGTATTTAATATTAATTCATAATTAAATATTAAATACATTATTTAATTCCTCATTATTCAAAACTCCTTCTGAACAGATTCCGAACACTTCAGTATTCTCTCTCCGAAACACTTCCGGTTCTCTTCCTATTTCTCTATTGGTTGAAGAACAACACGCACCATCTAAGCGTGACACCCTTACGGTTCGGGAGTGTTCACTCATGAAGGATACATCTCCTCGATCAATGATCATCAACGGCATCTAGATGCACATGATGATCCCTTCGCATTCCACGAATTCGGTCATTCGCTTGAACCTTCTAAACGTCGAGTCTTATTCCCTTTGCAGAACTATACCTGGTTTGTCCAAGACCTGATCTCATATATCCATATAGAGCTTGATCTTGTTACCGACAAACACGTTTACTCGTTCCCGTGGTATCACATCCCTGTGACCTAGTCACATGGTTGCAAACTCATTGATATGATCTCATCGACTGGGCCCAAAGTATGTATCCATCACTTGGATAGGAAAATACCGATCTCGATCATATACCTCAACTATTACTATAGAATACCTGAAACACACCTTTATGGCCACCCAGCTAAGGCCATGACAGTTGATGTGATCAAAGCAGCCGCGGGAGATAGTGAGTGAACATGATCTCACGGTCGAAGGATTAAGTTACTATGCTTTGCTAGATATCACAATATTGAACATTGTGATTGGATCACATTGCAATTCTACAGCTGGGTGTGTCCATCATGTCATTAAGTGACCTCGTTATCAGCGACTGTTTTATGTCAAGTCCATGATTGGGAAACATCGTTCATCGTTTTCCCAACGAATAACTACTACAGGTTACAATGGATCTGGTTGTTTATATACCACGTCTATATTAATGTTTTCTCTTAATACGGTAATAGCATGATACAAAACTATTATGAACATTTAGAGATATAACAATAAAACAACTTTATTTATTGGCCTCTAGGGAATATCTCCTTTAGTATCCCACTTGCACTAGAGTACAATTACACTAGTTTACAATAGGCTATAACTAATACCAATAGCATCCCGGTGTTGATCAAGCTTTTTCTGTGGAAGAGGCTTGGTGAATGGATCATCTAAATTCACATATTTATGTACTTTACAAACTCTAATATCACCATTTTCTACATAATCTCTTATTACATGCGTTAGTGTATTTGCTTGGCCATAGAGTGGAACCTCCGGTCCTTTGCATTTGCAATGGCCCCCATGTTTTCACAGTAGATGCACACTAGGTCTCGCGCACTTAGGAACACTCCAAGTTCAGTAATGAACTTCCTCACCCAAACAGCTTCATTAGTTGTTTCTGTGGCAACCATGCACTCCGACTCCATTGTAGATTGATTCACCGAGCTTTGCTTCCCACTCCTCTAGCTCACCGTGCCACCGTTAACCATGAACATGTACCCTGTTTGAGACTTCGAGTCAGCTGGATCAGTGGAGAAGCTTGCATCCACATAACCTGTTACGACAAGTTCTTCTTCACGTCCTCCAAAGACTATAAGCATATCCTTTGTTCTTCTCAAGTACTTGAGGATATTCTTAATTGCATTCAAATGAACCGACCCAGGGTTGCTTTAGAAAAGCCTCGTTAAGCTAAGGGCCCAGGCTACATCTGGTCTAGTGCTCAGCATGGCATACATGATGGGAGCTAATGGCCAAGGCATAGGGAATGCCTTTCGTTGCTTCCTTGTCACATTCCGTTTTGGGGCATTGAGTCACACTCAAGTTTTTACATTTTATGATCGGCAATGAACCTTTGTTTGACAGATCCATTCTGAAACGCTTCAGAATCTTTTCCAGGTAAGTTCTTTGACCAAGAGCCATCAAACACTTTGTTCACCCATGTCCTTCATGGATAATTTACTATTTAAATACTCTTTAACACTATTTAGAATATTTACATCATTCCCTATTAACAATATGTCGTACACATATAGTACCAGGAATGCCACTAAACTGTCATTCACTTATATATGCAGGCCTCTTCGGCATTCTAGAAAAATCCAAAACTTTTGATGACTTCATCATATCAAAGATTCCAGCTCCAAGATGGTTGCTTTAGTCCATAAATGCACCTATGAATCTTGCATACTTTACCAACATCCCTTGGGCTGACAAAACCCTCTAGTTGCATCACATACAACTCTTCCTCAATGTTTCCATTTAGGAAGGCGATTTTCATGTTCATCTGCCATATTTCATAATCAAAATGTGCCGCAACTTCTAGTATAATCCAAATAGACTCCAGCTTTGCTATGGTAGAGAATGTCTCTTCGTAGTAAATTCCTTGAATTTGTCGAAAACCTTTTGTGACAAGTCAAGCTTTGTAGACAGTGACATTTCCGTTAGCGTCTGTCTTCTTCTTGAAGATTCATTTATTCTCGACAGCCTTTTGGCCTTCGGTCATTTATACCAAGGTCCACACCTGGTTACCATACATGGACTTCATTTCAGATTCCACGGATATTTGCCATTTCTCAGGTTTAGGGCCTTCCATTGCTTCTGTGTAGGTTGCAGGTTCATCATGTTCCACACTCATGACCATGTTCACAAGATAACTATACCATTTAGGGGCAACATGTTTTCTTGTTGACCTATAGGGTTTGATAGCTAACTCCTCATGAGGTTCAAGATCATCATCATTCTCCCCCACTTCAATTTATAAGGGTGGCTCCAGAATAGCTTCTGTTGCGACACTTGGTATTTGAAGATCAGGGTCGATAATATCATCGAGTTCTATCTTCCTATAGAAGGTATATCCAATAGTATCCTTTGTATATCCTATAAAGATGCATTTTTCCACTTTTGGTTTGAGTTTTTCAGGCTGTAGTTTCTAATGTAAGCCTCACATCCCCAAATTTTCAGAAAAGACAACTTTGGTTTAGAGCCTTGCCATATTTCAAACGGCATCGTCTTCACGGACTTGGATGGTGCTCTATTTAAAATGAATGCAGCAGTCTCAAGTGCATATCCCTAGAAATATACATATAAGTCGGTAAGATACATCATAGACCGTATGCTATCCAATAGGGTAAAATTACGTCACTCCGATACACAAATATGCTGAGGTGTTCTAGCTGGCGTAAGTTGTGGTATGATGCCATAAGCCTTTAGATGCGTGCCAAACTTTTAACGCAAATACTCGCCCCTTCGATTAGTACGAACATGCTTGATTTTCTTGTCGAGTTGATTCTCAACTTCACTCTGAAATTCCTTCAACTTTTCAAAGGTTTTAGACGTGTGCTTCATTAAGTAGATATACATGTATCTACTTAAATCGTTAGTGAAGGTGACAAAATAACGATAACCATTGCACGTGTAGATGCTCATTGGTCCGCATACATTAGAATGTATGGCTCCCAATAGGTCGGCAGCCTGTTCGTTCATACCATTGAATGACATCTTGGTCATTTTCCCCATGAGGCGTGGTTCGCATCTATCGAGGGATTAGAAAACCAATGATCCCAGGAGTCCATCAGAATGGAACTTATTCATATGTTTTATACCGATGTGACCGAGACGACAATGCCACATGTACATGGAATTTTTGTTGTCATGCTTAGCATCAATGCTATGGATGTGTGTATCATCACAATCAAGATTCAATAAGAATAAACCTTTACTTTGTCGCGCATGAGCATAAAACACATTATCCATATAAATAGAACAACCACTTGTCTCTGATTTAAAGGAATAACGGTCTTGCAACAAGCAAGACCCAATGACAATATTCATGCTCAAAGTCGGTACATAGTAACAATTATTCAAAATTAAAACTAACCCTGACGGGAAACGTAGACGGAGGATGCCGACAACCATGACTTCAACTCGGCTGCCATGCCGACGTGCATCGTCACCTCGTCCTTCACCAGGCGTTAATTATTTTGTAACTCCTGCTAAGAGTTACAAATGTGAGAAACAAACCAGTATCAAATACCCAAGTGTTGCTCCTGGAACTAGTGAGGAAAACATCAATAACATGTATATCGTATATACCTTTCTCTTTGACAATGACATTGCCAGCCTTCTTATCATCTAGGTACTTGGGGTAGTTACCCTTCCAGTGACCCTCACCCTTGCAATAGACGCACGTGGTGTCAGGCTTGACCTTGGGTGCCCTAGAGGAAGAGGCAATAGTTTTGCCATACCTCTTGGGTTTGCCCTTCTTGTCCTTGCCCTTCTTGGTGGATTTCTTGAAGTCAACGGTCTTGTTAACCATCAAGAAAGTGTGCTCCTTCTTGATTTCCACCTCAGTGTGCTTGAGCATGGCGAACAACTCAGACATGGTTTTGGTCATACCCTATATGTTGTAGTTCAGCCAAAAGCTCTTCTAGCTAGGGGTAGAGACTGCAACACCCTATCAATCGCCATCTCATCATTGATGTTGTAATCAAGGTCGTTAAGGCATTGAATGTACCGAGACATTTTAACCATGTGCTTGCTCAATACCCTGTTCTCCTCCATCTTATCCGAGAAGAAGAGGTTTGAAACCTCATACCTCTAAAGACAAGCCTAGTCGCAAAGATGGACTTGAGTTTAGTGATGATCACAAAGGCGCTCTTGTTCTCAAAGCGCTTCTGTAGGTCAGCCTCGATGGCATAGAGCATACCTAACATGGGTATGCCCTACGGGTGCCTAAGATGATCCTACCTGGTCTGACCCAGCAGGGGCCCAAGTGACAAGCCACCGAATGTAATGAAGCCCATGATGTTTTGGGTGACCCCAAGCGCATGAAGGACACGACTCCTTGGGGAATACAACAAGCTTTAGATAGAAAGTTAAAGGGATAACCCTAAATTGTAACCAACTTGGTTGTATCCTAAGACCCGACCTCCTCATATAAAGGTCGGGAGGGGAAACGAGGAGTATAATCACAAACCATAGGACATACACCTGCCAGATCATATCTACGCACCATCGCCATCAAGGAACCCTTGTAACCTTCGGTTCTTATTCAATCAAGAATAGAAAAGTAGGAGTAGGGTTTTCCCTGCGGGGGCCTGGACCTGGGTAATCATCGTGTCCCCGTGTTGCTTTCCTATTAGCCAAATGAAGTATCCAACGCTCCCCTCTTCCTAAAAACCCATGTCCATAAACTATGGGCATTGACGTGTTAACCCCACGTTTGGCGCTGTCTATAGGAACTGGGCGAGCTGATGTTACGACATTGGCGGCCCCATCACCCGCCATCTTTGATTCATCCATGTAGAAGGGACACCTTAGCTTTGGCTCCTTTGACGTCACCATCCATTCGCTGGCCACACGCCCAGACTTTGACTCCCTGGACACCAAGGCCGACATGATGATCGGCGGCTTCAACTTCCAGGTCAGCAAGACCTACACCCTGCGCATCTTTACCCAGATCTGATCGATCTCGGGACAATAAAATATACTGTTGATTCCGTTAGCGTCGTGGACTCCTCCACCGATCGTGACCCTTAGCGAGATGAATGCCAGCTCCTCGGCCTATGGCCCAGATAGTAGCAAATTCTACGACTTTGATCTGATGTCGTGGTGTGGAACACGGTAGTGCCATCGAGGATGGCATGAGAGGGGATAATCAGGATGCTATCGGTGGCTACTCGCAATGGGTTGGGTACAAATACTGCAAGCACGGTGATGTACCTAGGTTCGGAGCCCTCTTCTCGAGGTAACACTCCTACTCCTGCAAGGATCTACTATATGGGGAGCTGATGCTCAATACAAGTGCTCCTTGAGGTGTTTCCCTAGCTTCTATCCAGAGCTAGAGGAAGATGAACTACTCAACTTATCGATTCTGTCTAAGTTCTAGCTGGTAATGCCTTGCCTAGCACCCTGGCACTACCCCTCCTTATATATTGGTGGAAGGTTAGGTTACAATGTGCACTCTATCGTTTTCTGCCTCAAGATGCTTGTTGTTCTCGGCTGGAGTTTTCTGGCTATGGGTCTGGTGGCCCACCCACAAGGTGTGAGCAGCGACGGAACCTCCCGGCTGCCACAACCGACAGGGAGGTGAGTCGCCCTGTTGATGACGTTGGTGCTAGCGTTAGCCATGCCTACCTCATCTAGCGTGCGTCACGTCAGATTGAGCTCTTGGCCTGTCGTGGAAGTTTTGGTAACTGCGCACACGCCTTCATCTTAGCAGTTTCTTGGGGATCATGCGCACGCTTGGCCTTCGTGGTAAAGCCTGCAGGATCTCTATGTGAGTTGCTCTGGCACACGTGACCCAGAACTAAAACGTCGCGGTGGGAGTGGAGCGGTTATTTGCCAAGTGGCGGAGGGGAGCATAGGGGGTGCGGTTGCCCTGCCTCGATAAATAGGGGCGCAAGGAATAGTTCTTTCCTCACTTCATCCTCTCCCTGCGCCCATTGCTTCTGCCCCTTGTGCTCTGCCTCCTCACTTCTTCCTTGCGTCGCCGTTCTTTGGTCGTTGGCGCCACCGCATGTCTTTCGCGACGACGGGACCTCAGTTCTCTAGCGTGACCACCACGCCTGCCAAGATGCTGCCAGAGTAGGCCGGGGGCTGGTGCAGATCATACATCACCGATGAGCTTGTTCAGAAGTAACGACGGGGAAAATTCATCCCATCGAAGCGTCTAGTGAGGCATCACCTCGTGCCGGAGGGAGAGCGGGTGCCTAGCCATCGGCCCGGGGAAGCCGTCGTCTTCCTCGCCCACTTTGCTTGTGGACTTTGCCTGCCATTGAGCAGGTTCGTCCTCGAGCTTGTTGTCTCCTTCGACCTCCAACTCCACCACTTGGGGCCAACGCCATCGCGCAGTTGACACACCATGCGGCCTGTTGTGAATCCTTCTCGGGGGTCTGCCCAGACGCGGCGAACTTCTTGAAATTTTTAAACTTCAAGGTCTAGGTGGTGGGGAAGGGCACCCCCCCTGACGGAGACCAGATGTTGCCCCATCTACCCGCGACCGTCATCAGTGATTCCGTGGTTGGAGATGCCTGATACCGTCAAGCTGTGGCAGGGCTCGTACTTCTATGTGCGCAACCACGCCGAGGTGGACTGCATCAAGGTGCCAGTGTTCGCCAATGTCCCCTCCACCCGGAAGGCGTGGAGCATCCAGAATCTGGGCGCTAAGGCCGACATGGAGTGGATGGCCGTCCGCGTGGGGGTGTTGGTGGAGAGGGAGCGACTTATTGCCCGTGACATCCTGCTGTCCTGGATGACGAGCTGCGTGCTTCTGCTACAACAGCAGTCGCACAAGATGTGCCACCTATCCGGTGTCCTGCATCCTACGTGGGTGTCTCGGCTAGAGGTACCGTTCGGGGGCCTTCGAGAGTGGCTCGCCACCATCTCGATGGAGACGCTGGCGGAAGACTGGACCTTCTCCTGCGGCCCTACCACCATGGCCGTCTGCCGATGAAGGTTAGCCTCCTTTTTTCTTTTCTTACAAGTGAATGTGTCCCCAGGGATATGTTCATGCCTCTTATTTCCCCCTTGTTGAGTACCTTTTTACAGCACATCTAGCGGAGGACGACATGGGGGACAATGAGGTCCCCTCCTTCTTGGCCGAATTCAAGCTGGCGAAGATCCCTTCGCATGAGCCGAAGCGCTACTCGGGCCGACAAAGGCTCCGAGTTCCCAACCGGTGAGGATGCGCTCCTCGTCTTGGTTGGTTTTGCTCTCCTTTGGACTTACGCTTGATGTTCTGCATGTTCCTTTGAGCAGCCGTAAATGGCGTGGATGCGGACCCAGCTGAGGTCGCCGTCTCTCGGGCTAGGGGGAAGGGGGTTGCCTCGGCCAGCACCACCCAAGCCGAGGGAGGCTCGATGTGGGCTCGCTGATCGAGGTATGCAGCTACCGTGCCAAGCGTCACAGGGTACGTGCCCTTGCTCCCTTTTTCTTGTGTGTCTATTGGCATGCGCCTTACTCATTGTGCTCTTCTCATCCTTCATATAGTGAGGTGATGTCCTTGGTCAGCTCCGCGACCATCTTCACCACATCCGACCCTCCCCCAGCTGGAGCCGAGGGGCCCACTGCATCGGCTGCAGTCTCTGCTGCCAAGCCAGCTAAAGCTATAGCCTCTGCTGACAAGCCGGCCGAAGCCGTGGAGGATGCGGTAGGGATGGTGGCGCCGGCCGCGCGCTTGATCCTACACCGAGCCTCTACCGCCTCCAAGCTCGCCGATGTGTTCTCGGCTCCAAGCCTCGGTCAGGCGGGTTCTGCCACCTATCAGGTGGAGGAGCCCGTGGAGGCGGCGAGGGAAACTCCCACGCAACCGGTGGTTGAAGACGGCGGTCGGGAGGTGGCCCCCGGCTCAGGCGCTGCGGAGGCGTCGCATGCGGCCGCTGGCGATGACGATGACCTCAAGCTTACCGACTGGCAGGTAGCTCCGGTTGTGCAGCCGCCAAACTCCGTCTTGGCGCAGATTACCTAGTCGGTGCCCATTGCCATTGGCCAGGCCCATCACCTAGTGGAGGTGATGAAGCAGGGGCTTGGTGAGGCCAAGGAGCTAGGGACGTCCCTTGAGGTAAATATCTTCTCTGCCATTTTCGTTGCCCTTGTTTGTTGTTGATGTTGTTCTCTTTTTGATTGTGCCTTCCTTGTAGAAAGATTTTGCTGAAGCCGCCAAGACTTCTTAGATCCTTGGGTGTAAGATTACTTGTTCTACCATGTCCTCCTAGTTATGCGGATTTTCGTGTTTCTTGTTAACCATTGGGTACCCTCCTGTAGCTCTGCTAGCGCACAGGGGCCAGTAGGTGGAGAGGTTGAAGGAGGAGGTGGCCTGGCTGGAGGAGTCCAACCAGACGCGCCAGACCCAGATCGGCCAGCTTGTGGAGCACCAAAAGCAGATGGAGGTCAAGGCCGGGCAGGCTAAGAAGGTCGCCGACAGTTGGACTAAGGCACTAAAGAATCTTGAAAAACTTCACGCCCAAGGGGAGCGCTGAAGACCTCCCAGGCCAAGGAGAAGGCGGCGGTGGCAGAGCTATGCCTGATCGCCGAGATCATCATTAGTAAATGGTTCTTCCTTCACTGAGCTTGCTCATCTTGTTTTGCAGCCGGTCTTTGACAGCTATCTCTTTTCTGGGTGCAGCCTAGTATCCTGCAGCGACTGACCAGGCCCTAGCCCACGTCCCCGAGGTGGATGCCGAGCGCGACCTCTGTCCGGAGGAGTTGGTGGCGGTCACGTCTGAGGAAGGCAAGCAGTTGCTGGATGCTTCCTTGGACGTCTATGAGTATGTCTGGCCGGACAACACTCCAGAGGCTATGATGGAGGCCTTGGCGAAGAAGCTTCCGACTGCTCCTGCGCTCATGGACGTGGCGCGGGACTGGGTGGCTCGTGGCGGCGCTGAGATTGTCCTAGCGCTGCTGAAGTCCTGGTACCCCGACATGGACCTACGGAGTCTCTCCCAAGGGTTTCGCCAGGGAACCAACTACGACCAGCTTCGCGCTAAAGTTCCTGATATTCGCTCCGGCAGTCTGGACCGGGACTTCAGCGATCCGGCCGGCTTAGTGGATTACCACTTCAGCCTGCTAGCGGCTCCGACCGAGGCTGGCGCCCCGGTTGCAGTAGGCCCTGCCTCTGTCGATGCTGCGTCCAGCAGCCACACTCCTGTCGACGCCTCTGGCCTCCATAGTCCCCCAAGCATGATCCCCAGAATACCGGGAGTATTTGTATCTAGTCGGAAACTTGTTTGTTTGTCTGCTGGTGTGAATTTTTTTCCTTTGTTCTGCAGTGAACTCTGTCATGAGCTTCGTCTCCCTATGTGTTGTTGTTTTGTGCTCTTCTTGCATGCATTTTCCCTTGTGTTGTGTTGGGGATATACTTTTCGGGTATCCTCATTGTGCCTCGCTGACCAGGGTGGTTGACTTTGGGTTAGAGCTTTTCTTCACGAGCGGCCCAGTCAGAGAGAAGAGACGGAGTCTAGTCCGACTATGGGAAGGCCTAGAAGACTTACCGACATAGGCCTATAGTTACTTGTAGTTCAAGTTGTACTCTGTAACTAACTCTTAGTCGTAGCCATATAAGTCTCTCTTGTAAACCCTAGGCTAGATATAAGCCATCCTAGGGACCAACCTTTAGGGCACCCAACAATAGTCTACAATCTCAACTCGCATAGGCGAAACCCTTGTAACACATATTCTAGCTCTACCATATTACTTGATTGCTAGCAGGAGTAGGATCCGTCCACCGCCAGCGGATTCGAAAATGGGTAAACTTGTGTGCTCACTATCTCAAAACACCGCACGACTCACACCCCTCTCTTCCACACTTCTCGAGGACCCCCTCATGGCGTACCCATCCTCAATCCGACGATAGTTGGCGCCCACCGTGGGGCAGGTGTGCTTTGGATCTGCAGTCCGAGCGGAATCTACAAGAATCGGAATCAGAGAGACAATCACCGTCAGTACAGGTGGGGACAAAGCCACAACGTCTGAGCACCTCCTCTTTAGGAGACACCTAGTGCTTTATCCATCAGCTTGGTGCTTTATCCGTCAGCCTGAGCTTTATCCGTCAGCCAGTGCTTTATCCGTCAGCCTGAGCTTTATCCATCAGCCTCCAGCCTTGGCACTTTGGCATCCTCGTCTAGTAGTGTCGACAGGGCGGCGTGCCAGCCTGTCCGGTCAAGGGTGTGCTCACCAAGGAACGTCACCCTCCCCCGTACATTTGGCCAACCGATCTGAGGTGGCCGGGTAGAGGTGCTTACCCAGCCTGCTCTCCTGGCCACCCGGCTAGACGGTCCAGCTGGGGTATCTTGAGACGAACTGGGTGGAGCGTTCCACCCGGCTGTGGTTCTTTGTCTTGCGGCCATCCGGCCAGGTCTCCCTAGAGCCAACCAATTGATCCTAGCTTGGCTTACCCAGGGGTCATCCCCCCGACATCTGGGCAACCCACTCGCGAATGGCCACGATGTTGGATCCAATCTAGAGAGCTCTGGAAGAAATGCTCACGCCAACCACTACTACTGCGTCGTTGTCAACGCCAATACTGATGGCGTCCCTGACAATGGCGCCAATCATGAGGCCGAAAGTGGAGCAACCCGCCACAACAATGACAACGATTGGCTACAGATCGACCTCACCGACACAGAGTGGGAAAGGGTTTAGAAGGCCCTGTCGGGGGGCACGTGTCTGCCCCTAGCACATCATAGGAAGTATTGCTAGCATACCATTGGTACCTGAATAAGGAGTTCGTCCGCCAGCGGGTGCTCTAGGCCCAACTCGAAGAATGGCGACGACTCGCCGATGAGTCGAGTGCCTGACGGAAAAACCTCTCCTCAATCGGTAGATCCTCCTCGAAGGGGAACCTCAACGTTGGGGCATCCAAAAGACACCCCTAGGTGGACCAGACGGACGAGGAAGCCAGGCGCGAAGTCACTCGAGAACTAGACTTCTCGTTATTGTGGCATCCCGCTAAAACCACTACCAGAAAATCGCTGTGTTTTTGTGCATTGCATCATCATGACCGCATGCTCATGTCATCATGCCACATTGCATTTGAGCATCGTCATCATCATGCATGGTTTTGTCTAAAACTATTTTCGAAAGACCTGGTTTTGTTTTCTAAACGCCCCGTCTTTATTTCAAATTAAAACCCGGGTCTCCGGAATATTTTGGTTTGTCTAAATACGGTTTGCAAAAGCTCCGTTTTAAATAAATAAAATTTTCAAATTGTTTTTAGGAGGCAGCCCGCTAGGCCCGAAAGCCCGGCCGGACACCTCCAAGCCCTAAACTAAAATCCTATCCTCTCTAAACCCTAACCACCCATCTACCCCAGCTTCCACCTACCCCAGCAGCCGCCACTCCCTAGTCACGCACACACACAGTGCCACGCCACCACCTGCTACCGACCACGTCGCCCTGTCATGCTACCAGCTTCCTTAGCCCGCGTCGCACCTGCACGTCTCCCTCACCACCTGGCTCGCGCACGCTCCCCTGGAGCTGCCGCTCTCGATCTGCATCGCGCGCAACCCCACCCCCACCTGCCGTTTTTCCTGCCCGCCAGCCACTCCACCAACCGGCCACCTCACTCCCTCCACTCGCGGTGCGCCACCTCATCCCCCTAGCCCAATCCCCACACTCCACCCTACCTCACCAACTCCCTCCCCTGCGCGCACACACACACACACTCAACGCACACCGCCACCACCCCGACAGCCTCGGGATCCCCGCCCTGGGCCCCACCTCCCATCTCCTGTCGCTACCTCCACCTCGCCTCGCAGCGCGGCGCCCCGCCGATCCCGCGGCCCCTCTCCACCGAGTCCGGCCACCTCTCCGACGACCACGCAGTCGCCATCCGCCTCCCTCTACCCCACCGCGGGCTCCCTCTTCCTCTCCCGCACCGTCCTCTCCCGCCGATCCCGTGGCCCCGTCTCCTCCGGCCGCCTCCGCCCTCTAGCCTCCTTCCCGCGTCGGCCTCACCATCCCCGCCACCGGGCCGCCTCTGCGACCAAGCTCTGCCTCGCCCTGCCGCGGGGGCCGCCCCCTTGGCTCCACCCACCGCAACCCCGGCCGCCTCTACGCGTCTCCGCGAGCCGCCCCGTAGCTCTCTGGCCACCCGCCGCTCCTCAACCGCCGGCGACCTCCGCTTCCACGAGCGAGCGCCGCCGCTGACCCTCGCAGTCACCGGCCGGCCCCGCACCTCCGTCGCCGCCTCCCAGCCAAGCGCCGCTCCTGGCGCCTTGCTCCTCCCCGCTAGCGATGTCGCCTGGGCCCCCGTCTCCAAGCGCCGGCCTCTGCCCTGTGCCTCGACCTAGGTCTCGCTCGCATCCGGTGCGTCCACAAACCGCTGCCGCGCCGTCCCGGAGCTCCGCCCGCGTGCGTTCCCAAGTCCGAGCCGCCCTGCTCGCCTAACCGCGACGCCGCTCGCCTCAACAGTACCCCGGCGTCCCTGCTCAACCCGGCCTCATGCCCGCGTGTATCCTTGCTACCTTGTTCAAGCTCTGTTGGTCCTCTGCTTTTTCGTGTAGTTATGATGTATGTGGAAGGATGGTGTTGCTGGTGTACTTAGATACAGTGACAGTGTGGTGAGCTTGGCTACATCGGCTACCTCGACCTCGTCCGGGAATCTGAAGAATCGGTGTGATGCTGTCTAGATACCACGCGGCCAGGTGTAGCTCTTGGTCATCATCGGAGAGGCAAGACCGACCTCATAACAATGGCATCGACTCCCTGTTTTTCGCCAAGATCTACTTCTCGGACCCTAAAACCCCCGACACGGAACCCTGAAGACCCTCTAGAAGGTCTTCTTGGATCCGATGACCGGACCTGAAGACCGATCCCGCCAGCCCCAAGACCGATCCCCTGGATCCAAAGACCGACCCCGCCGACCCCAGGGCCCGAAGCCTTCCAGGCCCCAAGATCTTCGGACCTTGATGTATAACCCCTTTCTCGAAACCCTATTTTATAAATGATATATACTTGTTGCAAATTAAATGGTTCATATTCGCATCGCATCTTGTGGTCTGGGGGCATTATGCTGTTTCACCTCATAATTAAATACGGAGTGTTTATGCGGGATATCTTTGTCTTATTCCGGACTCCATTTAAATTGGTGTAGCGAACCGATGCCATGCTTCGCCCTGTTAATACAACATTTAAATTGCGGGGGTTCTAAATAACTAGAACCTATTAATTAATTATCGGGACCCCGGTTCCGCTTAATATTTCCTAATTGCACCGCATCTGTGTCATGCCATGCATCATATCATAAGCATGCCGGATCTTCGGCCTTAGTATTAAATATTGCATCTGGTGTTTCTTTTAGTGCGTTGCTTCTTCGCGGATTAGACCGATGAGTTGACACGAGTATCGACAAGTTCTCCGGATATGATCCATCGGCAGTGTTTTCCCAGGCGAGCATCTCTTCCCCTTCTACCTATTTTGCATTTATAGTCTTTATTTCGTCCTGTTGTTCTATTGCTATCCGTGTCGTGATGCTTTAGTTTCCGTACACCAGTTATATCCCGTGCAGCCTCTATATTGCCTTGGACACCTCCTATTACCTTTGTTTGGTAGATAGCTGGCCTTGGGAGTCGTAGTTGCTTGCTCAGGTGCGATCTCGTGTTGTCGAGTACCACAGTTGTTGGTATGCTGGCAGATGTTTATGGTGGAGATGTTTATTGGTGGATATGATCATGACTTTAAATATAACTATTAAATTGCTAGATATAATTAATGCAGAGGCATCGGTGGGCAATAGATGTTATTTGGTTCTTCCACGCTCACGTGTGTCCCGTAGGACCCCGAGTACTTGATACCTGTTCCTTGACTATTCGCACTGTCCACATCTGGGAGACCATATGGGATCCCCCTGAGCCAAAGCTTGATTAATTTCTATTTCATGGGGCCACAAACTAGTTTGGGGTTTCATTTACTATCCTGTACTTATGCCATGTTTACTGCTTTATTTAAGATTGTGCGTGGAGCACCTGTACTGTTTAGGATCGTGACACGTTTTCGCTGTATCGACAAGCCCAGTCACACTTTTGGGTTCGCAGTCGTTTACAGCCGTCCACACAAACCTTGGGTCCGTCTCGGAGCCGGCCAACTTTGTTGCGGGTAGCTTAATGGGGTGCCCCCCTGAAATATTTATGAATCCTGTGATTGCTTTGTCGTGAAAGCCTCGTTGGGTTTTGAGTTGGTTTTTCCGAGGTTGATCGAGTGTGTGTTGCTATTTGTGCACCCCTGTAGGGTAAATCTTTCTGAAAGCCGTGTCCGCGATTATGGATGACTTGGAGCACAGTATCTCGATCATAGACAAGCATAACTAAAGTAGTGCTATAAATTTGACTTAATATGTGACTAGTAATTCAGCTTCACTACAATGGAATGAATAATAAAAATGCCAACAACTGGTGGATCTGTGGTGATCTGTGTCATACTATACCTGCCTAGTAAGTATTGCAACTCCAATGGAATGTGATAAAAGTGCCAAAAACTGCTGGGTTTTGGGATTCCTCAGGACAATTATATCTGACTAGTAAATGTTGCCAACTACAACGGAATGTTAAGTAAAACTGCCCACTACTTATGCTATCAGGATGACTCATGCTATATATCTGACTAGTAAATGTGGCAACTATAATGGAATGAGTAAAACTGCCAACTCTGTGAGTTCCTTGGTCCGACTTCCTCATTTGGTCTCGAGGGGGGAAATACCAGGATGGGTATGTTTGGTGTTAGTCTCAGGTAGGATCCGAATAGGTCTTTCTTACCCCTCTCTAATAGTCGCTAGTGATATCGAGTCTCTATAGGTTGTTTAGTGCCGATGCGCTGCCGCTTCAGTCCACCATACCTGTGTAGGCGAGAGCCGCCGAATTGTAGCCTCGCCATGTACTGGCCTCAGTAATGATGCTCCTCTTTTTCCTTTGCCCTTTGTCGGCACCCCTTTTGTTTTAGCAGGTTGGCCATCGACGTCGTTAGCAGGGTTACCCTTCCGGTTTGGCCTGGGCATGGTTATGGACGCCATTGGTTATTCTTCAGGGATCTTAGCCCCATTTTCATCTTGTTCGTACTCAGATGCCGTAACTTTTTCAAGGTGATTTGGATCTTTGTATTGTATATCTGTATTCTTGACTCGTTGAGTCGCAGTTGTATATATATATCTGTTCTGTGGGTCCCACTGAGGACTGTTGTGTAATGGTATTACTTCGTTTTCCACCCGCACGAAAGTGCCTGGTGGGCGTCCTTGAATCATTTCTATACGGGTTTGGCAGAAAGGGCTAAAACTTGCATAGGGTCGATTCGAGGGTGTTACATTCATGTCTATGGATGCGCAAGGAAATCTGACGACCAAGATGCTGTAGGCCGCCATCATGGCAACCACAATATATTAGCTAACCAATCCCCTGCAGGCAGGGGACCCACGCACTGCCATCCACAAATCCGCTCACACCGGACTTGGACTAGTAGAGGTTGCACTCATGGGAGAGCCAGCCCCGAAACCGAAGACAAAGAAGACGGTCGGAAAGCTGGCAAGAAATCACTCACTGTCATACGACGAAGATTACCTGCCATGACAATGTCGTAGCCCGCGACGGAGAGACCACGACTATGATGCCCGCGATGAGATAACACAGCGAAAGGCAACAACTTCTCGCCAAACGTGCCTACTCCTATGAGTCCAAAGATTCAGACACAAAAATCTGCAGACCAGATGCTTCTGTAGTGCCATACGACAAACTCGGATGACCAAAGGCTTCAAGGTGCCCTCAAACAACCCGAAATTCGACGGTTTCCAGGAGCCCAAAATCAAGCTAGATGACCATGTATAGTCCATGAAGTGCCACGATGGATCCAAATACACAACCATGCAATGCCTGTAGCTATAGCTACAAGGCGCCACACGGGCCTCGATAAAATGTCTCCCCTCTGGCTCGATCCGCAGATCGGAGGAACTCGTGTATAGTTTTGTATGAAACTTCAAAGGCTCCTACAAGCGCCCGACATCAATCGAAGAGCTCCGATCCTGCTGCTAGAGAGCTAGTGAATCCCTCCGCTCGTACATCCAGTCATGGTCCATCATCAAGAACTTTTTGAAAAATATTTTTGAGGAGCGAGCAATCGAGGCATTCAAAGACGGAGTACGCCATTGAGAGCTCAAGGAGGATATTGCCGCACCAAGCCTAAGACCATCGACCACCTAAAGGACATAGGGAATCGCTGGGAGGACGGTGAAGATGCCATCCACAATAGCCGGACACACTCAGATGATGCGGACGACCTAGGTTGTAGACGCGACCACCGAGGAAAGGGAAGGATGCGTGGTTATGAGGACCGCGACGAAGATGACACGATCGCGGCTAGCTACGCCAACAAACGCGATGATGGCAACTGCAACTACGGATATCATAGTGGCAGCTACCACGACAGCGGCAAGACAACCCAAGTGTGGCAACACCACACCCATGATGATGCTTGGACTGCAATTACGCGACTTTCATGCCCCTGTGACATCCACAACTACATCTACAGAAATGACGAAAGTCAAGCCATATCATCAAGGACTGCTACGAGTCAAACTGGCTGAGCTTGTCAAATTACTCTGTGAGCACTAGGAAATCTTTGCCTGGTGTCCTACGGACATGCTAGGAGTTCCCAGGGAATTTACCAAGCACGCACTCCACGTGTTCCCCGATGCACGACCAATCAAGTAGTCGCTGCGTCGGCTGTCAAAAGAGAAGGCCAAAACTATAGGCGTGTAAGTCAATAGACTCCTCGATGCCAACATCCGCGAGATCAAGGAAAGCACCTGGGTAGCTAACCCCGTACTTGTGCCAAACAAGGACACAAATATACTACAGATGTGTATGGACTTCACATCCCTCAACAAGCACTACCTGAAGGACCACTTCCCATTATCGTAGATCGATCAAATAATTACCGAGGATATAAAGCGACTTCTTTTTTTCGTGGGGTGCGAACACCTCTTGAGATGGGTATGCCCTACGGGTACCTAAGATTGGCCTACCTGGCTTAGCCGGTAGAGGCCCACAAGATCAACTATGTCCAGTAATGAAGCCCATGAAGGCTAAGGTGGCCCAAGCCCATGGAGGACGCAACTCCTTGGAGGATACGACAAAGTCTAGATAGAAAGTTTAAAAGAAACCCTAAGGCCTTGTTTACTTCTATCGTATTCACTAGTGTATTTGCGGGGAATCGAGGGGATTATTCCAATTCCCGCAAAATTCCTTACTACTCCGGGTTTGGTCGGGATAATCCCGGGATATTCCCGTAAATTCTTCTTATTTTTGTCTAGATTAAAAACTCTCCTATATGGTAGAGTATTTTTGGGGAAGAGTATTTTGCGGGGATTGGAGAGTATTGGGTGAACACCAAATCCCCGCATATCCCCACAACTCTAGTGGATAAAAATACGTGAGAAGTAAACGAGGCCTAATCTGTAACCGACACGGTGGTATCATGAGACCCGACCTCCTCATATAAAGGTGGGAGGGAACCATGAGGAGGACCAACCGCAAACCCTATTGCATACACCCGCCAGATTACATCTGCGGATCATCGCCATCAAGGCACTCTTATAACCTTTGGTTCATCTTCAATCAAGAGCAGGCAAGAAGGAGAATGGTTTTTCCTCCGGGGGCCTGAAGCTAGATAAGCATTGTGTCCCCATGTTACTTGCCTGTTACTCGAACAAAGTTTCTAGCGCTCTCCTCTTCCTCAAAACCCAAGTACATAAACTATGGGCATTGATGTGTTAACCGTACGTCAATTGGCGCCATCTGTAGGAAGTAGGCCCTCTGATGTTGCGACCTTGACAGGCCGATCACCTGCCATCATCGACTCAGCCGTGTCGAAGGGATGCCTCAGCATCAGCTCCTTCGACTTCACCATCCACTTGACAGCCACACGCCCAACCTTCGACTCCCTCGACAACAAGGCCGACATGATGTTCGGTGGCTTCAGCTTTCAGGTCGTGTTGGGGATATGCTAAATGGGTATCATCATAACTTGTCTCTAATCCGGCTAACCCGGGTGGCCCACAGTTGGTATCAAGGCATATCGCCTGCTGGGCGGCCTAGTTAGACAGATCCATAAGGGAGGCCCATGCAGGATAAAGGAAGGCTATGTAGGAGTCACCGACGTACTCAGAACCTTGGAGTGCAAGACACGAAAGTCTAGTTCGTATTAGTGTAGGACTCTTTACCTTGTCTGTCAAGGACCTTTCCCTGTAACCCTAGGTTCTGGTGCATTTATAAACTGGACATGTGGGAGCCTTTAAGGCACAACCTATTAGATTGCTACGTACAATGTGTAACACCTCGCATGGCGAACCTATCTCTGTAACTCGGCGTATTGCTTTTATAGTGATTTATAGCAGGAGTAGAGTTCCGCCACCGTTGTGGGACTTGAACCTGGGTAAGCTGTGTTACCTCGTACCCGCCAACTCTCTGCCTTACCCCACGTCTCTAAACGCGCACTGTGAGGACCCCTCCATGGCGTACTCGTCGGCAATACCACGAGAGTTGGTGCCCACCGTGGGGCAAGAGGCGCTTCGAGCTCTACACCGGGCATGGTCCAATATCTTCGCGGGAATCAGCGACACCGTAGCCATCGAACATGTTCTCTTCTCCGACAACGTCCCAATCATCCCTCCAGATGAGTTCTGGGTGCCAGCGAAGACGAACCCTATGCGCTGCTTTGTCATCCCCTTCAGAGACATCCACATCTTCATTGGCGAAACTGATCGGGTCCTAGCTCCCAGGAAGTCAAAAACTCGTCAAGCCCCGCATGGACCGTCTACGGACAGGACACGTTCGCGGAAGGATCTGAGTAGTACCTCTCTCTAGAGTATGGTGGCTCAGATCAAAAAAATTCAAGGCCCACCCAAACCGCCCCTGTGTAGGATATAAAGGTCGAAGGACCCCGCAAATCCGCTGGGCTTCCCTAAGCATTAGAGATGCGCAGTTCACACTTTGTCGGTGTCATCACCATCTCCAATTTGGCCAGATGCATTCAAAGGGATGGAGAGGCTCCGCGCGAATACCTTGCCAGATGGATGAGGGTGAGGGAAACCCTAGAGGGCGATCGCGCCGATGAGCTCGTATACCACTTCGTGGAAGGGCTCACACCTGGAACACTCCTCCGGCATACCCTCCGAAGGCGGGAGGCCACAGGCCCTCTCACCCTTGGTGACATGGTCACAATTGTTAATGAATACGTGGATGCCAATGAGGAAGCGGAGGCCACGATCGCCATCATAGCTGGAGGGGGAAACAACAACAAGAATGGCCCACCTCCATCGCCCTCCACATTCACCGTCAACAACACCTAAGCCAACTCCAACTCCGTCCTTGACGCCCTATACACCGACATCAATATGGATGGTGGCGGCTCGGATGCTAACTCGGAGGAATACGATGCTGTTATGAGGGAGGTCGAGCATGAGACCTAGAAGGAGGAGCGCACGAGAAGGCTAACACATCCCACCAGGTTCTAGTCGCCATTGGGAGCGTGATGGAAGAAGACAGACAAGAACCAGAGCATGAGAGAGCTCTGCCCACGCTAGCGGTTACCAGAGCAGCAACAACCAAGAAAGTCGTCGAGCCTCCGGCTCCGGCCAAAGCCAGGCCCCCTCCGGTTATCCACCAGCAACTGGTGCAGGAACTCACCACGGCCCCCAGTACTGCCAAGTAGTCAAACCAGCCGCCAATGCCACCATCAACGTACACAGTTGGCAATCCATTGGTTACTCCCGCTGACAAGGCAATCTATGGCGCACTCCTCATCGATCCCATTACCGTCACCCATATTCGGATCATTATAGAGCTTGATGAGAAGCGTGCGGCACTCCTAGCAGAGGCCAAGTGCATCGTAGAGTAGGGCGCTAAGATAGACGGAAGATATGGCCAAGGCGCAACAATCTATCAAGGAGGCAAGAGATATGGAGGATAAATACAAGCAATTGCTACTGAAGCACAAATCAAAGAAAGCACCAGCTCATGTCGTCGAAGACCCCAGCGTTCGGTGCAATTTGGGGTATGGCGGATCCAAACCGACAAAAGCCACCCCATACATTGATTCAGAGGGGAGGCAAGTAATGCCAACTCCTGCCCTCAACATTGCCGTCGCCAAGACCCTCCTGGAGCAGGACAAGTCATCAGAAGCAGTTGCTCATGTGTATGACCTCGTCGCCAAGGCATGCAAGCAACAGGAAAAGGCTACCTCGCAGAGTCTTGAGTCTAACCCGGAGCTTTGGCAGTCAACCCTGAACAGCCGTAGAAGGCCAAGATCTCCTGGTGACGAAGGATCTCACACAGGCTCTACGGAGCAAAGATGGAGGGAGGCGCGCAACAGGGCCGACACCATACCCATATCCTCCTATCATGGAGAAAAGGCACGCCCTCGTCAGTCCCCACCTCTACCACCATCCCGGCGTCACGAGGAACCACAGCCGCTCCACCATACAAGCATGCCACCTCCGAGACCTCCCTAGGTTGGCATCGTTATACGCGACCAAGGAGAGCAGCTCTGGCATGTCGGAGAGAGCAGAGGCATCGAAGGACATTGGAGAAGGTCCCACAATGAACCGCCATGTCCGACAAGCAACCGCGACAAGCGTGAGGAGTCGCGGGAGGGTGATAGCAAGAAGGCTAATCCACCGCCTCTACCACCACCATCACCACCTAGCAGCCATCATGGCAGAGGACATGGTGGATCTCATAGATTGCATGACAATTCCCCTCCCCATGATGGAAAAGGGAAGCAGCCAGAGCCGTACGCCGCATGTTCACGGCTAGACAAGATCCAAGAGGCTCGGGAGCTCCCATACCTTGGGTCACGCTGTTTTTGATGACTAATACGGGCCACAACTTACCCCTAGGGTCTCCGGATAGACAAGACCATCAAGCCATATGACGGCACCGCCAGGCCAGCAACGTGGTTGTAGGATTACAGCGAAGCGATTCAAATCGCAGGGGGAAAACCCAATGTCGCCGTCAAGTACCTCCCACTCATGCTGACCGGCACTGCCCGGCACTGCCCGGCAATGGATCGGCGACTTGCTGGAGAAATAAATATGCAATTGGTTGGACATCTATGAAGCATTCACCAAGAATTTCGAGTACGTACAAATTTCCCTGCACTATCGGACACCTACATCAGTGCGCACAAGAAAATGATGAAACCTCTCATGCCTACCTCTCTCGCTGGCTGGATATGAAAATTTCCTTCCCAGGGGTGCACGATCAAACCACTATGGCTGCCTTCATCGATGGTCTGGAGAAGGGAACTTTGCTCCAGCATACGTTGAAGCGTAAGCAAGACAACAACAAGCTCAACCTTAATGCAATGATCACCATGGCTACCAAGATTGCCGATGTTGATGAGGATACGCGCGGATCGTTGCCGGCAATAGAAATACCTACCCAAGCTAGGAAGAACAATAATAATAAGCGGAAGACTCCGCCTGAAGAAAAGCAAACAATCGACATGGTCGCCGCAACGTTCAATGGCAGAGGCGGAGGCGGACACCGTGGACGTGTCCAAGGGGTAGCCATGGCCAACAAAGGAGAGATTCTACACCCTCAGTGCCCTGCGTTCCCCCAAACATATGAAGAGTACCGCGATATGCCGTGTTTCGTCCACCTCGACGCAAACGGCAAAGCCACCCACACCAACCGCCAATGCAAGTTTGTCAATCACCTCAAGGAAGACCCTGAGTCTAGCTACAAGCGAAGTCGAAAGAACAGACCCTGTGAAAAGGGCAATGGGAAGAAGAAGGAGGAGGAATCCAAGGAGTCAAGTGATATGGATGAAGACATGGAACCCAGATCTTCTGATAAGGGAGAGGGTAAAGGGAAAAAAACCTTCGAAAAGAAGACTCCGTGTTACCATACCTTCCTTGGTACCCCCACCGTCTAGGCCCAAAAAACCTCACTGAGGATACTGATGGCTACGCTCCCTCCAGTTCCCCAGTAGGTCAGGTGGTCGGATATTCCAATTACTTGGGATAGGAAGGATCACCCAGATCTTATCCCAACAGAGAACCAGTATGCCATGGTCATCAACCCTTTGATTAACGACACAGAGTTCACCAAGTGCCTCGTCGATAGTGGAAGCAGCATCAACATCATGTACCTATATACACTGCACAAGATGAACTTGACGGAGACCCAGCTAAGGAAGAGGAACATCATGTTCCATGAGGTTATCCCGGCCAACAAGCAAATTCCCTGGGCTGCATCACCCTTCCGGTCGTTTTTGGCAATGTCAACAATTACCGCCATAATGCATGACCTTAGAAGTGGTGCCTTTCAAGAGCGTGTAGCACATCATCGTTGGACGCGACATCTTCCACTCCTTCCTCGCAAGGCCATGCTTTGTATACAACAAGCTCAAGATACCTGGACCAAACTGCATCATCACCATTGACGGAAGCTTCACCAAGGCACGGGATTGCGAGCTCAGTGAAGCCGCCTTCGCTGAAGCAGTTCTCTACGGTGAGGAGTTCAAGGAGATCCAGAACTAGGTCGATGACTCAGAGATGCCAGCTTCAAAGAAGCAGATCACTACTGCCGAACCTGCCTTCAAGGCCGCCATCAAGACCAAGCAGGTGGAGCTTGTTGAAGGAGATTCATCCAAGACCACCGCCATTGGCATGGACCTGGATCCCAAATAGGAAAGTGCGCTCGTCAAGTTCCTCCGTGAGAACATAGACATCTTTGCCTGGCAACCGTCCGACATGAAAGGTGTACCTAGGGAACTTGCCTAGCACAACTTGAATATTGATCCTAATGCTAAACCGGTGAAACAACCTCTACGACGCTTTGGTGACAAAAGATGAAGGGCTATAGGCAAAGAAATAGCTAGGTTACTTAAGGCTGGGTTTATCCAAGAAGTTATTCACAACCGATGGGTGGCAAATCCTATGTTTGCCCCAAAGAGGGAACCGATGAATTAAGAATGTGCGTTGATTACACCGGCATGAACAAAGTGTGTCCGAAGGAATTGTATGCTTTCCCTCGCATTGACCAAGTCATTAACTCGACGGCTAGCTCAGAACTTCTGTGTTTTCTCGATGCCTACTCAGGTTACCACCAAATCCGGATGCGAAAGTTAGACCAATTGGCCACTTCGTTCACCACACCTTACGCCACGTATTGCTATGTGACGATGCCCTTTGGGCTGAAAAACGCTGGTGCCACTTACTAGAGGACAATGCAATGCTGCCTACATGACCAAATAGGTCGCAGTGTACATGCTTATATGGATGATATCGTGGTAATGTCAAAGGGAGTAATCACCATTGCAGGTGACTATAGACGGTCGGTGGAATGCGCCATAGATAGCTCCAAGATCTCTGAGGCCATGATCATCACGGAGGAGAAAATCATCATCATGCAGAATGTCGCGGCCCTCCAGGCGGACATGCCGGCTGGCAAGCCAAAGCCAGCCGAAGATACGCAATTCAAGCCATCAAAAGGCACCAAGAAAATCATGTTGAACAAGGCCGAGCCAAAAAAATTCGTCCTAGTTGGAGAGATCCTTGGCAAAAAATAGGAAAGCGCTCGTCGACTTCCTCCGTGAGAATCCGGATATCTTCGCAGGGTCCCCCAAGGACATGCCTGGTGTTCTGAGGGAGCTCACCGAGCACTCTTTACATGCCAGCCAGGATGCAAAGCCGGTCAAACAATCATTACGCTGCTTCGCGGAAGAAAAAAGAAGAACCATCGGTGAGGTGATCACCCGGTTGCTCGCAGCCGGATTATCATGGAAGTTTTTCACCCAGAATGGCTGGTAAACCCAGTACTGGTGCTGAAAAAGAACAAGACTTGGCGCATGTGTGTTGACTACACCAGCCTCAATAAGGCATGCCCCAAAGATCCGTTCGCCCTGCCACGGATAGACAAAGTGATCGACTCCACAGCCGGCTGTGAACTGTTGTGGTTTCTGGATGCGTATTCTGGCTACCACCAGATCTGGCTGAACCCCGCTGATCAAATAAAGACAACATTCATCACCCCATACGGGGCCTACTGCTACACCACCATGCCATTCAGGCTCAAAAATGCAGACGCCACATATCAGCGCTGCATGCAAAAGTGCCTACAATCGCAAATTGGCAGAAACATGCATGCCTATGTCGATGACATGGTGGTAAATACAAAGGAGAAACAGAGACTCCTCGAAGACCTGAAGGAGACCTTCGCCAACCTTCACCGGTTCCAGATGAAGCTAAACCCGGAGAAGTGCATATTCGGCGTCCCAGCCGGACAGGTCCTCGGCTTCCTTGTCTTAGAGAGAGGGATCGAGGCCAACGCGGAGAAAATCAGCGCAATCGAGCACATGCCGCCATAGAACCTGCACGACGTACAGAAGTTCACTGGGTGCCTAGCCTCCCTCAGCCGGTTCGTCACCTGGCTAGGCGAGAAGGCATTACCCCTGTACCAGCTCATGAAGAAAACATAAAAGTTCGTCTGGATGGCGCAGGCGGACGAGGCCTTCGACGACCTCAAGTGCATGCTGTCCTCTCCACTGGTACTGATGACCCCAGTCACGAAGGAGCCAATGCTGATGTACATCACAGCCACCAACTAGGTCATCAACGTCGTACTGGTGGTAGAAAGGCCAGAAGAAGGAAATGCTTGTCTGGTTTAGCGCCCGATGTACTACTTGAGTGGGGTACGCTCACTTTCAAAGAAGAACTACCCTCACTGCCAAAAACTGGTGTACAACATGTACATGGTCGCCAAGAAGCTAAATCATACTTCCAAGAGCACTCCATCTAGGTAGTGGCGCTGCCCCCCTAGCAGAGATCATCGGCAACAAGGATGCCATGGGTCGGGTGACAAAATGGGTAATAGAGCTCGCCGCACACTGCATCCGGTACGAGCCAAGAATGGCGATCTAGTCTCAGGTCTTGGTGGATTTACTCATTGATTGGGCGGAAGCGCAGTACCCGCCTCCGTGTCCCGACTCCACGCACTGGAAGCTGCATTTCAATGGCTCCAAGATGTACCGTGGGCTCGGAGCCAGGGTCATCATCACCTCTCAAAAAGGAGACCGGCTAGAGTACATGCTGTAGATCCACTTCCGCGCATCCAACAACGTCGCCGAGTACGAAGCGCTCGTCCATGGCCTCAAGATGGCAAAAGAGATCGGCATTAGGCGCATACTCTACTTCGGTGACTCCGACCAGGTGGTGCAGCAAGTATCAGCCGACTGGGACGCCAAGGACGCAAATATGGCACTATACCGCTTCTTCGTAAAGCAGCTATGCACCTGTTTTGAAGGATGCGAGTTTCCCCATGTGCCTCGAGCAAAAACGAACGCCACAGATGTGCTCGCCCACGTAGGCTCAACAAGTGCGGCCATCCCGCCTGGAGTGGCCCTCAAACACTTGCGCAAGCCCTCTTTCACGCCATCACCGGAATCCGACTCCATCATGCTGGACGTGGACCCGGGGACTGCCGGCTCCATCCTGGGGACTGCCGCCTCCGTCCTGGGGACTATAGCCTCCACCCTGGGGACTGCCACCTCGATCCCGGGGACTACCCCGCCGCACCTAGGGACTGCCACGCCGCACCCGAGGACTGCCGCCTCCATCCCGGGGACTGCTAGCTCTGGACTCCCACCTGGTAGGCCGCCTGACGAGCCTGAGCCGGCCGGGAGCAAGGAAGTCAAGCTCATCATGCAGACGGTCCTTTCCATCCGGGAGACACCATAATGGGGCAAGCAGGTCATGGATTTTCCGGCCAAAGGAGAGCTGCCGGATGAAGAGGTGGCCACAAGACAAGTGAAGCGCATACACCATCATCAACAACAAGATTTACAAGCGTAGTGTGGGAGGAATATACCAGCGCTACGTAAGCCCATAAGAAGGGGTCCGGCTGCTGGTGGACATTCACTAAGGCAAGTGCAGTCATCACGCGTTGTCAAGAGCAATAGTAGCGAAGGCATTTCACCATGGATTCTACTGGCCCACAACACCGGAGGACGCTGAGCAGCTGGTGAAGGCATGCAACGGATGTCAGCGATTCGCTCAGCAGAAGCACACTACGTCATCAACACTCAAAATGATCCCCATCACCTGGCTGTTTGCCGTCTAGGGACTGGATATGGTAGGCCCGTTCAAAATAGCATGATCCGGCATGACCCACTTACTGATGGCCATGGACAAGTTCACCAAGTGGATCGAGGCAAAGCAAATCAAGAAATTGGATGGACCGACTGTAGTCAAGTTCTTCACCCACATCATCACAAGGTTTGGATACCCAACAACATCATCACCGACAATGCCACCAACTTCACCAAAGGGGCCTTCGTGCCGTTTCTGTGGTGACAAAGGCATCCGCCTGGATGTGGCCTCCGTTGCACATCCCTAGTCCAATGGAGAGTGCGAGCGAGAAAATGGCCTAGTCCTAGCCGGGATCAAGCCAAGACTGATGGAGCCGCTGATGAGGACACTCGACTGCTGGATAGAGGAACTGCCGGCTGTATTATGGAGCCTGCACACAACTCCTAATCGCTCCACCAGCTTCATGCCATTCTTCCTAGTACATGGGGCCGAGGAAGTCCTACCAACTGACATCGAATTCGATGCGCCGTGAAAGCTGCTGTACATAGAACAACAAGCACATGAAGCACGAGAAGACAACGTCGATCTCCTTGAGGAGGCTTGAGAGCTGGCCTTGTCTAGATCCGCCATCTACTAGCCGAGCCTGCGACGCTATCATGCCAGCCGGATCTGCAATGTCTCGTTCCGCGAAGGCGACCTCATCTTGCGGCTGGTACAAGAGACCAATGGGATGCACAAGCTAGCTCCACCTTGGGAAGGACCATTCATCATCAGCCGGGTGCTGCATAACAACTCATACTACCTGATCGACACCTGCCAGCTAGCAAAAAACAAGATGGTCCGCTCCGGCGAAGAAACTGAGCGCCCGTGGAATCCGAACCTGCTTCGTCCATTCTACACCTAAGTAAAGGGCAAATGTATCTTACTTTTATGTAATGAACAAGATGAGGGGCCTCGTTATAGTTTCGGGGACTCCATAATAATTTGGCATTTTCTGCTGCACTCAGAAACTTCCCGGCTGCATTGTCTTTTAACCCTAGACCTGGCAGTTTCCCTCGGGAGCTCGCTAGATAGCCTAGACGGACGCCAACTCCGAAGGGACAAAGTACTGTACGCAGCTCCAAGAGACCCCTATTCGATTCCGTCTGAAGACCGCAAGCCCGCTGATAGACACTGCAAGAGCAGAAAAACTCGAAGGCTCATATAAGAAAACTATTAAGGAAAACCAGGCGTCTAGACGTTCTGGCTGCGCTCGGTCACTCAAAGCTGTTAGTGAAAGACCAAAGTATTATGAAAGTATGCCACCTAAGCAAACCCTTGCTTCCAGCCAAGCGCTGACAAGGGCATAGCTACAAAGGCCAATGCTCACTAAGAAAAGAACTAAGCTACCAGCCTTATGCGAAATTGCAATTTTTCAAAAAAAAGAGGTTAAAAGGATATATTCGTTCTACACATGCCTAACACGCAATCTACTGCTTATGTTTTATTTCAGCATGAGCCGAAGTGCTGAAGCCGGAGGCCAACTCCCAGACGGCAAAGAAAGACCTTCAGCCCGCCTAGATTCTCCAGCCAGCCCGAACCTCGGGGACTACACCCTGTGGGTGCGCTCGCGGACCCCCACAAAAGGAAACCTACAACAAACAAACAGTCAAAGGAGCTTCGGCCCGCCTGGACTCTCTAGCCAGCCTGAACCTCGAGGACTACACCCTATGGGTGCAGTCGTGCGCCCCCACACAGAAGAAAGCACACAGAGAGTGCAACACAAAGATAATATCAGAAAAGGAGACGAAGCTCCAGACAGAATTTGTCAAATGACAAAGGTCAAGTGTTTACCACATATAGTACCACAAGCGAGCAAAGTTTCCAGCCAACATACAAATACACCCAGCATCCTGGGGATCAGGCCTGAGGGTCATTAGAAGGGGGAGAGGCACCGGATGAGGCACGACTACTGGACACATGGTTGACAGGGGCAGAGCTTGGCGCAGCCGGGGCATCGCCGCGCATTGGGCTGTAATGATAGCCATCAGTGCCGGACGGGTTAGCGAAGTCCCGATCCAACTAGACAAAGCTCCCAAGCTTGACACTGCAGGAGCGGATGTCAGGAACTTCAGCCCGAAGCTGGTCGTAGCTGGTCCCTTAAAGAGACCCTCTAGAGAGACTCTGTAGGTCCACGTCTAGGTATCAGGACATCAGCAGCGCCAAGACCATCTCGGCACCACCGCGTGCAGCCCAGTCCCGTGCCACGTCCATGAGCTCCGGGGCGCCAACAAACATCCTGGCCAAGGCGGCCATTGTACCCGGGCAGTCGATTTCAAGACATACATAGTCGAAGACCTCAAGGGCAGTACTACACAACTGGTTGGCCTCCTCGCTGATGACCAGCACCAGCTCCACTAGGTGTAGGTCGCAGCCAACGTCCGCCTCAGGGACGCACGCTAGGGCTTGGTCGGTCGCCTCAGGATACCGGGCTGAATAGGGAAAAAGGAAAATTGTCAACTTGCCGGCTGAAGCAAGTGAAGGAGCAAGCTCGCCGGTTGCATCACTTACTGATGACCATCTCGACGATTTGGCACAGCTCCCCTAGAGCCACCTTCTCTCGGTCCCGGGCGATCTTTAGATCCTCTAGCTGGCGACCCTGGATCTGCTCGAGGTTCTTCAGTGCCTCGGCCCGGATCTCAACCGTATTCTTCGCCTAGCTGACCCTGAGCTCCATCTGTTGTTGGTGTGATAGCAGATGGTTAATCTGGTCCTGGCGTCTCGCGTTGGACTCCACCAGCCGGGCGACCTCTGCCTTCAACCTCTCCACCTCGCGATCCATGTCTGCCAACAGAGCTGCATGGGGGTACCTAATGGTCAACAAGAAGCGCGAAAACTCCACATCTGGGAAGACAAAGCAGACAAAGTGATCTTACGCCCCAGGTCCTGTGAGGTCCTGGCGGCCTCGGCAAAGGCTTTATGCATAAGATGGCTGAAGGTCTGAGAAGAAAACAACAAGAAGGGCAACAAAATAACGACTGAGGAATCACTTAGCTCAGGAGATGCCCCAAGATCCCAGGCTTCGTCAAGCCCCTGCTTCATCATGTCTACCAAGTGCCGAACATGGCCAAGCGCAATGGGCGCCGACTCGAAGAGCTGTGCCAGGACAGAGTCTGACGACAGTGCAGCCGGGGCCAACCGGCTACCGGTGATTTGAAGCTCGTCATCATCACCAGCGATAACGCGAGACGCCTTTGGAGCCTCCCGGTCCGCAAACGACCTCCCCGCCTCCATCTCCAGCTGCCGGCTGCGCGGAGACCTCCGCCTCCACGAGCTCCTCCACTTGATAGGCGTCAGCACCCGCCTGAGCCCGGCTTGGAGCAAGGAGCAGATCTGTGGCACGGGTCGCGGCAGAGGCCCGGTGCAAGAACAGCGAGCCAGCCGGCGCCACCATCTCCACCCCATCTGCCACAACCTCGACCACGTTGGCAGCAGAGGCTGCAACCTCAGGGGGTGTTTGTTTGGGCTTTTGGTGGCTTTGCAGTGGAAAAAGCCAAGTAAATGAAACAAACGACTGGCTTTGGGCACCGGCTTTGCCAAAGCCGAAGAGGCGAACATGCAGAAATCACGAAGCACCCTTTGAGGTGCTTCCCGCAGCTTCGTGTGTAGCAATCGAAACGTTATGTTGAATTGCCCATTTCAATGCATGTATTTTACAGCAAATTGCCACCCTGGGTGGACCTAATCCTTTTCTTCTTTCGCGTTGTCCACTCTCCGTGAACAGGGCGAAGCCCAAAATCGCACGCGCCGTCCTGCAGTAGGGCCAATCCACCTGCGTACTATACGTGCAGTTTGGTGCTTGCATGGAATAAAATGATTTTGATACTTGGGTAGATTGTACAGACGGAAAAGATTGGTGCTACATGCTATGCTCTACTATTGTGTAGATATTTATATTCCCTCCGTTCGGAAATATAATATGTTTTAGCTCCGTGAATCGAATGTATCTACACGTCTTTTAGTGTATAGTTCGTAGTGAACCTACTAAAAAGCGTCTAGATATATTCATTTCACAAAGCTAAGTCTTATATTTCTAAATGGAGGGAGTATATATGTATGCTTTTTCTTGCGGTGTATTTTGACAGAGCATCAATTATTGTTGTGTTTACTATTAAATATTTTAATAGTGATAGATACGTTTGTACAGTTCAATCACTGATTATACAAGTTCTCAGAACTCTAGGGCTATTCCGATGCAAACAAAAAACTCTAGTGCTATTTCAGACAATTCCATAGCATACAGCAAACTCTAGTACTATTTCAGACAATTCCATAGCATACAGCTAAACATACAGCCATGTTGCCAAACAGTCAAATTCAGAGAAACTTCTTTTCCTGCACATCTGCTTTCCCTGCACAGCAGCACAGCCAGCCACAACCCAAACAAACAGGCCCTCAGCCGCCTTGGCAGTAGAGGCATCAGCCTCGGCTACCTTCGCAGCAAAGGAAGCAGCCTCAGCCGCCTTGCCAGCAGAGACATCAACCTCAGCCGCCTTCACAGCAGAGGCAACAGCCGACCCTCAGCCCAAGCTAGAGCAGGGTCGAACGTGGTGGCGATGGTCGTGGAGCCAGTCAGGGACATTGCGTCACTAAAAGAAGGGCAAGCAGAATGTAGTAAGTAAAGACAAGAAGAAACAAGCTCGCCAGGCAGGGACGACAAGGGCATATACCCAGCGACGCTCGGCATGACGGTCATGACCCTTTGGGTGGCGGCTCCTCTTCCCCCTCCCCCGGCTGGAGCGGCGCTGGTCGAGGCAGCCTGCTTCCCGTGAGCTTTCGATGTGGCGGCCTCAGCCAGCTCTGCGTCCACGCCATGAGCAGCTTCACCAAGACATGGATACAGTGTCAAGCGTATGACATAAGAAGAACAAGGAACTCGGGAAGATCATCCTCCCCCATGCTGTCTTTAGGTCGCTGCGCCGTAAAAAGCTACTCAACAAGGAACATAAGAAGCAAGGAGAAAAGCTGTTCGGGAAAAGATCTGCCTAGAGAAAAGGAAATGAAGACCCAGTCCTCCGTTAGCATCTCCTTCGAGATGGTGGCAATACATTCTCGAAGGACCACCAACGGCACCTCCTGCTGGGACACCCGGGTGGGATCTGGCAGCCCGGACAAGTGGCAGATCTTGTGCGATCGCTGTTGCAGCGGAAGCACATGATTCTTCGTCCAGGATAGCAAGATGTCCTGGGCGACAAGCCGCTTCTTCTCCACCAACACCGTCACCCAGGCGTCGATCCGCTCCATGTCGGCCTGGGCGCCCATGTTCTGAACAGACCAAGCCTTCCGGCTAGAGGGGATGTTGGCAAACACCGGCGCCTGGATCTAGTCAACCTCAGTGTTGTTGCGCACGTAGAAGTATGAGCGCTGCCACAACTTGATGGTGTCGGGCATCTCTAACCGTGGCATTAGCGACGACAACCTTGGGTAGATGGCGCAACAGACAGTCTCTGTTAGGGGGACACACTTCCCCACCACCTGGACCTTAAAGTTGAAGAACTTCAAGAATGTAACACCCTAGTTTTAGTTAATCCTTAATTAGGGTTGTTTGTGCATTCATGAGCATCACCTTTTAAAATGCATTGAAGAAAATAAAGACAAAACCCTAAAACCATAGTTTCCTCCCTCTCTTGAAAATCCTCTCAAAATGGTTTTGTATTTTGAAAAGATCAAAAGTGTGGAGCCCCATTTGAACAAAAGTGCCCCTACAATATTTTCCACAGTCTCCCAAATCTCTGGTAATTTTGAATATCTCAAAACAGAAATGAAATTCAAATACAAAAGAGAAAACAAAACAGAATTTGGAAAAAATGTTACAGAAATTAAAAACAGAGCCAGTAGCTTAAGCAGGCCTGCCCAGCTATCCTCGTCCTACCTTCCGCCCACCCGCGCGCAAACCAGCCGGCCCATCTGTAGCCCAGCCCGGCCCACGTACCGTTTCGCTCCCCTTCTCTTTTCTTCTTCCTCCAGCCAGAAGGACGTCGAGGAAGAGAACCTGCGTGTCAACGCCGGCGCTGTCCCCGCCTTGCCGTGATGCCCGCTGCGAGGAGATGTGCGCTACCATCCTAGAAGACGTCTACAAGTACCCCTGCTGCCACCGGAGATCCTTATCTTCTCCCCTTTCCCCATTTTCCCCTCTGGCCAAACCCTAGCTCCGGCCAGAGCTCACCGTCACAGCCATTCTGCATCGCCCCGAGGCCAGCTGAGCATACCATCACCTCCGCCTCGTCCTCCCAGCCCTTCCTAGCTAAGCCACGGAAGAGCTCATGCCCGCAATCGCAGGAATCGAGGTCGTCTTCCTCAACCCCGATAGAGCTCGTCGCCGTCAATTCTCGCACCTCCGGCCACCCCGCCCCTCTCCGTCGACCTTGTATGAACCACGGTGAGCATCTGGTGCTTAGGCGCCGTTCCACTCGCTCCCTCTCGCTATGTGCTGTTGCCTCCATGCTGTTCTACAAGTTCCGCCGCCACACCCTGTCGTAGCCACTGTTCCGGTGGTCAAATCGCAGCGGCGCCGCTAGATTTAGGATCACCGCATACTCATGGTTCGAATGAGCCAGACCCCAGCCCCGCGCGTGCCCTCAGTCGACGTCGCCGGTGACCACCTGACGGTGGCCGCCGTGATGACGTCACCACGACGTCACGCCGACGTGGCCTGTGGGCCCATCGACCGTTGCTGCCCGCGTGGCATGCTGATGTGGCCTCGGGCCTAGCAGTCCGTCACAGCGGGTAGCTTCAGCCCCTGCGTAAAAAGGTTAAAGCCTTATGCTGACGTCATAATGATGCAATAAACCTTTTTAAATGGTTTAATAATTCCAGAAAAAGGGTTAATCTTATAAATTCAATAACTTATTATTTATAAGTCGGAAAAATATGTATAATATATCAAAATGTTCAGAAAAATGAGATTTATCTGTTTAAACTATAATCATGCATTGTTAAGCAACTTAAATGACAATTTTAATTAGAGAACTAAATCCACCCCTCACCGGTGTTCCGGGGTTCCCCCTATTTTAGGGTTTGTACCCTTCGGACCCTGTTTAAAATGATCAAGCATGCCTTAGGGTTGCATTTCAATACACCTTAACTTGTCATCTCATCATCCTTGCTTGAGCATTTCATAGATGCCATGTGTTGATTGTTGTTTCCCCTTTCTTTCCGGTGTTTGGTTCTTTCCGGTAGAATACGATACCGACTCCAAGATCGAAGACCGAGATCAACACAATCGAAGATCGATGAACAATACTTGAACAACTGTAATCAAGTCAAGTACAAGGCTTCCGAAGCTCCGCTTCTTGGTTATCAACAAACAAGTCAAGCATAGCCCCACCATTATACAATCCTATGATTTCGAAAGTATTTCATTCTTGCCATGTAGCATACGATTCTACTATGGTCTTTGATCGATAGATAGAGTATCCTATATGTTCCATTACTCCCATTGAGCTTATATTACCTGATCCACTGATCCTAGCATAACTAGGTTTGGCTTGTGTGCATTGCTAGAGCTATTATCTATGTCTTGCTTAGCCATGCTTAGCTGTCAGTGCCGGTTCATCCAGAGGATGTACCAAATGCAGAGAATCTAGTATGACAGGAGAACGAGGTATGCTGATAAGGTAAGATCAGCGGTAAAGGTTAAATATGCTAAGGTTTGTATGTGAGGCCACAGCGAGATGTGGTTTTTGTAGTCCCATGCTCGCCACTACTAGGACCCGAGTTCTAGCCTCTTGAACCAAGACGAGCATATAGCCACACGTGGCCTGGAAAACCTCACGAGTAACTAACTTGCCTAGTAGATTCCATCAGTCACATAGTTTAGGCGTTCCATTCGACATATGCATAGAAAATGTTTTGAAAGATTTTGCAGGTGAAGGTGCATCATAACAGGTAGGTAAGCGTGGCCGGGGTTGCTTGGGGTCGATGGAGCCCCTGGTAAACCAACCTTGCCTCACATCTCTAGGGATCGGCTTCGGGATTTGACCCGTTACGGTGGGACTATCCTTAGGGCGTGACTCATGGTCTCGGCGAAAGCAAGGTAAAGGCCGTGTCCAACCACCCTCTGTCGGTCGTCCAAGGAAGAGGGCTAATCATTGTGGCATTAAGAGTCAGTTGGTACGTGTGGGTAAAGTTGTACACCCCTGCAGGGTTAAATATTTTCAAAAAGCCGTGTCCACGGTTATGGACGACTTGGGAACGGACGTGAAGATCATAGAGAACTATATCCTAATCGTAAAACTTGACAGTTCAACATGTGCTTAAGGATGCTTCCTCATGGGTGCGAGGGGGTGATCCTAGTTGTGAGATGAGGATTACTTTGGTGGATATCAAGATGATGATCAATTCTTTGGAGATGTCGCTCTCTTATCCCCTTTCAAAATATTCTATGTAGACGAGCTTCTTCTCCCTCTTGTTTTATAAACAAAGATGGCTTTATGCAAAATAACCCCACCAGCCATCAGTCTTGCGGAGTACACCCTGTACTCACCCTTGCTTTGTTGATACTTTTGTAGAAGAATAAGTGTTCCCCTGAAGATAAGTTTGGTATGACTTTGACACCGATGAGTGGCTTGGGGTTCCTGGCCGGCAGCCTAGAATCTATGGGCTGGGACGTCATCGTTATGCTTCGGGCCTCTTAGGCCATTTGCTAAGTTTGATATACTTAATAGCATAATTTGCCTTCCGTTGTTTTATGTTTGTGGTCAGTGACCTCTGCTTGTAATATTTTGGTTCTTCGCTCAGTTATGAGCTTGCTGTTATAATTATTGAGTCATAGGGTTACTGTTGTGTTACCGATTTCTCACTGCATATCCTCGAGCTCTAGGTTAAGCTTATGTCAGGCTAAGATCTGGATTTGTTTCACCTTTATCCCGAGGGTTTTACAAAGAAGTTCGCCGCATCTGGGCGAACCCCTAGGAAGTTCTCGCAACAGGCCGTGTGATGCGATAGTTGCGCGATGGCGTTGGTGCCGAGGTGGTGGATCTAGAGGTCGAAGGAGACCATGAACTCCAGGACGAACCTGCTCAGAGGCAGGCCAAACCCACGGGCGAAGTGGGCGGCCAAGATGATAGCCTCCCCAAGACGTGGATTGGGGACACGCTTCCCCTCTGGCGCCAGGAGATGTTTCACCAGGTGCTCCGACGGGATGAGTTTCCCCCGCCGGTACTTCTGCACCAGGTCATCAGTGACATAGGAGTTGCACTAGCCCCCGCCTGATGAGGAAGCATCTCGGTAGGAGCGGTGTCCATGTTGGAGAAGCGAGTCCCTATTGTCACAACGGAGGAGCGGCGACGCCGGCATTCAAGGAAAGCGGTGGCGAGGAGGAAGCGGTAGCGCACGACAGCATCAAGGAGGCTGAAGCACAAGGGGAAAGGGGCACAGGAAGACAGCGAGGTAAGGGAGAAGCACCCCCCAACGCCCATATTTATCAAGGTTGGGCAACCGCACCTCCTGCACTCCCCAACGCCACGTGATGCAAGAACTGCCCCACTACCCCCACAACGCTTTGGTGCCGGATCGTGTGCGCCAAAGGAAATGCCACAGAAGAACTAGTGGGCATTACCGTGAAGGACAAGCGCACTCACAATCCTCGAGAAACCGCTATGACGAAGGCGTGCGCGCGGTTACCAAAACTGTAGTGGCAGGCCAAGAGGTCGAACTGACACGACGCGCGACAAAGGTAGTAGGCACGCCTAATGATAGCACTGACGTCATCAACTGGCCGATTCACCTCCCCGGACGGGCGTGGCAGCCGGGAGACCGAATCACCACTCACACCCTATGGGTAGGCCACCGAACCTGTAGCCGATGAACTCCAGCCAGGAAAATGGGCATCTTGAGCCGGAAAACGACAAGTACTACAAGACAAATTTGCGATACAGTCTTCACCAGCAATCATTTCAAGGGCAGCCAATGAGCATGCAGGAAATTTTCCACAAGGCCAAGCCCCTATGCGCTTGGGGGCTAGTGTCGGGGGAATGACCCATGGATAGGCTAAGCCACTGCTAACTGGCCGGCTCCAGGGGAAGCTGGTCGGATGGCCACAATACAAAGAACCTCAACCGGGTCATTCGCTTCACCCGGCCGCATCAAGATTCCCTGGCTGGCCTGTCTAGCCGGGGCCAGGATTGCCGGCTGGGCAGCCACCTCTACCCGGCCGCCTCGGATCCGTTGGCCTATGGTACGGGGGGGATGACGCTCCTTGCTGAGCGCATCCTTTACCGGATAGACTGGCACTACCAGACAAGGGCACCAAAGTGCTAAGGCTGGGGAGGTGACGAACAAAGCTCCGACTGATGGAGTAAGCGCCAAGCTGATGGTTAAAGCGTCGGGTGATGCCCAAAGCAAAGGCACCAAGATGTTGTGGCACTGTCCCCACCTGTACTGAAGCTTGAATGGGTCCTGGACCGCCGGCTAGACCTGGTCAGCCGGCTCGCTTTGTAAACCCAAAGCCCAAAATAGTAAACCCTAGAGCCCACATTGTAACCTACCCTTCTACCAGTATATAAGGAGGGTAGTTCTAGGTTTCTAGGTTAGGCATTACGAGTTACAAGTTAGTCAGAATCATCAAATTGTGTAGTTCATCTTCCTCTAGCTCCCGAGAGTAGCTAAGGAAACATCTCAAGGAGCATTTGTATTAAGCATTCACTCCCCATATAGAGGATCTTGCAGGAGTAGGAGTGTTACCTCGACAAGAGGGATCCAAACCTGGGTACAACGTTGTGTCTGCAGTATCTATGCCCAACCCATTGCGAGTAGCCACCGATAGCATCCTGATTGTCCCCTTTCATGCCATCCCTGATGGCACTTCAGTGTTCCACGCCACGATAATCTTCATGGTGCACGACACTGAGGCAGTACTACCAGCCGAAGTATGCTACAAGGTCCCACGGGTCATCACCAATAATGAAGTCGAATCTACGGCCGCACTCAAAGATGAAGTTGACCTACTGGACAAAGCACGCGACATCGCCACTGCACGCTCCACGGTGTAGCAACAGAATCTCTGCAACTACCACAGCCGACGGTTGCGCCCAAGGTCCTTTGTCGAAGGCGACCTCGTCCGGCGACTCAAGAAGAAAGGACACCTGAAGCTCAAGTCCCCCTAGGAGGGACCCTATGTCATAACCGAAGTGATCCTAGGTGGCGCCTATCGCCTCAAGGACGTGGAAACTAGAGTAGCATACTCCAACCCTTGGAACATCGCATAGCTACAACCTTTGTACCCCTAGATGTTTTTCCTTTCACTAAGGCTACTCAGCTAGGCTACTTAGCCAAAACATGTATCCACTACCCTTTAATAAATAAATCTAAGTTCCTCAACTATGAGTTCATTTCCGTTTTTCCATTCATGTAAAATGCACTTAGGGGCTATTCCTCCTTGATTACTTCATCACACAAACTATATATTGCCTCATCCCTAGTAGCTTACCCAACTCTTAATCGAATCCTTGAAAATGCCAACCCAGTTGTAACTCAACTGAAAGGCTGGCAAGGTACTGAGATTGGTCAGCGTCGGGCAAATGAACTGGCGTGGAAACAACGCACTCGCATTAATACATACAAACATACAACAACATTACACGGTCCACAAAAGCCCTCTCGAATTACACAAAATTTACATTATCTACATGTCATACGCAGGCTAAAATACTACCGCTATCATTGGAGCATGACGTTTGTGCGTTCATAGAACAACTGAATGATATCCTCTGTAGGCAGCGCAACCGCCATGTAATGCGGACGCACATGCCATGCCATCTAGAGGCGCCGGTATTCCTTCAGCGATGGCCTCCGGGTCCACATCTGGACACCGCATATGAACAAAGGCAAGCGCAACCTTAGTACCCGCAACAAGTTGCTGGCGCACGCACTTGCATACAACACCCACATCCTAGAACTTCTGCAGCAACACCAGCAGGCTAGAGGGAGCTTCGTCTAGCGGGAACATCGCACCGAAAATGGAGCTGAAGGAGGATTGTGCTTTCTTCAAGTAAAGCAACACCTAGGCAGCACGATCTGGCAACATTGTCAGCACAATTGTTCGACTCTGTTTGGTCCATAAGAAACCCCCATCCTCAAGCTCCTCTTGAGTTAGGTAGTTCAACCGGATGCTAACACACTCCATATCTTCCTATGGAATGTGATTAACAACTACACAACCAAGTCAGCTACATCCAGTCGAGAACAGGCAAAATTCCAAGAAGAAAAATAAACAAGGAATACTCGCATCAGAGCTGCTCACCGATCTGAGCTATTTTGACCAAAAGATACTTCTCTCGTTCAAGTGCCTATTCTATTTTTGATTCACATCAGCCTTACCTTTGACATTTACGAGTGTTTTCTCCAAGTCTTTGACTCGATCTCATAAAAGGGGAAGTTGGGATAGTTTGTCAGCCCTCAAAGGTTGCAGAGAAACTGAATGAGCATCGTAGGAAGCAATGCCTGGTACATCATTGGTGGTGCCCTATAAAGGAAAATAACTGATGAATAAGAACGCATCGGATAGATCGACATACAAATTGATTGAGCAAACATGCATGAATAAAGATAATAGTTGAAGACATTCATACAACTTCATACAAAAGCAGAAGTGTCATTGGTGATCATTACCTACTAGATACAAGAACTATGGCTATATCAAAATATAAGGATTACAAAAGAAAGGCAACTGCAAGCGGCACTGAGCTAACTAAACGTCAGTATCGTAAGTCTTCGTGGCACCCATGGAAGCTTCTGCCATGGTGGCATTTTCCGTGGCCAACGGTTTTTGCTCCTCAGTGAACTTGGCAAGAAAGTCAAACATATGAGTGACATATTTCTTGTAGCACTTGGCGAAAGGGGCGAAAGCTACCTCCTTGCCGTTCGCCGTCGACGACATTGCATAGGTGACCTTACTGATGTCTAGGTGCTTGCCATACTCTTGCGCCATAGCAAGTCCCATGGAGGCACCTGCGGCCTTCTGCATATGCTTATATTCCTTGGGGGTACCATCCGCTAAAACATCCGCAAGACCACCGACATCCTTGAGGGCAACAACCTTCGAGAACATCTCCCGGTGAAGCGACCAAGTACAACCTTGGACTTGAGGAGGGCCTCCTTGGCATAGGTGTTGTGATCTCCAATCGCGCCCACAACTCTGACCAGAGCATCGTCATGCTCAAGCTCCTGATGATCGAAGTCGACACCAGTAGCACTTGTAGATGCACATAGAGGTAGCCTAATAAGACACACCAAGTAGGAGGTAGATGCAAATGACAAGCAAAATGGCACTCACCAGAAAACACCTGAGTGACTGTCATGAGCTTCTCAATCAGTTCCTTCTCTCGCTTCACTGCAGCTGCTGCGTAGTTTTCTTCGTGCTGCTTCGACTCTATCTTCAGGCATTCGGCGGATTCCACTATGCTCTTCTATTTCACCTCAATGTTGTTGAGACTCTTTTCGAGAGCCTCCAAGCAATGCAGGACCTGGTTGTTATCATCTGGCATAGAACATAACACAAATCCATTAGACGGTGAACATAGCAGTTGACCAATGCATAAAAGAAATAAAGTCACCTTGGAGCTGCCTGAAGTCAAATTCCAGCCGCACATATTGTTGGCCCATCTGCATCATGTTCCGCATATACGGTCATGCAAGCATTCTATTCAATACAAAGAACTCTAGGCTTCCAAGAGGACCCAAAAATGAAAACATACATTTGCACTTGAAGACTCTGGCAGATCCTACTCCACACTCCAAGCGATGATGACCCTATGCCCACCAAGCTTGGAGGATCTTGAACAGTTGCCATCGCCAGTGGCCACTCTCTTCGGGGAAGGAGCAATGACCCCTGTGCCGACAGCCTTAGAGTCTACGGCTCCCTTCTCCACATCGCCCTTGATGGATTGTTCTAGGGAGGACTCCCAAATGATTCAGCAAATAAAACCAGCCTTCTAAGATATAGCAAACATACAAGGGTATGGTATAATTCGATAACACTAATGTGCTGAAGCTGTTAAGGTCAAACACCTTTTTCTTCTCCTTCTTTGTTGGATGTGTAGGCGGCGTAGTCTAGATGGGCAATGCTGGAATCGACCTAGTAGCACCTGCATCAGGGGAAGGACCTTTCGACATCTCTGGAGTTGAAGGATCTGAATCTTCACTCCGGCCCCTCTTGTGAGTGCCTTTGTCGCTCGAATAAGGGCCTCCTTGCGATTGAGCAGTAGTAATAGTGGAGTATGACTCATTCAGCTCCACACCCTTAGGGGAGTCCCACTTATAGGGAAAAGGGGTCATCATCCCCGTGACCTTCCAATATTATAAGAATAACAACAACACCATCAAGTTCCCGACCACGTAAGAACAGAAAAACAAAATACTAGCAAGGGAATTACCTCTAGCACGGGATTGGTGGCGCTAAATGGCACAGTCAACATTTCTATGGGGAGAGGCTCGTCAACAGTCAATTTTGTCAAAGACCTAATTTTCCTCTCCAACTCTCTGGATGACAGATCATCCGAAGATGTATGGGTAGGGTCAGAGGTGCCGGACCAAAGGAGCATTGGATACCCTCTGACCTACAGGGGTTGCACTTGACGTCGCAAAAAAAGTTCGGATGATGTCGACGCCTGTGACCTCTTTACCACGGATCAGCTACAGATTCAGCACCCGCTGGTACAGAGCTTCAAATTCTGCAGTTTCACCTGAACGAACCTCGTTCTTCCAGGAGATCTTCTTCCTTGTCTCTGCACTCGAGTCAAATGAAGCTAGGCCATACTTCTGATCTGCCACCTTCTGGTCACGGATGTAGAACCATTTGTCCCTCCATCCTTGAGTAGAGTCGACAAAGATGAAGATGAATTACTGCATTCCTGAGCAAATAGATATGCCGGACCCGCCAACTTCATACACTACAGACACAGAACTCGACTACCTCTTCAATTCGTATATCTTCTTAAAGATCCCAAAGTGCGGTTCAGTTCTGAACCAACACTAACAGAGGGTGATGAAGAAGGCGATGTGAAGAATCGAGTTGGGAGATAGCTGGTGCAGCCGAATCCCGTACAGGAAAAGCAGGCCACTAACAAAATCGTGGAGAGGGAGAGAAATTCCTCAAAGAACAGAGGCAACAAACATCACCTGATATCCCACGTTAGGATCGGGGATTACCTTGATGCTGGGGATCTTGCACGTGGCTTCATCACTGGGAATCAGCCCAGCCTAGCGGAGCAGCCACAGTTCAGAGGCCCTCACAGAGGAGCGCGCCACGTGCCATTGGTGACGCATCTCCCCGTGGCTTTCTTCTTGAGGATGGTGGTGACGCTCGATCCAGCACCGATGGTCTTGTTGTTTTTCCCCATATTCATGACACACCTCCTTCGCCAGGACCACAAGAATAAACATGGATAAACTTGAAGCATCTCCAGTGTAAGAACTAGCTTCAGAACAATGGTGCGGGGAGCAAAGGAGCAAATGCAAGGGCACGAGGAAGACGAAGATGAATATGGAGATTTTTACTGAAGAAACCTGCTATTTAACAGGGAGGAAGTGAAATCTCAGCGGTTAATCCCCACCTTCTTCCACGTGGCAATCATCGGCAAACACACATGGCAGCGTGAAAAATGAACCGTCATTGCATGATCCCTACTACGCATGGAAATGGAGGATACTTGGTTAAATACCCCAATTTAGGAAAGGACCGGTTAAATCCTGGTCAGATTTTGGGGCCACGACGTCAGGTCAAATCATAGTGTTCACACTGATGATTGAGCTCACCGCTCATCAATAGTGGCGTCATTTTTCCTCATGTAGAGGGATGGAGCTGACAACGACTCTTTCTTGGACTGTCTCCAAATACTCAGTTTTTGTTCGAGTCTATGACTCAACCAAATATTCGGGGGCTACTCCTAACAGGAGCGCTGATTGCACACTCGAAGAAATTTTGGGTCCAGTGTACAACCCAAGAGTTACGTGCCTTGAGATGGCCCGCTTTGACTCCTTTTAAAATCAACGATTCGACTACAGACTCGGGGCTACTCCCATAGGGACTATGGGTTGCGCATTTGACAAAGTACGGAAGCTGATAGCATTCACAAGGCTCGATGATTATAAAGTCCCTGTCCGAGTCTTCCAATCTAACAAGCACTCGGGGCAACTCCCAAAGGGAGGATGGTCTCGCACCCTATGAAAACAAGGTATAATGATGATATTTATTCACTCGAACCTCTACGTTGACTGCGTCCGTAGCATGGGTTCACACATTTGCAATCAAACCCCTCGCTGATTCCGCCTGACTACGATGTCGAGCTCAGAGACAACGTCTCCTTGGCCACCTGAATTACCTCTGTAGTGACAAATATTCGAACGCTACATCTACTATGTAAAGGTAAGACCTCTAGATATCATCTTATGGCGTGGCAATCACATCCGCTGCACTCTACTAGATAAATACCATGCCAACAGGTGTGATGAAAAATCCTAACATAGGCGTTGGTTACATAACCATTATCACTGGAATTCGACTCGGTAAGGCCTCCGTAGCATGAGTCGAATTACACTAGCAATTTACAAATTCAAGTCTAGGGACTCGAATTTGAGTAGGTGACATCGTTTTTTCCCAAGAGCAATTAACAGGTCCCGATCTATGGGATGAGCTAGGCATGTGCATCAATCATCCCTATGACTTGAACAACATGACCGGATAAACTTTTGGGTGTTAAGCCGTTGCTTCTAGCAATAAAAAACTTCAAAGTGTCCATTCAAATCTACGATTTGAATGGACACTCAGGGGCTATTGACATGGGTATGAGCTACGGGTGCCTAAGATGAGCATACCTAGTTTGGCTCCATAGGGGCCCACATGACACGCTGTCGGATGTAATGAACCCATGATGTTTCGGGTGACCCCGAACCCATGAAGGACACGACTCCTTGGGGAATACGACAAGCTTTAGATAGAAAGTTAAAGGGATAACTCTAACTTATAACTGACTCGGTTGTACCCTAAGACCCGACCTCCTCATATAATGGCCAGGAGGGAGCAACAAGGAGGATAATCACAAACCCTAGAACATACACCCGCCATATCACATATGCAAACAATCACCATCAAGGCACCCCTGTAACCTTGGGTTCTTCTTCAATCAAGAATAGACAAGCAGGAGTAGGGTTTTCCCTCCGGGGAACTAAACCTGGGTAAACACCTTGTCCCCATGTTGCTTTCTTGTTAGCCGAACGAAGTCTCCAGCGCTCCCCTCTTCCTCAAAACCCAAGTCCATAAACTAATTGATGTGTTAACCCAACGTCAATGCCACTCTAGAAACATGCGTTATCATTTTCCTTCTTCTGATAAACATTTTTACTAGCCTAGGAGGTGGTAGGCTGGTAGCAGCGGGTTGGTAACCTATAGCGGCCTCAAGTATGTAGGAGAGCTTCTGGGGAATGAGGAGAACCCTTAGATTGCGGGACCAAGCGGTGAAGTTCGTCCTGTTAGTTTTGAGCTTTTCTTTCACAAGGAAGGGGCCAAGGTTGAAGGTACGGTGAGACATCTACAATAGTATTTGTAAAGTAGTTAATATTAGTGTTAAGAATATGGGTTGTTATTTAGTCAAACTAAAATACCATAACTTCCACTCAAACGAACATTCCTAAACCTTCGTTTGGTGACTACATGATCCCTTTACACTGCATCGTCCCCTATCATCACAGCCTTTGATGTAGCTGTCACGGTAGATATCAACATATTGATCACATCATATGTGATTCATGCTTAACCTTTCAGTCATGTGTGTTCTGAGGTCATGTCTGTACATGCTAGGCTCGCCAACTTTAACCATAGTGTATTGCAGTGCGTACATGGCTTTCACCCACCATATGCAAACGCAGAGATGTCTAGCACCCGATCATCACGGCTTGCTTCATAATTGAGAACTTTCTTGGTGGTGCACACGTGTGGGAGAACACGAATATTGGAATTATAGTATGAGGGATTATCCTATTATGCTACCGTCATAAGTTTAATACTAACGCAACAAGATCCATACAACAACTAACATCTAATGAAAATAGTTATGTATGTATGTATGTATGTGTGATATGTGGTGGTTTTCGCGTCTTGATCTCCATCGAGAGTGCTGACATCTGCACCAGGTTCACGATGCCAACATGCCTTCGGCTGTTTATCCCATAAACACTTACCTAAACAACACATATCACTTTCCCTCCAAAAATAAGTTAGATGCTTCTACTTTTTATTTGCAAGTTTTATGTGGTGTATTGGGCTTCCGCACAAGAAACAATTCTTACGTATGAATCCAACCATAACATGGATTAACTAGTTGCTTCTTTTAATTCCTTTTTAGGGTCGTCCTTTGTAAGTGCCATATCAACTAATGTCGGAGAGACAGACACACACCAGCCACTTATAGGGTACAAGACGCATGTTAGTTGTGGAACTGGTCACGCGTAAGGTTGGTCCGAGCCGCTTCATCCGACATCATGATAGTATCAAGTACACATGGGAGGGTAGCAATTAGAAAATCAACGCACACACAATCCACGTGTGTTCTACTCATACAGGTATATCTACTCATAGACCGCTCTGATACCACTGAAGGGGTTCCATGGCATAAAACAAAAAAAATTCCTACTACGAGAATGCACCAACCCAAGATCTATCTAGGGAGAAGTACAATAATGAGAGGGATATGGTATTCATACCTTTGAGGACCAGACGCAGGATTATGTTCCTGCATGAACATTGCTTATGAAGTTGAGTGAAGCAAACCTCAGGGTCTAGAAGTGTTATGGGGCCCTTGTGGGGTTGACCCTTGGGTGGCCCGATCTTCACGGATTTGAGGCAAGGAGTGAGGGATAACCTGATGAACATGATGAACGCAACTCTAATGCAAGGTAAAGATACAAACACATGCCAAAACACGAACTATTCGATTTGCTCCCATTGGTTCTAACAACCAATCCAATAGAATCCTCGGCGAGAGACATTGCGGTAGAATCACCAAAGGAGAGAGACCAAGTAGAATCCCAAAGGGGAGAGACCAAGCACTCCTATAATCCATGTCAAGGAGATACCAAACACTTGAGGAGGGCCTTAAGAACTTGGAGAAGGGCACCGACTCTAAGGCCTTGTACAACTCATAGATTTACTATAGAGAGGGGGTTCCCATCCAGGGTTTGGCACAAGCCTCAATTTATCATCATCTCTAGGGTTTCAAGGAGGGAGTAGGGGCATATATATAGGCCAGTCACAAGCTAGGTGTAGTTTAGGCATAAACAAAAAGTTATGTGTGTTACATGGGCCAGACCCAACTTCAAGACGTGCATGCCTGCTCACTTACAGCGGAGTCCTTGGTGTCGTGAGGGCAGGAACTCCAGGAAGGGAGGATACTCTGGTTCAGGCAGCGGAGACTCCGGTCAGACTTTAGAAGCTTGCAGATGTAGGTGAGTCGAGGCACATGTGGATACTTTGGTTTCAGAAGGGTAGAGATTCAGGGTCGGGGAGGAGACTCCTATTTGGGGATGGAGACTCCTGTCTAAATCTAGTACCTTGCAGACGTATGCCAATCGTGGCGTGGGCGTAGACTCTGGCTTCGCTGGGGTAGAGACTCCGGTCCTTGGTGGAGACTCCAGGCTAGAGGGGCTGGAGACTCCGGTACTGCTCTAGCTGCTTCTTCCTTCTTCTCTTCCAAGCCTCTTGCTTAGGTGTCTTATCTGTTGGGGAATCCATGTCTCCTCCTCTTGGCATCATGGTCATGGGCCTAGTCATAAAGTTGGCATTTTTCTCACATGACAACCAATGGTTGGTGTAGCATGATATGGGCTAATGGTTATTGCCATATGTTGGGTTATATCATCTTCCCCCGCTTGAAAATGAGTCGACCTCGATGATGTTATTTCACCATGCAAGGAAAGAGGTGCACCCTTGTCCTTATGCTTGTGCTTGTGCTTGTATGTGCTTGATGGAGGAGCTCGGTGAGGTTCTTGTGTGGTTGGAAGTCAATAATTTTCCTTATTATGTGTCTCAAACCATTGAGGAACCTTGCTATCATTTTCTCTTCGAGTTCTCTCACTTCGGCTCGCATCATACTCTTCTACATTTCCTTGTATAACTCTTTAGTTAACCTTGTGCCTTGCCTCTAATTTTATAGCGTGTCAAAGATATCTTGTCTACAGTGCTCAGGGACGAATCTTTTGTACATCACTTCCTTCATCTCCATCCTAGTGCTAATTGGTGGTTCCTCTTATTTCTCATGATGCTTTTGATAATCTTCCCACCAAACATTGGCATAGTCCTCAATATCAAGGGATTCCATTGCAACTTTCTTCTCTTCAGAATAGTTGTGGACTCAGAAGATTTTATCAACCTTGAGCTCCAATCAATGTATGCATCGACATCTTCTTATCCTTTGAACTTGGGCATAGTGAATTTTGTTGGGAATATGCCCTAGAGGCAATCATGTATGATGTTATTCCAATGTATTCATAAAGTTATTGTCCATGTATGAACTACTGATATGTATCATTGAATATGTGATTCGATTGTGGAACTACATATTCATGTCGTTCATACTAATTGTCCTTGGTCGTTGAGGTTGTGTTGGACACACAATTTAGACTAATGTGAAAGTCGGCTAATGACTCGGTTGCACTTGTCATGGGCATGGAGATGCTATTCCGACTTACACGGATTCGACTAAAGAGTTTAGCGAGTCAGACTGACCCATATTGAGGTACAACAAACAAGTCGTCATTTGTATGTCTCAATCAATGTAATCCTTAGACCTCAGGTTATTGCACAATCTGAGTTGAGGATCACCGACTTAGGTTGTATCAAACACTGTTCTGTCACGGGATAGTTATAATGGCAGAGTTCGGGTCGACTAAGAATCAAGCTTCGTGATGTGAATAACCAAGATGGGATTTAGCCCCTCCGACTGGAGAGATATTCTCTGGGCCCTCTCGGAAGATATGATTCGGAAAGCATGGCCATGCACGACTCGGTTAGGTGTTAACCGAGGTGACCGACTAAAAGTTAGTCGGATGAATCACTTATCTTGGATCGAGAAAGAGAGTCGAACTCTTTAAGGGATGACGATCATTCGCCTATAGTTCTACAAGGTATATTATGAGGCAAAAGGGACTCAGATGAAAGTCGCATTGGAAGGTATGTTATCATGACTCTTTGGTACTTGGGAGTCGGCATGTTTTTCTAGGAGCCGCTACTGACTGATCGGTCATGAATGAGACTCAGATCATGTATGGGTCACCATGAGCCTATCGGTTCACACACTTAAGAGAGGGAGAAAATTTGGGTTGGACCCAAATAGGAAACGAACTGAGTCAGTGAGTTGGACTCGCAGTGACTAATATATGCCTTTTAGTGAATGGACCACAAGTGAGTGGATCCCACTATCACTCCCTATATAAGCTAGGGCGCAGGTGCTTAGAGAACAAGGTTAAGTCACTCAATGTGTTGGAAACCCTATCCCTAGTCCAATCCTGTCGTCGCCGTACTAGACCTCGCAGTCCAGCGCCGGTGCTCCTCCTCGTACGTGAGGATATCGGCGGAGGTGCTGTGCGATCAGCACTTCGACGATCGTGGATTGGAACAGATCGTGAGGACTGCACTGCATCAAGCGACGTGCTTCATCAATTCCGCAACTGCGCGTCTAGTGGTAATTCTCGTTGCCTACGACCTCAGCTAGATCTTGGGATCACCGTGTAGGGAAAAAGTTTTGTTTATCTCTACGTGGCCCAAATTTTTTTAGCTTCCCAAACTAGCTTTCATCACGCTCATGGTGGTAGTTTCGGTGTTCTTGTCTCATGCTTGCTTCACTTGGTGCGCATGGTGGAGTAGGAGGAGGATCTTGATTGTCTCAGTGGCGATGGAGGAGGAGCTTGATGATCAAAGTCTCTTCTGTGCCTTTGCTCGGGATCATTTGCATTCATTGGTTGTTGATGACGATGGTGGGGTTGATCATGATGGTTGTTGCGTCTAGTGCGACGTGCATTCTCATCATCATCACTTGTATCCCATTGCGGTTCTTGATTGATGTGATGTGTTGGACGATGGTCATGGTGTGGGTGATGATGCATATCATTCCCATGGTCTTCACCATGACGTTCTTGCTCTTGTCGGGGTTTCACTTGTATCATTGCTTGTTGCGATGGGCGACCATGTCCTTCTTGTTTTCGTGGTTGAGCATGCTGATTATGGTGCCGATATTTTCTTGCATGGTGCGGCCATTGAGCTTGTGGATCAACCGCTTGTTCTTGACGTGATGAGCTTGGTATTCCCCATCATGGTGGTGGGTTCTCCATGACGGAAGTGTGAGCGCAAAGCGTCACCATGATGACTTGAGGAGAGCATACGATACAAACTTGATGAGCTTGAACGATGTCCAGATAGTTGCCAAGATTGGCAATGTCTTGGTGAAGAGCTTGGAGTTGAGTGTGATGCTCCGCTTGACGCTGCCGGTCACGGTAGTCGAACTCTCAATAAGTGTCATCAAGCCAGTTCTCAAGCCTCTAAAAGTGTGTATTGAATTCTTGGCGTTGCGCCCATAAGTTGTGGAGCGTGGCGAAACCATCTTGGTTTTTGAAGTTGCCATCTCCACTAGCTCCAGTACCCCTAGACATGTTGTATAACCACAATTGGAAAGAAGGGTGATATTGGTGGAATGGTATGTGCTACCTTGTGTCACAAAGTAAAAAGTTGGAAAGGTTGTTCTTACCAAGAGCAAAGCATGTACCGATACACAAGACACACACACACACAAAGGCCTATGGTGGAAGGTTGGGAAGGTGGATAGCAGATGGAACAACCAAACAAAAAGGTTATTGTAAAATGTGGGGAAAATCCCACAAAAACAGAGTCAAAGGAAAAGGTCAATAAGGGTGATGAGAACCTACGACTATACACACACGGTGGAGAATAATGTGGCTAGCATGACTATGAAAATCAGCATAAAAAAAATTGGTCCTAACGAAGACTAATGCTCGGTGGCGTGCCAACACTAGGAGAGACCGCATCCTGTTTGCACAAAGATTCAGAAGTAACGGATTTGCATGCTTGCCTGCTCTTGCTCACACTATTTCTTAGAAGCTTTGGGCTCTCTTTATATTGTTATCTTTCTTTTTCTTTTTCTTAGGAGATTTCCTGTTTTTTTATGTATCTCTTTATTTCTATGCGTTGGAGTCAACATTTTCTATTGCCTCTCCACTATGACTATGCGATAGCAAGCGCACAATGCTTCAGAAAACACAAGATGAGATACTCTTGATAGGTTAGGTAACACGCAAATGAAGAAAAAGGGGGTTAACATGGGTGGTGCAAGTTATACCTTGAGGTGATGTCATACTTGCAACCGTTGGTTGAGGGATGGTTTGAGTTCCGTGGTGTCGATGTCGAGCGTGTGACATTGTTGCGAAAGATTTGTTAGATGACATACACACACATGAAACACAAACGTCAAATGGAAATGAGTTAAAAAGGAAAAGAGGTGAATTTTTTTTGTCAGGACCGGAGACTCTGGATTATGGCGACAGAAACTCCGGGGCTAGATATTCCGGTTTCGCAATGGTAGAGACTCTGATGTCGAGGCAGGACGATGAGTGGCCCTTGTTTTTGAGCGGAATATGGGCCCTTCAAACCTCAAATCAAGAAATATTTGACCAAATTCGGCTGGGAAACGCAGGAAAATGGTAGAAAGACAAGTTTGTTATGGATCAAAACCACAATCAACTCACAAAAATGCGAGATCGAACCAAAAGCAAATTGGGGCAATATGTTTTGTATTTTTCAATTTATGTTGGAAATCGATGACAAAGTCAAATCCGTGGCAACCATTCTAATTCCAGTTTGTTATGGGGCCCTTGTGGGGTTAACCCTTGGGTGGCCCGATCTTCACGGATTTGAGGCGGGGAGTGAGAGAAAACCCGATGAACACGATAAACGCAACTCTAATGCAAGGTAAAGATACAAACACACACCAAACCACAGAATATTCGATTTTCTCCCATTGGTTTGAAGAACCAATCCAATAGAATCCCCGGCGAGAGAACTTGCGATAGAATTACCAAAGAAGAGATCAGCAAGCGGATGATATAAAACAAATCAATGAGAGAGTAGCAACCAAGTTGAATCCCAAAGGGGAGAGACCAAACACTACTAGACTCCTTGACAAGGAGAGACCAAACACTTGAGGAGGGTATTGAGAACTTGGACAAGGGCACCGACTCCACGGCCTTGTACAACTCATAGATTTACAATAGATAGGGGGTTCCTATCCAGGGTTTGGCATATGCCTCAATTCATCATCATCTCTAGGGTTTCAAGAAGGAGTGGGGGGCATATATATAGGCCAGCCACGAGCTAGGGATAGTTTAGGCATAAACATGAAGTTATGGAAGTTACATGGGCCAGGCCCAACTTCAAGGCATGCATGCCTGCTCACTTACGCTAGAGTCTCCGGTGTCGTGAGGGTGGAAACTCCGGGAAGGGCGGAGATTCTGGTTCAGGTGGCGGATACTCTAGTCAGACTCCGGAAAGTTGCAGATGTAGGCAGGTTGAGGCGCGGGCGGAGATTCCTGGTGCAGAGGGGTGGAGATTTAGGGTCGGAGCGGAGACTCCGTTTAGGGGCGGAGACTCCAGTCCGACTCCAGAACCTTGTAGATGTAGGCCGGTCGTGGCGCGGGCGGAGACTCCACTCCTTGGTGGAGACTCCGGGCTGCAGGCGCCGGAGACTCCGGTGCTGCTGCAGCTGCTTTTTACTTCTTCTCTTCCAATCCTCTTGCTTGGGTGTCTTGGCTCCTGGGGCATCCTTGTCCCCTCCTTGCATCATGTCCATGTGCCTAGTCATACAATCGACATTTGTGTCAAGTAGAATTCCATTCACATGTTAACCAACGGAAGGTAAGAGATGGAAGGAATTCACCTTTGTAGGAATGTTTGGTGTAGCATGATGTGGACCAATGGTGATTGCCATAGGTTGGGCTGCATCAAGAAGGCTTCAAGCGTCTAGCACCACTAGTGGTAGTGCCTCATTGAGTTTTACACGTGTATGGTGTAAAAGAGTCTCCCGGGTCCGTGTCCAGCAAGGCAGTAGAAGAAGAAGATCTAGACCGATTCAACGGCACGACGACATGCATTGTGTGGAGAAATCTCTACCTAGTGGACCATGTTCCTAACTTGGGAACATGTAGAGAGGGAGAGATGGAGTGAGATAGAGAATGGCTAATGCCAATTGTTGGATTGATTAATTGAGGAATTGGGGCGAATGACATCCCTATATATAGGAAAAACAAAGGCACTCCCAGCCTCCAAGTCCCGGGGTGAGACTAAACATGGGAGAGGTGGGAGAGGGAGCTGGCCGGCGGTGGGGTTGGGCCCCACGCACGCGCCTAGCGCACCTAGTGGCAGGTAGTGGTGTGATTCCTCCCACTCGCGCGCCCAAGCCCACTAGGGCAGCCGCCTCCCCATTTTGGGCCTCCTCCCTCCTAGGAAGGGCCCATGTGGGGGGGTTCCTTTTATTTTATATTTAATATTAATTTATAATGAAATAATAAATGCATTATTCAATTTTTCTTTATTCAAAACTCCTTTTGAACAGATTCTGAACACTTCGGTATTCTCTCTCCGGAACACTTCCGGTTGTCTTCCTATTTCTCTATTAGTAGAAGATCAACCCGCAGCATCGATTACACTTAAGCGTGACACCCTTACAGTTATGGAATGTTCATTCATGAAGGATACATCTCCCCAATCAATTATCATCAATGGTATCTAGAAACACATGATGATCCCTTCACATTCCACGAATTCGGTTATTCGCTTGAACCTTCTAAACGTCGAGTCTTATTCCCTTTGCACAACGACACCTGGTTTATCCAAGACCTGATCTCATATAACCATATACAGTTTGATCTTGTTACCGACAAACATGTTTACTCGTTCCCATGGTATGACATCCCTCTAACCTAGTCACATGCTTGCAAGCTCATTGATATAATCTCACCGAGTGGGTCCAGAGTATATATCCGTCACTCGGATAGGCAAATCACGATCTCGATCATACGCCTCAACTATTCCTCTGGAATACCGTAAACACACCTTTATGACCACCCAGTTACGGACAAGACGGTTGATGTGATCATAGCAACCTCGGGAGATAGTCATTAAACTTGATCTCACGGTCGAAGGATTAAGTGATTTGCTGGATATCACAATATTGAACATTGTGACGGAATCACATTGCAATTCTACGGTCGAGTGTGTCCATCACTTCATTAAGTGACCTCGTTGTTAGTTGGCTGATTTATGTCAAGTCTATAATCGGGAACCCTCGATCATTATCTGGCCAACAAACTAGTACTAAAGGATACTAGGGATCTAGTTGTTTATATACCACACCTTTATTAATGTTTCCTATTAATATAGTTATAGCATGATCCAAAACTATTATGAAAATTTAGAGATATAACAATAAAACAACTTTATTTATTGGCCTCTAGGGCATATATCCTTTAGTCTCCCACTTGCACTAGTGTACAATTACACTAGTTTATAATAGCCAATAATCTAACACCAATAGCATCCCGATGTTGATCATGCTTTTTTTGTGGGAGAGAATTGGTGAATGTATTAGCTACATTCATATCTGTATGTACAATACAAACTCTAATGTCACCATTTTCTACGAAATTTCATATTATATGGTAATGTCGGGGTATGTGCTCGGCAGCGGTATAGCACCTATGCGAAAGGCACTACACTGCATAGTGTGAAGCCTTTAAGTAGGAGGCTCCATGAAAGGGTTAGTGGTGGAAAATAGTTTCACCGCGAATTTTTTTTATGAATTTCTTTGAACTTTGGGTCTATTTTTTTCCATTATGCTGAGCTGCACAAAGATAGAAAGTACTATACTAATCTCTCCGGTGGTATTTTTCTTCTCTTATGATTAACTTTTTTCCCTTGTACAGATCTTGTGTACTCCCTCGGTGCACAAATATATTTTAGCTTTATCAAAAGAGTGTATATAGACCCCGTTTAGTATGTAGCTTCATGTAGATTTGAAATGAACCTACGCACTAAAAGAAATCTAAATAAACTATTTTCACAAAGCTAAAACATCTTATATTTTAAAATAGAGGGAGTAACTTTTAAGCCTTAGCGCGCACCATGCCGAGTGCGTCGGCCATCTTCTTCTTTCGACGGTGCACTAGCCCACTTTCTTCATCTACATACGAATGTGGTGTGATGTTACTGAATTGATGACCCACAGCATCCCCATTTCTCCCCTCCCGTAACTCTCTCTGCTTCCACCAGATCTAAGGCCGCTGGCCCCTCCCATCTCCTCTCCGGCTCGCCGGCGTTGAGTAGGGCGAGGGTCCCATCCTTGTAAAGCAGTAGCTAGGCGTAGTTGCTAGGATTAGGTCTAGTTTGCGGGTGGCTGTGCTCAGGAGCTTCTGATCCATAGCGGTGGAAAAGGAGCTGTGTGTGATCTTCCTTTCTATTCTAGGGTCCTGTGTATAGTTTCGGAGGAATATGCTATAATTTTCGTTTTCTTTCATGTCCCCTTTGTAATCTGTAATTCCATCGACGAAATGTAATGCAGTTTCTGGGCCCTTGGAGGCCTATCCCTTGTTAAACAAAAAAATCATCTACATCCCGTACCCCGTTAGCGACAGCTCTACTGCATCCTCCTTCACCGACGAAACGAATGCACTATGAAAAAGACGGCTGTCCTCCACTCCATGAAAACTTACTCGGTAGTTAAGTGGAATACCGAGTGAGTTCCACTTTGTTGGTATGATGATGGCAGGAAGGAGCCTAACTTAACAATTTCTTAAACCCTGTCAATCTTATCGCGTAGGAGCTCGCTCGCCGACACAAAACACACTAGGCGCTGGGCAGCAGTTGTTACGTGTGGGTAGCGTGGTGAGTCCACGTGGCTGCTCACTCCCTCCCTCCCCTGTTTTCTGGTGGCGTAGGGCAATGATCCGCGGGAGGGGAGAGCGTGGCATCACTGCCCGTAATCATGCGCGCTAGCGGGGTGCTCATGCGACCAGCTAGTTTAAAAGCAGTGCTGCGACGCACCTTCGGACCCTCACTCTCCCTCCCTTATCTCTCTGTCCTCCTGCCGGCCTCTCGGCCTGCTCTTCCGCTACCGAGCAGAGGTGGAACACAAAGAAAAGGGAAAGGTAAGGCGTCTCTCTCTCTCTTTCTCTCTGGCCATCTCGGCGTGTTTCTTTTTCATGATTCATGAAGATCATAGCTCGTAATTCTACTTCTTACTGATCAGAAGATTTAAGCGACGTATATGGCATGGCTCGAGTGTTCTTGTCCTCTGCTTGCTGCTTCTCTGTATCTGACGTTTGCTGCCTCGTTGTCCAACAAAAAATACAAGAGAATAACTTAGATCAGTCTTGCTCATATGTATACCATCTACTCCCTCTGTTTCAAAATATAAGATGTTTTAGCTTTATAAAATAAGTGTATCTAGACCTATTTTAGTGTCTAGATTCACTCTAAACATAGATGAATCTACAACTAAAAGAGGTTTAGATACACTCCATTCACAAGGCTAAAACATCTTATATTTTAAAACGTAGGGAGTATCTATCTATCAGTTACTTTTTGTGGACTCTACAATTGCCGGGTGTACCGGCGGGCCGAAATCTGCTCTTTCAAACGGGTACTAGTAAATTTGTTCACATGGCATGCCGACTACGCTTTGTGCTATGTCCATCAAAGTAGGAAATGTGAAGTAGAGATCAAGGCAACATCAAATGCCTTTTTTCTCTTCAAAATAAATTGACCAACTACCTAGCTACTAGTTGTTGGTACGGAGATATGTCGGAAAAGGAGGCAATATTCCCAAGCAATTAGTAGGATTCTAGTACTTCACTTATCCTCCGCTTCTCTCAGAAAAAAAAAACGAGAATTCCATACAAGATTCTGTCAAGTTTGTCCTTGTCCCCGATGTCATTTGTTAGGAATGTGGAATACATTTTAACTGACAAGTTTATTAGGGAATGGAACAACAAAATTCGGACTCACAAGGTCTCTCTTTTTTTTACTCCTTCTCTTCTCAGATGTCGACGATCGTCATGAGAGTCGACCTTGACTGCGACAGATGCTACAAAAAGATCAGAAAGGTCCTCTGCAAGCTCCAAGGTTAGTTAGTTGCGCCAAGTTCTCAATAACTTGCTTGCATACTAGCACGGCAGAAAGATTCTTGATTCGTGGAGTAGTCAGTTAAATAAATAGCTTTGTGTATGAATCAGACAGAGAAAACATCAAGATGATCTCGTACGACGAGAAGAACAACATGGTGACGGTGGCCGGGTCGTTCGACGCCGAAGAGGTCTCCGACAGGCTCCGCTCCAGCGCAGGCAAGGTGATCACCGACATACAGGTCGCCAGAGGGAACCAGATGATGCCCAGCGCCAAGGACGCGACCAAGCACCCTGGGAAGGAGAGCCACGGCCACAAAGGAGGACATGGCCACGGCAACGGCGGCCAGCAGGGTCATGGCCAAGCCGGCGGCGGTGGGAAGCCGGACAACACCAGACACGTCAAGTTCGATATGGATGACGAGGAATTCGACGAGCACGCCCACCACGGCAACTACCACGGCAACAAGGGCCACGGTCACGGACACGGACACGCGAAGAAGCCGAGGGTGTTCACCACCACGGCTATGTCACGGAACGAGGCCCCGCGCCCCCAGCAGCCAGCGTCGATGGCAGTGATGGCCCCGATGCGGATGCCAACGCCGGGGCCGAGCATGACGATGATGCCCCAGGGGCTTTCCGCGCCGTCCATCTGGCCGCCGCCGCCGGCCGCACCAGCGTACGGGTACAGCGGAGGACTGGAGTACAGGTACGGCGGGGGCCTACCAGCCGGAGGGTACTACGGCGGGGCCGTGTACGACCGTGGTGGGTACGGGGCGTACGGGGGCAGTGGGTACGGTAGGAATCCGTACCATGCGCAATACTACGAGGAGGAGCCCAGTGCCGGGTGCAGCGTGATGTGAGGACCTGAACACGGATGATCAACCAATGCTTTGGTGAGCAGAGCACACATGGAAAACCTTCTATAGTACTGTACTTAGTTTTACGTTACCTTGGGGTTTCTTCATCTTTTCTTGGTTGGTTGGTCTCAGGGTGTGTGTTAATATGATCGTACGTGCCGCTTGATCGTGTGTCGCCTTTCGTCGGCTAGTTTGTACTTAAGTACTAGTTTATGTGTTTCGTGTATAGATATGACTTTTATCAGGGCAGCTTGTGTGTAGGCTGAAGCTGTTGTCTTCTGATCCTCCGATGTGTTCAACAAGTATACTCCTCTCTAACTATATCTTCCGTATTTATCGCATTGTTTTGTTGTATTTGTACATGCACTATACCTACCCGTAGTGGGCCAGGAACACTCAAACCCTAACTATTACTCCCTCCGTCCCAGCTCCGGCAATCACCTATGCTGCCATGTTTGGCTCCTCATCGACCTCCGCGTTCTGTTTGGAGTGTCCCATCCCTCCACGCCAGTCTCAACCTGCTCGGTTACGTCGACGGGTCCCTGTCATGTCCTCCGTAGGTGGTCATGACGCCCTCCGCCGACGGCATCCCTCGCGCGGTTGACAACCCGGCACATGAAGCCTAGATCTCGTAGGATCAAGCCATCATGTCGGCCCTCCAATGCTCTCTCACCGAGGGGGTGGCTGGCATGATCTTCTTCGCCACGTCCTCACGCGATGCTTGGACGGTGCTCGAGAACAGCTTCACCTCGCAGTTGTCCGCCTGCTCCAACGCGGTTCGTTGCCATCTTGGTCGTGGCATGGTAGACTCGGCTTGGCTGTACGTACGCATGGTTTTGTTCCCTCCACCTCTAATACTTCCTTATTTCTTCTTCATGTTAAGTTTTTAGGGTAGAACAGTGTACCTCTTTCCAGGCACCGGTTACGTGTTGTACAGGAGTGAGGAAAAGCCCCTCACATGGCTTGTACAAGTTTGGATACGTGTACGATTGGTGTATTACACCATACCATACAGTACCAATATACAACTCTAATACACCTTAATCTGGAACTTGGAGAGGTTTAGATTACGCATAAATTCACCTAGTTTCTTGAAACACAAAGTCTTGGTAAAGCCATCTGCAACCTGATCCTTGCTGGAGATGAACCTGATATCAAGTTGTTTCTAGCAACTCTTTCTCGAACAAAGAAAAAACGATCTCAATATGTTTTCTACGAGCATGAAACACATGATTAGTAGACAGGAAAGTACCACCTAGATTGTCACACCACAAGCATGGTTTCTCCTCGAGGGAAACACCAAGTTCACGAACAAGTGTTTCAACCCAAATAAGCTCAGTAGTGGCATTTGCAAGAGCCTTATATTCAGCCTCTATACTTGACCTGGACACAACAAGCTATTTTCTGGCACTCCAAGAGACAAGATTGGAGCCAAAAAATATAGCAAAACCACCCGTGGAGCGTCTATCATCAAGATCTCCAGCCAAGTCTGCATCAGAGTAAGCACTAAGCAAGGTGGAATTGGACCTCTAGAAAGTAAGACCAACCTTGCTTGTACCATGTATGTATCGCAAAATTCTTTTAATAGCAGTCCAATATGCAGTAGTGGGAGCATGAAGATACTGACAAATCTTATTAACAGAAAAACAAATATCAGGTCTGGTCAATGTTAAGTACTAAAGAGCGCCTACAATGCTCCTATACCGAGTCATATCTTCAGGTCCAAGAGGAAAACCATCTCTCAAAGAAAGTTTTTCAGTCTTTGAGAGAGGTGTTGGACAGGTTGAGCAATCCTTCATGCTAACACGAGTCAAAAAATCTTGATCATATTTTTTCTGTGTCAACAACAAACCACTAGAGTGTCGGTGAACCTCAAGTACAAAGAAAAAATGAAGATCACCAACATCCTTCAAGGCAAACTCTTTATTTAGTTTATGTAAAAGAGTCAGAAGAGCTTGTTACTATAATATCATCAACATAAATGAGCAAGAACGTAGTAACGCCAGAGTTGTTGTAAAGAAATAAGGAGGTATCAGCCTATGATGGAGCAAAACCAAGTATTTGTAGCTTAGAGCTAAGAAGAAAATACCAAGCTCGAGGGGCCTGTTTCAAACCATATATTTATTTCTCAAGCTTGCAGATGTAACTTGGATTAGTGGAAGACTCAAAACCCGCAGGCTGTTTTATGTAAACCTCTTCTTCTAGAACACCATGTAAAACCGCATTCTTCACAGCTAGCTGCCTTAAACTTCACCCTCGGGAAACAGATATAGATAGAACAATTATGATAGTTGTAGCCTTAACAATAGGACTAAAGGTATCTTCATAGTCTATGCCATACCTTTGTCAAAATCTTTTTTCTACAAGCCTGGCCTTATACCTGTCAATGGTGCCATCAACATTTTTCTTGATGCGGTAAACCCACTTGCAATCAATGACATTCTTGTTTGAACTAGGTGGCAGAATATTCCAAGTGTTGTTTGCAAGTAATGCATCATACTCATGTGCATTGCATGTTTCTAATTTGCATCTGTTAGTGCCTCAGAGACATTCTTTGGTTCTCATGTAGTTGTAAGTAAAGCATAGCGAACAGTACTGTTAGTATAAATTTTTAGATGTACCTTTTTATAGGCGAGTTTGTACACCAACAGAAGGAGGCGGCATCGGCGGTATTTTATGTGAGCCAGGCGACGCAACAACAAAGTCTGCGCTAGGCTCCACGTTGTTGTCGAGCTGCTGGGCGGGAGACAGCGACAAGCTTTGTCGCTACCTGGGCGACGCGGGGGACACGGTCGTGATTGGCATCAACGTGGCCGTGGCGGAGTTGTGCGGCTCAAGCGCATTAACTCGCGACAATGGGGGCGTGGAAGGGTTGTGCGGTGACGCGGGCGTGGTGGGGTCGGGTGGCGACGTGGCACCAGGCGACAGGGGCACACGCACATCGACGATGGGGGATGCGGCGGTGCGCACGAGAGTGCCTGGCGGGGAGGAACCCGAGGTAGATTCCTGCCAAGTATCCTCCTCGGGATCGCCGTGATCTGCTGCTGATTCCTCCTAGTCGGCTGCTCCTCTGTAGCACCATTTGTGACATTTTGTTCATTGTTTTGTTCTGTATTTTCAACATTAGCCTGTGGAGGTTCAACAACCAGAATAACATGCAAATAATGATCATTAGTCTGTACATCCCCATTATTAGATTCAAGAGTTGGATCGCCAGTTTGGACAAGAGGAATTTCTGCCAGCATTAGGATGAAGTTCAGCAAAAGGGAATATATTCTCATCAAAGAAAAGATCCTGAGAAATATAAATTCAATCGGAAGACACATCAAGACACCTCACTCCTTTGTGTTTGGAACTATAACCAATAAAAACACACCATTTGGAAAAGAAATAAAGTTTTTGTTTGTTGTAGGGACGAAGATTTGGCCAACAAGCGCAGCCAAAAACAAGTAATGAATCATAGTTGGGTTTGGTATGAAAGTGTTTTTTTGTAGGCGTCTCAAAATTGAGAACTTTGGTAGGAAGCAAGTTTATAAGAAAGTTGGTTATGAGAAAAGCATCATCCCAGTATTTGAGAGGCATAGAGGGGTTGGAAAGAAGAGCAAAGCCAACTTCAACAATGTGTCGGTGTTTATGTTCAGCAGAACCATTTTCTTGATGAGCATGAGAACATGAGACATGATGAACAATGCCTACACTCTGAAAAAATCCATTCAATTTTTCATATTCACCACCCAAGTCTGTTTTCATAGTGATAATTTTTGTACCAAACTGGTGTTTAACATATTGTTGGAAGTCAAGAAAAACTTGATAAATATCGACACGTTTCTTAAGTAAATAGATCCAAGTATATTTGCTAAAATCATCGATGAAGCTTACATAATATGCATGTTTAGCTACAGAAAGCGGGGTTGGACCCCATACAGCAGAAATATCTATTCCAAAGGAACCATGGAAACACTAGTGGAAACATCATATGGGAGCTGATGACTCTTACCCTGCTTGCATGGATCACATATGTAATAGTTGATTTCAGTAGTGCATGACAACTTATTTTTCATATGAATTTGCTGAACGATAAAAGAAGATGGATGGCGTAGACGACGATGCCACATTGAGGATGAAGGCTTGATGGTGACAAGATCACGCTTGGATGACGGCCCCATAGAAATAGGAACAAGAGGATAGAGGCCACCATGAAAAGGACCTCTAAACATTATTTGCTGCGTGGCTTTGTCCTTGATCAAGAAAAAGTAAGGATGAATTTCAATAAAGGCATTATTGTGTAGGCTAAGTTTGTGGGCAGAAAGTAAATTCATAGTTGATGAAGGAACATATAGAATATTTTTGAGTTTTAAAGAACTATGTGGGCTGTGCAAAACTGAATGACCAATATTAGCAATTTCCATACCTTGTCCACTGGCATTGTGAACTTGAGCATGACCTTCATATGCTTGATGGATTTGAAGGTTGTTGAGTTCTCCAATTGTATGATTTGTTGCTCCAATCTCCATTACCCAATTACTATCAACTCCATAGGCACCTTTAGGCTCATTAGAATTGGCATCCTCATCATCATCACCAAAACGCCGCCAACATCACCTGCTGAATGTCCTTCCTTCTTGCATATCTGATAGATCACTCCCTCTTGCCATGAAGTAGCAACTCGGCCACGGTCCTTCTTGGCACGCCCCCCTTGGGTCAACGCTGGTTGTTTTGCGGCTTAGGACCATGGTTTTGTGGAGGATTAGGAGGGTGTTGGGGCGGTGGTGTAGGCATACGCTGCTACGGTGGAATATAGGGGTTTAGTTAATATGGAAGCATGTAGTATGTAGGTGGTGGTGTGTAAGGGTTGCACATGTAGGGCTGGGGTGGCGGATCATGATAGGTGCGTTGTAGAGGCATGTAGGGTTGTGGTGGTGGTGGTTGTCGGCGTGGAGGATATGCGGCCCCAAAATTTAGAGGGGGGCGCAAAGCAGCAGCATGGAAGAGGTAAAAATTCCGGTGTTTTAACCGGTGGACTGAAGCATATCATCACGGTTTTTGCAAGCCAACAACTGAGAGAACATGTCATTGAGAGTGGTTGATGGAACGGCGTTGACAACAGCCACCAGAGAGTTAAACGTGCCATCAAGGCCGTTCAAGATGTAGTCCTTGAGTTCATCATCATGTACACTTTTTCTAGTAGCAGCAAGATCCGAGGCAAAGCCTTTCATCTTGGTGATATACTGTTATGTAGTCACCTCATTCTTCTTGGTGTTTGTGAGAGCACCACGGAGGGTGGAGACCCAAGACTTGGACTACGTGGAGTACATGGCGAACAGGGTGTTCCACACATAGACGGCATGATGAAGTCCATAGTCATGGGGGAGCACATCCTCGGAGAGGGAGTTGACAAGGAAGCGGACCACTTGCTGATTCTTGATGATCCAGGCATCATACTCAGGGTTGGGGATGATGATCTTCTTGTTGTTTGCATCCTCGACCTCAATCTTCTCAACAGGCTCGCGATCGGTGCCCTCAAGGAGGCCCATGACCCGAGCTCCACGAAGAGTGGGCAGCACCTGGGTTTGCCACGAGAGAAAGTTCTCGCGTGTCAGCTTCATGGCGGGTGGCATGTCGATGGAGCCCGACACGGATGATGACGAGGAGGGAGTCGATATCGTGTTGAATAGATCCTGATGTAGAAATAAAATACAAAAAATAGTAGATTAATCATGGAGAAGGGGCGTGGTGTCCTTGATGTTGGAGAATTTGTGGTTGACCTAGGGTTTTTGGTGTCGGTGGATCTAGGGGAAGAGGCAGTGGAGTATTAGTTCTAGGGTTTGGTTGAGGTGGATTGGTGGCCGGGGCAAGGTGGAGGAAGAGCACCAATAGCGATCGGTTGTTGTTTGGGAGAGAAGATCTTGGCGGTGGCGGCGCGGCAGAGACCAGCGACGGCGGCGGCTCGAAGGGAAGAAGAGGGGCTCTTGATACCATGTTAAGTTTTTAGGGTAGAACGGTGTACATCTTTCGAGGCACCGGTTACGTGTTATATAGGAGTGAGGAAAATCCCCTCACGTGGCTTGTACATGGTTGGGTACGTGTACGGTTGGTGTACTACACCATACCGTACACTACTAATATTACAACTCTAATACTTCAGCGTCCATATGTTACAATGTATTTGCTGGTATATGTTGATGATATCATCCTTGTCAGTTCCTCCAATGCTCCTGCTGACCACCTTATTGGGAACCTCAACAATGACTTTGTTGTCAAGGATTTGGACAAGCTCCATTTTTTCTTGCGATTGGAGGTAACTCATATAGATTCTGGTCTTTCTCTCACTCAGAAGAAATATTTCTTGTATCTTCTTTCGTTGTGCTAGCATGTTAAAGTGTAAGTCTACACCTACATCCATGTCGTCGACTGACAAGATTTCGGCTGATGTCGGTGATTTGTTATCTTCTGAGGATGCTACAGATTACTGCAATTTTATTTGGTGGGATGCCGTACCTTACTATTACTCGACAAAATATTAATTAACCGTATATGCCAGTATTTACATCATCCTCGAGATACTCATTGGGCTGCAGTAAAACGCATCTTACATTATGTCAGTTTCACAACTTCCTTTGGCATCCATCTTTAGCTAAAAACTTCGAGTGTTCTTTCTGCATTTTCTGATACACACTGGGCAGGTAATCCAGATGATCGGTGATCAATGATGGGACATGCAACATTTTTTGTCCTAACATGATCGCTTGGAGTGCTAGGAATCAAGCAGTAGTTTCTTGGAGTAGTATTAAGATGGAGTTCAAAGCCGTTGCTAATTCTACTTCTATCTCTTTTGAGAGAGTTATGTATTCCCCAAGACAGTCCACTAGTCCTTTAGTGTGATAATATTGGCACCACAAATCATTCGTCCAATCTAGTTTTTCATGCACACACGAAGCATAGTGAAGTTGACTATCATTCTGTGAGGGAACGTGTTACACAGAAGCTACTTCAAATAAAGTTTGTCACTTATAAATACCAACTTGCTGACATGTTGAATGTTGTTTCCACCACCTTTGTTTGAGGTTTGCAGGCTCAATCTTAACCTACTTGACACAATCTTAACCTACTTGACACGGTTAAAATTGAGGGAGTGCGATAAACATTGTTTTGTAGTATTTTTTACATGTAGCTTATGTATGCCTACCCGTATTGGGTTAGGATTGTATTTGTACTTGTTGTACACCAATATAATGATACGCACGCACTAGGCCTTTGGACGTGCAGTTACTCCTCAACAAACACTCAAACCCTAACTTTTACATATCTAGACACTATTTAGTTTTCCGATAAAGAGTGATTTTATTACTTAAAGAATCTAAAGCATTACACCCGGTCTTTGTATAACTAAGATGCACAGAGCCGTTCCAAGTCCAAAGTCGAAAACATAAAGAACATAGACGAGTTACATATCATCATGAGAAATTGTATAAACACATATGGTGGCGGAGGGCCTATCTGCAGGTTATGCTGTTATCTATGATGGGTAAAAAATATCTCGCCGTATCCTTCAGTCTCGTGCACACCTTCGTAAAAAGGTCGTGAAACTATGCCCAATGTAGGGATGACCATGAGTGGAGTGTACATGTGCATCGGTAGATAATCTGCAAGATACAAGACGATTTATCATTAAATACTTTATCATTTCTACATAGCTAGAGTGACCAAATAATGACAATCACTTCCACCCTAAGAAGAATTATGTAGTTGTGATCAATACCATGTAGCCAATTTCCAAACATATTGGCACACTATGTAGTGGATACTGATAAAAATATGCCTGTATTATTATTTATATTTTTGTTTCATAATTAATTTTATTATTCTATGCTATAATTGTATTAGTTCTGGATAATGTGTATTTGGAGGAAAACCCTAATACATGTGTGGAATAAGAAACACCAATAAGAAATCTCTGGTCTTGCCTCTAATGCTAGTTCATGTATCAACGATAGTCCCGGTTTCTTGACTATGGGAAAAATGAAAAAGTGTTGTTATATGAGATTTCAGTCGTTAGAAGAACAACGATGATGGATAGACCCAACATGATATACCGTGAAACACATCATCAATATTTTTTATCGCTAGCTAGCTTCTCATAAACAATGTATTGCCTTTATTGAAGTTTGTTTAACGATGAGACACATGCAAACTTGGGTACAATAGGGACGTGGCAGGATTCTTCAAATGTTGCTATGAACAAGAGTAATAATAAAGCTGGTCTTTTCTCCTACCAGATGGTACGCCAATTATTCACATGGTGGGTTTATGGGATTGCTACTCACGACGATGGAAAGATACAATCTAGGCCCACCGATGTTCTATGATGTTCGTCATCATCTAGCCGGACTCGTGATCAAGTTGTTGATCACATGAAAATTGATAGTATGGTATGAGTAAATAGTACATGCTAGGTAACAAGAACAATCTAGTTTTTCATCTCGTGCAATGTAAAGTATCAACAAAGCAATGCGATAGGTATCAGATATAATACTATGGTTCACACGATAAAGATCTTCATGTTATTTGCGGGGATTACTACGTGTATCAATACGCTAATAGTAATCAGTGTTGTGGAAAGAGTTTGGACATGTCCGTGAATATCCGAACCCATAGGGTCAGACACTTAAGATGCTATTAGCATTTCGAATGTGAGTGAAATTAAGATATTTGCATGAAGTAATACTGAAGGGATATTTCAGAGTGTCTAGGAATATGCCAGAGGTGTTTGGGATATCACCGAGAATGAACATAATTTTTCCGGACATGTGATGGAAGACATGAGGAATATTATAGGAAGGTTTAGGTATTAATTCGTATGAGTTCAGGATTTTTTGGAAAGCTTCGGAATGAATATTTATAATTAAAAATAATTATCCTGGTGGTGGCACCATGAACTGGAGGCGCCGCATGGGCCCCAAAAGGCCACACGTGCAAGGAAGGGCGAAAACCTGGATGAGTCGGCCAGGGCCTCCCCTAGACCGATGGGTGGAGGAGGAGGCGGTGGGAAGGAGGAGTCCACTCGGGACTCGTACTCCTCCCCTAGGCGAGTTGTAGGACGAGGGAGAGAAGGATTCCGTGGTGGAATCCAACTCTGCTCTTGCTCTGCCTCTCACTCTATGTGTGGAGGAAGGAAGGAGGAGTCCTACTAGGACTCGACGTCCTACTCCTACTCCCTCTCTTGGAGAGAGGGCTAGCAACACATATATATGGGAGTCGTGCCAAGGGCATATACACGCGTTTTTGGAGAACCACACACCAGCCCTGCCCGGGCCCTGCCACCGCGCCACTGGCGCTCCTCCGGCTATCGCTGCCTCGGCGTCTAGGAGCCCATATTCCTCATCTTCTTCATCGCATTGCCATCATCATCGCGAGGAATTCATCTTCATCAACACGTCGTAGCGCTTCTCATCTTCTATCTTCGTCTAGATCCAATATAGCCGGACGACGAAGTGCTGCCGGATCTTCATCGACACTTTCGCACTTCGACATGGTGCCATTCTCATCGCGCGTGTGGATACCGGTGGAGATGTGACAATTGGAGCACTTGATCATTGGACCTATCTATGGGATAATACATCTCCTTGCAACTTGCTAAGGCTTGTTGTGGGAATCAACGCATGATCAAACTCGTCATCGATAAACTTCCACTAGTTCAATCTTCGAGGGTATGATACATTACCTTCTCCCTCGCATTGGATCTTGGTTATGCGCTAGACTTTTTATTTTGCATAGCGCATTCCATAAGAGTGGTATCAGAGCAGTCTATGTGTAGGACCATGTATAGATAGAGCAATTGCTAAATCGGCATTATTAATCTTGTTCTTGCTACCCAATTGTCACAATTTTGATCTTGATGGTATTGCATGTTTAGCGGCCCGAGCCAACTTCACGATCTTTGATCGTGACCGGTTTGGGAAGTGTACTTCAGGTGCTCGAAAAAACTTTGTCCGGTGTCAGTTTTCCGCAATAGTCGAGAAAGATATTTTGCACATTAGGCTTTTACGTACTGACGATGTTTTGTGAAGCTATTATACTATTTATAGTGCAATGGGGACTCACCCCAGATAAGCTAAAAAGCAAACAATATAATCATGATGCTTTCTTAGCACGAAGGTAAAATGACGGTTTTCTATGTCACCATAGAGCCCCGTAATCTAGCAAAGCATGTTAGGAGCGTCTAACTTGGTTTTACATGGAAGTGGTATGGTATAGCTGAAGTTTGCAATGTGATGCATGCGATGTGTTATGCTGTAATCTCGTTGGTCATTAGTGGTCGGAGCCGTGATGATTGTCATATTATTATTGTAATATCCATGGTTGTTTTTACTTTATTAGCTAGAGTAGCAATAGTTGTAAAAGCGAAGATATGGTGCTGATGATCAAGAAACGATTGACCTTGATGCTATGCCCAATGCGCATGAAAGAGTACATGGTGCTGGAAGACGATGATGATGGAGATCGTTGACGTGAAGTGTTATACCATATCACTATAAGAACTGCATGTGATGTTAAACCTTTTATGCACTTTATTTGTTGCATGGTAGTCATAATAAATAGGGCGATCTCTCACTAAAATTATCGAGTTAATGTGTTTCCACTTATTTAGGATCCACATAACATGGATTCAAACTAGTGTGGGTCATGTAACATGGGTGCACCTAGCGATGTTCATAATGTGGGTGCGAAACTATTGCACTACTGGTGTACTAAGTTTCATTTGGCATACTAGCTAGAATGTCTAGAGTATGGGACACAAGAATCAAAATATTAACAAGAGTCATATGTTGATGTGATTGGAATGAGTACCTGCCAGTCTTTGCTCCGTGCCATGCAATATAACAGTGGTGTCGGGAAAGAAAGACGTGGATCGTGGATCACTAAGTATCAATCATGAGGGATATTGATTTTTGTGGGAGCTACGCTTTGAATTAAAGTTCTCAATTTTTGTATTTCGTTAATTATGAAACAATGTCTAAATGAATTTGCACTTGTTTGTAGATCAATGGCACACAAAAATTTCCCTTTAGTTGGTATTTTAGAGAAAGAGAAACTGCATGAATCTGGAACAAACTTTGTGGACTGGTACCACAATGTGAGGATAGATCTGAAAGGTGCTAAGACATAATAATTCTTGGAAGCAACTCTTGGTGATGTTCATGCTGATAACACAACTGAAGAAGCATATAATGTATTTTAGTCGCGTAGTTATGACTATATCACTATCCAGTGTGCCCTACTTGTAGCCATGGAACCAGATCTTCAAAGGAGGTTTGAAGACTCGAGTCCATTTGAAACAATTTTTGAATTGAGGGGCATGTTCGAGAAGCAAGTCCAAGCTGAAAGATATGAGATATCTCAAGATCTACTATATTGAAAGATGGCAGAAGGAGGCTCGGTTAGTGCTCATGTAATCAAGCTGCATGGGTACATTCAAAGGTTGGAAGCGCTAGGAGTTCCCTTTCCCACAGAACTGGGAAATAACATATTCCTGAAATCACTCCCACATAGGTTTGTCATGAACATCAACATGCATGGGCTGAACAAGACATTGGCCGAACTATTCGTGATGTTGAAGGTGGCTGAAAAGGACATACAGAAGAACACTAATCATGTGATGATGGTGAATAAAAATACCCACTTCAAGAAGAGGTAGTCTGGGCAACAACAAGAATAAGGCTGAGGCGCACCGCACCCCCAACAAGGGAAAGGTGTCCAAGCCTGGCCCAACCCTAGATGGTGAGTGTTTCTTCTGAGAAGGGTCACTGGAAGAGGAACTGCCTGAAGTACTTAGTGGAGAAGAAGAAGACTGGATCGTCCAGCTCAGGTATATCGGATATACATGTTATTAATGTTTACTTGCAAAAAGGAACTATTGGGTATTTGATATCAGATAGGTTGCTAACATTTGCAATATGATACAAGGGCTACGAAATCCTAGGAAGCTTGGCAAGTACAAGGTGACGATGCGCATCGAGAATGAAGCAAGAGTTGTGGTGATTACGTTGGCACGAGACCTTTGCATACACCGTCAGGATTGATATTAGAACTTAGTAATTTTTACTTCGTACCTTCATTATGTGATGATATTATATCGGGATACTGTATCTTACAAGATGGTTATTAATTTAAATCGGAGAATAATGGTTGTACGATTCATATGAATAATATCTTTTATGCACATGCTCCCGTGAGGTGTGGGTTGCTTATTATCTATCTTGATTGTGATACACACATCAATAACATTGAGGCTAAACATCGAAAGACCAATGAATTGAATACCACATACTTGTGGCACTACTGATTGGGTCACATTGGACAAAAACGCATGAAGAAACTCCATCGTGATGGACTTCTAAGTTCATTAGATTTTGAATCTTTTGATACATTTGAAGCATGTTTGATGGGAAAGATAGCAAAATCATAGTTTGATGGATATGTTGAAGGGTCGAGTGACTTGTTGGAAATAATACATACTGATGTATGCGGTCCAATGAGTATACCCACACACAGTGGATTCCTCTACTTTACAACCTTCACTGATGAATTGAGTCGTTATGGATATATTTATCTTATGAAGCATAAATCTAAAACATTTGAAAGTTCAAGGAATTTTAGAATGAAGTAGAGAATCGACGTGGATACAAAATAAATTTTCTACGGTCAGACTGTGGAGGTGAATATTTGATTCATTAGTTTAGCGAACATATTATAGCGTGTGGAATTGTTTCAGAGCTTATGCCTTCTGGAACACCCCAACATAATGGAGTGTCAGAGCGACGCAATCGAACTTTGTTAGACATGGTGAGATCGATGATGTCATTAACTAATCCCTCTTTGTCATTCTGGGTTATGCTTTAGAGACCGCGGCTTTTACACTTAATAGAGAGTCATGAAAGTCCGTTAAAACGACACCATATAAATTATGGTTTGGCAAGAAACTCAACTTATCGTTTCTTAAAATCTGGGGATATAAGGTTTATTAAAAATTTTACAACCAAATAATCTCGATCCCAAGTTTGACAAATGCATATTTGTAGGTTATCCTAAAGAAACTGGTGGATATTCCTTCTACCAGAAAACTAAAGGCAAGATTTCTGTCGCATGAGGAGGAGTGTTTCTTGAGTAGGAATTTCTCGCTAAAGTTTTAAGTGGGAGGACAATAGATCTTAATGAGGTTGTTGTACTGGATCAAGATGGGCAGAGTAGCGAGAAACCATAAAATGTTCCGGAGATGCCTATGGTGCCATCAGATTCTACTGCGCCTACAAATGTTATAGTCCCAAAAATTATAGCTCCTATAAATCACGTAGATATGGTAGAGTTAATCTTTTGGTTGTAATATTTCAAGACAATGTATTTTTATTGGACAATGATGAAGTAGTTACGTATAAAGAAGCTATGATGGGCCCTGACTTCGTTAAATGGCAAGATGTCATTCAATCTGAGATAGAATCCATGTACAAGAATCAAGTTTGGAACTTGATGGACCCTCCCGAAGGCGTGAAGCCTATAGAATGTAAATGGATCTATAAGAAGAAAATAGACGCAGACGGTAATGTGACCTTCTATAAAGCTCGAATTGTCACCAAAGGGTTTCAAAAAATTCAAGGAATTGACTACAATGAGACATTCTTTCTCGTAGCGATGCTTAAGTTTGTCCAGATACTTCTAGCAATCGCTGCATATTTCGATTACGAGATATGGCATATGGATGTCAAAATTGTGTTCCTGAATGGGAAGCTAACGGAGGATGTGTCATGGTACAACCCAAGGGTTTTGTCGATCCAAAGGATGTTGGCAAGGTGGGAAAACTTCAGCGTTTAATCTATGGACTAAAGCAAGCATCACAGAGTTGGAATCTCCGTTTTGATGAAGTGGTCAAATGATTTGGCTTCATCAAGACCCGTCAAGAAGCTTGTGTAAACAACAAAGTGAGGTTGTGTGCAATAGCATTTTTAATACTATATGTGGATGACATATTGTTGATTGGAAATGATACAACATGTCTTAACACTATAAACGACTCATTGAAGGAAAGTTTTTCAATTAAAGACTTGGGTGAAGCAGCTTATATACTGGGTATAAAGATCTATAAGGATAGATCCTGGCTCCTGATAGGGCTTACCCTAGATACATAGCTAGACAAGGTTTTTAAGAGGTTCAAAATGGAATAATCCAATAGAGGATCACTTCCAATGATACATGTCAGACCATTAAGCAAGAACAAATGTTCTATGATAGATGCTGAGAAGGAAAACATGAGTGATTCCCCATATGCATCAACTTTTGGGGAAATCATGTATGCTATGATATGTACAAGACCAGTTGTATCCCATGCTCTAAGTGTTACGAAGGACTATAGAATGAGTGATCCAGGAATACATCACTTGATAGTAGTGAAAACTATACTTAGGTACTTACGAAGGACTAAGAATATGTTTCTCATATATGGAGGTAATAGAGAGCTCATTACAATGGGTTACATTGATACAAGATTTTTCACTGATCCTTATGATTTCAAGTCTCAATACGGCTATGTGTTCAATTTGAACAGGGGAGCGGTGAGCTGCGAAAGTTCTAAGAAATATACAATTGTGGATTCTACAACAGAGGCGGAGTACATAGTAGTGTCGGATGTTGCAAAGGAGGGTGTTAGGATGAAGAAATTCATTATAGAACTTGGTGTGGTTAGTGATGAGTGCATATTTGCATCATGTTTTACATTGTTATTTTGCATTGTAGATGTAGGATCTTGGTATTTTACAGTGCTTGGATGCACATTTTATGTCTGTTTTCACCAGGATCAGGACAGATGATGGATACAATGGATAAAATTATTGAAGCAGTTGTACTATGAAGAAAAGGAGTCAAAGACAACGTAAATCGCTTATTTGGGAAATATTAATAATACCAGAAGAAAACCAGAAGCGAACAAAGGAGGCAGAGATCCCAATGACCAACTATACGACGGGAGCAACTCTTCCGCTCGTATAGCTCCGGCCGTATAGTTGGCGCCGCCTCCACCTCGTCAAATAGTTTCACCCCGTGAAATTGGTTCGAGGAGACGACATACAGAACACCCAGAAATCGCAGAAACCTCACCTCCGGAAGGCATCTTGAGGGGGAACTCATCCACAAGGGATCCATTTTTGCCCTGCGCAGATCCGGGAGGCTAAGGTATCGATCTTCATCATCCACCGCTACATCATCACCGTCTCCATGCATCCCATCTACATCTTGTCTAGATCTTGTTCTAATTCCTATACTCGTTGTGGATTTATACAAGTAATATTCATCTATGATTGCTTCCATTATCATTGCCATGATGTTGATTTCCTCCATGTCTGAGTAGATCATTAGTTCTTGGGAAGATGGAGAAATCCTAGTATCAACCTCGCTGTGACCATGTGTTAGATTCTCTACATCTTGATGTTGAGAGAATTCGACCTCTCAATATTTTCCTCTCATGGGAACTTGATGGAGGGAACTACTTGTTGGTAGACAGAGGCCTTTTTGCTCTTATAGTGACTATAAAGCTGTTGGAACTCCTTACGTATCAACTTGGAAAATTGAGGAAACTCACGGAACACTATCCATGCCATGGGATACGTCCTTGGGGATTAGGTCCCATAATAGCACAGTATTTCAATTGATGTTGATTGTTGACTGCTATGGTTATGAGGATGATGTGAGCAGCGGTTGTTGCCTATTCGTCCACATACGGAGTTCCTCCCACACATACATAGTTGAGAATGTTCATGATGATAATCTTTATCTTAGATCTTTACAATACTAGTGGTGTATGTCATCGGAGTGATGACAAGTACACCATGAGGGGTCCTCGAGGTGTGTGGAAGAGAGGGGTGTGAGACGTACAGTATTCCGGGACAGTGAGCACACAAGTTTACCCAGGTTCGAATCCGCTGGCTTTGGACGGATCCTACTCCTGCTAGCAATCCAATAATATGATAGAGCTGGAATATGGGTTACAAGGGTTTCGCCTATGTGAGTTGATATTGTAGACTATTGTGAGGGTGCCCTAAAGGCTCTCCCTAGGACGTCTTATATAGATATCCGGCCTAGGGTTTACAGGAGAGGTCTATCCGGCTACGACTAAGAGTCGGTTACATAGTACATCTTGAACTACAAGTAACACTATGGGCCTATATCGGTAAGTCTTCTGGGCCTTCCCGTAGCCGGACTTGACTCCGTCTCTTCTCCCTGACCAGGCCGCCCGTGAAGCAAAGCTATAACCCGAAGTGGACCACCCTGGTCAGCGAGGTACAGTGGGGATACCTAGAAAGTATATCCCCAACAGTGAGGATACCCGGAAAGTATATCCCCAATAGTGAGGATACCCGGAAAGTATATACCCAAAGTCGGATTCATCATCATCTAGCTTGATCTTCGGCTTGCAGATTGTTGAAGGGTTCCTGAGACTTCAAACGAAAAGATATGATCCGGGTCTCAAAAGTGAGTCGGACCTATGAATATGTTTATTCGGATTTCCAGCTCGAAATTTAAACTAAGCCGGAACTGGGTCTCTAACATCATCTGACCCCAGTCATGGTCAAGTCACGTCACTGACAGACATTTCCTGTCAGCCCGACCGTTGGTGGGTCCGCCTTTCATGGAACCGAGGCGCCATTTCAATGCGTGCGTGGAGATTGAGGCATCGTAATTATCGCGTCAGGGTTTCCCAGCTCCTTCCACGACACGTGGCACGTTCACTGTAGTGTTTACACGAATCTTGATGCGACTGGAGGATATAAGTGGTGAGGATCTCTTTCCCCATCTTCTTAACTAGCACTTGCGCCGTTTCCTTCTCCCCTACACCTCCCACGAACCTAGAGCTCCTCTGCTCCCCAAAAAACTCCCAGTGTCGCCCATCCAAGGTCACCGGCACACTGGAAAAATGGCTTCTGCATCATCTTCCGGCACGTCGGCGATGGCAGCGACGGCAGCAGCGGCAGAGAAGGAGAGCAATCACGGGGTTTGGATCCCGTGCATCCTCGACGATGAGAAGCTCTGTGGCGTGGAAGAAGAAGATCTCCTCCGCACCGGTGACTAGTGGAGCGGCTTCAGCGAAACCATCCCCAACCCTTGCGACGGCGAGCGAGTGCACTTCGGCACTCAACTTTACAAAGGTCTGAGCTTTCCTCCCTCAAATTTCTTTTTCGAGGTCATAGATCATTACGGAGTTCAACTCCATCATATCCCCCTGAACTCCATCTTAGAGATGGGCGCGTACGCATCTTTGTGTGAGGGGTATCTCAGCATTAGGCCGAGCCTCGTTCTTTTCTGGTATTACTTCCATCTCTGGAGAAATTCCATTACTGCCGGTAATCCTTATATTACCGGTACTATTAGTTTTTCGGTTAGGCGAGATCACGTCTATCCTCAGATTATAGCCAGTGAGTCGGTCAAGCAATGGCCGTCCACTTTTTTCTATCATAAGGATATTCCCGCTCCCGGCAAAGCTACTGCTTTGCTAGCTTTCGTCAATGGAGCCTCCACGCCCCAAGAATCCTGGGATGAAATTGCTTCGGCTCTCAGTGACGATCTGCTTCTCGCCAAGAGGCGGATTGAGTATTTGATGAAACACAAGGGCCTGAGAGGGTCCAACTTAGTTCACTGCTGGGTGGCATGCCGGATCCAGCCTCTTCAACATCATGGAGATCAACTGATGCAATCCATCACATCGTCGAAGAGGGATTCCCTCGGCATCAGCCCCAAAGCCTACACGGCAAAATATTATGTATGCCAGATCAAGTGGCTGATAAGGGAGCGGATTGAGAGGAAGATTCCGGAGCTGTCCCTAGACATGCATACAGCGGAAGATCCCGTGGTGCTGGTAAGCTTCAGCAGCAACTCTTTTTATGTGCGCATCTTTATATTCTTTCACAATACTAAGATACTTCTTCTTTTCAGCTCGCCGACCTCCCCGAGTCGGAGTTTGCTCCTATCGAGGGATATCCTCCTGAGTTTTCTCAGGAGGAGGGACAATTGGTTCCACTGCCGGACATTGTTCCTCGGAAGCGCAAAGCTCCAACAGTGGCCATTGGCACGAAGGAGGTGCCTGTTGTGAAAGGTACTCTTTCCTCACAAGGTCTCTGTATTTTGTTCGTAATTCTTTCCGAGATGTAATGTTCTTTGTTCTATTTCCTACTCAAAGCTAAACAACTCATCAATGGGAAGGGGAAGGGGATACTTACAAGCCACTACGTCAGTTGAAGCTAAATTTGGCTTCTCCTCTCGTGGCTCCTCTGACTCTTGCCCCTCATCCTTCTGCAGTGCCGGAGATTACTCCATCTCTGACCACTGTAGAAGATCTGGCTCCTTCAGCAGAGCCAACGATCCTTGAATCGCAAATTGACGTCACCATGGGTGACTCAGGTCTTGATAAGGGTGAACCCTCTTCGGGTAATGATCCCTCGGCAGAGCTCTTTCTCGACAATCTCATGAATAATCCGGGACTTGCCAAACTTGGCTTATCTCCGAAGTCTGTGGAGGAGATCCAATGGCTAGCCCGGCAATGCCTAGAAAGCCGAACTATCTCTGTCGAAGAAGAAGCACAAGAAGCAGAGGACATCAAGCACTCTGATCTTCTTGAACAAATCCGACTTTGCAACGAGAAGCTGAGGAACAGCGAGCATCCAACTGCGCCAGTGGTCCCCCTAACCCTCGCTGAGAAGGTTACCACCGAAGTGAATACGAGCTTGAACAAACTCGCTCGTGAACAATATGTAAGTCGGAATTCCAACCCTCATTTTTCCTTATTTCATACCATATCCTCTAGCCCCCAAGCATGAAGATGGACAGTCAAATCCGGTTTTATGCTTCCTTAGGATGCCAAAGAATTAACTAGTGTAGCCAACAAGGCTCGTGCTGATATTAGTAAAAATATTAGACCGAGTCTTTAGTAGACTTCTGACTCTGGGTATTCTGACTTACAAAAAGTATATTCCTATAACCAGGATTTATTGAAGAATGTTTGTAACAAGCCGAAAGAAATCAAAGCTCTCTGACTTGAAAATTCTCAATTGAAAGTTTCCAGGGATGAGGCTGAAGGTAAACATTCCAGAACTCAAACCTTGTCTTTGATTTCATAGTCGAATTTTTGTTCAACTATTGTTCTTTTGACTATAGCACTGGTGAAGCAGTCCTGTGCTATGATTGAAGAGGCCGGGAATCTTAAAACCCTGGTGGTGGAAAACAAGGATCTCCACCAAGAGCTGGATAAGCTTAAGGCGGATCATGAGCAGAGCATTGCTCAAATTCTCGAATCCTCCTCCATGGCCACCGAGGAGCATGATCGCAAGATTGCGCTCTAGGATAAGAAAATCTCAGATCTCAACAATGATTTGTTCAGAGAGAGGGACATTGCCGAGGCACTCCGGGCTGAACTCTAGAGTCTTCGGGAGGAGAAGACCAAAGTCGACGATGTCATCTTTGGTAAGTTTTAGTATGTTTGACTTGTCTGCATCTTCTGACTCTTTGGAGTCCGGATTTATTTGGTTAACCCTTTTGCATTGAATGCATAGGTCCTCTGAACTTACTAGGCTCAGCCTCTGCCGAATCTCGCACCAGCTGGCTTACCGAAGTCGGTGATTTGCTGCATGGCTGCCACAAATCCATCAAAGATATTAGCGAAGTTCTCAAGGTTCCGGATATGCATAACATGTCCAGTTTTGAAGTGCGAGATAAGGCCAAGGAGATGTCGTAGCTTGTCCAGGACTGGAACATGTCCTACACACGAACTGCAGCACAGAACGCTCTCACCATGGTTATGAGCCACCATGGAAACATGGAAATCTGGCAAGTAACCAGAGGGTACTACAAAGTGGATGAAGATGGAAAGGAAAAAGACATCAAGGCTATCATGGACTCCTGTGCCAGATATGGGTGTCACATAGCTGACTTAACCAGCTACGTCACTCCTTTCTTCACCCGCGTGGACATGCCGCCTCGGCCTATCGAAGAAATAGCAGAAGTTTCTGACGATGATCAAACCGCATCAGATTTGAACATCTCAGAACGTTATCAAAGCGAGGCTGATGTATCCAGCGAGCCGAAAGCTCCTACCTCTCCCCTTGCATCATAGAGTATCAGAAAGAACAATGTGTTATCCTGAAAACAATTTGGGTCTGTAAATAACTAGTATGATACTTTTGCTAGTGCTAAGTTTTATTTTATCTATTCAACACTTTTGGCTTTAATGTTATGTGCCTGAAATGTTTGCGTAAGCACTTGTGTTTTTGTCTGCACTTATCGTTTATCTGGCTTTCCGCCTCGTCCCTTTCGTGAGCCGACCAACTTTTAGCACGGAAACTTTGCCGAGAAACGGAGCTCAATTGCTAAACCAGTTTAAACTCGGAAACAAAGCCGATTTCTAGTACCAACAATTCACTACTCGAAAAATGCCCGCATCCGGCAATCAAACAAATAACCAAAGGACAGAGTATAAAATTTAAATTTATACCCTAAGGTAGCAATTTTAGAATCAGAAATCTAAACTAGAACAAACATGAGCATAAAATACTTTCAAGTATTCTGGGATTTTCGACTGTGACATGATCATTCAGAAATAAGATGGTAGAAAACTTCTCAGAATTTATTTTGAGGAAACCAATACTTTATTTCTTTTTTGAACATGTACACATATATGATTACAAAGAAGGATAAACGAAGAATAAAAGGGACGTAGCTGAGAAATATTCCATGGTATGTCTAATTCTACTGGGTTTGTATAGCCTCCAGCTCTCTTTCTCTTCTTAGTGGCAGGTCTTTCTTAGACTGGCCCCATATCAGTTATGTAGTATGAACCCTTGTGCAATACTCAACTAACCAAAAAAGTCCCTTCCCATACTGGGGAAAGTTTGGGCTTTCTTTGCTGCACAAGATGGAGAACCATATCGCCTTTATTGAAAGACCGGTTTCTCACTCTCTGGCTATGATACTTGCGTAACTTCTGCTGATAGGCTGTTGATCTCATTTCAGCAACAACGCGAACTTCTTCGACTAAGTCGAGATCATTTTGTCAAGAAATCTCAGCATCCTCTTTGATATACACGGCAACTCTAGGAGAACTGTGAATCAAATCACTAGGAAGAACTGCTTCGGCACCATAGACCAAGAAGAAAGGTGTGTATCCGGTTGACCTGTTCGGAGTTGTTCGCAAGCTCCATATTACAAAGGGTAATTCCTCTGCCCAAACCCCCGCAGCACGTCTTAGTGGTGCTTCGAGTCTTCGCTTTAGGCCTTGTAGGATTAAACCATTTTCCCTTTCAACTTGTCCATTAGCCTGCGGATGTGCGACTGACGCAATGTCAAGCCGGATATTTTTTTCATTGCAGAATTCGGCAAGCTCTCCCATAGAGAAGTTACTCCCGTTGTCCGTGATAATGCTATGCGAATAATCGTATCTGATTATAACATCCTCGACAAATCTTCTGGCTGTTGCTCCATCACAACTAGTGACGGGTTTAGCCTCAATCCACTTGGTGAATTTATCCACCATCACTAAGAGGTGAGTAAATCCACTTGGATCCCATTTAAATGGTCCTACGATGTGAAGCCCCCAGACCACAAGAGGCCATGTTATAGGCATTGTTCGCAGCTGATCAGCCAGAACATGAGCTTGTTTGGCGTATTTTTGGCAACCTTTGCACTCTTGACTAGCCGTTCGGCATCTTCCTTGGCTGTAAGCCAGAAAAAACCGTGTTGAAAAGATTTTGCTACTAGAGATTTGGCTGCAGCGTGGTGACCACACTCTCCTTCGTGGATCTCTCGTAATATTTCCACTCCTTCTTCCGGAGATACATAGCGCTGAAAGACCCCATATGCACTCCGCTTATAGAGCTCATCACTAATTATTGTGTAGGGTTTTGCTCGTCGGATGATCTTCCGGCTCAGAACTTCGTTTTCGGGTAATTTTCCGTCTACCAAATAATCAAGGTAGGCTTGAGTCTAGCTGGGAATCACAACCAGAGCTTCTACTAAAGGTGAGTAGGATTTGGTCGGATATTCCTCGTACACTCCTTTTATAGAGGGAACTTTGAGGTGCTATAAAAAAGAGCCAGCCGGGACCTGTTTCCGTGCAGAGCCTATTCGATATAATGCGTCTACTTCATCATTTTCTGCTCGAGGGATGTGTTGGACTTCGAGTCCCTTGAACGTTCTAGATAATTCATCCACGATAGCTTTATATGCTTTCATGTGCTTATTTGCATTATAGATATCCGACACTTGTTGAGCAACAAGATCCGAATCTCAATAACACATCAAACATCGGATGCCGACATCCTTAGCAATCCGGATTCCATGCAGCAGTGCTTCATACTCGGCAATGTTATTTGTCGCTGTGAAGTGGATCTGCAACACATATAGAAGTTTATCTCCTTGGGGTGATTTGAGTACCACACCAGCCCTCGAGCCCCCTCAAGCCTTAGACCCGTCAAAATATAGGGTCCAATATTCCAACTCTGGGAGGGTCATATTCTCCTTTCTGTCTGTCCAATCAGCAACAAAGTCAGCAAGGATTTGGGATTTCATTTATGTCCGAGGTTTATACTCAATGTCGAAAGCTAAAAGCTCTATGCCCCATTTTGTGATGCGTCCTGTAGCCTTCCTATTATTGATTATATCTCTCATGGGACCTGTGCTCACCATGGTAATTGGGTGTTCCTAAAAATAATGCCGTAACTTACGGGATGCAAAAAACACACCATAAGCCAGCTTTTGATAGTGCGGATACCGCTGCTTTGATTCAGTTAGGACCTCGCTGAGGTAGTAAGTCAGACGCTGCAGCATGTGTTCCTGATTTTCCTCTGGTCTCTCCACTACCATGACGACACTAATGACCCTGTTTCTCGCAACGAGATAGAGCAACATCGGTTCCCTTGGTTCCGGTGCTGCAAGGATAGGAGCAGACGAGAGTACTTCTTTCAAGTCTTGTAGTGCAACTTCAGCTTCATCAGTCCAAAATAATTTTTTGGTCTTTTTCAGGAGCTGATAAAGTGGTGCGTCTCTTTCTCCGAGCCGGCTTACAAACCGACTGACTGCGGCAATGAAACCAGTTAGTCTTTGAACGTCCTTCAGGTGAGTTGGCCTGGAAATATTGAGTATAGCCTTGATCTTGTCTCGGTTCACCTCTATGTCTCTTTGAGACTCGATGAAACCTAGCAATTTTCTGGCTGGGATTCCAAAGAAACATTTCTTCGGATTAAGCATTATGTTGTATTTTCGTAGATTGGCGAATGTTTCCTCCAAGTTGGAAATTAGTGTTTTGTTCTTTTTGGACATCACCACAATGTCGTCCACATATGCATGTACGTTGCGTCCGATTTGGTCATGGAGGCAACACTGCATAGTGCGCAGGTACGTAGCTCCTGCGTTCTCAAGCCCAAAGGGCATCGTAACGAAATAGCAGGTTCCGAAGGTGGTTATGAATGAAGTTTTGATTTTATCCGATTCCTTCATCCGAATTTGGTGATAATCAGAATATGCGTCGAGAAAACAGAGGAGTTCCGAGCCTGCCGTAGCATCAATAACTTGATCAATTCTACATAGAGCAAACGGATCTTTGGGACAAGCCTTGTTCAAGGCACTATAATCAACACACATCCTTAAACCAGTGGTGTCCTTTTTATTGACCATTACAGGGTTGGCCGACCAATCAGTATGGATGACCTCTTCTATGAATCCGGCTAACTCGAGCCGGGCTAGTTCCTTAGCTATTGACTTACGCTTTACATCACAAAAATGTCGTAGGGACGGTTTGACGGGTTTAGCGTTCGGGTGTATATTTAGAGAGTGATCGGCAAGTTCCCCAGGTACTGCGGTCTTGTCAGATGGCTGCCATGCGAAGATATCTTGATTTGCTTGGAGGAACTTGACAAGCGCGCTTTCCTATGCGCTATCTAGGCCTACGCCTATCTGGGTCACCTTGGAGGGTTCATCATCCTTCAACGTTGTCTTCTTCGTCTCTTCCGATGCCTTGAACTCCGGATTCGGCTTTGTCACCTCCTTATTTATCGCGGGCATCTCGAACGGATCTATGGTCTTCTTGATCTCCTGGTACTCCTAGGCATGGAGCACGGCTTCAGCAAAGGCGACATTTCCGTCCTCGCACTCTCGCGCTTTCTTTGGGTCTCCCCTGATGGTGATTACGCTGTTGGGACCTAGAATTTTCATCATATTGTAAATGTAACACAGACGAGCCATAAAAGCCCAGTAAGCTGGACGTCCAAATATAGCGTGGTACGCGCTCTTAAATGGGACCACTTCGAAGGAAAGTGCTTCCGTCCGATAGTTCTTTGGAGTTCCAAATGTAACATCCAAAGTGATCTCTCCCAGGGAATTTGCTTGTCTTCCTGGGACAACTCCATGAAAGATCACATAGCTATGATTCAGCTGGGTCTCCGAGATTCGCATCCGGCATAGCGTTTCAACATACAGAATGTTAATGCTACTGCCACAATCCATGAGAGTCTTGGAGAAACCATAGCCATCAATAAGTGGATTGACGACTAAGGCATATTTTCCTCGCCTGTGTAACATAGGCGGATGATCAGCATAGTCAAAGGTGATGGCAACTTCTGACCAGTCCAAGAATTGAGGGACAACCAAAACTGTCGCGTTGGGCTCATGAAGAACTACCTTCTTGACCTTAGCTGGTTGAGATCCGAGGAAGGTGATGTAAGTGTCTTTCTTTGTCGGGAAGTTTTTCTTCCCCTCCGGCCTGGGATTTGAAGCATCGGCTTCCTCCATGTCGGAATCTTCCTTGGTCTCTTTATCTTTTTCGGGATTCTTCTTTCCCTTCTTCCGCTTAGCCATGTAACCAGTGGTATCGTCTTTCTTGAGGTCGTCATTAAAACGACACTCGGCATTTGCTTGAGACGAGCCCCCATTGGCATCTAAGTGATGCACACACGGGTTATTGGCAATGTCGGCCCAAGAATAGGGTTTGCTAGGTTGCTGGTCTCCTCTTCCCTGGACTATTGATGTCCCACGACCGCATCCACAGCCTCCATCGCGTCCTCCTCGTCCTCTAGACCCGAAAGTAGTAGTAACCACTGCTGTTTCCACGTTGGGCTTTTCTTCCGAGGTATTCTTGCGCTTCTGAGCTTGCTGCATTGGTTGTTTTGCCGACTGTGGCATAGCTAGGGCATTAAGTAATCCTACTACGTCGTCATCAGCATTTGCATAATTGCTCGCTGTTTCTATCATCTCTCCCAAATCAGTTACCTTGTCGCACTTCAAGCGATGACGTAGTAAGCCAATTGGGAGTCCCATAATGAAAGCTTCAATCGCAGTTTGGTCATTTACCCCTTCACATGAGTTCTTAGTGCCGATCCATCATCCAAGATAATCTCGGCAAGTTTCTCCGGCCTTCTGGGTGCAATGCTGTAGGTCTCCTACCGTACAGGGCCTCCGATATGTGCGCTTTGCATGTCATACCAGTTGTGGATGGTGTTCTCCGGAAGTTCATTGAGCCATGATCGTGCCGTCTTTCGCAACATGAGTGGGAGATATCGGGTTGCAACCAGGCTATTTCCGCCTTTGGTGATACAACAAGCTTGGAAAAAATCCTGGAGCCAAGTAACTGGCCGAGCTATACCGTCGTAGGCTTGGATGTGTCTTGAGATAGTGAATCCTTCTGGGAATTTTGTTGCTCTTATGCGTGGTCCAAAGCATTTTGGGCCTACGTATATATCATCGTTTTCGTAGCGCTGCGCCTCTATGTTAGAATTAATCATGTGTCTCGCGTCACTTGGGGACAGAGATCGTCCTGATTGATGGCTATGGCTGCGGTGCCTTGGAGCCGGACTTCGGCTTCTGCCACCACCTCCTTCGCCGCGACGCCGTCCCTGGCCTCCTTGGGAGCCGTCGTGATAGCTACTTGGTGGAGAGGGTGGAGCAGCTAGATTGTTTCCGGCTGATCGTCGACCTCCGTCCGGAGTGTCATTATTCTGGTTCCGGGGAGGGTCTTCATTACGACGAGCCCCCTGCCGGCTTGACTCGGCAGGGTGTCTGTCGTTCCTTCGTCCGTCACTCCCACCATGGCGGGGCTCAGCTGGATGGCCTGTATGTCTAGGAGGTGGAATTCTTCGACGGTCCTCCTCCTGACGTTTCTCTTTGTCTTCTTCCCTGCGATTGTTCGACTCTTGCCGAGGAGGATTCCTAGGATATAGTGCAGCAATTGCCTCTTGCACAATAGCTGGAGCAACATTGCGCCAGCCACGTGCAGTTCTGTCATGATGTCCTGAAGATTCGGTTCTTGAGTAGTTGTCTTCCCGACAGTCGGAATTATCTCTGGATATCTGGACCTCGGGATTATCTCTGATATCCATGTCGTTCTGCACTTTGGGAGAGTTTTCCCCATATCCTTCATCCATGGCTTCTCCTTCTTCTGCAGCTTTGGAGTTGTACTCCTCTTCATATTCAATGGAGAACTTTCGGAAATCCGCCGACGTCATCGAGTCATCCGAGGATGCGAGAAAGTCGGTGTTTGTTCAGATCGCCTCCAGCACTGAGTCAGTGTTGTCTCTAGCATCGGCAGAGCTAGATCCGGATCTAACATATCCGACGAAGTGTGATGTGTGGGTCCTGAGGTAGTTGCGGCTTTCCTCGTGGACTTCCTCGAAGATCTTGATGGTTTCAAGAACCTCATCCACGCTTGCGTCTTGCATCATTATGCGCCTCAACGTGTGCCTCAGGAATGGTTGATCTGTTCCGATGATGGCAGAGCCGGAACCAAGGTTGTTGTTGTGATCCTCCTATATTTCGACTTTAGCGGGTAGATCGATCTGGGATTCAGCCTCGCTAGGGAGATCCAATCCAGATTCGACTTGAACCGCAAGGTCTGCTTTAGGCTCGGATTTCTCCACTATCTCCACAATGGGTGCGGGCTGGGTGGGATTAGGGTTTTCTGAGATCCAGAACTCTGCCGCCTCTACAGACAAAGGGGACCCAGAAGTTTCTTCTGCCTCTATCATCACCGCTGGGGTGGTTGGGATAGGTTCAGCGGATCCGATGTACACATCGATCTCGCCGAAATACATAATGGTGTAAGCAGTTACGACCTCCCTAGCTGGAATCCAGGTCTCATCGAGAACGATGAGAGGGACGTCGCTAGCGTAGAGGATGCGACCGATGGTGATAGTCTCGCCTATTCTGATTCTTGCAGATTCCGCTCGGAACGCATATCCGAAGCTCACTTGCCCCACAGTGGGTGCCAACTGTCGTCGGATTGATGACAAGTATGCCATGAGGGGGTCCTCGAGGCGTGTGGAAGAGAGGGGTGCAAGACATACGGTATTCCAGGACGGTGAGCACACAAGTTTACCCAGGTTCGAATCCGATGACTTTGGACGGATCGTACTCCTGCTAGCAATCCAATAATACGGCAGAGCCGGAATATGGGTTACAAGGGTTTCGCCTGTGCGAGTTGAGATTCTAGACTATTGTGAGGGTGCCCTAAAAGGCTCTCACTAGGACGGCTTATATAGATATCCGGCCTAGGGATAGGGGAGGTCTATCGGGCTACGACTAAGAGTCGGTTATAGAGTACATCTTGAACTACAAGTAACACTATGGGCCTATGTCGGTAAGTCTTCTAGGCCTTCCCATAGCCGGACTAGACTCCGTATCTTCTCCCTAACTGGGCCACCCGTGAAGAAAAGCTCTAACCCAAAGTGGGCCACCCTGGTCAGTGATGTACAGTGAGGATACCCAGAAAGTATATCCCCAACAGTGTATCCGCTACTCCCTGAGAACTCCTTTTCCCTATAGCAGTTCCAATCTCTCTTACATACGCAATACTTACTTTCTGTATTAAGTTATTTTGCTTTACTTTATTATTGCTCTTGTACCCAAAATCCAAAAACACCTTTTTACACACTACTCGCATTTTATCTTGTTACTTAGAAATTTATTTAGCATTTCTATCGCAATAACTATTTCAAGAATTATTAGACTTCAGACTCCTGCTCCCTGTGGGATCGATATCTTTATTTCGAAACTAGCTACAAACGATATGTGCACTTGTAGTATTCAGTTCCAAGTGTTGGGGATATGCTAAATGGGTATCTCCATAGCATGTCGCTAATCCAGCTAACCCGGGTGGCCCACAGTTGGTACCAAGGCCTATGACCTGATGGGCGACCAATTAGAAGGAACCAGAAGGGAGGTCCATGCAGGAAGAAGGAAGGCTACCATGCAGTTACCGACCAACCCAGAGCCTGGGAGTACAAGACACGAAGACTAGTTAGTATTAGTGTAGGACTCTATAACTTGTCTGGCAAGGATCTTTCCCTATAACCCTAGGTTCTGGTGCCTTTATAAGTCGGACCCATGGGAGCCTTTAGGGCATGATTCATAACACCTCGCACAGCAAACTGATCTCCGTAACTTGGCGTATTGCCATCATAGCAATTTATACCAGGAGTAGGATTCTGCCACTATTTTTGGACTCGAACCTGGGTAACCTGTGTCACCTCGTACCCATCAACTCACCGCCTTCCCTTAGCGTCTATGACCTTCTCGCCAAGGCTTGCAAGCAACAGGAAAAGGACACCTCGCAGAGGCTTGAGTCCAACCCGGAGTTTTCCACTCCAGCATCAACAACCTCCGCAGACCAAGATCTGCTCACGATGAAGGATCCCACACAGGTTCCATGGAACCAAGATGGAGGGACGCACACAATAGGACTGATGCCATTCCAATATCCTCCGACAATAGAGACAAGGTGATACATTGCAAATGTATCTATAATTTTTGATGTTCCATGCTTAGTTTTATCCACTTTCTTGTGTTTTGTTCCAACTTTGGAGTACTTTTCATATGATTTCTTGGACTAACCTATTAACAAGATGCCACAATGCCAGTTGCCTGTTTTATGCTGTTTTTGGTTCCAAGAAGTCAGAAAATCAATATTCTCGGAATTGGACGGGACAAAAGCCAAAGTTCCTATTTTACCGGAAGACTCATGAAGCCAGAATACGATACGGAGGAGGGCTAGGGCCGGGCCACACCCCCCAGGCATAGGCTAGCCTTACCCGCGCCACCAGGTGGTGTGGGGCCCCCTGGCACCCCCTTGGTCTCCCCTCTCGCCTATAAGAGCCTCCCGATACCAAAACCCTAAAACATCAAGCCTCCAGCCACGAAAAGTTCTGCAGTGCCGCCACCCTCGAAAAGGAGATTCGGGGGACAGAAAGTCTCTGTTCTGGCACCCTGCTGGGACGGGGAAGTGCCCCCGGAGCCATCTCCATCGATCTCCACCGCCATCTCCATCACCATTGCTGATTCCCATGATGAGGAGGGAGTAGTTCTCTCTCGAGGCTAAGGGTTCTACCATAGCTATGTGTTCATCTCTCTATCTATGCATGATCTTATTGAGATCATGAGCTTGTAATCTATAGATCTACCTTGCTACTCAAGTGCTTAATGAATCTCTGCTCTCCCCATGTGTGTGAAAGTGACAGCGTGCTCACGATGGTGGCACTTAGGCTAGAGATTACAAATACTTGTTATGAGTTATATTTGGAGTTGGATGTCTTTATGAAATTGTGGTGTTTGTTGGACTCATCTAGTACTCAAGGTGACAGTGTGGGGTTTTCTAGATGGGAAAGATGAACTTTGAGGAGTGCTGTTATAGCCCTACCATGGATTAGAGTGTCCAACCGGAGAGTAGTTAAGAGTAGTATCATGAAGAAGAATATATTTATATGAGAGTGTTCACTAGTGAAAGTATGATCCCTAGGCCTTGTTCTTAGCATTGAAACACCATTTGCAATTAGATCTGTTACATGTTTGATTGCTTCCATCTTTATTTCAGTTTGTCTTTAGTCTCTTCCACGCCATCAATTTATTTCCTAGCACCGTTACCACTTATAATTATCGATACCACTTGTATTTCACTATCTCTTCGCCCAACTAGTGCACCTATACACCTGACAAGTGTATTTGGTGTGTTGGGGACACAAGAGACTTCTTGTATCTTGATTGCAGGGTTGCTTGAGAGGGAATACCTTTGACCCCTTCCTCCCTGAGTTCGATAAACCTTGGGTGATGCACTTAAGGGAAAACTTGCTGCTGTTCTACAAACCTCTGCACTTGGAGGCCCAACAACTATCTACAAGAATAGAAGTGCGTAGACATCAAGCTATTTTCTAGCGCCATTGTCGGGGAGGTAAGGTAAAAGGTATTCACATCGGAGGATTAAAGAAGAAGAACCTCCCACGGCAAACGCCTATTTTCTGGCGCCGTTGCCGGGGAGGTAAGGTAAAAGGTACTCACATCCTCCGGTGTGAGTGCTCAAAGTTATTTCCTTTAGATTCTGCAATTTTGTCTTTTTGTTTCTTGTTTTCACTAGTTAGGCTTAATGGAAAATAACAAAAAAATTAGAGAGCTTTATAGTATTTATCTTGAGTAAGGACATGAAGTGTTTGAAGAGAAAATTAAAAAACCTATGGAACTTTATTTGCATGCTAATAGCAATGTTGTTAGTATGAATTCTTTGGATACCATTATTGCTAATGCTATGGAAAAGTCTAAGCTTGGGGACGCTAGTCTTTATGAAAATGATCTTTTTAGTTCCCCCGCTTTGGAAGATAGCTATTATATTGCTTATGATGATACCAAACCTCCAATATATGATGATTACAATGATGATTATGGTATTATCAATCCACCTACTATTGAGGAGGAAATTAATTATGATTACAATATGCCTCCTATATTTGATGATTATGGTGATGAGAATAATAATGATAGCTATTTTGTTGAATTTGCTCCCACTATGATTAATGAGAATGACTATGTTTATATGGAGAGTATTAATTCTTTTATGCATGTGGCTCATGATAAGAATGTTTTATGTGATAGTTATATTGTTACTTTTATTCATGATGCTACTGAAAGTTATTATGAGAGTGGAAAACATGGTTTTATGTGTCTCAACAATATTAAGTTTCCCCTCTTTTATGTTAAATTTTTTGAAGTTGCACTTGTTTTTCTTTTCTATGTTTTTTGCTTCGTGCTTTTATGACTTGTTTCTTTACAAGATTCCTATGCATAGGAAGTGGGTTATACTTAAATGTGCTTTGAATTTGCTTCTTGATTCTCTCTTTTACTTCAATTCATATTTCTTATGTGAGCATCTTCTCAAACTATCAAGCATAACTTAAAGGTATTAAAGAAAAGTACTTATTAGGAGATAACACAAAAGTTTTAGATGAGTATTGGAAGTTATTATCTCTGTAATAACCGCTCCTTATACTTTTTATTTGCTTTTTGTGCCAAGAGTAACCTCTAATGAGAGAGAAGTAATGATTGGGAAAGTTGCTGTCCCAAAACAGATTTCTGTGCTTCACCGTAAAAATTCGTGAGCGAGCTCTGTATGTCGGATTGAGTTGTAATTATTGGAGCTTCTGCCCCATGTTATTTCCTAACTTTCATTAGTTCAACACTTTTTTATTTGAGCAACAGAGGGTCTGTGAAATTTTTTGTCTTTACCTACTGGTCTGTTTTGATAGATTTCTGCCATTTTCTACATTTGCTTCTTGTTGGTCCTTCTAGAGTTATTTTGGGGAATTGAGCTTTTTGAGAGAAGTGCTACAGTAGCTAGTGTTCTAATGGAAGTTTATTTGGTGTTAGAACTGAACCTTAAGACTTATTTATCTTAAGTGCACTAATGTTGCTTATAAAGATTGTGTGAAGTTTTGTATGAAGGAATAATTTCAGGTGTATGGAAGGAATGAGTAATGAGATGAAGGACGGACTAAAGCTCAAGCTTGGGGATGCCACGCGTGTCACCCCAAGAAATATCCAAGAAGTACAAGCGTCAAAGCTTGGGGATGCCCAAGGCATTCCCTTCTTCATCAATAAAAATCCCAGGTTTCTTCCAAACGCTTCATTTTTTATTGTTTCATGCACAATTGTGTTTTTCTTGGAGCGTCTTCTTTTTCATTTTCGTTTTGGTTTTCATTTTCCTTGGTTTGCTTAGTTTTCTGAATAAATTGGTTGGACCCCTCTTTCATACTTTGGTTTGCAAATAGTTTGGTTTGGTTTGGGAAAGAGTAGGAAAGTTCATACTTATGTGGTAAAAAGAGCTCGTTTTTGACTGTGGCCTATGCTTTGTCATGCCATGCTTGATATTTTTTTGGCTTTATGCTTAGTATTCTTTGTTGTAGCATGACTTGTTATAAACAATTGAGATTGCTCAGTGTGCCTTGGATGAATCATGCGTTGTTTTAGCATATTAAAGCATAGTATAGTGGTATTCTCCTTTGATGCTTTATTTGGGTTGACTTGGCACATGCTCACACCATGTTATGACTATCTCAAGTCACCATAGCCTATATGATCCTTTAGTTTTCAACTAGTACTATCACTTTATGCTTTGATCAATGATGTTTTGTCACTCTGCATGATTATGGCCATTATTGCTCTCTAAGTTTATCGGTCCCAGTCTTTTGCTAGCCTCCACAACCAAGTATGAGTTCTACTCATGCATCCAACTCCCTAAACCAAGTTATTCCAAAGAGTCCACCATACCTACCTACTAGCTTATCCTATTCCAAGTATATTCATGCTTTTGTTTACCTTCCACTTGTTATGAGAAAACTAGTGATTAAAGCTCTCACGAACTTGATGGCACACTTTACTTTATTGCCTCTAATAAACTTGAACCATTGGGTCCTTGTTTATTGCGTATATGCTAGCGCTTTATAAGTTGAAATTAGCAGAACCAAGTTTCACAGGGAACGCTTTCAACATTGCACTTGTACATTGTACCCCGTTGATATCATGTTCTTTTGCTTATGGATCCCGGCGGTGTGAAATAAAAGTGGAACTTGTAAGATCATGGAGTTTGTATGTGTGTTAGAGAAACGCCTGGGCCGCTGGTCTAATCCATGCTGACATGGTGGAAACCTGCAGCGTAACCATAATGAGCTGTCTATGAAGCATTCTTCTTATAAAAAAAGAGTCCTATATTGAGAAAAAAGAGGAAAAGAGAAAAACAAAAAAAGAGATTATGAAAAGAGGAAAGAGAGAAAAAAGCACCATATTCCCATGGTAAATAAGAAGAATGCTGAGATGCTCATTGTCTGCTTGCCTTATCATTTTGATATGGGGATTCTTCCGTATCATCGGGCAAGGGGTACCCCGTTGGCGGTTCTCTATGATACATATGTACTTACAATGACAAGAGCTTACTCGTGACTAAAGTTGAGTAGCATGAGGTTCGGTCTTCGTAAGTAAGGGGCATGAGATTTCGGTTTATAACTTGTCAAGCATAACCTCTCAGTTCTGTCACTTTAACCTTAATCACCTTAAAGATGCTTATGATAGGGGCAATGAGGGCTGAAAGCTATAAGTACCATAATTTTTGGAAGCTCTTTATGAGACTTGAATCCCTACTTCCTTTTCCAAAGGCCTTTCTTCCACCATTACATTGAGTCTCCACTTTCTATCTTTATGCACCTACTTTGAGAGCATAGTGGCCATTCTTAGTTATATGTGCATTGTCCCAAGACTAGTTGATTGATGCATAACTTGATATTGCTTGTTTTAAACTATTTGTATCTAGTCACTCTTATGAACTTTGAAGGTGTCCTATGCATTTATATTTGCTACTCTATGAGGGACAAGCTGAATACTAGTATGCTATGTTTTCTTTATGTGAAACAAACAAACGTCTTGCAAAGCATTATTATTCATGCATCTTTTGTTTGTGCCTTTTCATGTTGCATCACAGTTTCTTCGCTTATTGCTAGAACTTTGTCTTTCATGTTATGATTGAAGTACTACGATCCCAGCTTTGAATGTTTTACAAATACTTTGATCAAGTCTTTGATGGTGCATGTCACCTCAAAAATTATTTCTTTTTATCACTTACCTACTCGAGGACGAGCAGGAGTTAGGCTTGGGGATGTTGATACATTGCAAATGTATCTATAATTTTTGATGTTCCATCCTTAGTTTTATCCAATTTCTTGTGTTTTGTTCCAACTTTGGAGTACTTTTCATATGATTTCTTGGACTAACCTATTAACAAGATGCCACAGTGCCAGTTGCCTGTTTTCTGCTGTTTTTGGTTCCAGGAAGTCAGAAAATCAATATTCTCGGAATTGGACGGGACAAAAGCCAAAGTTCCTGTTTTACCGGAAGACTCACGGAGCCAGAATACGAGACGGAGGAGGGCCAGGGCCTGGCCACACCCCCCAGGTGCGGGCTAGCCTTACCAGCGCCGCCAGGTGGTGTGGGGCCCCCTGGCACCCCCTTGGTCTCCCCTCTCGCCTATAAGATCCTCCCGATACCAAAACCCTAAAACATCAAGCCTCCAGCCACGAAAAGTTCTGCAGTGCCGCCACCCTCGAAAAGGAGATTCGGGGGACAGAAAGTCTCTGTTCCGGCACCCTGCTGGGACGGGGAAGTGCCCCCGGAGCCATCTCCATCGATCTCCACCGCCATCTCCATCACCATTGCTGATTCCCATGATGAGGAGGGAGTAGTTCTCTCTCGAGGCTAAGGGTTCTACCATAGCTATGTGTTCATCTCTCTATCTATGCATGATCTTATTGAGATCATGAGCTTGTAATCTATAGATCTACCTTGCTACTCAAGTGCTTAATGAATCTCTGCTCTCCCCATGTGTGTGAAAGTGACAGCGTGCTCACCATGGTGGCACTTAGGCTAGAGATTACAAATACTTGTTATGAGTTATATTTGGAGTTGGATGTCTTTATGAAATTGTGGTGTTTGTTGGACTCATCTAGTACTCAAGGTGACAGTGTGGGGTTTTCTAGATGGGAAAGATGAACTTTGAGGAGTGCTGTTATAGCCCTACCATGGATTAGAGTGTCCAACCGGGGAGTAGTTAAGAGTAGTATCATGAAGAAGAATATATTTATATGAGAGTGTTCACTAGTGAAAGTATGATCGCTAGGCCTTGTTCTTAGCATTGAAACACCGTTTGCAATTAGATCTATTACATGGTTGATTGCTTCCATCTTTATTTCAGTTTGTCTTTAGTCTCTTCCATGCCATCATTTTATTTCCTAGCACCGTTACCACTTCCTGTATCTTGTGTTGGGGACACAAGAGACTTCTTGTATCTTGATTGCAGGGTTGCTTGAGAGGGAATACCTTTGACCACTTCCTCCCTGAGTTTGATAAACCTTGGGTGATCCACTTAAGGGAAAACTTGCTGCTGTTCTACAAACCTCTGCACTTGGAGGCCCAACAACTGTCTACAAGAATAGAAGTGCGTAGACATCAAGCTATTTTCTGGCGCCATTGCCGGGGAGGTAAGGTAAAAGGTATTCACACCGGAGGATTAAAGAAGAAGAACCTCCCACGGCAAACGCTTATTTTCTGGCGCCGTTGTCGGGGAGGTAAGGTAAAAGGTACTCACATCCTCCGGTGTGAGTGCTCGAAGTTATTTTCTTTAGATTCTGCAATTTTGTCTTTTTGTTTCTTGTTTTCACTAGTTAGGCTTAATGGAAAATAACAAAAAAATTAGAGAGCTTTATAGTATTTATCTTCAGTGAGGACATGAAGTTTTTGAAGAGAAAATTAAAAAACCTATGGAAATTTATTTGCATGCTAATAGCAATGTTGTTAGTATGAATTGTTTGGACACCTTTGACCACTTCCTCCCTGAGTTCGATAAACCTTGGGTGATCCACTTAAGGGAAAACTTGCTGCTGTTCTACAAACCTCTGCACTTGGAGGCCCAACAACTGTCTACAAGAATAGAAGTCCGTAGACATCACAAGGCTCATCCTGATGCTTGCCACCACCCCCGTAGTCCCGACATCATGAGGACCCACGGCCACGCCACCGTATGAGCATGCCACCACCTATAAGCTGCTAGGGTGGCATCATTATACGTGGCCGGGGAGAGCAACCTCGATATGACGTAGAGTGCAACGGCAATGATAGACATAGGAGCAAATCATACAAGGAAGCCCCATGTCTGACAAGCAACCATGATAGGCGTGATGATTCGCATGGAGGGAGCAACAAGAAGGCTAACTCACCACCACCACTGCCATCGTCGCCACTCAGAAGCCACCATGGTGGAGGATCGCACATGTCTCACAACTTGCACCACAATTCTCCTCCTCATGGTGGAGATCAGGACAAGCAACAACCAGAGCCATACGAAATGTGTTCATGCCTTGATCGGATCTAAGAAGCTCGAGAAGAGCCATACCTAGGCCACGTTGTTTTGGACCGGTTATCCGGGCCACAAATTACCCTAGGGGCCTCCGGATTAAGAAGACCATCAAGCCCTATGACGGCACTGCCAGGCCATCCACGTGGTTGTAGGCGTACTGCAAAGTGATACAAATCACAGGGGGAACCCCAATGTCGTTGTTATGTACCTCCCACTAATGCTCTTTGGGACCACCAAACAATGGATAGACGACTTGCCGGAGAAATTAATTTGCAATTATTTGGACATGCATGAAGTGTTCACCATGAACTTAGAGGGAACATATAAACTTCCCGGCACCGTCGGTGACCTACAGTGGTGTGTACAAGAGAAGGACGAGTCATCCAGGAATTACCTATCCCGCTAGCTCGACATGAAGAATTCATGCACGGGAGTACATGATCAAACTGCTATGGCCATCTTCATCGACAGTCTGGAAAGGGGGTCCCTGCCTCGGCATACGCTGATGTGCACTTGGGACAAGGGGAAGCTTGACATCAACGCAATGATTGCAAAGGCTAGCGAATTTGCAGCTGCTGATGATGATGCTCGTGTGTCCTTGCCTGCAGTGGCTATCCCCAACCAGGCCAAGAAGAACAACAATAACCAGCGGAAGAATCCGCTAGAAGACAAGAAAGCAACCGACATGGTTGCCATGGATTTTTTTGGCAGAGGCTATGACAGACAATGTGGTCATGGCAGGGTGCTTATCGTGGATAGCAGCGGAGTGACTCTACACCCATAGCACCCCGTGTTCCACATATGTACGAGGAGTACCGTGATATGATGTGTTTCATCCATCTAGATGAAAACAGTAAAGCAACTCATACCAACCACTAGTGCATGTTTGTCAACGATCTCAAGGAAGACCCTGAGTCCGGCTACAAGCAAACTCGAAAGAATAGTCCCTGTGGAAAAGGCAAGGAGAAGAACAAGGAGGAAGAGTCCAAGGATTCAGATGATATCGATGAAGACGTGGACCCTAAACCCGCTGACAAGGGAGATGGAAAGGGTAAAAATCCCTTTGAGAAGAAGGCTCCAGTCTACCACACCTTCCTTCGCACTCCCACCATCCGGGCCTAGAAAACTTCCCTAAGGATACTGATGGTTACCCTCTCTGCAATCCCCTAGTATGTCAAGTGGTTGGAAATTATAGTTACTTGGGACAGAGATGATCACACAGGGGTCATCCTAGTAGAGAACCAGTATGCCATGGTCATCACCCCCCTGCTTGACGGCAACGAGTTCAACAAGTGCCTCGTGGACAGTGGAAGCGGCATCAACATTATGTACCGTGATACTTTGGACAATATGAACTTTATGGAGACTCAGCTAAGGCGGAGCAACATCGTGTTCCATGACATTGTTCCTAGCCGGCAAGCTCAGTCCCTTGGCTGCATCACCCTTGCGATCACCTTTGGTGATGTTAACAATTACCGCCAAGAGCGCATGGCCTTCAAAGTGGTTCCCTTCCTTGCCCGGCCATGTTTTGTCTACAACAAGCTCAAGATAGCCGGACCAAACAACATCATTACTATTTCCAGAAACTTCACCAAGGTAAGAGAATGCGAGCTATGTGAAGCCGCCTTCGCTGAAGCCGTCCTTTATAATGAAGACTTCAAGGAGATCTAGCACGAGGTCAATGCATTGGAGATGCCTGCTTCGAAGAAATAGATTTCTGAACCCGCCTTCAAAGCCGCCATCAAGACCAAGCATGTGGAACTTGTGGAAGGAGATTCCTCCAAGACCACCTCCATTGGAAAGGACCTAGATCCCTAATAGGATCCTCCAAGACCACCTCCATTGGAAAGGACCTAGTTCCTCCATGAGAATAGGGACATCTTCTCCTTGCAACCTACCGACATGAAGGTTGTACTTAGGGAACTTGCCGAGCATAGCTTAAACATGGATCCTAAAGCAAAACCGGTGAACAAACCTCTATGATGCTTCGGTAATGAAAAACGACGAGCCATAGGCAAGGAGCTAGCTAGGTTACTTAAGGCTAGTTTTATCTGAGAAGTTATTCACACCCAGTGGGCGGCCAATCCTATACTTGTCCCCAAAAATGGAACCAAAGAATTAAGAATGTGCATTTATTACACTGGCTTGAACAAATCGTGCCCGAAGGAACCGTTTGCTTTGCCTCACATTGACCAAGTCATTGACTCGATGGCTGGCTCGGAACTTCTGTGTTTTCTAGATGCATACTCAGGATACCACCAAATCAAGATGCAAAAGTCAAACAAATTGGACACTTCGTTCATCAGACCTTACGACACATACTACTATGTCGTGATACCCTTTCGGCTGAAAACGCCGGTGCTACGTACCATCGAACGATGCAACATTACCTACATGACCAAATAGGTCGCAATGTACATGCTTATGTCGACGACATCACGGTGATGTCAAAGGAATCAAATGATCTCCTAGCTGACTTGCAAGAAACCTTTGACAACCTCCGGAAGTAAAACAAGATGTTCAATCCGTGTGTCTCCGGGGTCCCATCTGGCAAATTGTTGGGCTTCATCATTTGACATCGCATAATCGAGGTCCACCCGGAGAAGATCAAGGCCATCCTCGACATCAAACACCCAACATGCTTGAAGGGCATCCAGCGGGTCACAGGCTGCGTTGCAGCAGTAAGCCGGTTCATCAGCTGACTTGGAGAGAAGGCAATGCCACTCTATAAGTTTCTCAAAAAGGTGCACAAATTCATATGGACGGATGAGGGAGATGCATCTTTTTAGGAGTTGAAGAGAATACTCTCCCCTGCACCAATACTTGCAGCATCGGAGTCAATGGAGCCAATTTTAGTATACATGGCGGCAACCAACCGGGTTATCAGCATCGTTCTCATGGTGGAGCGCAAGGAGCCAATGCACGAGAATGGAGTTCAACATCCAATTACTATGTAAGCATGGTCTTGAAGGAATCCAAGCAGCGTTTCCCACACTACTAGAAGCTAGCTTATGGAGTTTTCCTTGTTTCACGTAAGCTAAGGCATTACTTCCAAGAGTAGCCCATAATAGTGGTGAGTAAAGCTCCTTTGTCCGACATTATCAACAATAGTGAAGCTACATGAAGGGTGGCGAAGTGGTTCATCGAGTTGGTCGCCTTCGAAATAACCTACAAGAGGCGCGACGCTATCAAAACACAAGCATTGGTGGATTTTATCGTAGATTGGATAGAACTGCCATAAGACACTCATGTGCCAGAGCTAGAGTGTTGGGTCATGCACTTTGACGGATCCAAGTTCCTCAATAGCTTGGGGGCCGGTGTATTACTACAATCACCAACATGAGAGAATCTGCAGTACGTCCTAAAAATCCACTTCAATGCTACCAACAACATGGCACAATATGAAGCTCTCATTCATGGACTTCGTGTGGCCAAGGATATTGACATCAAGCGCATAGTTTACTGTGGAGATTCCGACTTGGTTGCCTAGTAGGTAGCTGGCACCTAGAATGCACAGAACCGTATGATGGCAGCATATCGAGACAAAGTAGACGAGGTAACCAAGTGCTTCGACGGCTGTGAAGTCAAGTATGTAAAAATGGAGGATAATGAGGCGATAGATCTGCTATCTAAGCTTGGATCGGCCCGCAGCGAATTCCACCTGTCATTTTCCTAGAGCATTTACAGACTCCATTCGTGAAAGGAGCAGACCCAAATAACCCAGATAGAGTGGATTCATTTGTTAAATCAGTTGCAGTGACCTCTCGGCTTGGACGAAACCGTTCATGGACTACCTTCAAGAGGGAACATTGCCTGCCAACAAAGTCAAAATCTGGCAGATAGTACATAGAGAAAAAGGCTATGTCATTATAGACGGCTGGCTATACAAAAGAAGTACCACATGAATATTCCAACAGTGCATCTCCTAACAGCAAGGTAAGGACATCCTTAGAGATATACATCTCAGAGACTGTGGGCATCACGCTACTCCCTGATCATTGGTCTCAAAAGCCTTCTAGCAAGGATTCTGCTGGCCGACCACCAAGGAGGACACCGACACGCTAGTGCAGACTTGTGTTAGATGTCAGTTCTATGCAAGGCAACCACATGTTCCAGCCGAAGAATTGCAAACGATTCCAGTTACTTGGCCGTTTGTAGTCTGCGGGCTTGACATGCTTGGTCCCTTGAAGACAACACCTTGTGGGTTTACACATCTACTAGTTGTAGTGGATAAATTCACTAAATGGATTGAAGCTAAACCCATTAGAAAGCTCGTTGGGGCAACAACCCTAAAGTTTTTCCAGGATCTAGTGGTGAGATTTGTTCTCCCGCACAGCATCATCATCGACAATGGCAGCAACCTATCACTCGAAGAAGTCGAGGCTTACTGTCACGATAGAGGTATCCGCCTTTACTTTATTAGCTAGAGTAGCAATAGTTGTAAAAGTGAAGATATGGTGATGATGATCAAGAAACGATTGACCTTGATGCTATGCCCAAGGCGCATGAAAGAGTACATGGTGCTGGAAGACGATGATGATGGAGATCGTTGACGTGAAGTGTTATACCATATCACTATAAGAACTACATGTGATGTTAATCCTTTTATGCACTTTATTTGTTGCATGGTAGTCATAATAAATAGGGCGATCTCTCACTAAAATTATCGAGTTAATGTGTTTCCACTTATTTAGGATCCACATAACATGGGCTTCAAACTAGTGTGGGTCATGTAACATGGGTGCACCTAGCGATGTTTATAATGTGGGTGCGAAACTATTGCACTACCGGTGTACTAAGTTTCATTTGGCATACTAGCTAGAATGTCTAGAGTATGGGACACAAGAATCAAAACGTTAACAAGAGTCATATGTTGATGTGATTGGAATGAGTACCTTCCAATCTTTGCTCCGTGCCATGCAATATAACAATGGTGTCGGGAAAGGAAGACGTGGATCATGGATCACTAAGTATCAATCATGAGGGATATTGATTTTTGTGGGAGCTACACTTTGATTTCAAGTTCTCAATTTTTGTATTTCGTTAATTATGAAACAATGTCTAAATGAATTTGCACTTGTTTGTAGATCAATGGCACACAAAAATTTCCGTTTAGCTGGTATTTTAGAGAAAGAGAAACTACATGAATCTGGAACAAACTTTGTGGACTGGTACCACAATGTGAGGATAGATCTGAAAGGTGCTAAGAAATAATATGTCTTGGAAGCAACTCTTGGTGATGCTCATGTTGATAACACAACTGAAGAAGCATATAATGTCTTTTAGTCGCGTAGTTATGACTATATCACTGTCGAATGTGCCTTACTTGTAGCCATGGAACCAGATCTTCAAAGGAGGTTTGAAGACTCGAGTCCATTTGAAACAATTTTTGAATTTAGGGGCATGTTTGAGAAGCAAGTCCGAGATGAAAGATCTGAGATATCTCAAGATATACTGTATTGAAAGATGGGATGAGGAGGCTCAGTTAGTGCTCATGTAATCAATTTGCATGGGTACATTCAAAGGTTGGAAGCTCTAGACGTTCCCTTTCCCACAGAACTAGGAAATGACATAATCCTGAAATCACTCCCTCATAGACTTGCTGGTTTGTTATGAACTTCAACATGCATGGGATGAACAAGACATTCATCCAACTATTCATGATGTTGAAGGTGGCTGAAAAGTACCTACAGAAGAACACTAATCATGTGATGATGGTGACCAAAAAGACTCACTTCAAGAAGAGGTAGTCTGGGGGCAACAACAAGAACATGACGGAGGCGCGCCGCACCCCCAACAAGGGCAAGGTGTCCAAGCCTGGCCCAGCCCCAGATGGTGAGTGTTTCTTTTGAGAAGGGTCACTAGAAGAGGAACTGCCTGAAGTACTTAGTGGACAAGAAGAAGATTGGATCGTCCATCTTAGGTATATCAGATATGCATGTTATTGTTGTTTACTTGCAAAAAAGGAACTATTGGGTATTTGATACCGGATATGTTGCTAACATTTGCAATATGATACAAGAGCTACGAAACCCTAGGAATCTTGGCAAGAACAAGGTGACGATGCGCATCGAGAATGGAGCAAGAGTTGTGGTGATTGTCGTTGGCACAAGACCTTTGCATATACCATCATGATTGATATTATAACTTAGTAATTTTTACTTCGTACCTGCATTATGTGATAATATTATATCGGGATATTGTATCTTACAAGATGGTTATTAAGTTAAATCGGAGAATAATGGTTGTTCGATTCATATGAATAATGTCTTTTATGCACATGCTCCCGTGATGGGTGGGTTGTTTATTATCTATATTGATTGTGATACACACATCAATAACACTGAGACAAAACATCGAAAGACCAATGAATTGAATACCACATACGTGTGGCACTACCGATTGGGTCACATTGGACAGAAACACATGAAAAAAACTCCATAGTGATTGATGACCCACAATTATAGGGGTGTATCACAGTATTTTCGATAAGTAAGAGTGTCGAACCGAACGAGGAGCAGAAGGTGTGGACAAGTGGTATGGATTAGGAATTCTCTGTAAATACTTAGCAAACGGATTTTTAGGGGTTTTTGATAATGCAAATAAATAAAGTGCGAGTAAATAAAAGACAATAATAATAATTGCAGCAGGTGGCCCAATCCTTTCTTAGCAAAGGACAAGTCGGTTGTATTACTTAAGATGACCAAACGTTCTCAAGGACACATGGGAATATCGTCAAGTGCTTTCGCTTTATATAGTTGATTAATCTTCTTTGGTTGGACAAGTGTTGTGTGGGTGAACCTATGCTAATGTACTGACCTTCCTAGGACTAATACGTACTTGTGATTATACCCCTTGCAAGCATCCGCAACTACAAGAAAGTAATTAAGATAAAAACTAACCACAAGCTTAAATTTTGAGATCCTACACTCCCTTATGCAAAGGTTTCCTAACGGGGGTTTAGGTCTCTGTCACTACATCAACGCCACGATTAGTAGCCAAATACACAATGCATTCCCCTAGGCCCATAAATGTGAAGTATCATGTAGTCGATGTTCACATGACACCACTAGAAGAATAGCACCACAACTTAAATATCAAACAATTAAATCTTTCTCAACATAATTCCACTGCTAACAACATGACTTTCTCATGTCCTCAAGAATTAAACGAACTACTCATGAGACATCATATGGATCAAGATCATAGATGAAATAATGATAAGTAACAATCTGAACATGAACAATAATTCAATGGTTCCACTCAATAGCATCAACTACAACAAGTAATCAACACCGAGAAAGTTTCCCCTAAGAACTATGCGGGGTTGAACCCAATTGTTACAACGGTATGGAGTGGTGGTGATGGTGCTGGTGGAGATGATGGTAGTGATGATGATGATCCCGATGAAGTCTAGCTGATGATGGTGTTGATGGAGATGATCTCCCCTCTCCAGGAAGGAATTTCCCTGGTAGATTTCTACCTACCGAAGAGCTCTTTCTCTCTCTATAGTTTCCGCCCCGCAGAGGCGGTGGAACCTTTCTATGGTCGCTCCTCGAGTCTTAGGGTTTTGAGGGGAATATATACACGGAAGGGCGATACTGGAGGTGGGCCAGGGTGGCCACACCACCTAGTGGCGAGGCCAAGGGTGGTCCGCGCCAGGGGGGTGGTGTGGGCCCCCTATGGCCCATCTCCACTTCCCCTTCTAGCCTCCTTCGTCTTCTAGAAAAATAGGAATTTCCGTATATTTTCTAGGATTTTAAGATCTTCGCCAATTTTGCACCTGAACAGTGCCTTTTCCATCAGAATCTTGACGTCAGCGGTTCATCCTCCAAAAGTCATCAACCATGCAAAAATAGATGAAATAACATAAGTATCATCTCTTAATATGAAATATATCAATGAATAATAGTAAATTATGATACTGAATAGTGATGCAAAATGGACATACCAACTCCCCCCAAGCTTAGACCTCGTTTGTCTCCAAGCGAAAACTGAGCTCAATAAACATGACCACATGTTTATGGAGTGAAGAGTCGATAAAGAGAATACGGACAAGAAGCATCGCATTCATCAATACACAAATCATAATAGAAAACAACTCACTATTATATAACTTAACTTGCAATGAGTAAAGGAAACACAATAAAGTTACACAAAGTAAATCATAATTGGTAATGGCAAACTTTGTTCTTAGTAAGAAAACGGTTAACAAGTTGAAGGAGTTCAAACATAATGGGGTTTTTAATGAAAGCTTTCGAAATAATATTCACTAAGATAAGAGCAGTGTGCAAAATAAGGAGCCTAAGAAACATGATTGAATAAATCATCATATGAATGATTGAAACACAACAACTCAAATACTTTCTTGAGATAGAAAGGAATAGGTTTACTGACTCAACTAAAAGGTAAAAGATAGGCCTTCACAGAGGGAAGCAGGGATTTCAAGTTTCATAAAGAGCTTCCAAAAATTATGGTACTTACTAGTGTTGGGGATATACTTCCCGGGTATCCTCACTATGCCTCACTGACCAGGGTGGCCCACTTCAGGTTAGAGCTTTGCTTCATGGGTGGCCCAGTCAGGGAGAAGAGACAGAGTCCAGTCCGGCTACAGGAAGGCCCAGAAGACTTACCGACATAGGCCTGTTATGTTACTTATAGTTCAAGATGTACTATGTAACAGACTCTTAGTCGTAGCCGGATAGATCTCTCCTATAAACCCTAGGCCGGAAATCTATATCAGCCGTCCTAGGGTAAGCCTTTTAGGGCACCTGCACAATAGTCTACAATCTCAACTCGCAGAGGCAAAACCCTTGTAACCCATATTCTGGCTCTGCCGTATTACTGGATTGCTTAGCAGGAGTAGGATCCGTCCAAAGCCGGTGGATTCAAACCTAGGTAAACTTATGTGCTCACCGTCCCGGAACACCATACGTCTCACACCCCTATCTTCCACACGCCTCGAGGACCCCTCATGGTGTACTTGTCATCAATCCGACGATAGTTGGCGCCCACCGTGGGGAAAGTGAGCTTCAGATCTGCGTTCCGAGGGGAATCTACAAGAATCGAAATCGGCGAGACCATCGTCGTCGGTCGCGTCCTCTATGCCAGTGACGTCCCTCTCGTCATTCTCGACGAGACCTGGACTCCGTCTAGCGAGGAAGTGACTACCTACACCATCATGTCCTTTGGCGAGAACGATGTGTACATCGGATTCGCTGAACCTGCCTGCCCACCCCTGCGGTGATGATAGAGGCAGAATAAATCTCTGGGTCCATTTTGTCTGTGGTGGCGGCAGAGTTCCGGATCTCAGAAAACCCTAATCCCACCCAGCCCGCACCAGCTACGGAGATAGTGGAAAAAGCTGAACCTGAAGCCGACATCGTGGTGCAAATCGAATCTGGAGTGGATCTCCCTATCGAGGCCGAATCCTAGATCGATCTAGCCGTCGAGGTTGAAAATCCAAGAGGAGCAATACAACAACCTCGGTTCCGGCTCTGATAACGCCAGAATAGACCAACCTTTCCTGAGGCACACATTGAGGCGCATGATGCTGCAAGGCGCAAACGTGGATGAGGTTCTCGAGACCATCAGGATTTTCGAGGAAGCCCATGAGTAGAGCCGAAACTACCTCAGGACTCACACATTACACTTTATCAGATATGTTGGATCTGGATACGGCTATGCCGACGCTGGAGACAACGAAGACTTGGTGCTGGAAGCGATCGGAACAAACACCAACTTACCCGCATCTTCGGATGACTCGATGACATCGGCGGATTTCTGAAAGTTCTCCGTGGAATATGAAGAGGAGTTCAACTCCAAAGCTGCAGAAGAAGGAGGAGCAATGGATGGAGGATCTAGAGAAAACTCTCCCAAAGAGCATGATGTCATGGATCTCGGAGATAATCCTGATGTCCACATGTCTAGAAGTACCGCTCAGAGCTTGACTCCGGGAAACGGACCCAAAGCCATCTTTGCTACCGGTGCTGCCAAGAAGGCAAAGAAGAAGAACAAGAAGAACAAGACCCCGACAAAAGAACTTCCGGCACAGGAAGTGATTGCCGAGGAATATGAGGAAGACTCGAATGGAGCACTTACCCCAGAAGATCCCAAAGAAGATTCAGTGGATGGACATGTGGTCACTGCAGGTGCGCGTAAACTCATCGATGCTGCATTAACTACACCTATCCCTACAGCTGCAGAACTTACTGCTGAAGAGCTGGAGGAAAGGGCTCAGGCCTTGAAGCCCATCACCAAGTAGTCCTGGATGAAGCCAACAACATCGAGGAAGAGAAGAAGTGCATAGCTACTGCGGAGAAGTACATCTCTCTGCAGCAATAGAAGACCCATAAAAGACACGCGTGACGATAAATTTCTGGAAATCCACAAGGTTCTCTTTGAGGGAGACCTAGGGATACCTCGACACGACAGCAAGGGAGATCTGGTGTACCCAACACTAGTACAAAACACCAATGCAGCTCAAGATATCCTGGCAAATAATCCAGGCCAGGAACAAGTTCGATTGGGCATTAAGCTACTCACCAACGGTCTGGAGCAGCAGAAGGTCGTGAAGTCCGGGAGTGGAAAACTGGTCTCTCAATCAGACCAATGTCGCACAGATCCGGCCTGTAATGCCGTAATACCCCAAGGGGTTCTGGAACAGCATCACCGTTTTGACCGTCGGGAAGACAACTACTCAAGAACCGGATCTTCAGGGCAGCACCACAGAACTGCACGTGATTGGCGCAACATTTCTCCAGTCGCAGAGCAAGAGGCAATTGCTGCACTATATCTGAGAAATCCTCCCCGGCTAGAGTCGAACGATCATAGGGAAGAAGACAAGGAGAAACGTCGGGAGGAGTACCGTCAAAGAATGCCACCTCCTAGACATATAAGCCGTCTGGCTGAACCCTATCGCGGTGGGAGTGATGAACAAAGGAACGACGGACACCGTGCTGAATCAAGCTGGAAGGGGGCTCGTCGCATGAAGACCCTCCTCAGAACTTGAATAATGACGCTCCGGATGGAGGGCGTCGATCAGACTGAAACAATCCACCTGCTCCACCCTCTCCACCAAGCAACCATCACAACGGCTCTCAAGGAGGCCAAGGAGGGCGTTGTGGCGGAGGAGGTGGTGGCAGGAGCCGAAGTCCGGATCCAGGGCACCGCAGCTATAGCGAACAACCAAGATGACATTCCCTGTCACCAAGTGATGCGAGACACCGGATTAACTCTAACATAGAGGCGCGGCACTATGAAAACAATGATATATACGTGGGCGCAAAATTCTTCGGACCACGAATTTGACAAACACACTTCCCGGAATGATTTGCTATTTCAAGACACATCCAAGCCTACGATGGTGTGGACTGGCCAGATACTTGGCTCCAGGATTTTTTCCAGGCTTGCTACATCGCCAAAGGCGGAGACAGCTTGGTCGCAACCCGATATCTCCCACTTATGTTGCGGAAGATGGCACGATCATGGCTCATTGAACTCCAGGAGAACACCATCCACAACTGGTATGACATGAAAAGCGTGGTATTTTGGAATTTTGAAGGCACATATCGGAGACCCTGTACGGTAGGAGACCTACAGCATTGCACCCAGAAAGCCGGAGAAACTTGCCGAGATTACCTCGGGCGATGGATCGAACCCAAGAGATCCTGTGAAGGAGTAAATGACCAAACTGCGATTGAAGCTTTCATTGTAGGACTCCCAATTGGTTTACTACGTCATCACTTGAAGTGTTACAAGGTCACTGATCTCGGAGAAATGACAGAAACAACGAGCAAGTATGCAGATGCTGACGACAATGCAGAGGGATTATTGAATGCCCTAGATGTGCCACAGTTGGCAAAACAACCAAAGCAGCAAGCTCAGAAGCGCAAGAACACCTCAGAGGAAAAACCCAATGCGGAAACGATAGTGGTCACTGCTACTTTTGGGTCTGGAGGTCGAGGAGGCGCGGCGGTGGCCGCGGACGCAGTCGTGGGACATCAAGAGTCCAGGGTAGAGGAGACCACCAACCTGAAAAAACCTACTCCAGGGCCGACATTTCCATTAACCCATGTGTGCATCACTTAGATGCCAGTGGGGGCTTGTCTCACACAAATGCCGAGTGTCATTTTAATGACGACATCAAGAAAGACGATATCGCTGGCTACAGGGCTAAGTGGAAGAAGGGAAAGAAGAATCCAGAAAAAGAGAAAGAGACCAAGGAAGATTCCGACATGGAGGAAGTCGACGCTTCAAATCCCAAGCCGGAGGGAAAGAAAAACTTCCCGACGAAGAAAGAAACTTACGTAACCTTCCTCGAATCTCAACCGTTAAGGTCAAGAAAGCAGTTCTGCATGACCTCAACGTACCTGTTCTAGCTGTCCCACAATTCCTGGACTAGTTGGAACTGGCAATCACCTTTGACCATGCCGATCATCCGCCTAAGTTGCACAGGCAAGGAAAATATGCCTTAGTCGTCAATCCACTTATTGATGGCTATAGTTTCTCCAAGACCCTCATGGACGGCGGCAGTAGCATTAATATTCTGTATGTCGAAATTCTACGCCGGATGCGGATCTCGGAGACTCAACTGAATCAGAGCTTTGTGATCTTTCACGGTGTTCTCCCAGGAAGACAAGGAAATTCCCTGGAAGAGATCACTTTGGATGTTACCTTCGGAACTCCAAAGAAATATCAGACGAAGGCACTTTCCTTCAAAGTGATTTCGTTCAAGAGCACGTATAATGCTATATTTAAACGTCTAGCTTAGTGGGCTTTTATGGCTCGTCCGTGTTACATTTACAATATGATGAAAATTCTAGGTCCCAAAGGCGTGATCACCATTAGTGGAGACCCAAAGAAGGCGCGAGAGTGCGAGGACGGAAATGCAGCCTTTGATGAAGCCATGCTACACGCCTAGGAGTACCAAGAGATCAAGAAGACCATCGGTCCGTCCGAGATGCCTACGACGAAGACGGAGGTAGCAAAGCTGTTTCCAGAGTTCAAGGCATCGAAAGAGAGGAAGAAGACGCTGTTGAAGGATGATGACCCCTCCAAGGTGACCCAAATAGGTGTAGGCCTAGATAACGCATAGGAAAGCACGCTCGTCAAGTTACTCCAAGCAAATCAAGATATCTTTGTATGGTAGCAATCTGACATGACCGGAGTACCTAGGGAACTTGCCGAGTAATCTTTAAATGTACACCCGAATGCTAAACCCGTCAAACAGTCCCTACGTTGTTTTGGCAATGAAAAGTGTAAGGAAATAGCTCAGGAACTAGCCCGGCTCGAGTTAGCCGGATTCATAGAAGAGGTCATCCATACTGATTGGTCGGCCAACCCTGTAATGGTCCCTAAAAAGGACACCACTAATTTAAGGATGTGTGTTTATTATACTGCCTTGAACAAGGCTTGTCCAAAAGATCCGTTTGCTCTGCTTAGAATTGATCAAGTCATCGATTCTACGGCAGGCTCGGAACTCCTATGTTTTCTCGATGCATATTCTGGTTATCACCAAATCCGGATGAAGGAATCAGACAAAGTCAAAACATCATTCATAACCCCTTTCGGAACCTTCTGTTTTGTTGTGATGCCCTTTGCGATCAAGAACGCAGGAGATACGTACCAGTGCACTATGCAGCGTTGCCTCCACGACAAAACCGGACGGAATGTACATGCATACGTGGACGACATTGCGGTGATGTCCAAAAAGAAGGAAACATTAATTTCCGACTTGGAGGAAACGTTCGCCAATCTACGAAAATACAACATAATGCTTAACCCGAAGAAGTGTTTCTTTGGAATACTAGCCGGAAAATTGTTAGGTTTCATCATGTCTCAAAGAGGCATAGAGGTGAACCGAGACATGCTTAAGGCTATACTCAATATTTCTAGGCCAACTCATCTGAAGGACGTTCAAAGACTAACTAGTTGCATTGATGCAGTCAGTCAGTTTGTAAGCTGGCTCGGAGAAAGAGCCGCACCACTCTAGAAGCTCCTGAAAAAGACCAAATAGTTCGTTTGGACCGATGAAGCTGAAGTTGCACTACAAGACCTGAAAGCAGCACTCTTATCTGCTCCTATCCTTGCAGCACCGGAACCACAAGAACCGATGTTACTTTATCTCGCTGCGACAAACAAAGTCCTTAGTGTCGTCATGGTGGTCGAGAGATGAGTGAAAAATCAGGAACACCTAGTGCAGCGTCCGACTTATTATCTCAACGAGGTCCTAACTGAATAAAAGCAGCGTTATCCGCGCTATCAAAAGCTGGCTTATGGTGTGTGTTTTGCATCTCATAAGTTACGGCATTATTTTCAGGAACATACCATTACCGTGGTGAGCATAGCTCCCATTAGAGATATAATCAAAAACAACGATGCTACAGGATGCGTTACAAAATGGGGCATATAGCTCTCAGCTTTTGACATTGACTATAAACCTTGTACAGCAATCAAATCCCAAATCCTCACTGACTTTGTCGCTAATTGGACAGAGACAATGGAGAATATGACCCTCCCAGAGTCGTAATGTTGGACCTTACATTTTGAAGGGTCTAAGGCACTCAGAGGCTGGCGTGGTGCTCAAATCACCCCAAGGAGATAAACCTTTCTATGTGTTGCAGATTCATTTCATGGCGATGAATAACATCACCAAGTATGAAGCACTGCTGCATGGAATCCGGATTGCTAAGGATATCGGCATACGATATTTGATGTGTTACGGAGATTCGGATCTTGTTGCCCAACAAGTGTCGGATATCTGTAATGCAAATAAGAACATGGAAGTGTATAGGGATGTTGTGGATGAACTATCTAAATCATTCGAAGAGTTTGAGGTTCAACACATCCCTCGAACAGAAAATGAGGAAGCAGATGCACTATCTCGTATACGGTCTGCGCGGAAAAAGGTCCCGGATGGCGCTTTTTTGGAGGACCTCAAAGTTCCCTCTATAAAAGGAGTAGACAAGGAATATCCGACCAAATCTGACTCATCTTTAGTAGCAGTTCTGGCTGTAATTCCCAGCTGGACTCAACCCTACGTTGACTACCTGGTAGATGGTAAATTACCCGAAGACGAAGTTCTGGCCGGCAGATCGTCCGACAAGCAAAAACCTATACTGTAATTAGTGGTGAGCTCTATAAGCGGAGCGTGTCTGGGTCTTTCAGCGCTATGTATATCTGGAAGAAGGAGTGAAAATCTTACGAGAAATCCACGAAGGCGAGTGTGGTCACCATGCTGCAGCCAAATATTTAGTGGCAAAAGCTTTCCGACACAGTTTTTTCTGGCTTATAGCCAAAGTGGATGCCGAGCGGCTGGTCAAAACATGCAAAGGCTGCCAAAAGTATGCCAAACAAGCCCATGTTCTGGTTGATCAGCTGCGAACAATACCTATAACATGGCCTTTCGCGGTCTGGGGGCTTGACATGGTAGGACCGTTTAAACGGGCTCCAAGTGGATTTACTCATCTCTTAGTGATGGTGGATAAATTCACAAAATAGATTGAGGCTAAACCCATCACCAGTTATGATGGAGAAAAAGCCAGAAGATTTGTCGAGGACATCATAATTCGATACGGTTATCCCCATAGCATTATCACGGACAACAGGAGTAACTTCTCTATGGGAGAACTTGCCAAATTCTATAACAAACAAAATATCCAGCTTGACATTGCGTCAGTCGCACATCCGTACGCTAATGGACAAGTCGAATGAGTAAATGGTTGAGTCCTACAAGGATTAAAACCAAGACTCGAAGCACCACTAGGATGTGCTGCGGTGGCTTGGGCAGAGGAATTACCTTCTATAATATGGAGCTTACGAACAACTCCGAACAGGTCGACCGAATATACACCTTTCTTCTTGGTCTATGGTGCAGAAGCAGTTCTTCCTAGCTATTATATTCATACTTCTCCTAGAGTTGCCACGTATATTGAAGAGGATGCCGAAATTTTTCGACAAAATGATCTCAACTTAGTCGAAGAATTTCGCATCGTTGCTGAGATGAGATCAACAACCTATCAGCAGAAGTTACACAACTATCATAGCCAGAGAGTCAGAAACCGGTCTTTCAATAAGGGCGATTTGGTTCTCCGGCTTGTGTAGAAAAGAAAGCACAAACTTCCCCCATATGGGAAGGGCCTTTTTTAGTTACTAGAGTATTGCACAATGGTTCTTACTATCTAACTGATATGCGGCCAGTCAAAGAAAGACCCGGAAGAATTAGACAGACCGTGGAATATTTCTCAGCTACATCCCTTTTATTCTTAATTTATGTTTCTTTGTAACCTTATATGTGTACATGTTCAATGAGAAATAAAGTATTGGGTGCCTCATTTTTTTCTGAGAAGTTTTATATTACCATCTTATTTTCGAATGATCATGTCACAGTCGAAAATCCCAGAATGCTTGAAAGTACTGTATGTTCATGTTTGTTCTAGTTTATATTTCCGATTCTAAAAATGCTACCTTCGGGAATAAATCTATATTTTCTAGTCTATGCTTTGGTTATTTATCTGATTGCCGGATGAGGGCATTTTCTGAGTAGTGAATTATTGGTACAGGAAGCCGGCTTTGTTTCCGAGTTTAAACTAGTTTAGCAATTGAGCTCCGTTGCTCGGCAAAGTTTCCGTGCTGAAGGTTGCCCGGCTCACGAAAGGGACGAGGCGGAAAGCCAGATAAATAATAAGTATAGACAAAAAACATAAGTGCTTATGTAAAGATTTCAGGCACATAAAATTAAACACCAAAAGTGCTAAATAGAAATAAAAAATCTTAGCACTAGCAAAAGTATTATACTACTTATTTACAACCTGAATTGTTTTCAGAATAACATATTGTTTGTTTTGATGATCTACGATGCAGGGGGAGAGGTAGGAGCTGCCGGCTCACTGGATACATCAGCCTCGCCTTGATATCTCTTTGAGACGTTCAAATCTGATACGGTTTGTTCGTCGTTGGAGACTTCTGATGTTACTTCAGCAGGCGGAGGAGGCGTCTCCACGCGAGTGAAGAAAGGAGTGTCGTAGCTGGTCAAGTCAGCTACATGGCACGCAAATCTGGCATAGGAGTCCATGATTGCTTTGATGTCCTGCTCCTGTCTGTCTTCATCCACAGTAGAATACCCTCTGGTTACTTGCCAGATTTCCATGCTTCCATGGTGGCTCATAACCATGGTGAGAGCATTCTGCCCTGCGGTTCGCGTGTAGGACATGTTCTAGTCCTGGATGAGCTGGGGCATCTCCTTGGCCTTGTCTCGCACTTCAAAGCCAAACATTCTATGCATGTCCAGAACCTTGAGAACTTCGCCAATATCCTCAAAGGATTGGCGGAAACCATGAAGTAAATCGCCGACTTGAGTAAGCCAGCTAGTGCGAGACTCGGTGGAGGCTGAGTCTAGTAAGTTCAGAGGAGTAAAATAAATCCGAGCTCCAAAGAGTTAGAAAAGACATAAAATCTAGAAAGAGGGAAACATACCCAATGTGACGTTGTCAACTTTGGTCTTCTCTTCCCGTAGGCTCTAGAGTTCAGCCTGGATTGCCTCGGTGATGTCCTTCTCTCTGAACAAAGCATTGTTGATATCTGAGATTCTTTGATCCTAGGCCACGATCCTTCGATCACGTTCGTCGGTGGCCATGGAAGAGGATTCAAGAATCTGAGCAATGCTCCGTTCATGATCCGCCTTCAGCTTGTCATTCTCCCGACGTAAGTCGGTGTTCTCCACCTCCAGGGTCTTCAGATTTTCGGCTTCTTCAATCATAGCACATGATTGCTTTACCAGTGCTATAGTCAAAAGAACAACAGTTGAATAAAATTTTGACTATGAAATAAAGGGCAATGGAGTACTGGAATGTCTACCTTCAGCCTCATCCCTTGACACTTTCAATTGAGCATTTTCAAGTTTGAGAGCTCTGATTTCTCTCCGGTTGTTACAAATATTCTTCAACAATTCCTGGTTATATGAATTAACTTTCTGTAAGTCGGAATACCCAGAGTCAGAAGTCTACTAAAGACTGTGACACCCCTGGGATTAGGGCTAGACAAATCCCAGACGTCTGTCTGATATAAGCCTAACCTAAATCTCGGAAGCATACAGAGAAAAAATCGGTAACATTACAGTGACCCTACGAAACAAAAATTAATACATCAAGCTCATAACTGAGCAGATAACCAAATTATTACAAGCAGAGGTCACTGACCACTAACATTAAACAACGGAAGGAAAATTATGCTATTAAGTATAGCAATCTTAATAAGTGGCCTAAGAGGCCTGAAGCATAACGATAACGTCCCAATCCATAGATTCCAGGCTGCCGACCGGGAACCCCAAGCTACTCATCGATGTCAATGTTGTAATGAACTCATCTTCTATGGTAACACTTACCTGCTGCAAAAGTATCAACAAAGCAAGGCTGAGTATAGGGTGTACTCTGCAAGACTTATGGCTAGTGGGGTTACTTTGCATAAATCTAACTTTCTGTGTAAAAGAGGGAGAAGAAGCTCCACTAAATAGAACCTTTTAAAAGGGGATAAGAAAACGATATCACTAGCTTTGATATTCTTTGATATCCACCGAATCTTTATCAGCTGAACCTATTAACTAGGATCACCCCCTCGATACCCAAGGAAGCATCCTTAAGCACACCTCACTTATCTAGCCAAATTTTACGATTAGGTTCAAGTTCTCTATGATCACCACGTCCATTCCCAAGTCATCCATAACCGCGGACACGGCTTTTCGAAAATATTATTACCCTGTAGGGGTGCACAACTTTACCCACACGTACCAACCTCCTCTTAATGCCAGATATCGTTAGCCCTCTTCCTTGGAAGGCCGGGGGAGAGCGGTTGGACACTACCTTTACCTTTATTTCGCCGAGACCTTGAGTCACGCCCTAAGGAGATGCCGCCATAACAGGTCAAGTCTAGGAGCCGGTCCCTTGAGATGTGTGCAGGGAACAAGATTACGGAGGCCATGCCTCTCCTGTTCCTGGCCACGCTTACCTACCTGTATGAATGCACCTCCTCCACCTCCTTCAAGAACAACCAAAATGCATATGTCGAATGGAACTCCCGAACTATGTGACTCATGGAATCTACTAGGCAAGTTAGTTGGTCGAGGGGGTTTCTAGGCCCCCGTGTGGCTGTACGCTCGTCTTCGTTCAAGAGGCAAGAACACAGATCCTAGTGGTGGCAAGTATGGGACTGCAAAAACCACAACCCACCGTGGCCTCCCATACAAGCCTTAGCATGTTTAACTTTCATTTCTGATCATACCACGTCATCCTATCATACTAGGTTCATTCGCAGCTCTGATTCATCAACCGGATAGATCAGCGGTAACAACTAAGCATGGCTAAGCGCAACAGATATAACAGCTCTAGCGAAGCTCATAAGCCAAACCCTGGTTATGCTAGGAGCAGTGGATCAGGGAATATAGGCTAAAAAGGTAACATGCATCAGATAGGATTACTATATCTATCGATAAAAGACTTTGGAATCGTATGCACATGGCAAGAATGAAATACTTTGAAACCATAGGATTTTATCATGTGTGGGGCTTTGCTTGCCTTTGCCTGTTGATACTCGGATAAAAAACGTCAGGTTCATGTGCTTGGCATCATTCGTCATTATCCTTCGATGGTGTTGATCTCGATCTTCAATCTTGGACTCGATATCGTTGCTCACATCAACTCCGAGGTCTACCGAGAAGAAGCATAAACACCGGAAAGGGAACCAACAATAAACACATGGCATCGATACAATGCTCAATCAAGTATGATTATATGGAAATTTAAATTGTATTTAAATTAAACCCTATGACATGATGTCAATTTAAATGGGGTCTGAGGGGTCCAAACCCTAATTCGGAGAAACCCCGGATACATATGAGAGGGGTTCTTTTGTTCTTCTAATTAAACTTGTCATGTAAGTTGCCTAACAATGCATGAGAATGAGTCTATTGGATAGATCTCATTTTTCTGAACATTTTCATATATTAATTGTATTTTTCTAATTTAAAATGAATTACTTATGATTTTTCCAAATTTAATTCATTTTAAATAATTATTAAAACAATTAAACATTTTTGGAATATTTAAAATATTTTTCTAACCTGGACCCACATGTTAGAAGTGTAATAATTTCAGAAATTATTTCCAAAAAGATTAAGACCTGACAGATGGGGCCCACAGGGGTATTTATATTTCTAGAAAATAATTAGAAAAGAAATAATTAAAAGAACAGGAATTATGATGCAATGCTGACGTCATGCTGACGTCAGCAATGGAGCTGCTCTCAGCTAGAGGTCGATTCCAGCGCTAGGGGCGATGCGGGCTGGCGCGGTTGGGGGCGATGGAAAGAGGAGGTTGAGGCAGACCAAACGGTGGCGGCTCTGCTGTGAAATGGTCGCCTGAGCACCAGTAGCTCACCCTGGTGGTGTTAATGGCATCAGCGAGGAGCGAGGAGGCCGGAATCAATGACACGGTCGGCGGCGAGCTCCGTCGGTGAAGAAGATGGCAAGGTGGGGCTCGATAAAGAGTAACCCGGATCGATTCCTTCCAGGAGAAGAAAGAGGGGAGCACAGCGGTTCTCCGGGGCACCTCAGCGGGGCTCGGGGTGGCCGGAGACGGCGTGAACTAGAGGTTGCCGGCGAGCTAGGGTTTGGCCTTGCGCGGCGTAGAGAGGGAGAGAATGCACGCGAGGGGGAAGAAAGGGGGCTAGGGTTCTCCAGCGGCGCAGAGGGAGTCTTGTAGGTGTCGAAGCCATCGGTGGCATGCATCTCGACGCCGCCGAGCGACGCGGTGGCGCCAGCGACCTGCTTCCGTCGTGGCCGGAGGTGGACGACGAGGATAGAACGACAAAGGGGTACTGGGCCTGAGGTGAACCGTGCTGGGCTGCAAGCGGCTGCGCTGGGAGGCAGAGAGTAGAGGGAAAGGTTGGGATACGACCCAAATAGCTAGGGTTCTATTTTTTATTTCTAGAATTCTTTTCTTTTTCTGTATTGCTCTTTTTCAATTGTATTCCAAATTCTTTTCAGTTTTGAGTATTTCCAAAATACAAGAAATATTGTAAACATGTAAAATACTATGGGACCCTTTATAACCATTTGGGTTCCATACTTTTGATATTTTCAAATATTTCAAAACCATTTTGAATACATTTGCAAGAGAGGAGGAAAATAGGGTTTAGGGTTTTATTTCCCCTACTTATTTATCAATGCACATTTTCTTTAGTCCAAAAGGATGCATGAAATGCTCATGATGCACAAACCAACTCTAAATCAGGATTACTAAAACTAGGGGTGTTACAATTCTATCCCCCTTAACAGAATCTCGTCCCGAGATTCCTAGGTAGGAGGATAGAAGGAACAGGGTTACACTAGACTTCGACGATCTTCTCGAAGAGGTTGATCCATGCCACCATTATTTAATGAATGAAACGCTTCATTTTGTTCTAGGTAGCTGCACATACTAAAGAGGAGAGGGAAGGACACATAACCACAAACAGAGTATCTCATGGCCAACTCATGGATAGATGTTTCATAACATCTCTGAAGCCAACGAGCATGAAATACGTCAAGGTAATAGAGGAAACAAGAGGATATAGTTTCAAGTTGTTTGATAGATGGTCTTTATAAGGATTGAGACCATGGAGCTTCAGAAGAGTTTGAGCTTCTGAAGGGGAGAGCATACAACAGAAAGAACACGACCACAGACTTCGAAAGATGAACCTCTACTAATGGCTTAAGTAGAGATTTCACGGGTACAAAGATACGGATGACCAAGCTGTTGACCTGCTTTTGATACAGAAGGATCACTCTTCATTCAACAGAAGGTCGGGACAGAAGGGTTGTTTTGTGGAGAGGACTCATAAGAGTCACAAAGAACATGTAATAAGAGGAACTTTTGATTACCAAATCATAGTCGCTCTTCGAACATGGTAGAACAACCGAAGGAAACTCTTTATACATCCAGGTCTATCAAAATCCTTGCCAGTGAACATGATATCAGTTTACATCACTGAGATGAATATGTAAGAAGATTCCTGATAACACAAGGAAAAAGAAACTTCATTCTCAGACTTCGATTACTTGGCACGACAAGATGCTTGCCAACATAAAAGGGTCTGGAGGATCGACCGAGATACATTTAGCAACTCTACTATAAATGTTCTCCTTGATGTTCGAGAAAGCGGACATCAAGTAAAAGTCAGACTTCAGATACAAAAGAAACCATGAGCACAACTTCTACAACAAGTCGTAGAGGATGCCTCACAAAGAGTGGTTGTTATTGCTGATTCAAGGGAGTGTGACAAGAGGTCTTTCGACTAGTCGTGCCAACCATTACATCAATCTTGCCGGATTTTTAAAGAGACCTATGTCAAAAACCTTGATAATCACTAACCATTATATCTGCTTGAGATTCAGATTTGGTTAAGTGGGAAGATACTTCAGACTCAGCCTGTCCGAATAAAAAGTTCACAACATTCACCACAAAGGTAAAGTTGCTGGAGTCTCAAGACATGGACTACAATGTCAAGCTCAAAAACATAAGCTAGGTTGCGAAACCCATGCATTAGCAAGTTATCAAAAGATAATTTCCTTACATGAATTGATTGCAATGAAACACAAATGCATCCTTATTGTTGGGAGACATTTAGGAGGATACTGAAGTTTTTAGAACTACTTCTCTTCCATGACAAATCAGTTAGTGGCTTGACGTGCTCAGAGAATGTTCTTGAGATGGGAAGGTATAAACCTACCATATCAAGAATACTTCACACATGCTTGACTGACTTGAAATGATTCCTGAGGAAACAAAGGTAACTCTTCTCGAATCCACGGCGACAACTTTCAACTATTGCTCGTGAACTAGAGAAGGTCACTTCTAACACCCATAACACATGCTTCGAGATAACACGAAGACAGTTCTCAAAAGTTTCCAACATTAATACCAACTATTCCGTACAAATATTCACTAGTAGAAAATAGACCTTTGGTCCAGGGGTATTAGCCCTGGTTTTGCTACAAACCATGACTAATGCCCCGGTACAACGGCTAGATCTGTCCCCAGGGGGGTGGCAAGCACTAGCCCCGGTTCGAACGGGACCTTTAGCCCCGGTTCGTGTAACAAACGAGACTAAAGGGTTTAGGCAGGCCGGGTCGGGCGCCAGATCCTTTAGTCCAGGTTTGTTATACGACCCAGGGCTAAAGGTGGACCTTTAGCCCCAGTTCTAGACAAGAACCGGGACTAAAGGTCTGGCTATATCTTCCTCCCCTGCCCGAGCCACCATTCAAGCTGGTGGCTCTCCTCTCTCTCTTTCTTGATTCAAGCTCGAGTTCCTGCCCTTTTTTCTCAAGTTTTGTCTATATTCTGTGGTGCCCCATCTATCCAAAGGTTCTAAAAGGTGAGCAACTTCATCCTTTGAACTCTCATTGCTATATTAGCTCATTTCTTGCTCTATCTTGTAGATGGATTTGTGGATTTAGTTTGGTAGTAATTTTTGCAATTGTATCATGAGATCGATGTTTAGATTCTATCTATCTTGTATTAATGTAAGGAACTCTAAGGTAAATATCACAATATGTGGATTCTATCTGTATATATCTTGTTTTGGCACATAGTCTCAAAATTTCATTTTAGAAGCACACACATGCGTGAGTTCATCATTCTAACTAGCTGGGAAAAATATCCTTTTTCGTCTACCTACGTTCAACAAACTAAAAAAATTGTAAAAAAGATAGGGTTAATTCATAAAAGCTTGATAAGAAGACATCACATTACATCTTCGAGAAGCTCCTCTATGGCGAGCTCCTCGAAGATGTCTGAGGATAGGATCCTATGACATCTTCAAGAGAAGCTCCACCATAGTGGTGTCCCTCTGGCACCATCTTGGAGTTAATAACTTCTCTAGCTATAGATTAATACGCCGAGTAACTAAAACAATTCACGTATTAGGGAGTGCCTCTATGGCGAGCTCCTCAAAGATGTCTAAGGACGGGATCCTAAGACATCTTCGAGAAGCTCTGACGTAGTGGTGTCCCTGCTGCTCTTGCACACCATCTTTCAGTTTATATCTTCTCTAGCTAGATCAGTATGATGGTGGAGCTAAGTAATTTCATATATTAGAAAGTGCCTCTACGGCGAGCTCCTCGAAGATGTCTGAGGACGAGGTCCTAAGACATCTTAGAGAAGCTCCGCCATAGTGGTGTCCCTGGTCTCGCACACCATCTTGCAGTTCTTGACAAGAATGCATATCTATTTATAGATTAAGCAGCACAACATACTGTCGGGCACTGATAACATAATGTCGACACACTCACCCCTGGCATAGTGCTGCCACCCACTCAAAATAGTGTCGTCATTTAATTTACTGGCTTAGTGCTGCCCACTGAGGACATAGTGTCGACATGCTGTCTCCACATCCACATTTAGTCCCGGTTGGTGCCTCCAAACGGGACTAAAGGTTCATCATATCTGTAGTCCCGGTTGCTGGTTTTAATTATGTTTTTTAGATTAGTACTAATTAATTATTATTATGCTGCCACCCACCCAAAATAGTGTCGTCATTTAATTTACTGGCTTAGTGCTACCCACTGAGGACATAGTGTCGACATGTTGTCTCCACATCCACATTTAGTCCCGGTTGGTGCCTCCAACCGGGACTAAAGGTTCATCATATCTTTAGTCCCGGTTGCTGGCTTTAGTTTTGTTTTTTAGATTATGTCCTCATTAAAGGCGTGCATTCTTTTCTTCTTGTGGCCGAGGCAAACAAGCGGAATGGTTTTATGTCTTGTCCATGTGGTGTCTGTCGGAATCATAAGGAATAATATTCCTCAAGATTCCTTCATAGCCACCTATTTCGGTCTGGTTTCATGACCGGCTATAATTGTTGGACCAAGCATGGAGAAAGAGGGGTTATGATGGAAGACAATGAAGAAGAAGAGAATGATAACGACTACCCTACTATGTCCCTTGAATACGATGGTACTACAATGGAAGATATTTGATGAAGAAAAAGATGAAGAACGGGCATCATACCTGCTTGATGATGATCTTAGTCGGGCCATTGCTAATGCCCAAGAAGAATGCGTAACTGAAAGGGAGATGTTGAAGTTCAAGAAGATGTTAGAGGATCACAACAAATTGTTGTACCCAAATTGTGAAGATGGGCACAAAAAACTGAGTAGCACACTGGAATTGCTGCAATGGAAGGCAGAGAACGGTGTGACTAACAAAGGATTTGAAAATTTGCTGAAAATAATGAAGAACTTGCTTACAAAGGATAACGAACTGCCCGCCAGTACCTACAAAGCAAAGAAGGTTGTCTGCCCTTTAGGATTAGAGGTGCAGAAGGTACATGCATGCATTAATGACTGCATCCTTTACCGCGGTGAGGAGTACGAGAATTTGGATGCATGCCTAGTATGCACTGCATTGCGGTATAAGATAAGACGAGATGACCCTGGTGATGTTGAGGGCGAGCGCCGCATGAAGAGGGTTCCTGCCAAGGTGATTCGGTATGCTCCTATAATACCACGGTTGAAACGTTTGTTCAGGAACACAGAGCATGCCAAGTTGTTGCGATGGCACATGGAAGACCATAAGAAAGACGAGATGTTGAGACACCCCGCTGATGGGTCGCAGTGGAGAAAAATCGAGAGAGAGTTTCCAGACTTTGCAGGTGATGCGAGGAACTTATGGTTTGGTCTAAGTACAGATGGCATGAATCCTTTTGGGGAGCAGAGCTGCAGTCATAGCACCTGGCCTGTGACTCTGTGTATCTATAACCTTCCTCCTTGGTTGTGCATGAAGCGGAAGTTCATTATGATGTCAGTGCTCATCCAAGGCCTGAAGCAACCCGACAACGACATTGATGTGTACCTAAGGCCATTAGTTGAAGAACTCTTACAGTTGTGGCACGGACAAGGTGTACGTGTGTGGGATGAGAACAAACAGGAGGAATTTGACCTACGAGCATTGTTGTTCATAACAATCAATGATTGGCCTGCTCTTAGTAACATTTCACGATAGACAAACAATGGATACAATGCATGCACACACTATTTAAACGAGACTGAAACTATATATTTGGATAAATGTAAGGATAATGTGTACCCCGGGAATCATCGTTTCCTTCCGCCCACGCACACCCTAAGAAAGAAAGGTAAGCATTTCAGTGGTGAGGCAGACAGCCGGTGTAAGCCTATCCACCATACTGGTGATGATGTATTTGATATGGTGAAGGATTTAAAATTAATCTTTGGAAAGGGTCCTGGTAGACAATCTGTTCCGAAGGACGATTTCGGGCACGCACCCATGTGGAAAAATAAATCTATATTTTGGTAGCTACACTATTGGAAAGTCCTAGAGGTCCGCTCTGCAATTGACGTGATGCACTTGACAAAGAATCTTTGAGTGACGCTGCTAGGCTTCTTGGGCATGTATGGGAAGAGCAAAGATACACCTGAAGCATGGTAGGACCAACAACATATAAAATACCGAGACGACATGCATCTAGAGTTGTTTGAAGGTACTGCTAGCTACGCTCTTACCAAAGAAGAGAAGGAAATCTTTTTTGAAGTCCTTTACAGTATCAAGGTCCCGTCTGATTTCGCGTCGAACATAAAGGGAATAGTAAATATGGCAGAGAAAAAATTTCAAAACCTAAAGTCTCATGACTGCCACGTGCTTATGACCCAGCTGCTTCCGATTGCATTGCAGGGACTCCTGCCGGAAAATGTTTGAGTACCCATTGTGAAGCTATGTGCGTTTCTCAATGCACTTTCTCAGAATGTAATCAGTCTAGATAGTCTACCAAGGTTACAGAAAGATGTGGTACAATGTCTTGTCAGCTTTGAGTTGGTGTTCCCACCATCCTTCTTCAATATTATGACGCACCTCCTAGTTCACCTAGTCGAAGAGATTAACATTCTTGGTCCTGTATTTCTACACAATATGTTCCCCTTTGAGAGGTTCATGGGAGTGTTAAAGAAATATGTTCATAACTGTGCTAGGCCAGAAGGAATCATCTCAAAGGGATATGGAACACAAGAGGTCATTCAGTTTTGTGTTGACTTTATTCCTGATCTTAAGCCCATCGGTGTTCCTGAATCACGGCATGAGGGTAGACTTAGTGGAAAAGGCACGCTAGGAAAGAAAACAAGGATATGTATGGACGGACATTCTCTCACTAAAGCACACTACACAGTTCTGCAAAGTTCCACCTTGGTGGCTCCGTATATCGAGGAACACTAGAATATTGTACACTCCAACAAACCGGGGAAGCCTGGCTCCTGGATTAGAGATGAACACATGAGGAATTTTGGAGGTTAGTTGTAGACACATCTCATGAATGCCATAAATGTTGGAGAGAAGTTGTACTTGTTGGCAAGGGTACGAGATAAATGGGAATACATTTTACACGATCGCCCAAGATAAAAAGAGCACCAATCAAAATAGTGGTGTCCGATTTGATGCAATAGACGAGAATGGGAAAAAGGATACATATTATGGTTACATAGAGGAGATATGGGAACTTGACTATGGACCTTTTTTTAAGGTTCCTTTGTTTCGGTGCAAATGGGTCAAGCTGACAGGAGGCGGGGTTGAGGTAGACAAGAAATACGGAATGACAACAGTGGATCTCAACAACCTTGCGTATAGAAATGAACCATTTGTCCTAGCCAACAGTGGATCTCAACAACATGTCTACCAAACCGAGAAAAAGGAAAGATAAGCAAAAGAATAGAACATCTGATGAGCCAAAGTGCCACATAGTTCTTTCAGGAAAAAGAAACATCGTGGGGGTGGAGGATAAGACAGACATGTCAGAAGATTATGATAAGTTTCATGAAATTCCGCCCTTCGCTGTGAAGCATGACCCAAGCATCCCGTTAAGTAAGTAAGATGCTCCATGGTTACGGATTAGAAGAAAAGCCTAACATGTGTGGATGTTGCTGATGTACAATATTATTAAACCTTTATTTTTAATGATCTTCTTATATGTATATGGATATGAACTATCTCGATCTCAATAGGTAGTATTGCAACTTGCTGTGGGCAGACATGTATTAATATTAAAATGTAAAAATTAGTCATAATCATATATAGCCCTGTAGTACACAACTTCAGGGTCGTCTTCAGAATCGTCATCGTCATCGGCGTCGCTCATAGAACGCGGATGGATCCTCAGCCCTTCCTCATAGCATGCGGGTGGATCCTCCGGCCTCAGATTCACGACGCACGGGGGAGGGGGCTCCCGGATGACGACCCCAGTATACCCTAGGCCTTCACAACCACCACCATTCTTGTGGATATGCGGTTGGTGAAAGTGCAGGTACCTTAGGCGAGGATGGTCTCCCATGGCAATGTAGCGCATCACGCCGGTGATAGTCCGGTTCGCCCACCACAGGCGGCGACCAGCCTCGTTGTGGTTCACTAGGGGCGGGCCATCACCCTTGTACCTGGCGAGCTCCCTTTCCTGCCGGTTTGCGAAGAAGGCATTCCAGGTGTCAAGGTTGTCGGGATCCCAATGTTGATCCATCCACTGCTCCGGCGTGAGCATGAGGTAGAAGTGGTTCGTGATGGCCGCCTGGCGGGCCGAATCTTGAGGCACAGGAGGAAGAGGCACCCCTCCAGCGCTCAGCATCCAGCCAGCGGGCAGCCAGTACCCCGGCGGGCATGGGTAGCTGGAGGCGCACAGCGCCTCGGTCTCCTCGAGCGTCAGAAAGGCCCAGTAAGCTGTGTCCATTGTTTTGAGAGAGAAGGTGTGGATGTGTGGATGGAGATGGCGGTTGGCCTAGATATAGAGGGAAATGGCGGGAGAACATGGCGGGAAGCGGGGGAAATGGCGGAAGAACATGGTGGGAAGCGGGGGAAATGACGGGAAAACATGGCGGGAAGCGGGGGAAATGGCGGGAAAATATGGTTTAGTCCTAGTTACTATTTTTAGTAATAAATATTATATTTCTAATGAGTATATTATTTTTTCTAAATATTTTGGTATATTATATGTATTTTTCTGTTTTTAAGTAATAAACTATAATTTTCCAACATTTGTACTAAATATAATACTTGTTAAACATTAGATAATTTCATTTAAGTTGTATAATAAAATATGATAATAGATTTAAATTATAGATCTTGTTTTTCTATAAATTTTGATATATAATACATAATTTTCTGAAATCTATAAACAATTTTTAGTTTTGACGCAAAAAATAACCTTCAGCCCCGGTTTGTAATACATACCGGGGCTAAAGGGGGAACTTAAGCCCCGGTTTGTATTACAACCCGGGGCTAAAGGGAGGTGGTATAAATACCCTACCCCCACCCCGGGTCGTGGCACGACCCGGAGAGCCGCCAGATCACACCAGCTCCCACGCCATCCGCCGCGCCGCCGCCCGCGCCCGTGAGAAGAGGAGCGCCGCCCTATCTCCGCCCTGCGCCACACCGCCCCGCCGCGTCTCCACGCCACCTCGAGCCGCCGTGCCGCCGCGACGCACCGCCGCCCCACCACACCTCCTCCGCCGCCCCTGCAGGTGAGGTCGATTTAAGTACGTATTAGCTAGGTTAATTAGTATATAGTTATTAGGCTAGGTTAATTTAGGTTAGTATTTAGGTTAGTATTAGATTAAGTATTATAGGTTAGTATATAGGTTAAGTAGGTTAATTTAGTTATTAGGCTAGGTTAATTTAGTATATAGGTTAAGTATTAGGTTAAGTTAGTATATAGTTAGTATATAGGTTGAGTATTAGGTTAAGTTAGTATATAGGTTAAGTATATAGGTTAATTTAGTATATATGTTAAGTATTAGGTTAAGTTAGTATATTGGTTAAGTATATAGGTTAATTTAGTATATAGGTTAAGTATTAGGTTAAGTTAGTATATAGTTAGTATATTGGTTAAGTATATAGGTTAATTTAGTATATAGGTTAACTATTAGGTTAATTTAGTTATTAGTTAGTATAAATACCCCCACCTCCATCCCGGATGTTAGGTTTAGGGTTAGTGTTATTAGGGTAATACTTAGTGATTTAGTTACTGTTTATGTTTTATGATTATTTATTGTTATTATTTAGTTATGCCGCGCCCACCTCGTCCGAGCCTACTGGACTCCGTCGGTTCCAGAGATGTCCGAGTCTGGACTCTGCCGGGTTGGCACTAGGAGGTGCTACCTGTCGGGACTCGTACCTTGGTGAGGAATCCGGGTATCATCATTGACCCGGAGCTTCTTTGGTGGCGTCCACGAGGTCCAGGAGCGGTGCAGAGGGAGCCGACCCCCGAGGAGGTGGTATGTCGTCGTATCAGGGAGGATGACGAGCACGTACGATGATACATGTACCTTTTGGAGACTAGGTTCTCCAATATCTGGCAGGTTCACGAATCTCATCCGAGCTATTCTCCGGTGATGGTTCCTCTTCTCTGGATGCAAAGCTCCCGTAGCACAGAACGCGGCAGCCGCGTTCGCTAGTTTGATATGAGCGAGATGTATTAATAATGTTCTTTATATTATGAGCGAGATATGAGCAAGATGTATTAATAATGTACTTTATCTTATATTATTGTACTTTATCTTAATCACTAAGTACTGTATCCGAGTTGTCGCAATTGTAATATTCTTTTACTTAATGCAATATTCTTTTTCTGTATTAGTTAAGCTATGGACGGTAGACAGAATGAAGAGGATCTTCTCAACATGATAGATGAGGGTACTGGGGGTTCTTATTACGATGGCTCCGAATATCTTAATTTGTCTGGAGGAGACGATGGTGGAGACTATAGTGGAGACGATGGTGCTGACCATGGTGGAGACCATGGTGAAGACACCATAATAATAACAAACTCCGTCGAGGTATATAAAGCCCCTATCGATCGTTCACTAGTATAGATGCACTAATTGATTCGTATATATGTACTGACGAATGTTTCTTCTCTTAGACCTTCGCTTCTGGCCAATCTTCTACAAGGACAAGAGGCCCGACACACAAGTTGCCCACTAATGTCCGTTTCAACATTGACTTAGTCTCTCCAATGGGTCAACCGTTGGAGCCCAAAGAATCTGCGAATGGATTTACAAGTCAATATGGAGTGATTGTTAGAGACAACGTTCCGATCACCACGCGAAATTGGAATAAGCCAGGAAAGAAAAAGGATCCACCTGGGGCTAGTTTTGTAGATGACAGAGCGAGAGATGCGATGTGGAATTCTCTCATGACACATTTCACCCTACCAGTCTTGGAGACTGATGAGCTCACACAGCAAATGACGAGGAAAGTCAAGCACTTTGCTCTTAAGAAGATGGCCGAACTATTCAATGAATGGAAAAAAGATTGTACCACAAGTATGTCTTGAAGAAAAACCTCCTCCATTCACTGGCCCACTAGAGCTGTAGCAGGATAATTGGGCCGCATTTGTGGAATACAAGACCTCAGCACCAGCTAAGGCAATGTCAGAAAAGAATAAGTTAAATGCAGAAAAAAGGAAATATCACCATCATATGGGCACATGTGGCTACAGGAGTGCCATGCCTAAGTGGGATAAACCTGAGGCTCACCTGGAGGCTAAAAGGGTCACTCCAGCTATGTATTGTTGTCCCAGGAGGTCAATAAATTGGGTAATCGGGCATGGGGCATCGTTAGACCTAGAGACAGGCGTGATTGTTGCAGCCGAAGTTGTTTCTTCACCTAAGAATGAACTTATTAAAGCTATAAAGAGGTTGAAGAGGGAACGTTTGTTCCCGACAGAGAGAACGATGAGCTGACAAAGGCTCTCGGGATGCCTGAAAAGGCTGGACGAACAAGAGGGTTCAGACCTTCTTATCCATGGCTTATCGGGTTTCCCGAGCACCTTGACATGTACAGAAGCCGATCGAGAAAAACAAAGCAGCCAAAATAGGAGGATACAGAGCGGTTCATGCGATTTGAAGCCATGCTGCAGGAGCATCGCCAGGAGCTTAATGAACTTAAAGCACTCCGACCGCAAGATCATGCACCAGGCAGTACGGTCGGCCCATCGCAACGGAAAAGCAGTGTGGCTTCCACGGAGGGCCACGGTAATGATGCAACGATGGATGTGTACCCCATGGATGCAATTAAGGAGAAGACTAGTTGTGAGATGCATGTTGAACTGAAGAATATATCCATGAAGGTGGTGGTCGGCTTTTCTTTACCTTCTGCACCGGGAGCGACCTACCATTGCAATCCGATTCCAGCTGGCTATGCTCGTGTTGGTGCGGATGAAATTCAACCTATGTGTCAGTCACTACATCTTGACATCCCTGGAGGTGAAGGGGAGACGACACTGGGAGAAGTCACAAGTGCCTTCATTCTTTGGAAAAAAGAATACATCAAGTTTCCAGGCTCGACACCAAGGCCACCTTCTCCACCGAGAAACAATCCATCATCTCCAAGGCAACCGTCTCCTCCCAGTAAAAGTCCACCTCCAAGTGCACCATCTCCTCCTAGTAAAAGTCCACCACCTCCAAGTCCAATCCATAAACCCAACACGAGTCCATCTCAATCTACGCAGCTGCCTCCACCCACTAAGGGCCAAAAGCGTAAGAATATCACCGCTCCGTCGAGCGATAACCGACGCCCAAAGCGACAGTTGTCTCCCCTCCCAAGAGTACCGCCGGTTCCTCCCAAGAGGTCTTATGACCTGACCGATAAGGAGACCGCTGCGGTCGTACGGGCCGAAGTGGATGCTCATTTTAAAAATAAACAACCTGAGCCATAGGTCCAAATAAAACCGGAAACCAAGGAGCACTTTAGGAAATTACGGACGCAGCCATCCCAAGCTCAATTAAATGCTCCAAATGACTATACACGATGTCTTCAGAAGACACTGAAATAGAAGGGATCAAGCGGTAGAGGAAGCATCACAAAAGAGGTTCCTAGTAGGGGGAACAAGCAAAACAATAGAGTGGTATCGGAAGCATCAGAACGGACGTCCCCCAGCTGGGGAAACAAGCAAAACAATCGAGTGGTAGCCGAAGAACAAAAAGAGACGTTCCCCAGCTGGGGAAACAAGCAAATCAATCGCTCCACCCGCTCCACGTGCAGATACCCGAACCTCAACTATATCAGGTAGAACCTATAGATCCGAAAACGGCTAGGATATTGGCCGAGCAATGTAATATGTCTATTCATGACATTCTTCACAGCGATATGCCCAAGGCTGAGGTAGCACCCAAATTTGTTCACGGGGAGCCTCTGGTCAGTTCTGAGAGGCTTCAAGATATGCCAACAAAAATGCGACGATTCCATGAATGGTACATGAAAGCATCAAAAGAACAACAATATTGGCTCATACTGAAAGTTCGAAAATCACATTACTTTGCTGAAGACGAGGTCCCTGTTGAATTTACAGAATTATTTCAGTTATTCAATCTAAAGGAACTCGACAAAACTATCCTTAGTTCCTATTGTCTATAAGTGATTACTTTATTTATGTAATTAAGACTCTATCTCAGCTTGTTCAATTCATTGTCGGTAAGTATACTCACTATGTTCTTTTCTATGCTATATATAATGATGCAGAATGAAGATTCTCGATTGTAAAAGAAAGGCTATCAATGGATTTGGGTTCATTGACCCACATCGAGTTCATGGAGCTATACTAAAGGATAATCCACTGGAGACCGAGCACAACTTGTTACGGTTTCTCATGAACTAGCATTTCTGTAATGAAATACTATTTCCTTACCACGACGGCAAGTGAGTTATTGTACACATTAAATTTTGCTTACTTGATGTTCAGTGTAAATGATGAGTTACTAACGTATGTAAACATTGCGTAGGTACCACTTGATTCTTCTAAGCATTTCAGTTGACTTGGAAAGAGTTCACATCATGCACTCACTAAACAAAGATATTGAAGACTACCGCAACATTATCGATGCGCTCCAAAGGTAATTTCAACCATTATCGCACTATATCGGTTTCTTTCGTTCATTTTCTAGGATATCAAGTGGTATTAACTCATACATTCATTTTCTTTGTCGGGTAGGGTTTGGACACGGTTCAAGAACCATGTCCGCGGTCAATGGCGTGAGGAGCTATTTTTTAAATCGCTCTCGGTAAGTACTACGAGCTAAGTCCGTGCATCTATTTAATTCTTGTTTATGTGCATTTATCATGCTAGTGTTATTATTTGATTGAATTCTATTCTTGTAAAGTGCGTGAGGCAACCACAAGGGACTAATCTATGTGGATTCTACGTGTGCGAGTTTATTCACATCACTATTGAGAAGCCCTCGGAAAATGTTCGAGTAAGTAAACAATATATTCACCCTGTATTTTTATTACAAAAAGTTGTTTTGAGTCTAATTCATACGATCTCCTTCTTTATATAGTTGGACGCGATGCGGGACAAGCTCCTACCAGAGCAGCGCCTAATAGCAATCCAAGAGGAATTTGCTGGTTTTTTTGTCGACAAGGTCATAGACCCACGTGGAGAATTATCTCTACGTAGACCCTAAAACATCCATGTAATGATCTCCATGTAATCCAATAGACATGCTCTGGACCCGGTTGGGACTCCACGTATGCTTGTAAGAGAAATTATATTATATATTGCATCAATGTGTACAAGTACTATGTAGTAGCGTTCTGTATGTATACGAACACTTTTTTCTAATGAAAACATAGAATGAAAAATAATTGAACACAAAACACAAAATGAAAAGAAAAACACAAAACCCTAAAACACCATCTCCTGCCGCGGTAGCCAAGTGGCCCAAAACGCTGTCGCGACAGGGAACCTTCAGTCCCGGTTCGTGTTACGAACCGGGACTAAATGTCATGCCGCCTAGCGCGGCTCGCAGGCCACGTGGTTGGAACTCTAGTCCCGGTTTGTAATAGAACCGGGGCTAAAGCTTGGACCATTAGTCCCGCTTTTGCAGTCCCGGGTCGAATTCTGGGACTAAAGGTCGTTACGAACCGGGGCTAGAGGGTTGGTTTCTACTAGTGATTATCTAGCATGGAAATGGTAAGGATGCCATTGATGGGCTCAATAACAAACTTATCAATATACTCCAAGAAGATCGACTCATATGTTGTATGAACAAGACATAGACATTGGTCAGACCAGAGAACATGAAGATGTACCTAGGTGAAACATCATGTGTAAATACATCATCAGGAGAATCCCTGGGACTAAGTTTGATTTGACGATAGCCCGAATCAAACCAAAGGTGAGGACGATAACATTTCCATGAAGGAAACACTATATTTCTTTAGCACAAACAAAACTAGACATACCTTTAGAAGGAACACGTCTAGTAGAACTTTTGTCCTACAACTCCCCAATTTGTTGTTTAAGCTCAACCAACTAGTTCAGGGGTATCCAGTACGGATCCTTGGAGAAAGAATTAGTTTAAAGAAATAGCTTTCTCAAGAACCTAATAACACGGTCATGTGGCAACATGGCGATACTTCTAGAAAGACATCCAGAATATCACGGACCACCCATATGTCACTTTGTTCGAGAGGGAACTTGCTTGGTAAGGCAAGAAGACATAGTGTCAGAGCTTCAGCACAAGCCTAACTCTTTGACTGAGGAGAGTGTACCAGAATAGCGGACTTGGTGGCACAGTCAAACTTTGCTTAGTGATACGTTAACCATGACGCTGAGAATGACACAAATGTCCTTGTTGAGGTCCAAAGCAGTCTTGATTGCTAAGAATCTCAGATCGCTACATTGTTACTCACACACATCATTCACGAGCACGAAAGTTCGGAGGAAGGGTGGGTAAATATGTATAAGAGTATCACTTCATTAAGGGAGTCATGAAACTCAGCACTACCTCTTTGTATATAAGGGTGTGATACTTTAACGTAAAACAAATCAGAAGATAATCAATGCTTATTGATCTGCGGATTACAACACTTTGGCCTAGTCCTAGATATGACAAGGCACTGGAGTTTGTTTCTCCTGACATCCCGAAATGATTTGTCTAGGCAGACCACAAGAGTATCTTGCATCGAAAGACATTGATGTGCATTTACTAATTGGCTACCAACTGGTAGACAAAGGTCGGAAACAACAAGGGAAAAGGAACATGCTCAAGATAGAATCCCGAGATGTGGATGCATAAGTCAACAATCTTTGGAAGACCGATGCAGAAGAGGGAAGTGTGGCAGCGTCACGAATATAGAAATGAGACTCACGAGGAGTACTCTTGTCGTGATCTATTTGGTTCCATTAAAGAACATCTGTCATTGCATGTGGAAGGGAAAGTCCTTATTTATCACAAGTAAATCATGATAATAACCACAAGCTTGAAGGCTATACTAGAAAGTACTAGCCATCCGGTGGTAATGTTTGAACATTAACAACAGGGATCAACAAAATGGATCTTGGGTTAAATGTCAGCTTCATGTACAAGATTCACAACACGAGAATCCGGCACAATCAGGGATCTTCGTTTCAAGTCCAAGGGTTAAAACCCAAAGAAAGGAGTAACTACTATCTTAGTAATACAGAGGGTACTATAAGGTAGTAACCACATGGTAGCTTCCAAGAGAAGAAACAACTTCTGAAGTACCCAAACAAATGAAAAAGGAGGCACGCGAGGCGAAAGGAAACTTCGAGGCCTAGAACAGATCACTGTGGAACCACCAATATGATGTTGTGAACCCAAAAAATAGAGAGATAATGATGGAAAGGAATCTCTCAGCTGAAGAAGAGCAAAGGGAAACAAGGAACACAGACACAACAAACTCTGGAGAACTCAACACTAGTTCAACTGGTTGAGAAACGACATGCCAAAAAGGCACCTAAGCTTTGAAAGACGAGACGAGATAGAAAAACTTTTCAAAGTCAACACAAGATAAGATGACCCAGAGTTAGAGCGAAACTAGATAAGGAGAAAAACAAGCATACCAGAGTTTTCGTGAATACTTTTCAGCTGTCAAATAGTTTTCATAACCACTCGACTCAACATCGACCAGTAGAAAGGTTTTCCTACGGACGGTACTGCTCTAATAGCAAAACCTATGACACCCTCGGGATTAGGGCTAGACAAATCTCGGAAGCATACAGAGAAAGAATCGGTAATATTACAGTGACCCTACGACACCAAAATTAATACAGCAAGCTCATAACTTAGTAGAGAACCAAATTATTACAAGCAGAGGTCACTGACCACTAACATTAAACAACAGAAGGAAAATTATGCTATTAAGTATAGCAAATTTAACAAGTGGCCTAAGATGCCTGAAGCATAACGATGACGTCCCAATCCATAGATTCCAGGCTGCCGACCGGGAACCTCAAGCTACTCATCGATGTCAATGATGTAACTAACTCATCTTCTATGGTAACACTTACCTGCTACAAAAGTATCAACAAAGCAAGGCTGAGTACAGGGTGTACTCCGCAAGACTTATGGCTGGTGGGGTTACTTTGCATAAAGCTAACTTTCTTTGTAAAAGAGGGAGAAGAATCTCTACTAAATAGAACCTTTTAAAAGTGGATAAGAAAATGATATCACTAGCTTTGATCTTCTTTGATATCCACCGAATCTTTATCAGCTGAACCTATTAACTAGGATCACCCCCTCGATCCCCGAGGAAGCATCCTTAAGCACACCTCAGTTATCTTGCCAAATTTTACCATTAGTTTCAAGTTCTCTATGATCATCACGTCCGTTCACAAGTCGTCCATAACCGTGGACATGGCTTTTGGAAAAGATTATTACCTTGTAGGGGTGCACAACTTTACCCACACGTACCAACCTCCTCTTAATGCCAGATATTGTTAGCCCTCTTCCTTGGAAGGCCGGCAGAGAGCGGTTGGACACTACCTTTACCTTGCTTTCGCCGAGACCATGAGTCACACACTAAGGAGATGTCTCCATAACGGGTCAAGTCCCGAAGCCGGTCCCTAGAGATGTGTGCAGGGAACAAGATTACGGAGGTCGTGCCTCTCCTGTTCCCGGCCACGCTTACCTACCTATATGAATGCACCTCGTCAACCTCCTTCAAGAACGACCATAATGCATATGTCGAATGGAACACCCAACTATCTGACTCATGGAATCTACTAGGAACGTTAGTTTGTCGAGGGGGTTTCCAGGCCCCCGTGTGGCTGTACGCTCATCTTGGTTCAAGAGGCAAGAACTCAGATCCTAGTGGTGGCAAGTATGAGACTGCAAAAAATCTGAACCCACCATGGCCTCCCATACAAGCCTTAGCATGTTCAACTTTCATCTCTGATCATACCACGTCATCCTATCATACTAGGTTCATTCCCAGGTCTGATTCATCAACCGGATGGATCAGCGGTACAACTAAGCATGGCTAAGCACAATAGATATAACAGCTCTAGCGAAGCTCATAAGCCAAACCCTAGTTATGCTAGGAGAAGTGGACCAGGGAATATAGGCTACAAAGGTAACATGCATCAGATAGGATTACTACATCTATTGATAAAAGACTTTGGGATCGTATGCACATGGCAAGAATGGAATACTTTGAAAGCATAGGATTTTATCATGTGTGGGGCTTTGCTTGCCTTTGCCTATTGATACTCGGATACAGAACTTCAGGTTCATTTGCTTGGCATCATTGGTCGTTATCCTACGATGGTGTTGATCTCGATCTTCAATCTTGGACTCGATATCGTTGCTCACATCAACTCCGAGGTCTACCGAGAAGAAGCAGAAACACCGGAAAGGGAAGCAGCAATCAACACATGGCATCGATGCAATGCTCAATCAAGGATGATGATATGGCAATTTAAATTGTATTTAAATTAAACCCTATGACATGCTTGTCAATGAAAACGGGGTCGGAGGGGTCCAAACCCTAATTCGGAGAATCCCCGGATACATATGAGAGGGGTTATTTTGTTCTTCTAATTAAACTTGTCATGTAAGTTGCTTAACAATGCATGAGAATGAGTCTATTGGATAGATCTCATTTTTCTGAACATTTTGATATATTATTTGTATTTTTCTGATTTAAAATGAATTAGCTATGATTTTTTCCAAATTTAATTCATTTTAAATCATTATTAAAGCAATTAAACATTTTTGGAATATTTAAAATATTTTTTTAACTTGGACCCACATGTCAGAAGTTTAATAATTTCCAAAATTATTTCCAAAAATATTAAAACCTGACAGATGGGGCCCATAGGGGTATTTATATTTCCAGAAAATAATTGGAAAATAATTAATTAAAAGAAAAGGAATTATGATGCCATGCTGACGTCATGCTGATGTCAGCAATGGAGCTGCTCTCAGCTGGAGGTCGATTCCAGCGCTAGGGGCGATGCGGGCTGGCGCGGTTGGGGGCGTTGGAAAGAGGAGGCCGAGGCAGACCAAACGGTGGCGGCGCCATTGTGAAATGGTCGCTGGAGTGACATCCACGACGACGGCCGACGGCGACGCTTACAGGTGATCGAAGGGGAAGCGGGCTAGAGCGAGAGAGGAGAAGAGGGATGGCGCCTGAGCACCAGTAGCTCACCCTGGTGTGTTGATGGCATCGGCGAGGAGCGAGGAGGCTAGAATCGACGACACGGTCGGCGGCGAGCTCCGTCGGTGAAGAAGAAGACGGCAAGGTGGGGCTCGATTGAGAGCACCCCAGATTGCTTCTGGGAGAAGAAAGAGGGGAGCACGGCGGTTCTCCGGGGCACCTCAGCGGGGCTTGGGTTGGCCGGTGACGGCGGGAACTAGAGGTTGTCAGCGAGCTAGGGTTTGGGCTTGTGCGGCACAGAGAGGGAGAGAACGCACGTGAGGGGGAAGAAAGAGGGCTAGGGTTCTCCAGCGGTGCAGAGGGAGTTTTGTAGGTGTTGAAGTCATTGGTGGTGCGCATCTCCACGCCGGCGAGCGACGCGGTAGCGCCAGCGACCTGCTTCCGTCATGGCCGAAGGTGGACGACAAGGATAGAATGACAAAGGGATACTGGGCCTGGGGTGGACCGTGATGGGCTGCAAGCGGCTGCGCTAGGAGGCAGAGAGGAGAGGGAAAGGTTGGGTTGCGGCCCAGATAGCTAGGGTTGTATTTTTTATTTCCAGAATTCTTTTCTTTTTCTGTTTTCCTCTTTTTCAATTGTATTTCAAATTCTTTTCTGTTTTGAGTATTTCGAAAATACAAGAAATATTGTAAACATGTAAAATACTATGGGACCCTTCATAACCATTTGGGTTCCATACTTTTGATCTTTTCAAATATTTCAAAACCATTTTGAATACATTTGCAAGAGAGGAGGAAAATAGGGTTTAGGGTTTTATTTCCCCTACTTATTTATCAATGAACATTTTCTTTAGTCCAAAAGGATGCATGCAATGCTCATGATGCACAAACCAACTCTAAATAGGGATTACTAAAACTAGGGGTGTTACAAAGACTCAGGCTAATATTTTTACTAATATTAGCACGAGCCTTGGGGGCTACACTAGTTCATTCTTTGGCATCCTAAGGAAGCATAAATCCGGATTATCTATCCTACTTCATGCTTGGGTGCTTGAGGATATGATATGAAATAAAGTAAGAAAGGTGAGTTGGAATTCGACTTACATGATGTTCATGGGTGAGCTTGCTTAACCTCATGGACACTTCAGTGCTAACCTTCTCGGCGATGGTCAGCGGGATTACTAGCGATGGCAGAAGCACTCTAGTTGTCAGCCCCTCGACACGAAGACGGATCTGCTCGAGAAGTTCAGAGTACTTGACATCCTCCACTTCTTGTGCCTCCTCCTCGGTAGTAATATTCCGGCTCTCCAAGCATTGCTGGGCTAGCCGTTGGATCTCCTCCACAGACTTCCGAGTAATGCCAAGCTTGGAAAGACCCGGATTGTTGAGGAGGTTTTCAGCGAAAACCTCTGCTGAGGGAACATTACCCAAAGAGGGTTCACCCTTATCAAAACCTGAGTCACCCATGGTGAGATCATTTTGCGATCCGAGGATCGCTGGCTCTGCTTGTTGAGCCGGATCTTCTACGACGGTCGGAGATGGAGTAATCTTCGACATCGTAGAAGGCTGAGGAGCAGGAACTGCAGAGGGTTGAAAGGCAGGAGTCAGAGGTGTTGTGGAAGGAGAAGTCAAATTCAGCTTTGACTGGCGCAGGGGCTTCGACGAGCCTCCCTTCCCCTTGCCTTTGGTGAGCTGTTTAGCTCTAAGGAGGTAGTAGAATAAAGAACATTACACCTCGGAAAGAATTACGAATAAGATACATAAACTTTATGAGGAAAGTTACCTTTTCACAATGGGCACCTCCTTCGTGCCAATAGCCAAAGTCGGAGCCTTACGCTTTCGAGTAAAGGTCTCCGGCAATGGAATCAGTTCCCCATCATCCTGAGAAATCTCAGGAGGTTATCCCTCAAGAGGAGAAAGCTCCGACTCGGGGAGGTCATCAAGATGAAAAGAAGAAATATCTCAGTATTGCGAAAAGATACAGTGATGTAAGGATGCACACATGATTCGAGTTGCTGCTGGAAACTTACTGGCACCACAGGATCTTCAGCCATATGCATGTCCAAAGACATCTCTAGGATTTTCTTCTCGATCCGCTCCCTTATCAGCCACTTGATTTGGGACTTGTATTCTTTATCCATGTAAGGGCGGGGGCAGATCCGGAGAGTATCTTTCTTGGACACCATAATGGAGTGCATAAGCCGGTCTCCATGATGCTGAAGAGGCTAGATCCGGTGTGCCATCTAGAAGTGAACTAAGTCGGACCCCTTAAGACCCTTGTGCTTCATCAAATAGCCGATCCGCCTCTTCGCAAGAAGCAAATCATCACTAAGAGTCGACGCATTTGTGTCCTAGGACTCTTAGGGCGTGGCGGCACCGTAAACGGAAGCCGGCAAAGCACTAGCTTTGCCAGGAGCGGGAATATCCTTAAGATAAAAGAAGGTGGACGGCCATTGTTTCACCGACTCACTGGCCTTAATCTGAGGATATACGCGCTCTTTTCTAAAAGAAGAACTAATGGTTCCGGTAATGTATGGATTTCCAGGAGTGATATAATTTCTTCGGATATGAAAATAAAACCGGAAAAGAGTGAGACTCGGCCTAATGCCGAGGTAACCCTCGCACAAGGAAGCGGAGTAGCTCATCTCTAAGAGTGAGTTTGGAGGAAGGTGATGGAGTTGAACTCCGTAGTGATCTATAACCTCAGAAAAGAAATCTAAGGGTGGGAAACTCAAACCTCTGTCGAGGTGGATGCCAAAGTGTACCCGCTTGCTAGCGCAAGGAGTAGGGACGGTCTGGACGTCTCCGCTCCGCTAGTCGCCAGCACGGAGAAGTCCTTTGTTCTCCACGACGCGGAGCTTGGCGTCATCCAAGACGTAGGGGATCCAGACCATGCGGTGGCTCTCCTTCTCCGCTGCCAAAGCCGTCGCTGCCGTCGCCCCCACGCCGGAAGATGAGCTCTCAGCCATTTTTCCGTGGACCAGTGACCTGGGATGGGCGGCGCTGGAAGATTTGGGGAGGCAGAGGAGCTCTATGTTCATGGGAGGCGTTGGGAGGAAGGAAACGGTGCAAGTTCTGGTGAAGAGAAGAGGGAGAAAATCTCAGCCCCTTATATCCTCCATCAACGCCAAGATTCGTGCAATGTGTATAGTAACCATGACACGCGTCGTGGAAGGAACTGGGTAACCCCCACGCAATGATTATGCCGCCTCGATCTCCGAGCGTGCATCAAAATGATGCCTCGGATCCACAAAAGGCGGACCCACCAACGGTCGTGCTGATGGGAATGTCTGTTAGTGACGTGACTTGACCACGACTGGTGTCAGATTACGTCAGAGACCAAGTTCCGCCTTAGTTTGAATTTCGAGCTGGAAGATCTGAGTAATATATTCATAGATCTGACTCATTTGAGACCCGGATCCTATCCTTTCTTTTGAAGTTTCAGGAACCCTCCAAGATTTTGCAAGCCGAAGATCAAGCTAGACGATGATGTAATCCAACTTTGGATCTTGGAGGTTTCCGGGGGCTGCTGTAGGGGATATACTTTCCGGGTATCCTCATTGTGCCTCACTGACCAGGGTAGTCCACTTCGGGTTAGAGCTTTGCTTCACGGGTGGCCCAGTAAGGGAGAAGAGACGGAGTCTAGTCTGGCTACAGGAACGCCCTGAAGACTTACCGACATAGGCATGTTATGTTACTTGTAGTTCAAGATGTGGTCTGTAACTGACTCTTAGTCGTAGCCAGATAGATCTCTCCTATAAACCCTAGGCCGGATATCTATATAAGCCGTCCTAGGGTAAACCTTTAGGGCACCTGCACAATAGTCTACAATCTCAACTCGCAAAGGAGAAACCCTTGTAACCCATATTCCGGCTCTACAGTATTAATGGATTGCTAACAGGAATAGGATCCATCAAAGCTGGCAGATTCAAACCTGGGTAAACTTGTGTGCTCACCGTCTCGGAACACCATACGTCTCACACCCCTCTCTTCCACACGCCTCGAGGACCTCCTCTGGGCGTACTTTTCATCAATCCGATGACAACTAGCTTTCAGCTCTCATTGCCCCTATCATAAGCATCTTGAGGTGATTAAGGTTAAAGTGACACAAATATGAGGATATGCTTGACAAGTTATAAGTTGAAAATCTCATGCCCCTTGCTTACGAGTACCGAACCTCATGCTACTCAACTTTAGTCACAAGTAAGTTCTTTTCATTTTAAGTACATGTGTATCATGGAGAACCGCCAACATGGTACCCCTTGCCCCATGATACATGAGCTATCCCATATAAAAATGACAAGGCAATAGACAATGAGCATCTCAGCGATCGTTTTATTTTCTATTTGCATAGGTTTTTATTGAGGATGCTTCACAGAATGCTCACTATGGTTATGCTGCAAGTTTCCACCATGATTAGGCATGTGTCGTCGGATTGATGACAAGTACGCCATGAGGGGGTCCTCGAGGCGTGCGGAAGAGAGGGGTGTGAGGCGTACGGTGTCCCGAGATGGTGAGCGCACAAGTTTACCCAGGTTCGAATCCGCCGGCTTTGGACGGACCCTACTCCTGCTATCAATCCAGTAATACGGCAAAGCCGGAATATGGATTACAAGGGTTTCGTCTAGTGTTGCCCTAAAGGCTCTCCCTAGGACGGCTTATATAGATATCCGGCCTAGGGTTTACAGGAGAGATCAATCCGGCTACGACTAAGAGTTGGTTATAGAGTACATCTTGAACTACAAGTAACATTATGGGCCTAAGTCGGTAAGTCTTCTGGGCCTTCCCGTAGCCGGATGGGACTCCGTCTTCTATCTCTAACTGGGCCGCCCGTGACGCAAAGCTCTAACCCGAAGTGGGCCACCCTGGTCAGTGAGGAATGTTGAGGATACCCAGAAAGTATATCCCCAACAGTAGCCCCCGGAGGCCTCCAAGATCCAAAGTCGGATTTTGTCATCGTCTAGCTTGATCTTCGGCTTGCAGAATCTTGAAGGGTTCCTGAAACTTTATAACAAAAAGTACGATCTGGGTCTTCAAAAGTAAGTCAGACCTTTCAATTAGTTAGTCGGATTTTCTAGCTCGCTTTTAAACTAAGCCGGAAACTTGGTCTCTAACGCCACCTGACACAAGCATGGTCTAGTTACGTCATCTGACAGACGTTCCGTCAGCACGACCGTTGGTGGGTCCGCAGTTCGTGGAACCGAGGCGCCGTTTCAATGCGTGCGTGGAGATCAAGGCGACGCAATCATCGCGCGGGCCCTTCCCAGTTCTTTCCACGACACGTGGCGGTTACACTATAGTATTTGCACGAATCTTGGCGCAGGTAGGTAGATATAAGGGGTCTAGATTTTTTCTTCTCCTCTCCACCTGCCTTTCGTCGTTCCTTTCTTCCCAAATCTCCAGCGCGCCTAGAGCCCTTGCGTTTTCCTCCCACAAAGCTCCCAGCGCCGCCACTTTAGGGTCACCCCTTTCCACCGGAGAGAAATGGCTTCATCCTCTTCTTCCTCTCTGGCGGCGGCAGCGTCGGCAGAAGCAGCTGCAGAAAAAGAAAGTTTCCGGGGAATCTAGATTCCTTGCGCCCTCGACGAGGCGGCGCTCAAGAACGTGGAGAAGGAGGGGCTTCTCGCCGCCGGTGACTGGCGGAGCTGTTCCGGCGAAACCATCCCCAATCCGTGCGAGGGCGAGTGCGTCCACTTCAGCACCCATCTAGACCGAGGTTTGTCTTTTCCTCCCTCGGAGTTCTTCTCCGGGGTGATTGACCATTATGGAGTTCAACTCCATAATCTTCCTCCCAACTCCCTTCTAGAGATGAGCGCGTTTGCTGCTCTTTGCGAGGGCTTTCTCGGCTTTAGGCCGAGTTTGCTTCTTTTCCGGTATTACTTCCATGTCCGGAGAAATTCTATTACCGCCGGTGTTCCTTATATCACCGGTACTATTAGTTTTTCTGTTAGACGAGACCGGTCCTATCCCAAAATTGCTGCCAGTGACTCGGTCAAACAATGGCCAGCCACCTTTTTCTATCATAGGGATATTTCGGCTCCCGACAAAGCTACTGCTTTGCCGGCTTTTGTCGATGGAGCCGCCACAGCCCAGCCTTCCTAGGATGAGGCTGCTCCGGCTCTTACGGACGATCTGATCCTCGCTAAGAGGCAGATAGAATATCTTATTAAGCACAAGGGTCTGAGGGGATCCGACTTAGTCCAGTGCTGGGTCGCACGTCGGATCAAGCCACTTCAGTACCACGGGGATAGACTGATGCACTCCATCACGTCTTCCAAAAAAGATTCTCTCCGCATCAGCCCCAAGGCCTACACCAGTCAAGGCTATATAAGCCAGATCAAATGGCTGATTAAAGAGCGAATCGAGAGAAAAATTCCGGAGATCTCTCTGGACATGCACACGGCGGAAAACTCCGTGGTAGCGGTAAGCTTCCATCAGTACACCTTTTACGTGTTTCAATCTTTTAAGTCATACATTGCAATGCTGATATGTTTTCTTGTTTTCAGCTTGCCGAACTCCCCGAGTCGGAGCTTACTCCACACGAAGGATATCCTCCTGAGTTTTCTCAGGAAGCTGAAGTGGTCCCATTGCCAGACCTTGCGCTCAAGAAGCGCAAAGCTCCGAAAGTGGCTGTTGGCACAAAGGAGGTGCCTGTTGCGAAGAGGTAACTTTCATTCACAATTTCTGCCTTTGTACCTTTGTCGAATTTCTTTCTGAGATGTAATATTTCCGACATTACTACATTCTCAGAGCAAAGCCTCTCATCAAGGGTAAGGGGAAGGGGATTCCTCCAAAGCCCCTGCGACAGGCGAAGCTTACCATAGCTTCCCCTGCCACGGCTCCTTCGACTCCTGCCCCTCAACCTTCTACAACACTGGCGATTACTCCTTCTCCGGTTGTTGCAGAAGATCCGGCTCCTCCAACGGCGCCTGTGATCCTTGGATCGCACACTGACGTCACCGTGGGTGCGTCAGCTCAAGATAAGGGTGAACCCTCTTCGGGTAATAATCCCTCGGCTGAAGTCTTCGCCGACAACCTCCTCAGCAACCCCGGACTTGCATAATTTGGCTTATCCCGGAAGTCTGTAGAGGAGATCCAGCGGCTGGCCAGGCAAGTCCTGGACAAAAGCCATCTATCCCCCGAAGAGGAAGCGCAAGAAGTAGAGGACGTCAAGTTCTCTGACCTTCTCGCCCAAGTCCGCCTTCGCGACGAGAGGATCGGGACTGGAGAGCTTCCAACAACCCCAGTAATTCCTCTTACTCTCGCCGAGAAGGTGGCAGTTGACGTGAACGCGGGTTTAGAAAAACTCACCCGCGAGCAATATGTAAGTCGGAATTCCAACTCTTGTTTTTTACCTTATGTTATATCATATACTCTAGCCCTCAAGCATGAAGTAGGATATAGAAATCCAAGTTTATGCTTTGATTAGGATGCCAAAGAACGAACTAGTGTAGCCCCCAAGGCTCGTGCTGATATTTAGCAAAAAATATTAGCCCGAGTCTTAAGTAGCTTTCTGACTTTGGGTATTCTGACTTACAGAAAGTATGTTCCTATAACCAGGAATTGTTAAAAAAAGTCTGTGATAAGCGGAGAGAAATCAAAGCTCTCCGGCAAAAAAATACTGAGCTCAAGCTAGCCAAGGATGAAGCCGAAGGTAACATTTCGAGATTCAAACCTTGTCTTTTACTTTTCCAATATCGAATTTTTATGAACTGTTGTTCTTTTTGACTTACAGTGTTGGTGAAACAATCCATTGCTATGATTGAAGAGGCCGAGAACCTCAAAACCTTAGTGGTGGAGAACAAGGGACTTCGCCAAGAGCTAGATAAGCTCAACGCGGATCATGAAAGGAGCATAGCTCAAGTTCTCGAGTCCTCCTCCATGGCCACTGAAGAGCACGGTCTCAAGATTGCCGCTCAGGATAAGGTTATCTCGGACCTCAAAAATGAGGTTGGCAGAGAGAAGGATATCTCCCAGGCGCTCCGGGATGAACTCCAGAGTCTTCGGGAGGAGAAAGCCAAGATTGACGACGTCATTCTTGGTATGTTCCATCTATCTAACTTTTCATTTCTTCGACTTTCATCAATGTCGGATTTTCATGGACTTGTTTTGTGTATAGGTCCTCTGAACTTGACAGACTCCTCCTCGTCCGAACCCCGCACTCACCGGCTTAGGCAAGTCGGTGATCTTATTCATGACTACCGCCAGTCCCTTGAGGGCATTGGCGAATCTCTCAGGATTCCGGACATGCCAAGCATGTCGGACTTCCAAGTGCGGGAGAAGGCCAAGGATATGCCGCAGCTTGTTCTGGACTGGAACATGTCCTACGCGCGGACCGCTGCGCAGAACGCTCTCACCATGGTCATGAGCCACCATGGAAACATGGAGATATGGCAGGTGACCAGAGGGTACTGCAAAGTAGACGAAGACGGCCAGGAGCAAGACCTTCAAGCCATCATGCACTCCTGCGCCGGATATGGGTGTCACATAGCTGATTTGACCAGCTACGAGATGCCCTTCTTCACCCGCGTGGATACTCCGCCACCTCCTCCAGAAGACGCCGAAGAAGTTTCCGACGATGAACGGACCACCTCGGATCCGGACATCTCGGCACGATATCAAGGCGGAGTAACCAGCATCCGACAGTTCCTTCATCTCCTCCTGCATCATAGATCAGAAAACTATGTATTATTCTGGAAAGACATGATGCGTTTTGTAAATATTAAGTACTATGAATTTTGCTAGGCCAAGTTTTTTTATCTATTTAGCACTTTTGTCTTAAATTATTTGTGTGCCTGAAATGTTTGCATAAGCACTTGGAATTTTCCGCCTCCACTTATCGTTTATCTGGCTTTCATGAGCCGGTTAAACCTTCAGTCGGAAACTTTGCCGAGCAACGGAGCTTAATTGCTAAACCAGTTTAAACTCGGAAACAAAGCCGGATTCTAGTACCAACAACTCACTACTCGGAAGATACCCGCATCCAGCAATCAGACAAATAACCCAAGTAAAGACTAGAGTTTTTTAGAGTTATACCCGAAGGTAGCAGTTTTAGAATCGGAAATCTAAACCAGAACGAACCTGAGCATAAAGTACTTTCAGGCATTCTGGGATTTTCGATTATGACATGATCTTTAGGAAATAAGATGGTAAAAACTTCTCAGGAAAACTTTGAGGTAACCAAAAATTTTATTTCTCACAGAGCATGTACATATATATAATTACAAAGAAAGATAAAACTAAGAATAAAAGGGACGTAGCTGAGCAATATTCCATGGTCTGTCTAATTCTTCCGGATTTGTACTGCCTCCAGCTCCTATTCTCTCCTTAGTAGCAGGTCTTTCTTTGACTGGCCTCATGTCAGTTAAGTAGTACGACCCATTGTGCAATACTCGACTAACCAAAAAAGGCCCTTCCCATATTGGGGAAAGTTTGTGCTTTCTTTGCTGCACAAGCCGGAGAAGCAAATCACCTTTATTGAAAGATCTAGTTCGGACTCTCTGGCTATGATACTTGCGTAACTTCTGCTGATAGGCTGTAGATCTCATTTCAGCAACGACGCGAACTTCTTCGACTAAGTCGAGATCATTTTGTCGAGAAATCTCAGCATCCTCTTCAATATACGCGGCCACTCTAGGAGAAGTATGAATCAAATCACTAGGAAGAACTGCTTCTGTGCCATAGACCAAGAAGAAAGGTGTATATCCTGTTGACCTGTTCGGAGTTGTTCGCAAACTCCAAATTACAGAGGGTAGTTCCTCTGCCCAAGCCCCCGCAGCACGTCTCAGTGGTGCTTCGAGTCTTGGTTTCAAGCCTTGTAGAATTAAACCATTTGTTCTTTCGACTTGTCCGTTAGCCTGTGGATGTGCGACTGACGCAATGTCAAGCCGGATATTTTTCTCATCGCAGAATTTAGCCAACTCTCCCATGGAAAAATTACTCCCGTTGTCCGTGATAATTCTATGCGGATAACCATACCGGATTATAACATCCTCGACAAATCTTTTGGCTGTTGCTCCATCACAACTAGTGACAGGTTTAGCCTCGATCCATTTCGTGAATTTATCCACCACTACTAAGAGGTGAGTAAATCCACTTGGAGCTTGTTTAAAAGGTCCTACCATATCAAGCCCCCAGACCGCAAAAGGCCATGTTATAGGTATTGTTCCCAGCTGATCAGCCGGAACATGAGCTTGCTTGGCGTACTTTTGGCAGCCTTTGCATGTCTTGACTAGTCGTTCGGCATCTGCCTGAGCTGTGAGCCAGAAAAAACCATGTCGAAAAGCTTTTGCCACTAAAGATTTGGCTGCAGCGTGGTGACCACACTCGCCTTCGTGGATTTCTCTTAAGATTTCCACTCCTTCTTCCGGAGATACACAGCGCTGAAAAACCCCAGAAACACTCTGTTTATGGAGCTCACCTTTAACAATAGTATAGGCTTTTGCTCGTCGGATAATCTGCTGGCTCAGCACCTCGTCTTCGGGTAATTTGCCATCTACCAAGTAATCAAGGTAGGGTTGAGTCCAGCTGGGAATTACAGCCAGAACTGCTATTAAAGGTGAGTTGGATTTGGTCGGATACTCCTCATCTACTCCCTTTATCGAGGGAACTTTGAGGTGATCTAAAAATGCGCCATCCGGAACCTCTTTCCGTGCAGAACCTATTCGAGATAGTGCATCTGCTTCCTCGTTTCCTGCTCGAGGGATGTGTTGAACTTCAAACCCCTCGAACGATTTAGATAGATCATCCACGACAGCTTTATATGCTGCCATGTGCTTATTTGCATTACAAATATCCGACACTTGCTGAGCAACAAGATCCAAATCTCCATAACACATCAAACGTCGGAGCCAATATCCTTAGCAATCTGGATTCCATGCAGCAGTGCTTCATACTCGGCAATGTTGTTTGTCGCTGTGAAGTGGATCTGCAGCACATATAAAAGTTTATCTCCTTGGGGTGATTTGAGCAACACGCCAACCCCCGAGCCCCCCTAGCCTTGGATCCATCAAAAAAGAGGGTCCAATATTCCGACTCCGGAAGGACCATGTTCTCGTTGGTCTCTGTCCAATCAGCGACAATGTCGGCATGGATCTGGGATTTGATTGCTGTCCGGGGTTTGTACTCAATATCGAAAGCTGCAAGCTCTATGCCCCATTTGGAGACGCGTCCTGTAGCATCGCTGTTATTGATTATATCTCTCATGGGAGCTTTGCTCACCACGGTAATTGGGTGCTCCTGAAAATAGTGTCGTAACTTACGAGATGCCAGAAAAACACTGTAAGCCAACTTTTGATAGTGCAGATATAGCTGTTTTGATTCTATCAGGACCTCGTTGACAAAGTACGTCGGACGCTGCACCAGGTGCTCCTGATTTTCTTCTGGTCTCTCCACCACCATAACTATACTGACAACCCTATTTGTCGCAGCAATGTAAAGCAACATCGGTTCCTAAGGTTCCGGTGCTGCAAGCATAGGAGCAGATGAGAGTACTTTCTTCAGGTCTTGTAGTGCAGCTTCAGCTTCGTCAGTCCAGACAAAATCCTTGGTTTTCTTCAGGAGTTTGTATAATGGTGCAGCTCTTTCACCAAGCCGGCTTACAAGTCGACTGACCGCGGCGATGCAACCAGTTAATCTTTGTACATCCTTCAGGCGAGTTGGCCTGGAAATATTGAGAATAGCCTTGATCTTGTCACGGTTCACCTCTATGCCTTGCTGAGACACAATAAAACCTAACAATTTTCCAGCTGGTATTCCAAAGAAGCATTTCTTCGGGTTAAGCATGATGTTGTATTTTCGTAAATTGGTGAACGTCTCCTCTAAGTCGGAAACCAATGTTTCCTTCTTTTTGGACATGACCGCGATATCATCCACGTATGCATGTACATTGCGCCCGAGTTGATCATGGAGGCAACACTGCATCGTGTGCTGGTACGTAGCTCCTGCGTTCTTCAGCCCAAAGGGCACCGTAACATAACATAAGGTTCCGAAAGGGGTTATGAATGAAGTCTTGATTTTGTCAGATTCCTTCATCCAGATTTGGTGATAACCGGAATATGCGTCGAGAAAACAGAGGTATTCCGAGCCTGCCGTAGAATCGATAACTTGATCAATTCTAGGCAGAGCGAACGGATCTTTTGGACAAGCCTTGTCCAAGGCAGTATAATCAACACACATCCTTAAATCTGTAGTGTCCTTTTTAGGGACCATTACAGGGTTGGCCGACCATTCAGTATGGATGACCTCTTCTATGAATCCGGCTAACTCGAGCCGCGCTAGTTCCTTAGCTATTGCCTTACGCTTTTCGTCACCAAACCATTGTAAGGACTATTTGACGGGTTTAGCATTCGGGTTTACATTTAGATAGTGCTCGGCAAGTTCCCTAGGTACTCCGGTCATGTCAGATGGCTGCCATGCGAAGATATCGTGATTTGCTCGGAGGAACTTGACGAGCGCGCCTTCCTATGTGCTACTTAGGCCTGCGCCTATCTGGGTCACCTTGGGGGGGGGTCATCATCCTTCAATGGCGTCGTCATCGTCTCTTCTGATGCCTTGAACTCCGGATTTGGTTTTGTCACCTCCTTCTTCGTTGCGGGCATCTCAGACGGATCTATGCTTTTCTTGATCTCCTGGTACTCCTGGGCGTGCAGCACGGCTTCGGCAAAGGCGGCATTTCCATCCTTGCACTCTCGCGCTTTCTTCAGGTCTCCCCTGATGGTGATCACGCCGTTGGGACCTGGAATTTTCATCATATTGTAAATGTAACACGGACGAGCCATAAAATCCTAGTAAGCCGGACGTCCGAATATAGCGTGGTATGCACTCTTGAATGGGACCACTTCGAAGGAAAGTGCCTCCGTTTGATAATTTTTTGGTGTTCCAAAAGTAACATCCAAAGTGATCTCTCCCAGGGAATTAGCTTGTCTTCCTGGTACAACCCCGTGAAAAATCACAGAGCTATGGTTAAGCTGTGTTTCCGAGATCTTCATCCGGCGTAGCGTTTCTACATAGAGAATATTGATGCTACTACCACCGTCCATGAGGGTCTTGGAGAAACCATAACCGTCAATAAGTGGATTGACGATTAAGGCGTATTTTCCTCGCCTATGCAACTTAGGCGGATGATCAGCGCGGTCAAATGTGATTACCACCTCCGACCAGTCCAAATAATGAGGGACAGCCGGAACTATTGCGTTGAGTTCGTGGAGAACTGCTTTCTTGACCTTTGCTGGTTGAGATCCGAGGAAGGTGACATAAGTGTCCTTCTTGGTAGGAAACGTTTTCTTCCCTTCCGATTTGGGATTTGAAGCGTCGGCTTCCTCCATGTCGGAATCTTCCTTGGTCTCTTTTTCTTTTTCGGGATTTTTCTTTCCCTTCTTCCGCTTAGCTTTGTAGCCCGCGGTATCATCTCTCTTGATGTCATCGTTAAAACGACATTCAGCGTTGGTGTGGGACGAGCCCCCATTGGCGTCTAAGTGATGCACACATGGGTTATTGGCAATGTCGGCCCAAGTGTAGGTTTTGCCTGGTTGTTGCTCTCCTCTACCTGGGACCCTTGATGTCCCACGACCACCCCCGTGGCCTCCACCACGTCCTCCTTGTCCTCCAGTCTCGGAAACAGTAGTGACTACTGCTGTCTCCGCGTTGGGTTTTTCTTCCGAGGTGTTTTTGCGTTTCTGAGCCTGTTGCTTTGTCTTTGCTGACTGTGGTACGGCCAGGACGTTAAGTAATCCCTCTGCATTGTCGACAGCATCTGCATACTTGCTCGCTGTTTCTATCATCTCTCCCATATCAGTAACCTTGTCACACTTCAAGCGGTGGCGCAGTAATCCAATTGGGAGACCTGAAATAAAAGCTTCAATCGCAGTTTGATCATTTACTCCCTCGCAGGAGTTCTTGGTGTCAATCCATCGTCCGAGATAATCTCGGCAAGTTTCTCTGGCTTTCTTGGTGCAACGCTGTAGGTCTCCAACCGTACAGGGCCTCCGATATGTGCCTTCGAAATTCCGAAAGAACGCGCTTTGTAAGTCATACCAGTCGTGGATGGTGTTTGCCAGAAGTTCATTGAGCCATGATCGCGTCGTCTTCCACAACATAAGTGGGAGATATCGGGTTGCGACCAGGCAGTTTCCGCCTTTGGCGATGCAACAAGCTTGGAAGAAGTCCTGTAACCAGGTGTCTGGCTGAGCAATGTCGTCGTAGGCTTGAATATGTCTTGAGATAGCAAATCCTTCTGGGAATTTTGTAGCTCTGATGCATGGTCCAAAGAACTTTGGGCCCACGTACACGTCATCATTTTCATAGCGCCGAGCCTCTATGTTGGAGTTGATCCTGTGCCTTGCGTCATTCGGGGATAGGGATCGTCCCGAATATTGGCTATGGCTGCGGTGCCTTGGAGCCGGACTTCGGCTTCTGCCACCACCTCCTCCGTCATGTCGTCCTCCTTGACCTCCTTGGGGGCCATTGTGATAACTGTGCAGTGGAGAGGATGTTGCAGCTGGGTTGTTTCCGGCTGATCGCCGGCCTCCGTCCGGAGCGTCATTATTCCGGTTCCGGGGACGTTCTTGACTGTGACGAGCCCCCTGCCGGCTTGTACTAGCATTGTTTCTGTTGTTCCTTCGTCCGTCGTTCCCACCATGGTATGGTTCAGCCGGACGGTTTTCATGTCTAGGAGGTGGCATTTTCTGACGATCCTCCTCCCGACGTTTTTCTTTATCTTCTCCCTTTCGGGAAGGATTCCTCGGATTGAGTGCAGCCATTGCGTCTTTCTCGGCTACTGGAGCGACGTTGCTCCAGTTATGTGTAGCCCTCCGGTGCTGCCCCGTCGATCCGGTTCTTGAATAATTGTCTTCCCTGCGTTCGGGGTTATGATACTACGCCCGAACATAGTGGGATCTTACGCCAGCCCATGCCGGATCTGTGCGACATTGGTCGGAATCCGAGACCAGCTTTTGGCTTCCCGACAGGGCGACCTTTTGCTGCTCCAGTCCTTTGTTGAGTAGCTTGATACCCAAACGTATCTCTTCTGGTCCTTCCGTGGCTGTCCTTCCGTGGCTTTCCCATCTCATCTCCAAAAAGGACGGCACGGACACGTGGGAATTGGTTGTCATCCACGTCACGCTTCCGTGTCTTTTGATGCAGACGGGACATGTACTCCTTGTTTGACATGCGCTTCTTCTCCACCTCGATGTTTTTGGCTTCATCAAGGAGTTGTTGACGACGCGCTTCTAGGGCTTGGGCCCTTTCGTCCAGCTCATCTGCGGTAAGTTCTGCAGCTGTAGGGATAGGTGTGGTTAATGCGGCATCGTGGAGTTTACCCGCACCTTCAGTGATCACGTGCCCATCCACCGATGCTTCTTTTTTCGGCTCGTCTGGATAAGTGCTCCATCCGAGTCTTCCTCGTATTCCTCGGCTATCACTTCCTCTGTCAGAGGGTCTTTTGCGGGGGTCTTGTTCTTCTTGTTCTTCTTCTTTGCCCTCTTGGCAGCGCCGGTAGCAAAGACGGCTTTGGGTCCGTTTCCTGGAGTCAAGCTCTGAGCGGTACTTTGGGACATCTGGAGTTCGGGATTGTCTCCGACCTCCATATCATCCTGTGCTTTGGGAGAGTGTTCCCCGGATCCTTCGTCCATGGCTTCTCCGTCTTCTGCAGCTTTGGAGTTGTACTCCTCATCATATTCCGCGGAGAACTTTCGGAAATCTGCCGACGTCATGGACTCATCCAAGGATGCGGGAACGTCGGCGTTTGTTCCAATTGCCTCCAGCACCGAGTCGGTGTTTTCTCCAGCATCGGCAGAGCCGGATCCGGATCCAACGTATCCAATGAAGTGCGATGCGTGCTTCCTGAGGTACCTGAGGAAAGGCTTGTCTGTCCCGACATCATCGGAGTCGGGATTAGTGTCGTTGATGTGCTTCACCTAGATTTCGACTTCCACGGGTGGGTCGATCTGGGATCTGGGTTCTCCAGGGAGATCCACTCCGGATTCTACTTGGTCCGCGAGGTTTTCTTCAGGCTCGGATTTCTCCACTATCTCCGCAACTGGTGCGGGCTGGGTGGGATTAGGGTTTTCTGAGATCTAGAACTCTGCAGCCTCCACGGACAAAGGGGACCCAGAAGTTTCTTCTGCCTCTATCATCACTGCTGGGGTGGGTTGGGCAGGTTTAGCGAACCCGATGTAAACGTCGATCTCGCCAAAAGACATGATTGTATAAGCAGTCACGGCTTCCCTAGCCGGAATCCAAGTCTCGTCGAGAACGATGAGAGGGACGTCGCTGGCGTAGAGGATGCGACCGACGGCGATGGTCTCGCCGATTCCGATTCTTGTAGATTCCGCTCGGAACATAGATCCGAAGCTCACTTGCCCCACGGTGGGCGCCAACTGTCGTCGGATTGATGACAAGTACGCCATGAGGGGGTCCTCGAAGCGTGCGGAAGAGAGGGGTGTGAGGCGTACGGTGTCCCGAGACGGTGAGCGCACAAGTTTACCCAGGTTCGAATCCGCCGGCTTTGGACGGACCCTACTCCTGCTATCAATCCAGTAATACGGCAAAGCCGGAATATGGGTTACAAGGGTTTCGCCTGTGCGAGTTGAGATTGTAGACTATTGGTCGTCTAGTGTTGCCCTAAAGGCTCTCCCTAGGACGGATTATATAGATATCCGGCCTAGGGTTTACAGGAGAGATCAATCCGGCTACGACTAAGAGTTGGTTACAGAGTACATCTTGAACAACAAGTAACATTATGGGCCTAAGTCGGTAAGTCTTCTGGGCCTCCCGTAGCCGGATGGGACTCCGTCTTCTCTCTCTAACTGGGACGCCCGTGAAGCAAAGCTCTAACCCGAAGTGGGCCACCCTGATCAGTGAGGAACGTTGAGGATACCCAGAAAGTATATCCCCAACAGCATGGCTTAGGCTAGCCGCCCATGCGTTTCTCTCACACACATACAAACTCCATGAGCTTACAATCTCCCCTTTTATTTCACACCACCGGGATCCATAAACAAAAGAACATGATACTAGCTAAATAATAAGTGCAATGTTGAAAGCGTTCCCCATGGTACATGGTTCTGCTAATTCTCAACTTATAAGGCGCAATTGTATACGCAACATAGATGGACCCAATGGTTCAAGTTTATTAAGTGCAAGAAAAGAAAGTGTGCCATCAAGTTTGTGAGAGCTTTAATCACTAGTTTTCACATAACAAGCTTAATTCGGAAGGTAGATAAAAACATGAATATACTTGGAATAGCAAAAATGCTAATAGGTACGTATGGTGGACACAAATGGCACATGTTTTAGTTTAAGGATTGGATGCATGAGAAGCATTCTCTCTCATTACAGGTTTTTGGCTAGCAAGGCTGGGTAGCAAGCATAAGAGTTGAAGGAAACAAAAATACATACAAGTGATAGAAACAAACATGCAATCTTCCTTGGAAACAAAAAATATATTAACTGGAGAATACTAAGCTTATGAGCCAATCAAGAAAGAAAGATGATGAAATTATATTTCTAAAAGTACTTTTCGCTTTTCCATTCAATTCTCAAACAGTGTTGCTACTGACCAGAGTTGGGATTGCCAAAACTAATTAAATTTACTTAATGATCCAAAAGTGATACCAATACTAACAAAAAGATCAATCATATAACAGAAATTGCAAACTAAAATAAGATGTGCAAAAAGTAAATGATAGAACTTCTCATTAATATTCTATAACGACAACTCACACTAAGGGATACATAGATAACTAGATAGAGGAGAGATACTTCCACAATGCAAACCATCCTATATGATAACTTCTCAATTCATGATATGCAAACCATCCTATATGATAACTTCCACAATGCAAACCATCCTATATAAAAGATAATGATGTGATACTGTAGCACTCCCCCAAGCTTGGAACAAACCAAGGGGATGCCAAACACTGATGACGAATTACTCATTCGGTGGTGGCGGTGTTGTGGTCATGATAGGAGTGAGAAAATCTTACAACATCTTGCCAAGCCTGTTATTGTCCTCTTGAAGTATATCCACCTTTCTCCTCAGGATTCGGTACTTATTGCAATACTCATTAGTGGCTCTTAGAGCTTCCACTGCTGCAGGGCAGGAACTGAGGTCTAGGACTAGAGGTACCAGCCTCTTCATGCCCACTGACATGTTCTTTACTTCCACCTCGATGCTCTGATCCATGTCTTCGTGCTAGGCCGTGATCCTTTCATCTACCACCCATCCTACGGAAGTCCTCTGCTCAAGATTGCGATGGAGCTCGTGCCGGTGTCGCAGCTCATAGTCCTCTGAAGACGAATCCTGGAACGACATCTGAATAGAACAGATCACGACGAGAACACGATATACGGACCTCGGGGGATCCGGGGGATTATATATTCCAAAGTTTAACAACAAAAAGAAGGTACTGGGAGAAAACGGGTCATAGACGGACTCCGGGGTGGCCACACCCCCTGGTGGTGTGGCCAGGTGGGCCCGCGCCACAGGGGGTGAGCCCCCCGGGCTCCGTTTCTGTACCTTTTTCAACTCATAATCTTCCATGTTAGATAAAAACTACAAAAATATAAATTGAAAGGTTTTTCGCGGACCTTTTCTTACCAGAACTGTTACCTATTTGAAAACGGACTCTGTAGGTTTCTAAATTTGGTCTTTAATAAAATTTTCCAGAGTAACCACTTGAATAACATAAATATCTTCATTGTAATAATCTCCAGCAATATAGTGCTTGAGTCTTTGACCATTCACCACTCATTACACCTTTCTCTCCTAACACTTGAAAATTTCTTTCATACAAAACGTCACACAATCTTCATTAGCAATAGTAGTGCATATAAGATAATAAAACTTTAGGTTCAGTTTCAACCAAAATACATCAAAACATAAGCTACTGAAACAACTACTTCCGAAAGCCCAAAAATAATTCAAAAATGAAATCGATTTAAGAGGCAAATGCAAAAATGGCAGAAATCTGTCAAAACAGACCAGCAGGTAAAGATCATTTTTTTTTCGAAAATCTTCTATTGCTCAAATCAAAAAGTGAAAATCTAATGAAACTTAAATAATAACCTGGGGAATGGACACAAAACATTACATATCAGTACAACGTTCTGGGATTTTTTACCAGCTTTTACGGTGAAGCGCAAAAATCTGTTTCAGGATAGCAACTTCCCCAAATCTTACTTCTCTCTCATTAGAGGCTGATCTTGACACAAAAACCAAAAAAAAGGAGAGGTTATTGCAGAAATAACTTCCAAGACTCAAATAAACAAAAATAATCTGAAAAAAAAAATATAATGGGTTATCTCCCCAAAAGCTCTTTATTTATAGCCATTAAGATGGGCATGATAATTTCAATGATGCTCACATAAGAATATGAATAGAAGTAAAAGAGAGCATCAAAAAGCAAATATACCCATATTTAAGTCTAACCCACTTCCTATGCAAGGGAATTTTGGAAGAAAATAAATTATTGAAGCTAGAGGCTACCAGGATAGGAAGGGAAAACAAGTGCAACATAAATACTTTCGGCATAAAGCGAGGAAACTTAATATTATTGAGATACATCAAAGCATTTTCCCTCTCTCATAATACATTTCAGCATCATGAATAAATTTAACTATGTAACGATCACATGAACCATAGTAGCAATGATCACTTGTTCTAACAGAAAACACAGGGACACTAGCTTTCCTAGTACTACTCGGATGTGAAACAATATTAGAAGTATCCTTACAAAGGATAATGTGTCCATCATCTATATTTTAGTGAAAAAGTCTTTCACATTTGCTACTGCAGCTTCAACACTTATTTGTTCATCAGGTTCCACAGCTTCCTTTGTACTTTCGTTAACCATACTTGCTATCATAGAACGTTCCTTTACCTTAATAAGGAAAGGTATTTTCTCGATATAAGGTTCACGTAAAATATGATTAGCATATAAACTTTAGTATTCTTAGCAGGAACACAATTAACAATATCTTTATATGGCTCATGATACTTGTTCCATTTCTTTTTAGGAATTTCAATATAAGAGGCAAAGGCCTTAAAACAATTTGCAATATTTTGAGAATCATGACCATAAGCAACACTAATATTATGAAAGTCATTAGTTCCCATAAAATATTTAATGAATTCATAATCATAATTTCTACCTGAATTTCTTCCTTTATCATTCTCCCATGCTTCAGCATTGTCTTGAATACGGTCTAGAAGATCCCATTTAGCTTCTTATTCCATACGTGTGATCCAGCACAAGAAGCATCCAATAGATCCTTATCATGAAGAGAAAGCCTTGCATAAAAGTTATTGATAATAATATTATTAGGGAGTTCATGCATAGTACATTTGACCATTAGTAACTTCAATATCCCCCAAGCTTGGGCGGTACACTCTCCATCTTCAGGCCAAAAGTTATATATTTGATTCCAATCTTTATGAATCTCACTAGGAGGATAAAATTTGGAATAAAGAGAGGTACAATTTCCTCCCATTCAAGAGATTGGCCATTCTTTAGCATCTTATACCATTCCTCAGCTCTGCCTTTCAATGATATAGAGAATAACTTCTTCTTAAATTGATCTATTGTAATACCTTCACACATGAAGAATCCGCATAATTCATGTATAAAGAGAAAATGATCACCGGGATGGACAGTTCCGTCTCCAAAATAGTAGTTATCCATAACACGATCAACAATTTTTGTAGGTATTTTAAAAGTATCATTTTCAGCAGGTGGTAGTTCATTACTACCTTAGCAGTGGTAGTAGCATTACAAAATGAGAAACTAAGTGAACTATCCATATTGAGAATAGAGTAACAAACAGAAATAAACGATACTCACAGTAGAAGTTTCCTTTACCAGTTCCACTCTTCAATAGCGCTTCACTCCCCGGCAACGGCGCCAGAAAATAGTTTTGATGACCCACAAGTGTAGGGGGCGTATCGTAGTATTTTCGTTAAGTAAGTGCATCAAAGCCAATGAGGAGTAGAAGGTGTTGACATGTCGTATGGATCAGTAATTCTCTGTAAATACTTAGCAAATGGATTTTTAGGGGTTTTTGATAATGCAGATTAATAAAGTGCGAGTAAATAAAAGACAATAATAATAATTGCAGCAAGTGGCCTAATCCTTTCTTAGTAAAGGACAAGCCGGTTGTATTACTTAAGATGACCAAACATTCTCAAGGACACATGGGAATATCGTCAAGTGCTTTCGCTTCATATAATTAATTAGTCTTTTTTGGTTGGACAAGTGTTGTGTGGGTGAACCTATGCTAATGTATTGACCTTCCTAGTACTAATACATACTTGTGATTATACCCCTTGCAAGCATCCACAACTAAAAGAAAGTAATTAAGATAAAAAACCTAACCACATCCTTAAATTTTTGAAATCCTACACTCCCTTATGCAAAGGTTTCCTAACGGGGGTTCAGGTTTCTGTCACTCCGGCAACCCCACGATTAGTAGCCAAATACACAATGCATTCCCCTAGGCCCATAAAGGTGAAGTATCATGTAGTCGATGTTCACATGACACCACTAGAAGAATAGCACCAGAACTTAAATATCAAACCATTAAATCTTTCTCAACACAATTCCACTACTAACAACATGACTTCTCCCATGTCTTCAAGGACTAACCAAACTACTCACGAGACATCATATGGATCAAGATCAGAGATGAAATAATGATAAGTAATAATCTAAACATGAACAATAATTCAATAGTTCCACTCAATAGCATCAACTACAACAAGTAATCAACAGAGGGAAAGTTTCCCCTAAGAACTATGCAAGATTCAACCCAATTGTTACAGCGGTATGGAGTGGTGGTGATGGTCCTAGTGGAGATGATGGTGGTGATGATGATGATGATCTCGATGAAGGCTAGCTTGATGACAGTGTTGATGGTGAATATTTCCCCTCTCCGGAAAAGAATTTCCCCGGTAGATTTTTACCTTTCGAAGAGCTCTTTCTCTCTCTGTAGTTTCCACCCCGTAGAGGTGGCAGAACCTTTCTCTGGTCACTCCCCGTGTCTTACGGTTTTGAGGGGAATATATACGCGGAAGGGCGATCCTGGAGGTGGGCCAGGGTGGCCACACCACCTGGTGGCGCGGCCAAGGGTGGCCCACGCCAGGGGATGGTGTGGGCCCCCTATGGCCCATCTGCACTTCCCCTTCTAGCATCCTTCGTCTTCTGGAAATATAGGAATTTCTGTATATTTTCTGGGATTTTCTGATCTTCGCCAATTTTGCACCTGGACAGTGCCTTTTGCATCAGAATCCTGACTTTAGTGGTTCATCCTCCAAAAGTCATCAACCATGCAAAAATAGATTAAATAACATAAGTATCATCTCTTAATATGAAATATATCAATGAATAAAAGTAAATTATGATATATAATAGTGATGCAAAATGGACGTATATGTGATGGACTTTTAAGTTCATTGGATTTTGAATCTTTTGATACATGTGAAGCATGTTTGATGGGAAATATAGCCAAATCACAGTTGAATGGATATGTTGAAGGGTCGAGTGACTTGTGGGAAATAATACAGATTGATGTATGTGGTCCAATGAGTATGCCCACACGCGGTGGATTCCTCTACTTTACAACATTCATTGATGAATTGAGTCGTTATGGCTATATTTACCTTATGAATCATAAATCTGAAACATTTGCAAGTTCAAGGAATTTTAGAATGAAGTAGAGAATCAACATGGCAACAAAATAAATTTTCTACGGCTAGACTATGGAGGTGAATATTGTAGTCATGAGTTTAGCAAACATCTTATAGCGGGTGGAATTGTTTCATAGATTACGCTTTCTGGAACACCCCAACATAATTGAGTTTCGGAGCAATGCACTCGAAGTTTGTTAGAAATGGTGAGATCTATGATATCATTAACTGATCCCCCTTTGTCATTCTGGGCATATGCTTTAGAGACTCCGGATTTTACACTTAATAGAGAGTCATCAAAGTCCGTTAAAATGACACCAAATGAATTATGGTTTGGCAAGAAACCCAACTTATTGTTTCTTAAAATCTGGGGATGTAAGGTTTATTAAAACATTTACAACAAAATAAGCTTGACCCCAAGTCAGCCAAATGCATATTTTTAGCTTATCCTAAAGAAACTATTGGATATTCCTTCTACCAGAAAACGGAAGGCAAGATTTTTGTCGCACTAGGAGGAGTGTTTGTCGCACCAGGAATTTCTCGCTAAAGTTTTAAGTGGGAGGACAATAGATTTTAATGAGGTTGTTGAACTAGATCAAGATGGGCAGAGTAGCGCAAAACCAGAAAATGTTCCAGGGATGCCTATGGTGCCATCAGATGCTACTATGCCTACAAATGTTGTAGTCCCGAAAATTATAGCTCCTATAAACCATGTAGATCTATTAGAGTTCATCTTTTGGTCGTAAGATTTGAAGATGAAGTATTTTTAGGACAATGATGAACTAGCTACATACAAATAAGCTAGGATGGGCCCTGACTCTGTTAAATGGCAAGATGCCATTAAATCCGAGATAGGATCCATGTACGAGAATCATGTTTGGAACTTGATGGACCCTCCCGAAGGCGTGAAGCCTATAGAATGAAATGGATCTATAAGAAGAAAATAGACGCGGACAGTAATTTAACCTTCTATAAAGCTCAAATTTTCACAAAAGGGTTTCAAAAAATTCAAGGATTTGACTACAACGAGACATTCTCTCTCGTAGTGATGCTTAAGTTTGTACGAATACTTCTAGAAATCGCTGCACATTTCGATTACGAGATATGGCATATGGATGTCAAAATAGTGTTCATGAATGGGAAGCTAACCGAGGATGTGTCATGGTACAACCCGAGGGTTTTGTCGATCCAAAGGGTGTTGGCAAGGTGGGAAAACTTCAGCATTCAATCTATGGACTGAAGCAAGCATCACAGAGTTGGAATCTCCGTTTTGATGAAGTGGTCAAATGATTTGGCTTCATCAAGAACAATCAAGAAGCTTGTATAAACAAGAAAGTGAGGTTGAGCACAATAGCATTTTTAATACTATATGTGGATGAAATATTGTTGATTGGAAACGATACAACATTTCTTAACACTATAAACGACGCATTGAAGGAAAGTTTTTAAATTAAAGACTTGGGTGAAGCAACTTATATATTGTGCATAAAGATCTATAAGGATAGATCCTAGTGCCTGATAGGGCTTACCCAAGATACATGGCTAGACAAGGTTTTTAAGAGGTTCAAAAATGGAAGAATCCAATAAAGGATCACTTCCAATGGTACATGGCAGACCATTAAGCAAGAAGAGATGTCCTATGACAGATGCTGAGTAAGAAAACATGAGTGATGCCCCATATGCATCAGCTCTTGGGTCATTAATGTATGGGCCCCCTATGGCCCATCTGCACTTCCCCTTCTAGCATCCTTCGTCTTCTGGAAATATAGGAATTTCTGTATATTTTCTGGGATTTTCTGATCTTCGCCAATTTTGCACCTGGACAATGCCTTTTGCATCAGAATCTTGACTTTAGTGGTTCATCCTCCAAAAGTCATCAACCATGCAAAAATGATGAAATAACATAAGTATCATCTCTTAATATGAAATATATCAATGAATAACAGAAAATTATGATATATAATAATGATGCAAAATGGACGTATATGTGATGGACTTTTAAGTTCATTGGATTTTGAATCTTTTGATACATGTGAAGCATGTTTGATGGGAAAGATAGCCAAATCACAGTTGAATGGATATGTTGAAGGGTCGAGTGACTTGTTGGAAATAATACAAATTGATGTATGTGGTCCAATGAGTATGCCCACACGCGGTGGATTCCTCTACTTTACAACATTCATTGATGAATTGAGTCGTTATGGCTATATTTACCTTATGAAGCATAAATCTGAAACATTTGCAAGTTCAAGGAATTTTAGAATGAAGTAGAGAATCAACATGGCAACAAAATAAATTTTCTACGGCTAGACTATGGAGGTGAATATTGTAGTCATGAGTTTAGCAAACATCTTATAGCGGGTGGAATTGTTTCATAGATTACGCCTTCTGGAACACCCCAACATAATTGAGTTTCGGAGCAATGCACTCGAAGTTTCTTAGAAATGGTGATATCTATGATATCATTAACTGATCCCCCTTTGTCATTCTAGGCATATGCTTTAGAGACTCCGGATTTTACACTTAATAGAGAGTCATCAAAGTCCGTTAAAATGACACCAAATGAATTATGGTTTGGCACGAAACCCAACTTATTGTTTCTTAAAATCTGGGGATGTAAGGTTTATTAAAACATTTACAACAAAATAAGCTTGACCCCAAGTCAGCCAAATGCATATTTTTAGCTTATCCTAAAGAAACTATTGGATATTCCTTCTACCAGAAAACGGAAGGCAAGATTTTTGTCGCACTAGGAGGAGTGTTTGTCGCACCAGGAATTTCTCGCTAAAGTTTTAAGTGGGAGGACAATAGATTTTAATGAGGTTGTTGAACTAGATCAAGATGGGCAGAGTAGCGCAAAACCAGAAAATGTTCTAGGGATGCCTATGGTGCCATCAGATGCTACTATGCCTACAAATGTTGTAGTCCCGAAAATTATAGCTCCTATAAACCATGTAGATCTATTAGAGTTCATCTTTTGGTCGTAAGATTTGAAGATGAAGTATTTTTAGGACAATGATGAACTAGATACATACAAATAAGCTAGGATGGGCCCTGACTCTGTTAAATGGCAAGATGCCATTAAATCCGAGATAGGATCCATGTACGAGAATCATGTTTGGAACTTGATGGACCCTCCCGAAGGCGTGAAGCCTATAGAATGAAATGGATCTATAAGAAGAAAATAGACGCGGACAGTAATTTAACCTTCTATAAAGCTCAAATTGTCACAAAAGGGTTTCAAAAAATTCAAGGATTTGACTACAACGAGACATTCTCTCTCGTAGTGATGCTTAAGTTTGTACGAATACTTCTAGAAATCGCTGCATATTTCGATTACGAGATATGGCATATGGATGTCAAAATAGTGTTCATGAATGGGAAGCTAACCGAGGATGTGTCATGGTACAACCCGAGGGTTTTGTCGATCCAAAGGGTGTTGGCAAGGTGGGAAAACTTCAGCATTCAATCTATGGACTGAAGCAAGCATCACAGAGTTGGAATCTCCGTTTTGATGAAGTGGTCAAATGATTTGGCTTCATCAAGAACAATCAAGAAGCTTGTATAAACAAGAAAGTGAGGTTGAGCACAATAGCATTTTTAATACTATATGTGGATGACATATTGTTGATTGGAAACGATACAACATTTCTTAACACTATAAACGACGCATTGAAGGAAAGTTTTTAAATTAAAGACTTGGGTGAAGCAGCTTATATATTGTGCATAAAGATCTATAAGGATAGATCCTAGTGCCTGATAGGGCTTACCCAAGATACATAGCTAGACAAGGTTTTTAAGAGGTTCAAAAATGGAAGAATCCAATAAAGGATCACTTCTAATGGTACATCGCAGACCATTAAGCAATAAGAGATGTCCTATGACAGATGCTGAGTAAGAAAACATGAGTGATGCCCCATATGCATCAGCTCTTGGGTCATTAATGTATGCTATGATATGTACAAGACCAGATGTATCTGATGGGTTCGTAGCATGGAAAACAAAAATTTTCTACCGCAAGAACGAACAAAACCTAGATCTAATCTAGATAAAAGCCAAGATCTAATCTATTAGACATGAGCAACGAGATAGATGGGAACTAACCCTCATAGATCCGAAAGCGTTAACGAGATTAGATCTCGTGGTTGATGTAGTCGATCACTTGCCGATCTGAAGATCGTGTGGACGATCCTTCCGGCGTCGCGTTCCAGCAGCGCTTCCGCCCTCGGTCAAGTAGACGATCCTTCCGGCGTCACGTTCCAGCAGCGCTTCCGCCCTTGGTCAAGTAGACGATCCTTCCGGCGCCACAATTCGGCAACGCTTCCGCAATCGGTCACACGTGCGGAGTCGAAGCAGACCTTCCTCTCCCCGTTCCAGCGAGCAGTGGAGGTAGTAGATCTTCTCCACGGAATCCCAGCAGCACGACGGCGTGGTGGTGGTGGTGGAGTAGAGAATTCTGCAGGGCTTCGCCTATGCCTGTGCAGAATATGGTGGAGGAGAGAGGCGGCAGAGATTGGACGTTATGAGAGCGTGAGAGGAAGGGGCACCCCTGCCCCTCTATTTAAAGAGGGGAGGGCGCGCCAGGGAAGGGGAGTCCTTGTAGGACTCCCCTCCTATGGGGCCGGCGGGTTGGGGAGGTGGGGAGGAATCCTCCTCCCCCACGACTCCTTATCTTGACCCAACAGGACTCCTTGATCCCTATCTTGATTTTCAAGCAAACTCCAAGATATCTTCCAGAACCTTCCGGAACATTCCGAAACCTTCTAGAATCCTCATACAAACACTCCGGAACATTTCCTATCTCATAAAATGATCTCCTATATATGAATCTTATTCTCCGGACCATTCCGGATTTCCTCGTGATGTCCCGAATCCATTCCGAGACTCCGAACAACATTCGGTCTCCAACGCACATTCCATATCTACTTAAAACAGCTTCGAACCTTAAGTGTGTCACCCTACGGTTCGTGAATATGTAGACATGATAGAGACACAGCTCCTATCAATAACCATCAGCGGGACCTGGAGATCCATAATGGCTCCCACATACTCAACGATGACTTCGCGATCGATTGAACCACTTACATACGAAACTAATTCCCTTTGTCTCACGATACTATACTTATCCGAGGTTTGATCGTCGGTATCTCCATACCTAGTTCTACCTCGTTACTGATAAGTACTCTTTACTCGTTCCGTGATATGTCATCCCTTGTGACCCAGTCACATGCTTGCAAGCTAACTAGATGACATTCCACCGAGAGGGCCCAGAGCATATCTATCCGTCCTATGGATGGACAAATCCCAATCTTGGTCCATGCGCTTCAACACATACTTTCAGAATACCCAATGACACTTTTATAACCACCCAGTTACGAAGCGGCGTTTGATGTCATCAAAGTATCCATCCGATGATGGTGATTAACATAACCTCATGGTCGAAGGAATAGGTTACTATGTATTTGAAAGATTTACAGCAAAACGAACTTAATGACTTGATCTTATGCTACGCTTACTATGGGTGTGTGTCCATCACATCATTCTCCTAATGATATAACCTTGTTATTAATCACATCCTAATGTCCATGATCAGGAAACCATGATCATTAATTAATCAACAAGCTAGTTTAATAAGAGGCTTACTAGGGACTCTCATATGTTTACAAAACACACATGTATTAGTGTTTCCTAATAATACGATTATAGCATGGGATGTAAACATTCATCATAAACACAAAGATATAATAATAATCACTTTTATTATTGCCTCTTGGGCATATCTCCAACAATATCCTATGCTCTAAGTGTTACGAAGGACTATAGCATGAGTGATCCAGGAGTACACCACTTGATAGCAGTGAAAACTATACTTAGGTACTTACGAAGGACTAAGAATATGTTTCTCATATATGGACGTAACAGAGAGCTCAATACAATGGGTTACACGGATACAAGATTTGTCACCGATCCTAATGATTTCAAGTCTCAATACGGCTATGTATTCACTTTGAACAGAGGAGCGGCGAGCTGGAAAAGTTGTAAGCAAGATACAATCGTGGATTCTACAACAGAGGCGGAGTACATAGCAGCGTCAGATGTTGCAAAGGAGGGTGTCAGGATGAAGAAATTCATTACAGAACTTGGTGTGGTTCCAAGTGTTGGGGATATGCTAAATATGTATCTCCATAGCATGCCTCCAATCCAGCTAACCTGGGTGGCCCACAGTTGGTAACAAGGACTATGACCTGATGGGCAGCCTAGTTAGAAGGATCCAGAAGGGAGGTCCATGTAGGAAGAAGGAAGGCTACAATGTAGTTACCGACCAACCCGAAGCCTTGGAGTACAAGACACGAAGTCTAGTTAGTATTAGTGTAGGAGTCTATAACTTGTCTTGCAAGGATCTTTCCCTGTAACACTACGTTCTGGCTCCTTTATAAGTCGGACCTATGGGAGCGTTTAGGGCATGATTCATAACACCTTGCACAGTGAACCAATCTCTGTAACTATGCATGTTTCCATTATAGCGATTTATAGTAGTAGTAGGGTTCCGCCACTGTAGTCGGACTTGAACCCGGGTAACCTGTGTTACCTCGTACCCATCAACTCACTGCCTTCCCTCACCGTCTATGACCTTGTTGCCAAGGCTTGCATGCAACAGGAAAAGGCCACCTCGCAGAGGCTTGAGTCCAACCCGGAGTTTTCCCAGTCCAGCATCAACAACTGCCGCAGACCAAGATATCCTCACAATGAAGGATCCCACACAGGTTCCATGGAAAAAAGATGGAGGGCAACACGCAACATGATAGATGCCATTCCAATAACCTCCGGTGACGGAGACAAGGCTTACCCCTGATGCTCGCCACCACCCCCGTAGTCCCGATATCGTGACGACCCACATCCGCGCCGCCGTATGAGCATGCCACCACCTAGATTCCCCCAGGGTAGCATCGTTATACCTGACCGGGGAGAGCAGCCTCGATATGACGGAGAGTGCATCGGCAATGACAGACACAGGAGAAAATCAAACAAGGAGGCCCCACATTCGACAAGCAACCGCGATAGGCGTGACGATTCACATGGAGGGAGCAGCAAGAAGGCTAACCCACCACCACCACCACCACTGTCACCACTCAGCAGCCACCATCGCAGAGGATCGCGCAGGTCTCACAACTCGCGCCACAATTCTCCTCCTCATGGCGGAGATCAGGACAAGCAATAACCAGAGCCATATGAAACGTGTTCACGCCATGATTGGATCCAAGAAGCCTAGGAAGAGCCATACCTGGGGCCACGTTGTTTTGGACCAGTTATCCAAGCCACAACTTACCCTAGGGACCTCCGGATTGACAATACCATCAAGCCCTATGACGGCACTAACAGGCCATCCACGTGGTTGTAGGACTATTGTGAAGCGTTACAAATCGCAGGGGGAACCCCAATGTTGTTATCATGTACCTCCCACTAATGCTCTCTGGGACCAACTGCCAATGATTCGAAGACTTGCCAGATAAATTTATTTGCAATTTTTTGTACATGCATGAAGTGTTCACCATGAATTCGAGGGTACATACAAACTTCCCTGCACCTTCGATGACCTACATCGTTGTGTACAAGAGAAGGACAAGTCATCTAGGAATTACCTATCCCTCTAGCTCGACATGAAGAATTCGTGCGTGGGAGTACATGATCAAACTGTTATGGCCGTCTTCATCGATGGTCTAGAAAGGGGGTCCATGCTTTGGCATATGCTAAAGCGCACTCAGGACAAGGGGTAGCTCGACCCCAACACAATGATTGCGAAGGCTAGCAAATTTGCTGCTACCGATGATGATGCTCGTGTGTCCTTGCCTGCACTGGCTATCCGCAACTGGTCCAAGAAGAACAACAATAACAAGCGGAAGAATCCTCTAGAAGACAAACAAGCAACCAACATGGTCACCATGGATTTCGCTGGCAGAGGCTATGGAAGACAATGTGGTCATGGCAGGGGGACTTATCGTGGACAACAGTGGAGTGCCTCTACACCCGTAGCACCCCGTGTTCCACAGAGGTACGATGAGTACCGTGATATGTTGTTTTTTGTCCATGTAGATGCAAATGGTAAAGCCACTCATACCAACCACCAGTGCATGTTTGTCAATGATCTCAAGGAAGACCCTCAGTTCAGCTACAAGCAAAGTCGAAAGGATAGACCCCGCGGAAAAGGCAAGGAGAAGAAGAAGGAGGAAGAGTCCAAGGATTCGGATGACATGGATGAAGACGTGGACCCTAAAACCACCGAAAAGGGCGATGAAAAGGGTAAAAATCCCTTTGAGAAAAAGGCTCCATACTACCACACCTTCCTTGGCACTCCCACCGTTCGGGCCTAGAAAACTTCCCTGAGGATACTGATGGTTACCCTCCCTATAGTCCCCTAGTATGTCAAGTGGTTGGAAATTCTAGTTACTTGGGACAGAGATGATCACACAAGGGTCATCCAAGTAGAGAACCAGTATGCTATGGTCATCAACCCCCTGATTGACGGCAACGAGTTCAGCAAGTGCCTCGTGGACAGTGGAAGCAGCATCAACATTATGTACCTTGAAACGTTGCATGACCATGTTCCATGACGTCGTTCCTAGTGCCAAGCTCAGTCCCTTGGATGCATCACCCTTGCGGTCACCTTTGGTGATGTTAACAATTACCGCCAACAACGCATGGCCTTCAAAGTGGTTCCCTTCCTCGCCAGGCTATGTTTCGTCTACAACAAGCTCAAGATACCCGGACCAAACAACATCATCACTGTTGCTAGAAGCTTCACCAAGGCAAGCGAGTGCGAGCTAAGTGAAGCTGCCTTCGCTGAAGGAGTCCTTTACAGTGAAGAGTTCAAGGAGATCTAGCACCAGGTCAATGCCTTGGAGATGCCGGCTTCGAAGAAACATATTTCTAACTCTGAACCCGCCTTCAAGGCCGCCATCAGGACCAAGCAGGTGGACCTTGTGGAAGGAGATTCCTCCTTGACCACTTCCATTGGAAAAGACCTAGATCCCAAATAGGAAAGTGTGCTTATCGAGTTCCTCCATGAGAATAGGGACATCTTCGCCTGGCTAACTACCGAGATGAAGGTTGCACTTAGGGAACTTGCCGAGCACAGCTTAAACATCGATCGTAAAGCAAAAATAGGTGAAGCAACCTCTACGATGCTTCGGTGATGAAAAACGACGACTCATACGCAAGGAGCTAGCTAGGTTACTTAAGGCTTGTTTTATCTAAGAAGTTATTCACACCCACTGGGCGGCCAATCCTATACTTGTCCCCAAAAAGGGAACCAAAGAATTAAGAATGTGCATTGATTACACCGACTTGAATAAATCATGCCCGAAGGAACCGTTTTCTTTGCCTCACATTGACCAAGTCATTGACTCAATGGCTGGTTCGGAACTTCTGTGTTTTCTAGATGCTTACACGAGATACCACCAAATCAAGATGCAAAAGTCGGACCATTGGCCACTTTGTTCATCACACCGTATGGCATGTACTTCTATGTCATGATGCCCTTTGGGCTGAAAAACACTGGTGCTATGTACCATCAAACGATGCAACATTTCCTTCATGACCAAATAGGTCGTAATGTACATGCTTATGTGGAAGACATCTCGGCGATGTTAAACAAATCAAATGATCTCCTGGCTGACTTGCAGGAAACCTTAGACAACCTCCAGAAGTACAACATGATGCTCAACCCCAAGTAGTGTGTCTTCGGGGTCCCATCTGGCAAATTGTTGGGCTTCATCATTTAGCATCAGAGAATCGATCTCAACACAGAGACGATCAAGGGCATCCTTGACATCAGATGCCCGACATGCTTGAAGGACATCCATTGGCTCACAGGCTGCGTTGCAGCAGTAAGGGTGGCGAAGTGGGGCATCGAGTCGGCCACCTTCGAAATAACCTATAAGAGGCACGACGCCATCTATTCACAAGCATTGGTGGATTTTATCGCAGATTGGACAGAACTACCAGAAGACACTCATGTGCCAGAGCTCGAGTTTTAGGTCATGCACTTTGACGAATCCAAATTACTCAATGGCTTGGGGGCTGGTGTATTACTACAATCACCAACATGAGAGAATATGCAGTACATCCTAGAGATCCACTTCAACGCCACCAACAACATGGTGGAATATGAAGCTCCCATTCATGGACTTCGTGTGGCCAAGGATTTTGACATCAAGTGCATAGTTTGTTGTGAAGATTCCGACTTGGTTGCCCAGTAGGTGGCTGGCACCTAGAATGCGCAGAACCCTATGATGGCAGCATATTGAGACAAAGCAGACGAGATAACCAAGTGCTTCGACGGCTACGAAGTCAAGTATGTAAAAATGGAGGATAATGAGGCGGAAAATCTGCTATCTAAGCTTGGATCGGCCTGTAGAGAATTCCACCTGGCGTTTTCCTAGAGCATTTACGGACTCCATCCATGAAAGGAGTCGATCCAGACAACCCGGATAGAGTGGATTCATTTGTTAACTCAGTTATGGTGACCTCTCTGGCTTGGACGAAACTGTTCATGGACTACCTTCAAGACAGAACACTGACTGCCGACGAAGTCGAAATCCAGCAGATAGTACGTAGAGCAAAAGGCTATGTCATTATAGACATCCGACTAGACAAAAGAAGTACCACATGAATATTCCAATGGTGTGTATCCTAGCAACAACGTAAGGACATCCTTAGAGAGATACATTTCGGAGATTGTTTGCATCACGCCGCTCCCCGATCATTGGTCTCAAAATCCTTCTAGCAAGGATTCTACTGGCTGGCTGCCAAGGAGGACACCGACAAGCTGGTGCAGACTTGTGTTGGATGTCAGTTCTACGCAAGGAAACCACATATTCTAGCCGAAGAATTGCAAACGATTCCAATTACTTGGCCTTTTGTAGTCTAGGGGCTTGACATGGTTGGTCCATTGAAGACGACACCTTGTGGGTTTACACATCTACTAATTGTAGTTGATAAATTCACTAAATGGATCGAAGCTGAACCCATTAGAAAGCTCGTTGGGGCAACAACCCTAAAGTTTGTTTGGGATCTAGTGGTGAGATATGTTCTCTCGCACAGCATCATCACTGACAATGGCGGCAACCTATCACTTGGAGAAGTCGAGGCTCACTATCACGATAGAGGTATCCGCCTTAACTTAGCATCTGTGGCACACCCGTGGTCTAGCGGTCAAGTTGAAAGGGCCAATGGACTAATTTTGCAAGGAATCAATCCATGCTTAGAGGTACCGCTACATAGAGCAGTTGGAGCAGAGGCAGTCCTACCATCTGACATCCTCCACGATTCGTCGAGAGTTACCACCTACGACGAAAATGATGCTGAAAAATCTAGACGCCTATCTATGGACCTGCTCGAGGAAGAAAACATCTTGGCATGCTAGAGATCCGCCATCTACTAGTCAAAGCTATGCAGCTACATAGTCGCCTCATTAGGCATCACTCGTTTAAAGAGGGGGATCTGGTGCTTCGCCTTAAGCAGAAAAAGTCACATAAACTATCCATGCCTTGGAAAGGACTGTTCTTCATAAGCAAAGCGCTTCTCAATGGTTCCTATTACCTCATTGATATTCGCTAGTTGAAAGATAGGCCAAGAAAATATCGCATGCGTAAGAGATATGACCCCGATGATGATTATCCGGAGACTGATAGGCCATGGAACATAACACAACTACGCCCTTTTTACACTTAGCATACTTTATATTATGTAATAATTATCTTTTATGATCAATGAAATAAAGCATTTGGTTCACTCATATTACCTGAGTGTTTTACCTACTTTAGTGTTCATTTTTGGATCATATAAACCCTTTATGCACAAGTTTGCATTTGCACTTCTGAAAATTCTGCCTACGGGCGTTAGCTTAAGTTTTCTGGTCTAAACATTTTCTGATGTTTTTATGTGGATTTTGTTATTAGGTTCTTGACGGTGCTATTAAGCATCATCACCTGAGAACATAGTTTTGTGCTACAAGTCTTCCGTCTCATGAAAGGTCAAGCATAAGAACCAGAATAATGGATAATCCAGCACTTGCTTAAAAAATAACTACCTGCCAGACATAGATAAGTAGCACGAATTTTCCGCCTTACTTATAGATTGTTTTTTGCATAAATACAAACAATGCAAAGAGACATTTAATACAACAAATAGTTTTATGGCTCTGTTGTAGGTGACTTCAATGCTACATCATCATCTACAAGAGAGGTAGCCTGGGACATATCATCAAGCTTGGAGATGGTCCCAAAGAAGGAACTTGATATCGATTGATCATTGTCGATCTCCTCGGCAAGCACAACATCAGCCTCGATGAGTTTGGCAACCCTGTTATCATAGACAGCGAGGGAATTCTAGATAGCAGTGCTATCAACCTTGTTGCCCTCCTCATCTATCTTCGGGATACCAGAAGTCACCAAACCTATGTCAGCTTCGTCATAGTGCGCTTTCACCAAGGACAAGGCCATCCTAGCGCTAGACCGAATAGATGACGCTTTCCAACACTTCACCTTCTCGGGGGCTCGGCGGAGGATTTCCGAATACTTGGCGACAAAATCTGCCACCTTGATATTGATGTCAAGGGACTGGGCTATGTCCTTAGCTTGGGTGGTGACGGTGTTGATGAAGTTGCCGGCAAGAACCATGCATTACTTTGAATCCAGAGCATTTTCACCCATTTTTTTAAACCAAGAGGGGCTATGTTTTTGTAAGAGGAAACGGTCAAGGTTATTGCAATAATATAAAAATATCTGATTTACAGAATTTGAGAAAGATGGAAGAAAGTTACCGAAGATGCTGGTCTCAGCTTGTTGGCAGGTCTCCAAAAAGATGTCATGCTCCTTCTAAAGTTTCTTGTACGCTTCAAGGCTCCGAGAATTCTGATGTGCAGTAGGTTGGTTTTGTTCCTTGAGATATTCAATCTCCTTCTTTAGGCGCTCCATGTCGGTGTTAGTAGATTATTGCATGGCCTTCATTGCATCCTCATGTGACTTGACAGCAACAGCTAGGTCATTCTTCAAGATCTTGTTCTCATCATCTAGTTCATGGATGTTCTTGGATTATTCAACAATGCTTTTAGCATTGGCAATATCTTCTGCAAGTCGGAATAGTAAAGAAGTATGAGTAGTCGGAAGAAAAACCTCCAAATATTGGATAAAGGAGATGTCAAAAGAGAACAGATGCTTGTTGTTTTTGATCTATTCCTTCAGAAAGGATGTTTTACCCTTTTCAAGATCCATCTCCTTTTGCATCTTGGCGAACCTCTCATTGGTGGTTTTCCTCTGATTATTCTCATTCTACACATGGAACATGCTTAGCTTTCTTTAGAGCATCTAGCCAGAATTTTCTCAGTTTCACCTAGAACTTCGGGGCCTACAGTATCAGATTTTAACCTATGTATGCTTTCTCTTAGAGTATCTAGCTGGATTTTTTTCATGCTACCTAGAAACTCGGAGGCTACACTATCAAGCTCTACACTTAGTCCCTTTTGGAGCACTCAGGTAAATAACTAATAGTTTTCTGCCTAAAAGATCGGGGCTACAATGGTATATATTGTAAAGTGTAATGAAAAGATTGAAGACTCATGATGCAAATGCCCCATAGGTTGTTTGCTGCGGTGGCATATGCATCATGCAAGGTCTTGGCATTGTTATAAATAACATCTGCCTGTCGGATAAGATCGTCTAGATTTAGTGTTGGAGGAGTCATAAGCATAGTTGGCATGCTAGCCAAGGGAACGGATGAAGCTCTAGCCATATTTTGTGCTACCATAGGAGTTGACGGCGTAGAAGTTCCCATCTTGTCTGTTGTTGCTACTGCATCTGCTCCTTCCGCCAATTGCTTCCCTTCTTTGATAGCATGCTTAGCTAGAGCTTCAGCCATTAGGGAGGAAATGCTCTCCTACGTTGCCAGACCACTAGGAATGATGTCCATGCTAGAAGAATCTGAGACATCTAGAGTAGGAATGATGTTTATCTCCTTGGCGGAGGTCTTGGGTGCAATGGGGGACAAGGGTCCGGTGGAGCCTGATGCAGGCTTGGTGGCAGGAGTCGGGGAGCAACGGCGGGGAAGGACTTGGTTAACATCTCACAAATATTCTTGGATCCTCCAACATCTTTGGAGGTGCGCTTCAGATTAACACCGGATTTCTTCCTGAGACGTACAAAGTATAAGTATAGGAATTGAGTAGGTGCAAAATAAAAGTGAGAGAAGGAAAGTACTTACACCACGGCAGGTGCCTTCTTGGCTAAAGGGATGTCGGTGGACTTCTTCTTCTCTGCCTCTAAGACAATAGTGGATTTCTTGGAGACTCCACTCTCCAATTTATTCTTCTTCTTGACCTCGGCAACATCGTTAGAGGTAGAGCTCTTCCGCTTTCGTGTTGCTGGAGCTGTCTGGTCATTGGAGGTTTCCTCGTCGGACAGGACCTATACATCCTTCGTCTTCAGATCATAGACCTGAACGGACATGTCTTCCTCGGCCAAGGTCACCAGCTGATGAGATTGAGACATATTAGACGATTGGTGGTTTCAAGACGAAGAACTTAGAGTATATACAATAATAATGAAGGAAGCATAGCTACCTCTGGGAACTTGCCGCACTCAAACATGCCGTAGGTGATTACGAAGCCGTGCTTCTTGTCCTTCACATTGACCATGTCCTTAAGATGGAACTTGATCGAATCCTTGGAGAAGTTATCCTCGAAAATCCTCATAGGATCTTTCCACTCCTTGGAATATTAATGCATTAGCTTGGTGCGGTGCTGTAGAGGTTTGATCTACCTTTCGAAGCAACACATAGATAGTTCCAAGCTAGTCAATCCTCCATCTATCAGCCACTCTATCGTACTAATAGTGCGAGAGGAGTCGGCGCCAGAGGGAAGAAAGGAGGGGGACCTCCAAGTACTGGCCTCGGCGGCAGCTCCATCGACAAAGTCAGGGTATGTTTCTTGTCGATTGGCCAGAGGGATGTATGGTCCATAGAAGTATGACTATTTCCAATTCTTGCAAGCCTCGTGGGCAAAAAAGTCAGGGAATCGGCCGTTTTGATAGATTTTCAAATTAAAGGTTCCGCAGTTCCAAGGTTCATCGTTCGAATCTCCAGATTCTCTCTTCATGGTGAAGAAGTATATGAACATATCTAACCTAGGACTAATCCCTAGGTATCCTTCAGACAAATCTACGAAATTTCTAAGTACCGGGATGCTATTGGGAGAGAGGTTGTGAGGAAGAACTCGGAAGTTATTCAAGACATCAAGGAAGAAGTCAGAGAATGGGATGGAAACACCGTGGACTAGCTGTGCTTTGAGGTAGACCTTTTCTCCGGCTTGTGGAGAAGGGACGACCTCGCTGGCCGGCGCCCCTCGCCAGACCAGCCGCTCTGTCGAGGGAAGGTATCCCTCATCGACAAGGTCCTTCAGATGTTCCGTGAGAAGATCAGAGCCCCTCCACACTTTGTTGTGGGAGACAGCATCTTCCTCCACACCTTCGAGTGTCGCCCGTTTCTGGTCATCACTAGTGATTTCCACCACGGTGGTGACGAGAACGACCATCCCCTCTGGCGGAATAGCGACACCCTTGGAAGGCTCCTTCGATGCCTCAGGGACCGCTGATTTTGATGGGATGTTGCTGCTACTCGCCATTGGAGTGGATTGAAATACATGGGAGGAAGAATCTATCGGCTAGGGTTTTATTTTGTTGGGAGATCTAAGGGTCACACGACGAGAGGAAGAAGACGATGCGAGGGAGAATGCAGGTAAAAGATTTATCTTGAGCTGCGGTAACTATTTATAACCCCTAGCATCAAGATTTGTGCGCAGACGATCTAATGGTCACATAGTTGACAACGTGTATGCAAACATGCGCAACAATTTCACCACATCCCCCATTTGCCGCTTAACGTTTCGGATTTCACGTGCGAGAAAATCGCTAATGATTAACTGATGCCTTATGTGAGTTTCGAGGAAGCATAGGCTGTAGCCTACATCACCCTACAGACATTGGGAGAGGAGTAGTCACGTCTAAAGATTCTAGTGTAGGCGGACATTATCCAACTATGTAAGGAATTACTCAAGACTTGAAGATTCTCCGCCTTACATATTGAAGACGGAGAATATTGTGGGATTCTTTGGGAAGACTTCGAGATATTGCTCGATGATTTCCAACATCACCTAGATGGAGCATCAAATATTAAAGGGCAATATGGTGCAAGATCTCAAATTCCTCCTGGGCTACTATTGGGGATATGCTAAATGGGTATCTCCATAGCATGTCTCTAATCCGGCTAACCCGGGTGGCCCATAGTTGGTAGCAAGGCATATGGCCTGCTAGGCGATCTAGTTAGACGGATCCAAAAGGGAGGCCCATGCCGGAAGAAGGAAGGCTACGGTGTAGTTACCGACCAACCTAGAGCCTTGGAGTACAAGACGCAAAGACTAGTTAGTATTAGTGTAGGACTCTATAACCTATCCGACAAGGATCTTTCCCTATAACCTTAGGTTCTAGCGCCTTTATAAGTCGGACCTATGGGAGCCTTAGGGCACGATTCATAACACCTCGCAAAATGAACCGATCTTTGTAACTCGGCGTATTTCCATTATACAGATTTATAGTCGGAGTAGGGTTCCACCACTATTGTGGGACTTGGACCTATGTAAGCTGTGTTACCTCGTACCCATCAACTCACCGCCTTCCCTGATACGTCGTAAACATATCTATAATTTTTGATGTTCCATGCTTGTTTTATATTTACTTTCTTATGTTTTGTTCACACTTTGAGGTATTTTTATACATTTTCTGGAACTAACCTATTAACAAGATGCCACAGTGCCAATTGCATGTTTTCTGCTGTTTTTGTTTTCGGAAAAGCTAGTAAGGAAATACTCTTGGAATTGGACCGGACAAAACCCCAAAGTCAATATTTTACCAGAAGGAACACGGAGTCCAGAGGGCAGACGAAGTGGCGCACCAGGGCGGCCACACCTGGTGGTAGCGCGGCCAACCATAGGACGCGTCACCAGTGGTCGTGGGCCCCTGGTATGTCACTGACCTTGCCCCTTCGCCTATAAAAGCCTCCCAGGACGAAAACCCTAAGGACCCGATCAAAATTCCACGAAAGAGTTTGTAGTCACCATCATCTCCATACCTAGATCGGGAGGGATCTGAAGCTCTTCCTAGCACCCTGCCGGAGGTGAAAGATCATCCTGGAGGCCTTCTTCATCACCATGTATTCTTCCGGTGTCATGTGTAAGTAGTTCATCCTTGGACTATGGGTCCATGTAGTAGCTAGATGGTTGGTTCTCCTCCTTTGTGCTATTGTGTTTAGATCTTGTGAGCTCCGTTCATGATCAAGATCATCTATTTGTAATCTTACATGTTGTGTTTGCGGGGATCCGATGGATATTGAGATGCTATTTAAGAATGATTATTGATTCTATCATGTCTATGTTATTTGTGATCTTGCATTATCTCCGTTGTTTGTAACTATCTTGCTAAGTAGATGCCTGTAACTCCAAGAGGGAGTAGTTATGCTTGATAGTGGGTTCATGCCTCTAGTAATCTGGGGTAGTGACAGAAATCTCTAAGGTTGTAGATGTGTTGTTGCTACTAGGGAGAAAACATCAATCATTTGTCCATGGGACAATCATATTGTTTACTTTACACACTTTACTTAATGCAATTATCTGTTGTTGCAACTTAATACTAGAAGGGGTTCGGACGATAACCGGAAGGTGGATTATTAGTCATAGATGCAATTGGATTATGGTCTATGTATTATGTTGTAATTCCCAATCAAATCTCACAGGAGTCAAGATGTCTAGTATATGCATTGTATGCTTTCTCGAATCTGTCAATTGCCCAGCTGTAATTTGTTCACCCAACATGCTATCTATCTTTAGGAGAATCACCTCTAGTGAACTATGGACCCTGGTCCATTCTTTTACCATTGATATACCATTTACTGTTACTGTTTACTATTTACTTTTTGCAAGCAATTACTCTATTCCACACTATACGTTTAATCCTTTGTTTTTCAGCAAAACCAGTGAGATTGACAACCTTATTGTAAGTTGGGGAAAAGTTCGGTGGATGTGTTGTGTAGGATTCCAAGTTGCCAGCAACACCTTGGGGTCGTTTCCTTGCTCCTACTGGTTCGATAACCTTGGTATCATAATTGAGGGAAAACTTGCTGCTGTGCTCATCATACCTTCCTCTTGGGGTTCCCAACAAGGTCTACATTTTGAGCCATCAAGCACGTTTTCTAGCGCCGTTGTCGGGGAGTTAAGGACAGCTTCACAAGGGGAGTCCTTCACAACCAATCTCTTTACTTTGTTTTTTTGTTTTGCTTAGTTTATTTTTTCTTAGTTTGCTTGTTCCTTTCTATCAAAAGCACACAAAAATTAGTTGTACTGGTTTGCTTCTTTTATCAAAAAAAAACTCAATTTTTTTACTTCAAGTTGCTTTTATGTCTAGCATTGCTCCAGTCACTATGTCACCTGAGGAAATGATTTTTACTTTCAAACAATCAATTGAAGAGAGTTTCAAAGAAGCTTGGTCTAGAATCTCTGATTTACATGAAAAAACTAAACCTAAAATGACTCTAAGCTTGTTTCTTAGCAGTTTCTACTTTGGCCTTGCTCTTTGTTATAGATATGCTTTGGATGCTGTAGTAGGAGGTGATTTCCTCCATTGCAATGAGGATGAAGCTTTTAATGCTATAAAAAATTTGGTTGCAACATATAACTTGCTTAGCAAATCTGATTCCTCCTTTATAAAGATATTTGATAGATTAAACACTCTTGAGACCAACACAGCTAGTTTAAAAGAATGCTATAACATTCTTAGAGAGCATCATGAATATGTTCCAATAAATTCTGAATCTTCAAAATGGCTTCCTATAGTAAAAGTTGTTATAAATAATGAAACTTTTTATGCTTGTTGTGATATCATGTCTGAATTATGTCTTATGCCTTAAGATATCTATGAGGAAGGAGAAGAAATATCTCTTACCAATAATGCCACAATATTACCCATTGGAATAGCTGAAGGGGTGTTTACAAAAATTCTATGGAAAGCGGTGTCTACTAATTTTCTTGTTATTGAATGTTTAGGAAAAGGAGAAATTACACTTGGAAGATCCCTACTGAAACTCCTTGAAGCAATAATAGATGTGGGAAAAGGCATCATGCATTTTGCTTCTCTACCAAACGATCATACGTTCCCTAAAGATAAGAATAAAGGTAATAAAGGTAGGGGCAAGAAATTTGGTCTTAATGCTTCTTCGTTTGAGAATACTTGAATCTTGCTTTCTATGCCTAGCTCAAAGGCGTTAAAGAAAATCACTATTGGACGATAACCCAAATTTCTATTCAGTAAGGTTTTCTTTTGTTGAGTCTTGGAAGTTATTACCTCTGCCATAACCTCTCCTTATCCTTTTTGTGTGGTTTTTGTGCCAACAATAACCTCTAATGAGAGAGAAGTAAGGCTTGGGAAAGTTGCTGTCCCGAAACAGATTTTTGTGCTTCACTGTAAAAAATCGTGAAAAATATCTGAACATCAGATTGAGCTGTAACTTTTTGGTTCTTATGCCCCAGGTTTTTATCTAAATTTTTTTAAGTCAACACTTTTCGATTTAAGCAACAAACGGTCTTCAAAAAAATTGGTTTTTACCTGCTGGTCTGTTTTGACAGATTTCTGCCATTATTTGCATTTGCCTCTTAATCTCTGTCTCTTTGAGTTGTCTTTGATCACTTGAGCTTTTAGAAGGAATCTTTTACAGTAGCTTGTGTTTTCATGGAAGTTTTACTTGTGATGAAACTAAACCAAAGGTCCTATTACATTGAATACACTAATGTTGCTAATGAGGATTGTGTGATTTTTTGTATGAAGGAAATTTTCAAGTGTAGGGGAAGAATAATGTGATAAGATGAAGTATGGACAAAAGCTCAAGCTTGGGGAGGCCACCCATGTCACCCCAAGAAATATTCAAGAAGTACAAGCGTCCAATCTTGGGGATGCCCAAGGCATCCCCTTCTTCATCAATAAAAATCTCAGGTTTTCTTCCAAAACACTTCTTTTTTATTGTTTCATGGACAATTGTGTTGTTCTTGGACCGTATTTGTTTTTCTTTTAGTTTTCTTTTGTTTAGTTTGGTTAAATAAATTGGTTGGACCCTTTAATTCATATGATATTTCAAATAGGTTGATTGGTGATTGGAAAAGAGTAGGGGAGTTCATACTTATAAATGATATAAAAGGAGTTTTGTTTTGACTGTGGCCTAGACTTTATGATGTCATGCTTGATATTGCTTTGACTTTATGATTAGTAATTATTGTTGTAGCATGACTTGTTCCAAACAATTGAGATTGCATAATGTTCCTTGAAAGAATCATGCGTTGTTTTAGCATACAAAAGCATAATATTGTGGTATTCTCCTTTGATGCTTTATTTGGGTCGACTTGGCACATGCTTACACCATGTTAAGACCATGAACCAGTCACCTTAGCCTCGATGATCATTTAGGTTTTTTGACATGTAATATCACTCTATGCTTTAATTAATAATGTTTTGTTGCTTTGCATGATTATGGTCATTAGTGCTCTCTTAGTTGGTCACTCCCACTCTTTTGCTAGCCTCCACATGTACCAAGTATGAGCTCCACTCATGCATCCTATCCCTAAGAAAACCAAGTTATTCCAAAGAGTCCACTATAAATTCCTATGCATGGTGTTTTACACTATTCCAAGTATATTCATGTTTTTATCTACCTTCCAAATTAAACTTATTATGTGAAAATTAGTGATTAAAGCTCTCACGAACTTGATGGCACACTTTACTTTCTTGCACTTAATTAACTTGAACCATTGCGTCCATCTATGTTGTGTATATGCTTGCACTTATAAGTTGAGAATTAGCAGAACCATGCTGTCATGGGGAACGTTTTCAATATTGCACTATTTATTCAGTTGATATCATGTTCTTTTGTTTATGGATCCCGGCGGTGTGAAATAAAAGGGGAGCTTGTAAGCTCATGGAGATTGTATATGTCTTAGAGAAATGCCTGGGTGGCTAGCCTAAGCCATGCCTAATCATGGTGGAAACTTGTAGCATAACCATAGTGAGCATTCTGTGAAGCATCATCAATAAAAACCTATGCAAATAGCAAATAAAAAGATCACTGGTATGTTCATTGTCTGTTGCCTTGTCATTTTGATATGGGATAGCTCCTGTATCAAGGGGCAAGGGGTACCTCGTTGGCGGTTTTCCATGATACACATGTACTTACAGTGACAAGTACTTACTTGTGAATAAAGTTGAGTAACATGAGGTTCGGGACTCGTAGGCAAGGGGCATGAGAATTTTGTCTTATAACTTGGAAAGCATATCCTCATATTTGTTCACTTTAACCTTAATCACCTAAATATGCTTGTGATAGGGGCAATGAGAGCTGAAAGCTAATAAGTACCATAATTTTTGGAAGATCTTTATGAAACTTGAAATCCCTGCTTCCCTCTTATGAAGGACCTTTCTTTTTACTTTTATGTTGAGTCTCCATCTTCTATCTTTATGCACCAATTGAGAGAGCATAGTGATCATTCTTAGTTTAATGTGCATTGTTCCAAAACGTGTTGATTGATTCATAACTGTGATATTGCTTGTTCTTAAAATTATTTGTATCTAGTCACCCTTATGAACTTTGAAGGTGTCCTATGCATTTATGTTTTTCTATACCATGAAGGACAAGTTGAATACCATTCTTATTATGTTTTCTATATGTGAAACAAACAAACGACTTTTAATGCATTGTTATTCATGAATCTTTTGTTTGTACCTTTTTCATGTTGCAACATAGTTGCTATGACCTTATTCTTAGAACTTCATCTTTCATGTTCATGTTAGAGTACTTTGATCCCAGTTATGAATGCTTTATAAATACCTTGACCAAGATTATGATGGTGCATGTCACCTCAAAAATTATTCTTTTTATCACTTACCTACTCGAGGACGAGCAGGAGTTAAGCTTGGGGATGCTTGATACGTCGTAAACGTATTTATAATTTTGGATGTTCCATGCTTGTTTTATATCTACTTTCCTATGTTTTTTTCACACTTTGAGGTATTTTTATACATTTTCTGGAACTAACCTATTAACAAGATGCCACAGTGCCAGTTGCCTATTATTTGTTGTTTTTGGTTTCCGAAAATCTAGTAAGGAAATATTCTCGGAATTGGACCAGACAAAAGCCCAAGTCAATATTTTACCAGAAGGAACCTGGAGTCTGGAAGGGAGACGAAGTAGCGCACCAGTGCAACCACACTTGGTGGCAGTGCGGCCAACCCTAGGGCGTGCCACCAGGGGGTGTGGGCCTCCTGGTACACTGCCGACCTTGACCCTTCACCTATAAAAGCCTCCCAGGATGAAAACCCTAAGGACCCGATCAAAATTCCACGAAAGAGTCTATAGCTCCCGTCATCTCCATCCCTAGATCGGGAGGGATCTGAAGCTCTTCCCAACACCCTACTGGAGGGGAGAGATCATCCTGGAGGCCTTCTTCATCACCATGCCTGCCTCCGGTGGGATGTGTGAGTAGTTCATCCTTGGACTACGGGTCCATGTAGTAGCTAGATGGTTGGTTCTCCTCCTTTGTGCTATCATGTTTAGATCTTGTGAGCTCCGTTCATGATCAAGATCATCTTTTTGTAATCTTACATGTTGTGGTTGCGGGGATCCAGTGGATATTGAGATGCTATTTTAGATTGATTATTGATTCTATCATGTCTATGTTATTTGTGATCTTGCATGCTCTCCTTTGTTTGTAACTATCTTGGGCAAGTAGATGCTTGGAAATCCAAGAGGTTGTATTTATGCTCGATAGTGGGTCCATGCCTCTAGTGATAGAAATCTCTAAGGTTGTAGATGTGTTGTTGCTACTAGGGAGAAAACCACAATCCTTTGTCCACGGGACAATCATATTGTTTAGTTTACACACTTTGCTTAATGCAATTATCTATTGCTTCCAACTTAATACTGGAAGGGGTTCGGACGATAACCGGAAGGTGGATTATTAGTCATAGATGTAGTTGGATTACGGTCTATGTATTATGTTGTAATGCCCAATCAAATCTCATAGGAGTCAAGATGTCTAGTATATGCATTGTATGTGTTGGGGGGATACCGCCGGGTAGGGTCACGCCAGGGTATAAAGGCCTAGTTAGCCGAGGTACGGCAAGGTCAAAGCAAGTGCTGGCTGAGTCACCTCAAGGCAGGCCGGATCACGGAGTAACCCGGACCAGTGGACGTCTACCTAACTTGGTCTCAACCGACTTAAGCCATATGTCGGTAAGATGTATCTAACTTGTATGCAGGAACAGGTGTGGCCGGATCAACTATTTGGGATCGGGGTTATATCAACCTTGCAAGAGAAGGAAGGTATCTCGCTGGTAAAAGGTGACTACTGTATGCAGAGTGTGAGCGAAGCGGACAGATGCCGGACCACCGAGGCGTGGCCGATAAAGGTGACAAAGCCAATGTCGGGTGACGCAGGTGCCGCAGAGGCTCACGTAGCCTCTACATGGATGACACGGAGGAAAAGTGACCCGGTCGGCTTACTATTTTGGGAGGCCTGGAATATGCCTCCACGTATGCCCTAAGTGGAGACCTAGCCACTCCTATATAAGGAGGGCTAGGGCTTCTGTAGAGGGGGTTGATTTTTGGTTGGTCTTGACGGGGTTGGTCTCTACTGTGTAGCAATTTACTAGTGAGTTCCTGAGGGCTAGCTAGTGGCGAGAGTAAGAGAGTCCCTTCTTCCTCCTCTCTCCAATACAGCTCTAGGAGCACTTGTAATCTGCGAAGGTGAATCAAATACAAAGCTTCCGCGTGTGGAATCACCACACTATCCCTCCCTGGATTCCCCTAGTGCATTTAGTGGACACCTTTAGCCTATCCATGGCATCTGCCGTGACACCACCACGACAGTTGGCACCCACCGTGGGGATAGCGGCGCTAGCAGGGGTGAAGATCCGGACAGGAAACCTCATCGGCACCGGCAAACGCATCGTCTCCGGGCTTGTTCAGCGCTTTGGAGAACTAGACTTTGTCAGCGACAACGCTGGCTGCTTCTGCACGTGCCCTCTTCCGCGCAATGGCCTCTTCGTCAAGCTTGGTGCACACAAGGTCTACGTTGCTATCGATGTGTCGTGCGTTCATCCGTGGCACGTCGTCGAAGGAGGCGAGCCACCCCTTACCGTGGTTCACGGGGCGCGTATCACTCGCTCCTCAGACTGTGCGGAGGTGATGATGACTACGCCAGGTGCGGGCGCAAGCAAGGATCCTGCACCAGATCCGGAGGTAACGCCAAAGGCACCGAGGAAAAGCAGAGGACCTCCACTAGAGAGGCCTGAGAATGTGCTGCAACAGGCAATGGATAGCTTGGCAAACCCAGTAGCAGCAGCAGTAGATCCGGCTCAAGCACAGGCCGAGCTAGAGGAAACTAGGTAGAAAATACTAGAGGGTGCGAAAAAGAGCCGCGGCTCAGCAGTCGTTGAACATGACATTGCGTGAGTACGCTAAGGCAAATAAGGTTTATGCTGTAAAAGTGAAGGAAGAAATCTCATGAGTGAGATGAACAGAGAGGGTGATACTAGGATTGAGGAATCAGAGAACTGTTTGTTCGTGGGGCTGCCAAGGTATAGTACCCCGGCAAAGAACCTCAGAGCAGCGGATGCAGCTGCGTCGGAATTAGAGGGTTTGACGGGTGAAGCCCGTCAAAGACAGCAGGAAAGAGTCAATGAGTTGGTTCGGATCGCGAACAGGCAAAACGAGGAGTTGCTCAGGGCTAACCCGGAGAGAGCTGGGGCCTCCAAGATTGTTCATTCGGCGGTGGGTAACCCGGAAAAATCCGCTGGAGCCGCATCATCTCCTCATGGTGGTCCTAGGAGAGAAGAGTTAGTAACTTCGGCCAGGAGGAATAAACAGATAGTCCCATATGACCCGGCAAGGGCAGGGAAAGGAAAAGAAGTGCAAAGAAATGAGGATCGAAGGAGTGTGAGTCGAGGTGAAGCTGGCCGAGGTAACCGCGACGAAGGCAATGCCGGTCAAGGGAATGCTGTAAACGGCAATGTCGGACAGCATAATTCGGTAGTTGCAGGTCAACCGCAGCAGCGGAATATACCACGGCAAGAGCGTAGCGCCGGCCAAGGTATCCCATAGAGGGCAGCTCCATAGGAGCAAGATAGGTACAATGATGGTGATTCGGAGATGGTGAACGCAGGCTATCCCAGACCGGACTATCACGTGATAGGGTCAAGATTGGGAAGCAGAAACTTGATGCCTGATGACGCTAGGCTAAAACTGGATCGGTTATATAGGTCGGAGAAAATTGAGTGTCAAGGTCCTCCGGGTCCAGCATGTTTTGGGCCCCGGATTATGAAGGAACCTCTGGTACCAAACTTTCAGTTACCTAGAGGCACAAAGACATATGACGGCAGCACTAAGTTGGATGATTGGTTGATTAACTATGCAACTGCTGTCAAGATCGCCTCAGCAAACTTGAGGTGGGCTGTGAGATATGTACCCCAGATGTTGGAGGGGCCAGCGAGGGTATAGCTAAACAATTTTCCACCCAGGAGTATCAACTGTTGGATCGATTTTGAGGAGATGTTTGTTAGCAATTTCTCATGTACGTATCAGAGGCCCAACATGCCACAAACCCTAGCAATGTGCAGGCAGAGACCGAATGAGACATACCGGGAGTTTTTAACCCGTTGGTGCACTGTGCGAAACTCGTGTGAGGGTGTGATTGAGTCATAGGCCATAGCCTGGTTTGCGCAAGGATGCAGATATGCAAGCATGCTATGGCAAAGGTTGCAAAGGGATATGCCAACCACCTTCGTAGAAACAATCCGGATTGCTGATTCATATGCCTTAGGTGATCCGATGCAACCTAGGCTCACCTCAAACATGTCAAGCGAGGAGTATTGTCAGCGAGATGGGGCCGGGTCATCCCGAAGAAATTAGTACCGAGGTAAAAGAAGGGATGACAGACCGGATTACCGGTACTGTTCGCAACAAGTTGCAGCTGTGAATCAGGACCAACCCGGAGCAGGAAGCAGTCAACGTCAGAAAACGGGAGGACAACAATGGACGCCAAGGAATGATGGGAAGAAAACTTGGACGCCAGAGCAGAAAAAACACTGGCAAGAGAAGAAGGACCATCCGAGGTACACCTATGAGGCAATGCTGGATCAGCCATGTAAGTTTCACACGCCTAATCCGAGTAACCCAGCAGGTCACACAACCAGATAGTGTGAGTGGATGCGAAAGATAGAACAAAGTGGCTCGGGGAATGCTCAGGCACCTCGGAATGATCAACCTCGGCATGAGTTACCCCGGCAGCAATTGCTCTCCGGAGCGAACACGCAATAGTTAATGTTGCCTCCCCCTCCGCCGAGGTATGACAACCATGCGAGAATGGATGCAGTGCATTAGGTGCAGAACCAAGACCAACAGGATCAGAGGTACCCTAGAAATGAGGGAAGAAATGAGTACAGAGAGCACCATCAGAGTTATTGTGTGTTCACTACGGAAGAGACAGACAGAAAGCGCTTGCAGCGCAGACATATGGAAGTCAATGTAGTAATGCCGACAGTGACGAGGTATATGCCTTGGTTAGACCAGTAAATTACCTGGAGCATCAAAGATCATCCCAATCTTATGCCAAGTCCTGGTTCATACGGACTAGTGCTGGATCAGACATTCATTGTGTCAAACATCAACGTGAGATTCTCCAAGGTGTTGATTGATAATGGTAGTAGCATCAACATCATGTATGTGGACACGAAGCAAAAATTGGGCATCTCGTAAAACATGCTTCAAGCTACAAGGACAACTTTCCATGGCATTGTGCCAGGCATTTCTTGTGAGCCCTTAGGCAAGGTCCGGTTTGACGTTTTGTTTGGCACAAGACATAACTGCCGAACTGAGAATGTGGAGTTTGAAGTGGTAAACTTAGAAAGTGTGTATAACGCGTTACTCGGTAGACCAGCACTGGACAAGTTTATGGCAAGCTGCCACATCAGTTATCTAAGATGAAGCTGCCCGGGCCAAATGGTGTAATTACCATAGCTGGGGATTTCCGACCTTCAATTGATTGTGCATCTGCCGGATCTAACCTGGCCTAGTCACTCGTGATTGCGCAAGAAAAGAGAAAGATCCAAGAAGTGGAGGCATTGGCTCAGTCCGCGTAGCAGTATATGTCGGCGTTGAGTAACCCGCATGGTAGTGTCTCATTCCAAGCGACAAAAGATACCAAGAAGGTGCCTGTTGATGATATGTTCCCTGAGCGTACCGTAACGATTGGTGCCGGGTTAAATGACAAATAGGAAACCGAGCTCGTCAACTTCCTCCGTGAGAATCGGGATATTTTTGCTTGGTCCACGCAGGACTTGCAAGGTGTTCCGAGGGAGTTGGCCGAGCACTCTTTGAATGTCAGACCCGAAGCAAATCCGGTGAAGCAACCTCTCCACCGCTTCGCCGAAGATAGGAGAAAAGTCATAGGAGATGAGATAGCTCGATTGTTGGCTGCAGGATTTATCATGGAAGTGCTTTACCCGGATTGCTTCTCTAATCCGGTGCTGGTGGAGAAGAAGAAAGATGATCCGAACGTGGCAGTGGTTTGGCGTATGTGTATCGCTTACACGAACCTGAATAAGGCGTGTCCAAAAGATCCATTCCCACTACCAAGGATAGACCAAGTCATATATTCCACTGCTGGGTGTGAGTTGTTGTCGTTCATTGATGCATATTCTGGTTTTCCACCAGATACCTCTGAACCCAAGCGATCAAATAAAGACTATGTTTATCACCCCGTATGGGGCTTATTGCTATCGCACCATGCCTTTTGGTTTACGTAATGCAGGGGCAACGTACTAGAGATGTATGCAAAAATGTTTGTATGACCAAATTGGTCAAAATGTGCAGGTGTATGTGGATGATGTTGTGATAAAGACCAAGGAAAGCAAAACGCTCCTTGACGATATCAGGCAGACGTTCGCGAACCTAAGGAAGTTCTGGATGAAGCTTAACCCTGAAAAATGTACCTTCGGTATCCCGGCTGGAAAATTACTCGGATTCCTCGTCTCCAGCCGGGGTATTGAGGTCAATCCAACTAAGATCGGGGACATAGAACGAATGGAGCTGCCGAAGTGTCTTAACGATGTCCAGAAGTTCACTGGTTGCCTGGCATCATTGAGTCAGTTTGTATGTCGGTTGGGAGAAAAGGCATTGCCTCTCTATCAACTCATGAAAAAGTCGGATAAGTTCATTTGGACACTGCAGGCCAATGAAGCATTTATCCAACTAAAGAATATGTTACCCACTGCACCACTGTTAGCCTCTCCTCTATCAAAGGAGCCAATGTTGCTCTATATAGCCGCAACCAACCGAGATGTAAGTGCAATAATTGGGGTAGAGCGCGAAGAAGAGGGTAAGCCAGTGCAAAGGCCAGTGTATTATCTGAGCGAGGTATTATCAGCCTCAAAGCAGAACTATCCTCATTATCAAAAAGTGGCAAATGGTGTGTATATGGCAGCTAAGAAGCTAAAGCACTATTTCGAGGAACACCCAATCAAGGTAATATGTGAAGCTCCCATATCCGAGATAATGAGCAACAAGGATGCGAGTGGCAGGATTGCGAAATGGGCAATTGAACTAGCACCTTATGCACCACAATATGACAAAAGAGAGGCAATTAAATCTCAGGCTGTGACGGACTTTTTTGTGGATTGGGCCGAGGTGCAATATGAGCCACCATTACCAGATCCGAACTACTGGAAAATGCACTTTGACGGGTCAAAAACAAAAACCGGGTTAGGTGCCGGAGTTGTGCTTACCTCGCCAAAGAAGGACCAGCTGAAATATACGTTGCAGATCCACTTCACTGCATCAAACAATGTTGCAGAATACAAGGCACTTATACATGGGCTCAAACTGGCAAAGGAGGTTGGAATACGCCGGATCCAATGCTTCGGCGACTCGGATCTCGTAGTCCAACAGGTCTCTGGGCAATGGGATGCTTTGGACGCAAACATGGCATTATACAGATTTCATGTGCAGAAGATATCTGGTTAGTTTGAGGGATGCGAATTTCACCATATACCTCGGGTGGAAAATGAGGCTGCCGACGTATTGTCGAAGCTCGGTTCAACCCGACAAGCAATTCCACCAGGCGTAGCATTGGAGCACCTCAGAAAACCATCCATTAGGCCATCCCCGGAGTCCGACTCAATTTTTATCCTGGCTAATCCGGAATCAGAGGCTGTGCCCATGGACATTGATGTAAGGAGTTGTTCGCGAAACCCGGGGACTGCCTTAGCAAACCCGGTGACTGCCACGACAAACTCGGGGACTGCACAGTGCGATCCGGTAGAAGTTATGCCAGCGGATTTAATGGAAATTGATGAGGATGTGTTCCTAGTAAGAGTTGTGCCAGCTTGGGCATTGCCAATATTCCAATTCCTAAAGGATGGAACCTTACCCATCGAGGAGGTACTTTCCAGGCAAACTGAGAGGAGGGCAAAAGCATACACGATCATCAATTCCGAACTATACAAAAGGAGTGTGACCAATGTCCTCTAGCGATGTGCTGACCCGGAGGAAGGACTTGACATCCTCCGAGATATACATCAAGGGAAATGTGGGCATCATGCCTCATCCAGAGCCTTGGTAGCAAAAGCTTTCCGCCATGGGTTTTACTGGCCAAGTGCCTTAGAAAAAGCAGAAGATCTGGTGAGAAAATGCAATGGCTGTCAGAGATATGCGACAAAAACACATATGCCAATGTCGGAGCTCAAGACCATACCAATTACATGGCCATTTGCCGTATGGTGCTTGGATATGGTTGGCCCGGTTAAACCAGCAAGAGGGAATATGACTCACATTTTGGTCATGGTGGATAAATTTACGAAGTGGATTGAAGTAAAGCCAATAAGAAAATGTGATGGAGCCAGTGCCGTAACTTTCCTCAAAGACATCATCTTGAGATACGGTTATCCTCACAGTATCATAAAAGATAATGGCACAAATTTTGCTGAGGGAGCATTTGCGCGTTTTTGCCGAGATAAGAAGATCTGGCTGGACGTTGCCTCGGTATCCCACCCCGCATCGAACGAACAAGTGGAAAGATCCAACGGATTGGTATTATCCGGGATAAATCCCCGGCTCATTGAGCCACTGCAAAGGTTAGCGGGGTGCTAGATAGAAGAACTACCAGCAGTACTATGGAGTTTAAGAACAACTCTAAATCGATCAACAGGCTATACGCCATTCTTTCTGGTATATGGGGCAGAAGCTGTATTACCAGCCGACATAGAGCATGACTCGCCTAGAGTCACCGAATACACAGAAGCCGAAGTGCAAGAGGCCCAGCAAAATGATGTTGATCTGCTAGAAGAAGCAAGAGAATTGGCATTGTCCAGATCTGTCATATATCAGCAAAATCTCCGACGCTGTCATAGCCGGAAAGTAAGCCCCCGAGTTTTCCGGGAAGGTGACCTGGTACTCCAGTTTGTACAACATACTGCTGGCATGCATAAATTATCCCCCCCATGGGAAGGGCCATTCATTGTGAGCAAAGCATTGCACAATGATTCTTATTATCTTATCAATGCGAAACCACAGGAGAAGAACAAGGCGGACAGGTCCAGCGAGGAATCCAAACGTCCATGGAATGTAGCTCTACTTCGTCCTTTCTACACTTAGCAGAGAAGTGTTTGTATCCGAGTCTCTCATATGTCAGTATATATGCCGGCACTGAGCTTATCAATGAAATCTTGGCACCTCGAGCAGTAACTCGGGGACTGCCTTAGTTATTTAGTTATCTTCTATATTTCTTATTTATATGTCGGCTGGTGTAAGTTGCTTCAACTTAGGCCGGATTAGTAGTGTGTGAGCACCAAAAACCTAACTCTTCGACTTGCTGTTGTCCAACAAGATTTGGCTTGATGGCAAGCAAGAGAACAAGTTTGGAATTGCGTAGCTCATGAAAAACGACTAAGGAAAAAACTTAATCGAGCCGACGTTTGTTTGTCGGACTAACATTGTGTGTACTTTAAATTTATCATGCTGAATTATTTTGAGCTAAACCTAAAGTTTCCAAGTACTGTTAAATCAATTTTTGAAGCTCGGACTCGTAAGTCATAAAACCGAACCAAGGTGGACACGAGCCGAGCCAAGAAATTGGAGGAACAGGAAAATGAAACTCGGGGACTACGCCCAAGTTAATTCGACATAAACTTAGTAGCAAAACATAACAAATGTGCTTAATACAAATTGCACTCGGCATACCGGGGATCTGATAAACTTTAAAAAAAATTCGCTCAAGGAGCAGCAGGAGGAGGAAGTTCGGCGTCATCTTCGCTATCTTCGACATCCGAGGCATCGTCCTCTTCGTCCTCATCCGAGCCATCTTCAACGTTTTCAACGTTTTCAACATCGGTGGCATCTAGGAAGCTTGGTCCCTCGTTCCATTCATGAATGGGGGCATATTCAATGAGGCTATGGGCGCAAGCCTTGCGCCGAGCAATCCACTCTGGGTCGCTGGACCATTTGGATCCGGTGTGCATGCGCGCTAGGAGGTTGAGGTCGACCTTCTCGTACCACGTCAGCACGTAGTGAAGAACGGTCTCAGCTCCGGCGCGTCCAGCGGATTCTCTCCAGAGATTGAGCTGAGTCTCGCATTCCATAAGCCGGGAAAAAAGAATAGCCATATTCTCCGGAGTATCTTCTTCAGGCCAAAAGGCATAGAAGATCCGGATTACTATGTCCATGATATCCTTGCCATAGTTCTTCACGGTCTGGACTCGGGCAGATAAGCGGACTATCAAGTCTTCGAGATCAAGAGGAATGGAGCCAAGGCCAGATGGAGTACCTCTCTGCTGGCGGAACTTGGTAACAGCATTGGATCCAATGACGTCGCTCTCTGGGAATTTGCCTGGGAAGATAAAACAAGTGGGGTAAGTAAAGGAAGCATACCTGGAAAGATCAACGTCGGTTGAAGGAAAAGAACTTACTAGAGATATGGCTGTGAACCCGAGACAACTCCTTGATGCAGTTGTCGCGCCTTTCCCGGAGTTGCACAAGTTCAGCATTCGCTGACTCAAGCTTGATGTCGGCCTCCTTGAGTAATTCTTGGTCCTTGGAAATCTGGAGGTTGAGGCGCGCACGCTCTTCAGTAAAATCCTGGCCAGCTTTTTGAAGTTCAGTTTGGTGCTGTGCTTTTAGTTTCTTCATATCTGCCATGAGCTTGGCAATATCATCATCTCTGGCTCGGAGGAGGGCGAGCTCATCGTCTTTCTTTTTGACCTCAACCTGATGTTGCCCTGCTTGTTCAAGAAAAGGCAGCATCATATCAGGCACGGGCACACTATCTTCAAGAGATGCTGAAATAGTTTGTTGACCCGGCAAAGCTGAGGTATGAATGTTTGCCGAGCCAAGGAGAAAAAGAGATAGAAAGCATAGCAAGGTTGAACAAAAATGACTTACCCTTGATTTGATCCAAATTTTTCCTCATGATGGTATTCTCAGCTTCCACCCTAGCTACGAAAAACCGAAGGATGGGTTAGCTCGGCAGACAAATATGAAATGAAAATATGCCGAGGAAGAAACTTACCCCTTTTCTCGTGTTTAGCAAGAAGTGCATTATGTTTTGCACGCAACATCTTGTGGGTATCAAGGAGAAGCTGAAACTCAGCGCTCCGGCGGTTGGTGGTCACCTGAAAGAGCAAAGATGAACAACTTAGTCTTGTGCATATTCAAAGTGTACAAGATTCGAGCCAAGTGGAACATAACCCGGCTTTAGGTGTGTGCATATTCGAAGTGTACAAGATCCGGGCCAAGTGGAACTTAACCCGGCTCTAGGTGTGTGCATATTCGAAGTGTACAAAATCTGGGCCAAGTGGAACTTAACCCGGCTCTAGGTGTGTGCATATTTGAAGTGTACAAAATCCGGGCCAAGTGGAACTTAACCCGGCTCTAGGTGTGTGCATATTCGAAGTGTACAAAATCCCGGCCAAGTGGAACTTAACCCGGCTCTAGGTGTGTGCATATTCGAAGTGTACAAAATCCGGGTCAAGTGGAATTTAACCCGGCTCTAGGTGTGTGCATATTCGAAGTGTACAAAATCCGGGCCAAGTGGAACTTAACTCGGCACTAGGTGTGTGCATATTCGAAGTGTACAAAATCCGGGCCAAGTGGAACTTAACCCGGCTCTAGGTGTGTGCATATTCGAAGTGTACAAAATCCGGGCCAAGTGGAACTTAACCCGACACTAGGTGTGTGCATATTCGAAATGTACAAGATCTAGGCCAAGTGGAACTTAACCCGACTCTAGGTGCATGCATATTCGAAGTGTACAAGATCCGTCCCAAGTGGAACTTAACCCGTCTCTAGGTGTGTGCATATTCGAAGTTATCAAGGAGCTACGTTAGTTTTATAAGGAGCATCCTGCCGAGTAACAAGTTACTCGCCTGGAGGCTCGGGGACTAATGGTTATATCACTAATGTCTACAACATGTTAAGGAAAAGACGAACTAACATACCTCCATCATCCGACCCGCAAGGTTAATTGCCTTGGCGGCAGTATTCATCTGTGCAGAAAATTCGGCGGGACCGAACTTCTCCGGGAGATCGTCGTTGTAGACGAACTCCGCCTTGTTCCAGTTATTTACAAACTCGATCAAGGTCGGAGGATATCGTTCGCCGCTTAGCATGTTTGGCGCCACTAAACCCTTGGCATGCGCCTCCTTCCTCTCAACTTGGGCAAGGGCCGGGCTGGTGTGCAAAACAAGTTGGGCATTAGCTGGCTCGGCAGGGGCGTCCTTCACCGGTGGAGTTCTCTTGGAAGCATGGATGCAAGTGTGCGCTATCCATCCTCGACAGACGCTGCCTGGGTAGCCTCAGGTGCCTTCTTGCCATTGGGCTGCTACTGAGAGGTTGAGGTTGCTTCAGCGGATTTGCCCTTGGGAGCTGCCTTAGCGCTAGCCTTGGTGTTGCTGATGTCTTCTCCCCGAGCCTTGGAAGACTCAGACGAGGTAGAGGGGCTTGGTGGTGATGCTGTTGCTTTTGCGGCTGGTGCTGGGGTTGGTGCTGGTACTGGTGCTGGTTTCTGCTTTGGCGGAGGTGCCGAGGGAACTTCGATGATAGCTGGTTGCGGCAGAGCCGAATTGGTGGTTGTTGCCTCGGTAGAGCCAGTCTCCCCCGCTTTGAGGTTGCCATTAGGAATGGGACTCAACGGGCGAGAATCATCGCTACGAGGAGGAGAAGGGCTGTGTCGAAGCGGCGACGCAATGCCGTATCCACTCTGTGGGACCTCCACCGCGGCCCTACCGAATCAAATAATGTATGATGAGAAACTATAACAGAAGAAGAACAAGTGAATGGCAAAGGGAAAAGAGGCTTACTCATCCGAGGTCAGGGGTTCCTTGGGCTTCCGAGCCGTCTGGGCCGTGGCCTTGGTTGGAGGCTTGGGGGCAGTTTTGTCCCCAGACTTCTTCCGCATTTTAGCCGGCTGAGAAAGTTCGGAGGAGGATGCAGAGGCAGCTCCCCTTTTCTTCTTCGGCGCCACCAGGACAGGATCACCCACGGCAAGGGGAGGGTCTTCATGGATCTGCCCACCGGGGTTAGCTGATGCCGGAAAAGCATAAGAAAGGGGGACAGCGTCAAATGCTTCCATCACCTCAACATCCCTATCATCTTCATCATCGGGCCGATCTCTAATAGAAGATAGTTTACCGGTGGGTCGTTTCGTTGCATCTGCCGTCGGAAGGAACATCTCCTGAGGTATCCCGGTCAGGCGCCCATTTGAGGGAAGGCTCGGTGCCATCCTCGATGGTTTGCTGAAGAAACATCTAAGGGAAAGAAAAGGCAACAGGATTAAAACCTACAACAAATGACCGACATAAGATTTAACATGGAAAGAGTTTAGGGCACAAGATTTACCGAAGGAGGAAGCCTATCTCGGCAAAAATGTTCAATTCCCCACGTCCACTCAGAGGAGAAGTCCTTGTGAGTGGTGAAGAGGGCCTTGACCCGGCGGTAGATTTCTGTATTGCTCAACTCAAAAGACGAGGTCCGGTTGGGGTCGCGGCCCCAGCTCATGTGACACACTTTATGTGTGTGTTTCTCGAGGGGGAGATCCGGTTGCGGACAAATGTGATCATGGCGTTCTCATTGCGCAATCCGAGTTCCTTCAGCTCCTTGAATCTCTTGTTGACCTGGTTAGCCAAAACTGTGGGCTTCTTGGGGATAACGTCCCACAAATCCGGGTTAGGAGGACCCGGAGTATTGGGGCGCAGCCGGATCAGGTCCTCGGTGGTGTTGTTCTGGACGTAGAAGAAAGTTCGGGCCCATCCCTTGCAAGAGTCAAGCCCTGTAACTCGGGGGAAGATGGACAACTTCCGGGGACAGATTGACGCAGCACCGAACTGCGTGAGTTCCTTATCCTCCGGATCTAGATCTACATTTGGAATGACGTTCCGGCGAAGGCCGAAGAACCCGATCCATAGCTCCTTCCTGGGCCATAGTCCGGCATAACCTTCGATCGTGGAGGCGAAGGCGGAGAGAGATGTGATGGCATTGGCTGGAAGGTGGTGCGGCTCAAGCTCGTATGTGTTTAGGTAGTCATGGAAAAAATTGCTAACTGGCAGACCGAACCCCCGCTGGAAGTGCGATAGGAACACGACATACTCACCCGGATTGGGTGAGGGGGCAAGTTCGGCGAAAGCCAGGCGCACGGCGACGCCCTCCGGGATGCGCCCGGTACGTTAAAGCCAATCCAGGTCATCCTGGCAGACCCAGGATCTGGCCCACGCGCCGCGGTCGGCATGCGCCGCGTCTTCTTCCATCTCCTGCTCGGCGACGGAGAGTTCCTCCTCAGTCATATCGAGGTCGCTCTCCTCACTTGCGCTAGCGGCGGAGGGAGGCAGCGGCCTGGACTCGTGGGGACCCGTGGCGGAGGAGATGAGCGGAGGTGGCGGCGGAGCTAGAGCGCGTGGAAGTAGTACGGCAGCGGCGCTGCTGCTCAGATGCGGTGGCGGCGACGCTGTCGACGGAGAAGAAGAGGAAAAAGGCAGAGGTAGAGGGGCGCGGGAGCAGAGATATGACCCAAGGGGCACGCGCCTCCCCTATTTAATCACTCCCGTAAGGGGGTAGTCGGATCGCGTTTTGCGGGCGAGCCACACGGTGTGGCCGTGTATGGTTCGGATCAGCCAATCAGCGACGAGCCACACGAAGGGCCACAGGGTGCAGCGGATCCCACGACGTGACGTTATGATGCAGTTAACGAGGAGGCAGGCACGTTGTGACGTGCGCTGTAGTGATAACTGACAATTACTATGGCGGTTACTGTAGCTGGCCCTTAAAATGAGGCGATGTGATGATTAGCCTCGACGTGGGGAAGCGTACGAGAGAAGCAAGAATGACCCAGATGGGTATGTGCTAACCCGGCCAGCAAGTAAAAACTTGGAATGTGCCAAGGGAAAGTAAACCCATAGAATTCGGAGTAGGAGGTAACTCGGAGAAGGAGCAAGAAGCTCAGTGAAATTGAACCTACTGTGGCCTTAGCGGCTTAGGCAACTAAGACCACACTAGCTTCGGGGACTAATGTTGGGGGGATACCCCCGGGTAGGGTCACGCCGAGGTATAAAGGCCTAGTTAGCCGAGGTACGGCAAGGTCAAAGCAAGTGCTAGGCGAGTCACCTCAAGGCAGGCCGGATCACGGAGTAACCATGACCAGGGGACGTCCACCTAACTTGGTCTCAACAGACTTAAGCCATATGTCGGTAATATGTATCTAACTTGTATGCAGGAACAGGTGTGGCCGGAACAACTATGTGGGATCCGGGTTATATCAAGCTTGTAAGAGAAGGAAGGTATCTCGCTGGTCAAAGGTGACTACTGTACGCTAAGTGTGAGCGAAGCGGACAGAGGCCGGACCACCGAGGCGTGGCCGACAAAGGTGACGAAGCCAATGTCGGGTGACGCAGGCGCCGCAGAGGCTGACGTAGCCTCTGCATGGATGACACGGAGGAAAAGTGACCCGGTCGGCTTACTATTTTGGGAGGAGGCATATTCCCTGGAATATGCCTCCATCTATGCCCTAAGTGAAGACCTAGCCACCCCTATATAAGGAGGGCTAGGGATTTTGTAGAGGGGGTTGATTTCTGGTTGGTCTTGACGTGGTTGGTCTCTAGTGTGTAGCAATTTACTAGTGAGTTCCTAAGGGCTAGCTAGTGGCGAGAGTAAGAGAGTCCCTTCTTCCTCCTCTCTCCAATACAACTCTAGGAGCACTTGTAATCTGTGAAGGTGAATCAAATACAAAGCTTCCGTGTGTGGAATCACCACACTATCCCTCCCTGGATTCCCCTAGTGCATTTAGTCCCCACCTTTAGCCTATCCATGGCATCTGCCGTGACACCACCACGACATTATGCTTTCTCGAATCTATCAATTGGCCCGCTATAATTTGTTCACCCAACATGCTATCTATCTGAAGGAGAATCACTCTAGTGAACTATGGACCCTGGTTCATTCTTTTACCATTGATATACCAACTACTTTTATTGTTTATTTTTTACTTCCTGCAAGAAATTACTATCTTCCACACTATACGTTTAATCCTTTGTTTTCAGCAAAACCAGTGAGATTGACAACCTCATTGTAAGTTGGGCAAAGTTATCTGGTTGTGTTGTGCAGGATTCCAAGTTGCCACAACACCTTGGGGTTGTTTCCTTGCTCCTACCGGTTCGATAACCTTGGTTTCATAACTGAGGGAAAACTTGTTGTTGTGTGCATCATACCTCCTCTTGGGGTTCCCAACAAGCTCTACAGTTTTAGCCATCATTCCCCCACCTCTCTAAACACGCTCTATGACGACCCCTCCATGGCGTACTTGTCAGCAATACCACGACACCAAGTGCGTTAGAGCCTATGGAGATTCATTGTGACAACAATGGTGCCATTTCTCAAGCAAAAGAACCAAGGTACCACTAGAAGAACAAGCATGTACAATGTCAATATCATCTCATATGCTAGTTCGTGAATGATGGTGATATCAAGATGCGAAAAATTCATACAGATATGAATGTCACAGATCTGTTGACTAAGTTAATCACTCTTTTAAAGTATGAGAAGCACCGAGAAGCCATAGGTGTTAGACTGCTAAATGTAAACTAGATTATTGACTCTGGTGCAAGTGGGATACTGATGGAAATATTCCCTAGAGGCAATAATAAATGTATTATTATTATTCATATTTCTGTTTCATAATTAAGTTCATTGTTATATGCTATAATTGTATTAGTTCCATATAATGTGTATTTGGAGGAAAACCCTAATACATGTGTGGAATAATAAACACCAATAAGACATCCTAGATCTTGCCTTTGATGTTAGTTTAGTATCAATGATAGTCCCGGTTTCCTAACTATGGGAAAAACGACAAAGTGTTGTGGAGTCGAAAATAATATATGAGATCAGAGTTGTTGGAAGAATAATGACGATGTATAGACCCAACATGATATACCTTGAAATGCATATTCAATATTTGTTATCGATAGTTGCTAAATTAACAATGCATTGCCTTTACTGAAGTTTGTTTGATAGTGAGACACACACAAACTTGGGTACAATATGGACATGGTAGGATTCTTCAAACGTTTCTATGAAAATGAGTAATCATAAAGTCGGACTTTTATCTTACTGGATGGTATGCCAATTATTCACATGGTGTGTTTGCGGGAATTGCTACTCGTCATGATGGAGAGATAAACTCTGGGCCCACTCATGTGCTATGATGTTCGCCATTGTCTGGCCGGACACGTGATTAAGTTGTTGATAACATGAACAACGATAATATGGTATAATTAAATAGTCCATGACACATAACGAGAATAACCTAGTGTTTCATATTGAGAAATCTAAAGTATCGATGAAGCAATGTGATATGTATCAGATATAATACTACGGTTTACACCATAAATATCTCCGTCTTATTTGTGGGTATTACTACGTGTATCAATATGCTAATAGTAATTATTTTCACGGAAGGAGTTCTGTACATGTTCGTGAATATCCGAACCCATAGGGTCACACACTTAAGGCATTATCGTTATTTAGAATGTGAGTGTGATTAAGATATTTGAATAAAGTAATACCAAAAGGATGTTTCAGAGTGTCTCGTAATATTCCGGAGTTATCTGGGATATCACTAAGAATTGACAGAATTGTTCTTGACATGTTATGGAAGACATCGGGAATATTTTAGGAAGATTCCGTAATTAATTCGAATGAGTTTGAGATTTTTTGGAAAATTACGGAATAAATATATGTAATTAAAATTAACTAGGCTCCTCTCTGTGTCCCCTAGGGCACGGTTGGTAGACTGAACACCTGACAATAAAAGAACACTTTCTTGATCTGGGCCCTAGTCGATAAGCCTAACGCTAGACAATTCAAGGGCAAGCGTGTGGCCGAAATGTGTCTAAAAGAAAGTTTTAGACATGTCCTCATAAGAACTATAGTCGTGCAAAACCCTTTGTTTTATAAGCAAACTACATAAGTAGAGAGTTTGAATACAATCATCAAAGCATGACTCAGCAATTCTTACTACACTAAGTAAACTCCATCGCGCAAGATTTAAAACCATTTTGAGGTATTCCCATAGGAATTAGAGTTCCTAAGGTAAAACCTCAAACCTGGTTGGCCTATTCTCATAGTTAGGTTTATAAGATGGATGAAACCAGTCTAAGCTTTCGAGATGGGAGTAAACTCCTAGGCTTCTAGCACGTGAAACCGAAGAAGCTATAAGAACTGGTTCCGCAAGCGCGTAGGCCGAGCCGTTTCCATGAGCGCGCGGACCACGTACGTACACGGATAAGAGACAAATTCGCACGCGTCCAGTATCCACGAAATGACTCCCGAACATAAGAGTTTCTTTAACATGAATACGAAAGCATACATGAATAGAGTGTAGAACACTAAGACTCATAAGTACATGCATAAAAATTAAAGGAAACATACACACATGGAATTATAGACAACAAATAGTTTGACAGCTAATCCTAGAATCCTATATGATAATCTACATACACTACGGAGCCAATAAAGGGGGTTGTGAAGATCTTAATAAATTCACTTATCTCCTGGACGAACGATGGAAATATGCTGACGACTATTCGTAAAACCAATTATGTTTAGACTCTACACGTGTATTGTGTTAGAGAAAGTCAATAGGCATCACAGTCAATACAAAGCGTAACTCGCACGAGATAGTAATGACTTCTGTTGTCGGGCTGGTGGTTACCAGGGTACCATGGCCCACCTACTGCCGGACCTCTCCTAAGAAAAATCTCCTTAAGGGAGAAACGGGAGCTAGACAATCTCTTCAAAGCCTCTCCAAGGCAGGTCCCTTGGGGAGGGAAGGCGTCTCGTGAAGGAGCCCCGCGAAGCACACTTAGGCGATGTCATCATTGCGGTAGAAGCATGAGCGTGGGAAGCAGATGAACTACCCCTTGCCCAAGGTAGGGACCTTCTTCCTCCACAAGCTTGGAGTGGCCCACAAGGCCTGCGCCTAGTAGGGGCACCCTACTAGATGATGATAGAGGAACATGCAGGAGAACAAGGGCGACAAAGGCGGTGCCTGTCGGTGGACCGGGCCCACTGGAGAGGCAGCTATGCCCTATCTTCTCCCACCTCTATCACCAGGTGGAAACCCTTCCTGCCTAAGGGCGATAAGAGGACGAAGGCGCCTATATAAGGGGAAGGAGGGAACCATAGAGAGGGACCTTTTTTTCTACCACTAAAAACCCTAGATCTGAGCTCACACTCAACACCTTGTACTGTAAATCGCAATGCAAGCAATCTAGACAAGACAAGCAGGAGTTGAGTTTTACACCATACGGTGTCCTGAATCTAGGTAACTCTATGTGTCTCTCTGTCATGCTTTGTTTGTAGTTTTCTCGCCAAGCTTTAGGAAGGTTTGGGAAGATCGCTTTCATCCTACCTCGAGAGTTTCCCTGTGGGAACAATCTCTGACATTTGGCGCGCCAGGTAGAGGGCTGAGGCGCATATCCCTTCCTTCTTCGTCAAACATGGCCAAGTCAAACCGCCAAAGGTGTGCCCTCCACCGGGCTAATCTTGACACGAGGTTGGCATAGCAGAATCCCGATTGTAGTATTAGTAGCACTAGAAAAAGTTCCCCTGACTATCATATGGCCACACTTGTTCAAGCCGTCTCTACCACCAAGGTTCAGCGGCAGGAGAAACCCTGCCGAGTTCATATTATTCTACACGACAGTAATCAGAGATATGGGTAGTGACGACAAGGTCATGGCCAACTAGTTCCCCCATGCGCTTAAGAGAGACGCCCACAATTGGCTAATGAGAGACCCGAAGAATCCATCTCCTCGTGGGAAGGGCTGTGCGCCAAGTCCCTTGCCACCTTCGACGACGCTCAGCAAAACCTCGGGGAGGAAAACAATAATCTGCCAGAAGGAGAAGTTGGGGGCTTGCAGGGACCCACTAATGTAGCTTGCATTCTAGGCGGGTCCTAGGCTACTCAGTCCAGCCGTCAATTCACGAAGTTCACCTACGAGATAGCAGTCGTGCTACCCGCAGCCGGAAGCTTGAAGCTCAAGTGGTCCCATTTTGCCGTAACCTTCAGCGACCACAACCACCCCAAGTCAACAAAAGAGGATGGCATGATACGTCTGGTGTGCACGCCCACCATCAACAACGTTGCAGATTCCAATATACTGATCGATGAAGGAGCGGGCCTCAATGTCATCTCTGTGGAAGGATTCAAGGAGATACAAGGATCCTTCGAGAGCCTCTTGCCTACCCAGCCTTTCTCAGGAGTGACTAAAATAATAACCATGCACCTAGGGAAGGTTAAGATCTTAGTCACATTTGGGACACGAAGAAAATACCACACCGAGCTCATTGACTTCGATGTAGTGCACCTAGAGTTACCATACAATGCAATCCTTGGCTACCCCGCACTGGCAAAATTCATGGCGGTGGTCCACCATGCCTACAACCTCATCAAGCTACGAGGTGACAACAACACAATCATTGTGTGTGGTCGTGTAAGCGTTGCAAACATCTCTATGGAACATGCCTACAAGTATATCACATCTAAGCACCCAACCAAGGAAGACGCCGCTGAACTCACCACAAGGATGAATCAAGAATCTCTTCGAGAAGATGTCCCGACCGAGAAGGCAAAGCTTGGTTCTAGCGGTTGCAGGGAGGTGGAACCCAAATAAATAGGGAAGCGTGCTTATCGCCATTGATAGCACAGTTGCTGGCACCCCCAAAAGGGTATTGGTGGTAACTTGCACAGAGGCAGTCGAGCACACAAAGGTGTCAGATCCAGCTGCTCGCCTCGCGAAGAAAAAAGACACTCATAGGAAGACAGAAGAAGGAATAACTCAAAAAACAAGGCAGGAAGCCGCCAAAAGGTAAACAACGACCACAACTCCACTACATAACCGGAAACCACACGGAAGGTGGGAACAAGCTCTCCATAGAGAATGCAACATCATACAAAGAACAAGACACCATCAAGAAACATCTACATCCACCAACAAAGAAGACTCCAAGATGTTGTTGGGCACGTCAGTGCAAATGAATAAAAACGGCCATGTGGCCTTACACCTCATGAACAGGGGGCTGGGCGCCGATGAAATCCCCTCTACCAGGCTCGAGGGCAATCAGTACCCCAACATCTCTAGGAGGAGAGTATCATCAAGGAGGCAATATCACAAAGGAACCAATATCTCCAAGACTAAATCAAGGAGCGTATGCATGCCACGGGAAGGCCACTCTCGGCTCTGTGCGCTTTTGTACTCAGCATCCTCATACAAGATAATAAAGCTGCTTCATTCGGTAAGCATCTCTTCCTGTTGTATGCATTCATCGTAACTCTACTATGTATCACGTGAGCGGGGCCTAGGTATGGTGCCTATGTGTATGTCCGTCCTGCCAGAACAAATCCAAGTGACCAAAGCTTTATTCACCAGACTAATCACCCCGCATGCATCACCTCACCAAGGTCCTTGGAGCTTGAAGATGCCTCCAAAATCTGGGCGCGATTGCAGTTGTATTTTGCAAGGATATAATCTAGGGCCTCGCGAGAGGTCCCCTCCCGAGGCCCACTAGGTATCCTTACAAGATACATGCCTATGTTAGCAAAACAGAGTAGAAGAAGGATCTCTAGGGGGGTCACAAGATGTGCTTTGCGAGGCCTCACGAGAGGTCCTCGTCGAGATTCCATGAAGCATACTCTCCTGAGCCTTGCAAGAGGTTTCTCTCAAGGGGGGCTGTCACCAGACACACATCATAAGGCTCCACGAGGTGCCCTTGCTAAGGATTCCATGGAGCCCTTGCTGAGGCTTGCGTTGGTACCCTCACCTAGGTCTCACAAGAGACTCATACCACAAACCTAGCATGAGGATATCTAGGGGCTCCAAGGTGCCCTCAATGGGAGTTGCCTCTGTTATCCAAACAGAACATGAGGCATCCCTCCGGGAGGCCTTCACGAGAAGAGCTTCACGAGGCACCATGAGACATCCTCGCCGAGGCCCACAAGGTGTCCTTGCCCAGGTCTCTCCGAGACTTCTTTGCCAGAGCCATCTCCGGTTGTGCCTCACATGTGCCAGTGACCTAACTCACCGTTGAAGCTCCACGTGAACCTTGTGACACTTGTTGAGGTTTGTAAGAGTTTCATGCCATCTCTTGTGGAGAAGGCTAGCAAGCCCTAGTCCTGGAGACATCTAAAGGCATGAACTACATCTCTCATCAGCTAAGTAAACCAACCAATACATACAGACCACTTAAATGAGAAATGTACCGCACAAAGAGCTGGGGGCTTAAGGCATGGAAGCACACAATACATATAGACCACTTATGTGAAATATACTCGCATTGTACTAACATCCTCATAGGAGCAGAGTTTGAAAAGTCATGTACTCATTACAAAGGAGGAAAACAAGTACATCTCCACCAAGGGCTTGCCAATGGAAGCATCTAGGAGGAGGAGAGGTTGTCCGAGCCATCTTCATGCACTTAAATGGGGGCGTCGCTTGAAGTCCCGTCAGGATCCTTGGGTTCCTCTTCTTCGACCTCCCTCTCATAGACGACGAGCAAGACCTTCACATGATCTTAAATCTTGTCTCTAGCTTTGCAGCATCTCCATATTCCAAGGGTTTGGCCACTACTGCTGTCGAAGATTTTCCCGTGAAGGAACTAGGGTCCGATGATCCCTTGGTTCGTGAGGGGGCTGAATAGGCGATTCCGAAGGAGTTCGGAGACGGCTACGGCGGCGAAGCGGATGCATGACATAGAGTTGAACCGGGGTATTTTACCCAGGTTTGGGACCCTTGTGAGGAGGTAAATCCCCTATTCCTTCTTTGTTGTATTGCTCGCTTGCTTTGCAAGGTTACAATGGTGGATGAAAATCTAGGGTTTTGGATATCTAAGCTGCGTCCCCTCATAATGTAGGAGAAGGGCTCCTTATATAGGGCGTCATCGGGCCTCCTCCCCTTGTTCATGGGCGGGAAGGGTTACCACATTCCTGCTAATGGATTTGGTCATGTCTTGTCTTCTTACGTCCGAAGGGGGTTGAGGTGTCAGGGGAGGTCGGCTGTTACTTCACTTTACGTTGATGTCCTGGTCTCCTTGCACCGAAATGGTTGTGTTAGAAGCCGACCGTGTCTTGCGTCATCCTACTATCTCGGCGTGCCCTATTTTCTTTGGGTGAACTGGTCACGGTTTGGACTGACCGTTGGGTCGTCGCCTTGCTAAGCACACCTGGGCCTTGCGAGGTTCCCCTCGGGAGGTCTTGCCAGGGATCCTTGTCACCCAGTCGTTCATAGAGGGTCCAGGCATCTCCCTTCCTCTAGAGGATTGCTCCCTTCGAGAGCCCTCGAGAGGGTGCCCCGTTGAGCCCGGTGACCCGGTGAGACGAGGTACCCCTGGTACCAATAGTCCGACAGTAGCCCCCGATTGCTTGGCTTACATGCTACTGATGAAGGGGCGAGGAAGCCAATGGAACAAGTGGAGCTGGGCCCTCTAAGCGGTCGCGCCGCCTCATGATCCCCAAAGTCGCTTCCCATAGCTGCCACGTGTCAACGCGAGATGTGGCGCACGCCGGGTGTGGAAACCATTGCTCCACTATTTAGCCTCGGGAGCTGAGTTGCCTGCAAAATCCCCAAATCCCAAAGGACTCGCCAGCTTCTGCCTCCTTCCGTCGCCAATTCACCAGGGCTCTGTGCGACGCCACTTCTCCCTCTTTCACAATGTTCGTGATGGCGCTCAAAAGAACGCGCACCACGTCCATCTCGTCGAGCTCTCCCCCGTCGATTGTGGGGACCCTGCTACCGACGTCAATCATCAACTAGGACGGGTTGGAGAAGTTCCACAAGTTGATGGCCTCCACCTCGAACGAGTAGGACGGCTCGCGCGTGTAGTGCACAGGTGTCAGGGGGAGCGGGTGGCTCGCCACCGCGGCACCTGTTTTCACCCACTCCATCGTTGCTGGCCTTGTCATGTCATTTTCCCCCTTTCTTATGGTTGTCTTGGATCATTATTGCATTCAGCTCCTTCATATTCATCTTTGGAGCGTCACCCTCTTGGCTGCCTTCATGTTCTGGTGCGAGCCTTTTGTTGGGGTGGTTCCATCCTTGGCGTTGTTCCGACATTTCTATAGCCTGCGTGTCCTCCCTTCGGGGGAAATTCTCGGCAGCATCGTATTCTTCGCCAGGAAGGAGGGAGACTTCTGCCCATCTCCATCCTCGGCACCTCATTGGAATTCTGCCGCCACTAGATCCTGATGGAGGACGACCAGGCATGGCCCTCGCTCTACGCTCCCGTGGGGGCTGCGGTGGATAATCCAGGCTGGGCTTGCGAGGCGGCCTCCTGTATGGGTCCCGAGCCTCTCGCGAGGCGCGTAGAGTACCTAAAGAGCCAGGGCTTGTCTGGCGCAATGGTGGTGTGAGACTTCTTGAAATAGTAGATGGCCCCTTTGCAGGAGGATAGGAGGCCCGCGTGGGCCCCCTAGCCCAACCGCGACGCGGTACGGCTTTCCGAGGGGCTTCACGCTGAGGACACCGTGTCCGTGCTCATGCTGTTGATCCTTGGCGCGGATGTAGCGGTAGAGTTCCTGCCTGTCGTGCACCCTTTGTACTTGGTGGGCAATGTGGGCGCCGCTCGCGAGGGCCTCCTCACCGTTGATGCCAGGGGGTATGTCCCATGGTCGAGCTAGATAACTAGGACGAGGGACCCTACCAATCCCCCGAGCTACCTCGGTATGTGCGATGCGACAGGATGATCAACAGTGTGTCGTCTTCAAAGGAGGAGGATGTCGAGGAAATCTCCCGCACTGGGGCTGAAGGGCCTTCTAGCAGAGGTGTTTATAGGAAGCGAACCGAACCAGAGGCGTCTGTTGTCCCGGTACCACGCCGGCAGCTGCGAAGCGCCTCAGGCGGGGCGGAGGCAGCACTTTCCTTCCTCCCGGCACGCGGAGTGCCAACTAGTCCTTGGCGAGGGAGGTGCAACGAGGTAAGACACCTTCGGGAAGCACCCCTTCTTCCCCTGCCTCTTTCCCAGTGACGTCACCTCGCCATGTTGATGTAGGTGCAGATGGAAAAATAAGGCAAAGGCAGCGAGGGCCGATCTAGGAGGGACGGCAGGGTGTGTCGTAGGCAGCTCTACTTCATTGTCAATCCAGCGGCACGCTGTGGTGGGGGACAGCCTGGCTGGTGAGGGCCTTCTTGACTCTGAGGTGGTTGTACGAGGCGGTGAGGGCCCCCTTCCTGATGACCTTGTCGGTGCGCAAACCACGACTCCGTCGCTAGCCCGTGACGATCGGGGGAGGCTGTTGGGGGCTGCCCCCAAGCTCCTGATTCGGCGGAGTCAAGCTTGCTAGCCTTGCTGCAGCCCGAGGGCGGCTTCCTAGGCTAGTCTAGGCGGCTTCGGGGCGCCGTCGCGATAGGCCGTGCCGGGCTTGACCGGTTGCTTGCCGACATCGCTGCGGAGGAGCATCACCTGGCTGGGGCGTGGTTTTGCCTTCACCTGGAGCGAGCCGCTCTCGGCTGGGCCCAGGAGGAGTGGAAAGCCCACTTCAAGGCCATGAGCTCCAGTGGTGGTCGAGCCCTCGTGGAGTCACCTCACGTGTCAGCTGGGGGGCATGCTCCACCTCTCGAGGCCTGCCCGAGGGCCTAGCTAGCGTCGCCTATAAATTCTCCATGTGTGACTACATGCTTTCCTTCTCCAAGCGAGAGGCTGAAGAGGATCGGCGATGAGTAGCCCAGAGGGAGCGGGACGTGGCTCTTTGTGAGGAGGCAGTCTGCCTTCACGTGGACAAAGTTTAGCTAGAGAGGACCCGTCTGGAGTCGTTCTAGGCCTAGCTAGAGAGGTCCTAGCCGAGACTCGAGGAACATTCACTTGATGTCGACCATCACAAACTCCGATGATCGCATCCATCGGTGCTACGCCAAGGTCGCTGAGGAGTGAGTGTAGATGAAGAAGGACAATGAGGTTGCTAATTTGCAGCTTCGCTAGGCCCTTTGGACAGAGTGGCAAGGGAAAGCAAAATTTCAGGAGGCCAGCTTCATGGAGAAGCGACAAGAGCTACAAGCTTCTCTTTCTTCGGTGGATGAGCGCCTTGCCCAGGCTCAGGTCGACCAAGGCGCCTTGAAGGAGCTGCAATCCACCCACCAGGAGCTCCAGAAGCATTGGGATCTTCGTGACCGGGTGGAGCGAGATCTCTAGGTGCTGGAGAGAGAGCGGTGCAAGATGTACCAGATGCTTGCCAAGCGTGCGGCCGCCACTCTGCAGGACTTCGGGGTGAACGATTTCTTCACCGGTCCACTTGCCGACGCCAGCACGGACGATGCTTTCCTGGCACTCTTCGACCGTATTACGACGGTGCTGGAGGGGAAGGCCGAGATTTACCATGGGTATCACCTAGAGGAGTGTTGTAAGATGATGCGGGTCATAGCAACCCATGTTCTCTCCATCCTCTACCTGTATAACATCGACTTCTCCTGGAGGGTGCTACTAGGGAAGGCGACGCACCCTGCTGAGACCCCACCTGGCGAGATCAAGCGGTTCAACCAGCTTGTGGAGAGGCATATCGACGAATTCCTCCCGATCTTCATGGTTACCGAGGATGGGGAAGGCTCTTAGGCTATTGAGTCCTCTGATGATGAAGACGGAGGTTCCACGCCTGGCTAACCTCGTGCCGGGGGAAGTGACGAGCCACACCTGGGAGATAGCGCTTTGGAGCCATTGACCTGAGGGGCCCTTTGACTATAGTCTATTTAATGTGTCGTTGACATGACATCTTTTTTGTGGCGCACACTTGTCTATGTTCTTGTCGAGGGTCTGTTTCTGCCGGGGGACGCTTGTGGTGAGCTCTCTTGTTGAGGCATAAGCGTTTGTGTCTGCAGGTGAGGTGACTTGCGGCTGCAAATGAGCACCAAGTTTAGGGCCCGGCCTGCCGAGTCCCTGATCCCCTCGTCAAGCGGAGGGGCCGGTACCTCGTGAGTCTTCCGCCGTCCTCTCAAGGAGCAGGCTTTTCATTAGCAAGGGGATTTTTGATCTTTTGAGGGCTAGGAACCGTGGGTCAGGTAAATCACGGTCGAGGGACAGGCTGTGAGTTCAGAGATCGACGCCTTAGGTCCTAGAGAGCTCGGATAACGGAGGAACAATGCCTCACGAGTCGTCGTTGTGAGGTATGTATGCGTTTATTTTAGGGACCATGGGTGAGATGACTTGTGACTGAAGAATGGGTCTCAGAGCTAGACACTTTAGGCCCTTGGGAGATCGAGCCGCAGATGGATAGGGCCTCGCGAGCCGTCATAGCAATTTTTTTCTTGTACCAGGGACCATGGGTGAGGCAACTTGCGGTCGTGGAACATGCCGTAAGTTCAGAGATCAACGCTATTGGGGGGATACCCCCAGGTAGGTTCACGCCGGGGTATAAAGGCCGAGTTAGCCGAGGTTCAGCAAGGCCAAAGCAGATGCTGGACAGGTCACCTCAAGGCAGGCCGAACCATGGGGTAATCCGGACCTGGGGGCGTTCGCCTAACTAGGTCTCATCCGACTTAAGCAGTAAGTCGGAAGTGCATGTTTTACCTGTATGCAGGAACGGGTGTGGCCGGATGAACCATCATCCGGGTCACAGCAAGCTTCTAGGAGAAGGAAGGAATCTCGCTGGTCAAAAGGAGCCCCGGTATGCACTGCCTGAGCGAAGCGAGCAAGGACAGGACCACCGGGGCGTGGCCGACAAGCGTGACGACGCCCGTGTCGGTTGACGAGGGCGCTGCAGAGGCTCATGTAGCTAAAGCATGTGTGACGCGGGGGAAAAAGCACCCCGGTCGGGTTACCCTATAAAAGGGGGGCTAGGGCTTCTGTAGAAGGGGTTGATCTCTCGGCGAATCTGTTTTGGGCTAGGGTTTCAGGTGTGATCTGTGGGTGAGAAACGAGAGCTCCTTCTGCCTCCTCTCGCCAATACAGCTCTAGGAGCGCTTGTAACCTTGGAAGTAAATCAATACAAACTCTTGTGTGGAGAATCACTTCACTATCCCTCCCTGGATTCCCCTAGCGAGTATTAGTCCCCACCTTTAGCCTATACATGGCATCTGCCGTGACACCACCACGACAAACACTTTAGGACCTGGCGATTTAGGGCCGCCGGAGGGAAGTGCCTCACGAGCCGATAGGAACCATGGGTGGGGTAATTTGCGGCCTAGGAACAGGCCATAAGTTCAGAGCTCAAAACCTTAGGTCCTGAAAATTTTTGGCCACCGGAGGGAAGTGCCTCACGAGCCACCCGATAAGCCTCTCGAAGAGAGCACCCTAGGGCCCGTGCTAGCCCGTGATCTTCTAGAGGAGGAGATCGTAGGTGTCACACGTTGCGGCGGTCCCGATCAAGGACGTGTGTGTCCTGGACGAGCCGTGTTCCCAGTGCTACCCAATCTCATCAAGGACGAGGGTCTCTGGCGCCAAGGATCTGGGAGCGTGGTGACTTATCGCTGTAGCTAGTATACAAGTTGAGAGCTCCCTCCTTTAGTCCTTGACATTGATAGAGGCGATCAGGCGATAGGCACCATCCCAGCCCCCGCTCATATGATGGATTACAGGAACGAGGCCAGCATGTTGGCAGAGAAAAACCTGAAGAACAAACTAATTCATCCAAAAAATAGGCAGAAATCGTTATCTACTGCTGCTGTCCCCCTTCTCGGGTGACTTGCCCTTGTTGAGGGGCGCAAAAGTGTCACCTAGCGGAGGAGAAGTGAGGGTGGTGGATCACCTTGGTAGGTTGAGCCCTGTAGAGGTGTGTGCGCCTATGACGTGGGGTGTCTCCGATTCCCCGGGCTCCTCTGGGGGGTTCAGGCCTTCTGGCACCATTATTCGCCTAGCCCTCGGGCCCTCCGCCGGAGATACGGGTCCGAGGTCTTGGGGCGCTGGGGCCTATTGCGCTTGATGCTATGTTCGCGCCTCTTCTTGCTGTCATATTCATCCCTTACCTCCCTGAGCTTGACACACTCGTTGGTATCGTGGCCTTGCCTCTGGTGGAAGGCGCAGAACAGGTGCGGGCTGGTAGAGACATATGCTTATCTTTTAAGGAGGCTTCGCTTACCGCCTTTCCGTAGGCGCCTGGTGGAGCCTGCCTCACCCTTCATGGTGGGGTCCGTGGACCCGGTTCCGGCGTGATCAAACATATCCCCGGCTTCCGCCTTGGCGCAACGGTCGGCCACCGCGAAGAGCTCGAGTACCATGGACAAGTTCTCCCCGTGACGGCCAATCTTATTGAGCACATGCGGATTAGAGGCCCTTCCACGAAATTCGTGATGACCTCCATGTCGGTGGCTCCACTGACATTGACGAGGATTGGTCGAAGCGCTATAGGTACTTGCACAAGGTCTTTCCAAGCCGTTGGCACACCCTTCGAAGCTCCTCGCACATGTATCATGACTCATGCGCCTCCCTAAATTTGGCGACGAAGAGGCCGTAGAGCTCAGAACACAAGCCGATGGACTCCTCAGGCAGGTCAGGAGCTAGGCGCATGCGTCCGGCCCTAGGCCAATAGGGAACCAGTTGGCGAGGACGTGGTCGTCTCCCCCGGCTACTTCTATGCCCGTGGGGTAGAGCTGCAAGAATTCCACGGGGTTGCTGATGTCGTTGTACCGGGGAGCATCTCTGGACTGAACTTGGGCGGCCATACCACTCGGCGGAGGTGTTCGATTAGGGCGGGGCAGCTAGAGCTGTGGGTCGCCATGCCACCAGCGAGTTTTTCCTGGTTCTACAACCCTGCGATCGAGATGTCCTAGAGGGTCTAGGTCTCACAACCCCGACATCTGGCCAAGGTAACCCGTGCATCCTCCCCCAAACGAGTGACATTTGGCCAGGCTTGATCCCATACAGGGCTTTCCGCACCGGGCGGTTTTTCCATGCCTGAGCCCCCAAGGTCGCCGCAGAGAGGAGGAGGTGGAGGTGCACCATAGGCTATGTTGCCCGGCCGTGCCTCGCAAGCCGCGGGGTTGTGCTAGGCGACGTTCATCAAGTCTGTGAGGCGCGCCTGCCAGTCTTCCCCGGTGTCCTCCGCAGGCGAGTAGCGGAGGAGCTCTTTCGCCATGAGGTGGGCCGTCTTCGGGGTGAGGGGAGCGCGAGATGCCCGGTTTGGTGAAGTGCTTGACAAGGAGAATTCTCCACCCATCCGTGTGGAGGGGCACGGGTGGAGCCCACTGCCGGAGAGCCCCCTAGTCTCCCTACTTGCTAGGGCTGAGAGCGGCTGTCGCGAGGCTTACTGCGAGCGACCATGCTAGCGCCTCCGGCTGAAGTCCTCCGAGTCGTGCCTCAACACCCTACCTGGCGCGCCAAATGTCGGAGATTTGTCCGCGAAGGAACTAGGGTCCAATGATCCCTTGGTTCATGAGGGGGTTGAATACGTGATTCCGAAGGAGTTTAGCGACGTTTACGGTGGTGAAGCGCATGCACGATAGAGAGTTGACATTGGGTTTTTTACCCAGATTCGGGACCCTCGTGAGGAGGTAAAGCCCTATGCTCTAGATCCTTCTATGCGAGCTTGGTGTTGTCCTACTAAACCCAAGCCTTCTGATTGTCTTTCTCCACTCGAATTCCATCTGATTCTCCACGAGCTGCTCCTCCATCTACTCAAGACGAGCCCTCTCCAAGCTTAGTTCATTCTCGCGGAGAGAAAGGTCTTCTCTGCGAGAAGACATGTTGCAGCCAAGTTGAGAATTCTCACCATGATGGGCCTCTACCCCCTCTCTTGCTTGGAGAGGGCTTCTTCACGGGCATCTACCGTCATTTCTTCATCTACCGCTAAGACCCGCTAGTGAGGGATTCTTCGCATGCACTTGTGGTGGCTTCATGCTCCACCGAAGCCGCTTCGTGGTCCTCTAGGCCACTCTCCTATGAGGCCAACACATCACTCGATACCTCAGTGGCCGCCCACTCCTTGGCGCCATGCAGGATATCCTCCTCTTCGTGAAGGACATCTGGGAAGGTCTACTACAGCTCCCTGAGGGCGACGGTGTGGAGCACGCGTTCGCGCGCCACCACTTCGTGAAGCCTCCTCTCGGCTTCCGCCAGGTGAGAACACTCGGCTGATATCCAAGATTCATCATTCACTAGTGAGACACTCTGCCGATCCAAGATTGCGTGCATGGCTTGAATGGCGGAGGCACTGAAGCTTTGGTGGTTGCCTTCATCTCCGGACAACATCAGCACTAATGGATTGGGGGTGGCTTGGGATCAAACCTCCGGGAGCCCTCTTGGTCAATCCTAGCGATGTGGTGGGACCTCCCTTCTCCCGTCGTGGGGCGCAGGGGTTCGCGGAAGGATTCTCGGCATCAGGTCTTAGCTTTCGAACGGGTCAGGGTTGGAGGGTCTTCGGTGGTGGCTACCCATATCCCCTCCACCACGCTCCCCCTCTCTGCTGCCCGACGCTCTTCCTCAAGAAAGAGCTCCTCCAAAGGCCTCTCTGCTCCCTCGGTGTGAACGGGTTCGGGGGTGTTGGACTGATAGCTCCAATTTTTGACACAATTTACAGAGGATTTTCCATTGGCTTTCAACAGGTTGCGTTGATTTTGACCTTTCAACTAACGCTATTACTGCAAGCTAACGAAACTTTGTTCTCTTGTGTTGGTTTTTAGGTTTTGGACACTTTTGGAAGATCTGAGATCATTTATAGGTAATTACATTTAATTGAGAAAATACCCAATTCAAGACTATTCCATGCGAGGGATCCAGATCATTTAACGACCTGTGGTATGGTCGTAGGCCGCTCGTACGGCCTGCCTGTACTACCGTCCATCTCCTTTGTTATATCAAGAAAGCTAACTTTTGTGAAGGGAGGAGAGACATAGTACAAGCACAACTGCCGCAAACCATCTCACAAGAGAGGAGATAAGATCTAAAGAAGGAGAAGAACTCTATCTCATCCTTCGAAGATCCATAGTCTCTTCATCACCAACTCCACCATAATTCCCTACTTGTACTGAGAGAGAGTCTCATACTCGTAGGATTAGGGTTTGAACCTCTATTCCTACTTTGTTTGTACTTTATTTGATATTGCTACGGTAAAGTTGAGATGATATCTATCTGCAATATGATTAGATATTTGATCTATTCTTCTCTGATGTGCGAGTAAATCCCCATAGGTGTGGGACATGTAGGGAATTGGTGACATGTGTTGTGCCTCCTTTATTTCCATCCATTACTTATTATTGTTGTGGGTATTTTATTGTGAGAATGATTATCTATGTTTTCCTAGTTGTTATCCAATTTAAGGGCCCAGGTAACATGATGCTGAGATATCATAGATATGAACTTCTTTACTAGGAAATCGGTGACCCTCGAGTGACACTACTGATATCAAAGAGGAGGCAGTATAACTCGAGGACAACAAGGAACCATCAAGTTTGAAGCTTTGATCTGGTTGAAATACCTTAATTGATACGCTGACCATGGCTTTGGTAACATGTAGAAGGATCATTGGGATCGAGAAGAATCTACCAAGAGGACTCTTGATTGGTATACGTATTACTTGCCTACTCACATATGAATAAGATATCCCATTTTATTCACCTATAACATTCATTATCACTATGAACCGTTTCTATCCGCGCCTAACTTTCATCTGCGGAAATCTCGAACAACCTCCTTACTTTTACTTTCATGTTATTTACTTCAAGTACCGTTCAATACTTAATTCTACTTCCTTTTCACTCACCCATTTACACTCTCAACACTTGTAGTCAATTCACTTAAGATAAAGTGACACCTTAGGTATGATAGAAACGCCTCAGATAAACATTTTCCTAGGATCCTTATTTGGTCGATATAAAAACTAGAATTAATACTTCTAGGAAAAGGGGCACTGACGAACCCGTTCTCTTGGAGGTCATCCACCTATTTTCTAGCACTGTTGCCGGGGAGCTAAGTGCTAAGTTTTTGTTTCTTGACATTCATAAGTGTTGACACCATCCACGATCTCTATTGAATACAGAGGTACTAGACGTCCCAGAAGAACTTATTTACCTCCTTATAATGAAAGTGGACCAGCTCATAGACGCCTAGAATTTATTGAAATTTTTTCTAACTCACGATCTGTAGAGATGAAGAACTTGATTCCTTCGCTAGCAAATTTGACCACCACGCAAGAGAAAGAAGAGCCTGATAAATTATTGGGAGATTGTGTGAATCCATCTAGGCACCTTAGAAAAATTCCTATACTCTATCCTAGTCTTGAAATCATAGAGTATGAAATAGACCATGAGCTAATCTATATGATGAAAGAAATTGCTTTTGTAGAAAAAGAAGATGAAGATCCAAGTGATCATTTGACGAAGGTATATGACCTTTGTGATGCTCTTAAACCAGCAAGGCTACCAAAGGAGTTTGTGCTTCTTAAAGTTTTTCGATGGTCATTAAAAGATAAAGCTTTTACTTGCTTACAATACTTTCCTAATCACACTATAAAAAGTTCGGCAGATTGCATCCGAGAGTTTATGCAAAATACTCCTCATTCACTAAAATTATGCAGATTAAGCACGGAATGTAAAATTTCTTTCAAAGAGTTGAGGAAAGTTGTTATCAAGCTTGGAAAAGATTTTATGGGGATGGTCATGGAAGTCCCAAATCATGGTTTTAAGGAGCATTTAATCATTCAATACTTTATAATGGGCCCACTGATGATTCAAAACAAATGATTGATTTAACTGAAGGAGGAGCTAGATTATCACTCGAGATTACCAAATTATGCCAACCACCATGATCACATGATCAGTGCATCGTGGAGCATAACCGAGATGATATCAAAGTACACACATCCATTACAGTACGATTACATTAGGTCTAACAATAATAGCCTTACAACTTGCCTCCATGGGCACAAATAGATAAAAGCAGCGGTAGTACTAAAAGCGGGGGTCCCTAGTCAAGCCATAGCCCAACAGGTGCTCGACTCGGAGTAACGCCCTAGTTTGCAAAGTCGTCGTCGTACCCTCCATCGTCTCCATCATCCTGCTCATAATCTGGCCAAGTTGATAGCCAGGGACATTGCTAGTGAGTACTTTGAATATACTCACAAACCACCATACAAGAGAATGAACAAGGAATATGCAATATGGCTGTGGATAGGATAGCTCCAAGGGGGTTATTGGTAAGTGTAACTCCTCTAGTATGGTAGGATCTACACTTCTAAGTACGTTTGTTTATAAAACCTTCTTGAAAAGAGAAGGTGAGAAAATACTTGAGCTGCTAGGAGGGGGTCACCCCTTTTCTTTCCCTTGGTCATCCCATGACCGACACTTCCATTAACTCCGACCATCCCATTTCCTAACATCCATGCCTTCTGACCATCCCATGGCCGAATCTTTTTCGAAAAACTTTTTGTAAAACAAAAACCAGCACCGCTCTACAGAAGTGTGTCCAACCCGTCCATATCCGCGGACACGGCTATTCGAATAGATTTACGCTCTGTAGAGGTTGTACACTTTATCCACAAGATCCGATACATCAGCCGTGAACAGTCGTGGATCGTCATACACTAGTATGCGGGTTTCGGATAACCGGACGAGACCTTCGGGATAATCCCCTCTTAACACAAGCGCCTACCCTATGAGTGTTGTTCCCCTCAAAACTGGGACGTCGGGTACCGAGGACCAACCAGAGCGCATTTTACAATTCACACAGTGGGCGCTTTCAATGAGGGGCTCATAGTAATGCATGGCTGCCCCAACAGTTTGTTCCTTCTCCAAGTCGATGTCCCACATGGACCTTTATGGGAGAAGGCCCAGCCTCCGGGGATCGTGATCCCCTATAGTATTTGTGAGGCACTTGCATCAGAGAGGACCACTTTCGGGTCAAGCCCCTTCCCATATGGGGGTAGTGTGGTTGCACGGGGTAGTTGTTATAGCTAAACTACAAATAACCGGGTGTGTTTTCAAAAACACCTTTTCCTTCATCTTCCTCCTGGATGCCACCACTTGGAGAACCGAACCAAAACTCATTTTAAGATCACTCGGCAAGTCCTACTTGCCAAGGTTTTCTGTGCAAAACTTTTGTAAAAACCTCTTTACCATTGGGTTCCCAACCTAGAGTTTTTGGTAGGCTAAACTAGGGTTTCCAAGGTGTTGTGGTATAGTAAACCACCTTAACTACTAGGGGATAGGTAGGTAATACCAAGGGGGAGTACTTAAATAGTACCATAGGGATAAGTTTGGAGGAGCCAAACCAATACCATAATAGATATATATAACAATATACCGGGTAAAACAATGCACTAGTAAAAGTGAGTAAAACAAGATGTGTAAAATAAGGATGGGCCAAGTCTCATGAACTTGTAGGTGTGTTGCCTTGATTGGCAGCTTGTTCATGGTCTTCTTCTTCAAAGTCCTCCCAAACACCTTCTTAAATCTCGTCCTCATTCGTATCTATCGTCGCAAAGGGGAAATAATCAAACCACAACACCAACTATCATTCACAAGGCAATCAGCACAAATAGGATAGAACAGATTCTCAATTGAACAAACCCAACCAAACACATGTAGCTACAGATCCTAGCAGTACAATGCCACTGGAATCAATCAGAAAGGTTAAGCCAAACTTATTTCGTGATTTTAATGGTGAAAGCTAGATTAACACGTAATTAGGTGACTCGACCAAGACAAGTTGGTGAACAGTGAACACAAATTATATTTCTGGGTAGAGACAGAGAATAACAAGCCAATCCCACTGGTTTCATAATTTTATCTATTAAAATTTGATTTATAACAATTAAAATACTGAAAACAGTACTATATTCGTTAATAAAATTCCCAGGGCATAACTACTGAGCCAAAAAAATCCCTTCCAGGATTAAGTGGTACTAACAGAGGCCTAACTCTGGGAGTTGGTTTCATCCCAAAATTAGATCCACAAAAGCCTTTGGAATTTAAATAAAAACCTTCTATGCATAACTTGTGAAAATCAGAACAAAAGCCATACACATCCAAAGTGAATGATTTTAATTTTGTTCAGTAGGTATGTTCACAAGCAAGGCCTAGAAATTGGTTTCACATTTTTTCGAGTTCTAGAATTATTGTTATAGATTAAATACTCAAAACAACATAAATCTACTACCAAAAGTCCTAGTAAAAGCATAGAGGGTATTTTAGTGATCTTCCAGATCTGGGTGTTAGGCATTTGCAGAGGCTACCTAATGAAATTTGTTTGAAGCCAAAACATCAAACAGATGAATGATGGTGGATTTAAAGCAACAAGACAAAAATCAAGAAACTAAAATAGCCTAAAAAAGAAAAAGGTGCAGAGGTTGGGTCACGACCCGCTCAGAAGCTGGGCCGGCCCGCATACACGGTGGCTTGCACGGGAGATCCTAATTTCAAATCCTGAAGTGGGGCCCGTGCGTCAGTGGTGGAGGGGCCCGAAGAGGTATGAGGAAACGTGGACAGTTGGATTAGTACGGGATCGACGTCCTGCGTTTCGTCTTCTACCTGGGACAGAGGCGTCGACGACCTAACCCTAGCGGGGCTGAGCAGAGGTCGGGGCGGCTCACCTAAGGGCGGAGAGGGGTCGGCGACGGTGCGGTTGGAGGCAGTCGTCGATGGGGATCCGAATGTGGGGCGGCGAGGGCGGTTTCAACTCCTGGCGGTGTCGCGGGCATCCTCGGCTCCTCGGCATCCTCGGTGTCCTCGCGGCTTTGGTGCTCCTGGCCAAAAGAGAGAAGGGGGAGTGGGTTAGACATGGTGCGAGGAAGGCGACAGAGTGAGGGCAAGGCGGAGGGGTTAGCCAGCGACGGCAACCTTCACCGTGCCCAACAGTGTCATGGCGGTGCGGCGGTGGCGAGAACAATAGGGGCCGAGCGGGCTCAGCTCCGCTCTAAGGGTAAAGTGGAAGTGTCAGAGGAGGGGTGTGGCATGGGGCACGGGGGCTAAGGCGGTCTAGGGCTTTAAGGCCAGAGAGGGTGCACCCACGGTGCACCGGGTGTAGGAGGGGGTGGCGAGAGGCGTATCAGGGCAGGGATAGGCTGGGCGCCAGTGGCGGGTTTGCGTATCTGAGCGAGAGATTGCGCGGGGCGCGGCTGGTCGTAATGTCTCTCCTCGGGAGCGTGCGATGTAGAGGGAGGGGTGGTGCACGCGAGGGGACGGCTCGGGCGGGTCCTACCCGTGGCAGGGGGCTTTTCTCTCTCTCAGTCATGTCTGGTCGCATGGGGGTGGACTGGGGTGCTACATGGGAGGGCGTAGACATGTTGGGTCATGCCAGGGCCAGAGAGAAAGGTGTAGCACGAGTAGGCGACTAGAGAGAGGGGTTTTGGTGATCTAAGGCAAAGTCGATGAGGTGGCCACTTTGGGGGCTTGCCATTTCGAGCTAGGGCCACCAATCGCAAAGGGGGAGACCTGGGGGTGTAGAGGGATGCTTGGTGTTGATGTTTAGGTCCTGGTTGCATCCTAGATCAAACCCATGTGTTTGCAAGGATCATCCAAACATTGGACAAAATAAGGTGATCATTCCCTAAGTGGCCCCTAGTGAAGTTAACACTCACATGCAAATAGCTTAGGGTAGTGGTGTAACCAGGGCTAAGGTGGTGTTCTCAAGTGCTCATAGCATGGTACCACATGGTGCTCTTGCATGGTAGAATGGTTAAAGGGTTTACTCAAACCATAGCTCCAAAAATGGAACAAGACTAGATGTATAGGACTTAGCCATTTCCTTAGTTTGTGGAGAAACCAACCAAGATGACTTTTGGTGGTTATCTGAGCATGGGTTTAGGGATCTAGGCATGTGAACTAGAAATCAACACAAGATCACTACCATGGCAACATATGTGATCAAGCAATGAAGTATAAGCAAATATCATATGCAAAGTCAATAGAAAAAGTTTTATTTCCCCCAAATTTTTAGCCTCTTACTCCTAAGCAAACATGGAAGCAAAGATGGGATGTTACTGACCATCCCCCCTTAAAAGTATCTCGTCACAAGATTCACAGGTTCTACTGATAAGAGATGGGGGAATTCCTTCTTGAGATAGTCCTCTCGTTCCCAGGTAGCTTCCTCTTCTGAGTGGTTTCTCCACTGGACCTTGTAGAAGTTTATGTTCCGACATCGTGTGAGTCGATTGGCTTTCTTAAAGATCTTGACGGGCACCTCTTGGTAGGTTAGATCACAGTTGAGATCAATGGAATGATAGTCAACGTCCTTGAATGTTTCTGGCTTGTCGGGTGCTTGAAGACATTTTTGGTGTTGGGATACATGGAAGACGTTATGGAACTCTGCCAATTCCTTGGGTAGCTCTAGTTGATATGACACCTTTCCCTGTTGGGCAAGGATCTTGAAGGGTCCGATGTATCGTGGGGCGAGCTTTCATTTCTCATGAAATCGCTTCATTCCCTTGAGAGGGGAGACGCGAAGATACGCAAAGTCTCCCTTATTGAAACTCACATCACGGTGTTTGGTCTCGGCATAGCTCTTCTGGTAAGATTGAGCAGCTCTCAAGCGGTCACATTCTAGCTGAACTTGCTCTTCTACTTCCTTGATCACATCAAGGCCAAAAATTTGGCTTTCTCCGGTCTCAGTCAAGTTCAGAGGGGTTCTAGCCTTTCTTCCATAGAGAAACTCAAAGGGTGCCATCTTCAGACTGGCTTGATAGCTATTATTGTAGGAGAATTCCGTGAACGGCAGTCAATCCTCCCACCTGGATCCATAATCTAGAACGCATGAGTGGAGCATATCCTCTAGGACTTGGTTGACTCTCTCAGTCTGTCCTCCGGTCTGAGGGTGATAGGCAGTGCTAATTGATAGAGTGGTACCTAAAGCCTCGTGTAGCTTATTCCAGAAGCGGGAGGTGAATTGCGGTCCTCGATCAGACACGATCTCCTTGGGGACCCCATGAAGACTGACGGTCCTGGAGATATACAGTTCTTCCAACTTCTTCCTATTGAAAGTGGTCTTCATAGGGATGAAATGGGCTACCTTGGATAAGTAGTCGACTATTACCCAAATTGAGTCGTGACCTTGGCTGGAGGTGGGTAGTCCAGTGATAAAGTCCATGCCAACCTTTTCCCATTTCCACTCCGATATCTTCATAGGTTGCAGCAATCCGGCAGGTCGTTGATGTTCGGCTTTGACCCTTTGTCATATACCACACTTAGCCACGAACAAGGCAATTTCATGCTTCATTCCATGCGACCAAAACTGTTACTTCAGATCCTGATACATCTTGGTGCTACCGGGGTGGATGGAGTAGAGTGTCTTGTGGGCTTCTTCATAATTATCTGCTTCAAGTCATGGTCGCTGGGTACGCATATGCACCCTTTGTACCACATCACACCAGAGTCGTCAACCTTGAATCTGGTAACATTTTATTTTTCCATCCTCCTTTTAATACCCTCAATGCTTTTGTGTCCTTTCTGAGCTTCATTGATTTGGTCTAAGAGGGTCGGTTTTAGCTCCAGATGGGCTAGGAATCCATGGCTAACTATTTCTAGTCCAAACCTTTCTAATTCTTGACTTAGTTCTGGTTGTTCCCTCTTGATCATAGCATTCAGGGAAGAAGGTTCCTGACTGTGGGCATCAGCTACAACATTAGCTTTGCCCGGATGATAATGAATGCCAAGATCATAGTCCTTGATCAACTGAATCCATCTTCTTTGCCTCATGTTTAACTCCTTCTGCGTGACGATATATTTTAGAATCTTGTGATCCATGTAGATCTCACCGTAGTTTCCCATCAGATAGTGTCGCTAGGTCTTGAGTGCGTGAACCATGGCTGCGAGCTCCAGGTCATGGGTGGGGTAGTTCATCTCATGCGGCTTTAGTTGCCGAGATAGATAGGCAATGACCATTCCTTCCTGCATCAGTACACTTCCGAGTCCCAACTTGGAGGCGTCACAGTAGACTTCAAAGCTTTCGGTGATATCTGGCATGGTCAGGACAGGGGCAGACACTAATCTCTTCTTGAGTTCCTAAGAACTCCCTTCACACTTCTCGGTCCACTCGAACTTCTTGTCCTTCTTCAATAGTTGTGTCACTGGCTTTGTGATGCTTGAGAAACCGTCGACAAAGTTACAGTAGTATCCGGCTAAACCGAGAAAACTTCGGATCTTGGAGGGATTGGTGGGGGCTTTCCATTCCAAAACTGACTTGATTTTGGCGCGATCGACTGAGATTCGTCCGGCAGACAGTGTGTGGCCAAGGAATCCAACTTCCTTTAACCAAAACTCGCACTTGCTGAACTTAGCGTACAGTTGATGCTCCCTGAGGGTACCCAGTACAAGTCTCAGATGCTTCTCATGCTCGACTTCAGTCTTGGAGTATATGAGGATGTCGTCGATAAACACCACGACAAACTTGTCCAGGTAGGGCATGAATACCTTATTCATGAGATTCATGAAATATGCAGGGGCGTTGGTTAAGTCGAAAAACATGACGGTGTATTCATACAGACCATAACGGGTAGTAAAGGCGGTCTTAGGGATGTCTGTTTCTAGGATTTTGAGTTGGTGGTATCCGGTGCAGAGATCTATCTTAGAGAAGATATGTGCTCCGTTTAGCTGGTCGAACAGATCTTCGATCTTGGGTAAGGGATACTTGTTCTTAATAGTGACATCGTGGAGCTTCCAGTAGTCAGTCACTAGCCTGGTGGTTCCATCTCTTTTGTCTACAAAAAGAAAGGGTGATCCCTAGGGGGAGGCACTTGGCTGGATGTGACCCTTGCGTTCCATGTCATCCAGTTGCTTCTTCAGTTCGACCAACTCCTTGGGGTTCATACGGGGCAACTCCTCCGGAAACACATCTGGATATTCACAGACCATGGGTACTTGCTCTAATGTAGGTCCGGCTATTCCCTTCTAGCAATAGATCCGAGATGAGGGCACGATTGCCTTGTGCTCGATTTTTACACCTTAACTACTAGTCAAGGAAATGGCTTTCCTTGCTCAATCAATTATCCCATGGTATTTGGTCATCCAATCTATTCCTAAGATCACATCTAGACCTTGGGCTCCCAAAACTATTAGATCGGCCTTGAAGGTTATACCATGTATGGCTACGAGGATATCTCGGCATACGGATTGGGTTTTGGCCGTGGAACCAGGTATTTGCACTAACATGAGCCTACTCAGTTGGCTAGGTTCCATTCCACTTTTCTCCACAAACGGCCTAGTAACAAATGAATGTGAGGCCCCAGAGTCAAATAGTACTGTAGTAGGGACGGAGTTGACAAGGAACATACCCAAAACAATGTCATGAGACTCCTAGGCTTCCTCAGCAGTGATATGGTTCAGATGTCCTCTGGTAGCATTGTTGTGCTTCTTGGGGGTAGCGCCCCTGGCTGGGGCTCCGTTGGCGTGTCCTTGATTCAGGCGGGCAGCATTAGGGCGTGGCGCATTGTCCTTCTTCCTCTCGGGGCATTCACGGGAGTAGTTTCCCACTTGTCCACGGTTGAAACAACCAGCTGCATTGGGGCGGGCATTAGGGTTAACAGGGCCTCTAGGGGCATGTCTTGGGTTCCCGCCTCTAGGGCGAGGGTTGTTGTAGTTGCGGTTGGGGTTGTTGGGGCGTGGAGCATAGGACGGAGTCCTCTGCGCTGGGGGTGCAGTCCTTGAGGGAGGCATGCTTCGCGACCTCTGTCCACTGGGTCCTCCTTGCTGCATCATCTATCATTTGCGGTTCTCAATCACTCCCTTGCGCTTGTTTTCCCCCAGAATGGCAGCATCAACAAGACCATCCAGTTCCCGGAACCTCTAGGCTACTAGATGGCACTGTAGTTCATCCTCGAGTCCATTCACGAAGGTATCCACCTTCTTCTCTTCAGTGTTGGTGTCATCCAAGGCGTACCGGGCTAGGTCAGTGTACTTCACTAAATATTGCAACACAGACATTCCTCCTTGCTTCAGGTCACGGAATTGGTCTCTCATCATCTTGATCAAACCTGGAGGGATGTGGCGCTTGTGGAACCTTTCCTTGAAGTCCTCCCAGGTGATGGCTTGTCCCGCAGGCAGAATTTCCTTGACGCTGATCCACCAAGTACTTGCCTGACCCGCGAGGAAGTGGGTGGATAAGGTGACTTTCTCATCCTCTCCAACACGGGCAACTTCCAGGTTGTTCTTAATAGTGCGGAGCCAGTCATCGGCGTCAAGTGGATTGGTGCACTTGATGAACACAGGTGGGTTGGTGTTCTGGAAGTCCTTGAGTCTGGATCTCTCCTCTTCGCCCTCGTGGTCAGGGGCATTCCCAGCTGCGGCTTGCACGAGCTGTTGGAGAGCGGCAATGTTGGCTTGGTGCTCCTCGTTGGCATCTTGGCGGTCTTGCATGAACATGTGCAGGAGCTGATCCATGGTCGAGGGTGGGGGAGGGTGTCCGCGGGGGCTCACCATCCTGACGGTTAGGATGGGGTTACAAAAGGGGCGGTTCGCAACCGGAACTTTAGGGTGCAGAAATTAACAACACAACAGGCATACATGCATAGGAGATAACGGATGCTTAGAAACTTAAGCAACCATAGGATTAACCACAAAATAACCAAGTTCATGCGTCACATCTCGATGCTAGATAGGTAATACCACGAGTTCAACAATACAAGCAAGCAGAAGACAAACAAATCACCGCTCAAAAGGGGGCACATCGATATTCTCACTTGCTCTCATAGGCTAGCGTGAGACCTACTCCGCGTCATGACGTGTGGTGCTGTCCTCCTCAATGATGATATCGGTATAGTCCTCGTACTCAAGGATGCGCTCCTCTAGATCCTCTTCCTCCTCATCCATCCGATCATCATCCTCGGGGTCACTCAGGGGCTCCATGTCGAAATCCTGCTTGTGTGCAGCGTTATTATCCGTCTCTTTCAGAAGGTCATCGTATTCCTTGTTGGGCTCAGCGCATTCCTCCTCCAACTCCTCTATCTTGGCCTCCATGGTCACCAAGAGTTCCTTCTGCTCCTTGGTTGTCTTCAGGAGATACTTGTTCCTAGCCACAAAAGTCTGCTTGTTCAGCTTGGTCTGGGCATGCTCCAACTTCTCCACCCTCAGGTCCCCCACAAGGGTGAGGTACTCCAAGGTCTTGTTGTCTAGGCACGTGCGAACATCATCCATAGCATCCTGGGTCTTCTTCATGAGATACTCCATGTTCTGGATATGCTCTCCGAAGTCGTAGTGCTGCGGGGTGGCGTAACCCTTGGGATGGTGCCTCCCAAAGTGGTAGAACGGTACCCTCCAGTTGCCCGTGATGGTGATAGGCGATGCGTGCTAGGGCCTCCTGAGCCACATGGAGCACACCATCACCCCAGTCCTTCTCCAGTACTTCTACCTTCAGCTCCTCGTAGAACGGAGGCACTATGCTACCCCTCATGGTGCATACCACCAACCAGTTCTTCTCTCCCTCAACCAGCCTGGGAATGAAAGTGCCTTGGATCTCCGGCATTGGGTGGCCCACATGCTTGGCCAAGTCCCTCAGCTCAGCCTCAAGCAACTAAAGTGGCAAGTCCAGTCCGACCTGACGGTACATGGTGAACGCAACAACCATCTACAAAATTTTAGGTAAATTTAAGTTAGTGAACAGTGTGCAAAATTTTAAATAGGCAAAACTTAAATTTAATGCATGTAGTTTTCGAAATAGAGGGGAGGTATCATAAGCATTGTTTTCTCAATTACCATGCTCCTTCCTTTATAAAGAAAATAGTTTTTGGGTCCGGGTCTAACGTCCAAGATAACTAGGGGCTCCTAAAGCCAGGATGGCTCTGATACCAAGTCTATGGCGACCCCGGATTATCACCAGAGATTAAAAAATTATGCAAACCACCACGATCCCATGATCAGTGCATCGTGGAGCATAACCGAAATGATATCAAAGTACACACATCTATTACAGTACGATTACATCAGGTCTGACAATAATAGCCTTACAACTTGCCTCCATGGGCACAAATAGATAAAAGCAGCGGTACTACTAAACGCGGGGGTCCTGAGTCAAGCCATAGCCCAACAGGTGCCTGACTCAGAGTAACGTCCTAGTTCACGAAGTCGTTGTTGTACCCTCCATTGTCTCCATCATCCTGCTCATAATCTGGCCAAGTTGATAGCCAGGGACATTACCAGTGAGTACTTTGAATGTACTCGTAAATGACCATACAAGAGAATGAACAAGGAATATGCAATATGGCTATGGATAGGATGGCTCCAAGGGGGTTATTGGTAAGTATAACTCCTCTAGTAAGGTAGGATCTACACTTCTAAGTACTTTTGTTTATGACACCTTCTTGAAAAGAGAAGTTGAGAAAATTGTTGTCGGATTGATGACATGTACGCCATGAGGGGGTCCTCAAGGCGTGCGAAAGATAGGGGTGTGAGACATACGGTGTTCCGGCACGGTGAGCACACAAGTTTACCCAGGTTCGAATTCGCCGGCTTTGGACGGATCCTACTCCTGCTAGTAATCCAGTAATACGGCAGAGCCGGAATATGGGTTACAAGGGTTCGCCTGTGCGAGTTGAGATTGTAGACTATTGAGGGTGTACTAAAGGCTCTCCCTAGGACGGATTATATAGATATCCGGCCTAGGGTTTACAAGAGAGATCTGTCCGGCTACGACTAAGAGTTAGTTACAGAGTACATCTTGAAATACAAGTAACACTATGGGCCTATGTTGGTAAGTCTTCTGGGCCTTCCCGTAGCCAGACTGGACTCTGTCTTTTCTCCCTGACTGGGCCGCCCGTGAAGCAAAGTGATACATTGCAAATGTATCTATAATTTTTGATGTTCCATGCTTAGATTTATCCACTTTCTTGTGTTTGGTTCCAACTTTGGAGTACATTTCATATGATTTCTTGGACTAACCTATTAACTAGAGCCACAGTGCCAACTGCCTGTTTTCTGATGTTTTTGGTTCCAGGAAAGTCAGAAAATGAATATTCTCGGAATTGGACGGGACAAAAGCCAAAGTGCATATTTTTCCGGATGTCATCAAGTACCAGAATACGAGACGGAGAGGGGCCAGGGGGGCACCACACCACCTGGCCACGCGGCCAGGCCTGGCCCGCGCCAGGGGGTGATGTGGCCGCTCACGGCACCCCCTCGGCCTCCCCTTCCGCCAATATATTGCCCTCGGGACGTAAACCCTAAGTGCCCGATCAAAAATCCACAAAGAGTCTTTAGCCGCCGTCATCTCCATCCCTAGATTGGGAGGGATCTGAAGCTCTTCCCGGCACCCTGCCAGAGAGGGGAATTCACCCTGGAGGCCTTCTTCATCACCATGCAAGCCTCTGGTTTGATGCGTGAGTAGTTCATCCTTGGACTACGGATCCATGTAGTATCTAGATGGCTGGTTCTCCTCCTTTGTGCTTTCATGGCTAGATCTTGTGAGCTCCGTTCATGATCAAGATGATCTATTTGTAATCATACATGTTGTGTTTGCGGGGATCCGATGGATATTGAGATGCTATTTCATATTGATTATTGATTCTATCATGTCTTTGTTATTTGTGATCTTGCATCCTTTCTGTTGTTAGTAGCTATCTTGGCCGAGTAGATGCTAGCAACTCCAAGAGTTAGTATTTATGCTCGATAGTGGGTTCATGCCTCTGGTAATCTGGGGAAGTGACAGAAATATCTAAGGTACTAGATGTGCTGTTGCTACTAGGGAGAAAACAACAATCCTTTGTTCATATAACAATCGTATTGTTTACTTTACACGCAATTTGTAAAGCAATAATCTATTGCTTGCAAATTAATACTGGAGGGGTTCGGATGATAACCTGAAGGTGGATTATTAGTCATAGATGCAGTTGGATGGTAGTCTATGTATTATGTTGTAATGCCCAATCAAGTCTCAAATGAGTCAAGATGATTAGTATATGCATGTATTGCTTTCTCGGTGTTTGTCAATTGCCCCGATGTAATTTGTTCACCCATCATGTTATCTATCTAAGGAGAGCCACCTCTAGTGAACTATGGATCCCGGTCCTTTTCTTTACATACAATCTATAAACTGTTCACTACTTTGTGTTTACTTTCTGCAAACTTTTACTTCTTTCCATTCGATACGTTTAATCCTTTGTTTTCCGCAAAACACGGTGAGATTGACAACCTCATCGCAAGTTGGGGACAAAGTTCTGTGGTTGTGTTGTGCAGGTCTCCACGTTGCTACTAGCACCGGTAGTGCGCCCTGGCAAAGCTCAGCTAGTAACACCTTTGGGGTGTTTCCTTGCTCCTACTGGTTCAATTAAACCTTGGTTTCATAACTGAGGGAAACTTGCTGCTGTGCTCATCATACCTTCCTCTTGGGGTTCCCAACGAGCTCTACATTAACACCACGCACCAGCACTTTTCTGGGCGCCGTACATTGAGCCATCAAGCGATTTTTTGGCACCGTTGCCGGAGAGTCAAGGACATCTTTACAAGGGGAGTCCCTCATAACCAATCTCTTTACTTTGTTGTTTTTGTTTTGCTTAGTTTTTTTTTTGCTTTGTTTGCTTGTTTTGTTCTTCAAAAACACAAAAAAATTAGTTTTACTAGTTTGCTTTCTTATTTCAAAAACACAAAAAAATAGTTCATATCTCTTTATGTCTAGCCTTGCTCCAATCACTATGTCAACCGAGGAAATGATTTTCACTTTTAAACAAGGAATTGAGGGAAGTTTTAAGGAAGCTTGGTCTAGAATCTCTGATCTACATGAAAAACCTGAGCCTAAAATGACTGAAAAGCTTGTTCCTTAGCAGTTTTTACCTTGGGATTGCTCTTTGCTATAGATATGCTCTAGATGCTGTTGTGGGAGGAGATTTCCTCCAATGTAATGAGGATGATGCTACTAATGCTATAAAGAAATTGATCCTCACTTACAACATGCCTAGCCAAACTGATATTTCTTTCGCAAAAATATTTGCTAGGTTGAACACTACTAGCTTAGAAAAATATTTCTATCTTGTTTTTCAAACTAAGCCGGAACTTGGTCTCTGACGTCATCTGACACTGGTCATGGTAAAGTCACGTCATCCGACAAACATCCTGTCAGCACGACCGTTGGTGGTTCCGTCGTTCGCGGAACCGATGCGCCGTTTCAATGCATACGACGAGATCGAGGCGACGTAATCATCGCGTGGGTCCTTCCCAGTTCCTTCCACAACGAGTGGCGGTTATACTGTGCCATTTGCACGAATCTTGGCGTGGTTACGTGGTTATAAGGGGTGAGGATTCTCTGTCTCCTCCACTTCTCCCTCACGAACAGAGCTCTCCCACCTCCTAGATTCCAAGCGCCGCCCCTCTAAGGTCACTAGCGCAACGGAGAAATGGCTTCCTCTTCATCACCCGTCTTGGCAGTGGTGGCGGCGACGGCAGCGGCAGAGAAGGAGAGCAACTGGGGGTTTGGATCCCGTGCCTCCTTGATAACGAGAAACTCCGCGGCGTGGAGAGTGAAGGTCTCCTCTGTGTTGGCGACTGGAGGAGCGATTCCGGCGAAAGCATCCCCAACCCACACGCCGACGGCGGGTACACTTCGACACCCACCTCAATAGAGGTTTGTCTTTCCCTCCCTCGGAATTCTTTTCCGAGGTGATTGATCACTATGGCGTTCAGCTTCACCATCTTCTCCCGAACTCCATCTTAGAGATGGGTTCTTACACAGCTTTGTGCGAGGGGTATCTCGGCATTAGGCCGAGTCTTACTTTGTTCTGATATTACTTTCATGTCTGGAGAAACTCCATCACTGTCGGTAATCCTTATATTACCGACACTATTAGCCTTTCAGTTAGATGCGAGCGTGTTTATCCTCGTATTCTAGCTAGTGAGTCGGTCAAACAATGGCCGGCCACTTTCTTTTACCATAAGGATATTCTTGCTCCTGGCAAAGATACTGCTTTGCCGGCTTTCATCGACAGAGCTGCCACGGACAAACCGTCTTGGGACAAGGCCCCTCCGGCTCTCAATGACGATCTGATCCTTGCCAAGAGGCGGATCGAATACCTGATGAAGCATAAGGGCCTGAAAGGGTCCGACTTAGTCCAGTGCTGGGTGTCACGCCGGATCCAGCCTCTCCAGTACCACGGCGACATACTGATGCATTCCATCACGACGTCGAAACAAGACTCCCTCCGCATCAGCCCCAATGCCCCGAAGCCACAGGACTACATAAGCCAGATTAAATGGCTGATTAAGGAGCGGATTGAGAGAAAGATTTCGGATGTGTCTCTGGACATGCACACATCGGAAGACCCTGTAGTTCCGGTAAGCTTTAACAATAAACCCTTTTATGTGTTTCGCCTTATAAGTTATTTTGCAATACTGAGATATTTTCTTCTTTTCAGCTTGATGACCTCCTCGAGTCGGAGCTAGCTCCTATCCAGGGGTATCCTCCGGAGTTTTCTCAAGAGGAAGAACTGGTCCCACTGCCGGATGTTGTGCCTAGGAAGCGCAAAGCTCCGACAGTGGCCGTCGGCACAAAGGAGGTGTTAGTTGTGAAGAGGTAACTTTTAACACAACTTCTGACTTTGTACTTTACTCGTAATTTCCTTCCGAGATGTAATGTTTTCCATTATTTTACATTCCCAGAGCTAAGCAACTCATCAAGAGCAAGGGGAAGGGAACTTCTTCGAAGCCCTTGCGGAAGACGAAGCTGACTATGGCTTCTCCTACCGCGGCTCCTCCGACTCCTTCCCCACAACCTTCTGCAACACCGGTGATCATTCCATCACCGGTTGTTGCAGACGACCTGGCTCCTTCAACGGGGCCAGCGACCCTTGAGTCGCCAACTGACGCCACCATGGGTGGCTCAGGATTAGATAAGGGTGAACCCTCTTCGGGTAATGATCCCTCGGCAGAGACTTTCACCGAAAATCTCCTGAATAATCCAGGACTTGCCAAATTTGGCTTGTCTCAGAAATCTGCGGAAGAAATCCAGCTTCTGGCCTGGCAATGCCTGGAGAGCCAAAATCTCTCTGCCAAAGAAGAAGCACAAGAAGCGGAGGACGTCAAGTTCTCCGACCTTCTTGAACAAGTCTGTCTTCGCGACAAGGGACTTAGAGCTGGTGTGCTTCCACCACCTTTAGTTATTCCACTCACCTTCGTCGAGAAAGTTACCACCGAGGTGAACATGTGCCTGAGCAAGCTCACACATTAACATCATGTAAGTCGGAATTCCAACTCACGTTTTTCTTTATTGTACTTTATATCATATCCTCTAGCCCCCAAGCATGAAGTTGGATATACAATCCGGGTTTATGCTTCCTTAGGATGCCAAAGAATGAACTAGTGTAGCCCCCAAGGCTCGTGCTGATATTAGTAACAATATTAGCCCAAGTCTTCAGTAGACTTCTGACTCTGGGTATTCTGACTTACAGAAAGTTAATTCATATAACCAGGATTTGTTGAAGAATATTTGCAACAAGCGGAGAGAGATCAAGGCTCTCCGACTTGAAAATGTTGAGCTGAAGGTTTCCAAGGATGAGGCCGAAGGTAAACATTCCGAGACTCAAGCCTTGTCCTATATTTTCATAGTCGAATATATTTTGCTGAACTATTGTTCTTTTGTCTTACAGCACTAGTAAAACAGTCCTGTGCTATGATTGAAGAGGCCGAGAACCTCAAAACCCAGGTGGTGGAGAATAAAGAACTTCGCCAAGAGCTGGATAAGCTCAATGCAAATCATGAGAAGAGCATCGCTCAAATTCTCGAATCCACCTCCATGGCCACTGATGAACATGATCGTAAGATTGCGGCTCAAGATCAGAAAATCTCGGATCTCAACGATGAGGTTTGCAGAGAGAAGGATCTTTCTGAGGCGCTCCGGGCTGAACTATAGAGTCTTCGAGAAGAGAAGACCAAATTTGACGACGTCATCTTCGGTATGTTTCCATCTTTCTGACTTGCCTACATTCTTCGACTCTTTTGATGTCAGATTTACTTAACCGTTTTGTGTCCTGTGTATAGGTCCTGTGATCTTGAAGGACTCCACCTGTGCTGAGCCTCACACCCACCGGCTTACCCAAGTCGGTGATCTGCTTCATGACTTCCGCCAATCCATTGAGGATATTGGCGAAGCTCTCAATGTTCCAGATATGCATAGCATGTTCGACTTTCAGGTGCGGGACAAGGAAAAGGAGATGCCGTAACTTGTCGAAGACTAGAACATGTCCTACGCGCGATCCGCGGCGCAGAACGCTCTCACCATGGAAGCATGGAGATATGGCAAGTGACCAGAGGGTATTCTATGGTGGATGAAGACGGACATGAGCAAGACATCAAGGCCATTATGGACTCCTGCGCCGGATATGGATGTCACTTAGCTGACTTAACAAGCTACGACACTCCCTTCTTCACCCGCGTGGACACACCGCCTCCGGAAGAAGTAGCTGAAGTTTCCAACGATGAACAGACCATATCGGATATGGCAAGTTTTGCATCATCATGCGTCTTAGTGTGTACCTCAGGAAAGTCCTGTCCAAACCGGCGTCATCAGAGCCGGAAACGTCGTTGTTGTTGTGCTCATCCTGGATTTCGATCTCAGCGGGTGGCTCGATCTAGGATTCGGTCTCTCCAGGGAGATCCACTCCAGATTCGACTTGGACCGCTAGGTCTGCTTGAGGCTCGGATTTCTCCACTATCTCCGCAACTGGTGCGGGCTGGGTGGGATTAGGGTTTCCTGAGATCTAGAACTCTGCCGCCTCCGCGGACAAAGGGGATCCAGAAATTTCCTCTGCCTCTATCATCACCGCTGGGGTGGGTGGGACAGGTTTAGCAAAACCGATGTAAACATCGATCTCGCCAAAATACATGATAGTGTAGGTGGTCACGGCATCCCTAGACGGGATCCAGGTCTCGTCGAGAACGATGAGAGGGACATCACTGGCGTAGAGGATGCGTCTGACGGCGATAGTTTCGCCGATTCCGATTTTTTCAGATTCCACTCGGAACGCATATTTGAAGCTCACTTGCCCCACGGTGGGCGCCAATTGTCATCGGATTGATGACATGTACGCCATGAGGGGGTCTGATACATTGCAAATGTATCTATAATTTTTGATCCTCCATGCTTGGTTTTATCCACTTTCTTGTGTTTTGTCCACACTTTGGAGTACTTTTCATATGATTTCTTGGACTAACCTATTAACAAGAGCCACAGTGCCAGCAGCCTGTTTTCTGCTGTTTTTGGTTCCAGGAAAGTCAGAAAATGAATATTCTCGGAATTGGACGGGACAAAATCCAAAGTGCCTATTTTTCCAGAAGACTCACGGAGCCAGAATACGAGACGGAGGAGGGCCAGGGGCTAGCCACACCACCCCTAGGTGCGGGCTGGGCCTGGCCGCGCCAGGGCATGGTGTGGTGGCCCCAGGAACCCCCTCGGCCTCTCACTTCGCCTATAAGAAGCCTTCTGACCTAAAAACTTCGGGGGGTTCGACGTTTTTCCACGAAAGGTTCCGCTGGGCCGCCACCACCGAAGGGGAGATTCGGGGGACAGAAAGTCTCTGTTCCAGCACCCTGCCGGGACGGGGAAGTGCCCCCAGAGCCATCTCCATCGATCTCCACCATCATCTCCATCGACCATCCATGTTTCCCCCATCTATGAGTGAATAATCCCCCACTGTAGGCTATGGGTATGGTAGGGATTCGATGAGATCGTTCATATAATCGCATCAGATTGTTAGGGCATGGTGCCTAGTATCTTTTATTAGTGCTTTATGACTTTGTTGCAACTTGTTGTGCTTAATGCTTATCACTAGGGCCCGAGTGCCATGATTTCAGATCTGAACATGTTATTGATTCATTATGATAGTATTGTTCTTGGTCTTATCTACAAGTTGTATACACACGTTGTTGTCCGGAACCTATGGCCCCGAAGTGACAGAAATCGGGATAACCGAAAGGGAAAGGCTTTGATGTGAGGATCACATGTGTTCACGGAGTGTTAATGCTTTGCTCCGGTGCTCTATTAAAAGGAGCACCTTAATTTCCAGTAGTTCCCTAGAGGCCCCGCTGCAAACGGGCTGGTAGGACAAAAGATGTTGTGCCAGTTCTCATTGCGAGCACGTATGACTATATATGGAACACATGCCTAGGATTGTCTAGTACTTGGACGCTTTATCTTATTTATCTGCAATTGCCCTATGTTCTGATTTCTATGTGAATTGTCTTGTCCATGCAATGCCTGTCCATCCATCCCTATGCCTACCGCACTCGAATCCCACTGTTTACTGCTTTTGTTACTACTGTCTTTGCTTTGCTTCTACTGCTACTTTACTATTCTTACTACAAAACTGTTGCTACTGATAAACTACTGTGAGCAAGATTGTTTCCAGGTGCAGCTGAATTGACAACTCAGTTGTTAAGGCTTATAAATATTCTTTGCCGCCCCTTGTGTCGAATCAATAAATTGGGTTTCACTTCCCTCTAAAATACTGCGATACACCCCCTATACTTGTGGGTCATCAAGACTATTTCTGGCGCCGTTGCCAGGGAGCATAGCTTTATTTATCAAGTTCACTTGGATTTACTATTGTTCAAGCTAATTTTATTTTCTCCTTGTTTTCTTGTTTCTTTATCAAAAATACAAAAAAAAGTAGTTCCCACTCTAGTTGTTATTTTCGTTGGTCTGTTATTGTCTTGCCTTATCATGCTTGTTGTCAATGGTTGGTTTCTTTAAAACTGAATCTTATTGGCAAGGTGAGTTCACGGAAGATCAAAAATATTATTATAAGGAACACCGCTTGTCACAAAAAGGGAAACACTTACGGGAACAAATTGATATATTGTATACCATTGCTAGAAACGTGTGCTCTACTTATAATGTTACTTATTGCTGTGATGAGTCTCGTTGTAGAAAGAGGTATAAACACCTCCCTTTTCAATGTGAGTGTAATGATAATGATACCTTATCTTCCTATGCTAAAGGAATTTATGACTTTTATGATGCGGAACAAATTGAAGAATTTATTGCTTGGAAGGATGCTTTTGAACTTGCTAGTTTGCTTGAAAATATTGATGATTCACCTTACAAATATGAGGTTTATGGTATACTTAAATTTTGCTTTGATAATTACAAGGATGAAAATGGCTCTATTCTTGAATATTTTAATAGATGCTCTCCACAAATGCAAGAGACTAATGCCTTGCAGGATCCTATGGAAGAAGAAATTGATGAACCTGAAATCTCATTAGATGAAAAAGAGGAGGAGAGTGATGAACAAAAGGAGGAAGAATGGATTAGCTACCCATGCCTACCTTCTAATGAGAGTAACTCTTTATCCTTTACATTATTTGATTGTCCCCTTTGCTTACTAAAGAAGAATGAATGTTATGTTCCTGAGGTTTCTCTTGAAAATGTTTATAATAAAGCTCTAGTGCTTGTAGATCATGAATAGCATGCTTTATGTGATAGTTATATTGTTGAGTTTCTTCATGAGGCTACTGAAAATTATTATGAGAGAGGAAAATATGGTTGTGGAAGTTTTCCTGGTATTGAAACACCTCTCTATGTGCTGATAGTTTTGAAGTCACTCTTGTTTTATCTTCCTATGCCTGTCACTTTGTTCTTTCCGAATTTATTTGCATACACGATTCCTATGCATAGGAAGTGGGTTAGACTTAAATGTGTTTTGAATTTGCTTCTTGATGCTCTCTTTTACTTCAACTCTTATTTCTTATGAGACCATACTCTCAATCTATTATGCCTGAAGATGATAATATGTCTATTATTCTTGGGAGACCTTTTTCTTAAATACCGCAGGAGCTCTTATTAATTGTAATCAAGGGAAGGTGACCTTCAATGTCAATGACAAGGAACATGCTATCTATTTCCCCAAGAAGATTGAAAGGACTTATGGTTTGAATTCAATTGAACATGTTGAGGGCATTCAAGTTGGAGAGATATATTGTCCCATACCAAGAGAAAACTTTGAAAACTATTATGATTGGGACCATTGCTATCAAGGTTGAGGTAACATAATCATTAGTGGAATACAAAGTTTTGTGTCATATGAAATTTTTTTGATAAAAATACCTGATCAACCTTGTTAACGAAAGGATTTCATTGAACAAAACAATGTTTTCACCATGATTATCTCCACTTACTTCTATTCTATCCATTTTAGTTTTGCTTATCCTTAACTTAAAGGCGTTAAAGAAAAGAACTTATTGGGAGATAACCCAAAAGTTTTAGATGAGTCTTGGAAGTTATTACTTCAGTAATAACCGCTTCTTATCCTTTTTATTTTCTTTTTGTGCCAAGAGTAACCTGTAATGAGAGAGAAGTAATGATTGGGAAAGTTGTTGTCCCGAAACAGATTTTTGTGCTTCACCGTGAACATTCGTGTAAAATCTGTGTATGTCGGATTGAGCTGTAATTTTTTGTGCTTCTGCCCTAGGTTGTTATCTAACTTTTGTTAGTTAAACACTTTTTCATTTGAGCAACAGAAGGTCTTCGAAAAAATTTCGTCTTTACCTGCTGGTCTGTTTTGACAGATTTCTGCCATTTTCTACATTTGCTTCTTGTTGGCTCCTTTTTGAGTTCTTTTGGGGAATTGAGATTTTTGAGGAAGTTCTACAGTAGCTAGTGTTTTAATGGAAGTTTATTTGGTGTTAGAACTGAAACTTAATACTTATTTATCTTGAGTGCACTAATGTTGCTAATAAAGATTGTGTGAAGTTTTGTATGAAGGAAAAATTTCAGGTGTATGGAAGGAATGAGTAATGAGATGAAGGATGGACTAAAGCTCAAGCTTGGGGATGCCACGCATGTCACCCCAAGAAATATCCAAGAAGTACAAGCGTCAAAGCTTGGGGATGCCCAAGGCATCCCCTTCTTCATCAATAAAAATCTTAGGTTTCTTTCAACCACTTCATTTTTATTGTTTCATGCACAGTTGTGTTGTTCTTGGAGCGTCTTATTTTTATTTTTCGTTTTGGTTTTTAGTTTGTGTGGTTTGCTTAGTTTTCTGAATAAATTGGTTGGACCTCCTCTTTCATATATTGGTGTTCAAACAGTTTGGTTCGGTTTGGTTTGGAAAAGAGTAGGAAAGCTGATGTTTAACTAGTAAAGAGAGCTTGTTTTTGACTGTGGCCTATGCATTGTCATTTCATGCTTGATATTGTTTTGGCTTTATGCTTAGTATTCTTTGTTGTAGCATGACTTGTTATAAACAATTGAGATTGCTTAATGTGCCTTAGATGAATCATGCGTTGTTTTAGCATATTAAAGCATAGTATTGTGGTATTCTCCTTTGATACTTTGTTTGGGTTGACTTGGCACATGCTCACACCATGTTATGCCTATCCCAAGTCACCATAAACCTTTATGATCCTTTAGTTTTCAACTTGTAGTATCACTTTATGCTTTGATCAATGATGTTTTGTCGCTCTGCATGATTATGGCCATTATTGCTCTCTCGCTTGTCGCTCCCTTACTATTGCTAGCCTTCACATTCACTGAGTATGTTTTACTCAAGTTCCAAACTCCCTAAACAAAATATTTCCAAAGTGTCCACCATACCTACCCATTAGCATCATTTTCTACTTCCGTGCATATTCATTATGCCTTGTTTTCTTCCGAATAAAATGTTTGCTTGTTATGAGAAAGTTAGTTAGTAAAGCTCTCACGGACTTGATGGCACGCTTTATTTTCTTGCACTTAATAAAACTGAACCATTGCGTCCTTCTTCGTTGCGTATATGCTTGCGCTTTATAAGTTGAAGTTAGCAGAACCATCTATCATGGGGAACGCTTTCAACATTGCACTAGTACTTAGTACCTCGTTGATATCATGTTCTTTTGCTTATGGATCCCGGCGGTGTGAAATAAATGTGGAACTTGTAAGATCATGGAGTTTGTATGTATGTTAGAGAAACACCTGGGCCGCTAGCCTAAGCCATGCCTAATCATGGTGGAAACTTGCAGCATAACCATAATGAGCATTCTATGAAACATCCTCAATAAAAATCTATGCACATAGTAAATAAAAAGATCGCTGAGATGCTCATTGTCTGCTTGCCTTGTCATTTTGATTATGGGATAGCTCCCGTGTCATGTGCAAGGGGTACCCTGTTGGCGGTTCTCTATGATACGTATATACTTAAAATGACAAGAGCTTACTTGTGACTGAAGTTGAGTAGCATGAGTATCGATCTTCGTAAGTAAGGGGCATGAGACTTTGATTTATAACTTGTCAAGCATATCCTCTTAGTTGTGTCACTTTCACCTTAACCACATTAAGGATGCTTATGATAGGGGCAATGAGAGCTCAAAGCTAATGAGTACCATACTTTCAGCGTTTGGAAGCCTTTCAAACTATGCAAAACCTTTTCTTTTCCTTGTTGAGTCTCCACTTATTCTTTGAGCACTTTCTTGAGAGCATAGTGGCCATTCTTACTTCTATGTGCATTGTCCCATGACTTGTTGATTGATGCATACCTTGATATTGCTTGTTTTAAACTATTTGTATCTAGTCACTCTTGTAAACTTTGAAGGTGTCCTATGCATTTATGTTTGCTACTTTTTGAGGGATCAGCTGAATGCCACTATGATATGTTTTCTTTATGTGAAACAAACAAACGTCTTGCAAAGCATTGTTATTCATGAATCTTTTGTTTGTGCCTTTTCATGTTGCATCATAGTTTCTTTGTCTTATTGCTAGAACTTTGTCTTTCATGTTATGATTGAAGTACTTTGATCCCAGCTTTGAATGTTTACAAATACATTGGTCAAGTCTTTGATGGTGCATGTCACCTCAAAAATTATTCTTTCTTTTTATCACTTACCTACTCGAGGACGAGCATGAGTTAAACTTGGGGATTTTGATACATTGCAAATGTATCTACAATTTTTGATGCTCCATGCTTGGTTTTATCCACTTTCTTGTGTTTTGTCCACACTTTGGAGTACTTTTCATATGATTTCTTGGACTAACCTATTAATAAGAGCCATAGTGCCAGCTGCCTGTTTTCTGCTATTTTTGGTTCCAGGAAAGTCAGAAAATGAATATTCTCAGAATTGGACGGGACAAAAGCCAAAGTGCCTATTTTTCCAGAAGACTCACGGAGCCAGAATACGAGACGGAGGAGGGCCAGGGGCTGGCCACACCACCCCTAGGCACGGGCTGGGCCTGGCCACGCAAGGGCATGGTGTGGTGGCCCCAGGCACCCCATCGGCCTCTCTCTTCGCCTATAAGAAGCCTTCTAAACTAAAAACTTCGGGGGGTTCGATGTTTTTCCACGAAAAGTTCCGCTGCGCTGCCGGCACCGAAGGGGAGATTCGGGGGACAGAAAGTCTCTGTTCCGACATCCTGCCGGGACGGGGAAGTGCCCCCGTAGCCATCTCCATCGATCTCCACCATCATCTCCATCGACCATCCATGTTTCCCCCATCTATGAGTGAGTAATCCCCCGCTGTAGGCTATGGGGATGGTAGGGATTAGATGAGATCGTTCATGTAATGGCATCAGATTGTTAGGGCATGGTGCCTAGTATCTTTTATTAGTCCTTTATGACTTTGTTGCAACTTGTTGTGCTTAATGCTTGGCACTAGGGCCCGAGTGCCATGATTTCAGATCTGAACATGTTATTGATTCATTATGATAGTATTGTTCTTGGTCTTATCTACAAGTTGTATACACACGTTGTTGTCCGGAACCTATGGCCCCGAAGTGACAGAAATCAGGATAACCGGAAGGGAAAGGCTTTGATGTGAGGATCACATGTGTTCATGGAGTGTTAATGCTTTGCTCCGGTGCTCTATTAAAAGGAGCACCTTAATTGCCAGGAGTTCCCTAGAGGCCCCGCTACAAACGGGCTGCAGGACAAAAGATGTTGTGCAAGTTCTCATTGCGCGCACGTATGACTATATATGGAACACATGCCTAGGATTGTCTAGTACTTGGATGCTTTATATTATTTATCTGCAATTGCCCTATGTTCTGATTGCTATGCGAACTGTCTTGTCCATGCAACGCCCGTCCATCCATCCCTATGCCTACCGCACTCCAATCCCACCGTTTACTGCTTTTGTTACTACTTTCTTTGCTTTGCTTCTTCTATTACTTTACTATTCCTACTACAAAACTGTTGCTGCTGATAAACTGCCATGAGCAAGATTGTTTCCAAGTGCAGCTGAATTGACAACTCAGTTGTTAAGGTTTATAAATATTCTTTGGCTCCCCTTGTGTCGAATCAATAAATTGGGTTTCACTTCCCTCTAAAATACTGCGATACACCCCCTATACTTCTGGGTCATCAGGGTCCTCGAGGCGTGAAGAAGAGAGGGGTGTGAGACGTACGGTGTTTCGGGACGGTGAGCACACAAGTTACCTAGGTTCGAATCCGCCGGCTTTGGACGGATCCTTCTCCTGCTAGCAATCCAGTAATACTGCATAGCCGGAATATGGGTTACAAGGGTTCGCCTGTGCGAGTTGAGATTGTAGACTATTGAGGGTGCCCTAAGGGCTCTCCCTAGGATGGCATATATAGATATTCGTCCTAGGGTTTACAGGAGAGATCCGTCCGGCTACAACTAAGAGTCGGTTACAGAGTAGATCTTGAACTACAAGTAACACTATGGGCCTATGTCGGTAAGTCTTCTGGGGCTTCCCGTAGCTACACTGGACTCTATCTTTTCTCCCTGACTGGGCCGCCCGTGAAGCAAAGCTCTAACCCGAAGTGGGCCACCCTGGTCAGTGAGGAACTGTGAGGATACCCGGAAAGTATATCTCCAACAAAAATACTTGAGCTGCTAGGAGGGGGTCACCCCTTTTCTTTCCCGTGGTTACCCCATGACCGACACTTCCTTTAACTCCGACCATCCCATGGTCCAACATCCATGCCTTCCGACCATCCCATGGCTGAATCTTTTTCGAAAACCTTTTTATAAAACAAAAAACAAGCACCACTCTACAGAAGTTTGTCCAACCCTTCCATATCCGTGGACACGACTATTCGAATAGATTTATGCTCTGAAGAGGTTGTACACTTTACCCACAAGATCCGATACATCCGGCACGAACAGTCGCGGATCATCATACACTAGTATGCGGGTTTCGGATAATCGGACAAGACCATCGGGATAATCACCTCTTAACACAAGCGCCTACCCTATGAGTGTTGTTCCCCTCAAAACCGGGACGTCGGGTGTCGCGGACCAACCGGAGCGCATTTTACACTTCACACAGTGGGCGCTTTCAATGAGGGGCTCATAGTACCGCCTGGCTGCTCGTAGACAGTTCGTTCCTTCTCCAGGTCGATGTCCCACATGGACCTCTACGAGAGAAGGCCCAGCCTCAGAGGATCGCGATCCCCTGTAGTAGTTGTGAGGAACTTGCATCAGAGAGGACCACTTTCGGGATAAGCCCCTTCCCATATAGGCGTAGTGTGGTTGCACGGGGTAGTTGTTATAGCTAAACTGCAAAGAACCGGGTGCGTTTTCAAAAACAGTTTTTCCTTCATCTTCTTCCTGGATGCCACCACTTGGAGAACCAAACCAAAACTCATTTTAAGATCACTCGTCAAGTCCCACTTGCTGAGGTTTTCTGTCCAATTTTTTTGTAAAAACCTCTTTACCATCGGGTTCCCAACCTAGAGTTTTTGGTAGGGTAAACCGGGGTTTCCAAGAGGTAGGCAATATCAAGGGGGGGTACTTAAATAGTACCATATGCATAAGTTTGGAGGAGCCAAACCAATACAATAATATATATATATATATATATATATAACAGTATAGCGGGTAAAATAATGCACTAGTAAAAGTGAGTAAAACAAGATGCGTAAAATAAGGATGGGACAAGTCTCATGAACTTGTAGGTGGCTTGCCTTGATTGGCAGCTTGTTCCTCGTCTTCTTCTTAAAAGTCCTCCCAAAGACCTTCCTCAATCTCGTCCTCGTTTGTATCTATCGTTGCAAAGGGGAAAATAATCAAACCACAACACCAACTATCATTCACAAGCAAGGACTGGAAATTGGTTTCACATTTTTTTCGAGTTGCAGAATTATGTTATAGATTAAATACTCAAAACAGCATAAATCTACTACTAAAATTTCCAGTAAAAGCACAAAGGGTATTTTAGTGATCTTCCAGATCTTGGTGTTAGGCATTTGCAGAAGCTACCTAATGAAATTTGTTTCAAGCCAAAACATCAAACAGATGAATTTTGGTGGATTTAAAGCTACATCACCAAAATATGGAAACTAAAATAGCCTAAAAAAAGAAAAAGGTGCAGAGGCTGGGTCACGGCCCGCTCAGAAGCTAGGTTGGCCCACGCACACGGCGGCCTACGCGGGAGATCCGGATTTCAAATCCCGTAGTGGGCCCGCGCATCAGTGGTGGAGGGGCCCAAAGAGGTATCAGGCAAAGTGGACCGTCGGATTAGAACGGGATCGACGACCTGTGGCTCGTCTTCTATGTGGGACCGAGGCGCCGGCGACCTAACCCTAATGGGGTGGAGCGGAGGTCAAGACGGCTCACCTAGGGGCGGAGAGGGGTCAGTGACGGTGGGGTTGGAGGCGGTCATCAACGGGGATCCGAACGAGGGGTGGCGAGGGCGGTATCGACTCCTAGCAGCGTCGTGGGCGTCCTTGGCTCCTCGACATCCTCGGCGTCCTCGCGGCTTCGGTGCTCTTGGCCAAAAGGGAGAAGGGGAGCGGGTTAGACGCAGTGCGGGGAAGGCGACAGAGTTAGGGCAAGGCGGAGGGGTTAGCCAACGACGGCAACCTTCACCGTGCCCAACAGTGTCATGGCGGTGCGGCGGTGGCGAGAACAACAGGGGCCGAGCGGGCTCAGCTCCGCTCTAAGGGTAAAGTGGAAGTGGCAGAGGAGGGGTGTGGTGTGGGGCGCGGGGGCTAAGGCGGTCTAGGGCTTTAAGGCCAGAGAGGGTGCGCCCACGGTGCACAGGGTGTAGGAGGGGGTGGCGAGAGGGGTAGCAAGGCAGGGATAGGCTGGGTGCCGGCGGCGGGATTGCGTATCTGAGCGAGAGAGAGAGCGGGGCGCGTCTGGTCACAACGTCTTGCCTCGGGAACGCGCGATGCAGAGGGAGGGGTGGTGCTCGTGGCAGGGGGCTTCTCTATCTCTCTGTCGGGTCTGGTCGCATGGGGGTGGACTGGTGTGGTATAGGGGAGGGTGTAGACATGTTGGGTCGTGCCAGGGCCAGAGAGAATGGTGTAGCACGAGTAGGGGTGTAGAGAGAGGGGTTTTTGTGATCTAGGGCCAAGTCGATGAGGTGGCTACTTTGGGGGCTTGCCATTTCGAGCTAGGGCCACCAATGGCAAAGGGGGAGACGTGGGGGTGTAGAGGGATGCTTGGTGTTGATGTTTAGGTCCTGGTTGCATCCTGGATCAAACCCATGTGTTTGCAAGGATCATCCAAAAATTGGAGAAAATAAGGTGGTCATTCCCTAAGTGGCCTCTAGTGAAGTTAACACTCACATGCAAATAGCTTAGGCTAGTGATTTAACCAGGGCTAAGGTGGTGTTCTCAACTGTTCATACCGTGGTACCTCACGGTGCTCTTGCATGGTAGAATGGGTGAAGGGTTTACTCAAACCGTAGCTTCAAAAATGGAACAAGAGTAGATGTATAGGACATAGCCATTTCCTTAGTTTGTGGAGAAACTAACCAAGATGACTTTTGGTGGTTATCTATGCATGGGTTTAGGGATCTAGGCATGTGAACTAGAAAGCAACACAAGATCACTACCATGTTAACATATGTGATCAAGCAATCAAGTATAACCAAACTTTATATGCAAAGTCAATAGAAAAAGTTTTATTTCCCCCAAACTTTTAGCCCCTTACTCCTAAGAAAAAATGGAAGCAAGGATGGGATGTTACAATATCTGTCAGCAATGAACAATACAACCTATTGAGGACAGTTAACAAAGGAAAGGTATGTTCCATATACCTCCAGAACTTATCCTGAAGTTAAAAAAATCCATGGAAGAAAAAGGAATAGAACAGAACTCGTAAAAGAAATAAAGTGGATGTTCTCCAAACCTTTGTTCTAGAAGATGAAATGAATCTTGTGCTGCAAAAAATTTAGACATCAATAGTGTCAGTTCCGTGATAGATATTATAAGGGCTTAATGGTCCAAAAGAAGAATATAGAAGAATTAACCACAATTTCTATGATCTAGGACATGCTACTAGACATCTTGATAAATATGTAAGTATGGTTAAACCCTAATGTGATCAGAAAGCTAAAACACGAGCTTTGATTTTACGTCAAAGTAATTTTGATCGCAAATCTATTTCTAGTAATTTTGTTACTAGATGTGGTATAGAAATTTAGGACCCTCAAGGACCACCTTGGTACCAAGAAGAACATGCCCAAAAAGCAAGAGAAACTCAAGAAGAAGAGGACCTTGTTGATCCACAAGATTATATTTATCTTGAAGGTTAAAGAAAATAAAAAGAAGCTTCAAATGAAAATGAAGAAGAGAAAGAGGCAAGAGACAAAGATAAAGATTACGACTCTAATTATCAAACTATCGATCAAAGAGAAGAATCTGAACTTAGTCAAGAACAGTAATAACAAGTTATCACATCAAATGAGAAACAAGTTAAGAAGCAAAAGAATCCAACAAAGAAGAAGAAGAAGAATAAAAAGGATGTTGAGCCAACAATCAAGGTAAAGGTAAAGGTAAAACCAACTAAAAAGAAAATCCCTTATCCTAACTATGTGCAATGTGATCCTAGAAAGAGTGTTTGTGACTCATTTGACGAGGCTCTAAGTAATCTTTGTTTACAACTTCCTCTAGCTGATCCAGTTCAAGTTCCTACTTATATAAAGTTCATGCGAGATATTATTAACAGAAATAAAAAGGTAACCAAGACTATAGTAGTGATGACAAGCTTCCTGCTAAGCTTGGGGTCCTTGTATACCAACTATCTCTTGTGCTATTGGAAAAATTAACATTCTCATTTCTCTTTGTGATTTAGGCACAGGTGTTACTGTCATGCCTTATTCCCTCTTTATGAAACTAAATCTTGGAAATTACTCTCCTACATCAATTACCTTACAAATGGCTGATAAAACCACTAAATAACTTGTTGTTATTATTGAAGATGTTTTAATTAGAATTGATCAATGTGTCATACCCAATGATTTTATTATACTCGATGTTCCTGAAGATGAATCATCCTTGGAAGAACTTTTCTTAGTACTGCAGGAGAAAATGTGGATTTCTCTAGTGGTAACATTGTTTTAAACACATACGATGATCACATTGTTCATTATTTTCTTAAGAAACAAGAACAAGGTTGGAAATATATACCACCACCTAAACATGTTCGAGTGGTAAGTACCCTCGATAAAGATAAGCCCAAGGTATGTGCCAAAAACCTAGCGGTTGGTTAATTAGAATCAACCGTTTTCATATGAAAAGCTTGATGGTAGTCAACTAATTTTATAATAAAGTAGCATAGTTATTTTGGTGTTTTAGTTTAGTTAATCTAATAAAATTCTTGTAGCCAAAATGTGCAGAGGACATAGGCTATTATGAAGCTAAGGTTTAATTTGGAAGGAAAGAATTGAAAAGCAAATAAGAAGAAAGGGTTCTGATCCTTTAACAAGATGCAATATGGACAGAGAAGATTGTACTATGCGCCCGTACCAAAGGACTGCTAAAACAAAAGAATTTCCCTCCAATACCGAGCACTTAACGAGTAGCGATCCGATTGGAAGTCCCCTTACCGTCTGCCCGTACTGATCATCGACGAAGGCAACCAATTTTTCTCGCAATGTACTGTGCGATTAAATCAAGGTACAACCTGATCCTAACATACTGTCCTCCCGTACCAAGACTTAGGTTTGATCCTGAAACCCTAACCGCATATCAAATGGTGATAACCGTCGGTATGGGCGGGATGCATCCGTACGGTCCACCCGTACCAACTGCGTCGCCCCGTAAAAATGATGTCGGTTGGCTATCAACCCAGCCAGCCATCTGCTTCCTCTCATTTCTCTCCTTTTCTCTCTCAAACTCAAACCCTAAGGTCCTAGAGTCCTTGATTCTTCTCTGATTTCATTCGTTTGAGTGGGGGAACCATCACATCGTAAGTTTCTCACCCAATCATGCTTTATTTTCTAAAATCCAAGGTTGAATCTCTCACATTGGCTATCTAGACGAGTTCCACATACTTTGAGATTATTATTGATTCCTCACCTTAGAATTCATAGTTTCTACTTGTAATTGTTTGTTTATATGATAGAAACCTTATTCCTATAGTTTTTCTTTGAAAATTTCAGTACAATGAATATTGGAAAGATTTTTCGCACCGAGAAGGGCTCGGGAAGCTCTGAACCCTCTTGCATCTCCACAACATCGAGTACAAAGAAGAGATGTCAAGAGGAGGATGATCTGAAGGCCTCTCTGAACAAGGAATACAAAAAAGTGAGTGCACGCATCGTGCTTCCCACCAAGTGGGCATGTCATGACTTCCTCTCTCGCCATGGTCTGAATGTGGATTTTGACATGATGGTTCAGAATTCCGGTATGGTCTCCTTCACCATCCTTTCCCCCGACACCTTCGAGCATGCCACATGGGAGTTTATTTCAAGTTTCCACGATGACCTCGCACTCTAACAACTCCATTGCACTATATGTTTCGTTCTCAATGGGCAACCAAGGAGCTTTACTTTTTATCAATTTTGTGATTTCTTTGGGTTGTCCTATGAGGGTGAGCTCGATACAAATGAAAAATTCCTCTCAGAGGCAATGTTTGCTTGGAAGAAAATTTCGGTTTTCAAGGATGTTGATTACTTGCGGAAGAAAACTGCCACCATCCAGAATCCCACAATCTGTTACTTTGCCACCTTCTTGGCGAGTTCTATCTTTGGGAAGGGAGACACCAGGGCAATGGCAGGCCTTGAGATAAGTGTTATTTACATGGCTCTCCATCGAGAGATGTAGCATAAGGTAAACTTGGGTTCTTTGATGATCCATTACTTTCACCGCTAAAGGTCGGCTCAATCAGGAAACATCCGTTGTGGTGGCTTGATCACTCTGATGGCCTATGCAAGTGAGTTTGTCATGCCTCGTGAGAGACCGGTGGCTAGTAGTAAGTTCTTCGATGATGCTCACATGGTGAGCACCAAATTCATGGGGATCTCTACGCCTCAACACTCTCTTCATGCTTACCAAATTTATTATGAACCCAATGGAGATGTTCACCCAACTTTGCTTCCATTTGTCCAAGCTTTTGGTTTGTCACGAAAACATAGTTGGGTCCTCGATGAGGAGGAATTCCATCCAGAAATGATCACCTTAGGGAGAATTGTGCCACTGAGAGGAAATCCCTCTTGGGAGAATGCAGGAGGTGGCATAGAGAAGCACCAACCGGGGGAGGAGCAAAGATGGAACACAATGGGATGGGATGACTATGGCCAGCAACACGAGAATCAACAATACTTTCCCAGTACCATTAGTAGCAGAACATGCCACCACCTCTGCTGGGGTACAACTATGTCCCAAGAGGTGAATATTACTAGTTGGTGTCTCGTGTCGGTGATGTGGAGAACACACTGCATGATATGAACACCAACGTGACTAACCTCACCCAGGACTTCAGCCATTTTATGTCCGAGTTTCCAAATTACTACCTAAACCAGCCACACTAGGAGCCGCCGCCCAATGATGGCAACGATATTTGATTTGATATAGACAAAGAGTATAATATTGGGGAGGTTGTACTCCTCCTCACCTTTTGTATTCATGTTTTGTTTTCTTATTTTTATTTTTTTATTTTTCTTTAGCTGCATGTTTACTTTCAGTTTACATTCATAAAACAATTTTTTTAGAATATCTTTTATCTTGTTTTGTGTGAAGTTATCTCGGTTTTATTTTGATTTCTTGTATGTTATGCACTTCAAGTGACCTATCTGTGGAGAAGAATGCGAGGATTCTATTCAACTGTGAAATGAGAAAGCAAGGGGAGGTACCACATTCCTATTTTCCCTCTTCCTGTAAGTTTATTCATGAACATATTATGTTTATTCGGTTGCACTTGAGTTCCACTCCATGCTTAGCTTTTTATCTTTTAAGACTTACTCTAAAGGATAATGTCGCTACTTCGGTTTCGACTTATGATAATTACTCTTAGTTTGAAAAACAACCGCATTGGATTAAATTCCAATCTTTTAAGAACAAGATAAAGTGTATTTTTGACAACTTTGGTGCCATGTTTTTGTCTTAAGGGCTTAATCTTAGTAGCACTCAGCCCCACACCTTAATGGTATGAATTTATAACACTTTTTGAAAAAGATTTTTATGAAGGAATGGATATTTTGTGGTGGTTGAGGGAGATGCCAAACTTGTCTTGTTGAGTTGAAAAGAAATATGTTATTCAAGTGAATTACAAGAGTACCAAAACTTCATGGAACTAACAAATCCTCTGGCCTACAATGATCTTGAGTTCAACTTAGATTTTGGCTACGAGTTGCATTGCTGCGATGTGAACTTTTTTAAATTCCATCAGCCCAAGTACTAGAGCAAAAGAAACTTCTATAAAGATTTGAGCTGAAATTATTTGATTTATATGAAAGTCTTGGAATCACCTCACTACTTAAAAGATTAAAGTTCTTGAAAGACAAGGAAAAGATGGGGTGTTGGAAAGCCATGATTTTCGAAGTGGGTGTTAATGAAAAGCTCGGAATGTATCCTTCTTATTGACATCTACTAGTGCACCCTTAATTTTACTCTCATAAAATGAGAGGCGCTGAATGAATTGATTCGCAAGCCTAACCAAATTTATGACAATCTCTTTTGAGTCTAAGAATTATTGGCTAGCAAGTTATATGCGGTTAGGTAGCAAAATGAAGTGCAATTATTCAGATATATTATGCTCACATTCAAGGTTGCAGGATTTGTGATGATGGAATATGATACCCCCCTTAAACTTGTGACTTTCCTAGCTTGAACTTATTTCTCGCTATTATACTTTATAGCTTTGTCACTCGAGGTCGAGTAACAGCTAATCTTGTGGAAGTTGATAGCTCCAAATTTTGGCACTTTTTACCAAGGATTTTCCTTTCCTTTTCACCGGGTTTTATTGATTTTGATCTTTCAAATAATGCTAATACTGCAAGTGTTGGGGATATACATTCCGGGTATACCCATTGTGACTCGTTGACCAAGGTGGCACACTTCGGGTTAGATCTATGCTTCACAGGCAGCCTAGTCAGGGAGAGAAGTTGGAGGCCCATCCAGCTACGTGAAGGCCTAGAAGACTTACCGACTTAGGCATGTATGAATACTTGTAGTCCAAGATGTACATCGTAGCCGACTCTATATCATAGTCGGGTAGTACTCTCCTGTAAACCCTAGGACCGGATAACTATATAAGCCATCCTTGGGAAGAGCCTTTAGGGCATCGACAATAAACCTCGGCTCACACAGGTGAAACCACTCTTGTAATTTGAACTTTCAACTCTACGAATATTACTGGATTGGTAGCAGGAGTAGGATCTGTCCACTAAAGGCGGATTCAAACCTAGGTAAGCTTGTGTGCTCACTGTCTCGGACCACCGAACATTTCACACCCCACATCTTTCCATCCCCGAGGACCCCCTCATGGTGTACTTGTCTTCAATCGGACGATAGTTGGCGCCCACCATGGGGTAGGTGACTTTCGGAGCTGCGTTCCAGGCAGAATCTACACAAATTGGAATCGGTGAAACAATCGCCATTAGTTGGGTCCTCTATGCCAACGACATCCCTCTCGTCCTTCTCGACGAGACCTTGATTGTGGCAAGGGAGGCCATGACTAGCTAGACAATCATGTATTTTGGCGAGATTGATGTCTACCTCGGTTTCGTTCAACCTGCCCACCCACCCTAGTGGTGATGATAGAGGCAGAAGAAACTTCTAGATCTTCTTTGGCCACGGAAGCTCCAGAGTTCCGAATCTCAGAAATCCCTAATACCACCTAGCCCACACCTGAAGCAGAGAACATGGAGAAGATCGGATCTAAAGATCTCCCTCAGGAGGTCGAATCTTAGGAAGATCAAAGATACAACAACTCCGGATCCTGCTCTGCCAAAGATGGAGCAGGGAAATCACATCTGAGGCACACCGTGAGGCGAATGATGCTACCAAGCAACTCTAGTATGGATGTTGTTCTCAAAACCATGAAGAGCTTTGAGGAAGCTAATGAAGAGACCGTCACCCACCCCAAAGCACATGGATCTCACTTTCATTGGCTACGCTGGCTCCGGATCTGGATTGGCCAATGCTGGAGACAACAATGGCTCTGTGTTAGACACAATCGGAACGAACACTAACACACCGACTTCTCGAGTGGAGTCCATGACAATAGCAGATATCTAAGCGTATCAAGTAGACTTAGAAGAGGAGTTCACCTCCATGGTCGTGGAGGAAGGAGAAGGGTCGGATCTAAGTCCCTACAATAGTATGGATGAGAGATATGAAGAAATCTCTCCCAATTTGAAAGATGATATGGATCTCTAAGAGAATCCGGACATCCAGATGTCCGAAAGTACTGATAGAAGATTTACTTCAAGAAACGTATCAAAAGTCGACTGTTGGGGATATGCTAAGTGGGTATCCTCATAGCATGTCTCTGATAACCCAGGTGCCCATAGTTAGTAGCAGGGCCTATTGCCTACTGGGTGGCCCAATTAGACGGATCCAGAAAGGAGGCCCATGTCGGATAAAGGAAGGCTACGCAGGAGTCACTGACGTAATCGGAGCCTTGGAGTGCAAGACATGAAAGACTAGTTAGTATTAGTGTAGGACCCTTTACCTTGTCCGGCAAGGTCCTTTCCCTGTAACCCTAGGTTTTGGTGCCTTTATAAACCAGACCTTTGGGAGCCTTTAGGGCACAGCACTTTACGATTCATAACACCCTCGCACAGCGAATCGATCTCTCTAACTGGGTAGATTTACACATTTCCGCATTTCATAACACACTTTAGATATCGCCATTATAGTGATTTATGGAAGGAGTAGAGTTCTGCCACCGTTGTGGGACTTTAACCTAGGTAAGTTGTGTTACCTCGTACCCGCGAACCTTCCGCCTTACCCCATGTCTCTAAACACGCACTATGAGGACCCCTCCATGGCGTACTCGTCGGCAATACCGCGATGGCGCCCACTGTGGTCGGATCCGGAGCACCTTCACCCGAGTTGGTCAAGCCAATGGGAGTTGTGGTTTGCATAAGATATAAGGACCATGAGTGTAAGTACATCAAACATTTGTCCAAGGTACATAATTGATAAAGACAGAGGAAATATACCGAAGATGGTGGATTCGGCTTGCTTGCATGTCTCAGGCAAGATGCCATGCTCGTCCTGAAGTTTCTTGTATGCCTCAAGGCTCCGAGAGTTCTTTTCTTGAGCATCTTAGTTTTTCTCCTTTAGGTGTTCAATTTCTTCCTTCAGACGCTGCATCTCGGCGTCCATAGACTCTTGCATGACCTTCATTGCTTCCTCGTGGCCCTTCATTGCCTCGGCCTAGTCTTTCTTCAAGTTCTTTTTTTCAGTGTCAAGCTATTGAATGTGCTTTGATTGCTCGACAATGCCCTTGTCCTTGGCAATAAGTTATATAAGATGACAAAACAAGGACAGTATGAGAACACGGAAGAAATTGACTATGAGCAATAGCCAAGAAAAAGTCGTAGAAAAACAGACTCTTGTTATTCATGATTTGTTCCTTCAAGAAAGTTGTTTAACCCTTTTCAGCAGCCAGGTTCGCCTGCAACTTGTCATATTTCTCATTGGACTTCTTCCTCTAGGCACTCTCATTCTGTGTAAGCAAAAGCATTTAGTTTCTCTAAGAAGCTCCTAGCCAAAACTATTTTAGTTTCATCTAGAAACTCGGGGGCTATAATATGATATTTTGATCTATGGCTAGTTCTTCTAGAGCATCCAGTTGGAACTTTACTAAAGTTTCAATTAGAATCTGATGGGCTACATGATTAAATTTCAAAGACAAGTATGCTACTCTTAGAGCATCTAGACGGAACTTTTTCTAATTTCGCCTAGACGCTCGGGGGCTACACTATCAAGTTCTACTCTTAGTTCTTTGGAGCACCCAGGCCAATAACTATTGTTTATCTGCCTAAGAGCTTAGGAGCTGCAAAGGGATATGATATATGATAAAAGGTAAAGTCTAAAAGACTTACAATGGCAATAACTTTGAGATTGTTGGCCAAATTGGCATATGCAGTGTAGAAGATGCTGGCATTGTTATACACGGCATCCGCCTGCTGGATAAGATCGTCCAGGCTCAAAGTCGGAGGCACCAGAGGAAGTGGCATAGTAGAAACCAGAGGCATAGATGAAGCTCTGGCCGACTGCCGTGTTACTAGGACAGTTGAAGGAGAAGAAGCTCTCGCCTTGTCAGTTGTTGCTGCCTCTACCTCCCTCGATAGCTCTTTTCCTTTCTCGGTGCCATCCTTAACTCGAGCTTTAGACACTTTGGATGAAGTAATCTCCTTTATTGCCTGTCCACTGGGAGCGATGTTCGTGTCGGCATAATCTAAGACTTCAAAGATTGGATTGATATTTGTCTCCATGGCGGAGGTCTCAGGGATGACGGGGGACGAAGGCCCAGTCGGGCCAGTTGCAGGCTTGGCGGCAGGAGTTGGAGGAGCGGTGGTGGGAGAGGGCTTGGCGGCCATCTCCTTGGTCAGCATATAACAAATGTTTTTTGACCCTCTAGCATCTCTAGAGGATTGCTTCAGGGTAACACCGGCTTTCCTCCTGAAACATACAAAGTATAAGTACAGGAGTTGAATAGGGTGTGAGCTAAGGTACAAGTCGGAGGATGAATACACTTACTCCACGGCAAGAGCCTTGGTTAGGGGAATGTCGGTGGATCTCTTCTTCTCCGCCTCTAAGGCGGTGGTGGATCGTCTAGAGACTCCACTCTCTGATTTCTTCTTCTTCTTGGCCTTGGCAGCAGCGTCAAAGGTGGAGCTCTTCCGCTTTCGTGCTACCGGAGCTAGGAGATCCTTGGGGGTATCATTGTCAGACACCACCTGGATATCCTTCAGCTTGGGATCATAGACCTGGGAGGCCATCTGATCCTCCGCCAAGGTCGCCAGCTGGGACATAGAGGTGTGTTAGACTGATAACATCAAGACGGAAAAGCCTTGGAGTATATACATAACAAGCAACAAAGGAAACAAAAGCTACCTCTAGCACTTGCAGCATTCAAACATGTCACAGGTGATCTTGAAGCCATGCTTCTTGTCCTTCACCTTGAACATGTCCCTAAGCCGGAGCTTGATGGTGTTGTTGGAGAAGTTATCTCGCGAAATTTGCATGGGATCCTTTCTGTCCTTGGAGTACATACACATCAGGTTGGTGCGGTGCTGCAGAGGCTGGATCTGCCTAGTGAACCAGCACATGGCCAGTTCCAAGCCTGTTAGAGCTCCGTATACGAGCCATTCGATCCTCCGTACGACGTGATTGGCTTCTTTGTCGGACGGAAGGGAGGCTAGGGACCTCAGCGGCAGCTCCATGACAAAGTCGGGATACGTCTCAAGACAGTCAGGTAGAGGAATGTCTGGGCCATAGAAATATGTGCGCTGCCAATTCTTGCAGGATCCATGACCCATAATGTCGGGGAAATGCTGGCTAGGCCGGATCTTAAAGCTAATTGTGCCGCATATCCGCAGCTCATCCTTGGATTCTACGGACTCTCTCTTGACAGTGATAAAGTAAATAAACAGATCTAACCTAGGCTTTATTCCTAGGTATCATTCACACAAGGCAATGAAGTTTCTAAGTACGAGGATGCTGTTGGGAGAGAGGTTGTGGGGAAGTACCCGAAAATAGCGAAGGAAATCCAGGAAAAAGTCGGAGACTAGTAGGCTTAAGCCACGTACTAGCTGAGCTTTGAGGTACACCTTCTCTCTGACTTGGGGAGAAGGGGTCACCTTGTCGTCCGGTGCCAGCCGGCAGACAAAACCCTCCGCCGCGGAGAGGTACCCCTCGGCGATAAGTTCTTCTAGATATTCAGCGGAGAGGTCGGAGCCCCTCCACACTCCTTTGTGGGAGTCCTTATCTTCTTCAAAAGCTTCTGATGCTACCCATCCTTGGTCGTCGCTAGTAGTTTCCACCACGGCACTGACAGAGACGACGACCCCCTCCGATGGGACCATCACTCCCTGGGATGGCTCCATTGTAGCCTCGGGAGTTGCCGTCATCGAAGGAGCATAGCTGCTGGAGAACATTGCGTAACTGGGAGTGGATGGAGAAAGGGAGAACCTCTGGCTAGGATTTTCTGATGAGGAGCTCGAACAACCATGTGGCTAGAGGAAGACGAAGACATAGGGGAGAATGCGGGTAAAAGAAAATAATCTAGCCACAGTCAAAATATATAGACCTGGTGTCAAGATTTGTGAAGAAGGATCCTACGGGCGAAGTTTTGCTGACGTGGAGATGAGCGTGCGCGCTAATTTTCCCACGTCCTCCATCTTTGCCGCTTTACCGTTTTGGATTTTGCGCGTATAAAAACAGCTAATGATTAATTCCTTGTTGTCTGTGAGTTTCGAGGTAGGGTAGGGTGTACCCTACGTCATCCTCCTGACAGTTGCAGTGGAAAAGTCACGTCTGAAGATTCCATCGAAGCAGGAAAATATCCGGCTCTGGAAATGAAGACTCAAGGAATCTCCATCTACATGCAAAGCCGGAGAGGATTCCTTGCTTCTCTGGGAGTCCTTTGAGATATTGCATGATGCATTGCTGGCATCAGATAGACGGTGCATTCAAGACTACAAGGCAAGACGGTATAAGATCTCAAAGTCCTGCGAGGGATACTGTTGGGGATATGCTAAGTGGGTATCCTCATAGCATGTCTCTAATCCGGCTAACCTGGGTAGCCCACAGTTGGTAGCAAGGCCTATGGCCTATTGGGCGACCCAGTTAGACGGATCCAGAAGGGAGGCCCATGACGGATAAAGGAAGGCTATGCAGGACTCACCGACGTACTCAGAGCCTTGGAGTGCAAGACATGAAAGTCTAGTTAGTATTAGTGTAGGACTTTTTACCTTGTTCGGCAAGGTCCTTTTCGTGTAACCCTAGGTTCTGGTGCCTTTATAAACCGGACCTTTGGGAGCCTTTAGGGCACATCACTTTATGATTCATAACACCCTCGCACATCGAACCGATCTCTGTAACTCGGTGTATTGCCATTATTGTGATTTATAGCAAGAGTAGAGTTCCACCACCGTTGTGGGACTTGAACCTAGGTAAGATGTGTTAACTCATACCCGCCAACTCTCCGCCTTACCCCACGTATTGAAACACGCACTGTGAGGACCCCTCCATGGCGTACTCATCGACAATACCACGACATCGTCTTTCCCTCTAGGGCCCATAAGTCCAATAGGGCAAAGAAGAAGAAGAAGAAAAACAAGATTCCAACTAAAGATCTTCCGGTTGAGTAGGAAGTCGCTAAGGAGAATTCAGATGGCGCTTTGATCCCCTAGGAAACAAAAAAGTCACCGGTGCATGGACACGCGGTTACCCCTAGGTGCCCGTGAAATTCTCGGAGAAGAACTGACAATGCCGATCCCAACCCCCTTGGAACTTACACCAAACGAGCTGGAGGAAAGGGCGTTAGCCCTAGAAGCACAATGCTAGATAGTCTTGGATTAGGCAACCCATGTCATTGAGGAGAAGCAGCACATTGCAGATACATGACAGTATAACTCCCTGCAACATCAGAAGACCTGGAACGGCCCTGAGGTGTGATGGCCCAAAATATATCGAGCTCGTTGGGGAACCCCAATAGGAAGGTATGATGAGGACATCAGCAAGTTTTCCCTCAGTTATGAAACCAAGGGTATTGAACCAGTAGGAGCAAGGAAACATCTCCAAGGTGTTGTTGCCAACTTGGAATCCTGCACAACACAACCACAAAACTTTGCCCCCAACTTACAGTGAGGTTGTAAATCTCACCGGTTTTGCGAAAACAAAGGATTAAATGCATTGTGTGGAAGATAGTAATAGCTTGCAGAAAGTAAACAGAAAATAGTAAACAATTGTAAATTGATAGTAAAAGAAAGGACTGGGGTCCATAGTTCACTAGTGGTGGTTCTCCTTAAAGTAGATAACATGTTGGGTGAACAAATTACAGCGGGGAAATTGACAAACATCGAGAAAGCATACATGCATATACTAATCATCTTGACTCCTTTGAGATTCGATTGGGCATTACAACATTATACATAGACCGTAATCCAACTGCATCTATGACTAATAATCCACCTTCAGATATCATCCAAACCCCCTCTAGTATTAAGTTGCAAGCAACAGATAATTGCATTACGCATTGCGTGTAAAGTAAACAATACGATTGTTCTATGAACAAAGGATTGCTGTTTTCTCCCTAATAGCAACAACACATATAGTCCCTTAGAGATTTTTGTCACTTCCCCATATTACTAGAGGCATGAACCCACTATCGAGCATAAATACTAACTCTTGGAGTTGCTAGCATCTACTTGTCCAAGATAGCTACGAACAACGGAAAGCATGCAAGATCACAAATAACAAAGACATGATAGAATCAATAATTAATCTGAAATAGCATCTCACTATCCATCGGATGCCCGCAAACAGAACATGTAGGATTACAAATAGATGATCATGATCATGAACAGAGCTCACAATATCTAAACATGATAGCACAAAGGAGAAGAACCAGCCATCTAGCTACTACATGGACCCGTAGTCTAAGGATAACTACTCACGCATCACACCAGATGCTTTCATGGTGATGAAGAATGCCTCTAGGGTGAATTCTCCCCTCTGGCAGGGTGTCGGGAAGAGCTTCAAATCCCTCCCGATCTAGTAATGGAGATGACGGCGGCTACATACTCTTTCGTGGAATTTTGATCGGGTTCTTAGGGTTTCTGTATTAGAGGCATCTTATAGGTGAAAGGGGAGGCCGAGGGGGTGCCCTGGGTGGCCGCACCACGCCCCCGCCCCCCGCGCGGGCCAGGCATGGCCACGTGGCCAGGTGGTGTGGCCGCCCTATGGCCCCTCTCCGTCTTGTATTCTGGCTCCGTGTCCCCCTCGGTGAAAACCTGACTTTGGCTTTTCTTCCGTCCAATTCCGAGAATATTCATTTTCTGACTTTCCTGGAACCAAAAACAGCAGAAAACAGGCAGCTGGCACTGTGGCATCTTGTTAATAGGTTAGTCCAAGAAAGTGTATATAAAGTACTCCAAAGTTGTAACAAAACATAAGAAAGTAGATAAAAACCAAGCATGGAACATCAAAAATTATGGATACGTTAGCAACGTATCAAGGTGGCAAATAGAAAATCAGGAAGTGCACAAATCCTTGATTGAGGGGAACAATGCAGACATAGTCGCGGGATAGCCTCCGATCGACAGCAAAGGAAACCGGCTATATAGCACACCGGTAGAAAACACTTCCGCCACCCAAGAGATCCTGGCAAATAATTCAACTCTAGAGCATGTCCGGATGAGTGTAGCACTACTCAGCAAGGGCCTAGAGCAACAAAAGGCCACCACGTCTTTTAGCGGAAAGCTAGTCTCAAAATCTGACCAATGCCGCACAAACACAGCTCAGCAAAATGAGATAAGGCCACGTCAAGAACCAGATCGGCGTCATCGCCTCGACCCTCCGGATGATACTTACTCAAGAACCGTCTTTTCTAGGCATAGAACCGCATGCGATTGGAGCAAGGTTGCCCAAGCCACAAAGCGAGATGCCATGGCAACACTGGTTCCAAAACAACCTCGGTAGTCAAATCACCACAGGGAAGAAGATAAAGCACGATGTCGAGAACAGGATCAGCATAGGATGCCACCTCCCAGAAACACAAGTCATCCGACTAAGCCTGTCCATGGTGACAACGACGGATGAAGAAATGATGAAAATCATGCTGGATCAAGCTGACATGGTGGCCGTCGCCACGAAGACCCTCCCATGAGCCGGCATAACGATGCCCTAGACAGAGAATGGTGATCAGCCAGAAACAACCCACCAGAACCACCCTTTCCACAAAGCAACAACCATAACTACTCCCGTGGGATCCAAGGAGGACGCCGAGGTGGAGGAGGTGGTAGGAGAAGTAGAGATCCGACTCCATGGCATCGCAGCCACAACGAACATCCGAGACAGTGCTCCCTATCACCAAGTGACACCAGGAATCAGATTAGCTCAAACATAGAAGAGCAGCGCTACGAGTCAAACAACCCTATATGTGGGTACAGAATTCTTTGGCCCACAGATCTAACAAACAAGTTTTCCTGAGGGATTTTCTATCTTAAGGCACATTCAACCCTAGGATGGTGTGGATTGGCCACACACCTAGATCCAGGACTTCTTTCAGGCATGCTGCATTACCAAAGGAAGAAACAACCTAGTCGCAGTTTGGTATCTCCCACTTATGCTATGGAAGACGGCTCGATCATGGCTCAATGAACTCCCAGAGAACACAATTCCCAACTGGTATGTTATGCAAAGTGTGTTCTTTCAGAATTTTGAAGGCATGTATAGGAGGCCCTGCACGGTCGAGGATCTGAAGTGTTGCACCTATAAAATGGAGAAACTTGCCGGGACTACCTCGGACGATGGATCAACACGAAAAACTCCGGTGAGGAAGTAAACGACCAGACCGCGATTGAAGCTTTCATCCGCAGGGCTCCCAATCGGATTACTCTATCACCTGCTAAAGTGCGACAAAGTTACGGACTTGGGAGAAATGATAGAAATGTCAAGAAAGTATGCAGATGCCGATGATGATTCGGAGGGACAACTGAACACCCTGGCCATACCACAGTCGGCTAAGCAGCCAAAGCAACAGTAGACCTGGAAGTGCAAGAATACCTCAGAGGATAAACCCAATCTGGAAACTACAACTCTCAATGCAACTTTCAGATCTGGAGGATGAGGAGGGCGTGGAGGCGGCTGAGGACGAGGCTACGGAACTTCTCGGGTCCAAGGTAGAGGAGAATATCAACCTGGTAAAACCTACTCTTGGGCCGACATTGCCAATAACACGTGTGTGCATCACTTGGATGCCAACGGGGGCTCGTCCCACACCAAAGATGAGTGTCGTTTTAACGATGACATTAAGATAGATGAATCCACTAGCTATAGGGCCAAGCAGCAAAAATGAAAGAAAACTTCCAACAAAAAGAAGGAGTCCAAGGAAGATTCTGACATGGTGGAGGCAGATGCCTCAAATCCCAAGTCGAATGGAAAAAAGCCTTACCCAACAAAAAAAGACACCTATGTCTGCTTCCTCGGATCCCAACTCGCAAAGGTCAAGAAGGCAATAATGCACGAACTCAACGCAACTGTTCCGGCTATCCCCCAGTATATGTACTGGCCGTAAGAACTAATCACCTTTGACGGACACGATCATCCGCCTAAACCCCATAGGCGAGGAAAGTACGCTCTGGTCATCAATCCACTAATCGATGACTATGAGTTCTTAGAGACTCTCATGGATGGTAGTAGTAGCATCAACATACTCTACGTCCAAACACTACACCACATGAGGATATCGGAAACTCAGTTGAATTACAGCAGCGTGATTTTCCATGGAATCGTCCCGAGAAGGCAAACAAACTCTTTGGGAAAAAATACTCTAGACGATACTTTTGGAATGCCGGATAGTTATCGGACTAAACCACTGTCTTTTGAAGTGGAGTCATTCAAGAGAACATACCACACTATCTTCCGGCGTCCAGGCTACTAGCAATTCATGGATCGCCCCTGCTACATCTATAATATGATGAAAACTACAGGTCCCCATGACGTTATCACAATCTGCGGGAACCAAAAGAAAGCACGAGAATGCAAAGACGGAGTTGCCACTGATGAGTGCATATTTGTGTCGTGTTTTATATTATTATTTTGCATTGTAGATGTAGGATCTTTGTAACACCCCAAAACTTAGGGTTAACAAAAACTTTTTATCATTAAAATAATTGGGAATGCATATGTGTGTTGCATTAATGTAAACTGGTTTGGAAGTGCCATGTTTGAGTGATCTATATGTTGTGAAATGGTTTAAAGGTGAATAACACATCATCCAAAGAAAAAGAAATCAAATAAGAATAAAAGGATCAAATGGTCATTTTGACCATTTTAATCCACTAGGCCACTTTAGGTGTTCCTAGAAGTCAATTTCAAACAGAAACATTATCAAATCTTTTCACCCCTGGCTAGTAAAAGTAAAGATCTAGCAAGGCCCACTTTGAAATCTTACAGAAACATTTAACCACTAATTTTAAATGGCATTTGAAAATTGAATCCATTATATAGGCATCGATCCCACTTTTTTTTTTCAAAAACCACTCAAATGAGTTCACCTTGCCAATCCCAAGCAACCACAGATGGTCAAGCATAAGATCAAGCCACCCCCCAAAAATCCTTTCAAAATTCAAAAATAAACTTCATACGGGCATTGTGTCTAATAGTTGGTTAGCACAAAATAAACTGCCTAACTATTACTGTTGTTAATCAAAGCCTTATCCCCCGTTTGACAGTCTCATATCCCCTCTGTCCCCTCTTACCCTAACCCAGCCCCAGACAACACTCCCCCTTCACCAAAGCGCCAGTACCAGGCCACCCAAAAATATTCACCGCCAGCTGACCATGTCCAAGTCGCAGGAGACCACACTGCCCTCTTCCGTCGTGGCTAGGGGTAGGCATGATCACACCGCCACCCCCTGTCCCTGCCCTGAGCCCTGCCAAGCACTAGACCACCGCATGATGCCCACGCTCTCCGCCTTTGCACCATGCACAGACCGTGCTAGTGCGCCACCCTCGCCGGCCTCGCAAAGACCCCGACTTGCCCTCAGCTCGCACGCGCACACTCGCCTTAACACCAGCATGCCCCTAGACATCCCCGTTTGCCGCTGCTTCACCTGCAGCCACCGCCCGCCGCGTCGAACGCCGCCTCTGCCATGTAAAGCACGAGCCGCGCTCGACAAAATGCCACCGCCCCTAGCCATGCCTTTACGCTGTAAAGGATCGCCAGGAGACCGCGCATCGACCGCCGCTCGCAGCCACGCCTCTAGCGACCCATAGCCATGTCGCCACCGTTGCCGGACCATGCCGCACCGTCCCGTCATCGAGCCTATAAAAGGAGGCCTCCCCCAGCCTCATTCTGCACACCACTCACCTCCCTCTCTCCACTGAGCCTTCCCCACTTCTCCCCGGAGCAAGCCAAGCAGTCGTTGGCCAGAATTTTGCCGGAGCTAGCCGCAGTAGAGGAGAAGAGGCGTCGTTGATTGTGACTGCCCCAGTAGCCGCCGCGACCATGCCTAGGACTGCCGTCGTCCACCAGTTCAATCTCCCTGTCGCCACGTTAGCTGGAGCCCTGGTAAGCCCCCAATCGCCCCCCACCATTCCACGTTAGGGTTAGTTCTCGCTGGAGCTGTTCACCGGAGACGATGAACGTCGGTCGTCGATTTCTTTTCTAATCGCATGGTTGATATCACCCCGTACCGTTTCAGGTTTTTAAGTGTCGCTGACATGCGGGACCCCCCTGTCAGTTTCCCTCTGCGCCGCTGAGCGTCACTGGGCCGACCCGTTAGTGTTCCTGCGCAAACCCACTGATTCAAATATAGGTTTTTCTATTTAGACTTAAACTAGTTTCTGTCCACTGGTTTGAAAATCAATTCAGAGAGATCCACTTAACCAAAATGCATGATTCAAATTTTGTTACAAAGATAATTAAAATATCTATCCAAGCCCGTTGGATTTAAGTCATTTGAAGTTAGAGATAATCTATAGTAAAAATAACAAGACAGAGACTTTTCTGCATTCAAACATTTTTCAAAAATCAACCATAATAGCTTTTGAGTTGATTCCAACTCTCAAAAATCACATTTGACCATACCTATCTGAATATGTAAAAATATCTAGGTTTGTATGCAGTGACTTTGGACTAGTACCAAAAGAATGCTATTAGGGCATTTCTAGTCACTTTAAGTTGAATAAATAATAAACTTAAACTTTATAAAATGTGACCAACACTTTAAATCACATTCCCATGTATTAGAATATGTGGTGATGACATGTGTCCACATGATCCCATATTTTAAAAGGAGAATATTAAATCTTAATTGATTTCAATGAGTAGAAATTACTTTTCTACAATAAAATGAATGAAACTAGTTCATTAAATCTTATGATGATTGTGATGATGCTAGATCATCAAGTTTGTGCCTTAGTGTGCTAAATAGACTAGTTAAGTATTGTTTGGTGATTGTGTATCCCGTATGTATTTATAGACGATAGTACCGACCAAGTCTACGAAGAGGAGGAGTTCTACCCCGAAGAAGAAGAGGAGAATTTCAACCACTACACCAACCAAGGCAAGCTATTATTGGAAAGCTAATACTTGCTAGCCGTCATTAAAAATGCAATCCAACACTTGAAAGCTTGATAACCTAAGCAAAATGCCTTAAGCATGCTTGGTTATACATTTTAAGTTATACCCATCCCAAGTTTTACTTGCAAGCTTTACTTTCTTTTACTTTACCAAAGTTCTTTACTTTATTTATAGATAGCATAAAGAGTATAAAACTTGGCCCATCTAGTTAGACTTAGATGTCATTATATGGCATGAGATTGAGATTAGCAGCCCACCTTAGTGAACACTCTTAACTTGGTAGTTAGAGCTAAACCCAAAAACTTGATCACTTTAGATAAGAATACTTGGTGAAAATGCTTATGAAAACCTTGGAATGATGAGTCATTCTATTGAGATGTTTAGACATGTGTTGAGAGACACAACTAGTTTATGATGATGAAAATGTTGAGGCATGAGCCTTAGCCCTTTATAAAAACTGATGGTTGGGTTTAGATGCGATACCGTTCCAATTTTATCGTACAACCACAATACCTGAATTGGGCCAGGCTTAGCCAGAAGTTTATATGCATTAGTATGGGTTCCCTCGAGGGAGAAGTCTGAGCCGAGGCTACCTCTCGATGTTGTCCACCTATGTAGTTCCCAGGATGGCAAATGGCCATGACTGAGAGGCCAAGCTCATAGGAGAGGTGCTTGTACTAGGGTGAGTAATTGAAAGGTTATGATTGATTATCTGCATACTAATTGAAAGGGCTATCCCTGACGGATGTATCGAATTTTGTGGTGAAAGTGTACCACCTCTGCAGAGTGTCAAACAATTCGAATAGCGGCGTCCACGGTCATGGAGAGTTGGAGTGGCCATATTGTTCCGTCATCAGATGTTATCAAAATGACTTATGAAATGAATTGTGACTTTGACTTGACCACAACAGGGTTGTAAATATGAAAACTAATTTCCCAACTTAAGTGCTTTAGAACTTTATTTTATCTTTCTTTACTTCTGAACTCAGCTTAGGACAAATTTAGCCTTTGCAAATAAACTTAGAGCTTAGCATTCCTATTAGAACTACCTTACCTGTTAGTGATAGTTTGCGAGTACTTAAAGAGTACTCATGGCTTTGTCCCTGGCTATTCCCGTGGCCAGACTATGAAGAGGACTATCATGAGGAAGGACATCAGGAAGGCTACGACAACTAGGATCATCTCCCATCGTCAGCATTGCCTGTGACACTGAAGATGGACCCCACCGCTACGCTTATTATTTTATTCCACTGCTTGTTGTACTAAGGCTGGATCATGAGATCCATTATTTGTGTAAGACCTTATTATGGCTTGTAATGGATGATGTACTGTGATATCCAATCTGTTATGTCTTGCAAAAATGGTAATCCTGGGTTTGCGATGTATGGGATAACAGGCATTTGGGATAAAAAATCCAGGTGTTGACAAGTTGGTATCAAAGCCTTCCTGACCATAGGAGACCCTAGTTAGAATGGACGTCCAAACAAAAACTTAGTTTCCAAAAAAAAATGAAGTGAGTATTTATGAAAAACTATTCCCACTCTTATCCTTGAGATTCTTTCAAAAAAATCATGTTCCTCAAAAATTCTTACATTACTACATAAAATTTGACACACTTGATTACTTCACTAACTTACTCATCCTAAATTCGTATAGATGGAAGTTCAGTACTGCAAGTTCTAGGCAACGGAGGCCAACTAATCTTTGAGAGTGATCTTGATGCACTGTCTGAGTACCTGGAGCACCCGCATCTAGAATTCTTTGGAGCTCAACTCAATGACCACCCAGGAGGAGATCTACAATGGCTGATAGTTGCTGATCTTTGAGGCAAGATGGAAGCACCCCTGTCGGGGAAGATTCAATTCACCGTGAGAGAGAACAACTAGCTAGATGGATTAGCCAGGGCAATGCATGAAGCTCTAGCCCGTCTTTGCAGACAGAACATCAACTTGATCCAGGGAACTCGCTTTGTGCACTATGCAAGGCATGATTCTATGGGAATGCCATTGGAGATGCCAAGACACCCGAAGATGAGACGCCAAGTGGAGAACCTTGACTTCCTACTGTATGATAGGCAGAAGGAATTGGATAATGCTTGAGATTATGCCAACCACAACCTTGCCATTGCCGCTCAGAAGGCCCAGACTTTCGCCCTGCTTGTCAATGATCACACCATCGCCCGTCCTCACAAGAAGGTGGCCGACCTCGAGAAGACCATCCAGGAGCAAGAAGCTCAGCTTGCAGCCAAAGAAGAAGAGGAAGAAGGTGAAGACATCCAATGGATATTCACTCATACCTCAGCAAGGATGATGACTACCTGGAGGATGATACCATGGACTTCTACACTGATGATGATGACTTCGACTTCATCGATGATGAGTAGAGGCACTAGAGCACTATCGTAGGAGTGAGAAGTATTAGTCCCATTGTATCTTAGCTCACAGAATGGTCCTTAAAACCCTCTGTTTTCCTTTTGTTATGGTGTCTGTGTGTTTTTATCATGTGCTTTGCTTGAATGAATGAATGAGAAGAAGTTAGTTGCAAAAACCTGAGTCAAACTCAAAGTTTTAGATTTTGAAAAAAAAAACCATGAACCTTAGAACTTTCCCTCTTACCCCTTTATCTATCTCAATCTTCAGATGACTCGTGGAAACCTCGGAGGAACCAGCTCATCGCAGGACCCAATGCTCCAAATTTTGCAGATGCTAGTTTCCGACCGTGTAGCTAGTAGAGCAAAGCGCCAAGCCAACCTAGCTACCCTGCAATAGATCGTTCAGATGGCCCACAATAATCAAGACCAAGGAAATCAGGATCATCATGGATCCAAGCTCAAGAACTTTCAGAATACCAATCCCCCTATCTTTAGCAAGTCTGAAGATCCACTAGATGCAGATGATTGGTTGCAAACCATGGAGAACAACCTAGAGGTAGCAGGAGTTGATGCAAATGAGCAAGTACTGTTTGCCACCCACTATCTGGGAGGAGATACAAGAGCCTAGTGGAATAGCACCCGTACCATGAACCACGGGCAAGTGATGACGTGGGAACCTTTTAAGACCAAGTTTAGCCGCACCCATGTGCCGCAAAGTTTAGTCACTAGAATGAGAGATGAGTTCAGAGAACTGAAGCAGGGCAGGATGACTGTAGTAGAGTACCGTGACAGATATTTGTCTCTCGCCAGGTACGCAACTGATGAGATCAATACTGAAGCCAAGAAGAAGGAGAGATTCCTAAATGGATTGCATGATGAGAAGCAAACGGTGTTAATCGACATCCGTTTTGACGATCTCGAAGAGGTAGTCAACTCTGCCATCAAAATGGAAGGAAAGATCAACCAAGGCAATGACAACCGCAAGCGCAGAATGATGCACCAGAGTGGATCCAAGAGTCACCAGAAGTTTCTCCCCAACCCGTCTGCAAGATATGCCCCGAGGAACAATAGACCCCCAATGTCTCGCCCAAACTACCCCAACCGTAGCGGAGGAAATGTGAAGTCCGGAGGGAACCACAATAATAACCTCGGCAATTCCAACAACTTCAACCATGCATCGCCCAAGTCCAACAAGCTCAACAACAACAACAATACTGGCCCAAGGACTAGAAGCAATGTCGTGCATGTTGCTACCAAAGACAAGTCTCAGATCACTTGCTTTGAAAGTGGAGTGAAGGGTCATTACTCCAACGAGTGTCCCAAGAAGCTTGCAGACACCACCAATGTGAATGCCTCAGCTCAGAAGCAGCCCCGTGTTCAACCCGGAAGAAGATTCGCTCAAGGGAATTCATTCAACCGCAACGGCCGTCTGTTCCACATGAATGCTGAAGAAGCCCTAGAAGCACCAGATGTCGTGCTGGGTATGTTTTTTGTTAACTCAGTATTAGCAAGAGTGTTGTTTGATTCTGGAGCATCGCACTCATTTGTTACATAAGAATTTGCATGCACTAGTAAGATTCACCCAACCAATTTGAAGCATGTCATGATAGTTCAAATACCTGGTTCAACCACCAAAGCTAGAAAAATTTGCAAGGCTATACCTATCAGAATACATGGGATAGATTTTTATGCCAACCTAATAGTACTTGGAACCAAAGGTCTGGAAGTAGTACTAGGAATGGATTGGATGTCGAAACATAAGGGATTGATCGATTGTGCCAAGAAAGCCATCAGCATGACTAGTAGTTCTGGAGTGTTAGTAGAGCATATATCTGAAACCTTGCCCCATAAATTCAAATGCAACAAGAGTCTGGCCCTACCAACCATAGACAAAGTCAGAGTAGTCGGTGAATACCCCGACGTATTCCCAGATGAATTGCCCAGTATGACCCCGGATCAGGATATTGAGTTCATTATTGAACTAATTCCTAGAACTATACCCATACCTCAGAGACCTTATAGCATGAACCCATATGAATTAGTGGAGCTGAAGAAACAACTTGCTGCCATGCTGGAAAAGGCTTGATGCAACCAAGCGCATCGCCATGGAGATCGCCTGTTTTGTTTGTCGACAAGAAGGATGGAGGTAACCGTTTGTGCATAGATTACCGGAAGCTGAATGATGTCACCATCAAGAACAAGTACCCACTGCCCAAGATAGAGGATCTATTTGATCAGTTGACTGGTGCCAGAGTGGTCTCTAAGATTGATCTTAGGACTCATCAACTAAAGATTCATGCAACGGATATTCCAAAGACCGCCTTTACCATCAGATATGGATTGTATGAGTATACTGTCATGTATTTTGGATTAACCAATGCCCCCGCTTATTTCATGAATCTCATGAATAAGATCTTTATGAATTTTCTGGATAAGTTTGTCGTTGTTTTTATCGACGATATTCTTATCTATTCCAAGTCAGAAGAAGACCATGAGCAACATCTGAGAATCATCCTTGAAACCCTTAGAGAACATCAGTTGTATGCCAAATTCAGCAAATGTGAGTTCTGGCCGAAGGAAGTAGGATTCCTCGTGTGTCAGCAGGAGGAGTCACTGTTGATCCCGCCAAGATCAGAGATGTTGGAGCATGGAAATCCCCAACCACTCAAACCCAAGTCCGTGCATTTCTCGGATTAGCGGGATATTACCGCAAGTTCGTAGAAGGATTTTTGAGCATTGCTGAAAAAGGACAAGAAGTTTGAATGGATGAACAAATGTGAAGCAAGTTTTCATGAGCTAAAGAAGAGATTGATTACAGCCCAATCTTGATTATGCCAGATATCAAGAAGCCTTTTGATCTGTATTGTGATGCATCCAAGATTGGTCTCAAATGTGTGTTCATGCAAGAAGGCAAAGTCATGGCATATTTATCAAGACAACTAAAGTAGCATGAGCAAAACCCTACCCTTGATCTAGAACTAGCAGCTGTAGTTCTAGCGTTGAAGACATGGCGTCATTACCTTATGGGTAACCGTTGTGAGATTTATTCAGATCACAAGAGCTTGAAGTATATTTTCACTCAGAAGGAGCTGAATATGAGGCAAAGGATATGGATAGAGTTAATCAAGGATTATGACCTTGACATTCACTATCACCCCGACAAAGCCAATGTGGTAGCGGGAGCTCTTAGCAGATTGCCCTGTAGATTAAACACTCTGATCAAAGAAACCTAGCCAAGTTTGCATGAAGAGTTGGAGTAGTTTAGAACTGAGCCAGTTAGCGAAGGATTTTTAGCTAGCATCAAACTTCGACCCACTTTGATCAGTCAGATCAAGGAAGCCTAGAAGGGAAATAAAAGTATCGACGGAATCAAGCATCATATCGGTACAGGGAAGGTACCAGGATTCACCAAAGATGAAGAAGGAGTTTTGTGGTACAGAGGACGTATCTCTGTGCCAACAGATTCAGAGCTAAAGCAAGTTATCATGCAAGAAGCTCTTGATACTCTTTATTCTATCCACCCCGGATGAACAAAGATGTATCAGGATTTAAAGGAGCAATTTTGGTGGCACAAGAAGAAGAGAGAAATCGGAAGCTACATCGCCAAGTGTGATATCTGTTAGAGAGTCAAAGCGGAACATCAGAGACCCACAGGACTATTCCAACTGTTGAAGATTCTGGAATGGAAATGGGATTCTGTTGGAATGGACTTTATCACTGGTTTGCGTACTTCTAGTAGGGGAAATGACTCTATCTGGGTCATCGTTGATAGACTATCCAAGGTAGCCCATTTTATACCTGTCAAGACAACCTATCAGACTTCGAAGCTAGCGGAGCTGTATATTGCTAGAATCATCAGTTTGCATGGAACCCCCAAGACCATAGTGTCGGATCAAGGAACCCAATTTACCTCGACATTTTGGCAGAAATTCCAAGAAGGATTAGAAACCAAGTTAAATTTCAGCACAGCTTATCACCCACAGACCGATGGATAGACTGAAAGAGTCAACCAGATCTTAGAGGACACGCTGAGAGCTTGTGTGCTAGAGTATGGATCAAAATGGGAAGACTGTCTGCCTTTCGCAGAGTTCTCATACAACAAAAGTTATCAAGCCAGTTTGCAAATGGCCCCATTTGAGTTCTTATATGGAAGAAAGTGTCGTACCCCCTTGAATTGGTCGCAAGTAGGAGAAAGTCAGATTTTCGGACCCAATATCCTACAAGAAGCCAAAGAGAAGGTTCACAAAGTCCGTGAGCACCTCAAGACCGCTCAATCAAGACAAAAGAGTTATGCCGATAAGAGACGTAGAGACCTGACTTTCAAAGTCAGAGATTTTTTGTATCTCAAGGTTTCGCCATTGAAAGGAACACAATGTTTCAGTCTAAAATGAAAGATAGCTCCCAAATATATTGGACCCTTCAAGATTCGGAATCATCGAGGAGAAGTATCTTATCAACTGGAACCGCCAGAGGAGATGTCAGCCATCCATGATGTGTTCCACATCTCATTACTGTGCAAGTTCTTAGAAGTCCCGAAGAAGACCAAAGTGTTCAAGAACATCGATCACCGAGCCGTTGATATCAACAAGGATATGACGTATCGTGAAGTGCTCATCCGTATCTTGGAAGAAGCTGTTAGAACCAAAAGGAACCGTAGTATCAAGTTTCTCAAGATTCAATGGAGCAACCATACTGAATAAGAAGCTACCTAGGAGCAAGAAGATTACATTAGGACTGAGTTTCCAGATCTCTTTAGTTCCTAGTTTTCTTTCTTAAATCTCGGGACGAGATTTTGTTTAAGGAGGGAAGGTTTGTAAGACCCCAAAACTTTAATCAAGGTTATCAAGATCCAAATCACCCAATTTAGGGTTAACAAAAACTTTTTATCATTAAAATAATTAGGAATGCATATGTGTGTTGAATTAATGTAAACTTGTTTGGAAATGCCATGTTTGAGTGTTCTATATGTTGTGAAATGGTTTAAAGGTGAATGGCACATCATCTAGACCATTTAAAAACAAAATACAAAGAAAAAGAAATCAAATAAGAATAAAAGGACCAAATGGTCATTTTGACCATTTTAATCCACTAGGCCACTTTAGGTGTTCCTAGAAGTCAATTCAAACAGAAACATTCTAAACTCTTTGCACCCCTTGCTAGTGCAAGTGAAGATCTACCAAGGCCCATTTTGAAATCTTACAAAAAATTTAACCACTAATTTTTAATGGCATTGAAAATTGAATCCATTACATAGGCATAGATCTGACATTTTTCAAAAATGACTCAAATGAGTTGACCTTGCCAATACCAAGCAGCCACAGATGCTCAAGCATAATATCAAGCCACCCCCCAAAAATCTTTTCAAAATTCAAAAATAAACTTCATGTGGGCATTGTGTCGAACAGTTGGTTAGCACAAAATAAACTGCCTAACTATTACTATTGTTAATCAAAGCCTTATCCCCCATTTGACCCTCTCATCTCTCCTTTGTCCCCTCTTACTCTAACCCAGCCCCAGACATCACCCCCCTTCAACGCAGCGCCAGTACCACGCCGCCCAAAAATGGTCGTCGCCGGCCGACCGTGTCCAAGTCGCAGGAGACCACACCGCCCTCTTCCGTCGTGCCTAGGAGGTAGGCGTGATCACACCGCCGCCCCCTGTCCCAGCCTTGAGTCCTGCCAAGCACTGGACCACTGCAGAACGCCCGTGCTCTCTGCCTTTGCACCATGCACAGACCGTGCCTATGCGCCGCACCTGATAGCCTCGGACAGACCGCGCCTTGCCCTTAGCTCACACGCGCACATTCGCGTTAACACCAGCATGCCCCCAGACATCCCTGTTCGCCGTCCCTTGACCTGCAGCCATCGCCCGCTGCGTGCGCCGCCTCTGCCGCGCAGAGCATGAGCCATACCCGACCAAATGCCACTGCCCCTAGCCATGCCTTTACACCGTAGAGGATCGCTAGGAGACCGCGCATTGACCGCCGCTCACAGCCACGCCTCTAGCGACCCGTAGCCATGTCGCCACCATCATCGGACCATGCCGCGTTGTCCCGTCGTCGAGCCTATAAAAGGAGGCCGCCCCTAGCCTCATTCTGCTAACCACTCACCTCCCCTCTCTCCACTGAGCCTTCCCCACTTCTCCCTGGAGCTGGCCACAGTAGAGGAGAAGAGGCGTCGTTGATTGCGACTGCCCTAGGATCCGCCGCGACCACGCCTAGGACAACCGTCATCCACCAGTTCAATCGCCCCCATCGCCACGTTAGCCCTGGTAAGCCCCCAATTGACCCCCACTGTGTCGCGTTAGGGTTAGTTCTCGCCGGAGCTGTTCACTTGAGACGATTAACGTCGGCCATCTATTTCTGTTCTGATCGCACGGTTGATATCGCCCCGTACCGTTTCAGGTTTTTAAGTGTTGCTGACATGCGGGACCCCCCTATCAGTTTCCCTCTACGCCGCTGAGCGTCACCGGGCCGGCCCGTTATTGTTGCCACGCTAGCCCACTGATTCAAATATAGGTTTTTCTATTTTGACTTAAACTAGTTTTTGTCCACTAGTTTGAAAATCAATTCAGAGAGATCCACTTAACCAAAATGCATGATTCAAATTTTTCTAGAAAGATAATTAAAATATCTATCCAAGCTCGTTGGATTTAAGTCATTTGGAGTTAGAGATAATCTATAGTAAAACTAACAAGACATAGACTTTTCTGCATTCAAACATTTTTCAAAAATCAACAATAATAGCTTTTGAGTTGATTCCAACTCTCAAAAATCAAATTTGACCGTACCTATCTGAATATGTAAAAATATCTAGGTTTGTATGCAGTGACTTTGGACTAGTACCAAAAGAATGCTATTAGGGCATTTCTAGTCACTTTAAATTGAATAAATAATAAACTTAAACTTTATAAAATGTGACCAACAGTTTAAAACACATTCCCATGTATTAGAATATGTGGTGATGACATGTGTCCACATGATCCCATATTTTAAAAGGAGAATATTAGATCTTACTTGATTTCAATGAGTAGAAATTACTTTTCTCAAATAAAATAAATGAAACTAGTTCATTAAATCTTATGATGATTGTGATGATGCTAGATCTCAAGTTTGTGACTTAGTGTGCTAAATAGACTAGTTAAGTATTGTTTGGTGATTGTGTATCCCGTATTTATTTATAGACCATAGTACCGACCAAGTCTACGAGGAGGAAGAGTTCTACCCCGAAGAAGACGAGGAGAATTTCAACCACTGCACCAACCAAGGCAAGCTATTATTGGCAAGCTAATACTTGGAAGCCATCATTAACAATGCAAGCCAACACTTGCAAGCTTGATAATCTAAGCAAAATGCCTTAAGCATGCTTCGTTGTACATTTTGAGTTATACCCATCCCAAGTTTTACTTGCAAGCTTTACTTTCTTTTACTCTACCAAAGTTCTTTACTTTATTTATAGATAGCATAAAGAGTATAAAACTTGGCCCATCTAGTTAGACTTAGATTTCATTCTATGGCATGAGATTGAGATTAGCATCCGACCTTAGTGAACACTCTTAACTTAGTAGTTTGAGCTAAACCCAAAAACCGGATCACATTAGATGGGAATACTTGGTGAAAATGCTTATGAAAACCTTGGAATGATGACTCATGCTATTGAGATGTTTTGACATGCGTTGAGAGACACAACTAGTTTATGATGATGAAAATGTTGAGGCATGAGCCTTAGCCCTTTATAAAAATAGATGGTTGGGTTCGGATGCGATACCATTCCAATTTTACCGTAAAACCACAATACCTGAATTGGGTTAGGCTTAGCCGGAAGTTTATATTCATTAGTATGGGTTCCCTTGTGAGAGAGGTCTGAGCCGAGGCTACCTCTCGATGTTGTCCACCTATGCAGTGCCCAAGATGGCAGATGGCCATGGCTGGGAGGCCAAGCTCATAGGAGAGGTGCTTGTACTAGGGTGTGTAATTGAAAGGTTATGATTGATTATCCGCATACTAAGTATGATGATTCAGGGCTATCCCTGACGGATGTATCGAATTTTGTGATGAAAGTGTACCACCTCTGCAGAGTGTCAAACTATTTGAATAGCCGTGTCCACGGTCATCGACAGTTGGAGTGGCCATACTGTTCTGTGATCAGATGTTTTCAAAATAACTTATGAAATGAATTGTCACTTTGACTTGACCACAACAGGGTTGTGAATATGAAAACTAAGTTCCCAACTTAAGTGCTTTAGAACTTTATTTTATCTTTCTTTACTTCTGAACTCGGCTTAGGTCAAATTTAGCCATTGCAACTAAACATAGAGCTTAGAATTCCTATTAGAACTACCTTACCTGTTAGTGATAGTTTGCGAGTACTTAAAGAGTACTCATGGCTTTGTCCCTGGCTATTCCCGTGGCCAGGCTATGAAGAGGACTATCAGGAGGAAGGAGAGCAGGATGGCTACGACAACTAGGATCATCTCCCATCGTTGGCATTGCCTGTGACACTGAAGATGGACCCCACCGCTACGCTTATTATTTTATTCCGATGCTTGTTGTACTAAGGCTAGATCATGAGATCCTTTATTCGTGTAAGACCTTATTATGGCTTGTAATGGATGATGTACTGTGATATGCAACCTGTGATGTCTCGCCAAAATGGTAATCTTGGGATTGCGATGTATGGCATAACAGGCATCTAGGATTAAAAATACGGGTGTTGACAATCTTGGTATTTTACGCCGTTCGCATGCACATTTTATGTCTATTTTCAGCAGGATTAGGACAAATGATGGATACAATGGACACAATTGTTGGAGCGGTTGTATTGAGGAGAAAAGGAATCAAAAACATAAATCGCTTATTTGGGAAATATCAAAAATACCAGAAGAAAACCAGAGGCAATCAACGCATACAAATGGTTGTATCACCACTATCTCCATCCATCCCATCTACATATTTTCTAGATCTTGTTGTAATTTCCATACTCGTTGTGGATTTATACAAGTACTATTCATTTATGATAGATTCCATTGATATTGCCATGATGTTGATTGAGTCCACGTTTGAGTAGATCTTTAGTTCTGGGGGAGATGGAGAAACCCTAGTATGAGATTGAAATAAGATAAAGTTTATTATGATATTCATCGTTGTGACCATTTGTTAGATTGTCTTCATCTAGATGTTGGCAGAAGTCAAGCTCTCAATATTTGCCTCTTATGTGGACTTGGTGGAGGGAACTACTTGTTGGTAGACGGAGGTGTGTTAGCACTTACAATGACTATAAAGTTGTTGTCACTCCTTACCTATCAACTTGGGAACCGAGGAAACTCACGAAACACTATCCATGACATGGGATAGATCCTACGGGATTAAGTCCCTTAATAGCAAAGTAATTCAATTGACATCGATTGCTGACTACTGTGGTTATGAGGATGATGTGAGCAATGGTTACTACCTATTTGTCCAAATACGGAGTTTCTCCCACACATACAGAGTTGAGAATGTTCATGATAATAATCTTTACCTTAGTTCCTTATAATGCTAGTGGTGTATCCGCTACTCACTGAGAACACCTTTTTCCCTATTGTAGTTCCAATGTCTCTTACATACGTGATACTTTCTGTGTACAGTTATTTTATTTTACATATTGTGCTCTTATACCAAAAACACAAAAACACCTTTTTACGCAATACTCGCATTTTATCTTGTCACTTAGAACTTTATTTAGCATTTCTATTGTAGTATTTAATTCAAGAGTTATTAGACTTCACACTCCTACTCCCTGTGGGATCAATATCTTTATTTCGAAACTAGCTACAAATGATCTGTGCACTTGCAGTCATCAAGCTATTTTTTGGCGCCGTTGCTAGGGAGCTAGGCATTGTAGGTCTTTTAGTTTTTGCTTATTTTATTTTTGTCTTTTTAAGTTTTGTTTTGAGTTACAGGTTTCCACCAACATGATGGAGTTTGAGCATATGACTAGTGTTAACCCACTCAACCACTTTTGGAAGCCCTATGATATTTATAAAAGAGACAACTCCAATGAGAAGACAAGGGGGTTTTAAATAAATCCTCTTTTACTTGGTATTCTGCACAAGAAGAAATTTATTGGGGATGACGAAGATCCCGATCCATAAGCATATTGCATGTTTCAAAGATATATGTGGCACTTTTCAATTACCAGGATATACTGCTAATGAGGTAAGGGTTAAACTGTCAGAATTTGACTAGTACAACTCTCTCATTTTATAAATCTCTACCCCCAGAAGCCACTACTACTTGGGATAATTTAGGATGTGAGTTTCTAGCAATATATTATCCATTATCAAAATCTTTTGGAATCAGGCATCTTATAATGACTTGGAGGAACCGTCCTAATGAAGGACTAGTAAGAGCTTATATCAGATATAAAGATTTACTTAATCTATGTCCTCATTATGATTTGCCTGAATGACATTTATTGAATATCTTTTATGGCGGTTTAATTGAACCTAATAAAATTGAACTAGACTCTTTCATGTAAGGAGCCTTTATGAATCTTCCTATAACTAAAGCTTGGGCTTTACTTAATAGAACTCGCGATCATAGAGTTTCATGGAATTTTGGTCTAGGAAGTGAAGGAGGCATAGAGATAGATTACGATTGTATTCATGACTATAATAAAAAGGGCCATGTTAAAGAATTATCTAAGGAACTTTAATTGGACTCAGATCTTGTGTTGCAAGTTTCTAAAGCTTTTACAGAACACATCAAAGCTCCAAAAGAGGGTTTGGTCAAGTATGATCCACCACCCGAACCTGAAAAGTAGAAAGAAGTTAAAGCAACACTGGCCTCCCTAGAACCAACATATGATATACCTTTCCCTAACACTGCACATTATCATTTTTTTGAATATGATCTGGTGAAAGTAATACAGGAGAAGAAGGAAGACGAAAGTATGCCAGAAGTTGTGGAACATATGGAAGAAACCAAAGATGAAGAGGTAACCAAGGAAGCAATTATGGCTATTTATGCACATTGTAACTTAGTTGTACTTGATAAAGTGACTTCCGTATTGGTTGAAGGTAAAAAAAGGTAAAAGATGTGGGTAAGCCTATTCTTCCATGCATATTTAAAGAAACCTCGCATTATGGTTTATGCGATCTTGGCACATAAGTTAATGTTATATCTTATGATTTTTATTTGGAAATAAAAGAAGAAATAGAACCAACTACAATTGAAAATAATGATTTGACAATCATTTTAGCCAATAAAACTCTCCTATTAACAATTGATATGCCAGCTGGCACTCTTTGCCCAATTATATTTGTAAGAAACTTTTTGAGTTATGTTGGTGCCAAAGTTGATTTCAAAAAGGAGATTGTATCTCTTAAGCTTCGGGAAGCGGAAAAAGAATTCCACTTTTCCAAATTTAAAGACAGGCCTCCACAAATACAAGCAGAAGAGATATAAAAAACTATTGAGGAAATGGCAGCTCTCTTCTTTAGTGATCAAAAAGAAGAAATAAATGAAGACTTAAATTATGAAAAATAGTGATGGAGGACAAGTCCCTAGAAGAACTAGAAGATGAATTCGATTCACTTCCCATTATAGGGCCTCTAACTAATGAGGCTTTTGAAGAGCCATAAAAGAGAGGGGATGAGGAATTACCACCCCTAGAATTGAAGACTCTACCAGATAATCTTAAATACAGATTTTTAGATGAAACAAATAAATTTCCTATAATTATTAGTGCTAAACTTTCAGGAGAAGAAGAAGAACCCATGAAAATACTTAAGGATCATCGCAAGGCCTTTGCGTACTCAATGGATGATTTGAAGGGCATTAGTCCCATGATAACCGTCTATCAAATATTCATGGAAGCAGGTGTTAAACTAGTTGTGGAATTTAATAGAAGGCTGAAGCCCAAAATGAAGGAAGTGGTAAGAACAGAAATGGTACGCCTATTTGACGCATCTATAATATATCATGTTAAAGAAAGTGAATGGGTACGTCTTGTTCATTGTGTCCCTAAGAAGGGTGGTTTTACTATTGTTCCTAATGAAAACAATGAATTGATACCTACTAGAACTATTGTTGGACATAGGATGTGCACAGATTTCAGGATATTGAATAAAGAAACTAGGAAAGATCACTATCCTTTACCGTTTATAGATCAAACATTAGAAAGGTTAGCAAACCACACTCATTTTTTCTACTTGGACAGATACTCTGGTTTTTCTTAAATAGCTGTTCATTCCGAATACCAACTTAAAACAACTTTCATTAGTCCTCCTGGTTTACATGCTTACCGTCGTATGCCTTTTAGTTTATGTAATGCTCCAGCTACATTTCAAAGATGCATGACTGCTATTTTTGCGGATTTTATAGAACTGATAATGGAAGTATTTATGGATAACTTTTCTGTCTATGGAAATTAATTTACTAGTTGCTTGGATAATCTCAAAAGAGTTTTGCAGCATTGTAAAGAAACCAATCTTGTTCTAAACTGGGAGAAGTGCCATTTTATGGTCAAAGAAGGTATAGTCCTTGGACATAAGGTATTAAGTAAGGGAATTGAAGTGGATAGAGCTAAGGTTGAGGCGATAGAGAGAATGCCACAACCTAGGGATATAAGAAGTTTCCTCGGTGATGTGGGTTTTTATAGAAGGTTCATTAGAAATTTCTCTGGAATATCTAAAATTTTGACTAACCTCCTACAAAAGGGAGTACGATTTAATTTTGATGATAAATGTCTTATAGCCTTTGATAAACTTAAAAATGATTTATCCCATGATCCTATCATTAAACCACCTATCTGGGATATGACTTTTGACTTAATATGTGAAGCTAGTGATGATGATGTAGGAGTAACTCTGGGACAACACATAGGTCACAGATTTAATATTATACATCATGCTAGTAGAACTCTCAATAGTGCTCAAAAGAATTATCCTAAGGAAGACAGGGAACTTTTTGTTGTATTTTTCTCTTGTAATAAATTTCGTTCTTATATAGTTGATGCAAAAGTAAGAGATCATACGGATCGTGATGGTTTAAAACTCCTTGAGAGGAAAAATCATAGGCCAAGACTGATCCGTTGGATTATTTTAGTTCAATAATTGGAGTGGCAGATAATGCAGAGGCAAGACATAAAGATGTTGGATGCAGTGTCCATATTTGCTTAGCAAGAGACCAAATTTATTGAGAGGAACTTTAGTCGTGGTGATTTTCATTTATGAGAATTATTAAATGAACTAAGGCCAATTCCTCCAAAAGAGAAGAAGTATTTGTTGTTGGAGGAGCTTGTCATCCCGAATAAGTAAATGGTAAGTTCAAGGTAAGTGTTCTTACTCAAATAAGTTATTTGTTTTCACAAATTTTACTCCTAAATTTTTTGCCTTTAAGTTCCTCGTGTTTTTCTGAAGTTTCTGAAGGTTTTTGCCAACTATACAGGCGCAACTATACGACAGGAAAGAAACCTCCTGTTGTATATTTGGTTGTTAAACCCTCTGTATCTTATTTGCAAAATTATTGTCGATGTCTGGATCTATATGATCGCAACTATACGACCGGAGACAAACATTCCGGCCATATAGTTGGTCGTTAAACTCTCAGGAATTTTCGATTTTTGATGTTTGTATCTATACGGTCGCAACTATAAAATCAGAGAAAATATTCCGGCCGTATAGTTGGTCGTTAAACTCTCAGACATTTTCGTTTACTTTTTCGTCTTTCCGATAAAAAACGGTTTTTTCTATTCTAAGTCCATAACTTAACCGACCTAGACTCGAGATATTTGGAAATATCTACCCCTAACCAACTATACGGCTGGAGCTATATGGGCCGTGCCCGTATAGTTGGTCGTTACGCGACAGGACTCCTCCAAATCCAAGATTTCTCTTCCTATTCCATTAATATTCTTTTATTGGGCGTGAATTTGGTGTTTCTCGCGAGTTTCACTGACCTCTGACCCCCCTTATATACCTCCATTGTCACTCTCTAATCATAATCTCCAGGGACTAATCTATCTCTTCTTCATACTTGAGGACACGCAAACCAAGGGACAGAAGACAAGGAGAGAAGTTCCTATGGAGATCGAGAGAAATAGCGAGCAACGCAAGGAGATCAAGACCGTCCCTATGGAGCTCCTCGACGCTGATAGTTGTGAGATTCGACACATTTTTTATAGCTTTTATTGATGGTTTTCTCCCGGATTTGATTGTTCTTTTGCTTTACCTAACGCTAATACTTCAGAAGCGAAGAAAACTTGGATTTAATGTGTTTTTTAGGTTCTGAACGTCAACAGAAGGATTTAGCTAGAGAAATACAATATTCTAGAGAAAACAAGCAATTCCCACATTGGAAGCACGCGAGGGGAGCTCACAGAGGCTCTAATGAGTAACTATACGGCAGGAATATTTTTTTGGTGTATAGTTCCCGTCGTATAGTTGTCGCTGCCTCTGTCTTGTCAAAAGGGACAACTTTCGTGAAGGGACCAGGGACAAAAACACAACACAATAGTCGTCACACCATCCAGAAGGGAGAAAGAAGGACCTGGAGAAGAAGGAGAAGACGTTCTTCATCTCGATTCATGATCTTTGACCTCCAAACCAATTCACCCCCATAGCCACTACTTGTACTTGAGAGAGAGAGGGATCTCCACCTTGCAAGACTAGGGTTTGAGATTGTTTCTTCCCATCTTGAATTGTGTTGGATATTTTTCTATTCTTGTTGTAGATCTCCACGGTAATACCAAGACGAATTCCCTTTATTTGATTATATTGATGATCTGCTCTTCTCTCATGTTTGAGTAATTCCCTTGGGTGTGGGAGATGTAGGGGATTGGTGATATGTGATGTGCCGTCATATATTTTCCATTAGTTTGTGATTGTTCTAATTACTATATTATGTGTGCTTGAGTATCTGTGGGATGCTTAATCCTTGTTTTTCAATTAAGGGCCCAGACAACATGATACCTTGTTCTACATAGATAAGATCTTGTACGCTAGTGGACCGACGACCTTGGGTTACACGGGCATATGAATGGAAAGGAAGTTCACTCGAGGATAACGAGTAACCACTGTGCTTATTGCATTAGTCCGACCCAAGGAGCTTGATTCCTAAGCAACCTGAAGGATCTTAATTGTCTAGTGTCTGACCATGGTTTTGGTAGCAGGCTAGTACGATTAGTGAAGTTGGGATGGAATCTACCAAGAGGAGTTCCGACTAATTATGGGTTGCTCGCCTACACATATTTCTATAAGATTATAGTTGTTACATTTACCACTCGTCGACCTAGCACATTCACTATCACCATGAACTGAATCTCCCCAAATCTTCTTTCGCCATCTGTAGGAAACAACAAACAAGCAAAGTTGTTATTTACTTTTATGCATTATATTTCTGAAGTTTATATTTTAGTTCTATTTAAATCTATCGCATTTAATCAAAATCCCATTCATATTTCAACACTTGCAGTCAATTCACTCGAAGACCTGTGAAAATTTCGGGTGTGACAGAGACTTCATCAATAAACGCTTACCATTGGGCTCCCTGTGGGATCGATATCTGAACTTCAAAACTAGCTACAAACAATATGTGCTCTTGCAGACATCAAGCTATTTTCTGGCGCTGTTGCCGGGGAGCTAAGCGCTAAGTGTTTGTCTTTTGACATTTCAGGTGTTGCTACTACAAAATGTTATCCTTAGGAGACAAAGGGTCTACACGCTCTGGTAGGACCTACCTGCCAAATTTTATTGAGCGCGTGCCTACTCAGAGGCATGAAGAAATTATTGAAAAACTTTTAAGATCAAATAAAGTTGAAGTTGAAAATCTGAGTGATATTATGGAAATCATGTCTATTTATAGGACAACTCCTATGAAACAGAAGAAAACTCTCAGGGAATACAGTGCTCCAAGGTCTGAATTTCTTAAACAACCAATAGAGTTCCCTGATCCTGGAGTTAGAGAATATCGATTTGATGGTGGAATTATTAAATTTTTACAGGAGAAAGCTTTCAGTGGAAGGGAAGATGAAGACCCAGGAAGACATATTAGAGAGTTTGACAATGTGATAACATCGCTTGGACCAAAAGGTTTGCCAAGAGAATTCTCTCGTCTTAAATTATTTCGATGGTCTCTTAAAGGTAAAGCTCTAGACTGGTTATATTCTCTCCCTCGCCATTAGATTAAATGTTGGGAAAAGTGCATTTTTAAATTCATAAACAGGTTTCTTCCTTTTAAAAAGGTAACTGAACTAAGAAAGAACATAGACAATTTTAGTCAAAACATGGGAGAAAACTATCCACAAGCCTGGGAAAGATTCTTTGGAATGATCAATTGTATTCCTAATCATGGCTATTCTGAACTAAAAATCTACCATTTATTTTTCCATGGTCTCAATACTCAATATAGAGAATTTCTTGACTTCTCACCAGGAGGATCAATAAATACTTTAACTTTTAAAGAATGTTTGGAATTAATGTCTACTAGGGCTAAGAATGATTCTTTATATAATCCTGATTTTGACACTAAGCCAGAAAAAGGGATATTTCGGATAACTCCTGATCTTATGCCTGAGGTACGCAAAACTATGAAAGAAAAAGGTATACCTGCTAAACTTGCTAAAGAAAACAAAGAAGATTTGTTACAAGTTCTAACTAAATAAGATGAAACTATAAAAGTTTTTCCATAATTAAAAGATCGACATGTAAAATCTCATAATAACTTGCATAAGAATTTCCAAAAACACAAAAATATTTTGGCAGAACACACTGAAAATTATGATGAGATTGTCCATGAAATAAAAATATTTCATAAGTATCTTAGTATGATTGAAAGCTAGTGTGAACAAATAGCATCTGGTTATCAAATTTTTCTTCGTGATGATAAAGATATTTCTGTTTCTACTAATGTTATCACAAGAAAGGGTGAAGTTGTTACAGGACCCTTAGGACCACCAGAAAATGAAGCTGAAAAAGAGTGTAAGGAAAAAAGCCTTGGTCAAAGGAAGTCAAGAAGATGATACGTTGGCGGATCCTCAAGATGAGACTAAAACACAAGATCAAACCAAGGAGGACCAAATTGATGCACAAGATGATCATTATGACTCTGATGTAGAGATGGTTGATCCAAGAGAAGATAAAGAAACAAGTAAGGAAGATGAAGTTGTTCTAGTTGAAAAGAAGAAAAGCCATAAGCAACAACAAAAGAAAGCAACAATAGAGCCTGACCCCCTAAAAAAGGTAAAAGACAAGAGTAAGTCAGGTGAGAAAAAGCTTCCTTATCCAGATCAAAAAAGAAAGCACCGGATGAGGTAATTTATAATTCTTTTACAAAGGCACTTAGTGACCTTCGTCTAGAAATTCCATTTGTGGATGCAATCAAAGTGCCCACTTATGGTAAATTCCTTCGTGATATTCTTAGTAGAAAGAAAGAAATAACTGAAACTGTTGCCATGGTAACTAGTTATCATGCTAACGGGAAGTTGTTGTCTAAATCTGGAGATCCTGGAATACGAACTATATCATGCTCAATAGATAAAACAGATATTCATAATGTCTTATGTGATCTAGGAGTAGGAGTTAGTGTAATGCCATACCCCCTCTATAAAAGGTTAGGATTAGGGGAGTATTCTCCCACTACTATCACTTTACAGATGGCTGACAAGTCCACTAAACAACCTGTTGGTACGATTGAGGATGTCTTACTTAGGATAGATGAGCACGGTATTCCCACTAATTTTATCATTCTTGAAATGCTAGAAAATGAAAGATTATCTATAATACTTGAAAGACCCTTCCTCATTACTGCAGGTGCGTCAGTAGATTGTGCAGAAGGGAAGATAATCTTCAATGTCTATGATGTTGAAATCATCCGGTATTTTCTAAAGAAGCTAGAAGCAGGAGAAAGATATGTTCCACCGACTAAACAAGTTCATGTGGTAAGTGCCATTGATAAGGGGCAACCAAAGGTAAGAATTCGAGAAGAGATAAGAGGTTGAGTAATTCAACCATTCTTAATAAATGCTTAATGGGAATCAACCCATTTTCGATAATTTAGTAGAATAGAGAATAAGAAGTTCATCGTATTCCCACCACTTTTTCACAGACAATCTTGTGGAAGCGCGCCCGTGAAGATGCAGTTGTCAAAAAGCAGTAGAAATGTCGATTGAATGAGTAGAGTATAATAACAAGAATAAAAGTTTGAGTTTTCTATTTATAGAAGCTAAATTTTTTCTTTCAATATGCTAATGTTGGTCGACAGTTTTTACTATAAATTTTCTGTTAAAAACTTGGTATTTCACTAAGTTATGGGATAAGAAGGTATCCTCGAAGAAATAGAAAAATGTTGATGATTACTGATGGTTTAACGAACAACTATACGGCGGGAATAAAAATTCCAGCCGTATAGTTCCGGCCATATAGTTATATTTGCCATCAACAAATTTTCTTCAAACGCAAAGACAGTTTAATGACCAACTATATGGTGGGAATAAAAATTCCAGCCGTATAGTTCCGGCCATATAGATATCGAGCCCTTCGTACAAAATTTCTGAAAGGTACTAAGATTTTAATGACCAACTATATGGCAGGCATAAAAATTCCGGCCATATAGTCCCGGCCATATAAATATCAATGCCTTCATAGAATTTTATTCCAAAAGTATTGGCAGTATAATGACCAACTATACGGCGAGAATAAAAATTCCGACCGTATAGATAGCGATGCCAGTTTTAGAAATTTATCTCAAGAGATAGACATTTTAACGATCAACTATATGGCGGGATCACTTTGATCCGGCCGTATAGTTGCACCTATATAGTTGTTTCCATGTATAAAGAAACCCTAGTTGGCGGCACCGCCACAACTATACGGGCGGAGCACCATCACCCGCCCGTATAGTTCTGGCCGTATAGTTTGGTGCCACCACAAAATCGCACATGTGCGGCTAGGTCTTCTTCCTATCCTCATTATTTCTCTTATATTATCTCTCCAAACCTCTCAAAATCCACCTAGAACTCTTGATTCTTCGCAGATTTCATTTGTTTGAGTGGGGGAATCAACAGATCATTATGTTTCTCTCCCTATCCATGCTTTATTTTCAGATTTCCATGGTTGAAACTCTAAGATTTATCTAGTGGATGAACTCAAGATTATTTAGTGTTCCCTATTAATTTCTCACGTTAGGATTGAATTTTTCCAGGTAGCATCGTTCATATATCATATAGAATATGCCTAAGGTTTTATGGTGAATTTTTTCAGTGCATCACGATGAACAAAATCGGTATCCTCTTTTGTTCAAGCAAGCACCAACATGGAGAGGGATCAAGCTCAGGGGCCCGAGCCCCACGCAAATCCAAGATGGACATTGCCTCATTAAGGAGGGTGCTTCCCACACGTTGGGCCGACCACAACTTTCTCACCACGGCAGGGTTGAAGACGGACTTCGACCTCATGTGTAGCAGACGGGGTTTGAGGTACTTAGCTTCCCAAGCCATGACACCTACGTTGAGCTCACCCATGAGTTCCTTGCCTCCTTCTACGATGACGACAGGGAGAAACATAACATGTGCACGATAAGCTGCACCATGAACCGGCAACACTATGAAGTAAATTTCGAACAATTTTGCAATGCTTTCAGCTTCCCTCATACGGGGGAGCCCAATATTACTAACCTCTATAGCGTCACAAGTAGAGAGACTTGGGAGGATATTTCTGTTAATTGTGGTAGTCACTTTTATCAGAAGAAGATGTCCATCATTCAGAACCCAACCATTCACTACTTTACTTTCTTCCTCGCCAACACAATATTGGGAAGGGGTTATACTGATTCCATGGCCAATTGGGACATGGCAATAATCACCAAGGCTCTCTTCCCCAATGCAACACAAAGCCCTAGTTCTACAGCTCTACTCATCCAGCACTTTCGCCACCAAAGCAACAAGACTAATGGTGATATTCGCATTGGTGGATTGGTAACCCACCTTGCCTATGCATTGAACATTGCACTGCCTGTTATGGAACCTGTTCACGGCTCCAAACTTATGGATGTCAAATATTTGACTGCTTGTGGCTTCCTTGGTGTTTACCATGCTAACCGGAGGCTCCAAGCATATCAATTTAGTTATCTTGATGATACACATGTTGAGCAGGTTCAGTTGCCATGTCCCCAAGCCTTCTCGATTGTTGAGAAGGACACGTGGATCCTCACCAAGGACCAAGTGACGGTAATATTGGCCGAGCTCTAGCCTAAGGAAGAGGAAGATGAAGGGCAACATGATGAGCAGGAGAAGCAGCAGCAGGAGGAGGAAGAGTAGGGACACAGCCCTGCTTGGGAAGGACAGCAGCAGCAGTAGCCAGGAGGAGCCTGTGAACCGTGGCCCAACTAGCCATAGCAGGGGTACAGCTACGTCCCCTATCAGGAGTTCCAGCAGCTCAACCAACGCATTGGGGAGATCGACCACACTCTTCAGGATGTGAATGAAGATGTGAACACTTTGACTCACAACTTCAGTCACTTCATGACCCACTTCCCTGACTTCTACCAGCAGTACCTGCACCAGCTGCCAAATGACGGCAACAACTGAGCATGGCAATAGCCTAAGCTTGGGGGAGGTTTGAAAACCTCCAAATATTGCATTCATATTTTTATTTTCTTCTTTTGATTTATTTCTTAAAAAAATTGCATGTTTATTTTCAGTTTTGCATTCCTAACCCAAAAATAAAAAAATTAGTTATAATTTTATTTGCTAGTTTGTTTCTTTGTTTCTCTCGGAGATTGCTTGATTTCAGGTGATTTGGCAATATGGAAATATAAGAGAGGTTCGACTCGAATACAAGAACAAAGCAAGCAAGTTGAGGTATCACAATCCTTTCATCACACTCTTTGCAACCTTGAATTGATCCTATAATTATTTACTTGCTTGCACTGGAGTCACTCCCATCTTAGCTTGTTATCCTACAAATTCTATTCCTTTTCTATTGTCTCCTTTTTAGCTTTGAAACAATGAGAAATGAACTTGGTTAAAATACTTCAAACATTTTACAACAAGAAAAAGCATCTAAAAGATGACTTGAGTCCATGCTTAGCTCAAACAATTTGATTTTAGAACTACTCCATCCCATTTGAGCTTAATATAAATAGACTCGATAGTACCCTTGATTGAAATTGTTTGATTAAATGGATGCTTCGAAGTAGCAGAAATTATGCCACTACTTTTTCTAATAATTACCGTAAGATATTTATTTACGCGTGTCATTACAACTTTGTCGTGCTCCATGGGGAACTATTAACTCCGCTGGCCAACAAACGATCCAAATGTGGGAAACCACTTGATTTCGGCTATTGAGTTATGTAAACATTTGTAGCAGCAATGCTATGACGTGTAAATTTTTTAGTCTCCTCATGGTTTCACATTCCAAGTGAAGTTGTAGTACTCCTTTGGCCCATTATTGGTCAACATAATTTATTGGCATGGTCACGAGTGCACAACATAGCCCTAATTAATATGTTAAAAATAGTGGCATGATTTCTCTATGAAAGAGCTGAAGTTTTTGAAAGACAAAAGAAATAAAAAGGTGCTTTGAGAGTCTTGAAATTTTGACATGGGAGTAGATGAGTTGTACTTTAATTAAATGTTTTTATACCAACTTGAGTACTCTTAATTGGTTAAATGATCAAGAACAAAAGGTTTTCGTCTCTCATCAAAGAGAGGCACCAAAAGAATTTGTCTCAGCTTCCTAGCTAAACTTTCAACACTTGTTTGGGCATATGATTTATTTGCTAAGAAGATATACGTGGTTAGGGAGTGGACTCAGTGCAATCTTGTGAATACTTGTATGATCATATTTAAGATTGCAGGAATTGTGAAGAAAATAATTTGGCACCAATTCAAACTTGTGAGTTCCTTTATTTTCAGTCTCGAATCTCTGCTATTCTTCCCTATTTCATTGTCACTCAAGGGCGAGCAACATCTAAGCTTGGGGGAGTATATAGCTATGAGATTCGACACATTTTCGATAGCTTTTATTGATGGTTTTCTCCCAAATTTGATCATTTTCTGGCTTTACTTAACGCTCATACTTCGATAGCGAAGAAAACTTGGATTTTAATGTGTGTTTCAGGTTCTGAACGTCAACAGAAGGATTTAACTAGAGAAATACAATATTCTGGAGAAAAAAAGCAAGTCCCACTTTGGAAGCACGTGAGGGGATCTCAAAGAGGCTCTAACGAGCAACTATACGGCGGGAATATTTTTCTGGCCGTATAGTTCCCGCCGTATAGTTGTCGCTGCCTCTGTCTTGTCAAAAGGGACAACTTCCATGAAGGGACTAGGGACAAAAACACAACACAGCAGCCGCCACACCATCCAAAAGGGAGAAAGAAGGGATATGGAGAAGAAGGAGAAGATGTTCTTCATCTTGCTCCACGATCTTCGACCTCCTTGCCAGTTCACACCCATAGCCACTACTTGTACTTGAGAGAGAGAGGGATCTCCATCTTGCAAGACTAGGGTTTGAAATTGTTTCTTCCCATCTTGAATTGTGTTGGATATTTTTCTATTATTATTGTGGATATCCACGGTAATACCAAGACGAATTCCCTTTATTTGATTATATTAATGATCTGCTCTTCTCTCATGTGTGAGTAATTCCCTTGGGCGTGCGAGATGTAGGGGATTGGTGATATGTGATGTGTCGTCATATATTTTCCATTAGTTTGTGATTGATTCTAATTACTATATTTTGTGTGTTTGAGTATCTGTGGGATGCTTAATGCCTGTTGTACAATTAAGGGCCCAGACAACATGATACCCTGTTCTACATAGATAAGATCTTGTACGCTAGTGGACCAGCGACCCCCGGGTGACACGAGGATATCAATGGAAAGCTAGTTGACTCAAGGATAACGAGTAACCACTGTGCTTATTGCATTAGTCCGATCCAAGGAGCTTAATCGCTAAGCAACCTGAAGGATCTTAATCGCCTAGTGTCTAACCATGGTTTTGGTAGCAGGCTAGTAGGATTACTGAAATTGGGATCGAATCTACCAAGAGCAGTTCCGGCTAATTATGGGTTGCTCGCCTACACATATATCTATAAGATTATAGTTGTTACATTTACCACTCGTCCACCTAGCACATTCACTATCACCATGAACTGAATCTCCCCGCGCCTTTTTTTCACCATCTGCAGGAAACAACAAACAAGCAAAGTCATTCTTTACTTGTATGCATTATATTTCTAAAGTTTATATTTTAGTTCTATTTAAATCTATCGCATTTAATCGAAATTCCATTCTTATTTCAACACTTGCAGTCAATTCTCTCAAAGACTTGTGACAACTTCGGGTGTGATAGATACTTCATCAATAAACACTTACCTTTGGGCTCCCTATGGGATCGATATCTAAACTTTAAAACTAGCTTCAAATGATCTGTGCTCTTGCAGAAATCGGAAACCGATAATGAACGTCGGAAGAGGGAGTTGAAAGCCCTCGAGCGGAAGATTGAAGAGATGGACAAGGACACGCCAGGGACACCCAAGCATCTTCGATTCCTGCAACTTTGTCTTGATAAACTTGTTGAAGATATTAAGCAGACAATCGAATCAGGTTTTTCTATGAGTCTTAAGGCGATCCAAACCCTTCAAGACTACAATGAGCTCATTAAAGAACATGTCAATGTGCTGGAGAGGAATAATCTTTTCTACAAGATGCGTGTTAAAGAATTAGAGGTTTTCAATCAATCCCTCGTCCTCAGGCTAGCCCGTGAAGAGAAGATATCGCGTGCCATGGCGCCATAGTGATCTACAATAATCACGGTATCAAACAATCGCAAGGTATTATTTCTACCATAGTGATCTTTAAGACCTTGTAATCTATCTTATAAGTTTTACATTACTATTTTAGTTTTGCATTAGTTCAAACTAGAAATAAAGTTTGCATCATTAGAATTCCCTTCAGGAATAGTCAATCCCTTTTATGAAATTCCGAGTTTATTATCATATATGGACCAATATTGAGTTTGTGTTTGTATTATTGGATATATGAATGGCTTGAGTATAATTTCACTTGCACTTGATGATAGCAATAGTAGTCTTCCACACTATTGGTATTAATGAAACATACAAAGATAATTTGGTCAATATGTTGTAAGTACATGGTTTGATTTACAAAGAAAGAAAAAATATCTAATTAGTTGAGTTGAAAAAGAAACCTTGAACACATAAAATAAAAAGTGCTATCAAATTAGAGTGAGAACAAGACGAGGTAGAATATTCAAGCTATAAAGGATGCTTCATATACAATTGGAATTTGGTAATTGAGATCGTTAAAATTTGAATTCCTACATGGAGTGGAATCTATAGCTAGCTCCTTTGCACATCAGTTAAACAAATTTGTGAGCATATATATATAAGAAAAAAAGAGGTAGAAGAAAATTAGTGAATGTGCAAAGAGAAAATAGGCATACACCACTATATTGTAGTATGTGTTGGGGATATACTTTCCGGGTATCCTCACCGTGCCTCACTGACCAGGGTGGCCCACTTCGGGTTAGAGCTTTCCTTCACGGGCAGCCCAGTCAGGGAGCAGAGACGGAGTCCAGTCCGGCTATGGGAAGGCCCAGAAGACTTACCGACATAGGCCTGTTATGTTATTTGTAGTTCAAGATGTACTATGTAACCGACTCTTAGTCGTAGACGGAAATCTCTCCGGTAAACCCTAGGCCAGATATCTATATAGGTCGTCCTAGGGTAAGCCTTTAGGGAACCTTCACACTAGTCTACAATCTCAACTCGCACAGGAGAAACCCATGTAACCCATATTCCGGCTCTGCCATATTACTGGATTGCTAGCAGCAGTAGGATCCGTCCAAAGCCGGCAGATTCGAACCTGGGAAAGCATGTGTGCTCACCGTTCTGGAACACCGTACGTTTCACACCCCTCTCTTACACACGCCTCGAGGACCCCCTCATGGCGTACTTGTCATCAATCTGACGACAGTTGGCGCCCACCGTGGGGAAAGTGAGCTTCGGATCTACGTTCCGAGAAGAATCTGCAAGAATCGGAATCGGCGAGACCATCGCCATTGGTCACGTCCTCTAGACCAGTGACGTCCCTCTCGTCGTTCTCGATGAGACCTAGATTCCGGCTAGGGAGGCCGTGACTCCTAAACCATCATGTCATTTGGAAAGATCGATGTGTACATCGGATTCGCTGAACCTGCCCCACCCACGCCAGCGTTGATGAGAGAGGCAGAAGAAATCTTTGGGTCCACTTTGTCCATGGAGGCAGTAGAGTTCCGGATCTCATAAAACCCTAATCCCACCCAGCCCGCACTAGCTACGGAGATAGTGGAGAAAGCTGAACCTGAAGGGGACATCACGGTGCGAATTGAATCTGGAGTGGATCTCCCTATCGAGGCCGAATCCCAGATCAATCTAGCCACGGAGGTCGAAATCCAAGAGGAGCAATACAACAACCTTGGTTCTGGCTCTGATAATGCAAAAACAGACCAACCTTTCCTGAGGAACACATTGAAGCACATGATGCTGCAAGGCGCAAACGTCGATGAGGTTCTCGAGACCATCAGGATTTTCAAGGAAGCCCATGAGGAGAGACGCAACTACCTCCGGACTTACACGTCGCACTATTTCAGATATGTTGGATCCGGATCAGGCTCTGCCAACGCTGTAGACAACGAAGACTCTGTGCTAGAAGCCATCTGAACAAACACCGAGTTACCCACATCTTCGGATGACTCGATGACGTCAGTGGATTTCCAAAAGTTCTCCGCAGAATATGAAGAGGAGTTCAACTCCAAAGCTGCAAAAGAAGGAGAAGCAATGGACGAAGGATCCGGAGAAAACTCTCCCAAAGCGCTAGATGACATGGATCTTGGAAATAATCCCGACGTCCATATGTCTGAAAGTACCGCTCAGAGCTTGACTGCCGGAAACAGACCCAAGGCCGTCTTTGCTACCGACACTACGAAGAAGGCAAAGAAGATGAACAAGACCCTAACAAAAGAACATTCGGCAGAGGAAGTGATTGCCGAGGAATATGAGGAAGACTCGGATGGAGCGCTTATCCAGGAAGAGCCCAAAGAAGCTCCGGTGGATGGAGACGTGGTCACTGCAGGTGCGCGTATACTCATCGATGCTGCATTAACTACACCTATCCCTACAGCTGCAGAACTTACTACTGAAGAGCTGGAGGGAAGGGCTCAGGCCCTAGAAGCTCGTCGCCATGTACTCCTGGATAAATCCAACAACATTGAGGATGAGAAGAAGCACATAGCTACTGTGGAGAAGTACATCTCTCTGCAGCATCAGAAGACCCAGAAAAGACACACGCTTGACGATAAATTTCCGGAAATCCGCAAGGTTCTCTTTGAGGGAGACCCAGGGATGCCTCGAATCGATAGCAAGGGAGATCTGGTGTACCCAAAACTAGTACAAAACACCGCTGCAGCTCGAGATATCTTAGCAAATAATCCAGGCCCGGAACATGTTCGATTGGGCATTAAGCTACTCACCAAGGGTCTGGAGCAGCAGAAGGTCGTGAAGTCTGGGAGCGGAAAACTGGTCTCTCAATCAGACCATTATCGCACGAAACCGGCCTAGGATGACGTAAGACCCCAACAGCATCACCGTTCTTACCATCGGGAAGACAACTACTCAAGAACCGGATCTTCAGGGCAGCACCACAGAACTGCACGTGACTGGTGCAATGTTGCTCCAGCCGCAGAGCAAGAGGCAATTGCTGCACTGCATCTGAGAAATCCTCCCCGGTGAGAGTCGAACGATCGCTGGGAAGAAGACAAAGAGAAATCCTCCCCGGAGGAGGACCATCAAAGAATGCCACCTCCTAGACATACAAGCCGTCCGGCTGAACCCCATTGCAATGGGAGTGATGTACGAAGGAATGTCGGACACCGTGCCGAGTCGGCAGGGCGCTTGTCGCAATGAAGACGCTCCCCGGAACCGGATGACGCTCCGGATGGAGGCCAGCGATCAGCCAGAAACAATCCACCTGCTCCACCCTCTCCACCAAGCAGCCATCACAACGGCTCTCAAGGAGGCCAAGGAGGGCGTCGTGGCGGAGGAGGTGGTGGCAGGAGCTAAAGTCCTGCTCCAAGGCACCAAAGCTATAGCGAACAACCAAGACAACATTCCCTGTCACCAAGTGATGCGAGACACCGGATTAACTCTAGCATAGAGGCACTGCACTATGAAAACGATGATATATACATGGGTCCAAAATGCTTCAGACCATGAATTCAACAAACACACTTCCCAGAAGCATTTGCTATTTCAACAAACATCCAAGCCTACGATGGTGTGGCCCAGCCAGATACTTGGCTCCAATATTTTTTCCAGGATTGCGGCATCGCCAAAGGCGGATACAGCTTGGTCGCAACCTGATATCTCCCACTTATGTTGTGGAAGACGGCACGATCATGGCTCAATGAACTTCCGGAGAACACCAGCCACAACCGGTATGTCATGCAAAGCGCGTTCTTTCGGAATATTGAAGGCACATATCGGAGACCCTGTACGGTAGGAGACCTACAGCGTTGCACCCAGACAACCAGAGAAACTTGCCGAGATTACCTCGGACGATGGATCGACACCAAGAACTCCTGTGAATGAGTAAATGACCAAACTACATTTGAAGCTTTCATTGCAGCAATCCCAATTGGTTTAATACATCATCGCTTGAAGTGTGACAAGGTCACTGATCTGGGAGAAATGATAGAAATAGCGAGCAAGTATGCAGATGCTAACGACGATGCAGAGGGATTACTGAACGCCCTAGTTGTGCCATAGTCGGAAAAACAACCGAAGAAGCAAGCTCAGAAGCGCAAGAACACCTCAGAGGAAAAACCCAACGCGGAAAAGGCAGTGGTAATTACTACTTTCGGGCATGGAGGACGAGGAGGGCGCGGCGGTGGCCGCGGACGCAGTAGTGGGACATCAAGAGTCCAGGGTAGAGGAGTCCAGCAACCTAGAAAAACCTACTCCTGGGCCGACATTATCAATAACCCATGTGTGCATCACTTAGATGCTAGTGGGGGCTTGTCTCATACAAACGCCGAGTGTCGTTTTAATGACGACATCAAGAAAGACGATACCGCTGGCTACAAGGCTAAGCGAAAGAAGGGAAACAAGAATCCCGAAAAAGAGAAAGAGACCAAGGAAGAATTTGACATGAAGGAAGCCGACCCTTCAAATCAGTTCCTGACAAAGAAAGACACTTAAGTCACCTTCCTCGGATCTCAACTGGCTAAGGTCAAGAAAGCAGTTCTGCATGAGCTCAACGCAATTGTTCCGGCTGTCCCACAGTTCCTAGACTAGTCGGAAGTGGAAATCACCTTTGACCATGCTGATCATCCGCCTAAGTTGCACAAGCGAGGAAAATACGCCTTAGTCGTTAATCCACTTATCGATGGCTATGGTTTCTCCAAGACCCTCATGGACGGTGGCAGCAACATTAATATTTTGTATGTCGAAACTCTACGCCGGATGCGGATCTCGGAGACTCAGCTGAATCATAGCTCTGTGATCTTTCACGGAGTTGTCCCAAGAAGACAAGAAAATTCCCTAGGAGAGATCACTTGGGATGTTACCTTTGGAACTCCAAAGAACTATCGGACGGAGGCACTTTCCTTCGAAGTGGTTCCGTTCAAGAGCGTATATCACGCTATATTCGGATGTCCGGCTTACTGGGCTTTTATAGCTCATCCATGTTACATTTACAATATGATGAAAATTCTAGGTCCCAAAGGCGTGATCACCATCAGGGGAGACCCGAAGAAGGCGCGAGAGTCCGAGGATAGAAATGCTACCTTTGCTGAAGCCGTGCAACATGCCTAGGAGTACCAGGAAATCAAGAAGACCATTGATCTGTCCGAGATGCCCGTGACGAAGAACGAGGTGACAAAGCCGAATACGGAGTTCAAGACATCGGAAGAGATGAAGAAGACACTGTTGAAGGATGATGACCCCTCCAAGGTGACCCAGATAGGTGTAGGCCTAGATAGCGCATAGGAAAGCAAATAAAGATATCTTCGCATGGTAGCCATCTGACATGACCGGAGTACCTGGGGAACTTGCCGAGCACTCTTTAAATGTACACCCAAACGCTAAACCCATCAAACAGTCCCTACGATGTTTCGGTGATGAAAAGTGTAAGGCAATAGCTAAGGAACTAGCCCGACTCGAGTTAGCTGGATTCATAGAAGAGGTCATCCATACTAATTGGTCAGCCAACCCTGTAATGGTCCCTAAAAAGGACACCACTGATTTAAGGATGTGTGTTGATTATACTGCCTTAAACAAGGCTTGTCCCAAAGATCCATTCGCTCTGCCAGGAATTAATCAAGTCATCGATTGTATGGCAGGCTCGGAATTCCTATGGTTTCTCGATGCATATTCCGGTTATCGCCAAATCTGGATGCAGGAATCAGACAAAGTCAAAACTTCATTCATAACCCCTTTTGGAACCTCATGTTTTGTTACGATGCCCTTTGGGCTCAAGAACGCAGGAGCTACATACCAGCGCACTATGCAGCGTTGCATCCATGACCAAATCGGACACAATGTACATGCATACGTGGACGACATTGCGGTGATGTCCAAAAACAAGGAAACATTAATTTCTGACTTGGAGGAAACATTCGCCAATCTATGAAAATACAACATAATGCTTAACCTGAAGAAGTGTTTCTTTGGAATACCAGCCATAAAATTGTTAGGTTTCATCGTGTCTCAAAGCATCATAGAGGTGAACCGAGACAAGATTAAGGCCATACTCAATATTTCCAGGACATTCAAAGACTAACTGGTTGCATTTCTACAATCAGTCGGTTTGTAAGTCGGCTCGGAGAAAGAGGCACACCACTCCACAAGCTCCTGAAAAAGACCAAAAAGTTCGTTTGGACCGACGAAGCTGAAGCTGCACTACAAGACCTGAAAGTAGTACTCTCATCTGCTCCTATCCTTGCAGCACTGGAACCACGAGAAGCGATGTTTCTTTATCTCGTTGCGACAAACAGAGTCGTCTGTGTCGTCATGGTGGTGGAGACACCAGAGGAAAATCAGGAACACCTGGTGCAGCATCTGACTTATTATTTCAGCGAGGTCCTAACTGAATCAAAGCAGCGGTATCCGCACTATCAAAAGCTCGCTTATGGTGTGTTTTTTGCATCTTGTAAGTCACGCCATTTTTTTCAGGAACATCCCATTACCGTGGTGAGCACAGCTCCCATGAGAGATATAATCAACAACAACGATGCTATAGGACACGTCGCAAAATGGGGCATAGAGCTCTCAGCTTTCGACATTGAGTATAAACCTCGTACAGCAATCAAATCCCGAATCCTTGCTGAATTTGTCACTGATTGGATAGAGAAAATGGAGAATATGACGCTCGCAGAGTCAGAATACTGGACCTTAAATTTAGACGGGTCTAAGGGGCTTGGGGGCTAGCGTGGTGCTCAAATCACCCCAAGGAGATAAACTTTTCTATGTGTTCCAGATTCATTTCGCGGCGACAAATAACATAGCCGAGTATGAAGCACGGTTGCATGGAATCCGGATTGCTAAGGATATCGGCATCCGACGTTTGATGTGTTACGGAGATTCAGATCTTGTTGCCCAACAAGTGTTGGATATCTGTAATGCAAATAAGCACATGGTAGCGTATAGGGCTATCGTGGATGAACTATATAAATCATTTAAAGGATTTGAGGTTCAACACATCCCTCGAATAGAAAATGAGGAAGTAGATGCACTATCTTGTATAGGGTCTGCGCGGAAAAAGGTGACGGATGGCGCTTTTTTGCAGCACCTCAAAGTTCCATCTATAAAAGGAGTAGACGAGGAATATCTGACCAAATCCGACTCACCTTTAGTAGCAGTTCTGGCTATAATTCCCAGTTGGACCCAACCCTACCTTGACTACTTGGTAGATGGAAAATTACCCGAAGACAAAGTTCTGAGCCAGCAGACCGTCCGACGAGGAAAAGCCTATACTATAATTAGTGGTGAGCTCTATAAGCGAAGCGTGTATGGGGTCTTTCAGCATTGTGTATCTTGGGAAGAAGGAGTGGAAATCTTATGAGAAATCCACAAAGGCGATTGTGGTCACCATGCTGCAGCTAAATCTTTAGTGGCAAAAGCTTTCCGACACGGTTTTTTCTGGCTTACAGCCAAGGGGGATGTCGAACGGCTGGTCAATATGTGCAAAGGCTGCCAAAAGCCCCCAAACAAGCTCACGTTCCGGCTGATCAGCTGCAAACAATACCTATAACATGACCTTTCGTGGTCTGGGGGCTTGACATGGTAGGACCGTTTAAACGGTCTCCAAGTGGATTTACTCATCTCTTAGTGATGGTGGATAAATTACAAAATGGATTGAGGCTAAACCTGTCACCAGTTGTGATGGAGCAATAGCCAGAAGATATGTCGAGGACATCATAATTCGATACGGTTATCCGCATAGCATTATCACGGACAACAGGAGTAGCTTCTCTATGGGAGAACTTGCCGAATTCTATAACAAACAAAATATCCGGCTTGACATTGCATCAGTCGCACATCCGTAGGCTAATGCACAAGTCGAAAGAGCAAATGCTTTAATCCTACAAGGCCTAAAACCAAGACTCGAAGCACCACTACGACGTGCTGGGAAGAGGAATTACCTTCTATAATATGAAGCTTACGAACAACTCCAAATAGTTCAACCGGATACACACCTTTCTTCTTTGTCTATGGTGCAGAAGCAGTTCTTCCTAGCAATTTGATTCATACTTATCCTAGAGTTCCCACGTATATTGAAGTGGATGCCGAAATTTCTCGACAAAATGATCTTGACTTACTCGAAGAAGTACGTGTCGTTGCTAAGATGAGACCAACAGCCTATCAGTAGAAGTTACGCAAGTATCATAGCCAGAGAGTCAGAAACTAGTCTTTCAATAATGGCGATTTGGTTCTCTGGCTTGTGTAGAAAAGAAAGCACAAACTATCCCTAGTATTAGTAGAGTATTGCACAATGGTTCTTACTATCGAACTGATATGCAGCCAGTCAAAGAAAGACCTGCTAGTAACAAAAGAAAGAGAGCTGGAGGCAGTACAAACCCGGAAGAATTAGACAGACCGTGGAATATTTCTCAGCTCCGTCCCTTTTATTCTTAATTTATCTTTCTTTGTAACCATATATGTGTACATGTTCAATGAGAAATAAAGTATTGATTGCCTCATTTTTTCTAAGAAGTTTTATATTACCATCTTATTTCCGAATGATCATGTCACAGTCAAAAATCCCAGAATGCTTGAAAGTACTTTATGCTCATGTTTGTTCTGGTTTAGATTTCCGTTTCTAAAAATGCTACCTTCGGGTATAAATCTAAATTTTCTAGTCCATGCTTTGGTTATTTATCTGATTGCCAGATGCGGGCATTTTCTGTAGTGAATTGTTGGTACTCAAAGATGGCTTTGTTTCCTAGTTTAAACTAGTTTAGCAATTGAGCTCCATTGCTCGGCAAAGTTTCCGTGCTGAAGGTTGGCTGGCTCACAAAAGGGACGAGGCAGAAAGCCATATAAACGATTAGTACAGACAAAAACATAAGTGCTTATGTAAACATTTCAGGCTCATAAAATTAAACACCAAAAGTGCTAAATAGAAATAGCAAATCTTAGCACTAGCAAAAGTATTATACTACTTATTTACAACCCGAATTGTTTTCAGAATAACACATTGTCTGTTCTGATGGCTCAGTGGATACATCAGCCTCGCCTTGATATCTCTCTGAGACATTCAAACCGGATACGGTTTGTTCGTTGTCGGAGACTTCTGCTGTTACTTCGGCAGGCGGAAGAGGCGTCTCCACATGAGTGAAGAAAGGAATGTCGTAGCTGGTCAAGTCAGCTACGTGGCACCGATATCCGGCACAGGAGTCCATGATTTCTTTGATGTCCTGCTCTTGTCTGTCTTCATCCACAATAGAATACCCTCTGGTTACTCGCCAGATTTCCATGCTTCCATGGTGGCTCACAACCATGGTGAGCGTGTTCTGCGCTACGGTTCACACATAGGACAAGTTCTAGTCCTGGATGAGCTAGGGCATCTCCTTGTCCTTGTATCGCACTTCAAAGCCGGACATTCTATGCATGTCCTTGAGAACTTCGCCAATATCCTCAAAGGATTGGCAGAAATCATGAAGTAAATCGCCGACTTGAGTAAGCCGGGTAGTGCGAGACTCGACGGAGGCCGAGTCCAGTAAGTTCAGAGGACCTGCGCATGTAATGCAAAAGGTTAGTAAAATAAATCTGAGCTCCAAAGAGTCGGAAAAGACATAAAAGCCAGAAAGAGGGAAACATACCAAATATGACGTCGTCAACTTTGGTGTTCTCTTCCCGTAGGCTCTGGAGTTCATCCCGGAGTGCCTCGGTGATGTCCTTGTCTCTGAACAAAGCATCGTTGATATCCGAGATTCTTCGATCCTGAGCCACGATCCTTCGATCATGTTCGTCGTTGGCCATGGAAGAGGATTCAAGAATCTGAGCAATGCTCCGTTCGTGATCTGCCTTCAGCTTGTCCAACTCCCGACGTAAGTCGGTGTTCTCCACCTCCAGGGTCTTCATATTTTCGGCTTCTTCAATCATAGCAATGGATTGCTTTACCAGTGCTGTAGTCAAAAGAACAACAGTTGAATAAAAATTCGACTAAGAAATAAAGGGCAAGGTTTGAGTACTGGAATGTCTACCTTCAGCCTCATCCATTGACACTTCGAATTGAGAATTTTCAAGTCGGAGAGCTCTGATTTCTCTTCGCTTGTTACAAATATTCTTCAACAATTCCTGGTTATATGAATTAACTTTCTGTAAGTCAAAATACCCAGAGTCAGAAGTCTACTAAAGACTCGAGCTAATATTTTTACTAATTTTAGCACGAGCCTTGGGGGCTACACTAGTTCATTCTTTGGTAACCTAAGGAAGCATAAATCCAGATTATCTATCCAACTTCATGCTTAGGGGCTAGAGGATATGATATGAAATAAAGTAAGAAAGTTGAGTTGGAATTCGACTTACATGATGTTCATGGGTGAGCTTGCTTAAGCTCATGGACACCTCGATGCTAACCTTCTCTGCGTGGGTCAGCAGGATTACTAGGGGTGGCGGAAGCACTCCAGTTCTTAGCCCCTCATCACGAAGACGGATCTGCTTTAGAAGTTCGGAGTACTTGACATCCTCCACTTCTTGTGCCTCTTCCTCGGCAGTAATATTCCAGCTCTCCAAGCATTGCTGGGGTAGCCGTTGGATCTCCTCCACAGACTTTCGAGTAATGCCAAGCTTGGAAAGACCCGGAATGTTGAGGAGGTTTTCAGCGAAGACCTCTGCTGAGGGATCATTAGCTGAAGAGGGTTCACCCTTATCAAAACCTGAGTCACCCATGGTGATGTTAGTTTGTGATCCGAGGATCGCAGGCTCTGCTTGTTGAGCCGGATCTTCTACGACGGTCGGAGATGGAGTAATCTCTGGAGCCGAAGAACGCTGAGGAGTAGGAGCCGCAGAGGGTTGAGGGGCAGGAGGACTCAAATTCATCTTTGACTGGCACAGGGGCTTCGATGAGCCTCCCTTCCCCTTGCCTTTGCTGAGCTGTTTAGCTCTGAGGAGGTAGTAATAAAGAACATTACACCTCGGAAAGAATTACGAATAAGATACAGAAACTTTGTGAGGAAAGTTACCTTTTCACAATGGGCACCTCCCTCATGCCAATAGCCGAAGTCGGAGCCTTATGCTTTCGAGTAAAGGTCTCCGGAAGTGGAATTAGTTCCCCATCATCCTGAGAAATCTCAGGAGGGTATCCCTGGAGAGGAGCAAGCTCTGACTCGGGGAGGTCAGCAAGCTAAAAAGAAGAAATATCTCAGTATTGCGAAAAGAGACAGTGATGTAAAGATGAACACATGATTCGAGTTGCTGCTGGAAACTTACCGGCACCACAGGATCTTCATCCGTATGCATGTCCAAAGATAGCTCCAGGATTTTCTTCTTGATCCGCTCCCTTATCAGCTACTTGATTTGGGACTCGTATTCCTTATCCGTGTATTGGAGGGGTTAGATCCGGAGAGTATCCTTCTTGGATGCCGTAATGGAGTGCATGAGCCGGTCTCCATGATGTTGAAGAGGCTGGATCTAGCGTGCCACCTAGCTGTGAACTAAGTCGGACCCATTAAGGCCCTTGTGCTTCATCAAATATTCGATCTGCCTCTTGGCAAGAAGTAGATCGTCACTAAGAGCCGGCGCATCTGCGTCCCATGACTCTTAGGGCCTGGCGGCACCGTCAACGAAAGCCGGCAAAGCAGTAGTTTTGCCGGGAGCGAGAATATCCTTATGATAAAAGAAGGTGGACAACCATTGTTTCACCGACTCACTGGTCTGAATCAGAGGATATACGCGCTCTCTTCTAACAAAAAAACTAATGGTTCCGGTAATGTATGGATTACCTACAGTGATAGAATTTCTTCGGATATGAAAATAAAACCAGAAAAGAGTGAGACTCGGCCTAATGCCAAGGTACCCCTCGCATAAGGAAGCGAAGGAGCTTATCTCTAATAGTGAGTTCGGGGAAAGATGATGGAGTTGAACTCCGTAGTAATCTATAACCTCCGAAAAGAAATCTAAGGGTAGGAAACTCAAACCTCTGTCCAGGTGGGTGCCGAAGTGTACCTGCTCTCCGGCACGAGGAGTAGGGACGGTCTGGCCATAGACGCTCCGCTAGTCGCCGACACAGAGAAGTCCTTCATTCTCCATGACGTGGAGCTTGGCGTCATCGAAGACGCAGGGGATCTAGACCTTGTTGTGGCTCTCCTTCTCCATTGCCGAAGACGTCGGTGCCGTCGCTGCCGCGTCGGAAGATGAGCTCTCAACCATGTTTCCGTGGACCGGTGACCTGGGATGGGCAGCGCTAGAAGATTTTGGGAGGCGCTGGAAGATTTTGGAAGGAACTGGGTAACCCCCATGCGATGATTATGCCGCCTCGATCTCCACGTGTGCATTAAAACGATGCCTCGGCTCCACAAAAGGTGGACCCAGCAACGGTCGTGCTGACGGGAATGTCTGTTAGTGACGTGACTTGACCACGACTTGTGTCAGATTATGTCAGAGACCAAGTTCCGTCTTAGTTTGAATCTCAAGGTAGAAAATCCGAGTAATATATTCATAGGTACGACTCATTTGAGACCCGGATCCTATCCTTTTTTTTAAGTTTCAGGAACCCTTCATGATTCTGCAAGCCGAAGATCAAGCTAGACGATGATGAAATCCGACTTTGGATCTTGGAGGCTCCCGAGGGCTGCTATTGGGGATATACTTTCCGGGTATCCTCATTGTGCCTCACTGACTAGGGTGGCCCACTTTGGGTTAGATCTTTGCTTCACGGGCGGCCTAGTCAAAAAGAAGAGACGGAGTCTAGTCCGGCTACGGGAATGCCCAGAAGACTTACCGACATAGGCCTGTTATGTTACTTGTAGTTCAAGATGTACTCTGTAACCGACTCTTAGTGGTAGCCGGATAGATCTCTCCTGTAAATCCTAGGCTAGATATCTATATAAGCCGTCCTACGGTAAGCCTTTAGGGCACCTTCACAATAGTCTACAATCTTAACTCGCACAGGCCAAACCCTTGTACCCTATATTCCGGCTCTGCCATATTACTGGATTGCTAGCAGGAGTAGGATCCATCCAAAGCCGACGTATTCGAACCTGGGTAAAGTTGTGTGCTCACCGTCCCGAACACCATACGTCTCACACCCGTCTCTTCCACACGCCTCGAGGACCCCCTCATGGCGTACTTGTCATTAATCTGATGACAGTATGACAAATAGACGTTTTGAGATTTTGAATCCCAAGTGAATATGTTAATCCTAAAACACTTGGGACTACCTCGCTAACTCATTTGGTTGAACTGACTACTATTACATCATATTGAGAGTGATCTTTTGTGATCTGTTAAATGCTAAGGTGTGGAAGCCTCCTAATATTATTCGGATGGTTTGAGTAAGGTACTATTCATGAACTTATTCATATGTATCATATATGATAAACACATGCTGGAACTGCCTCATTTATTTTATCAACTCAACTTCATGAGTATGAGGATCACATCCCTTAAGATAACTTGCTCGGGACAAGCAAGAGCCTAAGCTTGGGGAAGTTGATGAGTGCATATTTGCATCATGTTTTATATTATTATTTTGCATTGTAGATTAAGGATCTTGGTATTTTACGGCGTTCGCGCGCACATTTTATGTCTGTTTTCACTAGGATCGGGAAAAATGATGGATACAATGGACACAATTCTTGGAGAAATTGTACTGAGGAGAAAAGGAGTAAAAAACAACGTAAATCGCTTATTTGGGAATTATTAATAATACCAGAAGAAAACCCGAAATGATCAAGGCATACAAACGGCTTAATGACCAACTATAAAGTTTCTGGCCGTATATTTCCCGCCGTATAGTTGGCCCCCCGCCACCGCCTCCTCAAATAGTTTCACCCCGTGCACTAGACCGGAGAAACAACATAAAGAACAAACAGAAATCACCGAAACCTCACCTCCGGAAGGCATCTGGAGGGGGAACTCGTCCACGAGGGATCCATCTTCGCCCTGCGCAGATCCAGGAGGCTAAGACATCGATCTTCATCATCAACCTCTGCATCACCACCATCTCCATCTATCCCATCTACATATTGTCTAGATCGTGTTGTAATTTCCGTACTCGTTATGGATTTATACAAGTACTATTCGTCTATGATAGATTCCATTATTATTGCCATGATGTTGATTGTCTCCATGTCTAAGTAGATCTTTAGCTCTTGGGGAGATGGAGAAACCCTAGTATGAGATTGAAATAAGATAAAGTTTATTGTTATATTCATCGATGTGACCATGTGTTAGATTGTCTTTATCTTGATGTTGGGAGAAGTAGACCTCTCAATATTTGGCACTTATGGGGCCTTGATGGAGGGAACTACTTGTTGGTAGACGGAGGTGTGTTAGCACTTATAGTGACTATAAAGTTGTTGGCACTCCTTACGTATCAACTTGGGAACCGAGGAAACTCATGGAACACTATCCCTGCCATAGGATACGTCCTATAGGATTAAGTCCCTTAATAGCGTAGTAATTCGATTGATGTCGATTGCTGACTGTTGTGGTTATGAGGATGATGTGAGAAGTGGTTACTGCCTATTTTTCCAAATACGGAGTTCCTCCCACACATACACAGTTGAGAATGTTCATGATAATAATCTTTACCTTAGTTCCTTATAATGCTAGTGGTGTATCCGCTACTCCTTGAGAACGCTTTTTTCCCTATTCAGTTCCAATCTCTCTTACATACGCGATACTTACTTTCTGTGTTCAGTTATTTCATTTTACTAATTTTTGCTCTTATACAAAAACCCAAAAACACCTTTTTACGCAATACTCACATTTTATCTTGTCACTTAGAACTTTATTTAGCATTTCTATTGTAGTATTTAATTTAATAGTTATTAGACATTAGACTCCTTCTCCTTGTGGGATCGATATCTTTCTTTCGAAACTAGCTACAAACGATTTGTGCACTTGCAGTCATCAGCCGCCTTCGATGAAGCCATACTACATGCTGAGGAGTACCTAGAGATCAAGAAGAACACTGATATGTCTGAGATGCCCATGACTAAGAAGGAGGTGCTGAAGCCGACTCCAGAGTTCAAGGCTTTATAAGAGACAAAGACAACACTGTTGAAAGATTACAACCCCTCCAAGGTGACACAGATAGGCGTAGGTTTAGACCGTGCATAGGAAAGCGCGCTCGTCGAGTTCCTCAAAGCTAAAGATATATTCACATGGAAACCTTCTAACATGACCAGAGTACCGAGGGAACTCGACGAGGAATCTTTAAATGTGTATCCTAATGCTAAACCCGTCAAACAGACTTAACGATGTTTTGGCGATTAAAAGAACAAAGCTAAACCTAAGGAGTTAGCCTGGTTAGAATTAGCCAGATTTATCGAAGAGGTCATCCACACTGAGTGGTCGGCCAATCCAATAATGGTCCCTAAAAAGGACACCACTGATTTGAGAATGTGTGTCGATTATACTGCCTTGAATAAGGCTTGTCCCAAAGATCCGTTCACTCTGCATAGAATCGACCAAGTTATCAACTCGACTGCAGGCTTGGAACTCCTATGCTTTCTCGGTGCGTATTCCTGTTATCACGAAATATGCATGAAGTAGTTAGACAAATTAAAGACTTTGTTCATCACTCCTTTGAAAACCTTCTTCTATGTAACGATGCCTTTCAGGCTCACAAACACAGTAGCCACGTACCAACGCACTATGTTGCCTCCACGATCAAATCGGATGCAAGGTGCATACATATGTGCATGATATAGCTTTGATATCCAAAAAGAAAGAAAGTCTAATTTCCGACTTGGAGGAAATGTGCACAAATCTACATAATGCTTAACCCAAAGAAGTGTTTCTTTAGAATTCTAGCTAGAAAATTGTTAGGTTTCATCATGTCACAGAGAGGCATAGAGGTGAACCGAGACAAGATAAAGGGTATACTCAACATTACCAGGCCAACTCCCCTTAAGGATGTACAAGGGCTCACTGATTGCATTGATGCAGTTAGTCAATTCGTAAGTGGGCTCTGTGAAAGAGCCACACCAGTATACAAGATCTTGAAGAAGACCAGTAAATTCTTATGGACCGATGAAGCTAAAGCTGCACTCGAGGACCTGAAAGTAGTACTCGCATCTGCCTCTATCCTTACAGCATCGGAACCTCTGGAACCCATGTTGCTCTAATTGTTGTTACAAACAAAGTCGTCAGCATCATAAGAGTGGTGGAACAACCGGATGAAAAATAGGAACAGTTGGTGTAGCATCCGACTTACTAACTCAGCGAGGTTCTGACAGAATCAAAACTGCAGTATCCTCATGACTAAAAGTTAGCCTATGGTGTGTTCTTTGCATCTAGAAAGCTACGACACTATTTTCAAGAGCACAAGATTACCGTGGTGAGCATAGCTCCCATGAGAGACATAATCAAAAATAATGATGCCACAGGACGTGTTGCTAAGTGGGGAATTGAGCTAGCAACTTTTGACATTGAGTATAAACCACGCAGAGCGATTAAATCCCAAATTCTTGCCGATTTTGTCGCTGATTGGACAAAGATGGCAGAAAACATGAATGTCCTAGAGTCAGAATATTGGACCTTGCACTTTGACGGGTCAAAAGCGCTCAGGGGCTACTATCACCCCGATGAGACACACTATGCTATGTGTTGCAGATTCACTTCATGGCGACCAATAATATTGCCGAATAGGAAGCCCTAATACATGGAGTTACAATCACAAAAGACATCGACATTCACCGACTCATGTGCTATGGAGACTTGGATTTAGTTGCTCAGCAAATATCCAATCACTATAGGGAAAATAAGCACATAGCAGCATATTGGGTTGTCATGGATGAACTAGCAAAATCGTTCGAAGGGTTTGAACTTTATTCCTAGAACAAAAAACGAGGAAGCAGATGCACTATCAACAATAGGCTCTACATGGAAAAAGGTCCTGGATGGTGCTTTTTTGGAGCGCCTCAAAGTTCCCTCTATCACAGGAGTTGACGAGGAGTATCTGACCAAGACCGACTCACCACTTATAGCAGTTATGGCTGTAATTCCCAGCTAGATAAAACCCTGCCTTGAATTCTTGTAGAAGGAATATTACCCGAAGACAAAATATTGAGCTGATATATCGTCTAATGAGCGAAATCCTACACAACAATTAGTGGTGATCTCTATAAGCGGAGTGTGTCTAGGGGTTTTCATATTTGTGACATCAGTTTGTGAACCTAAGTTCACTAGCTCTTCAGATTGAGCCTCAACATCCCCAACGCGTGGAGACGGAATATCTTACGGTGCAGATGATGATTTTGGGTTGGGAGTCGGAGGCGCAACAGCAAGTGAAGCTAAAGTTAACTTCTGTTGGCGTAGAGTCTTCCATGGCTTTCCTTTTCCTTTTATCTATGGTTTTTATCTAGACACTAACAAATTATAATCATTATGACCAGGAAAGAATACAAACAAAAGTACGAGATCTAGTGGAACACCTTACTTTACGATTGGCAGCATTTGCGGGCCAGCCGAAACAACCGGAGTTTTATGCTTCCAGGTAAGTGCTGCAGGAAGTTCTTCAAGTTCTTCATCCTCCAAATGAAGTGGATCCTTTGGTGGATATCCCTGGACAGGAGCAAGCTCCGACTTGGGAAGGTCAGCAAGCTAAAAATTGGCAAGTATCTCAGCATTGGAATATAATGAAACATTTGTAGATAGACAATAGCAAGGTAGGTCAGTTGTAAAACTTACTAGGGTTAGGGGTTTCTTGGCAGTGTACATGTTCATGGAGATCCCTGGGACTTTCAAGTTCACCCACTCCTTGATCAACCACTTGACCCAGGAATGATATTTCTTGGGGGGGTCGCAGTCGGACTCACCTTTAGGCTGTCCTTCTTGTAGGTGGTGACTGTATGCGTCAGCCAGTCTACATGATATTGTAGAGGTTGAATCTGACATGTTAGCCAACAGTGGACTAAGTCTGATCCCTTGAATCCTTTATTCTTCATCAAAAACTCAATCCACCTCTTGGCGTGGATCAAGTCTTTAGACAGAGCCGACACCTCCTGATCCCAATATTTTTGGTGGGATGCACCACCGTCAGGAAAAAAGGCAAGCTCGTTGGCTTGCCAGGAGCCAGCTTATCCTTATGATAAAAGAATGTGGTTGTCCATCTCTTCACTGACTCGCTAGCTATGAACTTTGGGTAGACTCAGTCTCTCCTAAGGACTAGTCTAAGAGTTCCTGTATTGTATGGAACACCGGCAGTGATAAAACTTTTTCGGGTATTGAAGTAGTACCTAAAAAAAATACTCAGTTTAATTCTGAGAAATCCCTCACAAAGAGAGACATGAGCGCTAAGTTCTAGAATAGAATTCGGGGAGAGATTATGGAGCTAGATACCATAGTGGGAAATTACCTCGGAGAAGAACTCTGACGGTGGGAAGCTCAATCTACAATCCAAATGGGTCCTGAAGTGAACTTTTTTATCATCATGAGGGGCTGGAATAAGTTCGCCAAAGCCACTCTGCCACTCGCCGACGTAGAGATGTCCTTGATCCTCCGTGGTTTGAAGCTTCTCATCGTCAAGTACGCATGGGATCCACACCCCGCGGTATTTATTATCTTCTGCCACCGATGACGCTATGATGCCGAAGCTCGATGCATCGGCCATATGGTTTGGCTGACCTTGGATGGGAGGCGCTAGAGGATTTGGGGTGGAGAGGGAGAGGAAGATGAGGGGCGAGGGTTTTCTCACGGAGAAGGAAGAGTGAGGGCACAAGTGGAAATTACGCCACACATCGCGAAGAATCAAAGGGATTTTTTCCTTATAAACCCCTTTGTGCCAAGATTAGTGTGTAAACACGCGGAAATTACACCACGCATTGCGGAACAAGAAAGGAAACTTCCCGGAAAGGGTCCGATGCCTCAATTTCTGCGCTCGCATTAAAACAGCTCCTCGGTTCCGCATGGTGCAGAACCACCAATGGTAATGCTGACTGAATATCTTTTAGTGACAAGACAAGACCTGAAAAGTTGTCAGGTTACCTCACCGACCAAATTCTGGCTCAGTTTGAAATCAAGCAGGGAAGCAATGATGAGATATTAACAGGTCCGACTTATTTTGAGACTCGGATCCTGCTTTTTGTTTTGGAGTTTCAGGAACCCTTCAAGATTCTACAGCTGAAGAAGAATCAAGCTAGATGATGAAACTAAACTTTGGATCTTGGAGGCTTCCGTAGGCTACTTTTGGGATATACTTTTCGGGTATACCCACTATGACTCACTGACCAGGGTGGCTGACTTCGGGTTAGAGCTATGCATCACGGGCGGCCCAGTCAGGGAGAGAAGTTGGAAGCCCATCCGGCTACCACAAGTAGGGAAAACCTCATCACCGACGCACCAAAAAGGCCTACTACCGGCGAGTTCAGGATCACCAGTGACCATCTCACCGGTGGTAATGCCACATCGCCGACGCATGTACTTATTCTCCTGGGGTAATGTTTGTTACTACCAACAAACATACTTATTCTCGAAGGTACTATAGTACCATGGGCGCCCTTCCCTATTCGCCGGGGGTGTACCCTGTACCACACGCGAACCCTGACTCGGCTCGGATAGTGCATCTCTTCGCCGGTGGTATTATTAACATGAGTAAAAAATGCTCGAAATACAAAGTATATACACCAGAATATACTCAGTAATATGCACAGAAATACCAGAATGACAGCAAAATGTACACATCGGTGACACGACATATACAGGAAGTACCCAAATGTTCATAGAATGCATCAATAACACAAATAGATATCACAAGTGTAGATAGTCGACCATATGGTTAATACTTTGGCTCCAACTAGCAAATATTACACAAACATAGACACAAGTCTTTGGAGTCGCACGACCTAGCTAAACAAAAATGACATAGTGGACTAGAGAGGCGGCGGTGGTTGCGAGCATCATCACGACAAAGGGGGTAATCTATCTCCTCCACATCTCTCTCCTCCTTCATGCTAGAAAGTTGGCATATCGAGTTTCCGCTGAAACAGTATATCCCTTGTAACTATTGCTGCTGAAACGAGGGACCTGCCTCCTACAATATTCGCAATCATCGTAGACTTCAGGAACCTTGCCCTTGTAAACGACATAACATGTCATCTATGCACACACACAAGAAATAAATGTTAGTTGTTTGCACATTCATAATAGAGAGATAACATCTAGGTATGCAAAAAAGAAAACCATCAAATATACTAAAGTAATTATATGACTAACATTTGTAGCGAGAGATAGGTATGCAAAAAGAAAAGCATCAAATATACTAAAGGTCAACCATGACTAGTATTTGTAGGAGACAAGTTTGTGACTCGATCAAGGACGACTCCCGCCATATGCATTGGACCGGAAGGGATGGATGCCATCGAGCGTCCTGAATGTCACATCACAACACGCTTTTAAGTGGCTTTTTATCTCTGCCTTACTCAGCGGGTTACCGCTATAGTTGAACAAGGCACCCCTTTTCATGACATCCCACATGAGTATCATGCCAATCTTCCACTAGATGGCACGGAACTCGGCTCTGATGTTTACCATATTTGTGCACCATATCTATGCACCTCTTCTGGAGACCAAATGGCAACAAGAGAAGCTACCGATCCTTTACAAACTCCCTCATATGTAGGATGGTGAACCAGGCATTCGTCCAATTGTTACCAGACGATTGCTTGAGGTAGGGGGAATTGTTTACGTGGGAGCACACATAGCAGCCTTTAACTTTCTTCTCATACTTGAGTGGGCCAACCACAACTCTAAATCCGTTGAGGGATTTATCAAGAGTAGACTTGATGTCGGTGTAGTCTTTCCACACTTCTCTCCCGGAGTCGAAATACAAGCTATTGGAATAATATGGTTGAAAGGCGATGAGGACGCAGTACTTGTGTCTGCGCAAAACAGTTGGAATAAACCACAATCCTTGGCTATTAAGGAAATTCATGAAAGAAGGTAATAGCGGGTAATTTAGCAACCGACTACTTACTCGAGAAAGTATGGCCTGAGAAAGCAACTCTTATCCTTATTCGCCACCAAGAAATCCTAGATATACTTCGCGACAAATGCATGTTCCTTGTCATTGCTGCTTGAAGTCATGTAGAAGGGGTCCATGATAGCGATGTCCGGGGTCTTCTCCACGATGATATTGTGCGCCATGCTAAGCGATACCTGGCGGACCAAGTTTTGCTCAAGCCAGAACATGTGGTTGAGCCTGAAGACATCTTCATACCAAATGAAGAACAACTTCGCGGGGTGCTGATGAAGCCACAATAAATGGGCACCCTGACCGTCAAGACCAGGTACGAGGGATTTTTATCTTTGAGAAGTGCCCACTCTAGATACAAAATAGACTCATACAGGCTTCTCATGACCAGCGTCAGCATCATCACAATGTGTTCCGGCAGGATTGGTTCACCAAGGTAATGCATCGTCCTCCATGGGGTCGGCAGCCTATCAAGAACCACTTTCTTTATTGTGGCATCGTTTTTCCCCGCCCTCTGCTTCCGCTTCCTGACGTCCTTCTTATTGCATAGAGGAGTGCCGATTTGTTTCATTGTATTCACGGTCACACCAAGGCGTGGCCTCGGGGTAACCTGAGGACACAGCGGAGTGGTGACGGTGGTAGCGTCTTCCTTCTCGGGTGTTCCTTGAGAAGGGAAGAGCTTCTTCTTCAGGGTATCACGAGCGGGTGCCTCAGAAGGAAGAATGTGGGCCTCCAAATCAACGATGAACAAATTGATGGGATCCATACCTATGTCCAACCACGTTGTCGTGCTCATGTGTCTCGGTCTCGAGAGGTTCATCAGCTTGCCTAAAAGAATAGGACAAAAATAATCTCGAGCCATATCAACGATATGAAAATCAAGGGGGTACATGAGTGATCTAGTAAACACATAGATATTTCTGATATGGATTATATTAGTTCTATTAGACAATTTAATAGTAGTGTCTACCGGTTTCACATATGGATTATCTAAATTTTAGCGAAGTTCCTCATAAAGTGATGAAGGCATAATGTTTATAGTGGAAATCATCTCACAAATTCCGTATAAGAAAGTTTCTCCACAATATAGAGGAGTCATAGGTATAGAAGTTTCGTTACCTCGTACCTTAGATTCGATGAATTCTGATGTTTCAAAGTCTAGCATAACCACTTCATTATCCACTGTCCGTGCTTCCATAAGATCTTTCAATATAACATTATTTATATTGGTAGCTTTGGGGTTCTTTTCTGGTTTCTTTAATCTTCTATTTATTTGTTCTTCCTCTTTTTTCTTTTTCTTGATATTCTGTTGAATAGGTGCAGAGGGGAACTCTTAGATTAGCGCACTTTCTCTTGCACACTTCTTTTCTAAGGGGTTTATGGCGTTCCCATTTTGTAGGTACCTGTAAATGCCTTGTATAATTCTCAATAATTTTGTTTACTGAGTAAATATCAATACCAAGGGTTTTAATAATTGCATAAGTCCTTACATCTGCAAGGTAATTGTTAACACTAGCATATTCAGAAGAGCTATTCGTACCTCATTTTTAAGATTTTCCATTGTCTCCCTCATTTTCATTATTAATTTCCAGGCTTCATCATAGGTATAAGATAGAAAACTACAATTAGAAGCAGTGTGTAGGTTCGTTCCATTTTTATTATTAAGCCCTCCATAAAAAGTGTGAGTGATTAACCAATCAGGCAAATGATGATGGGGGAAATTATCTAGATAGCTTTTGTACCTTAGAAACCCTTCATACAAACTCTCATTAGGACTATTTTTGAAACTAATAAGAATACCTCTCATCATGTGAGCTTTTCTTTCTAAGTAATATTTTGATAGGAAATTGGTTATCAATTCCGTCCAAGTCCTTGGTGCTTTTGCACAAAAAGATCTATACCAGTTGCAAACATTATTAGAGAGATTTTGTCTAAACAACTAGGTTTTAACCATATCAAGATTATAGTTGTCGAATATAAAGGAACCAAGAACATCTTCAAAAAATTGTAAGTGTCCATATGAACTCTCTTCATCGGTTCCTGCAAATTTCTTAGAGTCTAGTGGTTCAAATAATAAAGGGTGGATCTCAATTCCATCCGGATTTATCCTTTTACTGACAGTTATAAATGGGTCCATGGGCAAACCCATTTTCCTTACTGCCTCAAGCTGGATTAAATGCTGAGTATTGTCCATTGTTGCAGTCCTGCAACTTAAATTAAAAATTAGTACAACGAAAGTAAATAACTAAAAGTAAAGTGACTTATAGTGCTAAGCTCCCCGGCAACGGTGCCAGAAAATAGCTTGATGACTGCAAGTGCACAAATCGTTTGTAGCTAGTTTCAAAATAAAGATATCCATCCCACAGCGAGCAGTAGGTGAAAGACTTAAGGAATAATTTTGAGATGCAAGAAAAGTAGAATTATTTTTGGGTTTTTGATTGAATGAAGCAATTAAAGTAAAGTAAAAATTAATGCAGAAAGTAAGAATCGTGTGTGTAAAAGAGCTTGGAACTACAATAGGGAAAAAGGCATTCTCAGGGAGTGGTGAATACACCGCTAGCAATTTAGACTAAGCAATCAAGATTATTATAACAAATATTCTCATGATATATATGTATGTGTGAGGAGCCCCATATATGGACAAATAGGTATCAACCACTTCTCACATCATCCTTCATAACCACAGCTGACAGATAAACGACATAAATCGTATTATCCTACTATTAAGGGATTTCTCCCATGTCATGGACATGGCTTTATGAGTTCTCCTTGTTTCCCCAGGTTAGTATGTAAAGAATGACAACAGCTTTATAGTCATAGTAAGTGTTATCATCCCTCCGTCTGCCAACAAGTAATCCCCTTCATCGTGTCCCCATAAGAGCCAAATATTAAGGAGGTGCACAACTACCAACATCAAGATGAAGACAATTAACACATACACATAATGATGTATGACATAATAATCTCTATCTTACATCAATCATATGCTAGGGTTTCTCCATCTCCCCAAGAACTAATGATCTACTCAGACATGGAGGCAGTTAACATCATGGCAATGGTAATGGAAACAATTGTAAATGAATAGTTCTTGTATAAATCCACAACGAGTATGGAAATTACAACAAGATATAGATGGGGTGAGGATGGGATGGATGGAGGTGATGGGGGTGCATCGGTTGATGAAGATGAAGATCGATGCCTTTGCCTCCTAGATCTGCGTAGGGCGAAGATGTATCCCTTGGGCAAGTTCCCCCTCTAGATTACTTCCAGAGATGAGGTTTTCGGCAATTTCTTGGTGTTCTGTATGTCGTATCCCCAATCCAGTTGCACGGGGTGAAACTATTTGAGGAGGCGGTGGTGGTGCCAACTATACGGCGGGAAAATTAATTCATGTTGTATAGTTGGTCGTTAAACCTTTTGGATGCCTCGATCGCTTCGGGTTTTCTTCTAGTGTTATTCATATTTCCCAAATAAGAGATTTCTGTTGTTTTTGACTCCTTTTATCCCCAATAAAACTACTCCAAGAATTGTGTCCATTGTATCCATCATCTGTCCTGATCCTAGTGAAATAGACATAAAATGTGCGTGCAAACCCCGTAAAATAGCAAGATCGTACCACTATAATGTAAACAATAATATAAAACATGATGCAAATATGCACTCATCAGGGCTCCACCGAGACCTTGGTACTTCGTAGGAGGCGGAGGCTGGGTTACAGCACTCGGCAAGGCCACTTCGGTCCAAATCCACAGTTATGGCTGGCTCGGGGAGGCGACGGCAATGTCGTCGAGTTCGGCGAGATGCGCACACTACTCATGTTGTATGGACTCAACATGCGGGTATCGTAGGAGCTCTTCTGCCATGAGTGTCAACACCCGGATTTTAATCCTATATGCCTATTAGGACATACATCGCAATCCAAGGATTACCATTTTTGCGAGACATAACAGATTGGATATCATAGTACATCATCCATTACAAACCATAAGAAGGTCTTACACAAATAAAGGATCTCATGATCCAGTCTTAATACAAACAAGCAGCAGAATAATAAGCGTAGTAGCAGGCTCCATCTTCAGTGTCACAGGCGATCCTGACGATGGGAGATGATCCTAGTTGTCTTAGCCATCCTGCTGTCCATCTTCCTAATAGTCCTCCTCATAGTCTGGTCACGGGAATAGCCGGGGACAATGCAACAATGAGTACTCTTTAAGTACTCAGAAACTATCACTAACAAGTAAGGTAGTTCTAGTAGGAATCTTAAGCTCTAGGTTTATTTGCAAAATGCTAGATTTATCTAAACTGAGTTCAGAAGTAAAGAAAGCTAAGTTAATGTTCTAAATCACTTAAGTGGGAAACTAGTTTTCATAGTCACAACCCTGTTGTGGTCAAGTCAAAATCATAGTTCACTTCAGAAGTCATTTTGAAAACATCTGACGATGGAACAGTATGGCCACTCCAACTATCCATGACCGCGGACGCGGCTATTCGAATAGTTTGACACTCTGTAGAGGTGGTACACTTTCACCACAAGATTCAATACATCCATCAAGGATAACCCTGAATCATCATACTTAGTATGCGGATAACCAAACATAACCTTTCAATTACACACTCTATTATAGGCACCTCCCCTATGAGCTTGGCCTCCCAGCCATGGCCATCTGCCATCCTAGGCACTGCATAGGTGGACATCATCAATAGGTAACCTCAGCTCAAACCTCTTCCGCGAGGGAACCCATACTAACGCATATAAACTTCCGGCTAAGCCTTACCCAATTCAGGTATTGTTGTTGTACGGTAAAATTGGAATGGTATCGCATCCGAACCCAACCATCAGTTTTTATAAAGGGAAAGGCTCATGCCTCAACATTTTCATCATCAAATCCATTTTTTTATCAACACATGCAAAACATTTCAATAGAATGACTCATCATTCCAAGGTTTTCATAATCATTTCCACCAAGTATTCCCACCTCAAGTGATCAAGTTTTATACTTAGCACTAGCCACTAAGTTAAGAGTGTTCACTAATGAGGGGTGCTAAACTTAAATCTTATGCAATAAAATGACATCTAAGTACAACTTGATAGGCCTAGTTTTATACTATTTATGCTATCTATATTAAAATTAGATAACTTTGGTAAAGTAAAAGAATAAATCTTGCAAGTAAAACTTGGGATGAGTCTAAATCAAAATGTAGAACCAAGCATGCCTAATGCATCTTGCTTAGGTTAAAGCTTGCATAGATCTACCTTGTCTATAATAGCTTGCCTTGGTTGGTGCAATGATTGAACTTTCTTTGTCTTATTCAGGGTAGAACTCCTCCTCCTCGTATCCTTGGTCGGTACTATCGTCTATAAAGGAATACGGGGTACACAATCAGCAAACAATACTTAACTACTCTATTTAGCACACTAAGGTTCAAACTTGATGATCTAGCATCATCACAATCATCACATGAATTAAAGACTAGTTTTATTTAGTTTATTTGAGAAAATTAATTTCTACTCATTGAAATTAATTTAGATTTAATATTCTCCAATTAAAATATGGGATCATGTGGACACATGTCATCACCACATATTCTAATACATGAGAATGTGATTTAAAGGGTTGGTCACATTTTATAAAGTTTAAGATTATATTTTAATAGATTTAAAGTGACTAGAAATGCCCTAATAGCATTCTTTTGGTACTAGTCCAATGTCACTGCATGGAAACTTAAATATTTTTACATATTCCGATAGATAATATCAAATGTGATTTTTGAGAGTTGGAATCAACTCAAAAGCTATTATGGTTGATTTTTGAAAAATGTTTGAAGTTGCAAAAGTCTTTGTCTTGTTATTTTTTTAAAGATTATCACTAACTCCAAATGATTTAAATCCAACGGGCTTGGATAGATATTTTAAATATCTTTCTAACAAAATTTGAATCATGTAATTTGGTTAAGTGGAACACTCTGAATTGATTTTTGAATCTAGGGACAGAATATGATTTTAACTAAATTGGAAAATCCACATTTGAATTTCCTGCGCTGCGTGGGAAAGCTAAACGGGCTGGCCCAACTGCACAGCATAGCGCAGCGCACGGCTGACAGAGGGGTTCCACTGGTCAGTGACTCATTCTATGCGAAACGGTATCGTTTAACCTGAGCCCTACGATTAGAAGACATATCAATGGCTGAGGGTCGTCGTCGAAGACGAACAGCTACGGCGAGGGAGATGACCTAGCGCAGCGGTGGGGGTCTCATGGGGCTCACCTGAGTTGCAGCTAGGCTCGGCGACGGGGGCAAACGACAAGGTAGACGACGGCGAGGCGAGGCACTGTCACGGTAGTGCTCGGGGTGGTCAGAATCGACGACTCCCTTCTCCTCCAGTAGCGGTGGACTCCAGTGCAATTCCAGCATGGTGGTGCTCGCCTTTCTCTAGGGAGAGGTGGGGATGGTTAGTGAGGAGTGGGAAGTCGAGTGGTGTGAAGAATGGATACGGGGGTGGCCTCCTTTTATAGCTCGACGAGTGGACCGAGCGGTGCGGCGGTGAGCTCGACGGTGGCATCGCCATAGGAAGCTAATGGCATGGGCGAGGGCGTAGGACGGTGCGCTGCTCCCTGGCGATTCTCACGGACTTAAAGGTGCAGCATGGGGCGACATGGTTTGGTCTAGCGCATGCAGCGCTCTGAGTGGAGGAAGTGGTGTTTACGGTGGCGTGCTGTAGCTGCGGGTCGCGCGACATCGAACGAGGGTGTCTGCCGGGGTGGTGTGATCACGGCGAGGCTGCTTGTGCACGGTGAGGGCAAGGCACGAGTTGGCGGGGCTGGTCGGGCATGGCACACGGGCACGCTCTAGACACGGTGCAGAGAGGCGGTGCGCGTCGCGACAAGGGTGGTCCACGGCTCGACTAGGGCTGTAGCCTGGACATGAAAGTGGCGGTAGGGTGCGGTGATGCTAGTGGAGATGCTGGATGGGCGCGGGGTGGTATGGTGTGAGCTGGCCATGGTGGACTGGCGATGACCACAAAACGACGGTGCTCCACTGTTCTCCACGGTGAAGGGGGCTTGTCTGCTGCTGCTAGACACTCAGGGGGACAAGGGGTTAAGAGGGAGATCAATTGGTCGATGATCACTGTACCAAATAGTGAAGTTAGGCTAGACATTATTCTGTGCATGCCAAGTGTTTGTGTTAATGGCCGCATGAAATTTATTTTTGAATTTTGGATTCAAAAATTTTGAGTGATCTTATATTAAGCTTGAGAGACTAGGTTTGCTTAGAGAGGTCAAGGGGAATTGATTTGGTGGGTTTTTGAAAAAGTGTGATCTTAACAAATACACTTGATTCAATTTTCAAATGTCCTTTAAATGGATTTGCTAGATGTTTTTGTAATTTTGTAAAGTGTTCCTTTATACACTTTTACTTGGTCTAGCAAGGGGTGAAAATAAATAGAATAGTTTATGTTAGCAATCTTCTTATAGGAACACCTAAAGTGGCCGAGTGGTTTAAAATGGTCAAAATGACCATTTGCTTTATTTATTCTTATTTGTTTTCTTTCTCGTTGGAATTTGTTTGTAAATGGTCTAGATGATGTCACATTCATCTTTAAAGCATTTCACAACATTTAGAACAATCAAGCATGGCATTTTAAATCAATTTTATACTAATGCAACACACACATGCATTCATATGCTTTTTCTTAATAAAAGTTTTTTGTTAAACCAAAATTGGGTGATTAGAACTTGATAATCTTGATTAAAGTTTTGGGATGTTACAAACCTTCCATCCTTAAAAAAAATCTCGTCCCGAGATTTAAGAAAAACTAGGAACTAAAGAGATCTGGAAACTCGGTCCTAATGTAATCTTCTCGCTCCCAGGTAGCTTCTTCTTCGGTATGGTTGTTCCATTGGATATTGAGAAATTTGATACTACGTGTCCTAGTGGTTCTGAATGCTTCTTCCAAGATATGAATGGGCACTTCACGATACGCCAGATCCTTGTTGATATCAATGGCTCGGTGATCGATGTTCTTGAAAACTTTGGTCTTCTCCGGAACTTCTAAGCACTTGCGAAGTAACAAGATATGGAACATATTATGGATGACTGACATTTCCTCTGGCAGTTCCAGTTGATACGATACTTCTCCTCGATGATTTAGAATCTTGAAGGGTCCAATATATCTGGGGGCTAACTTTTCTTTCAGCTGAAAACGCTGCATCCTTTCAACGGCGAAAACTCTTCTGTCTGGATTGGGCGGTCTTGAGGTGCTTACGGACTTTGTGAACCTTCTCTTAGGCTTCTCGTAGGATGTTGGGTCCAAAAATATGGCTCTCTCCTACTTGCGGCCAATTCAAAGTTGTGCGACACTTTCTTCCATATAAGAACTCAAATGGGGCCATTTGCAAACTAGCTTTATAACTATTGTTGTATGAGAATTCTACGAAAGGCAGACAATTTTCCCATTTTGATCCATACTCCAGCACACAAGCTCTCAACATATCTTCTAAGATTTGGTTGACTCTTTCAGTCTGTCCATCAGTTTGCGGATGATAAGATGTGCTGAAATTCAACTTGGTTCCTAATCCTTCTTGGACTTTCTGCCAAAATCTTGAGGTAAATTGGGTTCCTTGATCCGACACTATGGTCTTAGGGGTTCCATGCAAGCTAACAATAATAGCAATGTACAACTCTGCTAGCTTCAAACTCTAGTAGGTTGTCTTGATATGTATGAAATGGGCTACCTTGGACAGTCTATCCACTATGACACAGATAGAGTCATTTCCCCTAGTAGAAGTAGGCAAACCGGTGATAAACTCCATTCCGACGGAATCCAATTTCCATTCTAGAATCTGCAATGGTTGCAACAGTCCTGTGGGTCTCTGATGTTCCGCTTTGACTCTCTGACAGAGATCACACTTGGCTATGTAGCTTCCGATTTCTCTCTTCATCTTGGGCCACCAAAATTGCTCCTTCAAATCTTGATACATCTTCATTCCTCTGGGTGGATAGAATAAAGAGTGTCATGAACTTCTTGCATGATCACTTCCTTCATCTCTGAATCTGCTGGCACACAGATACGTCCTTTGTACCACAAAGCTCCTTCTTCATCTTCTGTGAACCCGGGTACCTTTATTGTACCAATACGACGTTTGATTCCGTCGATACTTGCATTTCCCTTCTGTGCTTCCTTGATCTGACTGATCAAAGTGGGTTGAATTTCAATGCTAGCTAAAAATACTTTGTTAACTAGCTCCGTTCTAAACTAGTCCAACTCTTCATGCAAACTTGGCTGAGCTTCTTTCATCATGGTGTTTAATCTACACGGTAATCTGCTAAGAGCATTCGCTACCACATTGGCTTTGCTGGGGTGATAGTGAATGTCAAGGTCATCATCCTTGATTAACTCTATCCATCTCCTTTGCCTCATATTCAGATCCTTCTGAGTGAAAATGTACTTCAAGCTCTTGTGATCCGAATAAATTTCACAGCGGTTACCCATAAGGTAATGACGCCATACCTTCAATGCTAAAACTACAACTGCTAGTTCAAGATCAGGGGTAGTTCTGCTCATGCTGCTTCAGTTGTCGGGACAGATATGCAATGACTTTGCCTTCTTGCATAAACACACATCCGAGACCAATCTTGGATGCATCACAACACACATCAAAAGGCTTCTTGATATCCGACATAATCAATATTGCGGCTGAAATCAATCCCTTCTTAAGCTCTTGAAAACTTGCTTCACATTTGTCGGTCCATTCAAACTTCTTATCTTTCTTCAACAATTGGGTCATCAGTCTTGCGATGCTCGAAAATCCTTCAACGAACTTTCGGTAATATCCCGTTAATCTGAGAAATGCACTGCCTTGGGTTTGAGTGGTTGGGGCTTCCCATTCTTCAACATCTTTGATCTTGGCAGGATCAACAGCGACTCCGCCTGCCAACACAATATGTTCGAGGAATCCTACTTCTTTCAGCCAGAACTCACATTTGCTGAACTTGGCATACAACTGATGCTCTCTCAGGGTTGCAAGGATGATTCTGAGGTGTTTCTCATGGTCTTCTTCTGTCTTGGAATAGATTAGAATATTTTCGATGAAAACAACGACATACTTATGCAGAAAGTTCATAAAAATCTTATTCATGAGATTCATGAAATAAGTAGGGGCATTGGTTAATCCAAAAGACATGACTGTGTACTCACACAATCCATATCCGGTGGTAAAGGTGGTCTATGGAATATCCGTTGCATGAATCTTTAGTTGGTGATAACCATTCCTAAGATCAATCTTAGAAAACACTTTGGCACTAGTCAACTAACCAAACATATCCTCTATCTTGGGCAGTGGGTACTTGTTCTTGATGGTGACATCATTCAGCTTCCGGTAATCTGTGCCCAAACGATTACCTCCATCCTTCTTGTCCACAAACAGAATGGGTGATCTCCATGGCGAAGCGTTTGGTTGAATCAAGACTTTCTCTAGCATAGCATCAAGTTGCTCCTTCAGCTCCACTAGTTCAGATTGGCTCATCTATAAGGTCTCAGAGCTATGGGTCTAGTTAAAGGAATTAGTTCAATAATGAACTCGATATCCCAATCTGGGGGCATACCGGGCAATTCATTTGGGAATACGTCGGGGTATTCACAGACTACTCTGACTTGGTCTATGGTTTGTTTGGCTAGAATCTTGTTGCATTTGAATTGACAGGGTGTAACTACCTCGGTGAATTATGCTCTTACTTGCATGCCTGGATGAGCGAAAGTGGTTAAAATAGTACGGTGGGGCCCGGGGCCACTCGCGGTAGACCTTTCGGCCGTCCTAACCACTTTCAGAACATCGGGACAAGAACGAGCGGCGTAATCGGCAGGCGAAGGGATCAACTAAATACACAAGTGAGTATGTATGCAAGCCACATACAACAGTCCTCAGAGCCATTCCATCTAAAAGAAATAGAAATATTGCAACGCCATACGGCAAGATTCAAATATCCTAGATAGAGATAATATTTTAGGATAGCTCCTCATACAACAAACATCAGAGTTTCAGGCGGAAGCGGAAAACAAGATCCGAGTACGGATAAGAAGCAAATCGGCATAAGATGCCACATAAATAAACACATCCCGCCCACAGATCTCACGGATCCCCATTCACGGAATCTCTACACCGAGTGGTCATTGAGAACATCATCTGTCTCCTCCACCTAGTATCCATCTTGCGAATACACCTGTTCATCTGAATCAAACAATTTATCGTGTGAGACCCTAGGGGTACTCAGAAAGTCTTTATGCCACTAAAGGGGACACAACCTGGGGTGACGCAATTGCAGCAAAATATAATAGCTAAAAATTCTATAGATACTCGCTAACCATCCGCATAACCAATGATAGACGGATGTCCGTGAATTAAGAACAATAGTTATAACAGTATAATTAAGAGATCCATCGTCCTCCTCGCTTACGAACGAGGAAGCGGACGAACAACCCCCATCATCCATTGGCAGTTTTATCAACCATTCCATGAGTATTGCACTATTTACTAGTCAAGTACTTAGTAAGATTTAAAGCGGTACTTTAGTTATACTTGTCTATGATCGAGAAATTGTGCTCCAAGTCGTCCATAACCGTGGACACGGCTTTCAGAAAGATTTACCCTGCAGGGGTGCACGAATAGCAACACACACTCGATCAACCTCGGAAAAACCAACTCAAAACCCAACGAGGCATTAACAACAAAGCAATCACAGGATTCACAACTATTTCAGGGGGCCACCCCAATAAGCTACCCGCAACGAAGTTGGCCGGATCCGAGACAGACCCAGGGTTTGCGACGACGGCTGTAAACGACTGGGAACCCGAAATTGTGACTGGGCTTGTTGATACCGCGAAAACGTGGCGCGATCCAAAACAGTACAGGTGCTCCTCGCACAATCTTAAATAAAGCAGTAACATGGCACAAGTACAAGATAGTAATAAAGCCCCAAACTAACTGCGGCCCCAAGAAATAAGAATAAATCAAGATCTGGCTCAGGGGGGTCCATAAGGCCTCTTGGATGTGGATAGTGCGAATAAACAAGGAACAGGAATCAAGTACTCTGGGTCCTACGGGACACAAGTGAGCATGAAAAACCAAATAGCAGATATTGCTCACCGGTGCCTCTTTCATTAGTTGCCCATTACTACTCAGGTTATGTTGTTTAGGTACCTCGTTATTCATCAGACACTCACATACCCTACACATGCTTTTCTACGACTCGCATGGCTCAAACAACTCCTGTAGTAATGGCTCATGGGATGGAGGAACAAGCTTCGGTGGGGTTTAAAAGTAAAGGCTATGCGGTACTTGGGATTCAACTTAATGCAATCGTGACACAATGATGCAAGAATAATATAGAAGCATTAGGTATTGTATGTATGCAAGCATGAGGTAGTGCTTGCCTGGCAGCTCAGTTGAAGCGAGAGATGGATCTGGGTAGTACTCCTGTGATTCCTGGTAATTCTCCTGCTGGGCGTCTATTCGAAGAAGAACCAAACAAACAAGGGCCAACATAACTAAAGTGCACAAGCATATGAATTAAAATGCGACAAGCAAACAAGCATGCCATGATGAACGATGCACAAATTACATGGCATTAAAGTAGCATGGCATGGTGAGGTGTGGGGTACAAGAATAAAGCATTTTATTATTTATTTAGTCCAATTTTTGTTGTCATAAGCAGTTCTGATTATTAAATATGACATGATGCATGCTTCAATTCAGAACAAGGAATGCATCGATTCGCGCTAATCAATTTAGACATATTATTTGTCAAATTTGGAGTTATAGAAATAAAGTTATTAATTTATTAAGAAAAGGGCTTTTTATTGTAATTTTAATCATCTCGAAATTTTAAAGTGGTCAAAAAATATTTTGAATAGCATATTTGAATTCCTCACATTTTTCTGATTCAAAAACATATATTATTTGGATTTATAATTCAAAAGTTATTTAAAGACAGATATGAATTTGAATTTAAACATTTACTGGAATCATTTTTATTTAAACAGAAATTCGCCAGGACTTTTTACAACCAGAAGATGCTAGCCCAAGTCACTGACGGTGGGGCACGGTTGACTGGGCACACGCGCATAAGAAAAAGCTTCCTCACCGCGGTGCACCCTAGCCGCTGCGATTGACAGGGGGGCCAGCGGCTAGAGGCCCACGTGACAGCGGCCGAACGCGCAGAGGCTGCCAGGTGGGGTCCTGATGGAGCGTGGGTTGAGGGCCTAAGAGCTGGGGGGCTTAACTGCAAGATTGCCAGGGTGGCTGACAGGTGGGGCTTGGTGTACCGCGGGTTGAGGCGGCACAAGAAGCAGGGGGATTTGCAAAATGGGGCCACGCACTGTGGATCTTCTCCACGGTCTGATGAAACTGACGGCAACAGCGCGCGCGACGCGGTGGGGATTCGAGCTGGGAACCTGGGGCTCGCAATCGGCGGCGGTAACCAGTGCGGCTAAGCGAGGGATGGTGACAGGGAAGCGGACGGGCGCTAGATAGGTCGCTGCGCGACGCGGCGACGTGCAGACGCGCGCGACCACGGCGCACTGGGAGTGCTCGGTGAAACGTCTACCGCGGCTAGGGTTTTTCGTCGGGGCGGAGGGTGTCTAGGTGAGAGAGGGGCTCACCGCGGGCTCGACGGAGGGCTCAGATCGAGGCGGGAATCTGCGGAGCGGCAAGGTTGTAGACGACCCGGAACTAGGGTTTGCGTCAGGGCGGCAGTGGTTCTGGCGGTTTTGGTGCTTCTCCTCCTCGCTGGCAGGTAAGGGGCGAAGCAGAGGGTCCTCCTCGGTCTCCTCGACCACTTCCACGTCGTGCTCGCCGGCTGGAACGAGGACCCGACGGTGGTGCTGGCGGGGATCGGCGAGAGGGAAGATGGCGTCGATGGAGAGGCAGGGGAAGAGGGCAAGGCCCTGGGTGGATCTGGGCGATGCCAGGAGGCGTGAGGAAGGAGGTAAAGCAAGAGGAAGAGAGAAGAGGCCGCCGTGGGGATCAGGTTGGAGATAAAGTGGCTTCGGCCACTTTTTCTCCTCCTCCTCACGTGCTCGACGTGAGCAGCCAGGCAGGGGCAGGGTAGGGTGGAGGCTGCTAGGTGGGGACGGCGTGGTGGTGCAGCTGGGGCCATCATGGCATAGAGGAAGGGAGATAAAAGAGAGAGGGGGGCTCAGGTTAGCTAGGTTAGGAGGGAGTAGATGGCTTGGGTTAAGGTTTGGGTAGGTTAGAGAGGGTAGCTGGGGTGGGGCCTGCTGGCAGGGAGAGAGAGAGAGGGAAGCCTCGGCATGGAGAGATGGTAGCTAGGGTTAGGGTTTTGTTAGATGTTAGGGTTTGGAGAGAGGGCTAGAGTGAGAGATTAGAGAGAGAGGGTAGGTGTTAGGGTTTGGTTAGAGTCACCCTTAGTCATACATGGATGGAGGTGAGAAGGAGAGGAATGAGAGAACATGGGGTATGATTTTAGCATAATTAACAACAAGCTCCATCAAGTGGGTGGTGATGACATGGAGATAGAGATGGGAGAAAAAGGTGATGAGAGAAATGATCTCACTTGACCCTACATGTGTAATTGCACTTGTGAGGGTATATGAGAAGGGGGCCTTGATGCACATGGCAAGGATACAAGATTAAGGTGGAAAAATTATTTAGAGGAAGAGGAAGATTAAGAAGATAATCCACTCATAAAACAAATAAAAACCAAAGGAGAACACATGGTGGTGATGGTTGCATGGCCCATGCAAAATATTAAATGCCATGTTTTATTTTGTGAAAACAATAATAATAATATGGCATTATTCTTATGCATTCCCAAAAAGTGGAATAAAGGCCAAGCAAAAGAAATTATAGTTGAATCCATCCCAACCCACATGAGCTAGAGTAAATGCCAAAATAAGATAAAAGCCCATGTGTAATTAGGATGGTGGAATAATAAGGTGGTGACAAAGAAAGGTGGTGGAGTGGAATAAAAGATATGCCCCACTCTCAACTTGGGCATCAAGCATTTATCAAGATTCAAATACAATATATCAAGTGCCAAATACAATTAATAATGCATATGCGAGAAGAACCAAATCAATAGGGTTTTATATGATGCTCAAATGCAACGTGGCATGATGACATGAGCATGATATAATTATGATGCAAAATTTGTATATAGGAAGTAGCCATTATATTACTAGGCCAAGTAGCATTACCATTGTTAGACAATTGGGATGCTACACGGGGCAAGGTTTCAGAAACATGCTCTACTGATACTCCAAAGCTACTGATCATGGTTATGGCTTTCTTGGCATAGTCGATCAATCCTTTATGTTTATACATCCAATCCATACCTATTACTACTTCCAAACCTTTGGTTCCAAGTACTATTAGATTGGCATAGAAATCTATCCCATGGATTCTGATAGATACAGCCTTGCAAATTTTTCTAGCTTTGGTGGCTGAACTAGGAATTTGAACTATCATAACATGCTTGAATTTTGTTGGTTGAATCTTACTAGTGCATGCAAATTCTTCTGTAAAAAACTAGTGCGATTCTCTAGAATCAAGCAATACTCTTGCAAGTACTGAGTTAACAGAAAACATACCTAGCACGACATCTGGCTCTTCCCGAGCTTCCTTAGCATTCATGTGGAACATCCGGCCGTTGCGGTTGAGTGAGTTCCCTAGGGCGAATCTTCTTCCAGGCTGAACGCAGTGCTGTTGCTAAGCTGGGGCATTCACATTTGTGGTGGCTGCAAGCTTCTTGGGACACTCGTTGGAGTATTGACCCTAGACTCCACATTCAAAGCAAGTAATCTGGGACTTGTCTTTGGCTGCAACAGGCACAACATTGCTTCTAGTCCTTGGGGCAGTATTATTATCGTTGTTGTTGTTGTTGTTGGACTTGGGCGGTGCACGGTTGAAGTTATTGGAGTTGCCGGGGTTGTTGTTGTGGTTTCCTCCAGACTTCAAATTTCCTCTGCTATGATTGGGGACATTGGGGGTCTATTGTTTCTTGGGGCATATCCTGCAGATGGGTTGGGGCGATACTTCTAGGTATTGTGGGACCCAGTCTGATGCATCATTCTACGCTTGCGGTTGTCATTTGCTTGGTTGATCTTCCCTTCCATCTGGATGGTAGAGTTGACTAACTCTTCTAGATCTTCAAAATGGATGTTGACTAAGACAGTCTGCATCTCATCATGCAATCCGTTCAGGAACCTTTCTTTCTTCTTGGCTTCAGTGTTGATCTCATCAGGGGCATAGCTAGCTAGGGACAAGAATTTGTCATGGTACTCAACTACCGTCATCCTGCCTTGCTTCAGTTCTCTAAACTCATCTCTCATTCTGGTGACTAAACCTTGCGACACATGGGTGCGGCTGAACTTGATCTTTAAAGCTTCCCAAGTCATGATCTGACCATGGTTCATAGTACGGGTGCTATTCCACCAGGCTCTTGCATCCCCTACCAGATAATGGGTGGCAAACAATACCTTCTCATTGGCGTCAACTCCTGCGACTTCCAGATTATTGTCCATGGTTTGTAGTGAGTCATTAGAATCTAAGGGATCCTCAGATTTGTTAAAGATAGGGGGATTGGTATTCTGAAAGTTCTTAAGCTTGGATCCATGATGATCCTGATTTCCTTGGCCTTGATTATTGTGGGCCATATGAGCTATCTATTGCAGGGTGGCTAGGTTAGCTTGGCGCTCAAGTCTACTAGCTTCACGGTCAGAAACTAGCATCTGCAAAATTTGCAACATCGGGTCCTGCGATGAGTTGCTTCCTCCTTGGTTTGCACGAGGCATCTAAAGATTGAGATAGATAGACATAAGAGGGAAAGTTCTAATGTTCATGGTTTTGTTTTCAAAAGGTTTAAACTTTGAGTTTGACTCAGGTTTTGCACACTAACTCCTTCTCATTCATTCATTCAAGCACACGATACAACACACACCACAACACAAATGGAAAACAGATGGTTTCAAGAACCATTCTATGAACTAAGATACATTGGGACCGATACAACTCATTCCTACGGTAGTGATCAGGTGCATCTACTCATCAGCAATGAAGTCAGAATCATCATCATCGGTGTAGAAATCCATGGCATCATCCTCTAGGTAGTCGTTGTCATCACTGAGGTACGAGTGAATATCTCCCTGGATGTCTTCACCTTCTTCCTCCTCTTCTTTTGCTTCAAGCTGGACTTCTTGCTCACGGATGGTCTTCTCAAGGTCGGCCACCTTCTTGCGAAGACGAGCGATGGTGCGATCCTTCTTCTCGCATTGAAGACGAAGTGATTGATGATCCTTGACGAGCATGGCGAGAGTGTGGTCCATCTTGGCGGCAATGGCAAGGTTTTGGTTGGCGTAGGCTCGGGCATTGTCCAATTCCTTCTGTCTATCATATAGAAGGAAGTCAAGATTCTCCACCTAGCACTTCATCTCCGGGTGACTTGGCATCTCCAATGGCATTCCCATAGAATCAGGCCTTGCATAATGAGCAAAGCGAGTTCCCTAGATCAAGTTAATGTTTTGACCACCCAGATGGGCAAGAGCTTCATGCATAGCCCTAGCTAATCCATCTAGCCAGTTGTTCTCTCGCACGGTGAATTGAATCTTCTCAGAAAGGGATGCTTCCATCTTGCCTCGAAGATCGGCAACTATCAGCCATTGTAGATCTCCTCCGGGGAAATCTTTGAGTTGAGCTCAGAAGAATTCCGAACGCGGGCGCTCAAGGTACTCTGACAGTGCAACAAGATCCCTCTCAATGATCAGTTGGCCTCCGTTGCCCAACTGGTAGAACTTGCAATATTGAACTTCCATCTATAAAAATTTAGGATGAGTAAGTTAGTGAGGTGATCAAGTGTGTCAAATTTTATGTAGTAATGTAAGAATTTTTGAGGAACATGATTTTTTTGAAAGAATCAACGATAAGAGTGGGAATAGGTTTTCATAAATACTCACTTCTTTGGTTTTGAAACTAAGTTTTTGTTCGGACGTCCATTCTAACTAGGGTCTCCTATGGTCAGGATGGTTCTGATACCAACTTGTCAACACCTGGATTTTTAATCCTAGATGCCAGTTATGCTATACATCGCAATCCCAGGATTACCATTTTTGCGAGACATAACAGATTGGATATCATAGTACATCATCCATTACAAACCATAATAAGGTCTTACACAAATTAAGGATCTCATGATCCAGTCTTAATACAAACAAGCAGCGGAATATAAGCGTAGTAGCGAGCTCCATCTTCAGTGTCACAGGCAATGCTGACGACGGGAGATGATCCTAGTTGTTGTAGCCGTCCTGCTGTCAATCTTTCTGATAGTCCTCCTCATAGTCTGGCCATGGGAATAGCCAGGGACAAAGCCATGAGTACTCTTTAAGTACTCGCAAACTATCACTAACAAGTAAGGTAGTTCTAGTAGGAATCTTAAGCTATAGGTTTATTTGCAAAAAGCCAGATTTATCTAAACTGAGTTCAGAAGTAAAGAAAGCTAAGTTAATGTTCTAAATCACTTAAGTGGGAACCTAGTTTTCATAGTCACAACCCTGTTATGGTCAAGTCAAAATCATAGTTCACTTCACAAGTCATTTTGAAAACATCTGACGAGGGAACAGTATGGCCACTCCAATTGTTCATGACCGCGGAATCGGATATTCGAATAGTTTGACACTCTACAGAGGTGGTACACTTTCACCACAAGATTCGATACATCCATCAGGGATAACCCTGAATCATCATACTTAGTATGTGGATAACCAAACATAACCTTTCAATTACAAACTCTAGTATAGGCACCTCCCCTATGAGCTTGGCTTCCCATCCATGGCCATCTGCCATCCTGGGCACTGCATAGGTGGACATCATCAAGAGGTATCCTCAGCTCAAACCTCTTCCACGAGGGAACCCATACTAATGCATATAAACTTCTGGCTAAGCCTTTCCCAATTCAGGTATTGTGGTTGTACAGTAAAATTGTAATCGTATCGCATCCGAACCCAACCATCAGTTTTTATAAAGGGTTAAGGCTCATGCCTCAACATTTCCATCATCAAATCCATTTGTGTTTCTTAACACATGTCAAAACATTTCCATAGAATGACTCATCATTCCAAGGTTTTCATAATCATTTTCCACCAAGTATTCCCATCTAAAGTGATCAAGTTTTATGCTTAGCACTAGCCACTAAGTTAAGAGTGTTCACTAATGAGGGGTGCTAAACTTCAATTACATGCCATAGAATAAAATCTAAGTACAACTAGATAGTCCTAGTTTTATACTATTTATGCTATCTATATTAAAAGTAAAGAACTTTGGTATTGTAAAAGAATAAAGCTTGCAAGTAAAACTTGGGATGAGTCTAAGTCAAAATGTATAACCAACCATGCCTAATGCATCTTGCTTAGGTTAAATCTTGCATAGATATAGCTTGCCTACAAAACCTTGCCTTGATTGGTGGAATGATTGGAGTTTTCTTCGTCTTCTTCGAGGTAGAACTCCTCCTCCTTGTATCCTTGGTCAGTACTATCGTCTATAAAGGAATACGGGGTACACAATCACCAAAAAATACTTAACTACTCTATTTAGCACACTTAGGTTCATACTTGATGATCTAGCATCATCACAATCATCACATGAATTAAAGACTAGTTTTATTTAGTTTATTTGAGAAAAGTAATTTCTACTCATTGAAATTAATTAAGATTTAATATTCTCCAATTAAAATATGGGATCATCTGGACACATGTCATCACCACATATTCTAATACATGGGAATGTGATTTAAAGGGTTGGTCACATTTTATAAAGTTTAAGATTATATTTTAATAGATTTAAAGTGACTAGAAATGCCCTAATAGCACTCTTTTGGTACTAGTCCAATGTCACTTCATGCAAACCTAAATATTTTTACATATTCCGGTAGATAATATGAAATGTGATTTTTGAGAGTTGGAATCAACTCAAAAGTTATTATGGTTGATTTTATAAAAATGTTTGAAGTTGCAAAAGTCCCTGTCTTGTTATTTTTTAAAGATTATCACTAACTCCAAATGATTTAAATCCAACTGGCTTGGATAGATATTTTAAATATCTTTCTAACAAAATTTGAATCATGCAGTTTGTTTAAGTGGAACACACTAAATTGATTTTTGAATCTAGGGACATAATATGATTTTAACTAAACTGGAAAATCCACATTTGAATTTCCTGCGCTGCGTGGGAAAGCTAAACGGGCCGGCCCAACTGCACAGCACAGCGCAGCGCGCGTCTGACAAAGGGGGTCCACTGGTTAGTGACATTCTACGCAAAACAGTATCGTTTAACATGAGCCCTAGCCTAGCGGTTAGTGACTCATTCTACGCAAAACAGTATCGATGACGAACAACTCCGATGAGGGAGATGACCTAGCTTGGCGGTGGGGGTCTCACGGGGCTCACCTGGGCTCCATCTAGGCTCGGCGACGGGGGTAAATGACGAGGTAGACGACGGCGAGGCAAGGCACGGTCACGGCAGGGCTCGGGGTGGTCGGAATCGACGACGCCCTTCTCCTCTAGTAGCGGTGGGCTCCGGTGCAATTCTGGCGGGGTGGTGCTCGCCTTGCTCCGGGGAGAGGTGGGGAAGGTCAGTGAGGAGTGGGGAGTCGAGTGGTGTGAAGAATGGAGGCGGGGGTGGTCTCCTTTTATAGCTCGATGAGGGGACCGAGCAGTGCGATGGTGAGCTCGACGGTGGCGTCGCTACAGGCAGCTAATGGCATGGGCGAGGGCATAGGACGGGGCAGTGCTCCCTGGCGGTTCTCATGGACTTAAAGGCGCATCGTGGGGCAGTGTGGTTTGGTCTGGCGCGTGCGGTGCTCTGAGCGGAGGTAGTTGTGTTTGCGGTGGCGTACGGCAGCTGCGGGTCGCACGGCGGCGAACGGGGGTGTCTGCCAGGGTGGTGTGACCATGGCGAGGCTACGCGTGCGCGGTGAGGGCAAGGCGCGAGGTGGCGTGGCTGGTCGGGCACGGCGCACTAGCGTGCTCTGGACACGGCGCAGAGAGGCGGTGCGCGGCGCGACTAGGGTGGTCCACGGCTCGGCTAGGGCTGTAGCCTGGACATGGAGTGGCGGTAGGATGCGGCGATACTAGTGGACATGCTGGATGGGCGCGGGGTGGTCTGGTGTGAGCTGGCCATGGTTGGCAAGCGATGACTACAAAACGGCGGCACTCCACTGTTCTCCACGGTGAAGGGGGGCTTGTCTGCTGCTGCTAGACACTCAGGGGACAAGGGGGTTATGAGGGAGATCAATTATTCGATGATCACTGTACCAAATAGTGAAGTTAGGCTAGAGATTATTCTGTGCATGCCAAGTGTTTGTGTTAATGGCCACATGAAATTTATTTTTGAATTTTTGATTCAGAAATTTTGAGTAATCTTATATTAAGCTTGAGAGACTAGGTTTTCTTGGAGAGGTCAAGGGAAATTGATTTGGTGGGTTTTTGAAAAAGTGTGATCTTAACACATACACTTGATTCAATTTTCAAATGTCCTTTAAATGGATTCGCTAGATGTTTTTTTAAGTTTGTAAAGTGGGCCTTTATACACTTTTACTTGGTCTAACAAGGGGTGAAAAGAAATAGAATAGTTTATGTTAGCAATCTTCTTTTATGAACATCTAAAGTGGCCTAGTGGTTTAAAATGGTCAAAATGACCATTTTCTTTATTTATTCTTATTTGTTTTCTTTCTCTTTGGAATTTGTTTGTAAATGGTCTATATGATGTGAGATTCACCTTTAAACCATTTCACAACATTTAGAACAATCTAGCATGGAATTTTCAATCAATTTTATACTAGTGCAACACACACATGCATTCATATGCTTTTTCTTAATAAAAGTTTTTTGTTAACCCAAAATTGGGTGATTAGAACTTGATAATCTTTATTAAAGTTTTTGTATGTTACAATGAGCTTGGAGGCTTCTAGCGTGGATGGGGCGCCCTTGTCACGAGAGGACGCGGTGCGGGAGAGCGACGTGTTTCCACGCATGGAGAGTTGTTGTTCTTGTGAAGCATGGAAAGAGGAGTCTTCCTCGTCCTCCGTCCATGGGGCTTGCTCGGAGGCAGAGCGTCAAGCAGCAGGCTCTATTTGGGCCTTTCTTGCCATGCGACGGAGTGCACGCTCGGCGTAAGTCTCGTCGCGAGCTGCCATGCTATCGAAGTTGTGGAAGACTTTGGGACCGCACCATAGACTCCTACCTGGCATGCTGAATGTCAGAAATGAATTTCTCATGAAAGAACAAGGGCACGGACGGACCCTAGATTCGTGAGGGGACTAAACAAGCGTCTAGATCTTCCACACAATGACGGGGAAGACGAAGCGTGCACATGGCAGAGAGAAGACATAGGTTTATTTACCCATGTTTGGGGCCCTCATGAGGAGGTAACGCCCCTACTCCTACTTGGTTGTACTGTTCGCGGTTCTTCATGAGGGTGTGATGACAAGGAAATGTCTAGGGTTTCAAATTCTAAGATTTGGTTCGTTCTGAGGTTGGGGTTTCTCCCCTTTTGTAGAGACGTTGGGCCTCTTCCCCCAATTCATTATGAGGGAAGGGCTACCACATTGCGCCCAGGGAGAGCTTGTCTACAAGACTACTTTGCACAGACTCCGTCTAGGATCTTCTGGGCCACCGGTCCATCATAGAAGTCAAGGTCGCTGCTGACATCTCCTCCGTAGCATGGAGATGTCTCCCACCCTCTTGCCTGAAAGTGTCAAAGAGGAAGTAGGGCTGACACTGTTGCGGTCAGCCCTTCTTTATCACTGGATAGGCCAGATAGTGTCTCTTCTTTCCCGAGACAGACCACGTAAACTACTGTCCATTATTTTTGTTGTCTTCCTTCCTTTCCTCTGAGATTACGTGCATGCTCTCGGAGCATGTTGGGAAGGAATCCAAGTCCCTCGTGGAGGGGATTGCCACCTCATGAAACCTTCCTCCCGGAGGCGATCTATACGAGGCCTAGTCCTAACGAAGGGTTGCTCGCTCTTCCTTTGGCTCCTGACTAGGCGTGTCGAGGAGGGGTAGTCTGGTTACCCATGACCCGACAATTTTCCCTTCGACCATGGAGGCGAGCAATGATGCCCATCTCATGGCATCCAAATTTTCGATGCGACAAGGTTGAGAATGGTGACCATGTGACTTTCCCTTCACCAAAGGAGGCGCATGGAGTTGAGAAAACTGAGCCTACCCCTATATGCTTGAGTGATGATTTGGTACCAATCCCATGTGAGTATGAGAGCCACTTAGCCCACTTGAGTGAAAGCAAGAGTGAGATGAGTGACTCCACCATGGGTGAGATAGAGTGCTTCCACTTGAAGGCATGGGTGATACATCGAGTGAGTTGAGAGTGGTTTTTGATAGGTCATGTGAGGCCAGTTTGATTTCTAACGACTTACCATGTACCACTATTGTGTTCCATCATGATGTGCTAGGTTCTATGGATCAAGAAGCGACAAACCTCGAGATTATGATGCCTCAAATGGATAAGTTGTACATGGTGCATGAATATGATGCTACTCCATGGCCATATCAAGAAGACGAAGTCATCCACATGGAGGCCACTACTACCACAACACCCACTCATATGAGAGGTGTGGATAAGGTAAAAATAAGGGTGTTGATGATGCCATGATCCCACTAGTGGACATGATGCCTTGTGATGATTGGCATGGTATGGATGATTTTTGTGACATTGCATATGATTCATTCATGTTTCCATGTGATAATTTGCCTTTGCATAATGTTGAACATGTGAAATTATTTTATTGTCATAATGATGCTATAGACATGGCATGCTATAAGAGTTTCTTGTATTTGTCCATTTCTTGCAATATGATGAACAATTTCTCTTTCAAATTCTTTGCTTAAAATGATGATAAAATTGCTTGCTATTTTACGATAAACTTGACAAACAATTTCTCTTTCCATATGTTTGTCGGCAACCATGATATTGATCCAGACATGCTTTGTCATGATAGTTCTTCAATTTCTCGTGTTGCTTGCAGTAAGAGGAATAATTGCTATTTTGCTTGTTTTGATTGCAACAACACTTATCATATGGTTTGTAATGAGATTTCCCCCATAGCTTTCTCAAGTTTTGGAGAATTTGAAAATTGCCATGATAAGCATGTTCCCCACTTGCATATTCACCATGCATATAAAATACACTTGATTGACACTAATGGTGATGTGCACAAGAAAATATATGTCATGATGAATGATGTGTTTATCTACCATACATACACGTCCTTTCTTTTATCTATGTTATGTGTAGGTACCTGCAATATAATGTCAACCTTGGTTGAGCACGAGTTGACAAAAAGAGTTCTAGAGAGCATCCCCATGTCAGTTCATAACCGAACCTAGCTCTGATACCTTTTGCATGCTTCACATCTTTCATGTTGAAAATTTTCTCTTTCCTGTGGTTTGTTTAAAATAATGTTGATGGTATTCTTCCACCTTGTGACAATCGTGTTTTCCTGCTATTGGATATCGATGCTTCGTGTGTTGCAACAAAAACGTTGAACAACTTCTCTTTCGATCTTTTGTGCGCAACCATACTTCCATTATGAGAATGTAATGTCATGAGAGATTCCAAGTATCTCGTATAGTTGTTGCAACAAACATAAGCAACTTTTTCTCTTTCATATGGTTTGTTTGAAAACATGTTGTTTTTGCTTCTTCTTGTGATACTCATATTTGCATGTTCTCTGCTTCTGATGATTTGTGTGTGGCATCCAATATATTGAACAATTTATATTTCCAATGGTTGGTATGCACACTTAATGATGTTGTTTTGGATATCCTTACTCATGTGTTTTTGATGAATTCTCCTATTCTTGCATCAAACATGTTGATTAATATTTTAGTCAATTGCTTTGAGTGCCACACTAAGATGTTATATGGAGTTTTTGAGTTCCCACATTTGGATGATGTTCAAATGATTTCCCTACACATTGACCTTGCATATGCATTCCATTTGCTATACTTAAGTTGTGATATTAGTTTTGTGAACAAGAATGGACATGCCAAAAATGACATGCTCCTATATCACGCACGGAAATATTTTTCTCGGTATTTGTTGTGTGAAGATACAATTGCATACGCGTCAACCTTTATGGACATGAGTTCACAAGATGAACCATAGAGAGTTACCTATGGCTAACCTTCAACGAGCTATCTCTACATCCTAATGTGGCTTCTTTCTAATTACGGACTCATGCTATAATTTTCATGAACTGGCTTCTCTTTGGCTGTTGCTTTGCTTTTGTTGTGAGCTTTGTAGGATTCATGGAAAGTGAAGGAACATTGAAGCATTGTCAAATCAATCTTCCCGAGGATGACTATATGGTTAACACCAGGATCAAGAATATCTCTCGACCTCTTCTACTTTGTGAAGAGCATGTAGCGTCAAGGATGACTCTTTTTGAAGGGGAGAGATGATGTAGCCAGACCTACGGTCGTTACCACATCAAGGTCTCCAACTTATGCCGAGTCTTCATGGACTCCAAAGGTGGATCCTATCCTCTATGCGAGTCTACTTACTACCCTATTGAATGGTATACTACTTCATACTCCATCCCATGACCATCATAGGTTCACACCGACAAGTACGAAGACAAGGGAGGAAACCCGGAGCATCAAGACCGACAAGATGGTGGTTTGGAAGAGGAGACGTAAGAAGCAACAACAGAAGCATCGGAGCCTCCGGCCCTACAACCCGGATTGTCTGGCCTCCTACACCGGGTTCTTCGGTACCACTCCCCAAGGACTCTGAAGAGGACTCCATACCGATGCCAGGAGCTCCCAGGACACCACCCGAGAGGCAGCCCCGGAGAGCAACAACCACACCGAAGTCTCTGTCCATCTTATAGTCTCTATCTAGCTCAGAGTCTCTGGCCATCTACACCGGAGTCTTCGGCCATACACATCGGAGTCTCCACCCTAGGACTCCGTCAAGGACTCCATCCCCAATGCCCTAATCTACAATGAGGACCATGTAGTCTACCCTGGAGACAACCCCAGAGTCTCCGGCCCTCAAGCCTAGAGTCTCTGGCCTAAGTGATGGGCATTCATGCCAACAGATGGGACCTTGGTCCATGTACTCCCTTATTCCGTTCCAAACCCTAGTTTGGTGCCCAAACTACCCCTATTCTAGTGGCTGGCATATATATAGAGCCCCATACATTATTGTATCCCTTAGGCAAAGATCATAGACTAGAAGACAACACCCTTTGTGGAATCTCTAGTTTTTCCTCACCCCCTTTACAAAGGGGACCCACTATTGTCACCAACCTCGTTGGACTTTGCATACCGCATCCATCGTTGTACAATACCTACATTCGAGTGCATGAGCCTAGATGTGTGGACCCTCTCCAAAGTTTTCTTCCCTCTCCGCTTGGGATTAATGGGATCACATTGTCCGATCTTTCCTTGCGAAGATTTTATCGGACCGGTGGCCACTGCAGGAGCGATTAGCCTTGTATCATGTTATGTTGGTGTGTGTTTATCTTGTTCTTTGTGAGGTACTTCAATGATATCAAAGTCACATAGATTATAATTGTAGTAATTAGAAACAAAGTAATGTTCTCCTCAGACCATGAGATCATATTTAATCACTATCAGCTACGACTTCTTTGACTGTATCAACCGTCACACCATAGTAGGGTGACCATAAAGATGCATGTTGGGTATTCCAGAGGGACACGTTGAGGCATATGCATCAAGATCGGGATTTGCTCACCCGCATGACGGGAAGATACAGTGAGCCCACTTGGTGACATTGTATCCAATAAGCTACAACATATGACTAGGTCATGGGGATACCATATCATGATAACGAGATAAGTTGAATTGTCGGTAACGAGATTGGTATGTTGATGTTGATGATCAAATCTCCAACAAGTCATGTATTGAAGGAACTAAAGGAATTAGGGACGGAGTTTATGGATCAAATGACAAATACGTTGTCGAATGCATGGGGATCATTATGGGTATCCCAGTCCCGTTATTGATCATTTATGTGAGAGTGTACTCGATCATGTCGGTGACATTCCCGAACCATATGGTAACACACTTAAGGGTCTTACAATGTTCTGAGATTGTTATGGAAGTGTTTGGATCATAGAAGGAAAGAAGAGGGAAACCTGGAAGTGTTTAGGTGAAATCCAAAGTCATAGAGAGTGATCAAAAAGGATTTTTTGATCATGAGGAAATGTTTAAATATGTTTAAATATTAATTATTGTAATTAACAATAAAAAATTAAAAATCAATTTTTGCGCAACCTTATACTAATGGGCCAAATCCCCGATGGGAAGAGGCCCGAAAGGGAGGCCACCTGAAAAAGTGAAGCTGCCGCTACCAGGGTGCCCTACCTGTCGGGCCGCCATGTGGGGGTCAGCAAGCAGGACAGCGGGCCAGCGGGCAGGGCCCACCCCATCTAGCCGCTGTCATGTGTGCGTTGGTCCGCATGAACACGGTCATGTGGGGCCCACCTGGACAGCCGGAAGCCACCTCTCCTAGTAGGCATGCCACCCCTCCTCCTCCTCTCCTTTAGTCCCACCCCGGGACTTGGGGGAGAAGGGGTCCTCCCTTATCTCCTATATAAAGAGGGAAATATTGATGGATTAAATACAACAAATAAAAGGAAGGATTTCCTAAGGCTTTTTCTTAGGTAACTTTCCCTATATCTCTCTCTCTCCATTGAATCTCGTGAATGCGTTCCAAGAAGAAATGTGTACGTGGGACATGACACCACCCCGTCACGCTGTCACACTGCTAGATCCTAGTTCTAGAGGGCCTACTTCAGCATTTCGGCTGGATCAAGGAGAACGGGAGGCATCGTCGGACACCAGACGTGTGCGAAACCACGTAGGTGTTGTCACTAGTGGCACCTGGGTTGTGGTTCAAGGACTAGGAGGTGATGTCCGAGGAGCTTCGTAACCTTGAGATTGGCTACGAGTTTGACTACTTCATCCACATTCCCCGTGGGATATTAACCGCTTTCGGTCTACAAGTGTATGTCACCGAAACTCCATCCCCGTTGCTACATTAACTCATTGATAGATCGTGGCATTGGTGTTGCGATAGATAGGATTTTTTTGTTTTCTGCTACGAAGGCCTTTAGTGGTATCATAGCCGATCTTTTCGTAGTTGTGCAAGTATGGGTAGAACACATGTGGAATGTGGGTGTTGACCGTTTAAGTTATTACCCTCCCACGTGTACTTGTTCATATGGTGGCATTGTACCATGTAAGTGGCTAGCGCGTGTCTTTCTCTCTCACAGTAGTTGATATGGCATTTACAAAGGAGGACCCTGAATAGGGTGTAGTGGAGACAACTATTTGATCAATTTTGTGGTTCAAATTCGTAGGTATGAATGATTCTCTATCGTAAGCCCAAGAGCCACGTAAAACATGCAAGAGATAAAGGTAGAGGCGTGTAGCATCCCAGTTGTCTAACAATTGTAATGCTACTTGCATATTCTATACAATGCTACTTCCTACATATCATGCTTGCATTGCATCATCATTATATCATGTTGATGTCACCATGCCACATTGCATTTAAGCATCATATAAAACCTTTTTTGGTTCTTCCTTCATATGAATTGCTTATTAATTGTATTTTCCTCTTGATATATTGCTTGATGCCCAAGTTGAGATGGGGGCATATCTTTTCAAACTCCACCACCTTTCTTTGGCTCTATCTAAATTCCACCATCCTAATTATATATGCGCTATTCCATTTGTATTGGTATTTAAATCTAGGTCATATGTATTGGGGTGGGTCCTCTTCTATTTCTACATGCTCCCATATGTGATACATGTTATTTTCACAATATTAAATATGTGGATCCACATGGACACCTTTGCATGATATGTGAGTGGAATTCCTTTTCTAGCTTCCATATGGTTTGAATTTGAATAAATGATCATGTAGGAATATAATTGTGGCTATATGTTGAATAGTGGATCATACACACAAGCTTGGCCACCTTATATAATTGTATGCTCTTTTATTTAGTCCATATGGGAAGGAAGCTTACTTTTCCTTTGCTTTGCCTTAATTCAAATAATTGAAGCATGCCTATTATATCCCTATGGAATTATAGTTGTTTAACAAATATGGATGATGCATTAATAACCATGCATGGCCCATGCAAAGCATTTCGTCTTCTTTCTACTTTGTTTTCTTTTGAATCATGAGGAGCTTGTTTGATTTAAATTCTCACAAGATGCTCAAATTCAAATGGTTTGTTTTGTTGTTGTTTGGAAATGCTAAAACCCTAGATAAAATAACAAAGAAGTGAGAGAAAGAAAACAATAAAAAAAGAGGTTTACAGTAGAGAGAGAGAGAGAGTCACAGCATCAGCCCACCACGACCAGCCTCCTTTACTCCTAACCTGACACCCCTGGGGATTTTTCCCCTGTTTCTCTTCCTTCCTTGATAGAGAGCACGATCAAGGCGTGATTCTCTGCCTCGTCATTCCGCACCTCACCTACCCCCTTCTTATCCACTCAACCGAGGCCTCCAGCAAACCCTAGTCTCTCCCCTTTTCCACACTGCTGCCGCCAGCCTCATCTTCCTCCCCTAACTGCAATTGCAGCAATGTATCGAGAAGAAGTCCGAGAGAGGAGATTCAACACGTCGCCACCATGAACGTCACAAAGCCGAGATGAGCGCGGGGACTGAAGCAGGACGTCTTCCTCATCTACTTCGTGGTAGAAGTTGGAGCTGGAGCTGTAGACGATCGCCGCCAAGTCTTGATCGTCTTTGACTTCATCAGTCATCCTGGTCGCTCGTCTGCGTAGCCACAATCTCTGCCTCGCTCGATTGACTCCACCACTCCTCCTAGTGAGCCCCACTCCATCTCCCTATCCCTTGTCTTCTCCATCCGGTCATGAAGCTTTCGCGTCGCTCTCTTCTGCCGCGCCTACGCACACACACCACACGCATGCACCAATAGCAGAGCAGCAGGAGTTTGTCAAATAACTTCAATTTTGGAATTCCAAATTCGACATATAATATGTCTAAATCGATCAACCAGACGAGCCTGTTCTAATTATGCATTCCATGATATGAATTGACGTATGCATCATCTAAATATTATAAAACAGCAGGGTTTATGCAACTAAGATGAGACTAAATAAATACTAAAAATGCTTATTTCTTGTTTCCACACCTCACCCATTCTATGCTATGTTATACCATGCAATTGTGCATCATTCCATCATCGCATACTTTGTTTGCGTGTTGCATATATTCAGATGACTGCGCACTTTATTTATTATGACCATTTGTGTGTTTGGCTTTTATCTGGACAGACGCTAAGCAAGGGAACTATCAGGAGAACCAAGAGTACTACCCGGATCCTGGTTACCCTACCGCTGATCCGACAGGCAAGAAATTCCCCAAGCTTGCATACTGAAGCGACCCGACCCGGTAGGGATCCAAGTATCTTTGCTATATAGTGCTAGTCCTTAGATCAACTCGCTAGCACACAGAGTTCAAGATGTAATATCACGAAAACAAAGGTCATAATTATATTACATCGAATGATCCTGAATATAACATATTTCAAAATAGGTTGCATAGAAGAAGGGATAGCTCCTTTTAAACAAAGTTCAACATTAGAAGACTAATAAAAGATAAGGAGCTCCATCCAAATGCCACAGGCAAAGCATGCTGAGTGGAGACTCACGACCCTAACATCGTACTGCAAACATCTTTAGGGAAACTTGCAACATGAAACGTTGCAGACACAAAGGGTCAATACTTTGAATGTATTGGCAAGCATCACTAAAATGGGGATATAATAATCAATCAGGAAAAATCAATCAGTCTTGTTAATCAATTGGTCGATGGGTCAATCCAAAGCATTCTTCCAAACCATCCTTCACTCCAAATCCAAAGCCTTCTTCCAAAACTAATATTTTGCTCCACTACTCCGTAAGGGCCAAGCTCAACATGTCAGTAGTCAGACCGCAACGCTACACCATGCTACTTGTCTAACCCCTCCTATTATCAGGACTAATCTCAACATGTAGTCAGGTTGTAGCCCTTCCATGCCATGCAATCCACCCTATTCTCAGGAATCATCTCAACATATCAGACAGTCAAATCGTAGCGCTTCCATGCCACACAATCCAGAAAGTCTCCTCCTCCATTCTTCCAAATCTTGTCTCCTCCATTCTTCCGAGTCCAGCCTCTCACTACGTCAAATCAATCTCACTTTGACACCAAGTCAAAGTCTATTCCTGGGTTTTAAATCCATATTTCTAAGTTGGTATAGCCAAGCTTTTCCCAACACAAACATTGGTCACACAACAAAAAATTTGAGAATCCATATGGCTATCCTATCTGGGTTTCATAGTATATCATCATAAAAAATAAATTATTTCTACACTCACATAGTAAGCGTAACATAGACAGATGGATAGTTTCACTTGCAAAGAACGTATAAAAAGTTCAATGAGAAAGTTCAACTTGCAAGGTAATCATAACTTGGACAAAGGTGTAAATCCACGTGCCTTATTGGCGATGGACATTCACACACTTCTTACAATCACACGGCTTGCACACCTCACAATCTATAAGACAAAGAAATCCAATGAGCACCCATTCAAACACCAAACGTCATGCACAAGTAAGATATGCATGATCTTCATATAAAATAATTGATGTGTATTTGAAAATCACAAAAAAGTTTTATAAAAGTTAAAACATGCATGATGCAAAAAGATTTATTTGGAAATCATTTTTATTACTAAATTTATGTTCAAAATAGTTATTAAAAGGGTTTAGTTACATATTTACACAAACTTGTTGTAAAACATATTTTAAACTCTATTCCTCTGATACTATGGGACAAGGAAATAAAATAGAAACAATTAGCAAAAGGAATCAACTTAAAACCATTTTTAGAATTAAAGTTATGCCTGAAATACCTTAATGGAAATCCTGTAATATTGTCCAAATTAAATTATTCAAGTTTAAAAACTAATAGTGTGAAGAAATTTTACATGTCTCAAGGATTCCATAAAGATATTATTTGCATCATTTGGGCTTATGGTTAAAAAGTTCTGACGATTCTAAGTTCTAGGGGTTTTTCTACAAAAATACCGACACACGGGTGGGAGATTCTATTTTCAAACAGTTGGCCACGTGGCAGCGTCCTACTAGACGATACCCCTTCGTTGAGTTATCAATAGGGGGTCGTTGGATCATCATAATTCCCACGGCTCAGATCTTCTAGGCTCACGACTAGGCTCACGGTGTGGCTCGGCTCACATAACTCGACTAGGCTCGTCTCTATTCGATCTAGGCCGCTGACTCATGATCGGACGGATGGAGGGGAAGGGAGAGGCTCACGATAAACTCAGTTTGCCAGACTTGGGAGGGACTATGGCACTACGCGGTGTCGTGGATGGAGGTGAGTCTTCGGTGGTCCTCGGCGATCGTGGAGGTGACGACAAGGGACGAGTACATATAACTACAACAATTCGGGCGCGTGTTACAAGTCAGTACCTACATTCATAATTTTTGCAAGTCAGTACCAAATTTGAGACGCATCTTTTCAAATCACACTAATTTTTGGCTGATAGTGTTTTAATGTGTTTCCTGACAAGTGGGACCCATCTACAGAGCTGACTAGTCAACAAAAAATGCCACATATGAATTTAGACTTTTTCTTATCTCCCTCAAATCCCAACCGCACTCCCCTTGCCCACTGTATCGCCTACATCTGCCAGCCAGCCACCGTGCCAGTCGCCGTGTCACCCTCCCCTTGCCCCTGTGTTGCTTGTCGCAAGGTTCTGCACTCCGCCACGCTAGCCCCCGTCGCCCCCTAGCACGCCACCGAGCCACCCTCCCCTTTCCCACTATGCCGCACGCCACGAGGTCCTCCACGCCACCGCGCTAGCCTCCCGTTGTTCCCCAGCATGTCATCACGCCACCCTCCCTTGCCCACCGTGTCTCCTGTCGCAAGGTCCTCCAGGCCTCCACGCTAGCCCCCCACAGCCCCCCAGCAAGCCGCCTTGCCGCCCTCCCCTTTCCCACCGCACCGCCCATCGTGAGGTCCTCTATGCTGCCACTCTCTGCCAGTTGCCATGCCAGCAGGCCGCCTCCATCCTATGTGTGTCGTCGTCGTCCTCTAGCGCGTGTACACCACCACCCCTCCCTATACTGAAGTTGGCGGAGGTCGTGGACGAGAACAAGCAGGCCTTGGTGTCGTCGGGACGGGAAAGAACTCCAGTGGCGGGCAGGTGCGGCCGCCGGCATGCAGGAGAGCGCACGGGCTAGATAGGGCAGGGAGAGCGGCTATGCACGCGTGCTGCGTGCGAGCGAAGCAAGGAGAGAGGCAGTGCTGTGGAGTGGGAGTAGAGGAAGCATAAGGGGAAAGATGGAGGAGAAGGGAGGTGAGGAAGGGGAGAGAAGAGGCTGACGTGGCATTTTTTTGTTGAATAGTTAGCTCTGTAGATGGGTCCCACCTGTCAACAAACACGTTAAAACACTATCAGGGAAAAATTATTGCGATTTGCAACGATGTGCCTAAAATTTGGTACTGACTCGCAAAAATTATGAATGTAGGTACTGACTCGTCACACGCGCCTAAACTATGGTAGTTATATGCAATTTACTCACAAGGGCCGGATCGACGAGGGGAAGACGGGGGTGGCGGAAGAGATGGCTGTCGCTTCCTACAACGACCAGGGCGGGCCACCGGAGCGGTAGCGGATGGTGGCACCGTGGAGGTGGTCCTCTAGGCTGCAGAAAAAAGGAAATAAGAGGGTCAGTGGGTCATCCACGAAGCAGGAGAAGCGGAGGGTGGAAAAGGGGCAGCGGGGTGCCTTTGTGTCATCGGGAATATTCGAAGACGGCGGTGGTGGTGCTCACTCCGGTGAGCAGTTGAGGGATGTCCTTGCGGTGTCTTCACAGGGAAGGAAAGGGGAAAATGAGAGGGGAGAGGGGGATTTAAGGGGAGGCACGAGAGAGGCTGGGGGCACTCGGGGGAGTGGGGATAGTGGGAGGTGAGGTCGACGGCGTCAGGAGGTCGACCGCGAGGTGGAGGCGAGTAGGAGGTTGGGGATTGAGGGATGGGCCCCAGGTGGCAGTGAGAGAAGGAGGGGAGCAGACCACGTGCTAGTGCTGGGCCGCTAAGCGACGCCCGTGTGGTGGGATGGCGGTGGATAGGTAGGTGGTTGTGGAGAGGGGTACTAGGGCTCCGGGTGGGCCGTGTCGGCCTGGTTACTTTCCTGTCTTTTTTAGTTTAATTTAATTTTCTTTTTCTGTTTTATAAAATTAGTTTTATAAATCCAAATTGAGGAATTCCAATTTCTAATTTTTTGTAAAAACAAAATACACCCTTTAGGCTTTAAAGAAAATATTTTTGATCAAAATAAAATAACAAAAATGCCATTTGTACTAAAAGCAACATAAGGCTAGTTTTGAAAAATAGGGTTTTGGTTCTAAAATAATAGGAAATTTTCAAAATTATATTTTGGGCACTCAAATAACCAAACAAAAGCTATTAAATTAAACATTTCAAAATTTGGAAAATTTGGGGATGTTACATTCTACCACCCTTAAAAAGAATCTCGTCCTAAAGATTAGAGAAGGCTAGAAATAATGGGTTTAGGTTTGGATAGAATTGGGTTCTACCACCCTTAAAAAGAATGGTCTTAAGGGATTTGTATCGAGGGTTCTCCTGGCTGTAAGTCTGTTGGCTATCCACCAAAATTATTGTTGTCTCCTCGATATGCATGAATGAATGAATGTGTCGAAAACCAAGAGTTGATGAAGAGTTGTGTTGTAGTTGGCTCTTCAAAGACCTCTTCCACATTGACATGGTTCGCATGTCCCTTCGGGGGCGGGTTTGGCTTGTTCCTCTTAGAGTTCTCGGCACCCCTATTCTTTTCTAGACAGTCCCAAGAATAGTGTCGAAGCGCATGGCACATATAACACTCAACTTGGTTCATATCCCTCTTGGTGTAGTTGTAGTGGCGCTTGCCATTGTTCCTTCCTTAAGTGTAGTCCCACGAATAGTGCCCCAGATCATGGCACTTAAAACAATCCACTTGACTAATGTCCCTATTATTGGAGTTCATGCGGTGGTTCTGGCCATGGTAGTGACCATTTCTGTTGCGACTACCCATCCCATGGTTTATGTTCCTTCCGTGATGATCGTTCCCATTTTTCACATGAAGGTGATGGTTATGCCCTTCATGCTCAATGTACCTGGAGTTATCAGCATCCTGGTGGTAAGTGGTTGGACCATGGTGTATCCCTGAGTTAGACTTGGTATGCGTTTGGTTCTTCTTCTTAGGGCTCTCCATCTGTTGGTTCTCAAGGATAATGGCTTTGTCCAGCAATGCTTTAAAGTTTGGAGTGTAGACCACGGATGGTTGGACTGATAAATCATCATTTTAGTCCATACAAGAACTTCTCCCTTCTCTTGGCATTGGTGTCCACATCGTCTAGTGCGTAGCATGCCATATTGTTGAACTCGTCAATGTACTCAGCAGGAGTGCGGTTCCCCTGGTGGAACTTGTGAAACTCTTACTTCTTCAAACTCATAACTCCCGCAGATATATGGTATGAGCGGAAACCTGCCTTGAACATGTTCTTGTCAACTTCTTCGATGGGGTGGGTGATCTAATAGTTCTCCCACCAAGATGCTGCAGGACCTTCCAATGGTTGAGAAGCAAACCTCACCTTCTCTCCATCAGTGCAGTCCACAGTCACTAAGTTCTTACTGATAGAATGAAGCCAGTCATCGGCCATAATTGGTTCAATAGAACTAGAGAAAGTTGGTGGTCGTAGCCTCAGAAACCTTGTGAGCATGTCCACATGTGGTGGTGGGTCATTGTTATAGACACCATTATTGTTGCCTCCATTATTATTGTTGATCGTTATCACCTGCGCCATTGTTGTGGTTATTGCCATTGTTTTTGTTTTTCCTCTATTGTTGTTGTTTGTCAGATTCTATATCAAGACTTGCATCATCTGACCATGGTTCTCTAGGAGTTATCCTTGTCTCTCCATCATCTGACCCTGTCTCTCAAGCAACTGCTGCAAGCCTGGGGCCATATCAAAGACACGTCTTGGAGGCATCTATTTAGGCTAGCAAGGATGAGTATAGATAGAAAAATCTAAGAGATAAGATACCAATTTTCCTAATCACAACAAACAAATACCACTCCAATAACAACAATTCAAACAATAACACAATTAGACACATAACTAATATTTTGAAAATATTTTTATTAATTATTCTCACAAAATATGAAGAAGTCCCTCATAAACAAAACCAACATGCCTAGGTAGCTAAGCGTGCACCATTTAGCTTCCTAATTTTCATTAGTGATCTCTTCATGATGAACTTGATGAAGGTGGTCATCTAAAGTTTTGGAAACTGAGAAAATGATGAGGATAAGTCATACGAGACAGAAGGAGATGCAAAATACAATATTTTGAGTCAGTCTAATACTTTCATTTGCCTAACGTCTTGCCTAGTTTCTAAACTAGTTCTAGGGTCACGATCCTACAGTCAACACAATGCTCTGATACCATCTGAAGCGACCTGGCCCAATAGAGGTCTAAGTCTCTGTGCTATATAGTGCTAGTCCCTAGATCAACTCGCTAGCACATACAGTTCAAGATGTAATATCACGATAACAAAGGTCATAATTATATTACATCGAATGATCCTGAATATAAGATAGTTTAAAACAAGTTGCATAGCAGAAGGGCTAGCTCCTCTGAAACAAAGTTCAACAGCAGAAGACTAATAAAAGATAAGGAGCTCCATCCAAATTCCACAGGCGAAGCATGGTGAGTGGAGACTCGCCACCCTAACATCGTACTTCAAACATCTTTAGGGAAAATGTTGCAGCCACAAAGTCAATACTTTGAATGTATTGGCAAACATCACTAAAATGAGGATATACTAATCCAATCAGGCAAAATCAATCAGCTCTTCTTAATCAATTGGTCGATGGGTCAATCCAAAGCCTTCTTCCAAATCATCCATCACTCCAAATCCAAAGCCTTATTCCAAAACTAATATTTTGCTCCACTACTCCATAAGGGACAAGCTCAACATGTCAGTAGTTAGGCCGCAGCCCTACACCATGCTACTTGTCTAAATCTCCTATTATCAGGACTCAGTACAACATGTCAGATAGTCAGGCCATAGCCCTTCCATGCCACGCAATCCACCCTATTATGAGGACTCAGCTCAACATTTCAGATAGTTAGACTGTAGCCGTTCCATGCCACGCAATCCACCCTATTCTCAGGACTTAGCTCAACATGTCAGACAGTCAAGCCATAGCCCTTCCATGCCATGCAATCCAGAAAGTTTCCTCCTCCATTCTTCCAAAATTTGTATCCTCCATTCTTCCAAGTCCAGCCTCTCACTACATCAAATCAAATCAGTGTGACACCAAATCAAAGTCTATTCCTAGGTTTTCAATCCATATCTCTAAGTTGGTATACCCAAGATTTTCCCAACACAAACATTGGTCACACAACAAACAATTTGAGAATCCATATGGCTATCATATCCGCGTTTCATAGTATATCATCATAAAAAATAAATTATTTCTACACTCCTAGCCATGTTGCGATTGTGCATGTTATTTATCATAGATGGGATTGTGTATTAGTTTGTATGACATGATGATTATTGTATCCTATCTTGCCTCAATCCAATGACTTGTCAGGTACCCAAGACCCCGAGGGTTGAGCCAGGTCTAGGGAGTATGAGTAATGACTGATCTGCAGGTTGGGAACCCCCAGTGACAGAAGGAGTGGTACGGCTTTATGTGAGGGATTTTCTTGGGATTAACGCTGACATCATTATGCATATCATTACTTCTCTTTCTTCTATGGATGATACTAGTAGGTTATTGCTATAAGCGGTTACGGAGGCAATAGCAATTATGGATGCACTGCCCACATATAATTTATCTTGCTCTAACAAGTACATGCATACATTATTTCTATCGTGTATTCCCATCAGATGTTTTGCACAACTAGAGGTGAAACCGAACGCCCTATGCCCTCTATCTGCATCATCGACAACAACAAAAAGACGCAAGCTATTGGTCCGGTAAAAACACAAAAGGAATTCCAAAACACCTGAAGGTCTATTAAAGTAACTTCACTACGCATTCGCTTCTCGAGGATTCTATAACCTAGGTCTACTAGGGAAAACGAAGTTATACTACATCTGTAATCCGGATCAAAGGTATGAGATAGCTCGGATTTTTTTCCTGATATGAACCCCTTCACTAAAGGCATACAAACAAGTAATTTACCTTGTTCCCGTCCTTCCATATTGGACAAACGAGATACACCAGACATTGACCCTCTAGTCTTTAGAGAGAATCCTGGAAGAAAGCAAATGGTGAGAAGAAAAGAAAAATTTGAGGTACCATCCCCTAGAAATACATCTAGGATGGCTTCCATAACTTGCAGCAATTGCAAGTAGATTGGACATAGATTCACATGTTGCGATGCTTCGTTAAGGCCAGATCTACAAATTAGAAAAGAAAATAACAGTCTACGATGTTGAGTCATAGTTCTTTTTTTGAAATATTAAATGTTAATTTCATACTAATCATTGAATGTTTGTGTATTGGAAAACATGCAAACTTTCGGTGAGGCATCAGTGTCCATTGTCATGGCACCAGGAGCATCAGCAACACCATCTTTAGCAGCAGCAAGGCAAGCAGCACCAATGCAACCATCTCTAGTAGCACCAAGGCAAGAATCACCAGCTTGATCTTCTACTTCTATTCCATGAGCTCCAAGAGCACCGGTAGAATCAGCTCCAACACTCCCCAAGGACTACAACTACATCAAAAATGGGACCACCATCTGCTCCAGGTCCAAGACCATTCTTTGTACCAAGGACTACTAATGCAGGTGATGCTGCTACTTCTCTTAGGAGAAGTAAAAGGAAGAGGGGTACCCCAGGTGGATTGTAAGGCTATTTCACTGTTGGGAAGTAAAATTCCTATAAAACAATGATAATAATAGTGAGAAGTAGTTGTCGTCGAATTGAAGACATGTACGCCGAGAGGGGGTCCTGGAGGTGTGTGGCAAAAGAGGGTGTGAGGTGACAGTATTCTGGGATGCTGAGCACACAAGCTTTACCCAGGTTCAAATCCACTTTGGACATATCCTACTCCTACTAGGTATGGCAGAGCCAGAAGTGCAGATTACAAGAGAGGTTCACCTATGTGATTTGAGGTTGTAGATTGTGCGTGCCCTAAAGGCTAGTCCCTACGATGACTTATATAGATATCCGGCCTAGGGTTACAGGAGAGACCTATCCGGATATAATACAGAGTTGGTTACAGAGTACATCTTGGACTATAAGTAAATAAACAGGCCTAAGTTGGTAAGTCTTCTGGGCCTTCCCGTAGCTAGATGGACCTCCATATTTTCTCATTAACTGGGCCACTCGTGAAGCAAATCTCTAACCTGAAGTGTGCCACCCTTTTCAGATAGTCATAGTGGGTATACCTAGAAAGTATATCCCCATCAGTAGGCCTCAGAAGCCTCCAAGATCCAAAGTCAGATTTTATCATCTAGCTTGATCTTTCTTCGGCTGCAGAGTCTTGGAACTACAAAATAAAAGTAGAATCCGGGTGTCAAATTGAATCGGACCTATGAGTATGTCATATGGTTTCCCAACTTCAAATTCAAACTAAGTCGGAACTTGCTCTCTGACGTAACCTGACATCAGTCAAGGTCACATCCCGTCACTGACAGTATTCTTGTCAGTGTGACCAATTGTGGGTGCACTTATCGCGGAACCAAGGCGCCATTTAATGTGCACATGGTGATCGAGGAGGCATAATCTTCTCGAGGAAGTTGCCCAATTCTTTATGCGATGCGTGGCATGCTTTACTGTTTGTTCACACGAATCTTGACTCATGTGAGGCTTATAAGGGGTCTAGATCTCCTCATTCTCTCTTACCAGTGCCTCTACCTTCTTCTTCCTCCAAGTGACATCGTGCCCTTGCTCCTTTTTTCATTCCCCCAAACTTCACATCGCCGCCCATCTAAGGTCATCATCTCCACCCAAATGGCTGACGCATCTTCATCCGGTATGGCGGCGACCACGGCGGTGACAACTGCGGCGGCAGAAAAAGGGGAATTTCCACGGAGTCTGGATCTCCTATGTCCTTGACGACAAGAAATTATACAACATCGAGAAGGAAGGTCTCCTCTGTGCCGGTGACTAGCGGAGCGGCTTCGACGAGGTCGTGCCCACTTCGGCACTCACCTGGATAGAGGTTTGAGTTTTCCCCCTTAGAGTTCTTCTCTAAGGTTGTAGATCACTATATAGTTCCACTCGACAACTTCCCCCAAACACAATTCTAGATCCTAGCGCATACACTTCTTTGTGTGATGGTTATCTCGGAATAAAATTAAGTCTTGTTTTGTTCTGGTACTACATCGGTACCTAGAAAAATTCCATTGTAGCCGGTAATCCCTGCATTACCTGAACACTGAGCCTAACCCTTAGGAGAGAGTCGGTGAAGAGGTAGACGTCCATGTTCTTTTATCACAAGGACAAATTAGATCTCGGCAAAGAAGAAGCTTTTCCGGCTTTTGTGGACGGTGCCACCATGCCCCAAGAGTCTTGGGATGCAGATGCTCTGGCTCTTATTGAAGATTTGATCCGTGCCAAGAGTTGGATTGAATTTTTGATGAAGCACAGGGGCCTGAAGGGATCCGACCTAGTCCACTATTGGCAGGCACATCGGATTAAACCCCTCCCGTACCATGGTGACCAGCTCATGCACACGGTCACCAAGAGTAAGAAAGATAGCCTAAGGATCAGCCTGCTCCCAATCCCGGACAAGGAATATGAGACCTAGATCAAATGGTTGATCAAGAAGATTCTAGACCTCTCTCTAGATATGTATACTACTAACAAGCATTTAACACTAGTAAGTTTCCGGTTGATTCTTTCATACCCAATGATTTGCTCATCTATACTTTGTTATTTATTTGCAATATTGAGATATTTTGTCTTTTCAACTTAGTGACCTTCCCGAGTCAAAGATTGCTCCTCTCGAGGGATATCCACCTGAGGATCTAGTTCCCAAGGAGGATGAAGATCTTGAATTACTGTCGGAGGCGCTTACCCGGAAGCGCAAAACTCCGACCGACTCTGTGCCTACCCGGAAGGTGCCTATTGTAAAGAGGTAAATTTCCTTACAAGATTCTGTACATTTAACTCGTATTCTTTCTAAATTTCAACGATCTTACTCTAATACCATCTAGGGCTAATACAATTTCCAAAGGTAAGGAAAGAGGAAATCCGAAGAAGACTTTGCGCTAGCAAAAGTTGACTCTGGTTTCACCTGTTGCCCCGCTTCTGACTCCTACCCCAAATCCATCATCAGCACATGAGGGTACTTCTTCTTCGCATGTTGAAGATGTTTTGGCTCATTCCTCAGAGCCAGCGAACCTTGGTTCGCAGACCGATGTCGCCATGGGTGACTTGGAACTTGATAAGGGTGAACCTGCAAAGGGTAATGATCCCGCCACTAATACCTTAGTGGAGAACCTTCTGCAGAATCCGGGTATTGCCAAACTTGACCTTACTTGGAAGAGCGCAGAAGAGATCCAGAAGCTCGTGCTGATATTTAACTTAATTAAAATATTAGCTTTTATAGGATGCCAAAGATGAACCAATATAGCCTCCCAAGGCTCGTGCTGATATTTAACTTAATTAAAATATTAGCCCGAGTCTTAGTAGACTTCTGAATCTAGTTACCATTCCGACTTACAAAAAGTTAATGCCTATAACCAAGATTTGTTGAAGAATATTTGCAATAAGTGGAGAGATATCAGATCTTCTAGACTTGAAAATGCGCCGAAAGTTGCAAAGGATGAAGCTAAAGGTAAGCATTTCAGGCTTCACTTTGATAGCCTGTTTTTGATTTGTAGCCGAATGTTTATTCGACTTCATTTCTTGCTGCTCCAAAACATGTGAAATAGTCGTGCAAAATGATTGAAAAAGCTGAAGATTATAAAGTCTTGGAGGTGGAGAATGCTGACTTGCGTGCTGAGATGGAAAAACTCAAAGTAGATCACGAGACCAGCATTGCCAGTGTTCTTGAATCTAGAAATCATGCTACTAAAAAGCATGACCACACCATAGCCAAACAAGACAAAACAATCTCGGACTTGCAAAATTCCTTGGACAGGGAGAAGGATACCTACGAAGCTCTTTGGAATGAACTCGAAGTCTTCGTGAGGAGAAGACCAAAGTAGATGATGCTATCTTTGGTAAGTTTTGCTTTCTCTGGATTTGTTTTTCTGACTTTATATACTCGGATATATCATTCATCTTGTTTTATTATCTTCAGGTCCTCTCAACATTCTTGATGCTTCATCATCCGAGTCTCATACCAGCCGGCTTGTCACCGCTGGGGACCTGATCCACGATTCCTACTAGTCTTTGGAGGAAATTGGTGAATCCATCCAGCTCTCTGGCTTAGACTTAATGCCAGCCTTTGAGCTACGAGACAAGGCAGAGGATCTTCGCAAGATTGTGAAGGGTTAGAACATGTCGTATGCACGCACAATGGCATAGAATGCCCTATCAATGGTAATGAGACACCATGGAAGCATGGAAATATGGCAAGTTACCAAGGGTTATTCGACTGTCGATGAAGATAGCAAGCCACTGTAACATCCCAACATAAGAGCTTAGAAATAAGCTGAGATGTGGTGTGTGTATTGCATTCATGCATAGAAAATCCGGGGAATTTTCGCGCAAAATTAAAGAAGCCGGTGAGGGATCGGGATCTCTCGTATTCTGATGGAAACATCTAGGCAAGTGCGATAGACTTCGACATAACCTCTACTATATCTTTGTGTTTGAGGGGAATCATTTCATATTTGAAAATACAAAAGATTAAATTGAATTCAAAAGAAATTTGAATTAAATTATAAATAAAGAAATGAGTTATTGAATTCATTAATGTTATATAAATATTACAAGGAATAAATAAAATGAATAATATATCAGACTTAATAATGGAAAGGGATAATCTTTATTATTACATATATATAGTATTATTGTTCTTTTACAATAAAAGAATGAAAGTAAATTACAGTAAACAATAAATAGAAAAATTAATTACATAAATGAAATAACTAAAACAATTCTTTATTACAAAACAATACATATATCACAATATCTTCTACAGATGAATAAGTAAATTACAAAAGAATAAAATAAAACCTAAATCGAAATTCATCTTCACTTTCTCCATCTTCTAAATCTTTTGTTTCTATTTCTGGTCTTATACCTACAAACAAACAGAAGGAAAAAAGAAAAAATAATAATATGTGAAGGGGTTAGTTCTGACTGCTCTCTGAATTACAATGTAATGCACAGTTTGTCTCATCATGGAGCTTAAAATTGAAGGGGCAAGTTTCACAAAGGTGTAAATCTGTTCTTATCATAAAAAATGGCCTCGGGCTTATGCATCATAGGCCTTATGGGGCAAGTTCACCAAGTTAGTAAATAGGTAAAGGCAGAACAGTAATAACAGCCAGAAAATATCTTCACAGTTGAGCTGATCCACAAATGAAGGGTCCCACTTGCAAGCTGCTCACACAACAACATGCAGCTGTGTGACTTCAACATAGTAGAAACCCTAGCAATCAGATAAGAAGGGAGTCCCAGCCGTAGCCAGAGCTTCTAGCTACTATTTCCACCATTTTCATCTCTACACAACAGCTAATCCATCTGTTCTTCTCAGAATCCCACAAGCCATTTCACAGCCATCTCAAGACACAACCAAGAACATTATTTCTTCTTATTGGTCCATTATCAAAAATCACCACAACTCAACAGAGTTCATCAGGAAGGAAAAGTTAGGATCACTAGGAGGAAAAGGCACCAGTAGCAAGGAGATCAAGTACATGGACAAAGATAGTTGACTGATTAAGCGCATCAACAGCAAGTTCTAGCAACTCACCCAGCATCAGGTTATTCTTTATTCCCATGATCAACCATAGTATTTGTTTTTATTAGATTGCACCATCAGGATCAAAGGAAAATAAGGGGAAAGCATCCAAAATAATCAAATCCAATTACCCTGCAACTAGAACATGTCTAGGAGAATAGGTGGATTATTTCTCTCAGAACTGCAAGGGTTGCTATGCAAAATCATCACAGAGAATTTAATAACTGTTCTTAAATGAAATCTTGCCTCAGCGTATGCATCATTTGCAGGGTTATTAGATCCACTGCTGTGCACTCACCTCAAGGGGGCACCACAATAGTAGATCTAATGACATCAAAAGCCACTAAATTATTTACCACAATAGCAATATCGTATATGACGGACACAAGCCACAAGACTTATAAACAAAGGCTATCCAACAACTCAGAGAGCCAACCTCACAATGTACTAATTAAATTAAATCATTTTCCTAGGGTAAACCACTAGAAAGCATTCCAAGTAAAGCTTACTGCCATGTTCGCAGCACAAGTATGTCAAACAATTCCATCTGCAAGTAATAGCACATATACATAAATCATCTTCCTACAAGAAGATAGGAATCATTATTTTATAAGCCATCTCAATAACTATTACAGAGTAGGGATTAAGCCCTATTAACAATAGCTCTACATAGCATCATGATTGAATCCTGAGACTGATCATAAAGGTGCTTCATAGTCAAGCATTAGTAAATTAACCAAGCAACACCATTTCAGTAGCAGAAGCATCCCAACTCAAGTCATAGTAGTGAACCACAACAAGAATGAGTCCACACAATACCAACTAGGCAATTACAGAATGTTATCTCATATAGAACAGAGTGACAAAAATGCACAACAGAGTGGTTATCTGATAGAGAGCAGAGTAACAGATCATAATCAACAGTGGTTGACAATACACCAACTGTAGGACACCATCAAGGATTTTCATAGTTAATCAAGGAGCCCAGCTAAACATTACTATAGGGGAGATGAACCATAGAAATGGGGGATTTGTTGTAGTAGTCACATGGCACAGAGCAGAGGGAAGAGAGTGTACAGAGAGAGAAGTAGAAGAACTTACTCGAGGTCCTCGCGAGTATAAAGAAGAGGAAGCAGAGGCCGGAGTCGAGGCAGCACACGGCGGCACGAGGAGCACCCTAGAGGGGCGCTGCAATCCGTGCCGAGCCGCAACCACTGCGACCATAGGATAGGGCAACACCCCACCATCACCAAGGCACTAGAGTGGCGTTAGAAGGGAACCAGAGCGCCAAATCGCCGGCGAGCTCCTAACCCTAGTCGCCAGGGGGGAGCAGAAGCACCACCAGCAGAGAGCATGAGCCATGAATCGAAGAGGGTAGAGCAATGTAGCGCCGTCAACAACACTGCCCTGCACAGCAGCAACAACCGGAGAGGTCCATGGCGGCCGGAATCGGTCGGCGACGACGAGGCGAGCCACAATCGCCCGAGGGACCGATAGAAGAGAGGATAAGATCGAGCGAGCGAGAGAGGGTAGCGACTGGGCCAGTGGGGGTGGTCCAGTAACCGTGGGTTGGTTAGAACCAACCTAGTGGGCCGGATCGGGCCAGGCCAGCCCAGTGGGCCAGGCCTGTGTTTCATAAGAGGGCTTATTTAAAATTTCTATTTAAAAATATACCCCTGGAGTTAACTAAGCTCTAGAAAAACATAGAAAAATCCTAAAAATATATATAATATATCAAAAAGACCACAAAAATAATATCTACCTAAGAAAAATATAAGCTTACTAGTTCAAGTTAAATAAAATATAAATAAATATTAATACCATTAAGACCTAAAAGAAAATTCATAAAATAAAACAAAGACTTAAAATTGAATAAAAATCATTTTTGTAAAAATGAGTCTACTATTTTATAAAAATACTAACTTAATTAGTTTTCAAATAAATCTTGAACCAAATATTTAAAGATATATAATCCTTTGTGGAATTTTGTAAAAATAAGGATAACACCTAAAATTAACTAAAATTAACTTCTATGATCTTAAGTAAGTACGTTTCCCTAGAAAAATACTAATTATGTTATTCCAACATTAAGAAGTAAATCCTTATTTATTATCTATTTGGTAATTCCTTACAAACATTTCTTAAATAAGAAATAATCAGAATTTTATATAAAACCTTAAACCTTTTACATTTAAATACTACTTCCAAAACCATAACTCCAAGGTAAACCAACAATTTGAATAAATTTTAAACATCATTCACTTATAATAAAAGTGAATGTTATTTATCTCTTAACTACTTAAGATTTCAAACTTTAATAGATTATTCAAAATCATCTAAATTTACTGTCCTTAAAAGATAAATTATATTCATAATAACAAGTCACATTTAGATTTCATTCACTTAAACTGCAAGTGAATGATCTCATACTCTTAAACATGCTTATTATAAGGTTTAAAACTTATTAATACTTTTAAACACATCACATCCTACATCTACTTATGTTTTAGAGTTAAATTTAGTACACTAAATCATGCATAATGCCTACAGAATATTTATGTTTTGATAGTTAAAGTTTGTCTATTCCAAATTAAGTCACAAGGCATCTCAAACCCACGCTTATCAGATAAGCGCAAACAATATCGATCACACTCGATTAACCACAAAGATTATTTAAAACTTAATAAAGAAATCTTTTCTTGAAAAGTTATTCGTTTTGCCACTTCAAACATCAATCTTATAATAAGTCCTTTAAATATTAACAACTTAATATAATAATTCCCATCATAATTACCAAATAGAAATTCACCTAAATCTTAGAATGTTATTCTACTCCACTTATATACTATGCATGATAAACACTTAAATGCTTTTACCTTGTAAAGTAATCTTTTCCTAAAATGTTATTATTTTAAGAAACATTAACAGTAATCCTTAAACACTTCTTTAAAATCTCTAATTGATTTATAATCTTCCTTAAGTAATCTTTTAAATACCATGCCCCATTTGAGTGCTTTAGTATTACATTCCACTTGTTATATTTACATATTGTTTCACACACTCTCACAAGCCTTAATAAGAAGCACGAATATGAGACTAATATAAAAGTACCACATATTCCAAAGAACTCATCACACACTCCAAACCCTAGATTAGATACGATTATTTTGGGGATTCACAATGATCAAACCACATTACATACCTTATGCATAATTGCATCTTGCGTCTTTCAACATTAGTCGTTACTGGACCAACGATGTTACTTTCCGAATTTGGATCTTCTAATGTCCTAAAGATTGTGAGTTCATAATCTTGCAAACACAAGAGGCAAGTTCACAACTTGCTCATGTCCTTTGATTATTTTATATCAAATGCTTGTAACTCAAATGTTATCATCACCTTCATTTCAAAAAGGTCAAAACACTATTTTCAAAATGAACTGAAAGTATCAGTTACTGATCCAGGGTGATCCGCTAATTTATTATAACTGGCAATGGAAATGCCATTATACAGGAATATATCATCTAGGACTTAACAACCAATGTCGCCAGTGATTCCAGTGCCGTATATTACGCGTTAACCATGAGATTTGGAATGGGATGGAGAAGTCAGTTGTATCTTATTTCCTTTCGTATGTAGGCAAGATGACCTTAACGTGACGCTATGATTCCTTGTGCGGATCTAGCATATGGGTGGGCACCCTTAGGCCCAATGATTTTGGTATCTAGATTATCTATGAGCGGCTGTCGGACGTATAGTCGGACCTTTATGGAGCTTGCTAGGGGCATAACCGGCTCATAGAGTCTTTGGGAACTCATCAGGGTTGTAGCTTGCCCAAAAGGGGGCTTAACGGAGGTGTAGTCAGCCCCGAAGGATCGTGCAGACATACGGGATCGCGGAGAGGGCAGTGATTGGCCTGGATCTTAGGTTGGGCCTCAAACAATGTAAGTTTGAACAGGTACATACTACCAGTCGTGCAACAAAGGTTAAGGTCTCGCATGGGAAAAGTGACGTACATCTGCAGAGTGAAGAATTGTGACATGTTACTCCCTGTTCCACGAAGGAGCTATGAAAGCGGGAGGAAAGGAACCCCACGAAGGTTCTGGTCAACCTGTGAAGGCTGTTGGACTTAGTTTTCAGAATAAAAGAAACCTTTGAAGAAATGCTTACAAAAACCTACATTGCCTACGACCTTTGGTCTGTGGCTATAGAGATAGTGCATCATACACTCCTTTTTACTGAACTTGCTGAGTACGCTCGTACTTAACTGTACCTTCTTAACCCTTGATAGATCTTAAGCCATTGAAGACAACGTCAACATCAACTTATGCTCAAGAAACCATAATCGGCAGCTCAAGTTCTTCAATAAAGTTAATGTAGTCAACATATACATCAACTTAAGTGAAGACGAAGTTCCTGACTAGATAGGAGTAGATACTCTAGCCATAAAACCTACTTCTGTAGAGCATTGCATTAGTAGCAGTTGCAAGCCAAATAGTTTAGATACTAGTCTTAGTCTCTAGATAGTTCTAACTTATTATTTTTGGTTCTTGTTTGTAAGAAGTTTCTTTCTCTCTCTTTAACCTAGAGTGTTCTCTGGCTCTTTTGTAAAGAGTCGAGTTGTAATCTATAGTCATGTCTTGGACCTGTTTTGTTTCTTTTGTAAAGAGTCGAGATGTAATACTAGTGAACGGTGTTTCATTGGTGTTATGTCAACGTCTATAGTATACTACATCATGTAGTGGTATGCTGGGTCACCGCAGCCACAGAACATCAAAGAGATCTGGGATGCTTGTGCCGGATATGCTTCTCGCATGGCCCAGTTGACCTGCTATGATGACCCGTTCTTCACGCCCGTTGAAGTGCCACCATCCCCCATGGAAGAAGTTTATGAAGCTTCTAATAACAACGAGAAGACTGACTCTAGCATACTCATCTCCGAAAGATACCAGGGTGGCACGAGTGATGTTTCCAGCGAGTCGGGAACTACTTTGTCTCCACCTGCATCATAGAAATTACCAGAAAAACAATGTGCTATTCGGAAAAAACAATCTAATTGTAATAAGTAGAATATTATTTTGTTGCTGCTAAGATTGTAAGAACTTATGCTTTACTCTTTTTAGCACTTTTGGGTTTTTTATTTGCTGTGCTCGGGAAATACTTAAGCACTTATTTTGTCTACACTTATCATTTATCTAGCTTTTCGCCTCGTCCCTTTCGTGAGCCAGAAAATCTTTAGCTTGAAAACTTTGTCGAGCAATGGAGCTCAATTGCTAAACCAGTTTAAACCCAGAATCAAAGTCAGCTTCTAGTACCAACAATTCACTACTCGGCAAATTCCCGCATCTAGCAATCAGAAAAAAAAACCAAGTATAGACTAGAAAATTTAGACTTATACCCGAAGGTAGCATTTTTAGAATCGGATATCTAACTAGAACAAACATCATCATAAAGTACTTTCAAGTATTCTGGAATTTTTATTATGACATGATCATTCAGAAATAAGATGGCACATAAAAAACATCTCATAAAAAACATTGATGAGACTAATACATTATATCACTTTGAACCTATATAGGGATATGATTACAATGAAGGAAATTTAGGAATAAAAGGGACGTAGCTGGGAAATATTCCATGGACGGTCTATTTCATCCGGATTTGTACTATCTTTGTCTCTCTTTCTCGTCTGAGTAGCAGGTCTTTGTTTTTATGGCCTCATGTCAGTTTGATAGTAAGAACCATTGTTCAATACTCGACTAACCATAAATGGCCCTTCCCAAATACGGGCAAGTTTGTGCTCTCTTTTTTGCACTAGTCAGAGAACCAGATCACCGTTCCTGAAAGACCTGTTTCTGACTCTCTGACTAGGATACTTGCATAACTTCTGCTGATAGGTTGTAGATCTCTTCTCAGCAACGATGCAAACATCGTCGAGCATGTCGAGGGCATATTGTCAAGCGACTTCGGCATCTCTTCGACATACGCAGCAACTTAGGGAGAAGTATGAATAAGATCACTTGGAAGCATAGCTTCTGCACCGTGGACCAAAAAAAGGTGTATATCTGGTTGACCTATTAGGAGTAGTTCGTATACTCCATATCACAGATGGAAATTCTTCCGCCCAAGCCCCCACAACACGATGTAGTGGTGCTTCGAGTGTTGGGCGTAGGCCTTGAAGAATTAAACCATTTTCCCTTCCGACTTTTCCATTATCCTAGGGATGTGCGACTAATGCAATATCAAGTCGAATCCCTTGTTCATTGCAGAATTCGACTAGTTCTCCCATGGAAGAGTTACTCCAGGTGTCTATAATGATACTGTGTTGATACCCAAATCAGATGATCACGTCCTTGACGAACTTTCTGGCTGTTGCTCCATCACAAATCATGACAGGTTTTGCCTCAATCCATTTCGTGAATTTATCCACCATCACAAGAAGGTGAGTCTATCCACTTTGAGCCCGTTTAAACGGTTCTACCATGTCAAGACCCCAGACCGCAAAAGGCCATGTAATCGGAATTGTTCGTAGCTGATCAGCCGGAACATGGGCTTGTTTGGCCTATTTTTGGAAACCTTTGCACGTATTGACCAGCCGTTCGGCATCTGTCTTAGCTGTAAGCCAAAAAATTCCGTGTCTAAAGGCTTTTTCCACTACAGATTTGGCTGCAGTATGATGTCCGCATTCACCTTCATGGATCTCCAGTAGGATTTCGATGCCTTCTTCCAGAGAAACATAGCGCTGGAAAACCCTAGACACACTCCGCTTAGAGAGCTCACCTCCCACCACTATGTAGGATTTTTCTCGTAGGACAATCTATCAACACAGAGAACTTCGTCTTCGAGTAATTTCCTCTCTACCAAGAAATCAAGGTAGGGTTGTCTCCAGCTGGGAATTATAGCTAGAACTACTATAAGTGGTGAGTCGATTTTGGTCCGATAGTCCTCATGAACTCATGTGATAGAGGGAACTCTTAAGTGCTCCAAAAAAGAACCATCCGGGACCTGTTTCTGTGAAGAGCCTATTCTTGATAAAGCGTCTGCTTCCTCGTTTTCTATTTAGGGAATGTGTTTAACTTCAAACCCTTCGAAAAATTTATATAGTTCATCCACAAGAGCTTTGTATGATTCCATGTGCTTATTTGCATTGCAAATATCAGCTAGTTTCTAGGCAACTAAATCCGAGTCTCCATAACAAATTAGTCGACGAATGCCGATGTCTTTTGGAATTGAAATTCCATGCAGCAGGGTTTCATACTCGGCAATGTTGTTTGTCGATGTGAAGTGAATCTGTAATACATGGAACAATTTACCCCTTGGGGTGACTTGAGTACCACACCAGCCACCGAGCCCCAAGCGCATTAGACCTGTGTTTTCTGTTGTTTCTGTCCAATCAATGACAAAGTTAGCAAGGATCTGGGATTTGATTGTTGTGCGAGGTTTATACTCAATATCAAAAGTTGCTAGCTCTATCCCCCACTTAGCAACACATCCTGTGGTATCGCTGTTGTTGATTATGTCTTTTATGGGAGCTGTCCTCACCACAGTAATCTTATGCTCTTGAAAATAATGTCGTAGCTTTCTAGATGCCAAGAACACACCATAGGCTAACTTTTGGTAATGAGGATATGTTTGATTTGATTTAGTCAAGACCTCGCTGAGATAATACGTCGGACGCTGCACTAGGTGTTCCTGTTTTTCTTCTGGTCGTTCCACCACAATGACGACACTGACGACTCTGTTTGTCATAGCTAAGTAGATCAATATTGGTTCCTGTGGTTCCGGTGCTACAAGAATAGGGGAGGACGAAAGTATGGCTTTCAGATCCTAAAGTGCGGCATCAGCTTCATTAGTCCAGATGAAATTCTTGGTCTATTTTAAAAGCTTGTATAGTGGTGCAGCTCCTTCACCGAGTCGGCTTACAAACTAGCTGAATGCGACAATGCATCCAATTAGCCATTGTATGTACTTCAGGTGAGTTGTCCTAGCAATGTTGATTATAGCCTTTATTTTTTCACAATTCACCTCTATGCCCCTTAGGGACACAATGAAATCTAACAATTTTCTAGTTGTATTCCAAAGAAACACTTCTTCAGGTTAAGCATTATGTTGTATTTTCCTAGATTACTGAATGTTTCCTCTAAGTCAGAAATTAGTGTTTCCGTCTTTTTGGACATCATGGCTATGTCATCCGCATATGCATGTACATTGCGTCTGATTTGATCGTGGAGGCAATGCAGCATAGTGCGTTGGTACGTGGCTCTTGCATTTTTTATCCCAAAGGGCACCGTTACGTAGCAGAAGGTTCCAAAAGGGGTGATGATCGAAGCCCTTATTTTGTCTGACTCTGATACATTGCAAATGTATCTATAATTTTTGATGTTCCATGCTTGCTTTTATCCACTTTCTTGTGTTTTGTCCACAATTTAGTGTACTTTTCATATGATTTCTTGGACTAACCTATTAACAAGAGCCACAGTGCCAGCTGCCTGTTTTCTGCTGTTTTTGGTTCCAGGAAAGTTAGAAAATGAATATTCTCGGAATTGGACGGGACAAAAGCCAAAGTGCCTATTTTTTCGGAAGTCATCAGATGCCAGAATACGAGACGGAGAAGGGCCAGAGGGCGGCCACACCACCTGGCCGCGCGGCCAGGCTTGGCCTACGCCAGGGGGTGGTGTGGCCAGCCCAGGCACCCCTCGACCTCTCCTTCCGCCTATAAGATGCCCTCGGGACGAAAACCCTAAGTACCCCGATCAAAAATCCACGAAAGAGTCTGTAGCCGCCGTCATCTCCATCCCTAGATCGGGAGCAATCTGAAGCTCTTCCCGGCACCCTTCCTGATAGGGGAATTCACCCTAGAGGCCTTCTTCATCACCATCCAAGCCTCCGGTGTGATGCGTGAGTAGTTCATCTTTGGACTACGGATCCATGTAGTATCTAGATGGCTGGTTCTCCTCCTTTGTGCTTTCATGTCTAGATCTTGTGAGCTCCGTTCATGATCAAGATCATCTATTTGTAATTCTGCATGTTGTGTTTGCGGGGATCCGATGGATATTGAGATGCTATTTCATATTGATTATTGATTCTATCATGTCTTTGTTATTTGTGATCTTGCATGCTTTCTGTTTTTAGTAGCTATCTTGGCCAACTAGATGCTAGCAACTCCAAGAGTTAGTATTTATGTTCGATAGTGGGTTCATGCCTCTGGTAATCCGGGGAAGTGATAGAAATCTCTAAGGTACTAGATCTGTTGTTGCTACTAGGGAGAAAACAACAATCCTTTGTTCATAAAACAATCGTATTGTTTACTTTACACGCAATTCGTAAAGCAATAATCTGTTGCTTGCAACTTAATACTAGAGGGGGTTCGGATGATAACCTGAAGGTGGATTATTAGTCATAGATGCAGTTGGATGGCGGTCTATGTATAATGTTCTAATGCCCAGTCAAGTTCCAAAGGAGTCAAGATGATTAGTATATGCATGTATTGCTTTCTCGATGCTTGTCAATTACCCCACTGTAATTTGTTCACCCAGCATGTTATCTATCTTAAGGAGAGCCACCTCTAGTGAACTATGGATCCCGGTCCTTTTCTTTTACATAGAATCTACAAATTGTTTACTGTTTTGTGTTTACTTTCTACAAACTATTTCTTCCTTCCATTCGATACATTTAATCCTTTGTTTTCAGCAAAACACGGTGAGATTGACAACCTCATCGCAAGTTGGGGACAAAGTTCTGTGGTTGTGTTGTGCAGGTCTCCATGTTGCTACTAGCACCGGTAGTGAACCCTGCCAAGGCTCAGCTAGCAACACCTTTGGGGTGTTTCCTTGCTCCTACTGGTTCGATTAAACCTTGGTTTCATAACTGAGGGAAACTTGTTGCTGTGCTGATCATACATTCCTCTTGGGGTTCCCAACGAGCTCTACATCAACATGGAGCCATCAAGCATTTTTCTGGCACCGTTGCTGGGGACTGAAGAAGAAGAAGCTCCCACGTCAACCACGCGCTATCAAAGACATTTTTCTGGCGCCGTTGCCGGGGAGTCAAGGACATCTTCACAAGGGGAGTCCATCATAACCAATCTCTTTACTTTGTTATTTTTGTTTTTCTTAGTTTCTTTTTGCTTTGTTTTCTTGTTTTGTTATCAAAAACACACAAAAATTAGTTTTACTAGTTTGCTTTCTTTATCAAAAACACAAAAAAATGACTACTCTTGAAAACACTAAGTTGTGTGACTTCACTAGCACCAACAACAATGATTTTATGAGCACACCTATTGCTCAACCTGTGCCTGAAGATACTTTCTTTGAGATAAAACATGTTTTGCTCAATCTTGTTATGAGAGAACAATTTTCTAGTATTGGTAATGAAGATGCTGCTACCCATCTAAATAACTTTGTTGAACTTTGCGAGATGCAAAAGCATAGGGATGTAGATGGTGATATTATTAAGATGAAATTGTTTCCTTTCTCTTGGAAAAGCGAAAGAATGGTTGAATTCCTTAACTAAGAATAGTATTGGTTCTTGGACTAAGTGCAAAGATGCTTTCATTGGAATATACTATCCTCCTACTAAGATTATATCTATGAGAATTGAAATAATGAAGTTTAAACAATCTGATAATGAGCATGTTGCTCAAGCTTGGGAAAGAATGAAATCTTTGGTAAAGAATTGTCCCACTCATGGACTGACTGCTTGGATGATCATCCAAACTTTTTATGCAGGATTGAACTATTCTTCAAGGAACCTATTGGATTATGTTGCTCGAGGTACCTTTATGACCATCACTTTGGGTGCTGCAACAAAACTTCTGGACAATATGATGATTAATTATTCTGAATGGCATACTGAGAGAGCTCCACGAGGTAGGAAGGTAAATTCTATTGAGGAAACCTCCTCCTTGAGTGATAAGATTGATATTATTATGTCTATGCTTGTGAATGGGAAAGCCCATATTGATCTAAATAATGTTCCTCTAGCCTCTTTGGTTGCTCAAGAAGAGCAAGTTGATGTGAACTTCATAAGAAATAATATTTTTGGCAACAATGCTTATAGGAGTAATTTTGGTAACAACAATTATAAGCCTTATCCTCCCAGCAATGGTAATGCTTATGGAAATTCTTACAAAACTAATAGGAGTGCACCCTCTGAACTTGAAGTTATGCTTAAAGACTTTATTAGTAAACAAACTGCTTTCAATAAAACTATTGAGGAAAAACTCTCTAATGCTAAAAGAAATATAGCATCTTTGGCTGAAGCTCAGTCTTCTTTGAATAAAATGGCTTCTAAACCCAAAACTAATGATAATCCCTTTGCAGGCACTAATGCCATACAAGTAAGAATTGATGAAAATGTTAGACTATTTGCTGAATTACATGCTAAGTGGGAGAGAGAAGATGAAATTGCTAGAAACATTAGTGTTTCTACTATTACCACCACTAGTGTTGACGCTATTAATAGTTCTACTACTTTAGATGATAAATTTGATTTTAATCTTCATGGTTGCAATATCTCTGAAGTTATTAAGTTCCTACAAAAGCTTGCTAAAAGTCCTAATGCTAGTGCTATGAACATGGCCTTTACAAAACACATTACTGATGCTCTCATAAAGATTAAAAAAGAAAAGATGAAACATAAAGCTTCTATTCCTATAAAACAAGAAGATGGTTGGGAACCCACCATTAATATGAAAGTAAATGACTTTGATTTCAAAGCTTTATGTGATCTTGGTAGTAGTGTTTCTATTATGCCTAGAAGGATTTATGACATGCTTGATTTGTCTCCACTTGAAGATTGTTATTTGAGTGTCCCACTTGATGATAATGCTAAAAAGAAACTCATGGGGAGTCCTAATGATGTTCTTATTATGGTTAACAATGCCTATGTCCCCATCGATTTCTATGTTTTGGATGTTGAATGCAATGCTTCTTGTCCTATTACTTTGGGAAGACATTTTCTTAAAACTGTTGGTGCAATTATTGATATGAAAGAAGGCACCATTAAATATCAACTCCCACTCAAGAAAGGTATAGAACACTTCCCTAAGAAGAGAGAGAAGATTTCTTTTGCTTCTCCTATGAAAATAAAATTTGGTCTTAATGCTTCTTCGTTTGAGAATACTTGATTCTTTCTTGCTTCTTATGCCTAACTTAAAGGCGTTAAAGAAAAGTACTTATTGGGAGATAACCCAAAAGTTTTAGATGAGTCTTGGAAGTTATTACTTCAGTAATAACCACTCCTTATCCTTTTTATTTGCTTTTTGTGCCAAGAGTAACCTCTAATGAGAGAGAAGTAATGATTGGGAAAGTTGATGTCCCGAAACAGATTTTTGTGCTTTACCGTAAAAATTCGTGTAAAATCTCTGAACGTATTTTTGAGGCTTGAATTTTTGTGCTTCTGCCCCAGGTTGTTATATAACTTTCGTTAGTTCAACACTTTTTGATTTGAGCAACAGAAGGTCTTCGAAAAAATTCATCTTTACCTGCTGGTCTGCTTTGACATATTTCTGCCATTTTCTGCATTGGCCCTAGGACTGTTTGACAGGTTTATAGTTTGAGTATACATTTAGGCTGTGCTCGGCAAGTTCCCTAGGTACTCCACTCATGTCAGATGGTTGCCATGCGAAGATAACTTTATTCGATTTGAGGAACTCGACGATCGCCCTTTCCTATGCCTGGACTAAGCCTATACCTATCTAGGTCACCTTGGACGGGTCATCATCCTTCAACGGCATCGTCTTCATCTCTTCCGATGCCTTGAACTCTAGAGTTTGCTTTGTCACCTCCTTCTTCATCGCGGGCTTCTCCGACGGGTTGAAGTTCTTATTGATCTCCTGGTACTCCTCAGCATGCAGTACGGCTTCAGCAAATGCGGCATTTCCGTCCTCGCATTCTCGTGCCTTCTTTGGGTCTCCCCGGATCGTGATGACGCCAGCATATTGTAATTGTAGCAAGGGCAAGCCATAAAAGCCGAGTAAGCCAGATACCCAAAGATAACGTGTATGCTCTCTTGAACAGTACCACTTCAAATGAAAGTGCTTCTGTCCGGTAGTTCTTTGGAGTTCGAAAGGTAACATCCTAAGTGATCTCTCCAAGAGAATTTGCTTGTCTTCCAGGGATAACCCCATGAATAGTCACAGAGCTATGATTCATTTTCGTTTCCAATATCCTCATCTGGTGCAGCATTTTGACATATATGATGTTGATGTTGCTGCCTCTGTCCATGAGGGTCTTGGAGAACCCATAGCCGTCAATGTTGGGGGGATACCCCCGGGTAGGGTCACGCCAGGGTATAATGGCTGAGTTAGCCGAGGTACGGAAGGTCAAAGCAAATGCTGGCCGAGTCACCTCAAGGCAGGCCGAATCACGGAGGATGTCCGCCTAACTAAGTCCTGGCCGACTTATGTCGTATGCCGGCATGTTTTATCTATCTTGTATGCAGGTACAGGTGTGGCCGGATCAACCAGGAATGATCCAGGTTATATCAAGCTTGCAAGAGAAGGAAGGTATCTCGCTGGTCAAAAGGTGGTCACTGTACGCAGAGCATGAGCAAAGCGGACAGAGGCCACGACCACCGAGGCGTGGCCGACAAGGGTGACGTTGCCTGTGTCGGATGACGCTGGTGCCACAGAGGCTCACGTAGCCTCTACATGGCTTACGCAAGGGAAAAGTGACCCGGTCGGTTTGTTGTTTTGGGAAGAGGCATATTCCCTGGAATATGCCTCCACGTTTGCCCTAATTGGTGACCTAGCCGCACCTATATAAGGAGGGCTAGGGCATCTGTAGAAGAGGTTGATCTCTGGAGAGAGGGTTGAGCTTGATATGGTTATTCTTATTATGTTCCTGAGGGCTAGCTAGTTGTGAGAGTAAGAGAGTTTCTTCTTCCTCCTCTCCTCGATATAGCTCAAGGAGCACTTGTAAACCTTGGAAGCAAATCTAATACAAACATCTGTGTGTGGAATCACCACACTATCCCTCCCTAGATTCCTCCAGTGCATCTCGTCCCCACTTTTAGCCTATACATGGCATCTGCCGTGACACCACCATGACAGTTGGCGCCCACCGTGGGGCTAGCGGTGCTAGCAGGAGTGAAGATCCGGACGGGAAGCCTCATCGGCACCGGCGAACGCATCGTCTCCGGGCTTGTTCAACGCTTTGGAGCACTGGACTTTGTCAGCGACAACGCTGGCTGCTTCGGCAAGCGACCTCTCCCGTGCAATGGCCTCTTCGTCAAGCTCGGCGCACACAAGATCTACGTCACTGTCGATGTGTCGTGCGTTCACCCGCGGCACGTCATCGAGGGAGGCGAGCCACCCCTTAGAGCGGCTCGTGGGGCGTGTATCACTCGTTCCCATGAGCGCGCCGAGGTGATGATGACTGCGTCTGACCCTGGCGCGAGCAATGATCCGGCCCCAGATCCGGAAGTAACACCCAAGGCACCAAGGAAAAGTAGAGGTCCTCCACTAGAGAGGCCAGAAAACATGCTGCAGCAGGCAATAGATAGATTAGAGAGCCCCATAGCACTTGCAGTAGATCCGGCTCGGGCACAAGCCGAGTTAGAGGATACTAGGTAGAAAATACTAGAGGGTGCGAAAAAGATAGCAGCAGCTCAGCTGTTGTTGAACATGACACTGCATGAGTACGCAAAGGGAAATATGGTTGATGCTGTAAAAGTGAAGGGGAGAAACGTCATTAGTGAAATGAACAAAGAGGATGACACTAGAGTTGAGGAATCAGAGAATGTTCTGTCCGTGGGGCTGCCGAAGTATACTACCCAGGCAAAGAACCTCAGAGCAGCAGATGCAGCTGCGTCCGAATTAGAGGGCTTGACAGGTGAAGCCAGGCAAAGGCAGCAAGATAGGGTCAATGTGTTAGTTCGGATCGCGAACAGACAAAATGAAGAACTGCTCAGGGCAAATCCGGGAAGAGCTGGGGCATCCAAGGTTGTTCATTCAGCGGTAGGTAACCCGGAGAAATCTGCTGGAACTGCATCATCACCTCATGGAGGACCAAGAAGAGACGAAGTTGTAACCTCGGCAAGGAGAAACAAACAGATAGTCCCATATGACCCAGCAAGGGTTGGCAAAGGAAAAGAAGTGCAGAGAAATGAGGATCGACGAAGTGTGAGCTGGGGTGAATCTAGCCGAGGAAACCGTGACCAAGGCAATGCCGGTCAGGGAAACGCTGTGAACGGCAATGCCGGATAGCGTAACTCGGCGGGAGCAGGGCAACCACGGCAGCGGAATATACCACGGCAAGAGCGAAGTGCCGGCCAAGGTATGCAACAGAGAGCAGCTCCACAGGCGCAAGATAGGTACAATGACGTTGATTCAGAAATGGTGAACGCAGGATACCCTAGGCCGGACTATCACGTGATAGGGGCAAGATTGGGAAGCAGGAACTTGATGCCTGACGATGCCAGGTTAAAACTGGATCGACTTTATAGGTCGGAGCAAATTGAGTGTCAAGGTCCTCCGGGTCCAGCATGTTCTGGGTCCTGGCTCATGAAGGAGCCTCCGGTGCCGAACTTCCAGTTACCCAGAGGCACAAAAACATATGACGGTAGCACCAAGCCAGAGGATTGGTTGATCAACTATGCAACAAAAGTGAAAATTGCTATAGGCAACTTGAGATGGGATGTGAGATACGTACCTCAAATGCTAGAAGGGCCAGCGAGGGTATGGCTAAACAATTTACCACATGGAAGTATCAACTATTGGATTGATTTTGAGGAGATGTTTGTTAGTAACTTCTCGAGCATGTATTAGATGCCGAATAGGCCACAAACCCTAGTAATGTGCATGCAGAGACCGAATGAGACAGATCGGGAGTTCTTGACCCGTTGGTGCAACGTGTGAAACTCCTGTGAGGGGGTGATTGAGTCACATGCCATAGCATGGTTTGCACAAGGATGCAGATATGCAAGCATGCTATGGCAAAGGTTGCAAAGGGATATGTCAACTACTCTGGCAGAGAGAATCCAAATCGCTGATTCATATGCCTTGGGTGACCCGACTCAACCTAGGCTTATGTCAAGCGAGTCAAATGAGGAGTACTACCAGCGAGATGGAGCCGGATCATCCCAGTGGAATGACTACTGGGGTAAGAGAAGAGATGATAGTCTGGATTACAGATACAATTCACAGCAAGTTGCAGCTGTAAATCAAGATCAACCTGGAGGAGGGAGTAGTCAGCGTCAGAAGACTAGAGGGCAACAATGGACTCCAAGAAATGATGGCAAGAAAAATTGGACGTCAGAGCAGAAGAAACAGTGGCAAGAAAATAAGGACCATCCGAGGTATACCTATGAGGCAATGCTGGATCAGCCGTGTAAGTTTCACATGACAAATCCTAGTAACCCGGCGGGTCACACGACACGGCAATGTGAATGGATGAGGAAGATAGAATAGAGTGCTTCGGGGAATGCTCAGGCACCTCAGAACGATGAACCTCGGCAGGAGTTACCCTGGCAGCAATTGCTGTCCGGAGAAAACACGCAACAGTTAATATTGCCACTCCCTCCGCCAAGGTATGAAAACCATGAGAGAAGGGATGCTGTGCATCAGGTGGAAAATCAGCGTCAGCCAGATCAAGGACACCCCGGAAACAAGGGGACAAATGAATACAGAGAGCATCACTAGAGTTACTGTGTGTTTACTACAGAGGAAACAGATAGAAAGAGTTTGCAGCACCGACATATGGAGGTGAATGCAGTTATGCCGGCAGTGACAAGGTATATGCCTTGGTCGGATCAGGAAATCACCTGGAGTATCAAGGATCATCCCAAGCTTATGCTGAGCCCTGGCTCGTATGCGTTAGTGCTGGATCCAACGTTCATGGGGCGGAACATCAATGTGAGATTTTCTAAGGTGCTGATAGACAATGGCAGCAGTATCAACATTATGTACGTGGATACCATGTGCAAGTTGGGTATATCGGAGAACATGCTCCAAGCCACGAGAACAACTTTCCATGGTATTGTGCTGGGCATATCTTGTGAGCCCATTAGCAAAGTCCGGGTTGACGTGTTATTCGGTACACGCGATAAGTGCCGAACTGAGAACTTGGAGTTTGAGGTTGTGAACTTAGAAAGTGCGTATCACGCGTTACTCGGCAGGCCTGCCCTGAACAAATTCATGGCAAGTAGTCGCATCAGTTACCTGAAGATGAAGTTGCCCGGGCCAAATGGAGTAATCACTATAGCAGGAGATTTCCGACATTCCATTGACTGTGCGTCGGCCGAGTCTAACTTGGCCGAGTCACCGTGATTGCGTAGGAAAAGAGAAAGATCCAGGAGGTGGCGGCATTGGCTCAATCCACTCAGCAATATATGACGGCGTTGAGTAACCCACATGGAAGTGTCTCATTTCAAGCAACAAAGGATACAAAGAAAGTGCCAGTTGATGATCTGTTCCCAGGGCGCACCGTAACAATTGGTGTCGGGTTAAATGATAAATAGGAAAGCGAGCTCGTCAACTTCCTCTGTGAGAATCGGGATATTTTTGCTTGGTCCACACAGGACTTGCAAGGTGTCCCGAGGGAGTTGGCCGAGCAATCTTTGAATGTGAGACCCGGAGCAAGGCCGGTGAAGCAACCTCTCCGCCGCTTCGCCGAAGATAGGAGAAAAATCATTGGAGATGAGATAGCTCGGCTCCTAGCAGCTGGGTTCATCATGGAAGTGCTTTACCCGGATTGGTTATCTAATCCGGTGCTGGTGGAAAAGAAGAAAGATGATCCGAATGTGGCAGTGGTTTGGCGCATGTGCATCGATTACACGAACCTGAATAAGGCGTGTCCAAAAGATCCATTCCCACTAGCAAGGATAGATCAGGTCATAGATTCTACCGCTGGGTGTGAACTGTTGTCATTCATAGATGCATATTCTGGTTTCCACCAGATAGCTCTGAATCCGAGTGCTCAAATAAAGACTGCGTTTATCACCCCGTATGGGGCTTATTGCTATCACACCATGCCTTTTGGTTTATGTAACGCAGGGGCAACGTACCAAAGATGTATGCAAAAATGTTTGCATGATCAAATCGGCCAAAATGTGCAAGTGTGTGTGGATGATGTGGTTATAAAAACCAAGGAAAGCAAAATGCTCCTTGACGATATTAGGCAAACGTTCGCGAACCTAAGAAGATTCCGAATGAAGCTTAACCCAGAGAAATGTACCTTCGGTGTCCCGGCTGGAAAATTACTCGAATTTCTTGTATCTAGCCGAGGTATCGAAGTTAACCCAACTAAAATCCGAGCCATAGAGCGAATGGAGCTGCCGAAGTGTCTTAACGATGTCCAAAAGTTCACTGGATGCCTGGCATCTTTAAGTCAGTTCGTATGTCGGATGGGGGAAAAGGCACTGCCTCTCTATCAACTAATGAAAAAAGCGGACAAGTTCATATGGACGCCGCAGGACAACGAAGCCTTTATTCAATTAAAGAAAATGTTAGCCACTGCACCAGTGTTAGCCTCACCACTATCAAAGGAGCCAATGTTGCTCTATATAGCCGCAACCAATCGAGTTGTAAGTGCGGTGGTAGTGGTAGAGCGCGATGAAGAGGGTAAGTCGGTGCAAAGGCTAGTGTATTACCTGAGCGAGGTATTATCCGCATCAAAGCAAAATTATCCTCACTATCAGAAAATGGCATATGGTGTGTATATGTCGGCAATGAAGCTAAAACACTACTTTGAAGAACACCCAATCAAAGTGATATGTGAGGCCCCTATTTCTGAGATAATGAGTAACAAGGACACAAGCGGCCGAATCGCAAAATGGGAAATTGAGCTAGCCCCTTATGATCCCCGATACGACAGAAGTGATGCGATCAAGTCTCATGTTGTGGCCGACTTTTTCATGGATTGGTCCGAGATGCAATACGAATCACCATTACCAGATCCGAACTATTGGAGAATGCACTTTGACGGATCAAAAACAAAAACCGGGTTAGGCGCCGGAGTGGTACTTACCTTGCCAAAAAATGACCAGCTGAAATACGTGTTGCAGATCCATTTCGCAGCATCAAATAATGTCACCGACTACGAAGCACTTGTGCATGGGCTCAAAGTGGCAGAGGAAATTGCAATACGCCGGATCCAATGCTTTGGCAACTCGGATTTGGTAGTGCAACATGTTTCGGGGCAATGGGACGATCTTGATCCAAACATGGCACTGTACAGATTCCATGTACAGAAGATATCTGGGTACTTTGAGGGATGCGTATTTCACCATGTACCCCGGGTGGAAAATGAGGCTGCCAACGTATTGTCAAAGCTCGGATCAGCCCGACAAGCAATTCCATCGGGTGTAGCATTGGAACACCTCAGAAAACCATCTATCAGGCCGTCCCCAGAAACCGACTGAATCTACATCCCGGAGGATCCGGAGTCCGGAGCTGTACCCATGGACATTGACGTGGGAAGTGGTTCAAGAAACCCGTGGACTGCTTCGCAGAACCCACGGACTGCGCAGGGTGATCCAGTCGAGGTTATGACGGTGGAGCAAATGGAAGTAGATGAGGATGTGTTTCCAGCGAGAGCTATACCAGCTTGGGCACTGCCCATATTTCAATTCCTGAAGGATGGCACTTTGCCCGGCGAAGAGGTGCTTTCCAGGCAAATTCAGAGGCGGGCAAAAGTGTACACAATCATCAATGCCGAAGTATACAAGAGAAGTGACACTAATGTCCTCCAACGATGTGCTGACCCAGAAGAAGGCTTGACATCCTCCGGGATATACATCAAGGGGAATGTGGGCATCACGCCTCATCCAGAGCGTTGGTGGCAAAAGCTTTCCGGCACGGATTCTATTGGCCAAGTGCCTTAGAGCAAGCAGAGGATCTAGTAAGAAAATGTAATGGATGTCAGAGGTACGCAACCGAGACACATATGCCAATGTCGGAGCTCAAGACTATACCAATAACTTGGCCATTTGCAGTATGGTGTTTGGATATGGTTGGCCCATTTAAACCAGCAAGAGGGAACATGACCCACATCTTGGTCATGGTTGACAAGTTAAACAAATGGATTAAAGTAAAGCCAATAAGAAAATGTGATGGAGCTACGACCGTGACGTTCCTCAAAGATATCATCTTGAGATACGGCTATCCTCACAGTATCATAACAGATAATGGCACGAATTTTGCTTAAGGAGCATTTGCGCGATTCTACCGAGATAAGAAGATTCGGTTGGACGTTGCCTCGGTAGCCCACCCCGCATCGAACGGACAAGTGGAGAGATCCAATGAATTAGTATTATCCGGGATAAAACCCCGGCTCATCGAGCCGCTGCAAAGATCAGTGGGGTGCTGGATAGAAGAACTACTAGCGGTGCTGTGGAGTTTAAGAACAACTCCGAATCGATCAACAGGCTAGACGCCATTCTTTCTGGTATATGGGGCAGAAGCTGTAATACCAGCCGACATAGAGCATGACTCACCTAGGGTCACCCAATACATAGAAGCCGGAGTGCGAGAAGCCCGGAAAAATGATGTTGATCTGCTGGAAGAAGCGAGAGAATTGGCATTGTCCAGATCCGCCATATATTAGCAAAATCTCCGACGCTATCATAGCCGGAAAGTAAATCCCCGAGTCTTTCGGAAAGGCGATCTGGTACTCCGGTTGGTACAACGTACTGCTGGCATGCATAAGCTATCCCTCCCATGGGAAGGGCCATTCATTGTGAGCAAAGCATTGCACAATGATTCATATTATCTCATCGATGCAAAACCAAAGGACAAGAACAAGGCGGACAGGTCCGGCGAGGAATCTAAGCGTCCATGGAATGTAGCTCTACTTCGTCCGTTCTACACTTAGCAAAGAAGTGAATGTATCCGAGTCTCTCATATGTCGGTATGTATGCCGGCAATGAGCTTATCAATGAAATCTTGGCACCTCGAGCAGTAACTCGGGGACTGCCTTAGTGGTATTAATTGTTTTCTCTATTTAGTATTTCTATGTCGGCTGGCGTAAGTTGTTTCTACCTAAGCCGGATTAGTAGTGTGTGAGCACCAAAAAACTAACTCTTCGACTTGCTGTTGTCCAACAAGATTTGGCTTCATGGAAAGCGAGAGAAAAAATTTGGAATTGCGTAGCACACGAAAAACGACTAAGGAAAAGAACTTAATCGAGCCGACATTTGTTATTCAGACTAAACTTATGCTCACTTTATGTTTACTATGCTGAATTATTTGAGCTAATCCTAAAGATTCCAAGTATTATTAAGTCAATTTTTGAAACTCAGACTCGTAAGTCATAAAACTGAACCAAGGTAGACACAAGCCGGGCCAAGAATTGGAGAAACAAGAAAATGAAACTCGTGGACTACGCCCAAGTTAATCTGGCACAAGTATCTTAGTAGAAAAATATGATCAGTGCGCTTAATACATTTGCACCCGGCATACCGGGGATCTGATAAACTTCCAAGTGTTTTCAATCAAGGGGCAGCAGGAGGAGGTAACTCGGCGCCAGCAGGGGGAACTCCGGCCTCGGCTTCAACATCGTCTTCACCTTCTTCCACATCCGAGGCTTCGTCCTCTTCGTCCTCACCCGAATCGTGTTCGGCATTTTCATCGTCGGCAGCGCCAAGGAAACTTGGTCCCTCGTTCCATTGATGAATGGGAGCATATTGAATGAGGCTATGGGCGCAAGCCTTGCGCCGAGCTATCCAATCTGGTTCATTGGACCACCTTGATCCGGTACGCATCCGCTCAAGAAGATTGAGGTTGATTTTCTCATACCACGTAAGCACGTAGTGGAGAACAATTTCAGCCCCGGCGCGTCCAGCGGATTCCCTCCAAAGGTCCAACTGGGTCTCGCACTACATTAACCTAGTAATAAGAGCGGCGGTCCCTTCTGGAGTATCTTCTTCAGGCCAAAAGACATTGAAAATCCGGATTGCCACATCAAGGATGTCCTTACCATAGTTCTTCACAATTTCGACACGAGAAGGCAAGCTGACCAGCAGGTCCTCCATGTCATAAGGAATCTCTTCAGCGCCAGGAACAATTGGGGTACCCCTCTTCTGGCAGAACTTAGCAACAATAGTAGTTGCAATGGCATTGCCCTCCGGAAATTTGTCTAAAAACAAGACAAGTGAAGCAAGTGAGGAGAGTTGACCCGAAGAGATTCATGCCGGCTGAAGGAAAAGAACTTACGAGAAATATGGCTGTGGATCCAGGTAAGCTCCTTAGTGCAGTTGTCACGCCTCTTCCGAAGTTGCGCAAGTTTAGCATTCGCCGACTCAAGCTTAGTGTCGGCCTCTTTCAGCAATTCTTGGTCCTTAGCAATTTGGAGGCTGAGTCGCTCTCGCTCTTTAGTGAAATCTTGGCCTGCTTTATCCAGTTCGCATTTGTGCATCGACTTGAGCTTTTTCATGTCTGCCTTGAGCTTGGCAATCTCATCATCCTTAGTTTGGAGGAGGGAGAGCTCATCATCCTTCTTCTTGAGTTCGACCTGGTGCTGCCCTGCTTGTTCGAGAAAATGCAGCATCATATCAGGCACGGGCACACTATCTTCAAGAGATGCTGAAATAGTTTGTTGACCTATCAAAGCCGAGGTATGAATATTTGTCGAGCCAAGAAGAAAAGGAGAGAGAGCACAGAAGTCAAGTAACCGAAGTGACTTACCTTTTATCTCATCCAAGTTCCTCCTCATGAGGATGTTTTCGGCCTCCACTCTGGCTGCCCAATCCGAATCACAGATTAGTTCGGCGGGAAGAAACAAAGAGGAATGGAAAAATGCCAAGGAAAAGACTTACCCCTTTTCTCGTATTCGGTGAGAAGTGTAGTATGTTTCGCGCGCAACATCTTGTGAGTGTCCAGGAGACGCTGAAACTCAGCGCTCTGGCGATTGGTGGTCACCTAAAAAGAGTACAAAAGGATAGCTTAGTCATGTGCATATTCGAAGCGTACAAGATCCGGGCCAAGTGGAACTTAACCCGGCTCTAGTTGTGTGCATATTCGAAGTGTACAAGTTCCAGGCCAAGTGGAACTTAACCCGGCTCTAGGTGTGTGCATATTCGAAGTGTACAAGTTCCGGGCCAAGTGAAACTTAACCCGGCTCTAGGTGTGTGCATATTCGAAGTGTACAAGTTCCGGGCCAAGTGGAACTTAACCCGACTCTAGGTGTGTGCATATTCAAAGTGTACAAGATCCGGGCCAAGTGGAACTTAACCCGGCTCTAGGTGTGTGCATATTAGAAGTGTACAAGATCCAGGCCAAGTGGAACTTAACCCGGCTCTAGGTGTGTGCATATTCGAAGTGTACAAGATCCGGGCCAAGTGGAACTTAACCCAGCTCTAGGCGTGTGCATATTCGAAGTGTACAAGATCCGGGCCAAGTGGAACTTAACCCGGCTCTAGGTGTGTGCAAATTCAAAGTTACTAAGGAGCTATGCTAGTTCTTTAAGGAGCATCCTGCCGAGTAACAAGTTACTCCCCCGGAGGCTCAGGGACTAATGGTTATATGACTAAGAACTAATACATGTTAAAGAAAATACGAAGTAGCATACCTCCATCATCTGACCTGCAAGGTTAATTGCCTTGGCAGTGGTATTCATCTGCGCAGCAAACTCTGCTGGCCCAAATTTCTCAGGGAGATCCTCGTTATGGACGAACTGCACCTTGTTCCAGTTGTTAACGAACTCGATCAAGGTCGGAGGATAGCGTTCTCCGCTGAGCATATGGGGCGCGACTAAACCCTTGGCGTGGGCCTCCCTTCTCTCAACTTGTGCAACAACGGGGCCGGTGTGCAAAACGAGTTGCGCATCAGCTGACCCGGAAGAGGTGTCCTGCGTCGGCGGGGTCTTCTTTGAAAGCATGGACGCAAGTGTACGCTGTCCAGCTTCGATTGACGCTGCCCTGGTGGCGTCAGGAGCTTTCTTGCCCTTTGGCTGCTTCTGAGAGGTGGAGGTCTGAGCTACGGATTTGGCCTTGGGAGCTACCTTAGTGCTAGCCTTGGTACTGCTGGTGCCTTCTCGCCGAGTCTTGGAAGACTCAGACGAGGCGTAGGGGCTTGGTGCTGTCGCTGATGTTTGTGTTGCTGCTGCTGGTACTGTTGCTGATTTTTGTCTTGGCGGGGGTGCTGAAGGAACCTCGGTGGTGGCTGGTTGTGGCTGAGCCGAAGAAGGAGCAACCGCAGCCTCGGTAGAACCACTTCCCCTTGCCCCGAGGTTACCCTCCTCTTGACGAGGTGGGCTAGAACCCGGAGTAGCCGCTAAACCCTCCTGAATGGGGCTCAACGGGCATGAATCGTCGCCACTAGGGGGAGAAGGGCTATGTCGGAGTGGCGAGGCGATGCCTGATCCACTCTGAGGAACTTCCACCGCATACCTGCCGAGTCAAACGATGAATGATGAGAAACTATAACAAAGGAAGAACAGATGAATAGAAAAATGAGAAACAGAAGATTGGATAAGGCAGAACTAACTTACTCATCTGAGGTCAAAGGCTCTTTTGGCTTGCGAACTCTCTGGGCTACAGCCTTAGTCGTTGACTTGGTGGCAGCTTTGTCTATGGACTTCTTTCGCCTTCTCGTTGGCTTAGAAGGTCCGGAGGAAGAAGCGGATGCGACCCCCCCTTTTCTTTGATGCGACCGGGACTAGCTCACCCATGGCAAGGGGAGGATCTTCATGGATCTGCCCACCAGGGTTAGCTGATGCCGGAAAAGCGTAAGAAAGGGGGACAACGTCAAATGCCTCCATCACCTCAACGTCAGATTCATCTTCATCATCAGGCCAATCTCTAATGGAAGAGAGTTTACCGGTGTGTCGCTTGGTCGCATCAGGGAATGGCAGGAATATCTCCTGATCTGGCTCCTCCTCGTCCGAGGCATCTCGATCAGGTGCCCACTTGAGAGAAGGCTCGGCGCCATCCTCGAGAGTTTGCTGACGAAACATCTAAGAGAGAAAAATGAGAAGGGTTCAAACATACAACAAAAATCCGACATATGATTTGACTCAAAATGATTGGAGCGCGAGACTTACTGCAGGAGGAAGCCTATCTCGGCAGAAGTGCTCGAGCCCCCACTCCCACTCAGCGGAGAAGTTCTTGTTGGTGGTGAAGAGGGCCTTGACCCGGCGGTATATCTCGATATTGCTCAACTGGAATGAGGAGGTCCAGTTCGGGTCAAGGCACCAACTCATGTGGCAAAGCTTATGTGTGCGTTTCTGAAGAGGGGTGATCCGGTTGCGGATGAAGGTGATCATTGCGTCCTCGTTGCGCAGTCCCTGATCCTTCAGCTCCTGGAACCGTTTGTTGACTTGGTTCGCCAGGACTGTGGGCTTCTTGGGGATCTGATCCCACAGATCCGGATTAGGAGGACCTAGAGCATAGGGGCGTAGCCGGATCAGATCGTCATCCGAGCCATTTCGAACATAGAAGAAGGTTCGGGCCCAGCCCTTGCAAGAATCGAGCCCAGTGACTCGGGGAAAGATGGACTGTTTCCGAGGAGAGATAGATGTAGCACCGAACTACGTGAGTTGCTTGTCCTCCAGGTCAAGCTCTCTATTCGGAATCACATTCCGGCGGAGACCAAAAAACTGGATTGAGAGCTCCTTAGTGGGCCATAATCCGGTGTAGCCCTCTATGGTGGATGCAAAGGCAGAAAGAGAGGTGATGGCATTCACCGGAAGGTGGTGTGGTTGGAGCTGGTAGGTGTTGAGCCAGTCATGGAATAAATCACTGACGGGGAGGCCTAACCCATGCTAGAAGTGGGAGAGGAATACTACGAAGTCACCCAGATTGGGTGAGGGAGCAAGTTCCTCGGCGGCGAGGCGGGCGATGACGCTCTCCGGGATATGCCGGGTGCGGTACAGCCAGTCTAGGTCGTCCTGGCATACCCAGGACCTAGGCCAAACGCCACGGTCGGTGTTCCCCGCGTCCTCCTCCATCTCCTATTCCGCGACGGTGAGTTCTTCCTCTATCATCTCTAGGTCGCTGTCCTCACTGGCCCTAGCGGCGGTGGGGGGCAGTGGCCTGGACTGACGTGCACCCGTGGCGGTGGAGATGCATGGGAGTGGCGGCGACGCAGGTGCACGAGGAACAGTGCGGTGGCGGCGCAGCAAAGCAGGTGCGGCGGTGGCGGCTTTGTCACTAGGAGGAAGAAGGAGAAGAAGAGGCAGAGGGGCGCTGGAATGGGGAAAAGTCCCAAGAGGCGCGCCCCTCCCCTATTTAACCACGCCCTTGAGGGGTAGTGGGATCGTGTTGTGTGAACGGGCCACACGGTGTGGCCGTGTATGATCCGGAACAGCCAATCAGCAACAAGCCACAGGAAGAGCCACAGGGCGCAGGAGATCCCACGACGTGACGTGGTGATACAGTTAACGAGGAGACAGACACGATGTGACGTGTGCACCAGTAACACCTGACAGTAACTGCAGCAGTAACTGGCACAGGCCCTTGAAATGAGGCAAAGTAATGATTACCCTCCACGTGGGGAAGCGAACAAGAGAAGGAAGAATAACTTAGACGAGTATGGGGTGACCTGGCCAGCGAGTGAAAACTCGGAATGTGCCAAGGGAAAAGATAATCAGTGAGGTCCGAGATAGGAGGTAACTCAGAAAAGGGGGAAAAGACTCGGTAGAATTGAACCTGATGTGGCCTTAGCGGCTGTGGCGGCTAAGACCGCACCAGCTTCGGGGACAAATGTTGGGGGATACCCCCGGGTAGGGTCACGCCGGGGTATAATGGCCGAGTTAGCCGAGGTACGGCAAGGTCAAAGCAAATGCTGGCCAAGTCACCTCAAGGCAGGCCGAATCACGAAGTAACCCAGATCGGAGGATGTCCGCCTAACTGAGTCCTGGCCGACTTATGTCGTATGCCGGCAGGTTTTATCTATCTTGTATGCAGGTACAGGTGTGGCAGGATCAACCAGGAATGATCCGGGTTATATCAAGCTTGCAAGAGAAGGAATGTATCTCACTGGTCAAAAGGTGGTCACTATACGCATAGCATGAGCAAAGCGGACAGAGGCCATGGCCACCGAGGCGTGGCCGACAAGGGTGACGTTGGCTGTGTCGGATGACGCTGGCGCCGTAGAGGCTCACATAGCCTCTGCATGGCTTACGCAAGGGAGAAGTGACCCGGTCAGTTTGCTGTTTTGGGAAGAGGCATATTCCCTGGAATATGCCTCCACGTATGCCCTAATTGGTGACCTAGCCGCACCTATATAAGGAGAGCTAGGGCATCTGTAGAAGAGGTTGATCTCTGGAGAGAGGGTTGAGCTTGATTTGGTTATTCTCTAATATGTTCCTGAGGGCTAGCTAGTTGTGAGAGTAAGAGAGTTTCTTCTTCCTCCTCTCCTCGATACAGCTCAAGGAGCACTTCTAAACCTTGGAAGCAAATCGAATACAAACATCTGTGTGTGGAATCACCACACTATCCCTCCCTGGATTCCTCTAGTGCATCTTGTCTCCACTTTTAGCCTATACATGGCATCTGCCATGATACCACCACGATAGTCAATAAGTGGATTGAAGACCAGAGCGTACTTTCCTCTCCTGAGTGGTTTAGGAGGATGATCACTTCTGTCAAAGGTGATTGTAACTTCCGACCAGTCCAGATAATGAGGGATAGCCAGAACAGTTGCGTTTAGCTCATCCATTACTAACTTTTTGACTTTAGCTGGTTGGGATCCGAGGAAGTAGACATAAGTGTCTTTCTTGGCTAGGAAGGTCTTCTGTCCATCCTACTTGGGATTTGAAGCTTTTGCCTCCTCCATGTCGGAATCTTCCTTGAACTCTTTCTCTTTGTCGGAATTTTTCTTTCCTTTTTGTCGCGTGGCCCTATAACTAGCGAATTCGTCTTTTTTATGTCTTCATTGAAACGACACTCACCATTGTTGTGGGACGAACCCCCATTCCCATCCGGGTGATGCACACACGAATTGTTTGGTAATATTGGCGCAAGAGTAGGTTTTCCCAGGTTGCTAGTCTCCTCTACCTTGGACTCTAGAAGTTCCATGGCCTCATCCCCGTCTGCCTCCATGGCCTCCTCGTCCTCTAGCCCCAAAAGTTGCATTGACTATTGCGGTTTCCAGATTGGTTTTTTCCTCCGAGGTGTTCTTGCATTTTGGGGCCTGCTACTTCAGATGTTTTTCTAACTGTGGCACAACTAGAACATTTAGCAGTCCCTCTGAATCATCGTTGGTGTCAGCGTACTTGCTTGAAGTCTCTATCATCTCTACCAAATCATTCACTTTGTCATACTTTAAGCGATGATGCAGTAAACCAATTCGGAGACCCGCAATGAATGCTGCAATCACGGTTTGATCGTTTACTCCCTCACAGGAGTTCTTCATGTCGACCCATCATCCCAGGTAGTCCCAGTAGGTTTCTCTGGGTTTCTGGATGCACCACTGCAAATCTTCGACCATGCAGGGCCTCCTATATGTTCCCTCGAAGTTTTGAAAGAAATCACTTTGCATATCATACCAGTTGTGGATGGTGTTTTCGGGAGTTCAACGATCCATGATCGAGTCGTCTTCCTCAGCATTAGCGGAAGATACCGGGTCACGACCATGATGTTTCCTCCTATGGCGATGTAGCGGGCCTAGAAGATGTCCTGGAGCCATATATCTGGCCGAGCGACACTGTCATATGGCTGTATGTGCCTTGAGATAGCAAATCCTTCAGGAAAGTTTGTCTGTCGTATGCGCAACCCAAAGCATTTTGGACCCACATAGATGTTGTCCGACTCGTAGGACCTTGCCTCAATGTTTTAGTTAATCCGGTCCTAGCATCACTTGGTGACAGGGCGCGCCATCTTGGTTGTTCACTGCGGCTATGGTGCCAATGAGCCGGACTTCTGCCTCTCCTGCCACCTCCTTCGCCACGGGGCCCCCTGGCCTCCATTGGAGCTATTATGGTGGCTACTTGGCAGAGATGGTGGTGCAAGCAGATTATTTCCCCCAGCTGGGGCTTCATGATGATGACCATCATGCCAGCTTGAACCCACGCGATGTTCGTCATTCCTTTGTCCATCATTGCTGTCATTGTGACGTGGCTTAGCCGGACAGATTTTATGTCTAGGAGGGGGCATTCTTTGCTTGTCCTACTCCCGACATTGAGCTTTTTCATCTTCCCTGCAATTGTTCGACTATCGCCAGGGAGGTTTGGCCATTGCTGCAACGGCGCCTTGCTCTGCGGCCAGACCAACGTTGCTCCAGCTTTGTGCGAGTCTGTGCTGGTGTCCTGATCATCTGGTTCTTGAATAGTCATCCGCCCGAGGGTTGCGACGGTAGTGTCATTCCGGCTCCTGTCGAGATGTTACATCTTCTTCTCGTCCCATGTCTGTGCGGCATTGGTGGTATCTGGAGACTAGCTTTGCGCTGTCGGACGTGGCGACCTTTTGTTGTTCCAGTCCCTTGGTGAGTAGCTTCACACTTAGTCAATTCTGGTTTGGAATTGGATTATTTGCCAAGAGATCTTGAGCCGCAACTGCATTTTCTACCGGTGTGCCATACACCGGCTTACACTTGCTGTCGATCCGAGGTTTCCCTACGGCTATATCTCCTTTGAAAAGGGTTTTGTGAACATCCAGATTTTTGTTAGCCAACTCAGGGCCGTTCCAGGTCTTTTGATGCTGCCGGGTGCTAGGCTACCCTGCAGCTGTGATTCCCTGCTTCTCTTCGAGGATATTTGTAGTTTCCTCTAGCAGTACTTGAAGATGTGCTTCTAGGGCTTGGGCCCTGTCTTCCAACTCCAGGTGTAAGTTCTGCACCTATCAGGATAGATGTGGTAATCGCCTATCCGAGGAGTTTACGGGCACCAGGAGTAACCACGTGTCCATCCAACGGAGTGATTTTTACCTCATCAGGGATCAAAATTCCATATGAGTCCTCTTCATATTCTTCAGCTATTACCTCGTCAGTTGGAAGGTCCTTAGACGGAGTCTTCTTCTTCTTTACCTTCTTGGCTACGCCAAGAGCAAAGACGGCTTTAGGTCCGATTCTTGGAGTCAAGCTTCTATCAGTACTTTCGAACATCTGAACGTTGGGAATATCTCCGAGATCCATACTGTCTTGTGGTTCGAGAAAGATTTCTCTGGATCTTTCATCCATGTTACTGCGAGGGCTTTGATCCATAGCTTCTCCTTCTTCCGCAGGTTTGCAGTTGAATTCCCCTTCATATTCCACGGAGAACTTTCGGAAATCTGCCAACATCCACTAAAAGAAATGTCTCCTTCCACAACGACTTGGCCCGACAGTCGTCGTAGAAGGCGCGTATTCTGCGACAAATTTTGTGGCTTGACCGTGTCTGAATTTTCTAGTTTCACGGCCCACTACTATGATAGAACAACTAAAAACATGCAGGAAGCTCGACTGGCGCGTGGCAGAAGCAAGATTTTTGTTTCCTCGCACATTGTGGACTCGACGAACTCTTTTGAGGCTTGTGGGTCCCAGATGTCAGTGTCTCTAGCGGACCATACTTTTTGGTCCCGCTTCCCTGATTTGAACTCGATAATGTTGCTCGATGCTCTGCCATTTAGTTAGGCTGCTGGGTCCCACATGTCAGCGTCTCATTAGAAGAATCATGTGTAGGATGGAATTTTTTCTTTCACTAGTGCTACCCTTTTCCGAAGTCGATATTGTTACTCGATGCATCTACCGTTTAATCAGGCTGCTGGGACCCACATGGAATCCTCTCATTATAAAAAACATGTGTATGATGAAATTTTTTCCTTCACTCGCGCTACCCTGTTCCAAAGTTGATAGCGCTGCTCGATGCATCTACCTTTTAATCAACCTCTAGGGCCCCCCGTGTCATCCCCTTATTAGAAGAAGCTTGTGTATGATTGATGTTTCGAACTCGGTCGCGCCTTCATGTTCCAAACTTGATAGCGTTGATCGCTGCTTTAGTCGTTTATACAGGCTGGTGGGCCGCACATTTTAGCCTCCTCTGTGCAGGAAATGTGTGCATGCTGGACTGTTTTTTCTTCTCTCGCGCCTCCCCATTTGGAACTTGGCAACGTTGCTCAATACATCACTTGTATAATGTATCCCTATTGGGTCCATATGTCAGCCTCCTATATAGAGGAAACGTGTGTACGTTGGACATTTTTTTGGTCGCGTCCACCGGTTTGACCTTGGAAACGTTGTTCAATGCGGCAGTCGTGTATGGTCTTGCTGTTGGGACCCATGTGTCAACCTCTCTTGGTCTTCTTTTTTCTGGTCATGACTATTGTACAAGTACTTTTTAAACACACTCGTTAAACTTGATCTCTTGTATGGTAAGGTTGATGGGCGCTAGCTGCAGGCAGGTGGGTCGGCCATGTCAGCCTCTCAGTACAGAAATATTGCTACAAATAAACTACATGCCTTGCCACTACACAAGAAAATTATTTTGCTTTTATAAAACATAAAAAATGAATACTAACATCATATATAAGTTATTTATTTATCTTCTTAAAAATTGCCTGTCCATCTGCTACGCATGATTGCTAGCAGCTCAACTAAAAAATGTTACTCCCTCCGATCCATATTAATGTTCTCATATTTTTCCTAGATTTGGATGTATCTAGACATGTTTTAGTGCTAAGTACATCTGAATCTAGACAAATCCGAGTACATTAATTTCAATCGGAGGGAGTATACACAATGTAGTCAGTAGTGCCCAAAAAAGGCTGAATTGAAGAAAATGGGCCAAGCAGGGATTGATGGGCTATTATCCATGGGATATTTTTCATGGGCTCTCTCCTAATTTAACTGGGCTATTAGCGCGACCGAATGACACAAAACATGGTCAAATTAGAAGGTCTTGGGCAATAATGAGACCGTATGGGCTAATTTCTTGGGTTCGATAGTTAAAATCCCAAAGTACGGGATGGGGCTCAGCCGGATTCGAAACAAAGACGTCAACAAGGAAAAAAGGTATAAAATATGAGAGCCTACATCCCAGGCGGCTGAGAACTTGTTATGTTAAGGCGCTGACATCACCATACCAACTGTGCTAATTCTCAGTTGTAACCTAGTAGTTGCAACTCATTAATATCCTAGTTACAACCTAGTTGCAACAAATCTGTAACCCTCACATTGCATGAATCACGAGGTAAATCCAATGGCGAGAGACGTGACTCTTGAGAACTAGCAAATCCAATAAAATATTCATAGATATTTCCATGAAAATTGTGGACAAACAACCCACGCCCACCAAAACTTTCCGCTGAGAACCCAAACTTTCCTAAGAGCGCCCTCAATCGAGCGACCATCCCCTGTCTCTCCAAATTTTGCACCGTTCTTATGGGATATGCACTGGATTAGAACCACGCCACAAACTTCTCAACGCCTTAAAAAAACTTCTCGACGCCTTTCTATCAACAGTGCCGGCCTACCACCATTGGCCATACCATTCTTCACGAGACGCACTAGTTGGCAGTCAGCTAGGCGATTCCCACACTTCTCCTAATAGATTCAGGCACTGGACATTCTTCTTGGCTTTGGTTTGTTCTCCACCTCTCCTAGAAATAGTTAAATCTTGTGACCATCTTGATTTACAAGGTGCTTGCAGATTTGGGTAGGTACGTTCTTTAGGTAAATCTATAGTAAAGATATGGACAGAAGAGTTGGGAAACATCTTAAAATGGACTTGGAAAAGATCCTGTGCAAGCTTTTGACCTTATATATTCCCCATCCTTCTTTGATACGATGGAGCATTTGGCTGTTGATGTACCTGACGAGGATGTACTTAGAGGTACAATACAATATAGATTGATGTACCCTATAGAACGTCGACTTCGCGTTTCCAAGGAGAGGGAAGATATATGTAGACAGTTTTATAAGTGAGTATGATGCAAAGATATCTTCACATATAATATAGACTTTAGAAAAGTTAGATATATTTAGATGTTTGACTTGGCTATGGTTTATAGGATCTTTGCAAAAATAAAAGTACCAGCAAGTTTTGTTCGACCAATAAAAAGACCGGATGGACTAAAATCTGAGGATCATGTAAGATGCTCAAATTGCACCGTGAATTCTCTATGAATTTTCCAGATGGGATAACCTCTTGTCTATCTTGTAACGCTAGATTTTAGAGCTTGAATTTTTGGCCCTTATATGTGGTCCTGATAGGAGTATAACTACATCTTCAGCTTGCATTTCCAATGGTGTCTTCCATGGCACTGATGTACCTTCTGTGGAGACTGACGCAGCTAGAGGTTGTCCTAATGAACCTAGACTGATTGTGTTTAGACTCGAAATCCCGCACTTGACATTGTCGTCCCAAGCAAAAGAAGGTTGTGGATCTAGTGATAACGCCTTCTAGAGAACAAGATGCTGGAGGTGATGCTTTCCTATTGCAATCCCGACCATTATATGACTTGTACGAGTAGTTACTGTAATATAATTGAATTGCATGTCCCTCTCTATCAATGAAAATGGTATATCTTTTGCCTTGTTTCAAAAATAAATAAATATTTGCATGTCTCCTTGTGTTAGTCGATGAAAAGAAGATAATATTTTCTGTTCAAGTCATGTGAACAAATATGTTTGTATGTAGAGACATAAATGCAGATTTGGTGACAAAATATACGCACAAGTCTCCGCCGATGGTAAAACCAATCCACCACCTCCATCATCTGGCACGACGATGGCAGGTGCAGACTCATCAGTACCAGCTGCAGCTGCAATTACACCAGTCTCCATAGAAGGTAAACAAGGTGGCATCTTAGGTGTAGCAATGTGACATCCATTTTCTACTCCGTCATCAGGAAACTAAGAGTCTTCTTGAACTTTCTGCTTATACAGTTATAAGATAAACATAGATTATAGCGAAAGCATCTGTGTGGGACGACAAGAACATACATCATTCTATTGATGTACCTTGTCATCTGGGAAAGCGGAAGTCATAGGATTAGAACCTATTTCATCGAGAAACCTCTTTTCGCTCATGCCCCTATCTCCTTCTGTAGTAAGTTGTAATATTGATTACATGATGTTGATTATCAAATATATGCAAATGTTCAAAAGTTTGTGTTGTCGAACTACCAACTTTGAACGGATCCCCACTGTTCTTAGATATGGGATCTAGCCCAGAAAACAAGCTTCTATGCAATCCTAGTCTACCAAAAAAGGATGCATACACAAGATAAGAACTACTCTACACATGATAATGCTGCGCAATCGACAATAAAGAATTAACTGCATCATTAACTCTATCATGTAAGCTCAGAGTGAATATAGATACACTCGTTTCACATAAGCTAAATCATTTTATATTGTGAAACAGAGGGAATAGGTACGAGTGTGATATTATTTCACAAACTGCCATTGCTGCCGCGGGATAGGGATGACGGATGCGCCACCGCACTATAGAAGGTTGCCGCGCCGATCTCGCTGCCACGTGTAGAAGACGGAGCCGAGGAGCTGGCAGCAACAATATGGAGCGAGAGGCCAGGGGACGGCAGTGGATGGGAAAAAGGGACTGAGTAAAAGAGGATATGTGTGCGTGGGGGAGGCCGGTGACGGAGTTAAACCCCTCTTGTCTTGGAGGGAACACGCTGCCATGTACACCAGCGTGTGCAAAACTCCCTTCCACTCTCTTTTGTGGCAGCTACTAATAGTAGTACTCGAGCTAGCTTCATCGAGTTCTCTGGTACTCCTACTAGTAAACTTTTACTACTACTACTACTACTACTACTAGGTAGACAAGCAATACTTGTTCAGCAGAAGAAAAAAACTAGGCTAGCACACCGTCATACAATATTGCCTTGGCAAATCACTAGCGATGCCATGATGAGTGACATGTTTTTACTGGTAAACCTAGAAACATCGTGTTCCTTCCACCGCATGCAGTTTTTGAGCAAAGTACGAACACATCCAACTTAGGGAGTAGCATGTGATAGGAGGCAAACTGCAGTGAAAAAGAAACAAAACTATAGACCTGCAAGGAGTAATAGTAATAGTACTACTATTATACAACATTCTGGAATAAATTATGTAGTAGTAGTAGAGTACAACTATACTCCTAGCAAGGTTCTTTTACAAGCTTGGTGAAATATACATATTGGAGAAACTACCAAGTGTACAAAAGGGGTTTGGTCATACGGATTATTTTACAAGCCAGACCGGGTGCGAAACTAAATGCTGAGTACTCGTACATTAGCTAAAAACCAGCAAAAATAAAGAGTTCAACAGAAGGCCGAGACCAAATGAGCTATCCGTGAACAGGCTCGTTCCACTCCAAGGCATTTGAGAAGCTTGGGATGAACCAAAACGGAGTCTCCGACCATATCCAACGAGTGTTGGTGTCTAAACCAACAGTTGCGTCACCATTCAGACTGAAGTGGCGAATTTTAGGACGTGGTTTGTACTCGTACCCAATTTCTTGGTGTGATGTGTAAACACAATTCCTTTTTGTCAGATGTCCTAGCGGATCATTTGCATCGCCTACTGCAATGTTAATCGGATAGTTCACGCCAAGGAAAAGAGAATATGATCCAAGGTTAGTAACCCTTTTCCATTGGTTAGCTGTAGTTAACTAGCTTGTGTCCATCGAGGACACCATGCACTCAAACCCAAAAGGGTAGGTGCAAATAGTGTGACCATAGTGAACAACACTAGTATCATCAGCAATTGCATTGCCTGAGACACCATATGTATAGACCATAAGAAGTCTTGAACCACCACCTACCAGGATCCTCCTCCTCCTCGTCCTCAGCAAACCCATGTGTCAAGTAAAGCACATCACGTGGAGACATGATAAGGAAAGGACCTACAAAGGAAACGGAAATGTAACATGGAAATAATACTGATATTGATCTGACATTGTAGAAGATGATATACAATACTATTTCCAAAAATCTTGATTATACTTAAGATGTTTGATTGTGTAAAAAATGTGAACCTAGGGAGATGCTATGGAAATTCCAATTCTTTTCAAAATTGGGATATGCTATGGAAATTCTCCTACATACACGGTTTGATTCATAGGATCAAATGAAAGAGGAAATAATCTTATAGGATCTTGCAATGTAAAGTTCATAGGAAAAAAAGCAAGGTTGGATCCTACAAGATTTTACCACTATATAGTGTATGAATAACTTTGAATATTAACTGTTGGATCAGAACTTGCGAATCCCAACATTGCTAGCCATTGGATCTTCTTTTCCATTCTAGCATCTACTTGAAGATCCTATTGATAGTCTTTAGCATAATGAACGCTATGCACAATCCGCAAAACACACTTTTCCATCATTCTAGAATCTTCTCCTTCATTTCTCAAGACCATGTTAACAAAATTTTGAAGTACTAGTACCTAATAAACATTCACTTTTACATGATACAAAATACAATAACTAAATATGCACCCATACTTTATAGATGTCGATCAAATTTTCAATTTTTTAAGCTTTGCCTAGTATTATAATTCTTTATAGTGATGATATGTCATATGTCTAGTATCTCAGTCTCACGTAATTACTACTAGTAGATACCATATTTTCCATGGATGTACTAGTACCAGGAGACAAGGCAATACTATCAGCAGAACTCAATCCTATGAATCAAATTACATATATGTAAGAAAACTTAGTAAGGATTGCATTCCTCTGAAATTCCTAGGGAATTCGTACGAACGAAAGAGGCTAAAATTCCTATGAAATTCCTACTAACCAACAAAAGTTCATAAAAAATAGCTTACATCATTTCAGGAATAATATCTGAGTCTCACATAAGTACTACTAGTAGATACCATATTTTCCATAGGATGTACTAGGAGACGAAGCAATACTATCAGCAGAACTCAATCATACAAAACAAACTACTTATATGTAAGAAAACTTCCTAAAGATTGCATTCCTCTGAAATTCCCAGGGAATTCATTCAAATCAAAGAACCTAAATTTTTTATGGAATTCCTACTAACCAATGAAAGTTCAGAAAATTTAGTTGGCATCCATTCAGGAATAAAGCTAATAAAATGCGTGGAGAGGAGAATTTACCAAGTTCCAAAGACTTCCATGTATAAACACAGCCGTTCTCGGTCACGGCGAACACATGATCGTGTTGGATAATAGCATCACAGTATCTTAAGTAGCCCTAGAACTCCTTCACACAAACCGACCATCCATGACTATCATTCCCGTTAAGGACAAGATACTTGAATTCGAAAATGGCAACAAGAGAGAAATCTTTGTATCCCACAGCAACTGTCGGAACTTGGCTAATGACTATCTTGTGTAGTTTAGTACGTCAACCTTGATCAGCATCATCCTGAAATGTAAGTGCAGAACCTTAGGTGGGTTCTAACCTCGACACTTGCGGAATAACAATTCTGCGACGAGTGTACATGTTGACAAGGTCACACATGAAATCAGGCCCAACTATGACGATCCAATATCCATTGCCGCCTCCTCGTTGCTCATCAAAACCATTTGGCATCACAACATCGGAGGAGAACCTGTCCAGCGGCGTCATCTTGCACGGGTTGTCCGCCAGTTTGAAGCAGTCTTTGGATTCCCACAGTCTCACCGTCGGGTGAGAATGAAGAACACATGGGAGGCCAAATGGTTGAGAAGAGGTGTAGTTCCGCTCTCTATTGCTGATTGAAGAATATGTTTGGATGAACCGACGAGGCACGCGGCGGTGGTGGCGTCGCAATGGTTGATGAGTACTTGACGGGGCCTTCGGTGAACACCTTCTGAAACTTCTCAGGATCTTTACTGACCTTGCTCCATCTCACCATGGAAGGAGATTGCGGATGGTGTTTTGGGGGCTTTCTTTGGGGTGAGGTGGGGGTGGGTTGGGGGCGGAGGGAGGGATGATCGTTGGCGGGAGCTGGCGGCCATGGTGAGATGGAGAATACAAGGGATGATGGTGTGTAGTCGTACTACTAGTACTGTATAAGGTGGGCGAGTAGGGGTCGGATCCAATTGAGGCTAGTTGCACAATACTCCAACAATTAGAGCCGTAGTTGCAAGAAATCTCCAACAGTTTAGCCCCGAGTATGTAAGAAATAATGGTAAGAGGGCTAATCGAAACTTTTGTGCTATGTCCAACATTTGAACCCAAAAGTAATTGTATTTGTTTCTTGCAACTATAGTATCCTGATTATCTAGAGTTCCCTGCAATTTCGAATCCAATTGTTGGAGGTTTGTGCATTTTTCTCCCTCCTCATGTTTCGAGGAAGATCTATGACCCTATGTAGAAACAAAAAGTGATTAAAGACAAAAAAAGGAAGACCATCTCTCAGGGTTCGTTTGATTTGTAGTATTCTCGAAACATAGAAAGAGGAATCTATAGGAATTTCGATCAAGTATGTGTTTGAATCATAGGGAAAGCAAAGCAATTATACCATGAGGTTGGAGTGGATGGAAAGTTTCCGAAATAATATAGGGCAAAGGAATACTTTGAAGGAATCTCAATTCCCGTGTTTTTCCTATTCCTGTATTTTTCCTATCCTGTGTTCCAAACAGGGCATAATTCCTATATGTTGGAATCCTATGAAAAAATGAACTCCACATCTTGGAGAAAAAAAGAAACTCCACCTCTTGGACAATTCAGTGTGACGAGAGTAGCTACTAGAGTCTATGTCTAGTATTAGCTGTAGGGTCCAAACAGAGCATGCTATTACTAGTACTAGTCCGTATCAATCTTTGTAGGTGCCTCGAAGGAAGCAAAATAAAGCTTTACAGGTAATAATTGGTCATGCCAATTTCCAAGATACACAATCTTTTGCTTGTTCATTTTGATCTAGGCGACAGCCGGAGGATAGAGGAGTTCTAGCTGCTTCGTGTCTTGAGCTATCAAGCTAGAGCAGAAATTTGGATATTAAAAACCTGAATTGTCCTGTCAAACCAATGCTTATTGCATGCAGCTTGACCAAACATACTTACTATACTATTTTACTGCACGTCCGAAAAACTACGGAGTATAGTAGTACTACAACTATTACCATGTAGTGTGTACTACAAGAAGTACTAGTACAGTAATGTTACACAGGGAGATCCACATTCATATTGTAGCGCCAAAAGCAGATGTTGTGCCAATATAGTATTATAGTAGTCACATCTAGCTTGCCTTATAGGAAAAAAATAGTACGATTAACAACAAGATCTTTCTATTTACGTCTCCTATTGACATATACTAGTAGTACTACTCAGGAACAACACGAGTGTGTGCTCCACTAGTGCGCCTCCGCACGTATGGTAATCCAGTACTACTAGTCGTGGGCACTTGCCGTAGTAGTAAAAAAATTGTGAAAACTCGAATACTCATAAATAATTCTCCCTCCGTCCTAAAATAGTAGTAACTGACTTGGATTTTTTTCTAGATACGCATGTATTTCGACATATTTTAGTACTTAGATGCTCCCTTATTTCTAAATTAGAAAGCATACTAGGTTTTTTCCAAGTCAATATTTATAAAGTTTGACCCACTATATATACAAACCTACTAAATTACATAATATTAAACACATAAAATATGAAAACATGGTTCATGATGATTCTGATAACATTGAGTTGATGTCATAGATATCCGTATTATTTTCTAGATATTTAGTCAAAGTTTATTATGTTTCACTTTGACAAAAACTAATGCACGTCCTAATTTGGGAAGAAGGGCGTACATGTGAAGTAAGTTAATTTGGGATAAATGGAGTACTACTCCGTACTAGTAGTAGTCGAAGTAATATTTTATGGAGTAGTAAGCAGTAAAACTTATTCTATATCCAAATACAACCTTCCTAATTTCAAAGAGACCTTGGCTCTGACTACTAGTAATTAATACATCATTCGATTCGCGTTAGGACCATCAATTGAGAAGATGAAGATCAATTCTTCTTCTCAATGAAAACAAATAAGAGTTTTACTCTTGTGTCCTCCCGTTCTCCCAAACTTAGAAAACTGAAAACATAAGAATGGCTAGGATTGGCCGATAACCCTTCATGTCCTCCAAGCCGAAGAGGCATTGGTAAATCTCGAGCCTGCTTGTGTTTTCAATTTCTTAGATTTGAGAAAATGGAGAGGAATCGAAGCAAGCCTCAACACGGAAAAACACCACTTCGTCATATCGGACGTTCCAACAGCAGTGGTATTGTACCGCATGCACTACGAGGAACGTGATATCTCAGAGTGCGACCCTACCCTGGGATTCGTAGCTTGTAGGCTCGATTGCGCGTATGGGTGTTCGTCAAGAATCAGTAGGCGTACCGCAACACGCATAAGTTATACCTATTTTATTTACCGGACAAAAACTATGAGCAAAATTATCAAAGTATTTATCGCACGTACTCACGAACGACATGTGCTTATGCTCAATAATCACATGAAACGCACAATATTCGCCACCGTGTTGTATCATAATATAGATCGCAACCATACATGGTCATTTGATTGTACATGGTCCATAGAGTTAAGAATACAAACAATCCCTGTACTTGTGTGTGGGGCTCGATTTAGCCCTCCAACTCGTGATTTGCTAAAGTTTACGTACAAACTTTTCAACATGACTAAATTTAGTTGTAAGCGAGGTTTGCAGTCAAAATTATGTTAGCCTAGATGACATGTGGACGTTGGTCATGCAAGCAGGAGAGTATCTGCCCTATAACATCGCACCTAGCGCCTCTCGTATAATAGCCAGTTAGGGTGAGATAATCTTCTGCAAGACTGATTTTGTGAAACTGACATGTCATAATTATAAGATATGTTCTATTCCAAATATCGCACATACCTAACCCTAGTTCAATTGTTGTTCCCTTGGCTTGTGCCGTGATCTTCCTGCACGAGCACATCTCGTGGTTGCAGCTCGAGTATGACGTGTGGCGGCTCTAGTGGTTCGAGCTCGAGTCTGAAGGAGTATCGTGTGCCCAACACGGAGCTGATCATATTTAAGTGTGACCAATGGAAGCATCATTTCTTGAAGAAGTACACCACCCAGACCAATATCCACGGGAATCCAAACGGTATTTCTTCAAGTGTTTCCTTGTCATGGGGTTAGTGAGGTGGGCTGCTTTGGATTTGCCTCCATTTTCCTCACGTGTTTGAGTTGAATTTCCTTCTTAATATGGATGTTGAGCTAATTTTGTTTTTGGTAATGTAACCCAATGGATGTAATATGTTGAATTTGTCTAAGCAACACTTTGTTTCCTTTTCTCGAACAAAAGAAAAATAAAGAGGCATGAAGGTGAAAACAACGTGGTGTTGCTTACACAGAAGGATATGCAGGGAGGGGAAAGTGGTAGTTGATATGCAAATATTGGGCTTGTTGTTGATTGTTCGAGATGCGGGATGCGCTACGTGCAAAATTTCAGGGCAGCCTTTCCTGCACGCTAGACCCACGTCGATATGTCATCCACACCAGCGCAATTTCAACGGCAATCCTGGTTCAAGACTTAAATCAAGTTGAATTGATAAGTTTGGCCAAAAAAATTGTAATCACTGAGTTAGATGACTAAATATAAACATTGTAAGAATGGTTAGTGTGTTTATCTCTGGTCCATGTCGTAGAAGTGAACAATTACGTAAAAGTCCTAATAAACCCCTAAATACTCCGTAATAACATTAACAATAAACTTAGTTAATATCCAAAATGCATCCTTCTTAGTACCAAAAGAGAACCTACATGCCACTACTACTAGTAAACTAGAGTAGTAAAAATAGTACTACCAGTAGTACTATTTATCTTCTAATACACCATTACAGTCTTTATCATCAGTCGTAATTTAAGATTATTTTTTTCTATTGATGCAAATCCAGAAAGATACATAGGTGGATTGTCCAACCTTCATCAGCAACCGCGACGAAACCCCGAGGTACGTCGTGAGCTTGTCGAACGGGAAGTTGGCCGGCGACGAGCTGCTCATCAGCTCGATTAGCGCATTAAGCTCTCGCCATTGAGAAGTCCACCGACCCCGGTGGGCCAGGAGCACACAGTTTCACCGTGTACCACAACCACAAGCACATGTCCTGCCTGATGCACACTAAGGACATGACGGCGGCCAGGCCGAGCGCGCGGATGGTCAGGCCAAACATGGCACCATCATCCACAAAGAGAAAGCGCGTGAATCCCCTCAAGCTTGTTGGTGGCGGAATCGGGATGAGGCAAAAGAAGGCGTTGCCATAGATGGCCTTGGTTACTATGACCCTGCAGGTCTCCTTCGTGTGGGGAAGGAGCCTTGCCGGCAAGGCAATGGAATCACAGGCGGGATCCATGCAGGAGCACGGGCCGTGCGAGCACGCGATCTTGTGCACGTCGAGCTTGTGGAAGGCGACCAAGCTAAAGCATCTGCCGTAGGGGCACTCAATCATCGCTTCAGATTTGACGACGTCCATAGCAGCCGGCTCACCGTCGAATCCACCGACGCAGTACACGAACTTGTGGGAGTGGTTATAGAGGGAAGATCGGATGTACTGTACCAGACAGTATAGTACAGACAAAGGGAGAGACCGTGGGAAGAAGATCCACGTGAGAGGCAAGAAGATCTACTCCTAGAGAGAGACGGAAAAGCCTATGGCCTGGTGCAGGGTGTATAGTGTTGCGGGGGAGAGACCGATGACTACATGCATGTCTTCGACACCAACCTATAATTAACTTTTTTGGTCTTATCAAATTTAAATGAACTTAATAATCCCAGACAGAGGGATTACGAGTACTAGTACTAGTAGTACATCTTAGAACAAATCAGACAAACTAGTACTTTATTTATAAGTAGTACTTTTTTTGAGAAATTATTATTATTAGTAGTAGTACTTAGATATGTGAACAACTAATCCAAGTTACTACTCCAATAGAGAGCACGATCACTCTATTTTATGGATTCTTGTTTACTAGTAGTAAAAGCTAGAATGTAGATTATTTCAGAACAAATTTTGGCTCTACAATATCTAGAATACGCGCGAACCTTAGAAGACAATTCATTGCTTAGTTTCAAGGATTTTGTGCTAAATGCATGGAATTGGATGTAATTTTTATTTTATGAGGTCCTTGATGTAACTTGTACTTTCACCGACCGTGTGTTAACTAAAGCACCTCCAACTATCACGAAATAACATTTAATTCTCAATTTTTTGACTGATGACGAGATTATTCTTTTATGTTAAGAAATTCCGAAGAAAATGGATATGAATACCACAAGACAAGTTTTCATACATAAATAGTAGATCAACATGTTGTATTGATGATACCCATATCTCTACTACTTATAAAAGCAAAAACTTGTGGGATACATTTAATCAGAGCCGTCAACCATTGATGATCAAACGCTTGAAGTTGATCCAATGTTGAGCTCAACTCGACACGATTCAAATCCCGCAACCACGTCCTGCCACCGATCCGCTCAAGGTGCTTGCGTCCCAAATCACGGGACAACAGCAAAACTGTTCTGCTATATGGATCACCATGTCTCGAGACGCAGAGACACGCGACGCCTGGATTGGGAGAGGACAACTGCACACGCAGCCGTAGGCGGCACCGGTCTGCTGGGAGTTGCGGAACCCGGCGAGGCGGCCGCCGCCAGCGAGAGCGGGTTGTCGAGCTAGGCAGCGGCCGCGGCACACGAACCCAGCACATCCGCGTCAGCTCCTCTGCCCGCACGTGATACCAGTAGACCATGGACACAGACGGCGGCAAGCCTGGAACCTTCGTCCGCTGATTGGTCTTGGACTCTCGGTTCTTCCCTGCACTTCATTTTTCGGTCATGCGGCTGCACATCCTTCCCCAAGATTTTGATTCTCCAACTTTGTCCTTGAATCAGACTATTGATGGGCAGCTTCTGCGTTCCGGTTCTTTTGTGGGCGTTAATTGTTTCTGCCTTTCCTCAAGAATTCCCAATCCATAAGTGCAACGACTTGCTCTTCAAAAATGATATACACACACTATATCTTCAAATGGCTTAATTTTTAGTGAAATATGCACACACTGTTAGCCCAACGGACTTAGTAGAGTATCCTCGCCGCTGACGGAGTATACTCTATCAGCTCGGTCAACCATGCACAATTCAATGGTTGTTTTTCCAAATTCAGGACGCAGAAGATTTGGGCCGTCCATACAGAACCGAAATGCAAGCTCTTCTCTTGGCTGGTCCTACCCGGTAAACTACTGACCGCTGACATGCTGGCTATCAGGGGATGGCCTCACGACCCCACATTCCCGCTTTGCACATCAGGCCCAAAAACTACCACCCATCTATACAAATATTGTCCTTTCACGTCTGTTGTCTGGAACACAGCGCAAACTTGGGATAACAATACAATCCGCAGCTTCAGCAGTCCTTCCCCTCTATCTCGGAATGGTGGGATGATTTGATCATCGAGAAAGCAACACAGGAACAAAACCCCTCAGTGGCCGCATGCTATACGTTCTATGAAATGCTTGGAAGGAACATAACCAAAGAATCTTCAAGGGTCGATGTCTAACCTAGATAGTTGTCGCTTCCATTGCCAGAGACGACATCCTTCAATGGACGAGCACTTTTGCTATGCACAGGCCGGCTATCCCTGCTGAGCTGAACTAGGTTTTTTGAGCTTTGCCTCTTTGTGATGATTTTGGCATGTTTACACCTTAATCTATACATGTCATTCTGTATTGTGACTAGTTATTCCCTCTTCTAATAGAAAAGACAATGCTCCTACCGATTGATCTAAAAAATATTTTTGAATTATACATTTATATTTGATCGAGAAAAAGAAAAAAAGAATAAAAATATGTCATCGCGTACTGATAAGAGCGGAGCCCAGAATGATGACCGAAAGATTATGGTCTATATTTTTCTTTATCCTTTACACTAATTAATCAAGACGTGCATGATACACGATGTAAATAATCAGACTTGAGCTACAAGCAAGTAAGCGCGATAGATTTCTCTTAAATTAAATGTATTTTTGGTGGGAGATGGGTGCATCTTCTTGCAGTAAATAATGTTGTTAGTGTGAGTTTCCAACTATCAGGAAAGAACATTCTCAATTTTTTTCAACACCCGGATTTTTAATCCTAGATGCCTGTTATGCCATATATTGCAATTCCAGGATTACCATTTTTGCGAGACATAATATATTGGATATCACAGTACACCATCCATTACAAACCATAATAAGGTCTTACACAAATAAAGGATCTCATGATCCAGTCTTAGTACAATCAAGTAGCGGAATAAATAGCGTAGCGGTGGGCTCCATCTTGAGGGTCATAGGCAATGCTGACGATGGGAGATGATCCTAGTTGTCATAGCCGTCCTGGTGTCCTCCTTCTGGATAGTCCTCCTCATAGTCTGGCCACGGGAATAGCCAGAGACAGAAGCCATGAGTACTCTTTAAGTACTCGCAAATTACCACTAACAAGTAGGATAGTTCTAGTAGGAATGCTAAACTCTAAGTTTATTTGTAAAGCTAAGTTTGAAACTTAAGCTGAGTTCAGAAACAAAGAAAGATAAAATAAAGTTTGAAATCACCTAAGTTGGAACTTAGTTGTCATAGTCACAACTCTTTTGTGGTCAAATCATATCACAATTCATTTCATAAGTCATTTTAAAAACATCTGACAACGGAACAGTATGGCCACTCCAACTGTCCATAACCGCGGACGCGGCTATTCGAATAGTTTGACACTCTGCAGAGGTGGTACACTTTTACCACAAAATTCGATACATCTATCAGGGATAACCCTGAATCATCATACTTAGTATGCAGATAATCAAACATAACCTTTCCTTTACACACTCTAGTATAAGCACCTCTCCAGTGAGCTTGGCCTCCCAGCCATGGCCATCTGCCATCCTGGGCACTGCATAGGTGGACAACATTGAGAGGTAGCCTCATCTCAAACCTCTCCCATGAGGGCACTAATACTAATGCATATAAACTTCCGACAAACCTTACCCAATTCAGGTATTGTGGTTGTACGGTAAAATTGGAATGGTATCGCATCCGAACCCAACCATCAGTTTTGATAAAAGGGCTAAGGCTCATGCCTCAACATTTTCATCATCATCATAAACCATTTGTGTTTCTCAACAATGTTAAAACATCTCAATAGAATGACTCATCATTCCAAGGTTTTTACAAGTCATTTTAACCAAGTATTCCCATCTAAAGTGATCATGTTTTTGGTTTAGCTCTAATCACAAAGTTAAGAGTGTTCACTAATGTGGGATACTAAGATCAATCTCATGCCATAGAATGACATCTAAGTCTAACTAGATAGACCAAGTTTTATATTCTTTATGCTATCTATAAACAAAGTAAAGGACTTTGGTAAAGTAAAAGAAAGTAAAGCTTGTAAGTAAAACTTGGGGTAGGTAATAGTCAAAATGTATAACAAAGTATGCCTATTGTATCTTGCATTGGTTATCTAACTTGGAAGGTTTAGCTTGCATTGTTAATGATGGCTTGCCTTGGTTGGTGGAGTGATTGAAATTCTCCTCTTCTTCCTCGGGGTAGAACTCCTTCTCCTCTTAGACTTGGTTGGTACTATCGTCTATAAATACATACAGAATACACAATCACCAAACAATACTTAAATATTCTACTTAGCACACTAAGGCACACATTTGATGATCTAGTACCATCACATTCATCACAAGGTTTAATGAACTAGTTTTCTTTATTTTATTTGAGAAAAGTAATTTCTAATCATTGAGATTAACTAAGATATAATATTTTGCAATTAAAATATGGGATCATGTGGACACATGTCATCACCACATATTCCAATATATGGTAATGTGATTTAAAGGTTGGACCACATTTTTATAATTATAAGTTTAATATTTAATGATTTAAAGTGACTAGAAATGCCTATATAGCATTATTTTGGTTATAGTCCAAAGTTACTGCATGTAAACCTTAATATTATTACATGATCAGATATATATGGTTATGTGATTTTTTAGAGTTGGAATCAACTCAAAAGATATTATGGTTGATTTTAGAAAAATGTTTAAATGTGTAAAAGCTTTTGTCTTGTTATTTTTTCTAGGATAGAGATTTAAATTATAACTCTAAATGATTTAAATCCAACGGGCTTGGATACAGATTTAAATTATCTTTCCAACAAAATTGGAATCAATCAATTTGGATTTGTTGATCTTTCTGAAATGATTTTCAAACTAGTGGGCATAATCTAGATTTAGTTAAAAAGGAAAATCCAAATTTGAATTGCAGGGCTAGCGCAGGAACACTAACGGGCCAGCCCAGTTTCACTCCGCGGCGCTGAGGACGGCTGACAGGGGGGTCCCGCCTGTCAGTGGCTCATTAAACGTGAAGCGGTACGGGGCAACGTGGACCGTAGGATTAGAACTAGGATCTACGGCTCACGTTCATCATCGATGACGGACACGTCGCCGGCAAGACGGAAACTTAGAGGCGCTGTGGGGGTGCAGTGAGGGCATACCAGGGCTCCGACAAGCTTGGCAATGGGGGCGTTTGAACGAGGAGACGACGGCGGGTTCAGGCGAGGTCGCGGCAGCTCCGGGGGTGGACGAAATCGACGGGGGTGTCTCCTCCTCTATTGCGGCTATCTCCGGCGAAATTCCGGTGGCTGGCTGCTCGAGCGACTCCGGTGAGAGGTGGGGAATGGTCAGTGGTGAGAGGGGAGTTGAGTGGTGTGGAAATTTAGGCTGGGGAAGGGCTCCTTATATAGGCTCGTTGAGGGGACCGAGGGGGCGACGGGGAGCTCGTCGATGACGACGACACAGGGTGCTATCGGCGTGGGCAAGGTAGGCGGACGGTGGGCGGTTCCCTGGCGGTCAGCTAGGGCTTAATGGCAACACGAGGGGCGGTGGCTAACGGTCGGGAGCGTCTCGCGCTCTGAGCGACAGAGGCGGTGCTCGACGTGGTTCATGGTGGCTGTGGGTTGCACGGCGGGAGAAGAGCATCTCTCGCGGGGTGAGGTGGTCAAGGCGGAGCAGCGCGCCCGGGCTGTGGTCGAGGCCCGGCGTGTGCTGTCCGGCCGGGGATGGCGCTCTGGCGTGCGCTGGCGTGGCCTAGAGGCTTAGTACGGGGCTTGTCCTCTGTGGTCCAAGGGCTAGCTGTGGCTGTGGGGTGGACCGTGGACGGCGGTGTGATCACGCCTTCCTTCCTGGAGCGGCGAAGAGGGGCTGGTGGTCTCCCGTGGCTTGGGCATAGTCGGCCGGCGATCATGGCCTCGGGGTGGTGCTGCATTGTGGCTAGGGACTAGGGAGTGGGCTGGTTATGGCCTAGTTAGATCAAAGAGGGATAGAGGGAGTGAATTGGGGTCAATGGGGTTGCAAATCTCTGTAGAAACAGTGAGTCTATACTAGGGTGTGATCTATGCATGCCAGGTGTTCGACCAAATGGACACAAGACACAAAGATTTGAACTTTTCAGAGATTTTTGGTGGAGTGGTTGGTCTAATGCTTGAGTCATTGGAGTCATTGGAGTGGTTTTTGAAAAAGTGTGATCTAGGTACATACACTTGATTCAATTTTCAAATGTCATTTAAAATTAGTGTTTGAATATTTTTGGAAAATCACAAAGTGGGCCTTGGTACATCACTAGTTGTACTAGCAAGGGGTGCAAACATGCACAATTGTTTCTGTTTAAATTTGAGTTCTAGGAACACCCAGAGTGTCCTAGTTGATTAAAATGGCAAAAGTGACCATTTCCATTTATTAATTCTATTTGAATTCTTTTTCTTTGGATTTTGCTTGAGAATGATCTATATGATGTGGCATTCATCTTAGAGTCATTTTACAACCATTAGAACAAACAATCATGGCAATTCAAAACAATTCCTATTTAATGCAACACACATATGCATGCTTGAATATTTAAATGAGAAAAAAAAATTTGTTAACCCTAAATTGGGTGATTTGGATCTTGATAACTTGGATTAAAGTTTTGGGATGTTACAAACCTTCCCTCCTTAAAATAAATCTCGTCCCGAGATTTAAGAAAGAAAACTAGGAACTAAAGAGATATGGGAACTCAGTCCTAATGTAATCTTCTCGCTCCCAAGTACCTTCTTCTTCGGTATGGTTGCTCCACTAGATCTTGAGATACTTGATACTCCGGGTCCTGGTGGTTCTGTAGGCTTCCTCCAAGATACGGATGGGAAGTTCACGATACGTCATATCCTTGCTGATATCAATGGCTCGGTGATCGATGTTACTTCTAGGCATTTGCGAAGTAACGAGATGTGGAACACATCATGGATGGCTGGCATCTCCTCTGGCAGTTCTAGTTGATACGATACTTCTCCTCGATGATTCAGAACCTTGAAGGGTCCGATATATCTGGGGGCTAACTTTCCTTTCAGACTAAAATGTTGTGTTCCCTTCAATGGTGAAACTTTGAGATACACAACATCTCCAACATTGAAAGTCAGGTCTCTCCTTCTCTTGTCAGCATAACTCTTCTGTCTAGATTGGGCGGTCTTAAGGTGCTCACAGACTTTGTCAACCTTCTCTTAAGGTGCTCACAGACCAATTCAAAGGGGTACGGCACTTTCTTCCATATAGGAACTCAAAGGGGGCCATTTGCAAACTGGCTTGATAACTGTTGTCGTATGAGAATTCTGCGAAAGGCAGACAATATTCCCATTTTGATCTATACTCTAACATACAAGCTCTCAACATATCTTCTAAGATTTGGTTGACTCTTTCAGTATGTCCATTGGTTTGCGGGTGATAAGCTGTGCTGAAATTTAACTTGGTTCCTAATCCTTCCTAGACTTTTTGCCAAAATCTCGAGGTAAATTGGGTTCCTCGATCTGACACTATGATCTTGGGGGTTCCATGTAAACTGACGATTCTAGCAATGTAGAACTCAGCTAGCTTTGAACTCTAGTAGGTTGTCTTGACAGGTATAAAATGAGCTACCTTGGACAATCTATCAACGATGACCCGGGTAGAGTCATTTCCCCTACTAGAAGTAGGCAAACCGGTGATAAACTCCATTCCGGAATCTGCAATGGTTGCAACAGTCCTGCGGGTCTCTGATGTTCCGCCTTGATACTCTGATAGATATCACACTTGGCGACGTAACTTCCAATTTCTCTCTTCATCATGTGCCACCAAAATTGCTCCTTCAAATCATGATACATCTTTGTTCCTCCGGGATGGATAAAATAAAGAGTATCATGAGCTTCTTGCATGATAACTTGCTTTAGCTCCAAATCTGCTGGCACACAGATACGTCCTTTGTACCACATAACTCCTTCTTCTTCTTCTTCAGTGAATCCAGGTACCTTTCCTGTACCAATAGGACGCTTGATTCCATCGATACTTCAATTTCCCTTCCAGGCTTCCTTGATTTGGCTAATCAAAGTGGGTTGAAGTTCAATGCTAGCTAAAAATCCTTTGCTAACTAGCTCAGTTCTAAACTGCTCCAACTCCTCATGCAAACTTGCTTGCTTCTCCTTCATCATGGTGTTTCACCTACATGGCAATCTGCTAAGAGCATCCGCTACCACTTTGGCTTTGCCGGGCTGATAGTGAATGTCAAGGTCATAATCCTTGATTAACTCTATCCATCTCCTTTGCCTCATATTCAGCTCCTTCTGAGTGAAAATATACTTCAAGCTCTTGTGATCTGAATAAATCTCACAACGATTACCCATAAGGTAATGACACCATGTCTTCAAAGCTAAAACTATGGCTGCTAACTCAAGATCACGGGTAGGGTAGTTCTGCTCATGCTGCTTCAGTTCTCGAGATAGATATGCGATGACCTTGCCTTCTTGCATCAATACACATCCGAGACCAATCTTGTATGCATCACAATACACATCAAATGGCTTCTTGATATCTGGCATGATCAATATTGGGGCTGAAATCAATCTCTTTTTGAGCTCTTGGAAACTTGCTTCACATTTGTCGGTCCATTCAAACTTCTTGTCCTTCTTTAACAGTTGGGTCATTGGTCTTGCGATGCTCAAAAATCCTTCTACGAACTTGCGGTAGTATCCCGCTAATCTGAGGAATGCACGGACTTGGATTTGAGTGGTTGGGGCTTCCCATTCTTCAACATCTTTGATCTTGGTAGGATCAACAACGACTCCTCCGGCAGACACAATATGTCCGAGGAATCCTACTTCTTTCAGCCAAAACTCACATTTGCTGAACTTGGCATACAATCGATGCTCTCTAAGGGTTTCCAGGATGATTCTCAGATGTTGCTCATCTCTACTTCTGAATTAGAGTAGATAAGAATATCATCGATAAACACAACGACAAACTTATCTAGAAAATTCATAAAGTTCTTATTCATGAGATTCAAGAAATAAACGGGGGCATTGGTTAATCCAGAATACATGACCGTATACTCATATAATCCATATTGGGTAGTAACGGTGGTCTTTCGAATATCCTTTGCACGAATCTTAAGTTGGTGATAACCAGTCCTAAGATCGATCTTAGAGAACACTCTAGCACCAGTCAATTGATCAAATAGATCCTCTATGTTGCGCAATGGGTACTTGTTCTTGATGGTGATGTCATTCAGCTTCCTGTAATCTATGCACAAACGGTTGCCTCCATCCTTCTTGTCGACGAATAACATGGGCGATCTCCATGGCGATGTGCTTGGTTGAATCAAGCATGTTGCCAATATAGCATCTAGCTGCTTCTTCAATTCTACTAACTCTGAGGGGTTCATGCTATAGGGTCTCTGAGCTATGGGTCGGTTCCGGGGATTAGTTCAATAATGAACTCAATATCCCTATCCGGGTGCATACCGGGCGATTTATATAGGAATACGTTAGGGTATTCACAGACTACTCTGACTTGGTCTATGGTGGGTAGGGCTAGACTCTTGTTGCACTTGAATTGACAGGGGAAGGTTTCAGATATATGCTCTACTGATACTCCAGAGCTACTGGTCATGGTTATGGCTTTCTTGGCACAGTCAATTAATGCTTTATGCTTTGACATCCAATCCATTCCTAGTACTACTTCCAAACCTTTGGTTCCAAGTACTATTAGATTGGCATAAAAATCTATCCCATGTATTCTGATAGGTACAAATTTGCAAAATTTTCTAGCTTTTGTAGTTGAACCGGGCATTTGAACTATCATGACATGCTTCAAGTTGGTGGGGTGAATCTTACTAGTGCATGCAAATTCTTCGGTGACAAATGAGTGCCATGCTGCAGAATCAAACAACACTCTTGCTAAAACTGAGATGACAGAAAACATATCTAGCACTACATCTGGCGCTTCTTGGGCTTCTTCGGCGGTCATGGGGAAGAGACGGCCGTTGCGGTTGTGAGGGTTCCCTGGGGAGAATCTTCTTCCAGGCTAAACATGACGCTGTTGTTGAGCTGGGGCATTCACATTGGCAGTGGAGGCAATCTTCTTGGGACACTCATTGGAGTAGTGACCCTTCACTCCACACTCAAAACAAGTAATCTGGGAATTGTCTTTCGCTGCCACGGGCACAACATTGCTTCCAGTTCTTGGTGCAGTGTTGTTGTTGTTGTTGTGCTTGGGAGGTGCAGGGTTGAAATTGCTGGAGTTGCCAGGGTGGTTTCTGTTTCCTCCGGACTTCACATTTCCTCCGCTACGGTTGGGGTAGCTCGGGCGAGACATTGGGGGTCGGTTGTTCCGCGGGGCATATCCGGCAGACGGGTTGGGGCGATACTTCTGGTGACTATTGGATCCAGCTTGGTGCATCATCCCACGTTTGCGGTTGTCGTTTGCTTGATTAATCTTCCCTTCCATCTAAATGGCAGAGTCAACTAGCTCTTCGAGATACTCGAAACAGATGTTGACGAGAACTGTCTGCATCTCATCATGTAGTCCGTTCAGGAATCTCTCCTTCTTCTTGGCCTCCGTGTTGATCTCATCCGGTGCATACCTGGCGAAGGACAAGAATCTGTCACGGTACTCCACTACTGTCATGCTGCCCTGCTTTAAGTGTCTGAATTCATCTCTCATTCTGGTGACTAAACCCTGCGGCACGTGGGTGCGGCTGAACTTGACTTTGAAGGCTTCCCATGTCATCACTTGACCATGGTTCATCGTGTGGGTGTTGTTCCACCATGCTCTTGCATCTCCAGCCAAATAGTGGGTGGCAAACAGAACTTTCTCGTTGGCATCCACTCCGGCGACTTCCAAGTTGTTCTCCATGGTCTGTAACCAATCATCGGCATCCAGCAGGTCTTTAGAATTCCTAACGATTGGGGGATTGGTATTTTGGATGTTTTTGAGTTTAGATCCATGATGTATAGTCAAGCATGCCTATTGCATCTTGCTTATGTTATCTAGCTTTCAAGGTTTAGCTTGTATTGTTAATGATGGCTTGCCTTGGTTGGTGAAGTGGTTGAAATTCTCCTCTTCTTCCTCGGGGTAGAACTCCTCCTCCTCGTAGACTTGGTTAGTACTTTCGTCTATAAATACATACGGAATACACAATCACCAAACAATACTTAACCAGTCTACTTAGCACACTAAGGCACACATTTGATATTCTAGTATCATCACATTCATCACAAGGTTTAACGGACTAGTTTCCTTTATTTTATTTGAGAAAAGTAATTTATACTCATTGAGATTAACTAAGATTTAATATTCTCCAATTAAAATATGGGATCATGTGGACACATGTCATCACCACATATTCCAATATATGGAAATGTGATTTAAAGGTTGGATCACATTTTAATAAGTGTAAGTTTAATATTTAATGATTTAAAGTGAGTAGAAATGCCTATATAGCATTATTTTGGTACTAGTCCAAAGTCACTTGATTCAAACCTTAATATTATTACATATTCAGATAGACATGGTTAAATGTAATTTTTGAAAGTTGGAATCAACTCAAAAGCTATTATGGTTGATTTTAGAGAAATGATTGAATGTGAAAAAGCTTCTGTCTTGTTATTTTTTCTAGGAGAGATCTATACCTCTAAATGATTTAAATCCAATGGGATTGGATAGAGATTTAAATTATCTTCCAAAAAAATTGGAATCACTCAATTTGGATTTGTAGATATTTCTGAAATGATTTTCAAACTAGTGGGAAAAATCTAGATTTAGTTAAAAAGGAAAAATCCAAATTTGAATTACAGGGCCAGCGCGGGAACATTAACGGGCCAGCCCAGTTTCACTTCGCGATAGGGGGGGTCCCGCCTATCAATGGCTCATTAAACGCGAAGCGGTTCAGGGCAACGTGGACCGTAGGATTAGAACTAGGATCTACGACTCACGTTCATCGTCAACGACGGACACGTCGCCGGCAAGACGGCAACCTAGCGGCGCTGTGGGGGTGCAGTGGGGGCATACCAGGGCTCCAGCAAGCTTGGCGATGGGGGATTTTGAACAAGGAGACGACGGCGGGCTCATGCGAGGTCGCGGTAGCTCCAGGGGTGGACGAAATCGACGGGGGCGTCTCCTCCTCTGCTGCGGCTATCTCCGGCGAAATTCTAGTGGCTGGCTACTCGAGCGACTTCGGTGAGAGGTGGGGAATGGTCAGTGGTGAGAGCGGAGTTGAGTGGTGTGGCAATTGAGGCTGGGGAAGGGCTCCTTATATAGGCTCGTCGAGGGGACCAAGGGGGCAAAGGCGAGCTCGTCGGTGATGATGACACACGGTGCTATCGGCGTGGGCAAGGTAGGCGTAGGTTGGGTGGTTCCCTGGCGGTCAGTTAGGGCTTAATGGCGACGCGATGGGTGGTGGCTAACTGTCGGGAGCGTCTCGCACTCTGAGCGACAGAGGCGGTGCTCGACGTGGTTCCCGGCGGCTGTGGGTCACGCGATGGGAGAAGAGCGTGTCTGGCGGGGTGAGGTGGTTAAGGCGGAGCAGCGCGCGCGGGCTATGGTCGAGGCGCGGCGTGTGCTGTCCGGCTAGGGATGGCGCTCTAGCGTGCGCTGGCGCGGCGCAGATGCTTAGTGCGGGGCTTGTCCTCGGTGGTCCAAGGGCTGGCTGTGGCTGTGGGGTGGGGCTGGTGGTCTCCTGTGCCTTGGGCACAGTCGGCCGGCGATCATGGCCTCGGGGTGGCACTGCATTGTGGCTAGGGACTAGGGAGTGGGTTGGTTATGGCTTGGTTAGATCAAAGAGGGACAGAGGGAGTGAATTGGGGTCAATGGTGTTGCAAATCCCTATAGAAACAGTGAGGCTATACTAAGGTATGATCTGTGCATGCCAGGTGTTCGACCAAATGGCCGCAAGATACAAAGATTTGAATTTTTCAGAGATTTTTGGTGGAGTGGTTGGTCTAATGCTTGAGCATCTCTAGTTTCTGGGATTTGTCAAGTTGAAGTCATTTGAGTGGTTTTTGAAAAAGTGGGTTCTAGGTACATACACTTGATTCATTTTCAAATGTCATTTAAAATTAGTGTTTAATATTTTTGGAAGGTCACAAAGTGGCCCTCGGTACATCACTACTTGTACTAGCAAGGGGTGCAAAGATCCACGATTGTTTCCGTTTGAATTTGAGTTCTAGGAACACCCAAAGTGTCCTAGTTGATTTAAATGGCAAAAGTGACCATTTCTATTTATTAATTCTATTTGAATTCTTTTTCTTTGGATTATTCTTGGGAATGATCAAGATGATGTGGCATTCCTCTTAGAGTCATTTTACAACCATTAGAACAAACAATCATGGCAATTCAAAACAATTCATATTTAATGCAACACACATATGCATGCTTGAATATTTAAATGAGAAAAAAGTTTTTGATAACCCTAAATTGGGTGATTTGGATCTTGACAGCTTGGATTAAAGTTTTGGGATGTTACAATTTTCCGAGTGATATCGATATTATTCTCTCCTGTAAAGGAAAACCGAAGAATATGTATCTAAATGCCACAAGCCAAGTTTTCACGCATATATAGTGGACCAAAATATTGTACTTACAATTTCCCATGTTTTTTGAGTTCTCAAACTTCCTAGCTTATCGATGTGCCCACTTGAATGACTTTATGTTGATTAATCAAAATTAGGTCATATTTGAACTATATACTAAGTAAATTGTAGGTTGCTCTGAAAGTATTACGAAAAAGCTTTTGGAGGTACCCATCAGGGGGTCACAAACAATATATGATTAACAACCGAGAGTTTGACAACAGGTTTAAGTTCTTGCTAAGATTTTGCATCATGACACTATTTAATGAAATTGGGTCAAAATTGAGCTACACGTAAGCACAATAGATTGCTCTTGAAATATATGACTTCTCAGAGGTAGATGGGTGCTTTTCTTGTAGTAAAAATTGTCCTCGGTGTGATTTTCCAACTATTAGGAAAGAACATTCAATTCTCAATTTTCCGAGGGATGATGAGCAAGGTTGTTCTTTTCTGTAAAGAAATGTCTGAAGAATATTGGATCTGAATGCCAGAACCCAAGTTTACCGACATATATAGGGGACCAACATGGTGTACCAACGATTACCATGTTTTATGAGTTTTCAAACTTCCTAGATAACTCTTCCCATTTGACCGAATGAATTTATGTCGACTTATCGAAATTAGGTCAAATTTGAAACTACAAGTATATTGTAGGTTGCTTTGAAAGTTTTACGAAAAATATTTTGGAGGTACCAATCAATGGGTCACAATTAATATATAAGAAAACACCGAGAGGTTTGACGATAGGTTCAACTTCTTGCTAAGATTTTTCATCTTGACAATTTAACAAAATTAGGACAAACTTGAGCTACAAGTAAGCGCGATAGATTGCTCTTGAATTAAATATACTTTCAGAGGTAGATTGGTGCATCTTCTTGTATTAAACAATGTTGTCAGTGTGAGTTTTCAACTATTAGGAAAGAACATTCGAGTTTACATTTTTCGAGTGATGACGAGATTTTTCTTTTACGTAAAGAAAATCCAAAGAATATGGATCTCAATACCACAAGACAAGTTTTCAGACATAAATAGTGGATCAACATGTTGTACTGACGATACCCATGTTTTATGAGCTTTTAATATTCCGAGCTAACTCCGCCAACTTGAATGATTGCCAATTATTTATCGAAATTAGGTCAAATTTGAACAACAAGTTAGTTGTAGGTTGCTTTGAAAGTTTTATGAAAAATCCTCTAGAGGTACCCATTCAGGGAACAATTATATATCGTAAACTACCGAGAGTTTTGATGACACGTTCAACTTTTTGCTAAGATTTTGCATCTTGACAGTTTAACAAAATTTGGTCAAACATGAGCTACGAGTAAGTGCGAAAGATCGCTCTTGAATTAAATGTTTGTCGATACTTGAATGACTTCCTAGCTAACTCTACCCATTTGAATGAATTTATATCGATTTATCGAAATTAGGTCAAGTTTGGAACCACAAGTAAATTGTATGTTGCTTTGAAAGTTCTACAAAAAATCTTTTGGGTTACCCATCGAGGGGTCACAATCAATATGTTAGAAACCACTGAGAGTATTGACGATAGTTTCAATTCTTGCTAACATTTTGCATCCTGACAATTTAACGAAATTAGGTCAAACTTGAGCTACAAGCAAGTAAGAGTGATAGATTTCTCTTAAATTAAATGTATTTTCGGAGGTAGATGGGTGCATATTCTCGTAGTAAACAAGGCTATCTGTGTGAGTTTCCACCTATCAGAAAAGAACATTCTATTTTTTCTGAGTGATGTCGAGATTATTCTCTCTTGTAAAGGAAGTTTCAAGAATATGGATCTGAATGCCACAGGCCAGGTTTTCACGCATATATAGTGGACCAATATATTGTACTTACGATTTCGCATGTTTTATAAGTTCTCGAACTTCCTAGCTTATCGCTCTGCCTACTTGAATGACTTTATGTCGATTAATCAAAATTAGGTCAAATTTGAACTATATACTAAGTAAATTATAGGTTGCTTTGAAAATTTTATGAAAAAGCTTTTGGAGGTACCCATGAGGGGGTCGTAAACAATATATGAGAAACAGCCGAGAGATTTGACAACAGGTTTGACTTCTTGCTAAGATTTTGCATCATGACACTATTTAACGAAATTGAGTCAAAATTGAGCTACAAGTAAGTGCAATAGATTGCTCTTGAAATATATGACTTTTCAGAGGTAGATGGGTGCCTTTTCTTGTAGTAAACACTATCGTCGGTGTCATTTTCCAACTAGCAAGAAAAAACATTCAATTCTCAATTTTCCGAGTGATGACGAGCGAGGTTGTTCTTTTCCGTAAAGAAATGTCTGAAGAATATTGGATCTGAATGCCAGCAGCCAAGTTTACCGACATATATAGTGGACCAACATGTTGTACCAACGATTCCCATGTTCTACGAGTTTTCAAACTTATTAGATAACCCTGCCCATTTAACCGAATGACTTTATGTCGATTTATCGAAATTAGGTCAAATTTGAAACTACAAGTAAATTGTAGGCTGCTTTGGATGTATTATGAAAAATCTTTTGGAGCTACCCATCAACAGGTCATAATTAATATATCAGAAAACACTTAGAGTTTTGACGATAGGTTAAACGTCTTGCTATGATTTTCCATCTTGACAATTTAACAAATTAGGTCAAACATGAGCTACAAGTAAGCACAACAGATTGCTCTTGAATCAAATGTCATTTCAGAGGTAGATGGGTGCATTTTCTTGTATTAAGTAGTGCCACAGGTGTGAGTGTCCAACTACCAGGAAAGAACATTCAATGCTACATTTTCCGAGTGAAGACGAGCGAGGTTAGTTATTCTTTTCCATAAGGAGAAGTCCAAAGAATACTAGATGTGGATGCCACAAGAAAAGTTGAAAAACATATATAGTGGATCGACAACATGTTGTACTAGCGATTCCCATGATTTATGAGTTTTCGAGATTCCTAGATAACCCCGCCCATTTGACTGACTTTATGTTGATATCTCGAAATTAGGTCAAATTTGAAACTACAAGTAAATTGTAGGTTTTGCTTTGATACTTTAACAAAAATGCTTTTGGAGGTACCCATCGAGGGGTCAAAATTAATATATTAGAAACTAGCGATAGTTTCAACGATAGGTTCAACTTCTTGCTAATACATTGCATCTTGACAATTTAACAAAATTAGGTCAAACTTGAGTTAGCTACAAGTAAACACCATAGATTGCTCTTGAATTAAATGTATTTTAGAGGTAGATCGATGCATCTTCTTGTAGTAAACAATGTCGTCAGTGTGTCCAACTATCAAGAACGAACATTCGATTCTACATTTTCCGGGTGAAGACGAGCGAGGTTGCTCTTTTTCCTAAAGAAAACTCCAAAGAATATTGGATCTGAATGCCACAAGCCAAATTTACAGACATCTATATTGGACCAACATGTTGTACCAACAATTCCCATGTTTTATGAGTTCTCAAACTTCCTAGCTAACTTTGCCCATTAGAATGATTTTATGTCGATTTATTGAAATTAGGTCAAATTTGAAACTACAAGTACTAGTAAATTGCATGTATCCTGCAGGTGAGACTCATATAATAGACGTCTAACATATCATCACTATATAAAATTATAATAGGTAAAGCAGAAAAAATTTAAATTTGATCAACATCTATAAAGTATGGGTGTATATTTGGTTCTTGTACTTTGTATACATGTAGAAGTCAACAATTATTAGCTATCTAAAACTTGAAAATTTTGGTAACATGGTCTAGAGGAACGAGGGAGAAGATTCTAGAATGTTGGAGAAGTGTCTTTTGAGTTTTGTGCATAGAATTCATTGTGATGAAGAATATCAATAGAATCTTCTAGATGCTAGAATGGAAAAGAAGATCCAACGGCTGGAAATGTTGGGATTCGCGAGTCTTGATCCAACGGTCAATATTCAAAGTTATTCGTACACTATATAGTGGTAAGAAATTGTAGGCTGCTTTGAAAGTTCTACGAAAAAGCTTTTGGTGGTACCCATCAGGGGGTCACAATTAATATATCATAAACCACTAAGAGTTTTGATGATAATTTCAACTTTTTGCTAAGATTTTGCATCTTGACAATTTAATGAAATTAGGTCAAACTTGAACTACAAGCAAGTAAGAGCGATTGATTTCTCTTGAATTAAATGTCTTTTTCGAGGTAGATGGGTACATCTTCTTGTAGTAAACAATGCTGTCAGTGTGAGTTTCCAACTATCAGGAAAGAACATTGTAACATCCCAACATAAGAGCTTATAAATAATTTGAGTTGAGGTGTTTGCATTGCATTCATGCATAGAAAATCTAGATAATTTTCGCGCTTTTAAATAAAACTTGTCAAAGTAATTAAATCTTCCCTTAACTTGGTGGAACTGAAGTAGATCATCAAGTTGATTGCGATAAGTTTAAATATGACCTTTCCTAAAACCTTATATTTGGGTAATATAATTTGATCTATGGGTAGATCAAATGGAATCAAGCTAAACCCACAACACATTATTTAATGATTAATTAAGGATCTATATAGATCATGACATGGTATTCCATACAAGAACTCAAGGATGAATACTTAATATTCTAAAGATTATATCAAGGTATTATCTACCACAAACCCTGAATACCAAGTGAAGTATATAACTTAAGTAAAGAAACTCAATAACTAAAGCTTGATAGACTTGCTTGCCATAGTTATTCCTACCATGGTATCATGGTAGATCTTAAACATTAACTCTTATCACAAATAGGGTAGAAAAGGAAGTCAGGCCAAGAACATCCATCACATACCCTTAATGTCATATTAAGAGATGACATTCCTATCTAACCAAGTCCTATTGTCAATTGATCATCAATGTTGAGTGATCAATTCATGACCTAGAACTTATTTACTCTTAGCTTTTGACATTTTATGTTGACCTTCCAAAGACCTTAAGTAAATTAATAAGGAGGAGGAACTAGCTATGGTGAAATGTGCCATCATCAATGGAATGTGATCCTTAGTGGTGATCAAACCATTTGTTGTTGGAGGAGTTAACTCACTCATGAGTTAAATAGAAGAAGCATCTAAACCTAAGAGTTAAGATAGTGATTATGGAGCTATGAGAAATCTAGAAGTATTAGAGTATCCAATGTTAATCTTGTTAAGCCAAGTAGATATAAATATGGAGTAAGCTTCCATAACAAGATAATCCTATAGAGAAACTAGTACAAGCCTACTACTTAGTTGATTATAGATCCTGATCATACAATTAGAAGCCTAAGCTTTGTATGATCAAAGGATGGTGGTCATTATTCTCAAGTTATTTGAGAATAGATGACTAGGTGTTGAGGAAGAGTTCTGAGTATACCGAATTAGGCAAAGCCTTAGTAAGCTGAATTATCTAGCTTGATCATGAGAAGTCAAGCTAGAGTTTGATGAAGTATATAATATGAGTTGGATGGAGTAGTTGGAGGCATAGTAGTTTAACCAGGCTAATACAAGAACAAACTTGTATTATGGATATTAGTACCATATCTATTCTAGAGGATTGATATCACATGTGATATAGAGAGAACTGGAATCTTGCAAGCCTTGGAAGTAGATGGAAGGTGAATATAAAAGGAGTTTATGGATGGAGTTAGAAACAACTACATTGATGGGCTCATCAAGGGTACTTAAGAAGTGCAAGTTAGGCAGTAAAGGAAGAGTGCTAGGAGAATGGAATAATGAAGGTACAACTAACTAGATGAATGACTTCCTCAAGGGTAGTTTAGCAATGGAAGATATATATACTAGGAGTTAGAAGTTATATAATAGAGTAATAATGGAGAATGAGTATTGCTGAAGTGACATGACCATGTCATGATGTGATGATTGATATGGACTCAGATGACTAACTCATTTAGGAGGTTGTGATCCTTGTGAATGAGATAAGAGAAATATACAGATTATATTTAGGAAAGGAATTCCTTAACTAAAGATAAGCTTAGTGAAGTATTGAGGATAGGAATTCTAGAGAAACCTTTAACCAAGGTCATATCAAGCATGAACAGAGTCATGTCTACTTCTTTGCTTAAATCCCTAGGATTAAGAATAGAATCCCAGTTGAGAGAGTGTATTAATGAAAGCCTTGCCACCTCACTGTCTTAAACCTTAATAGAAACCTAGACCCATGAACCATCAAGACCACATTAAGAAGTAATCTTTATAGCTCACTCTAAGTTGAGCTATCATTCAGTATTAAAAAGTTAGGAGCAATCCTTGAACCTTTATCCCTAGCAACATTCACTAATAAACTTGAGGGTAGTGTATCCTCTAGGGGTCCATAGTAAGTGTGGTGTTAGAAGCTCTGAATAATTGTTGCTGGGCATTCACATCACATGTGTCACATGAATGATAATGGTTGCTCACCATTATATAATAAACTTCTAGCAAAACATTAACCACACTTAAGAAAGTAGTGAACTACTTTGAAAATAAGTAGAATGGTTGTGAAGGAATTGTAAGGGATTTGGAGTAGAAGAAATCACCAAACCTTGAGAACCATGGAATTCAAATCACCATATTATAAACCCAAGGTTTAATACCTTGTGATATATTTGCATAGTTCCTTTATGAGGCTAAGTATGAATAGAGTCCTATATATATCATTCACCATTTTAAATCCTTACCATTGCAATTATCAAGAGAAAACAAAATCATCTCTAAAGGATCCTTGAATAAGAAGTAATTTCTAAAAACCTAATCCCTAATTACTTGGATTAATAAAAAATTTCCTTTATAATAGTGGAAATTGTAACACACTAACAAGATTAGGTTAATCAACTAATACCTTGTCCTCAGAAATGCTTGAAATACTGTATAAAAGTTTTAAAGCTTAAAGGGTTGGAATTTGAATTGAAAATGGAATATGAAAATAGAAAATCAAAATAGAAAAGGAAAAAGTAGCGCAGCAGAACCGGCCCATGGCCCATTCTCTATTCCTAGCCCGCGAGCAACAGAAAGTAAAAACTGATCACTTTGCAAAAGCCCAACAACAGCCCCTGCCTTTCCTCTCTCTCTCACTGACAGGTGGGACAACAGGTGGACTGCGGGTTAATTCATAGAAACAACCAGGGGGTTTTCTGCAAAACTGTCGTTGTCGTCACCCCCACGCACACAGACAGCTCGCTGGAGCACCTCGCCGCCGCCCGATGTTGTTTGGCCCCGTCAGCAACTTTTCAACCACTGCGATGGATCGCCGTCACCAGGGAGGAGGATAAGAACGCCACCACGATGCTCCTGTCCATCCTCATCCCCATTTCCCTCACTATTGTGTTCTTATTCCCTCCACAAAGGAGTTCACTAAACCCTAGCTCACCGGAGTTACTGTCCTTGCCACCACGGACCGCCTCCAAGCCAACCAAGGGCACTGCCGTTCTCGCCACTGTCTCCTTGTTCATCTCCAACTTGTCTCGCAAGCAGGCGTGCTCCGAATTAGCCAGAATGGAGCTTTGCATCCGATGTCGGGCGCCATTGATTCCATCAATTTTGACCACCTCCTGCATTGCCATCACGTCTAACATCCTCAAGGTGATATTGTGCATCTCCCCATGGCCTTCACTCTCTTCCTCTCGCTCTGTATCGTCACTGCACCATGCACCACCGAGCACCACCGCCAGTCACTATGGTTGTCGTTGCTCCAATGAACTTTAGCAAGCGTAAAGGCCTTAGTTAGGTTCTCCTCGTTCCACTCATTCGAACAAGCCCCTCCGTGTAGTCTCTGGTGCCATAAATCGGCGTCGCCTCTGTGCTCTGGTGAATTTCCGGTGTGCTAACATCGGGTGAGGTCATTGTTGACCGGTCCACGCCAACGTGGCTAGTGACATGGCCTCAGGCCCACTAGTTAGTGACCTGGAGTAGAATAGGTTGCGGTGTAAAAAGATTTAGAGTAAGGCTGACATCATCTATGATGCAATAAATCATTTAGATAGTTTATTTTAACAAATCTAGAAAATGATTAAATCTTGTTTAATCAATATCTTTTGTTTCATAATTCAGAAAAAATATATATTATATATCAAAATGTTCAGAAAAATAACTCTATAATATAAACCTATTATCATATTTTATTTTCCAACTTAAATAAAGTAATTAGTAAAAACCCTATTAGGGATAAATCTTAAATAAATATATTCTATTATTGAAAATTCATAAAAATAAGTATAATATATCAAAATTCTCAGAATAAACAAAATACACATTTATAAATTTGTTTCATATATTTTGTGTCACTTAAATAAATATTATTATTTATTAAGTTTTTATAAAGTGTTAAATCTAATAAAAATCTTACCTTATTAATTATAAATCACAAAAATACTTATAATATACCAAAATGATCAAAAAAATAAAATCTACACATTAAAAATACAACTCTTCACATTTGAAGTAAAATAAATGAAAATGTTTATTAATGCTTGTTAAAAATATTTTCTTCTATTTTAATTCATTAAAGATAATGCCTTTATCATTATTTATTTAAAATCTAAAAGTGTAATAACAAGTTCAATTGATATTTAAGTGAAGTCAAGATAGGTCTAACCATTTTAAGTTGTACTTACTAAAACTACCATTTAAAAATTAAGTAAATCTTACTCTCCGAAAAGATTTTATTAATTATAAAATCATGAAGATCTGATTTCCAATTCTTTTAGGGTTTTCTATTTTCATGCCCTCGGTTCGTTAGTTATACTTAGTTTTCTCCAGTCACTTAGTTTTTCCTCACTTTTGCTCTCCCTCCATTCTAAAACCCTCACATGCGCTCGGACGGGGGGATGCCGTCAAGTCAAAGGATTGACCATTACATGTTGACAGGTGGGACCGCGTTGGGGCTGGTTATGCGTTGTGCGTTACGTTACGTCGCCTCAACCGTTACATGCTGACAGGTGGGGCCAGAATACACAGAGGACCAGCGATCCATCTCTCGCTGATTATGGGGGACGTGGTGTGGGACCATGTGGGCGCGTTTGGTGGTTAAGTGCGACCGTCGTCTAAATTGGAAGTTTTCTTTTTTGTTATTTTATGATTAGCCTTTTTAAGAGCGCCTTTTCACCTCTCTCTCGCTAACAGTTGTGTTGTTTTGCCCAAAAAGGTAGCAAATCTAGAGCAGCTTCTCTCTTCATTCACTGTTCCTTTTGGCCCTCGTTTTTCCCCAATATGGTAGCAAATCTAGAGCAGCAAATCTATCCAGCACCGTAAATAAATTTAGTAAACAGAGCAGATGTAGATAAAGCAGCTAATATGGGTTATATAGTACGGTACTTAACGAGGTTTGACAATTAGGCTGCTCAGCAGTAGTAGTGGACAAGTTCAACACAGATAAGACAAAAAAGCTACTTTACAGCAGCAGTAGCAGTAGCACAAGATCAGTGGATCCTCATGGCCTCTGCCAGGAGGGCCTCCGCCTCCTCCCTCTGGCGCCTCCGGCACTTCTTGCTGCCCAGTCCCTTGACCTTGGGCGCCTTGGGCTTGATTGGGGGGAATGCGACCCTCCTCGAGAGACACCTTTTGGAGGTTGCGGAGGTGAAGACCGAGCACCTGGTGCTTGGCTATGAAGCCGTGGATGTTCGCAGACTCGCCGCACGTCCTCATGTCCTCGGCATGCTTCACGAGGGAGTTGATGTACGTGGCGCGAAACCTCCTAGTGGGGCAAAAGGGGCAACTGTACACGTCCCTGGCGAAGAAGTTGTTGTATTGGCCAGACTTCAGTAGCCTTAGCACATGACGAGTCTTGGTGTCCTTGGAATCATCGTCACTGCTGCTATATTTTGTTGGAGAAAACGGTAGAGTGCAATAAAGACATGATTGAGATACTTTGATTATCGGGATTTATTATTTGTATAAATTAACCGATTGAGATCTCCTGATTATTCCCAAAATCTCAAACCAAATCGAATACTGATCCCAACTACAAACAAGGGGTTTCAAATACGAATAGGGGGATTCATCAAAATACGAGATCTAACACAAGAGGATTAGCTACTGTAAAAATACGAACAGCTAAGCCCTAATAACATACGGTCTAGCATCCAACAATGGGATCGGGGGAAGCACAAGGGAAGGGGAGAAAACCCTGGTTACCTCCGACCATGAGTCGGCGATGCTAGAGTCGTAGGGGTTCTCCGGCCTTATGTAATCAACCTCCTCGTAGGGGTCCCAACCGAGCAGGATCTGCTCTAGACTAGCGGGGGCCTCCTCTCCGGTGTCTACGGAGGATGCCGGGACGGGGATATGGACAATGACTGCCTTTGATGCCTGGATGGGGATGAGGGCCTCCTCGCCGGTGGCCTTGGAGGCACCGATGGCCACTGCGCCATTCTTCTACATCACCAGTGTGGTTGGGGTTTTCTTGGGGGTTTGCAGAAGGTGATGGGAAAGTGGAGATGGTTGAGTAAGCGAGTGAGTGATGAGTGAGAGTGAGGAGGCCTCTATTAAAGGAGAAGGGAATCGATGTTTTATTGCGCCACCGTGCACCATGTAACCGCGTACGCTACTGCACCATGCACGGCCACACGTGTCTGCTACCACCCCGTGCACCGCACATGCATACCGTGAGTCAATATCAACACCCGGATTTGTAAGTCCATATGCATGTTATTCCATACATCGCAATCCCAGGATTACCATTTTTGCGAGACATAACAGAAGTGGTACCACAGTACATCATCCATTACAATCCATAATAAAGGTTCTTACAAATAAAGGATCTCATGATCTAGTCTTAATACAATCAAAGCAGCGGAAAGTAAACATAGCGGGGCTTCATCATCATGATCACAGGCAATGCTGACGATGGGAGATGATCCTAGTTGTCATAGACCTCCTGCTATCCATCTTCCGGGTAATCCTCCTCATAGTCTGGACATGGGAATAGCTAGGGACAAAGCCATGAGTACTCTTTAATTACTCGCAAACTAACACTAACATAGTTAAGGTAAAATCTAATAGGAATCTTAAGCTCTAGGGTTGTTTGCAAAAAGCCAGGTTTATTTCATAATGGATTCAAGAGTAAAGTCCTAGTTTAGTTCTCTATATCACTAAAGGGGGAAACTAGTTTTCATGTCCACAACTATGTTGTGGTCAAGTCAAAGTCATCTTTCAGGTCACAAATCATTTTTAAAACATCTGACACCGGAACAGTATGTCCACTCCAACTGTCCATAACTACGGACATAGCTCTTCGAAAAGTTTGACACTCTTCAGAGATTGTACACTTTCACCGCAAAATTCGATACATCCGTCAGGGATAATCCTGAATCATCATACTTGGTATGCGGATAATCAGTCTTAACCTTTCAATTACACACCCTAGTATAGGCACCTCCCCTATGAGTTTGGCCTCCCAACCATGACCATCTATCATCTTGGGTACTGCATAGGTGGACATTCATCACGAGGTAGCCTCAGCTCAACCTCTTCCACAAGGGAACCCATACTAAGACATATAAACTTCCAGTCAATCCCTACCCAACTCAGGTATTGTGGTTGTACGGTAAAATTAGAATTGTATCACATCCGAACCCAACCATCAGTTTTTATTAAAGTCGAGGCTCATGCCTCATCAGTTTCATCATCAAACCATTGTGTTTCTCAACACATGTCAAAACATTTCAATAGCATGAATCATCATTCCAAGGTTTTCATAATCATTTTCACCAAGTATTCCCATCTAAAGTGATCAAGTTTTATGCTTAGCACTAGCCACTAGTGTTGAGGGTAATCACTATTTGAGGGTGCTAATCTAGTATAAGTATCCAAGACTAATCCTATGATCTTGATAGGATCCATTCTATTTTCCAATAATCATAATTCATTAACTAAGTAAGAGTGTCAAACTATTAAAATAGCCAGGTATGCCTAGTGCATCTGGTATGAGGGGCTTGCATATATAGAATGCATAATTCTAGATTGCATTCATATCTTGCATTAGTGATGGCTTGCCTTGAGCAGAGCAGTTGTTGCAGTCATTGAAGTTTTCCTCCTCTTCCTCGAGGTACTCCTCTCGGTTGAATCCCGGGTCGATACTAGCATCTATAAATACATCCAATGTACACAATCACCAAACAACACTTCACTACTTCTAATTAGCACACAAGCCTCATACTAGATGATCTAATATCATTCAAATGATTACATGTTATAATGGCACACTTTTATTCCTCTTATTTGAGAAAAGTAATTTCTACTCATTCAAATTGTTTAAGATTTAATATTCTCCAACTAGAATATAGGTTCATATGGACCATGTCCTCACCATATATTTTCAAGCTTGGGAATGTCATTTAAAAGGGTGGTCGTGCATTACAAGATTTAATATTGCTATTTAATAATATTTAAATTACTAGAAAAGCCTATATAGCCTTCTTTTAATACTAGTCCAAGTTTAATATCTATAAACCAGATGTTTTTACATATTCATGTAGGGCATGGCAAATGTGATTTTTGAGAGGTGGAATCATCACAAAATCATTTATAGTTTATTTTATAAAAATGTTTGAAGTGTCAAAAGTCTCTCTCTTGTTATTTTTGGTATAGGTGATCTATAAACATAAATGGTTTGAATCCAACGGGAGTGATTAGATAATTTCAATACCTTTCCAATAAAATTGGAATCATGCATTTTGGTTCGGTGAATCTCTTTGAATTGAAATTTGAAACTACTGATAGAATCTGGTTTTAACTAAAATGGAAAAAGTGTATTTGAATCAACGGGCTCTGCGCAGGAAACGACATGGGCCGGCCCAACTGTACTGCACTGGTGCAGCGGGCTGCTGACAACCTGGTCCCACGCGTCAGTGACTCAACTAAGCTGAAATGGTATCGTTCAATCTCAGCACTATGATTAGACTAGGCTCTAACGGCTGAGGTGCATCGTTCAATCTCCATCGATATTCTAACCCTAACACGGTGGTGGGGGTCATGTGAGGCTCACCTAGGCTCCATCTAAGGTCGACGATGGGGGTGAATGGGGCTGTCGTCGAGGGCAGTTCGAGACACGGTCACGGCAGCTCCTGGGGTGGTCGCAATCAACGGCTTCCTTCCTCCTCTGTAGCGGCGGACTCCGGCAAAATTCTAGTGTCGTGGTGCTCGCCTTGCTCCGGGGAAGTGACGGTGAGGTTCCTATGATGAGTGGGGAGTGAAATGGTGTGGAGAATGAGGGCTGGGGTGGCCTCTATTTATACACCCAGGGTGGAGGCAGTGTGGCATGGTCGGGCTCCTCCGGCGACACTGCTATAGGTCGCATTCGTCACGGTGGAGGGCATGGGTCGATGCTATGGAGTATGGTGATCGTCACACGAGTGATGGCACAACAAGGGGCGGTCTCCATTGGCCGGGATACATCGGTGCTCTAGGAGGGTACGCAGGCGTTCGTCACTTGGTATGGTGCTCAAGGGGCTCGTGTCAACACCCGAATTTTTAATCCCAGATGCCTGTTACGCCATACATTGCAATTCCAGGATTACCATTTTTGCGAGACATAACAGATTGGATATCACAATACATCATCCATTACAAACCATAATAAGGTCTTACAACAAATAAGGATCTCATGATCCAGTCTTAATACAACAAGTAGCAGAATAAATAATAAGCGTAGCGGTGGGGTCCATCTTCAGAGTCATAGGCAATACTGAGGATGGAAGATAGTCCTAGTTATCATAGCCGTCCTGCTGTCCTTCATCTTGGTAGTCTCCTTCATAGTTTGGCCACGGGAATAGCCAGGGACAAAAGCCATGAGTACTCTTTAAGTACTCGCAAACTACCACTAACAAGTAAGATAATTCTAGTAGGAATGTTAACTCTAAGTTCATTTGTAAGGTTATGTTTGAAATCTAAGCCGAGTTCAGAAACACAGAAACATAAAATAAAGTTTGAAATCACCTAAGTGGTAACTTAATTGTCATAGTCACAACTCTTTTGTGGTCAAGTCATGTCACAATTCATTTCATAAGTTGTTTTGAAAACATCTGACAATGGAACAGTATGGCCACTCCAAGTGTCCATAACCGCGGACACTGCTATTCGAATAGTTTGACACTCTGTAGAGGTGGTACACTTTCACCACAAGATTCGATACATCTATTAGGGATAACCCTGAATCATCATACTTAGTATGCAGATAATCAAACATAACCTTTCCTTTACACACCCTAGTATAAGCACCTCTCCTATGAGTATGGGCTCCTAGCCATGACCATCTGTCACAACTCTTTTGGGCACTACATAGGTGGACAACATTGAAAGGTAGCCTCAGCTCAAACCTCTCCCGTAAGGGAACTAATACTAATGCATATAAACTTCCAGCTAAGCCTAACCCAATTCAGGTATTGTGGTTGTTCGGTAAATTGGAATGGTATTGCATCCGAACCCAACCATCAGTTTTGTAAAAGGGCTAAGGCTCATGCCTCAACATTTTCATCATCGTAAACCATTTGTGTTTCTCAACACATGTCAAAACATCTCAATAAAATGACTCATCATTCCAAGGTTTTCACAATTCATTTTCACCAAGTATTCCCATCTAAAGTGAATCAAGTTTAGGTTTAGCTCTAAACTACTAAGTTAAGAGTGTTCACTAATATGGGATGCTAAGCTCAATCTCATGCCATAGAATGAGATCTAAGTCTAACTAGGTAGGTCAAGTTTTATACTTTTTATGCTACCTTTAAACAAGTAAAGGACTTTGATAAAGTAAAGAAAGTAAAGCTTGGAAATAAAACTTAGGGTAGGTAATAGTCAAACTGGTATAACCAAAGCATGCCTAATGCATCTTTCTTAGGTTATCTAGCTTAATTCTAGCTGGCTAATAATAGTTTGCCTTGGTTGGTGCAGTGGTTGAAGTTTTCTTCCTCCTTCTCTTGGTAGAACTACTCCTCCTCGAAAGCTTGGTCGATACTATCGTCTATAAATACATACAGGATACACAATCACCAAATAATACTTAACTAGTCTACTTAGCACACTAAGGCACGCATTTGATGATCTATTATCAGCACAAGCGTCACAAGGTTTAATTAACTAACTTCATTCTTTTTATTTGAGAAAAGTAATTTCTACTCATAGAATATGGGAGCATATGGACACATGTCATCACCACATATTCTATCATATGGGAATATGATTCAAGGGTTGGATCACATTTTAATAAGTTTAAGTTTAATGATTAATGATTTAAAGTGACTAGAAATGCCTATATAGTATTATTTTGGTACTAGTCCATACTCACTACATGCAAACCTTAATATTATTACATATTCAAATAGGTATGGTTAAATTTGATTTTGGAGAGTTGGAATCAACTCAAAAGCTATTATGGTTGATTTTATAAAAATGTTTGAATGTGCAAATCCTTCTGTCTTGTTATTTTTACTAGGAGAGATCTCTAACTCTAAATGATCTAAATCCAACGGGATTTGATAGAGATTTTCATTATCTTTCCAACAAAATTGGAATCAGTCAATTTGTATTTGTATAACTCTCAGAATTAATTTTTAAACTAAGGGACATAATTGATTTTAAGTCTAAATAGAAAAATCCTAATTTGAATTACTGGGTTAGCGCGGGAAAGTAATTGGCCTGGCCCAGTGACGCTCAGCAGCGCAGAGGGCGGTAGAGAGGCTGGTCCCGCATGTCAGTGGCACTTAAAACCCGAAGCGGTACAGGGAGATAATAACCACACAATTAGAATAAGATCTACAGTCCACGGTCGTCATCGACGACGGACTCGTCGCCGGCGAGACTGAACCCTAAGCGGCCGGTGGGGGTCTACTGGGGGCGTACCAGGGCTCTAGCTAGTGCGGCGAGGCGGGCAAACGAACTGGTGGACGATGGCGAGCTCAGGCGAAGTCGTGGCAGGGGCTGAGGTGGACGAAATCGACGACCACGTCTCCTCCTCGGCAGCGGCTACCTCCACGGAATTCCGGCGATGTGCTACTCGAGCGGCTCCAGTGAGAGAGGGGAAACGGTCAGTGGAGAGAGGGGAGTGAGATGGTGTGAAGAAATGGTGCTAGGGAGGCCTCCTTATATAGGATCGATGATGAGGCAGTGAGGTATGGGCGTGGCTTGTCAGTGACGGCGATACAGGCGGCTACCGGCGTGGGTGTGGTAGGCGGACGATGGGTGGTCTGCTGGCGTTCATCTACGGCGCAATGGCTTGGCTAGAGGCGGTAGCAATTCGTCGGGAGTTTCCCACGCTCTGGGAGATAGAGGCGGTGCTCGACACGGCTCCCGGCTACTGTGGGTCGCGCGGCGGTGCACGGCCGTGTTTGGCGGGTTGCTGGGTTCAAGGCGAAGCGGCGCACGCAATTTGGTGTCGAGGCGTGGTATGTGGCTTGCTAGCAGTGATCGCGCTCTGGCGTGCTCTGGCTGCACGCAGAGAGGAAAGGGCGGCGTGGCTCTGGGGTGATCCAGGGGCTGGCGATGATCGTGGGGTGGACAGGGCATGGCGGTAGGGTTAGGCAGTGCTAGTGGTGGTGCTGGTTTGGCGCAGCGTGGTCGACTGCGAGCTGCGCATGCTCGGCCGGCGGTGACCAAGTTTGGGCAGCGCACAATTGGTCCAAATGGCTAAGGGCTAGGCCGATGAGAGTTTGGTTAGAGCTAGGGTAGACAGGGAAGAGTAGAGAGGGTTGAATCAGGGACAAGGGATAAATTGGCAACAGTATTAGTTAGGCCAGAAATTTTCTGCCTGCCAACTGTTCGATCAAATGGCCGCATGAAACTTTTATTCGGATTTTGAGCTGAGTTTCGGTGGAGTCGTGTATCTTATGCTTAAGCATCTAGGTTTGCTTGGGATTTTAAAATGGAGTCCATTTGGTTGGTTTTTGAAATAGTGTGATATTGATACATACACTAGATTCAATTTTCAAATGTCATTTAAAATTAGAGTTTGAATGTTTTTGGGAGATCACAAAGTGGGCCTTGGCACATCTCGACTTGTACTAGCAAGGGGTGCAAATATCACAATTATCTCTATTGGGAATTGAGTGCTAGGAATAGCCAAAGTACGCTAGGTGATTAAAATGGCAAAAATGACCATTTGCCTTATTTATTGTTTTTTATTTCTTTTTCTTTGGGATTTACTTGGGGATGATCTAGATGATGTTTAATTTACCTTAGAATCATTTTACAACCAATAGATCACTCAATCATGGCAGTTCAAAATAACTCCTATTTTAAATGGACACACATATGAATGCTTAAAGATTTTTTAAATGGAAAAGTTTTTGTTAACCCTAAATTGGGTAGATTTGATATTGATTACCTTTTGATTAAGTTTCGGGATGTTACAAACCTTCCCCCCCTTAAACAAAATCTCGTCCCGAGATTTAAGAAAGAAAACTAGGAACTAAAGAGATCTGGAAACTCTGTCCTAATGTAATCTTCTCGCTCCCAAGTGGCTTCTTCTTCTGTATGGTTGCTCCATTGAATCTTGAGAAATTTGATACTCCTGGTCTTGGTGGTTCTGTAGGCTTCCTCTAAGATACGGATGGGCACTTCACGATATGTCAGATCCTTGTTGATATCAACAACTCGGTGATCGATGTTTTTGAACACTTCGGTCTTCTTCGGCACTTCTAGGAATTTGCGAAGTAACGAGATATGGAACACATTGTGGACGACTGACATCGCCTCTAGCAGTTCCAGTTGATACGATACTTCTCCTTGGCAATTCAGAATCTTGAAGGGTCCAATATATCTAGGGGCTAACTTTCGTTTCAGACTAAAGCGTTGTGTTCCCTTCAATGGCGAAACCTTGAGATATACAAAATCTCCGACATTGAAAGTCAGGTCTCTCATTCTCTTGTCAGCATAACTCTTCTGTCTGGATTGGGCAGTCTTGAGGTGCTCACGGACTTTATGAACCTTCTCTTCGGCTTCTCGGAGAATGTCGGGTCCAAAGATCTGACTCTCTCCAACTTGCGACCAATTCAAAGGGGTACGACACTTTCTTCCGTATAGGAACTCAAATGGTGCCATTTTCAAACTGGCTTGATAACTGTTGTTATATGACAATTCTGCGAAAGGCAGGAAATCTTCTCATTTTGATCCATACTCTAACACGCAAGCGCTCAACATATCCTCTAGGATCTGGTTGACTCTTTCAGTCTGTCCATCAGTTTGCGGGTGATAAGCAGTGCTGAAATTCAACTTGGTTCATAATCCTTCTTGGACTTTCTGCCAAAATCTCGATGTAAATTGGGTTCCTTGATCTGATACTATGGTCTTGGGGGTTCCATGCAGACTAACAATTCTAGCAATGTACAACTCTACTAGCTTCGAACTCTGCTAAGTTGTCTTGACAGGTATAAAATGAGCTACCTTGGACAGTCTATCAATGATGACCCAGATTGAGTCATTTCCCCTACTAGAAGTAGGCAAACCGGTGATAAAGTCCATTCCGACGGAATCCCATTTCCATTCCTGAATCTGCAATGGTTACATCATTCCTACGGGTCTCTGATGTTCTGCTTTGACTCTTTGACAGATATCACACTTGGCGATGTAGCTTCCGATTTCTTTCTTCATCTTGTGCCAACAAAATTGCTCTTTCAAATCCTGATACATCTTCGTTCATCCGAGGTGGTTAGAATAAAGAGTATCATGAGCTTCTTGCATGATAACTTGCTTCAGCTCCGAATCTGCTGGCACACAGATATGGCCTTTTTACCACAGAACTCCTTCTTCGTCTTCGGTGAATCCAGGTACCTTTCCTATACCAATATGACGCTTGATTTTTTCAATACTTTCATTTCCCTTCTGGGCTTCCTTGATTTGGCTGATCAAAGTGGGTTGAAGTTCAATGCTAGCTAGAAATCCTTTGCTAACTAGCTTAGTTCTAAACTGCTCCAACTAATCATACAAACTGGGTTGCTTCTCCTTGATCATGGTGTTTAACCTACACAGTAATGTGATAAGAGCATCCGCTGCCACATTGGCTTTGCCGGGGTGATAGTGAATGTCAAGGTCATAATCCTTGATTAACTCTATCCATCTCCTTTGCCTCATATTCAGCTCCTTCTAAGTGAAAATATACTTCAAGCTCTTGTGATTTTAATAAATCTCACAACGATTACCCATAAGATAATGACGCCATGTCTTCAATGCCAACACTACGGCTGCTAACTCAAGAACATGGGTCGGATAATTCTGCTTATGTTGTTTCAGTTGTCGAGACAGATAAGCGATGACTTTTCCTTCTTGCATCAATACACATTCGAGACCAATCTTGGATGCATGACAATACACATCAAACGGCTTCTTGATATCTGGCATGATCAATATTGGGGCTGAAATCAATCTCTTCTTGAGCTCTTGGAAACTGGCTTCACATTTGTCAATCCATTCAAATTTCTTGTCCTTCTTCAATAATTGGGTCATGGGTCTTGCTATGCGAGATAATCCTTCTACGAACTTACGGTAGTATCCTGCTAATCTAAGAAATGCACGGACTTGGGTTTGACTGGTTAGGGCTTCCCATGCTTCGACATCTCTGATCTTGGAGGGATCAACAGCTATTCCTCCGGCAGACACAATATGTCCTAGGAATCCTACCTCTTTCAGCCAAAACTCACATTTGCTGAACTTGGCATACAACCGATGCTCTCTGAGGGTTTCAAGGATGATTCTCAGATGTTGCTCATGTTCTTCTACTTGGAGTAGATAAGGATATCGTTGATAAACACAACGACAGACTTATCTAGAAAATTCATAAAGATATTATTCATGAGATTCATGAAATAAGCAGGGCATTGGTTAATCCAAAATACATGACCGTATACTCGTATAATCCATAACGAGTAGTAAAGGCGGTCTTCGGAATATCCGTTGCACGAATCTTAAGTTGGTGATAACCAGTCCTAAGATTGATCTTAGAGAACACATTTGCTCTAGTCAACTGATCAAATAGATCCTATATCTTTGGCAAAGGGTACTTGTTTTTGATTGTGACGTCATTCAACTTTCTATAATCTGTGCACAAATGTTTGCCTCCATCTTTCTTGTCGACGATTAACACTGGCGATCTCCATGGCGATGTGCTTGGTTGTATCAAGCCTGTTGCCAGCATAGCATCCAGCTGCTTCTTCAACTCTACTATCTTTGAGGGGTTCATGCTATAGGGTCTCTGGGCTATAGGTCCGGCTCTAGGGATTATTTCAATAATGAACTCAATATACCTATTCGGGGGCATACCTCCCAATTCATCTAGGAATACGTCGGGGTATTCACATACTACTCTGACTTGGTTTATGGTGGGTAGGGCTAGACTCTTGTTGCACTTGAATTGACGGGGTAAGCTTTCAAATATATGCTCTACTTGCGACTCCCGAGCTACTGGTCATGGTGATGGCTTTCTTAGCACAGTCTATCAGTCCTTTATGCTTTGACATCCAATCCATACCTAGTACTACTTCCAAACCTTTGGTTCCAATTACTATTACATTGGCATAAAAATCTATTCCATGTATTCTGATAGGCACAACTTTGCAAATTTTTCTAGCTTTTGTAGTTGAACCGCGGAATGAACTATCATGACATGCTTAAAGTTGGTTGGGTGAATCTTACTAGTGCATGCAAATTCTTCGGTAACAAATGAGTGCGATGCTCCAGAATCAAACAACACTCTTGCTAAAACTGAGTTGACAGAAAACATACCCAACACTACATCTGGCGCTTCTTGGGCTTCTTCGGCGTTCATGTGGATGAGACTGCCGTTGCGGTTGTGAGGGTTCCCTGGGGCGAATCTTCTTCCTGGTTGAACACGACGCTGTTGTTGAGCTGGGGCATTCACATTGGCAGTGGTGACAATCTTCTTGGGACACTCACTAGAATAGTGACCCTTCACCCCACACTCAAAACAAGTGATCTGAGACTTGTCTTTTGCTGCCACGGGCACAACATTGCTTCCAATTCTGGGTGCAGTGTTGTTATTGTTGTTGCTCTTGGGAGGTGCACGGTTGAAATTGTTGGTGTTGACGGGGTGATTTTTGTTTCCTCTGGACTTCACATTGCCTCCGCTACGGTTGGGGTAGTTTGGGCGAGACATTAGGAGTCGGTTGTTCGTTGGTGCATATCCCGCAGAAGGGTTGGGACGGTACTTCTGGTGATTGTTGGATCCATCTTGGTGCATCATACGACGTTTGCGGTTGTCGTTTTCCTGGTTGATCTTCCCTTCCATCTGAATGGCAGAGTCGACTAGCTCTTCGAGATCTTCAAAATGGATGTTGACGAGAACCGTCTACATCTCATCATGTTTTCCATTCAGGAATCTCTCCTTCTTCTTGGCCTCCGTGTTGATCTCATCAGGTGCATACCTGGCTAGGGACAAGAATCTATCATGGTATTCAACTACAGTTATTCTTCCTTGCTTCAGCTCTCTAAATTCATCCCTCATTCGGGTGACTAGACCCTGCGACAAGTGGGTGTGGCTGAACTTGACTTTGAAGGCTTCCCATGTCATCACTTGACATGGTTCATTGTGCGGGTGATGTTCCACCATGCTCTTACATCTCGTGCGAAGTAGTGGGTGGCAAACAGAACTTTCTCGTTGTCATCAACTCTAGCTACTTCTAAATTATTCTCCATTGTCTGCAACCAGTCATCAGCATCTAGTTGGTTCTCCGAAGTGCTAAAGATTGGGGGATTGGTATTCTGGAAATTCTTCAGTTTGGATCCTTGATGATCCTGATTGCCATTTCCTTGGTTGTTTTGGGCCATCTGGGCATTCTGCTGCAGTGTTGCTAGGTTGGCTTGGCGCTCTACCCTGCTAGCTTCACGGTCGGCAACTAGCATCTGCATAATCTTCAGCATTGGGTCCTACGATGAGCTGCTCCCTCCGAGGTTTCCACGAGTCATCTGAAGATTGAGGTAGATAAAAGGGTAAGAGGGAAAGTTCTAAGGTTCATGGTTTTGATTTCAAATCTAAAACTTTGAGTTTGACTCAGGTTTTGCAACTAACTTGATCTCATTCATTCAAGAAAAGCACACGGTACAAACACACACACACACACCAGAACAACAAAGGAAAACACATGGTTTTAAGAACCATTCTGCAAGCTACGATACAATGGGACCGATACTCCTCATGCTACGATAGTGCTCTAGTGCATCTACTCATCATCGATGAAGTTGGAGTCATCATCGTCGGTGTAGAAGTCAACACATCCTCCTCCAGAAAGTCATCATCATTGCTGATGTAAGAGTCCATATCTCCCTGGATGTCTTCACCTTCCTCTTCTTCGTCTTTTGCGGCAAGCTGAGCTTCTTGCTCCTTGATGGTCTTCCCGAGGTCGGCCACCTTCTTTCGAAGACGGTCGATGGTGCGATCCTTCTTTGCACGCTGACGGCAAAGAGACTAACGATCCTTGAAGAGGAGTGAGAAAGTCTAGGCCTTCTGGGCGGCAAGGGCGAGGTTGTGGTTGGCGAACTCTCTAGCATTGTGCAATTCCTTTTGTCTGTCGTACAGCAGGAAGTCGAGGTTCTCCACTTGACGCTTCAACTCTGGGTGAATTGGCATCTCCACGGGCATTCCCATAAAGTCACGCCTTGCGTAGTGAGCAAAGCGGGTTACTTTAATTTTGTTGACACTCATGGCACATAGACGTGCGAGAGCTTCATTCATTCCCCTGGCTAATCCATCTAGCCAGTTGTTCTCTCTCACAGAGAACTGGATCCTCCCGGACGTTGGTGCTTCTATCTTGCCTCGAATATCAGAGGTGACTAGCCATTGTAAGTCTCCTCCTGGGGGTCCATGAAGTTGAGCTCCTAGAAACTCCGGATGCGGGCGTCCCAAGTACTCTGATAGTGCATCAAGATCCATCTCAAAGATCAGTTGGCCTCTGTTGCCCAACTGGTAGAAGTTGCTGAACTGAGTCTCCATCTATAAGAATTAAGCGTGACAAAGTTAGTGAAGTGATCAAGTGTGTCAAATTTTATGTGGTAATGTAAGAATTTGGAGGAACATGAATTTTTTTGAGAGAAAGAATTCCCAAGGGTAAGAGAGGAAATAGTTTTCATAAATACTCACTTTGGTTTTTGAAGCTAAGTTTTTTCGGACGTCCATTCTAACTAGGGTCTCCTATGGGCAACCTGGCTCTGATACCAACTTGTCAACACCCTGATTTTTAATCCTAGATGCCTGTTATGCCATACATCACAATGCGAGGATTACCATTTTTGCGAGACATAACAGATTGGATATCACAGTACATCATCCATTACAAACCATAATAAGGTCTTACAACTAATAAAGGATCTCGTGATCCAGTCTTAATACAACAAGAAGCGGAATAAATAATAAGCGTAGCGGTGGGGTCCATCTTTAGAGTCACAGGCAATGCTGACGATGGAAGATAGTCCTAGTTATCATAGCCGTCATGTTGTCCTTCATCTTGGTAGTCTCCTTCATAGTCTGGCCACGGGAATAGCCAGGGACAAAAGCCATGAGTACTCTTTAAGTACTCGCAAACTACCACTAACAAGAAAGATAGTTCTAGTGGGAATGCTAACTCTAAGTTCATTTGTAAGGTGAAGTTTGAAACCTAAGCTGAGTTCAGAAACAAAGAAAGAAAAAATAATGTTTGAAATCACCTAAGTGGGAACTTAATCGTCATAGTCACAACTCTGTTGTGGTCAAGTCATGTCACAATTAATTTCATAAGTTGTTTTGAAACCATCTGACAATGGAACAGTATGGCCACTCCAACTGTTCATAACCGCGGACGTTGCTATTCGAATCGTTTGACAGTCTGCAGAGGTGGTACACTTTCACCACAAGATTCGATACATCTGTCAGGGATAACCTTGAATCATCATACTTAGTGTGCAGATAATCAAACATAACCTTTCCTTTAGACACCCTAGTATAAGGACCTCTCCTATGATTATGGCCTCCCAACCATGACCATCTGTCATCTTGGGCACTGCATAGGTGGACAACATTGAGAGGTAGCCTCAGCTCAAACCTCTCCCGTGAGGGAACTAATACTAATGCATATAAACTTCCGGCTAAGCCTTACCCAATTCAGGTATTGTGGTTGTATGGTAAAATTGGAATGGTATCGCATCCGAACCCAACCATCAGTTTTGTAAAAGGGCTAAGGCTCATGCCTCAACATTTTCATCATCGTAACCATTTGTGTTTCTCAACACATGTCAAAACATCTCAATAGAATGACTCATCATTCCAAGGTTTTCACAATTCATTTTCACCAAGTATTCCCATCTAAAGTGAATCAAGTTTTGGTTTAGATCTAAACTACTAAGTTAAGAGTTTTCACTAATATGGGATGATAAGCTCAATCTCATGCCATAGAATGACATCTTAGTCTAACTAGGTAGGTCAAGTTTTATACTTTTTATGCTACCTTTAAACAAGTAAAGGACTTTGATAAAGTAAAGAAATTAAAGCTTGGAAATAAAACTTAGGGTAGGTAATAGTCAAAGTGGTATAACCAAAGCATGCCTAATGCATATTGCTTAGGTTATCTAGCTTAATTCTAGCTTGCTAACAATATCTTGCCTTGGTTGGTGCAGTGGTTGAAGTTTTCTTCCTCCTTCTCTTGGTAGAACTCCTCCTCCTCGAAAGCTTGGTCGATATTATCGTCTAAATACATACGGTATACACAATCACCAAAAAATACTTAACTAGTCTACTTAGCACACTAAGGCACACATTTGATGATCTATTATCTTCACAAGCATCACAAGGTTTAATTAACTAGCTTCATTCTTTTTATTTGAGAAAAAGTAATTTCTACTCATTAAAAAATAACTAAGAATTAATATTCTCCAATTAAAATATGGGATCATATGGAAAGATTTCATCACCACATATTCTAACATATGGGAATATGATTTAAAGGTTGGATCACATATTAATAAGTTTAAGTTTAATGATTAATGATTGAAAGTGACTAGAAATGCCTATATGGCATTATTTTGGTACTAGTCCAAATTCACTGCATGAAAACCTTAATATTATTATGTATTCAGATAGGTATGGTTAAATGTGATTTTTGAGAGTTGGAATCAACTCAAAAGCTATTATGGTTGATTTTATAAAAATGTTTGAATATGCAAATGCTTTGGTCTTGTTATTTTTACTAGGAGATATCTCTAACTCTAAATGATTCAAATCCAACGGTCTTGGATAGAGATTTTCATTATCTTTCCAACAAAATTAGAATCACTCAATTTGGATTTGTATAACTCTCTGAATTGATTTTTAAACTAAGGGACATAGTTGATTTTAAGTCTAAATAGAAAAATCCTATTTGAATTACTGGGTCAATGCGGGAAAGTAATTGGGCCGGCCCAGTGACGCTCAACAGCGTAGAGGGAGATTGACAGGCTGGTCCCGCATGTCAGCGGCACTTAAAACCCGAAGCGGTACGGGGCGATAATAACCACACGATTAGAACAAGATATACGGTCCACAGTCGTCGTCGACGACGGACTCGTCGCCGGCGAGACTTAACCCTAAGCGGCCGGTGGAGGTCTACTAGGGGCGTACCAGGGCTCTAGCTAGTGCGGCAAAGCGGGAAAATGAACTGGTGGACGACGGCGAGCTCAGGCAATGTCGCGGCAGGGGCTGAGGTGGACGAAATCGATGACCACGTTTCCTCCTCACGCAGAGAGGAAAGGGCGGCGCAGCTCTGGGGTGGTCTAGGGGCTGGCGATGATCGTGGGGTGGACAAGGAGTGGCGGTAGGGTTAGGTGGTGCTAGTGGCGGTGCTGGTTTGGCGCGGCGTGGTCGGCTGCAAGCTGCGCATGCTCGGCCGACGGTGACCATGTTTGGGCGGTGCGCAACTGCTGCAAACGGCTAAGGGATAGGACGGTGAGAGTTTGGTTAGAGCTGGGGGAGACAGGGAAGAGCAGAGAGGGTTGAATGGGGGACAAGGGATCAATTGGCAACAGTATTAGTTAGGCCAGAAATTTTCTGCTTGCCAACTTTTCAATCAAATGGCCGCATGAAACTTTTATTTGAATTTTAGGTGAATTTTGGTGGAGTGGTGTATCTTATGCTTAAGCATCTAGGTTTGCTTGGGATTTTAAAAAGGAGTCCATTTGGTTGGTTTTTGAAATAGTGTGATCTTGATACATACACTAGATTCAATTTTCAAATGTCATTTAATGTTAGAGTTTGAATGTTTTTGGGAGATCACAAAGTGGGCCTTGGCACATCACTACTTGTACTAGCAAGGGGTGCAAAGACCCACAATTATCTCTATTGGGAATTGAGTGGTAGGAATAGCCAAAGTAGGCTAGGTGATTAAAATGGCAAAAATGACCATTTTCCTTATTTATTGTTTTTGATTTCTTTTTCTTTGGGAGTTGCTTGGGGATGATCTAGATGATGTGTAATTTACCTTAGAATCATTTTACAACCAATAGATCACTCAAACATGGAAATTCAAAACAACTCCTATTTTAAATGCATACATATGAATGCTTAAAGTTTTTTAAATAGAAAAGTTTTTGTTAACCCTAAATTGGGTAGATTTGATCCTAATTAACTTTGGATTAAGTTTTGGGATGTTACAGCTCAAAGCGGTGAACGGTCTTATCTGGGAGGTCACTGGTGCTACGGCGATCGTGGGTACGGGCGGAGAGAGCGAGGCGCGGCGCGTGCGAGCGCGGCGGTTGTGGTGCTCCGTCGTGCTCTTGCCATGGCTAGGGATTAAATAGGCCTGACTGGTTTGGCTCCTTCTCGCCTTGTAGTTGGTCAAGGGGTGGACAGGGGGTCACGGTGAGGTCATGCCTACCTCGTGGGGGTCATGGTAGAGGGCGGCACGGTGATCTGCGAGTGGTTCATGCTCAACCGGCATGGCCGACACGGTACGGGCGTGCCACTGGTGCAACGGTGGGAATGAGGCTCTCCACTGCACAGCTAGGGACTAGGATTGATCGAGGACAAGTAGTGGAGTTGATTGCAGTACATTTTGTGAGCAATTGACAACTCCAAACAGTGCATAGTACGTGAGGTTGTACTGTGCATGCCAGTTGTTCGACCAAATGGCCTCATGAATTCATATTTCGAATTTCTGAAAGATTTTATGTGAGTGATCTGAGTACTTTCTTAGTAGACTGTGGTTGCTAGGATTTGTCAAGGGGAATTGATTTGAGTGGTTTTTGAAAAAGTGTGATCTTAGTACATACACTTGATTCAATTTTGCAATGCCTCTTAAATGGATTTGAAAATAATTTCTGCCACTTTGTAAAGTTTGATTGGATTCACTTGGAGTTTGTATAGCAATGGATGAAAAGAATGGGGATTGTTTCTGTTAGAAATTCTTTACTAGCAACACTCAAAGTCGTATAGTGGATAAGTTTGCCAAAATGACCATTTTATTATATGTTCTATATTTGATTTTTATTTTATTTTATTTTGCTTGGAAATTATCTGGATGATGTAGTATTCATCTTTAAAACATTCCTTATCATTTGTAACAATCGAACATGGCAATTGCAATCATTCATACACTAATGCAAAATCACACATACACTCATATTAGGTTGAGTTATAAAAGTTTTTGTTAACCCTAAACTTGGGTGATTAGAGCTTGATAAGCTTGATTAATATTTTTGGGATGTTACAAGCCTTCCCTCCTTAAAAAGAATCTCGTCCCGAGATTCACGAAAAACTAGTAACTAAAGAGATTGGGATACTCCATCCTAATGTAATCTTCTCGTTTCCAGGTGGCTTCTTCTTCGGTATGGTTACTCCACTAGATCTTGAGAAACTTGATACTTCTGGTTCGGGTGCTTCTAAATGCTTCTTCAAAAATACAGATGGGCACTTCACGATACGTTAGATCCTTGTCGATATCTATGGCTCGGTGATCGATGTTCTTGAACACTTCGGTCTTCTCCGGAACTTCTAATCACTTGCGAAGTAACGAGATATGGAACACATTGTGCACTGCTGACATCTCTTCAGGAATTTCTAGTTGATAAGATACTTCTCCTTGGCGATTCAAAATCTTGAAGGGTCCAATATATCTGGGGGCTAACTTTCCTTTTAGACGAAAACGCTGCATTCCCTTCAAGGGTGATACTTTGAGATACACAAGATCTCCGACATTGAAGGTCAGGTATCGATGTCTTTTATCTGCATAACTCTTCTATATGGATTGAGCGGTCTTGAGGTGCTCATGGACTTTGTGAACCTTCTCTTCGGCTTCTCGTAGGATGTCAGGTCCGAAGATTTGACTCTCTCCTACTCGAGACCAATTCAACGGGATACGACACTTCCTTCCATAGAGAAATTCAAATGGGGCCATTTGCAAACTGGCTTGATAACTATTGTTGTAAAAGAATTCCACGAAAGGCAGACAACCTTCCCATTTAGATCCATATTCTAACACAGAAGCTCTCAACATATCTTCTAAGATCTGGTTGACTCTTTCATTTTGTCCGTCGGTTTGCGGGTGATAAGCTGTGCTGAAATTCAGTTCCTAATCCTTCTTGGACTTTCTGCAAAAATCTTGAGGTAAACTAGGTTCCTGATCTAATACTATGGTCTTGAGGGTTCCATGCAAACTGACTATTCTAGAGATGTAAAACTCCGCCATCTTCGAACTTTGGTAGGTAGTCTTGATGGGTATGAAATGGGCTACCTTAGACAGTCTATCGACTATGACCCAAATAGAGTCATTTCCCCTACTAGACGTAGGCAAACCAGTGATAAAGTCCATTCCAACGGAATCCCATTTCCATTCCAGAATCTTCAATGGTTGCAAAAGTCCAGCGGGTCTCTGATGTTCCGCTTTGACTCTTTGACAAATATCACACTTGGTTATGTAGCTTCCGACTTGTATCTTCATTTTGTGCCACCAAAATTGCTCCCTCAAATCCCGATACATCTTCGTTCCTCCCGGGTGGATAGAATAAAGAGTATCGTGAGCTTCCTGCATAATGATTTGTTTCAACTCTAAATCTGCTGGAACACAGATACGTCCTTTGTACCACAAAGTTCCTTCTTCATCTTCAGTGAATCTGGGTACCTTTCCTGTTCCGATACGATACTTGATTCCATCGATACTTGCGTTTCCTTTTTGGGCTTCTTTTATCTGACTAATCAAGGTGGGTTGGAGTTATATGCTATCTAGGAATCCTACGCTAACTTGCTCCACTATGAAATTCTCGGGCCCCTCATGCAGACTTGGTTGGACTTCCTTTATCATGGTGTTTAATCTACACGGCAATCTGTTAAGAGCATCCTCTACCACATCGGCTTTGCCGTGGTGATAGTGAATGCAAGGTCATAATTCTTGATTAACTCAATCCATCTCCTTTGTCTCATGTTCAACTCCTTCTCGGTGAAGATATACTTCAGACTCTTGTGATCTGAATAAATCTCACAGCGATTACCCATGCGGTAATGACGCCATGTCTTCAAAGCTAAAACTATGGCAGCTAGCTCTAGGTCATGGGTGGGGTAGTTATGCTCATGCTCCTTCAATTGTCAGGACAGATAGGATATAACTTTGCCTTCTTGCATCAACACACATCCGAGAGAAATCTTGGATGCATCACAATACACATCAAAAGGCTTCTTGATATCGGGCATGATCAGAATTGGGGTTGAAACTAATCTCTTCTTGATATCTTGAAAACTTGCTTCACATTTATTAGTCCATTCAAACTTCTTATATTTCTTCAACAACTAGGTCATCGGTCTTGTGATGCTCGAAAATCCTTCAACAAACTTGCGGTAATATCTGGCTAATCCAAGAAATGCACGGTATTCGGTTTGGGTGGTTGGGGCTTTCCATTCTTGAACATATTTAATCTTGGTGGGATCAACAATGACTCCTCCTACTGATAGGATATGGCCTAGGAATCCTACTTCTCTTAACCAAAATTGATACTTCCTGAACTTGGCATATAACTGATGTTCCCTAAGGGTTTCAAGGATAGTTCTCAGATGTTGCTCATGATCTTCTTCTGACTTGGAATAGATCAGAATGTCATCGATAAAAACAACGACAAACTTATCCAGAAAATGCATGATAATCTTATTCATGAGGTTCATGAAACAAGCGGGGGCATTGGTTAATCCAAAAGACATGATATTGTACTACAATCCATATCTGGTGTTGCAGGCAGTCTTTGGGATATCTGCTGCAGGAATCATCAATTGATGATAACCAGTTCTAAGATCAATCTTAGAGAACACATTGGCACCAGCCATTTGATCAAACAAATCTTCTATCTTTGGCAAAGGGTATTTTTTCTTGATGGTGACATCATTCAGTTTCTGATAATCTGTACAAAGACGGTTGGCACCATCCTTCTAATCAACGAACAAAACAGGTGATCTCCATGGCGATGCAATTGGTTGAATCAGTCCTTTTCCCAGCATATCATCAAGTTGCTTCTTCAGTTCCACTAGTTCAGATGGGTTCACACAATAGGGTCTCTAGCTATGGGTTCGGTTCCAGGGATTAGTTCAATGGTAAACTCGATATCCTGATCTAGGGGCATACCGGGCAATTCATCTGGGCACACATTGGGGTATTCACAGACTACTCTGACTTGGTCAATGGTGGTCTTTGGTAGACTCTTGTTGCACTTGAATTGACGGGGCAATGCCTCATATACATGTTCTACTAATACTCCGGTGCAACTGGTCATGGTTATGGCTTTCTTAGCACAGTCGATTAATCCTTGATGTTTCAACATCCAATCCATCCCTTGTACTACTTCCAAACCTTTGGTTCCGAGTACTATTAGATTGGCATAAAAATCTATCCCATGGATTCTGGTAGGTACGGACTTGCAATTTTTTATTGCTTTGGTGGTAGAACCAGGGATTTGAACCATCATAACATGCTTCAGATTTGTTGGTTGAATCTTACTAGTGCATGCAAAGTCTTCTGTAACTAATGAGTGCGATGCTCCAGAATCAAACAACACTCAGGCTAATACTGAGTTAACAGAAAACATACTCAGCATGACGTTTGGCGCTTCTTGGGCCTCCTCAGCATTCATGTGGAACAGACGACCATTAGGGTTATGTGGGTTTCTTGGGGCGAATCTCTTTCTAGACTGGACACGAAATTGCTGCTAGGCAGGGGCATTCACATTGGTTGCTGCGGCAAGCTTCTTGGGACACTCGTTGGAGTAATGACCTATGACTCCGCATTCAAAGCAAATGATCATGCCTCATCAGTTTCATCATCAAACCATTGTGTTTCTCAACACATGTCAAAACATTTCAATAGAATGAATAATCAATCCAAGGTTTTCATAATCATTTTCACCAAGTATTGCCATCTAAAGTGATCAAGTTTTAAGCTTAGCACTAGCCACTAGTGTTGCGGGTAATCATTATTTCAGGGTGCTAATCTAGTATAAGTATCCAAGACTAATCCTATGATCTTGATTGGATCCATTCTATTTTCCACTAATCATAATTCATTAACTAAGTAAGAATTGCAGTAAAGGGGAAGTAAACCTTGGAGTAAAACTAGGAATTGGTAAAGTTGCATAACCAGGTATGCCTAATGCATTTGGTATAAGGGGATTGTATATATAGCATGCATAGTGCTAGCTTACATTGATAGCTTGCATTAGTTATGGCTTACCTTGAGCAGAGCAGTTGTTGCAGTCATTGATGTTTTCCTCCTCTTCATCGAAGTACTCCTCTTCGTTCAATCCTGGGTCGGTACTAGAGTCTATAAATACATCCAATGTACACAATCACCAAACAACACTTCACTTCTTCTATTTAGCACCCAAGGCTCATACTAGATGATCTAATATTGTCGTCGGATTGAGGACAAGTACGCCATGAGGGGGTCCTCGATGCGTGCGGAAGAGAGGGGTGTGAGACGTACGGTGTTCTGGGACGGTGAGCACACAAGTTTACCCAGGTTCGAATCCGCCGGCTTTAGACGGACCCTACTCCTGCTAGCAATCCAGTAATACGGCAGAGCCGGAATACGGGCTACAATGGTATCGCCTGTGCGAGTTGAGGGTCTAAAGTATTGGGTGTTATCTGGTGCCCTAAAGGCTCTCCCTAGGATGAGTTATATAGATATCCGGCCTAGGGTTTACAGGAGAGATCAATACGGCGACGACTAAGAGTTGATTACAGAGTACATCTTGAACTACAACTAACATTATAGGCCTAAGTCGGTAAGTCTTCTGGGCCTTCCTGTAGCCGGATTGGACTCCGTATTCTCTCTCTAACTGGGCCGCCCGTGAAGCAAAGCTCTAACCCGAAGTGGGCCACCCTGGTCAGTGAGGAACTGTGAGGATACCCGAAAAGTATATCCCCAACAGCAGCCCCCGGAGGCCTCCAAGATCCAAAGTCAGATTTTATCATCGTCTAGCTTGATCTCCGGCTTGCAGAATCTTGAAGGGTTCCTGAAACTTCAGAACAAAAAATACGATCCGAGTCTTACAAGTAAGTCGGACCTTTCAATTGGTTACTCGGATTTTCCAGCTCGATTTTTAAACTAAGCCGAAACTTGGTCTCTAACGCCACCTGACACAAGTATGGTCAAGTCATGTCATCTGACAGACGTTCCGTCAGCACGACCGTTGGTGGGTCCGCGGTCCGCGGAACCGAGGCACCGTTTCAATGCCTGCGTGGAGATCGAGGCGACGCAATCATCGCGTGGGCCCTCCCCAGTTCTTTCCAAGGCACGTGGCGATTACACTATAGCATTTGCACGAATCTTGGCACAGGTAGGTGGATATAAGGGGTTTAGATTTCTTCTTCTCCTTTCCACCAGTCATGCGCACACAGAGCCTCCTCGTCCTCCTACTACAGAGCTCCCAGCGCTGCCACTTTAAGGTCAACTTTTTCACCGGAGAAAAATGGCTTCCTCTTCTTCTTCCTCTGGTTTGGCAGCGGCAATGGTGGCGGCGTCGGCGGAAGCAGCTGCAGAGAAGGAGAGTTTCCGGGGAATCTGGATCCCCTGCGCCCTCGACGAGGCAGGCCTCAAGAACGTGGAGAAGGAGGGGCTTCTCGCCGCCGGCGACTGGCGGACCGGCTTCGGCGAAACCGTCCCCAACCCGCGCGAGGCCGAGCGTCTCCACTTCGGCACCCATCTGGATCGTGGTTTGTCCTTTCCTCCCTCTGAGTTCTTCTCCGAGGTGATAGATCACTATGGAGTTCAACTCCACAATCTTCCTCCCAATTATCTTCTAGAAATGAGCGCATATGCTGCGCTTTGCGAGGGCTTTCTTGGCATTAGGCCGAGTTTTCTTCTCTTCCGGTACTATTTCCATGTCCGGAGAAATTCCATTACTGCCGGTGTTCCTTATATCACTGGTACCATTAGTTTTTCTGTTAGACGAGACCGGGCCTATCCCAAAATTTCTGCCATTGACTCGGTCAAACAATGGCCAGCCACTACTTTGCCGGCTTTTGTCGACGGAGCCGCCACAACCCAGCCTTCCTGGGACGAGGCTGCTCCGGCTCTTACCGACGATCTGATCCTCGCTAAGAGGCGGATCAAGTATTTGATCAAGCACAAGGGTTTGAAGGGATCCGACTTGGTCCAATGCTGGGTCTCACGTCAGATCCAGACACTTCAGTACCACGGGGATAGACTGATGCACTCCATCACGTCTTCCAAAAAAGATTCCCTTCGCATCAGCCCCAAAGCCTACACCGCCCAGGGTTATATAAGCCAGATCAAATGGCTGATCAAGGAGCGGATCGAGAGGAAAATTCCAGAGGTTTCACTGGATATGCACACGGCGGAAAACCCCGTGGTGCTGGTAAGCTTGTATCAATACACCTTTCATGTGTTTCAATCTTTAAGTTATATACAGCAATACTGATATGCTTTCCTGTTTTCAGCTTGCTGACCTCCCCGAGTCGGAGCTTGCTCCACTCGAAGGATATCTTCCTGAGTTTGCTCAGGAGACTGAAGTAGTCCCATTGCCGGATCTTGCGCTCAAGAAGCGTAAAGCTCCGACAGTGGCAGTTGGCACAAAGGAGGTGCCAGTCGTGAAAAGGTAACCTTTTGTCACAACATTCTCGCATTTGCACTTTACTCAAGTTTCTTTCTGAGATGTAATGTTTCCGACTTTACTACTTTCTCAGAGCAAAACCAATCATCAAGGGCAAGGGGAAAGGGATTCCTTCGAAGCCCTTGCGACAAACGAAGCTTACCATAGCTTCCCCTGCCACGGCTCCTCCGACTCCTGCCCCTCAACCTTCTACAACACCGGCGATTACTCCTTCTCCGGTTGTTGTAGAAAATCCGGCTCCTCCAACGGCGCTTGTGATCCTTGGGTAACACACTGACGTCACCGTGGGTGCGTCAGCTCAAGATAAGGGTGAAACCTCTTCGGGTAATGATCCCTCGGCTGAAGTCTTCGCCGATAGCCTCCTCAGCAATCCCGGACTTGCCAAGTTTGGCTTATCCTGGAAATCTGCAGAGGAGATCCAGTGGTTGGCCAGGCAAGTCCTGGACAAAATCTGTCTATCCCCTGAAGAGGAAGCGCAAGAAGCAGAGGACGTCAAGTTCTCGGACCTTCTCGCTCAAGTCCGCCTTCACGACGAGAGAATCAGGACTGGCGAGATTCCAACAGCCCTAGTAATTCCTCTTACCCTCTCCGAGAAGGTGGCAGCTAAAGTGAATGCAGGGTTAGACAAACTCACCCGCGAGCAATATGTAAGTCAGAATTCCAACTCTTGTTTTTTACATTATGTTATATCATATCCTCTAGCCCCCAAGCATGAAGTAAGATATAGAAATCCGGGTTTATGCTTTCATTAGGATGCCAAAGAACGAACTAGTGTAGTCCCCAAGGCTCGTGCTGATATTTAGCAACAAATATTAGCCTGAGTCTTAAGTAGCTTTCTGACTTTGGGTATTCTGACTTACAGAAAGTATGTTCCTATAACCAGGAATTATTAACCAATGCCTGTGATAAGCGGAGAGAGATCAAAGCTCTCCGGCTTAAAAATGCTGAGCTCAAGGTAGCCAAGGATGAAGCCGAAGGTAAACATTCCGTTTCAAACCTTGTCTTTTGCTTTTTCAATGTCGAATTTTTCTGAACTATTGTTCTTTTTGACTTACAGCGTTGGTGAAACAATCCATCGCTATGATTGAAGAGGCCGAGAATCTCAAGACCCTAGTGGTGGAGAACAAGGGACCTCGCCAAGAGCTGGATAAGCTCAAGGCGGATCATGAAAGGAGCATAGCTCAAGTCCTTGAATCCTCCTCTATGGCCACTGAAGAGCACGATCGCAAGATTGCCGCTCAAGATAATGTTATCTCGGACCTAAAGAATGAGCTTGACAGAGAGAAAGATCTCTCTGAAGTGCTCCGGGCTGAACTCCAGAGTCTCCGGGAGGAGAAGACCAAGATCGACGACGTCATTCTTGGTACGTTCCATCTGTCTAATTTGTCATTTCTTCGACTTTCATAAATGTTAGATTTCCCTTGACTTGTTTTGTGTTTAGGTCCACTGAACTTGTCGGACTCTTCCTCCTCCGAGCCCCGCACCCACCGTCTTACCCAAGTTGGTGAACTTCTGCATGACTTCCGCCAGTCTATTGAAGACATTGGTGAGTCCCTAAGGATTCCGGACATGCCAAGCATGTCGGATTTTCAGGTGCGGGAAAAGGCCAAGGAGATGCCGAAACTCGTTCAGTACTGGAACATATCCTACGCGCGGGCTGCTGCGCAGAACGCTCTCACCATGGTCATGAGCCACGATGGAAACATGGAGATATGGCAAGTGACCAGAGGGTAGTGCAAGGTAGACGAAGACGGCCAGAAGCAAGACCTTCAAGCCATCATGCACTCCTGTGCCGGATATGGGTGCCACGTAGCTAACCTGACCAGCTACGAGATCCCCTTCTTCACCCACGTAGATACCCCGTCACCTCCTCCAGAAGAAACCGAAGAAGCTTCCGACGATGAACGGACCACCTCGGATCCGGGCATCTCGGAACGATATCAAGGCGGAGTAACCAACGAGCCGGCAGCTCCTTCATCTCCTCCTACATGATAGACCACAAACTTATTTATTATTCTGTGAAAGAACATGATGCGCTTGTAAATATTAAGTACTATGACTTTTGCTAGTGCTAAGTTTTTTATCTATTTAGCACTTTTGTCTTAGATTTTTTGCGTGCCTGAAATGTTTTCATAAGCACTTGAATTTTTTCCGTCTCTACTTATCGTTTATCTGGCTTTCCGCCTCGTCCCTTTCGTGAGCCGGCTAAACCTTCAGCCGGAAACTTTGCCAAGCAACGGAGCTCAATTGCTAAAACAGTTTAAACTCGGAAACAAAGCCGGCTTCCAGTACCAACAATTCACTAATTGGAAAATATCCGCATCCAGCAATCAGACAAATAACCAAAGTAAAGAATAGAATTTTTAGAGTTATACCCGAAGGTAGTAGTTTTAGAACCGGAAATCTAAACCAGAACAAACATGAGCATAAAGTACTTTCAAGCATTCTGGGATTTTCGACTACGACATGATCATTAGGAAATAAGATGGTACAAACTTCTTAGAAAAACCTTGAGGTAACCAAAACTTTTATTTCTCACAGAACATGTCTAACATGTCTCAGAATAAAAGGGACGTAGCTGAGCAATATTCCACGGTTTGTCTAACTCATCCGGATTTGTACTGCCTCCAGCTCTCTTTCTCTTCTTAGTAGCAGGTCTTTCTTTGACTGGCCTCATGTCAGTTAAGTAGTACGATCCATTATGCAATACTCGACTAACTAAAAAAGGCCCTTCCCATACTGGGGAAAGTTTGTGCTTTCTTTGTTGCACAAGCCGGAGAACCAAATCACCTTTATTGAAATATCTAGTTCGGACTCTCTGGCTATGATACTTGCGTAACTTCTGCTGATAGGCTGTAGATCTCATTTCAGCAACGACGCGAACTTCTTCGACTAAGTCGAGATCATTTTGTCGAGAAATTTCGGCATCCTCTTCCATATACGCGGCCACTTTACTAGAAGTATGAATTAAATCACTAGGAAGAACTGCTTCTACGCCATAGACCAAGAAGAAAGGTGTATATCCTATTGACCTGTTCGGAGTTGTTCGTAAACTCCAAATTACAGAGGGTAGTTCCTCTACCCAAGCCCACGCAGCACGTCTCAGTGGTACTTCGAGTCTTGGTTTCAAGCCTTGTAGACTTAAACCATTTGCTCTTTTGACTTGTCCGTTAGCCTGTGGATGTGCGACTGACGCAATGTCAAGCCAGATATTTTGCTCATCACAGAATTCAGCTAGTTCTCCCATCGAAAAATTACTCCTATTGTCTATGATAATACTATGCGGATAACCATACCGGATTATAACATCCTCGAAAAATCTTTTGGTTGTTGCTCCATCACAACTAGTGACAGGTTTAGCCTCGATCCACTTTGTGAATTTGTCCACCATCACTGAGAGGTGAGTGAATCCACTTGGGGCTCGTTTAAAAGGTCCTACCATATCAAGCCCCCAGACCGCAAAGGGCCATGTTATAGGTATTGTTCGTAGCTGATCAGCCAGAACATGAGCTTGCTTGGCGTATTTTTGGCAGCCTTTGCATGTCTTGACTAATCGTTCGGCATCTTCCTGAGCTGTAAGCCAGAAAAATCCATGTCCAAAAGCTTTTGCCACTAAATATTTGGCTGTAGCATGGTGACCACACTCGCCTTCGTGGATTTCCCTTAAGATTTCCACTCCTTCTTCCAGAGATACACAGCGCTGAAAAACCATAGAAACACTCTGTTTATGGAGCTCACCTTTAACAATAGTATAGGCTTTTTCTCGTCGGATAATCTGTCGGCTCAACACCTCGTCTTCGGGTAATTTGCCATCTACCAAGTAATCGAGGTAGGGTTGAGTCCAGCAAGGAATTACAGCCAGAACTGCTATCAAAGGTGAGTCGGATTTGGTCGAATATTCCTCATCTACTCCCTTTATCGAGGGAACTTTTAGGTGCTCTAAAAATGCGCCATCCGGGACCTCTTTCCGCACAGAGCCTATTTGAGATAATGCATCTTCTTCCTCATTTTCTTCTCGAGGGATGTGTTGAACTTCAAACCCTTCGAACGATTTAGATAGATCATCCACGACAGCTTTATATGCTGCCATGTGCTTATTTGCATTACAAATATCCGAGACTTGCTGAGCAACAAGATCCGAATCTCCGTAACTCATCAAACGTCGGATGCCAATATCCTTAGCAATCCGGATTCCATGCAGCAGTGCTTCATACTCGGCAATGTTGTCTGTCGCTGTGAAGTGGATCTGCAACACGTATAAAAGTTTATCTCCTTGGGGTGATTTGAGCACCACGCCAGCCCCCGAGCCCCCTAGAGCCTTAGACCCATCGAAAAAGAGGGTCCAATATTCTGACTCAGGGAGGACCATGTTCTCCTTGGTCTCTGTCCAATCAGCGACAAAGTCGGCAAGGATCTGGGATTTGATTGCTATCCGGGGTTTGTACTCAATATCGAAAGTTGCAAGCTCTATGCCCCATTTGGCGACGCGTCATGTGGCATCGCTATTGTTGATTATATCTCTCATGGGAGCCTTGCTCACCATGGTAATTGGGTGCTCCTGAAAATAGTGGCGTAATTTACGAGATGCTAGAAAAACACCGTAAGCCAACTTTTGATAGTGCGGATACCGTGTTTTGATTCTGTTAGGACCTCGCTGACAAAGTACGTCAGACGCTGCACCAGGTGTTCCTGATTTTCTTCTGGTCCCTCCACTACCATAACGATACTGACAACCTTATTTGTCGCAACAATGTAGAGCAACATCGGTTCCTGAGGTTCCGGCGCTGCAAGGATAGGAGCAGATGAGAGTACTTTCTTCAGGTCTTGTAGTGCAGCTTCAGCTTCGTCAGTCCAGAAAAAATCCTTGGTCTTCTTTAGGAGTTTGTATAATGGTGCGGCTCTTTCACCAAGCCAGCCTACAAATCGACTTACCGCAGCAATGCAACCAGTTAATCTTTGTACGTCCTTCAGGCGAGTTGGCCTGGAAATGTTGAGAATAGCCTTGATTTTGTCACGGTTTACCTCTATGCCTCTTTGAGACACGATGAAACCTAACAATTTTCCGGCTGGTATTCCAAAGAAGCATTTCTTCGGGTTAAGCATGATGTTGTATTTTCGTAGATTGGCGAACGTTTCCTCCAAGTCAGAAATCATTGTTTCCTTCTTTTTGGACATGTCTGTGATATCATCCACGTATGCATGTACATTGCGTCCGAGTTGATCATGGAGGCAACGCTGCATCGTGCGCTGGTACGTAGCTCCTGCGTTCTTCAGCCAAAAGGGCATCGTAACAAATCAGAAGGTTCCGAAGGGGGTTATGAATGAAGTTCTGACTTTGTCAGATTCCTTCATCCGGATTTGGTGATAACCGGAATTTGCGTCGAGAAAACAAAGGAGTTTCGAGCCTGCCGTAGAATCGATAACTTGATCAATTCTAGGCAGAGCGAATGGATCTTTTGGACAAGCCTTGTTCAAGGCAGTATAATCTACACACATCCTTAAATAAGTGGTGTCCTTTTTAGGGACCATTACAGGGTTGGCTAACCAATCAGTATGGATGACCTCTTCTATGAATCTGACTAACTCGAGCCGTACTAGTTCCTTAGCTATTGCCTTACGCTTTTCATCACCAAACCATCGTAAGGACTGTTTGACGGGTTTAGCGTTCGGGTTTACATTTAGAGAGTGCTCGGCAAGTTCCCTAGGTACTCCGGTCATGTCAGATCGCTGCCATGCGATGATATCTTGATTTTCTTGGAGGAACTTGACGAGCGCGCTTTCCTATGCGCTGCTTAGGCCTACGCCTATCTGGGTCACCTTGGAGGGGTCATCATCCTTCAACGGTGTCGTCTTCGTCTCTTCTGATGCCTTGAACTCCTGATTTGGCTTTGTGACCTCCTTCTTTGTTGCAGGCATCTCGGACGGATCTATGCTCTTCTTGATCTCCTGGTACTCCTGGGCGTGCAGCACGGCTTCGGCAAAGGCGACATTTCCATCTTCACACTCTCGCGCCTTCTTCGGGTCTCCCTTGATGGTGATCACGCCGTTGGGACCTGGAATTTTCATCATATTGTAAATGTAACATTGACGAACCATAAAAGCCTAGTAAACCGGGCGTCCGAATATAGCGTGGTATGCGCTCTTGAACGGGACCACTTCGAAGGAAAGTGCCACCGTCCGATAATTCTTTGGAGTTCCAAAAGTAACATCCAAACTGATCTCTCCCAGGGAATTAGCTTGTCTTCCTGGGACAACTCCGTGAAAGATCACAGAGCTATGGTTCAGCTGTGTTTCCGAGATCTTCATCCGGCATAGCGTTTTGACATAGAGAATATTGATACTGCTACCACCGTCCATGAGGGTCTTGGAGAAACCATGACCGTCAATAAGTGGATTGACGATTAAGGCATATTTTCCTCGCCTATGTAGCTTAGGCGGATGATCAGCACGGTCAAATGTTATTGCCACTTCCGACCAGTCCAGATACTGAGGGACGACTAGAACTGTTGCGTTGAGCTCGTGGAGAACTGCTTTCTTGACCTTTGCTGGTTGAGATCCGAGGAAGGTGACGTAAGTGTCCTTCTTGGTGGGAAAAGTTTTCTTCCCTTCCGACTTGGTATTTGAAGCATCGGCTTCCTCCATGTCGGAATCTTCCTTGGTCTCTTTGTCCTTTTCGGGATTTTTCTTACCCATCTTCCGCTTAGCTTTGTAGCCCGCGGTATCATCTCTCTTGATGTCGTCGTTAAAACGGCACTCAGCGTTGGTGTGGGACGAGTCCCCATTGGCGTCCAAGTGATGCACACATGGGTTATTGGCGATGTCGGCCCAAGTGTAGGTTTTTCCTGGTTGTTGCTCTGCTCTACCTTGGACCCTTGATATCCCACGGCCACGCCCGCGGCCTCCGCCATGTCCTCCTCGTCCTCTAGACCCGGAAACAGTGGTGACTACTGCTGTCCCCGCGTTGGGTTTTTCTTCCGAGGTATTTTTGTGCTTCTGAGCTTGTTGCTTTGGTTGTTTTGCTGACTGAGGCACAACCAAGACATTGAGTAATCCCTCTGCATCATCGTCAGCATCTGCATACTTGCTTGCTGTTTCTATCATCTCTCCCAGATCACTAGCCTTGTCACACTTCAAGCGATGGCGCAGGAAATCAATTGGGAGACCTGCGATGAAAGCTTCAATCGTAGTTTGATCATTTACTCCTTCGCAGGAGTTCTTGGTGTCAATCCATCGTCCGAGGTAATCCTAGCAAGTCTCTCCGGCTTTCTGGGTGCAACGCTGTAGGTCTCCAATCGTACAGGGCCTCCGATATGTGCCTTCGAAATTCCGAATGAACGCACTTTGTAAATCATACCAGTTATGGATGGTATTCGCCGGAAGTTCTCTGAGCCATGATCGTAAGTGGGAGATATCGGGTTGCGACCAGGCTGTTTCCGCCTTTGGCGATGCAGTAGGCTTGGAAGAAATCCTGTAACCAGGTGTCTGGCCGAGCAATGCCGTCGGAGGCTTGGATATGTCTTGAGATAGCAAATCATTTTGGCAACTTTGTAGCTCTGATGCGTGGTCTGAAGCATTTTGGGCCCACGTATACATCATCATTTTCCTAGCGCCGAGTCTCTATATTGGAGTTGATCATGTGCCTTGCGTCGTTCGGGGATAGGGATCGTCCCGAATGTCGGCTGTGGCTGCCGTGCCTTGGAGCCGGACTTCGGCTTCTGCCACAACCTCCTCCGCCCTATTGTCCTCCTTGACCTCCTTGGGGGCTGTTGTGATAACTGTGTGGTGGAGAGGGTGGTGCAGCTGGATAGTTTTCGGCTGATCGCCGACCTCCATCCGGATTGTCATTATTCCGGCTCTAGGGAGGTTCTTGACTATGACGAGCCCCCTGCCGGCTTGTTCCAGTGTGGTTTCCGTCATTCCTTCTTCCGTCGTTCACACCATGGTGAGGCTCAGTTGGACGGTTTTCATGTCTAGGAGGTGGAATTCTCTGACGATCCTCCTCCCGACGTTTCTCTTTATCTTCTCCATTTGGGGGAGGATTCCTCGGATTCAGTGCAGCGATCACGTATTTCTCGGCTATTAGCGCGACATTGCTCCAGCTATGTGTAGCTCTGCGGTGCTGCCCCGATGATCCGGTTCTTGAATAATTGTCTTCCCTGCGTTCGGGGTGAGGATACTGCCCCCGAACGTAGTGGGATCTTACGTCAGCCCATGCCGGATCTGTGCGACATTGGTCGGAATCCGAGACCAGCTTTTGACTTCCGGATAGGGCGACCTTTTGCTGCTCCAGTCCCTTATTGAGTAGCTTGATACCCAAACATATCTCCTCTGGTCCTGGATGAGCCGATAGAATTTCGCGAGCTGCCACGGTATTTTGCACTTGTGTTGGGTAAACCCAATCTCCGTTGCTATCCTTCCGTGGCTTCCCCATCTCATCTCCAAAAAGGACGGCACAAACACGTGGGAATTGGTTGTCATCTATGTGACGCTTCCGTGTTTTCTGATGCAGACGGGACATGTACTCCTTGTTTGACATACGCTTCTTCTCCACCTCGATGTTTTTGGCTTCATCAAGGATTTGTTAACGACGCGCTTCTAGGGCCTGGGCCCTTTCGTCCAGCTCATCTGCAGTAAGTTCTACAGCTGTAGGGATAGGTGTGGTTAATGTGACATCGATGTGTTTATACGCACCTTCAGTGATCACGTGTCCATCCACCGATGCTTCTTTTTTCGGCTCGTTTGGGATAAGTGCTCCATCCGAGTCTTCTTCGTATTCCTCGGCGATTACCTCCTCTGTGAGGGGGTCTTTCGCCGGGGTCTTGTTCTTCTTGTTCTTCTTCTTTGCCTTCTTGGAAGCGCCAGTAGCAAAGACGGCTTTGGGTCCATTTCCTAGAGTCAAGCTCCGATTGGTACTTTCGGACATCTGGATCTCGGGATTATCTCCGATGTCCATGTCATCCTGCGCTTTGGGAGAGTGTTCCTCGGATCCTTCATCCATGGCTTCTCCTTCTTCTGCAGCTTTGGAGTTGTACTCCTCTTCGTATTCCGCGGAGAACTTTCGGAAATCTGCCGATGTCATAGATTCCTCCGAGGATGCGGGAACGTCGGCGTTTGTTCCAATTGCCTCCAGCACCGAGTTGGTGTTTTCTCCAGCGTCGGCAGAGCCGGATCCGGATCCAACATATCCGACGAAGTGCGATGCGTTCTTCCTGGGGTACTTGCGGCTTTCGCGATCAGCCATATCGAAACTTTTAATGGTTTCGAGGATTGCATCTGCGCTAGCGCCTTGCAGTATCATACATCTTAGTGTGTACCTGAGGAAAGGCCTGTTTGTCCCAGCATCGTCAGAGCCGGAATCAGTGTCGTCAATATGGTCCTCCTGGATTTCGACTTCCACGGGTGGGTCGATCTGGGATCCGGCTTCTCTAGAGAGATCCACTCCAGACTCGTCTTGGACCGTGAGGTCGTCTTCAGGCTCGGATTTCTCCACTATCTCCACAACTGGTGCGGGCTGGGTGGGATTAGGGTTTTCTGAGATCCGGAACTCTGCTGCCTCCATAGACAAAGGGGACCCAGAAGATTCTTCTGCCTCTGTCATCACCACTGGGGTGGGTTGGGCAGGTTCAGCGAAACCGATGTAAACATCGATCTCGCCAAAAGACATGATAGTATAGGTAGTCACGGCCTCCCAAGCCGGAATCCAAATCTCGTCGAGAACGATGAGAGGGACGTCACTGGCGTAGAGGATGCGACCCACGGCGATGGTCTCGCCGATTCCGATAGTTGCAGATTCCGCTCGGAACGCAGATCTGAAGCTCACTTGCCCCGCGGTGGGCGCCAACTGTCGTCGGATTGAGGACAAGTACGCCATGAGGGGGTCCTCGCGGCGTGCGGAAGAGAGGGGTCTGGGGGATTAAATGGGCGCGGCTGTTCTAGCTCCTTCTCGCCTTGTCGTTGGTCAAGGGGTGGACAGGGGGTGGCAGTGAGGTCATGCATACCTCGTGGGGGTCATCGTAGAGGGCGGAGTGGCGATCTACGAGTAGTTCGTGTTCGACCGGCATGGCTGGCTCGATACGGGCGTGCCACTGGTGCAACAGTGGGAATGAGGCTCTCCACTGCTAAGGACTAGGATTGATTGAGGACAAGTAGTGGAGTCGATTGCAGTACATTTTGTGAGCAATTGACAACTCCAAATAGTGCATAGTTGGCGAGGTTGTACTGTGCATGCCAGGTGTTCGACCAAATGGCTGCATGAATTCATATTTCGAATTTTTGAAAGATTTTTGGTGAGTGATCTGAGTACTTTCTCAGTAGACTGTGGTTGCTGGGATTTGTCAACAGGAATTGATTTGAGTGGTTTTTGAAAAAGTGTGATCTTAGTACATACACTTGATTCAATTTTGCAGTGCCTCTTAAATGGATTTGAAAATAGTTTCTGCCACTTTGTAATGTTTGATTGGATTCACTTGGACTTGGTCTAGCAAGGGGTGAAAAGAATGGGGATTGTTTCTGTTAGAAATTCTTTTCTAGGAACACTCAAAGTGGTCTAGTGGATAAGTTTGGCCAAAATGACCATTTGCTTATATGTTCTATATTTGATTTTTAGTTTATTTGATTCTTGTTGGAAATGATCTAGATGATGTAGTATTCATCTTTAAACCATTCCTTATGATTTGTAACAATCAAACATGGCAATTGCAATCATTCATACACTAATGTAAAATCACACATACACAAGTTTTTGTTAACCCTAAACTTGGGTGGTTATAGCTGGATAAGCTTGATTAATATTTTTGGGATGTTAGAGTCACGTTTTTTCCCTTGTGTATAACCCTAGCGACTTAGTTGTCTCAGTTTTGCCCTCGAGTGTAACACTGGAAGTTTGGTTGTACTCAGTTTTGCCCTCCAGTACTAACACTGGCGTGTGCAATATACTATGTTTTACCCTTCGGTGCCTAGCCAACAAAGGGTCAATGAATAGGTTTTTAGCTAGCTAATTGACTCATTTTATGCACAACAAATTCAAATTGAGCAAAACATAGTGGCATCTACCTAGGGAGTCTTATTATGTGACCTGCCACCATAAGAAATGTATATAAACCAAGTTTTAACCTACATCACCACTTCTCAAATCACCTACTATCTATGAAGGTTCATGGCTTTCTACTCAAGGCTCTTCCCAAAAAATCCCTCCCCAAAACATAGTTTGTCTGAATAAGGCAATAATTGTCAAACTTGTGTATATTTGAATTGCAAATAGTTTGATGTATGCCAAGATGTATTTTATTGTATAAAAGATGCATTTTCCATTTTTTAAATGTTTTTCTATTTTCTATTTGAATCCCTTTGTCAGTCTTGCCTTTGGTTTTTAACTTCTACTCAGTTTTTCCCTTGGTTCTAAGTGCTACTAAGTTTCCCCCTCTCTTAGTATCAATCTCTCGTACATGTGCTCATCTTCGCTGCTACGTTCTAATTGGTTAAGATAGTTTTCACGCGGATTGTGCCCACCAACCATTGATCCTCTGTGATCTAGCAGATAGGATAACCCCTATATCTATCGGGGGCACCCCTCTATCCATGCAAAATAACGAGTTTTGCACCAGTACTTTAACTACATAAACAAATGATCTTGAATATAGTTTGAAGGGAACGTGTTCAAAGGTGTATATTTTTTGCATCATATTCCACTCTATGAAAATGATAATCTCTCAAGATTTTCTTAGCATAATATTATCACGTATTAAGTGTGATTTCAAAGAGTTCAAATGTGTATCATTTTCGTATATGCAAGTTTATGCATTACATTCCACTCTATGAAAATGGGGGTAGAAAATGATAATCTCTAAAAAAATTGCTACCACATCATTATCTCGTTATTAAGTGTGATTTCATAGTGTCCAAATGTTTAAAATTTTCGTATACGCAAGTTTATGCATTATATTTCACTCCATGGAAATGATAAATGATCAGGATTTTATTAGCACAATATTATCATGACCTAAGTGCGATTTCAAAGAGTCTAAAGGTGTATAATTTTCGTATATGCCAGTTTATGCATTACATTCCACTATATGAAAATGATAATCTCTCAAGATTTTCTTAGCACAACATTATCACGTATTAACTGCGATTTCAAAGAGTTCAAAGGTGTATAATTTTCGTCTATGCAAATTTATGCATTACATTCCACTCTATGAAAATAATAATCTCTCAAGATTTTCTTAGCACAATATTATCACGTATTAAGTGCGATTTCAAAGAGTTCAAAGGTGTATAAACTTCATATATGCAAGTTTATGCATTACATGCCACTCTATGAAAATGGGGAGAAAATAATAATCTCTCAAAATTTTGTTAGCACATCATTATCACGTATTAAGTGCCGTTTAAAAGTGTTCAAAGGTTTATAATTTTCACATATGCAAGTTTGTGCATTACTTTCCACTCTATGAAAATGATAATCTCTCAAGATTTTTTTAGCACGACATTATCACGTATTAAGTGTGATTTCAAAGAATTCAAAAGTGTATAATTTTCGTATACGCAAGTGTATGCATTATATTTCGCTCCATGGAAATGATAAATGATCAGGATATTATTAGCACAACATTATCATGTCCTAAGTGTGATTTAAAAGAGTTCAAAGGTGTATAATTTTCATATAATTTTCGTATATGCATTACATTTCACTATATGAGAATGAAGCTAGACAAAGGGCGTGGGAGCGGGGCTAGCTCGGGGTCCCATCTTGCAACACAAACCTAGGTAAGTTGTGGGTCCGGTGCTCACGTGGATAAGCTGTGGATCCGGCGCTCACATGGATAAGCTGTGGGTCTGATGCTGATCTAGATAAGCTGAGAGAGGTGTCCACTACGGGAATTGACTGAACGCGGCCCCACTTGTCAGCATGTAATGGCAAAGGTACACTAAGGGACCCGATGGAATGCGGCCCTACTCGTCAGCACGTAACAGCGAGGGTCCACTATGGGACACGACTGAACACGGCCCCACTTGTTAGCATGTAACGGCAAGGCTGACGGACGGCGAGTTTCAGACCATGTGAGAGTATCGTATAAGGAGATGGGCAAAACTTAGGAAAAACTAAGTGGTTGGGGAAAACTAAGTACAACTAATGAACTGAGGGTATGAAAATAGAAATCCCATTATTTTACAAGTTTGGGAATCCACTTAAAAAGCTAAAAAAAGTTTTTTAGTATTTAACATGATGTCGTTCCCATGTTTATAGAAATAAGTATTAATTCTATAATAAGTAAATGAGTTCATTCAGTTATAAAATCAAGAGAACACCACTTCCATAAAGACATAATACTTGTGTTTCACCTTCATGAAAGGTTATAAATTGAACAACGTGTAGTGTCCTCTGATATTAAAGTTAGATAAGTTTCCACTTGCTAGTGGAATAGCTATTCAAAATGCTAATTTTTTTCTTGGTTAATACTCATAACTCGTAAGAAAACATTAAAGTGTTAGCTTTAAGTATAAATTCTTTAACTTTGTAAAGTAATATTTTCCTCAAAGGTTATTCTTTTAAGAAATATTAAATGTAATCCTTAAAATAAAGATGTGAAGACTCTAATGAATTAATAATCCCATTCAAGCAGTTCTTATGTGCCATTCCACACTTGAGTGCTTAGGTAATGTATGCTACTTCATGCATTTCCATATTGTTTCACACACTCTCACAAGCCTTAATAAGAAGCACAAGTGTGAAACTGGTATAAAAGTGAAACACATTCTAAAGAAACCATTCCCAGTTTCCAAATGCTAGATTAGATACGATTATTTTCAGGGATTCACACTTATCAAATTGCATTACATTAATTATGCATAATTGCATCTTGATTCTTTAAACATTAGTCCTTACGGGACCAATTATGTTTTTTACAGAATTTGGATTCACTATTATCTTGAACACCGTGAGTGCATAATCTTGCAATCACAAAGGAAAGTTCACACTTGATCATGTCCTTCGGTTATTTTCTATCAAATACTTGTAACTCAAATGTTGTCGTCACCTGCAATTTCAAGAGTTCATAAAACACTATTTTCATAATAATATAATTATGGATTATTTACCAAATGGTAATAATCTATTGATACAGTTCTAGTGGTAAAGGAACATAATATCTAGGACTTAATCAACCAATGTTGCCAGTGATTCTAGCGCCGTATATTATGCGTTAACCATGAGATTTGGAATGGGACAGAGAAGTCAGTTGTATCTTCTTCCTTTCGCATGGACGGATGACCTTCTCGTGAAGCTGCAGATTTCTCGTGGAGAATCCAGCACATGGGTGGGACCCCTCAGTGCCCCGCAATCTAGGTGTCTAGATTATCTATGCAAAGATGTCATGGTGGAGGTTCACCATAGATGATGGTGGCTGATGACTGCAAGTGCACAGATCGTTTGTAGCTAGTTTCGAAATAAAGATATCGATTCCACAGGGAGCAGTAGGAAAAAGACTAAAATGTTTTTAACTAAAACTAAATGAAGTTCTTAAGGAATAAATTTAAGATGCAAGAATAGTAGAGTTGTTTTTGGGTTTTTGGTTGAACAAGGCAAATTAAAGTAAAGTAAAATTTAATGTAGAAAGTAAGAATCACGTCTGTAAAAGAACTCAGAACTACAATAGGAAAAGGCGTTCTCAGGGAGTGGTGGATACACCGCTAGCAATTTAGACTAAGCAATCAAGATTGTTATAACGAATATTCTCATGATATGTATGTATGTGTGTGGCGCCCTGCAAAAACCACTACTAGAAAATCGTTGTGTTTTTGTGCATTACATCATCATGACCGCATGCTCATGTCATCATGCCACATTGCATTTGAGCATCGTCATGTCATCATGCTTTTGTTTGTCTACAACTATTTTCTAAAAGCCTAGTTTTGTTATCTAAAATATCCCCCGTCTTTATTCAAATTAAAACCCTAGTCTTTTTCGAATCTTTTATTTGTCTAAAATCTATTTACCAAAGCCCCTCTTAAAATAAAACAAATAAAATAAAAGTTTTAGTGGGGGAGGCAGCCGCCGGCCAGGCCCAAAAGCCCAACCAGCAGGCACCTACCACCCCACCACTAAACCCTAATCCTACCCAACTCCCTCCTACCCCGCCGCCTCTCTCTCTCCCCACCCCATCTCCCACCCCACCTACCTCTTTCTCCTGGTCCCACCTCCTCTCCCGCACGCCACCTCCCCACCAACCCCGCGCCCCATCCAGCCTCGATCCCCACGCCCGCGCGAGACGCACCTGGTCCGCTCGCCCCCCACCTGGCCCCATTCCCAGGCGCAGACCCCGCGCTAGCATCCAGCAACCCCGCCCACCGCCCGCGTCCCTGTCCAGCTCCACACGCCAACGAACCGCTCTCCCTGGCCCACCCCATCGACGAGACGCACGTCTCCTCCCACGTTCTTCCTCCCTCTTCCTCTCGCTTTCCCCTGCCGCCCCGCACCTACCTCTCGCCTCGATCCTGCGACCTCCGCACCGCCGCCCACCTCCGGCCCTGCGGTAACTCGCCAAGGCACGCCCCTTCCCTGCTCCGGCCTGTCAGTGCCACCGGTAGCCCTCCTTTGTCCGTCCCTCGACCGCCATGGCCACGCTCAGGCGCCGTGGAGCCTCCGCCGCCATGCGTGTCGCCGGCTCCTGCACCAACCTCGCAACTAGGCGCACCTCCCATTTCCGGGACACCGTCAACCAACACCGCGCCGCCGTCCTAGGCCTCAAGCCCGCATCGCCGCGTCCTCCATCCTCTGCGCCATGGCCTCCGACCCTGCCGCCAGCAGCGCGCCTCCGCCCCGCGTCCGCGCTGTTGTTCCTCGCCTATGCACAGGACCTCGCCGCCGCCGCCATTTGGAGCTTCCTCGCGACCTTGACCTGAGCTCATCTCTGACCCGAGCCTCGTGGCTCCTCCCTGTCTCCGCCATCCTCTGGCCGTAGTCACCGCCCATGTGGGCTGCCGCTGTGCCCTCCTCGTCTCGTCGCTCCTCCGGCCACCAGCAGCCACCTCACCTGCACCGGCCCTGCTCATTCGATGATGTCCAGAGTTCCTCTAACGGGCCAGCGTATGGGTGTGCTATGGGTGCTGCTTGTGTTCCTGGTGGTCTTCTGCTCCTGTGTCGGTCTGGTGTTGTGAAGGAGTGGAGAATTGATGTTGTGGTGATAATTGTGCTATCCCTGGTGATGGTTACCGATGTTAACCAACTGTTTATGTGGTGTGTATCGATGGAGGCATGGCTCCCCAATGTCTGCACCCGACGTAGATGTGACGACCCTATGAGGATGGTGTGAGGCCACCACGAGACCGATAGGATGACGATGCTCTGCTACCCCACCATAAGGACATCGTGTCATCGCCAAGATCTTCTGAAGTAACTCGGCAAGGACATGTGAAGATCTTCATCATGAGACACCAAGATCTACTCCCGGATCCAACGACCCGACCCAAGATCCGACGACCGAACCCTGGCGCGCCAAGTTCTTCGACCCGGAGGACCGATCCATCGGAATGCCAAGACCTTCTTCTGAACCCGAGTTCTTCGTCACCGGCGTCAAGATCTCCTACACGGATCTGAAGACCCCCGGAACCCGATCTAGTCCAGTTCGCCATCGAAGACAAGATCGACCGCTTGGAACCCAAGATCTCCGTCACGACACGACAAGTTCTCCGTCGTGAATCCGAACCCCGTCGAACCCTAGAGACCGAACCCCGAACCCCTGAAACCCAAGTTCTCCCGAACTCAGATGTGTGCCCCTAAGCCCATATCTTTTTATAATATGACATTATCAACTGTTGCATATTAAATTGTTCATGCATGCATACCTGTCTGTGGTTTGGGGGCATTATGACGATTCACCTAAATTAAATATGGAGTCTATATGCGGGCTATTCTAGTCTTATTTCGGACTCCATTTAAATTTGTGTGGCGAACCGATGCCATGTTTTGACTTGTTAATACGACATTTAAATTGCAGGGTTCTAAAAAACTTGAACCGTTTAATTATTTGTCGGAACCCCGGTTCCGCTTAATATGGCCTAATTGCACCGCATCTACATGATATCATAAGCATGCCGGATCTTCTGCCGTAGTATTAAATATTGCATCCGGTGTTTCTTCTAGTGTTTGCTTCTTCGCGGATTAGGCCGATGAGTGGATCCGAGTATCGACAAGTTCTCCGGATATGATCCGTCGGCAGTGTTTTCCTAGGCGAGCATCTCGTCCCCTTCTACCTATTTTGCATTTATAGTCTTTATTTTCCTCCTGTTGATCTATTGATATCCGTGTAGCGATGCTTTAGTTTCCGAACACCAGTTATATCCCGTGCAACCTCTATATTGCCTTGGACACCTCCTATTACCTGTTGTTTGGTAGATAGCTGGCCTTGCGAGTCGTAGTTGCTTGCTTATGTGTTGGTTCGTGTTGTTGTCGTTCCACCGTTGACGGCAAGTTGGCACATGATAAAGGGTGGAGATGGTTAATGGTGGAGATGATCATGTCTTTAGTTACAACTAATAAATTGCTAGATATAACTAATGCAAAGGCATCGGTGGGCAATAGATGTTATTTGGTTCTTCCACGCTCACTTGTGTCCCGTAGGACCCCGTGTACTTGATACCTGTTCCTTGACTATTCGCACTATCCACATCCGGGAGGCCTTATGGACCCCCCTGAGACAGAGCTTGATCCATTTCTATTTCTTGGGGCCACAAAGTAGTTTGGGGCTTTATTACTATCCTGTACTTATGCCATGCTTTACTGCTTTATTTACGATTGTGCGTGTAGCACCTGTACTGTTTTGGATCGCGGCACGATTTCGTGGTATCGACAAGCCTAGTCACATTTTCGGATTCCCAGTCGTTTACAGCCGTTCTCGCAAACCCTGGGTCCGTCTCGGAGCTGGCCAACTTCATTGCGGGTAGCTTAGTGGGGTGGCCCCCTGAAATATTTTATGAATCCTGTGATTGCTTTGTCGTGAAGGCCTCGTTAGGTTTTGAGTTGGTTTTTCCGAGGTTGATCGAGTCTGTGTTACTATTTGTGCACCCTGCAGGGTAAAACTTTCTGAAAGCCATGTCCGCGGTTATGGACGACTTGGAGCACAGTATCTCGATCATAGACAAGCATAACTAAAGTAGTGCTATAAATTTGACTTAATATGTCTGACTAGTAATCAGCCTCACTATAACGGAATGCATATTAAAAATGCAAACCACTGGTGGACCTGGGTTGTTTTGTTATATCTGTCTAGTAAGTATTACAACTCAAATGGAATGTGATAAAAGTGCCAACAACTACTGGGTTTTGGGATTCCTCAGGACAATTATATCTGACTAGTAAATGTTCCAACTACAACGGAATGGTAACTAAAACTTCCCACTACTTATGCTATCAGGACGACTCGTGTTATTTATATCTGACTAGTAAATGCTTCCACTATAATGGAATGAATAAAACTGCCAAGTGTGAGTTCCTTAGTTTGACTTCCTCGTTTTGTCTCGAGGGGGAATACCAGGATGGGTATGTTTGGTGTTAGTATCAGGTTGGATCCGAATAGGTCTTTCTTTCCACTCTCTAATAGACGCCAGTGACACCGAGTATCTATATGTTGTTTAGTGCTGCTGCGCTGCCGCTTCAGTACACCATACCTATGTAGGCGAGAGCCGCCGAATTCTATCCTCGCCGTGTACTGGCCTCAGTACTGACACTCCTCTTTGTCCATTGCCCTTTGTCGGCACCCCTTTTTTTGCTTTATCAGGTTTGAGATCGACGTCGTTAGCAGGGTTACCCTTCCGGCTTGGCCTAGCCAGGGTTATGGACGCCATTGGTTATTCTTAAGGGCTCTTAGCCCCATTTGCATCTTGTCCGTAGTCGGACGCTCTATCGTTTTGAGGTGATTTGGATTGTATATTATATCTGTATTCTTGACTCATGGAGTCGCTTTTGTATATAAATCTATTCTGTGGGTCCCATCGAGGACTATTGTGTAATGTTATTACTTCGTTTTCCACCCGCACGAAAGTGCCTGGTAGGCGTCCTTGAATCGTTCCTGTGCGGGTTTGGCGGAAAGGGCTAAAACTTGCATAGGGCCGATTCGAGGGTGTTACAGAGTGGTATCAGAGCTCAGCAGTTACGATACCCCACAAGTCCAGCCTATAGGATAATCTAGCTAACGGCCGAAGTAGTGTCAAAACTATTTTGCAAAATCGGTTGGATAGATCTGATTAGGTCTACTTTTACTCCTTACCCCTCTGCTATTCTCCTCTTACCTCTGCGTGTTTTGGATTTGTTCTCTTACCTTCTTCTAGTCCAGGACTTCCGTGGTTGGGTTTTCTGTCGTACCTTCAGGGCTTCGCTTCCTCCTTTGGCAACGGTGTTTCTATCTCCGGACATCATGCTATGTGAGTGATACTTTATCTGTGGTACCATTCTTTGTTCCTTGTTGGTGCCTTCTGGTGTTTTCTGACGCGACGACGTCATCTACGCCAGATCTGATGCAGACCCTGCATCACTCTTTTGTTTCCGAACCTTGATGGTCGGGATCTTTAGTCTAATTCTGAGAGTTGGTTGCATAATTCTCCTATTCATGTCCAGAGTAATGCTTTGGGTGCGCGATGGACTGATCACCATCGGACTACTCTTATCATTCGCTCTTGTACATTGAATCGGTGGATCCAACGATTTTACTCCGTCCACGGAAGCTAGAGGTGGCTTTATTTGTTGATACCTCTACCTTCGCCCTTTGTTCCCGGAGTGTTCTCTCAACGATCACGGACAACGACCTCTTGTTAGTGGTGTCACGATGATCTACCCGAAGCGAGAAGATTCTGATCGTCGGCCTTCTTCCCGGTACCATGAGGTGGATCTCGAGGGCGAGAATCCATTGTTAGTGGTGTCGAATTGTGGCGCCCCGCAAAAACCACTACTAGAAAATTGCTGCGTTTTTGTGCATTGCATAATCATGACCGCATGCTCATGTCATGATGCCACATTGCATTTGAGCATCGTCATGTCATCATGCTTTTGTTTGTCTACAACTATTTTCTAAAAGCCTAGTTTTGGTTTCTAAAATATCCCCCGTCTTTATTCAAATTAAAACCCTAGTCTTTTTCGAATCTTTTATTTGTCTAAAATCTATTTACCAAAGCCCCTCTTAAAATAAAACAAATAAAATAAAAGTTTTAGTGGGGGAGGCAGCTGCCGGCCAGGCCCAAAAGCCCAGCCAGCAGCCACCTACCACCCCACTAGTAAACCCTAATCCTACCCAACTCCCTCCTGCCCTGTCTCTCTCTCTCTCTCTCCCCCACCCCATCTCCCACCCCCACCTACCTCTTTCTCCTGGTCCCACCTACTCTCCTGCACGACACCTCCCCAGCAACCCCGCGCCCCATCCAGCCTCGATCCCGACGCCCGCGCGAGATGCACCTGGTCCGCTCGCCCCCCACCTGGCCCCATTTCTAGGCGCAGACCCCGCGCTAGCATCCACCAACCGCGCCCACCGCCCGCGTCCCTGTCCTGCTCCACACGCCACCGAACCGCTCCCCCTGGCCCACCCCATCGACGAGACGCATGTCTCCTCCCACGTTCTTCCTCCCTCTTCCTCTCGCTTTCCCCTGCCGCCTCGATCCTGCGACCTCCGCATCGCCGCCCGCCTCCGGCCCTTTGGCAGCTCGCCAAGGCACGCCCCTCCCCTGCTCCGGCCTGTCAGCGCCGCCGGTAGCCCTCCTTTGTCTGGCCCTCGACCGCCATGGCCGTGCACAGGCACCGTGGAGCCGCCGCCGCCATGCGTGTCGCCGGCTCCTGCACCAACGTTGCCACTAGGCACACCTCCCATCTCCGAGACACCATCAACCAACGCCGCGCCGTCGTCCTCGGCCTCAAGCCCGCGCTGCCGCGTCCTCCATCCTCTGCGCCGTGGCCTCCGACCCCGCCGCCAGTAGCGCGCCTCCGCCCCGTGTCCGCGCTGTTGTTCCTCGCCTATGCACAGGACCTCGCCGCCGCCGCCATTTGGAGCTTCCTCGCGACCTTGACCTGAGCTCATCTCTGACCCGAGCCTCGTGGCTCCTCCCTGTCTCCGCCATCCTCTGGCCGTAGTCACCGCCCATGTGGGCTGCCGCTGTGCCCTCCTCGTCTCGTCGCTCCTCCGGCCACCAGCAGCCACCTCACCTGCACCGGCCCTGCTCATTCGATGATGTCCAGAGTTCCTCTAACGGGCCAGCGTATGGGTGTGCTATGGGTGCTGCTTGTGTTCCTGGTGGTCTTCTGCTCCTGTGTCGGTCTGGTGTTGTGAAGGAGTGGAGAATTGATGTTGTGGTGATAATTGTGCTATCCCTGGTGATGGTTACCGATGTTAACCAACTGTTTATGTGGTGTGTATCGATGGAGGCATGGCTCCCCAATGTCTGCACCCGACGTAGATGTGACGACCCTATGAGGATGGTGTGAGGCCACCACGAGACCGATAGGATGACGATGCTCTGCTACCCCACCATAAGGACATCGTGTCATCGCCAAGATCTTCTGAAGTAACTCGGCAAGGACATGTGAAGATCTTCATCATGAGACACCAAGATCTACTCCCGGATCCAACGACCCGACCCAAGATCCGACGACCGAACCCTGGCGCGCCAAGTTCTTCGACCCGGAGGACCGATCCATCGGAATGCCAAGACCTTCTTCTGAACCCGAGTTCTTCGTCACCGGCGTCAAGATCTCCTACACGGATCCGAAGACCCCCGGAACCCGATCCAGTCAAGTTCACCATGGACGACAAGATCGACCACTTGGAACCCAAGATCTCCGTCACGACACGATAAGTTCTCCGTCGTGAATCCGAACCCCGTCGAACCCAGGAGACCGAACCCCGAACCCCCGGAACCCAAGATCTCTAGAACCCAGATGTGTGCCCCTAAGCCCCTATCTTTATATAATATGACATTATCAACTTTCGCATATTAAATTGTTCATGCATGCATACCTGTCTGTGGTTGGGGGCATTATGCCGATTCACCTAAATTAAATATGGAGTCTATATGCGGGCTATTCTAGTCTTATTTCGGACTCCATTTAAATTTGTGTGGCGAACCGATGCCATGTTTTGACTTGTTAATACAACATTTAAATTGCAGGGTTCTAAAAAACTTGAACCGTTTAATTATTTGTCGGAACCCCGGTTCCGCTTAATATGGCCTAATTGCACCGCATCTGCATCATATCATAAGCATGCCGGATCTTCTGCCGTAGTATTAAATATTGCATCCGGTGTTTCTTCTAGTGTTTGCTTCTTCGCGGATTAGGCCGATGAGTGGATGCGAGTATCGACAAGTTCTCCGGATATGATCCGTCGGCAGTGTTTTCCCGGGCGAGCATCTCGTCCCCTTCTACCTATTTTGCATTTATAGTCTTTATTTTCCTCCTGTTGATCTATTGCTATCCATGTCGCGATGCTTTAATTTCCGAACACCAGTTATATCCCGTGCAGCCTCTGTATTGCCTTGGACACCTCCTATTACTTGTTGTTTGGTACATAGCTAGCCTTGCGAGTCGTAGTTGCTTGCTTATGTGTTGCTTCGCTTTGTTGTCATTCCACCGTTGACGTCAAGTTGGCACATGAGAAATGGTGGAGATGCTTAATGGTGGAGATGATCATGTCTTTAGTTACAACTAATAAATTGCTAGATATAACTAATGCAAAGGCATCGGTGGGCAATAGATGTTATTTGGTTCTTCCACGCTCACTTGTGTCCCGTAGGACCCCGAGTACTTGATACCTGTTCCTTGACTATTCGCACTATCCACATCCAGGAGGCCTGATGGATGCCCCTCAGCCAGAGCTTGATTCATTTCTATTTCTTGAGGCCACAAAGTAGTTTGGGGCTTTATTACTATCTTGTACTTGCGCCATGCTTTACGGCTTTATTTATGATTGTGTGTGGAGCACCTGTACTGTTTTGGATCGCGGCATGATTTCGCGGTATCGACAAGCCCAGTCACATTTTCGGGTTCCCAGTCGTTTACAGCCGTTCTCGCAGACCCTGGGTCCGTTCCTGAGCCGGCAAACTTCTTGCAGGTAGCTTAGTGGGGTGCCCCCCGAAATATTTTATGAATCCTGTGATTGCTTTTTCGTGAAGGCCTCGTTGGGTTTTGAGTTGGTTTTTCCGAGGTTGATCGAGTGTGTGTTGCTATTTGTGCACCCCTGCAGGGTAAAACTTTCTGAAAGCCATGTCCGCGGTTATGGACGACATGGAGCACAGTATCTCGATCATAGACAAGCATAACTAAAGTAGTGCTATAAATTTGACTTAATATGTCTGACTAGTAATCAGCCTCACTATAACGAAATGGATATTAAAAATGCCAACCACTGGTGGACCTGGGTTGTTCTTTTATATCTGCCTAGTAAGTATTACAACTCAAATGGAATGTGATAAAAGTGCCAACAACTTCTGGGTTTTGGGATTCCTGAGGACAATTATATCAGACTAGTAAATGTTCCAACTACAATGGAATGTTAAGTAAAACTGCCCACTACTTATGCTATCAGGACGACTCGTGTTATTTACATCTGACTAGTAAATGCTGCAACTATAATGGAATGAATAAAACTGCCAATCGTGTGAGTTCCTCAATTTGACTTCCTCGTTTGGTCTCGAAGGGGAATACCGGGATTGGTATGCTTGGTGTTAGTATCAGGTTGGATCCGAATAGGTCTTTCTTACCCCTCTCTAATAGCCGCCAGTGACACCGAGTCTCTATAGGTTGTTTAGTGCTGCTGCGCTGCCGCTTCAGTCCACCATACCTATGTAGGCGAGAGCCGCCGAATTCTAGCCTCGCTGTGTACTGGCCTCAGTACTGATGCTCCTCTTTTTCCATCGCCCTTTGTTGACTTCGTTAGCAGGGTTACCCTTCCGGCTTGGCATGGGTAGGGTTATGGACGCCATTGGTTATTCTTCAGGGCTCTTAACCCCATTTGCATCTTGTCCGTAGTCGGACGCTCTATCGTTCCGAGGTGATTTGGATCTTTGTATATTATATCTGTATTCTTCACTCATGGAGTCGCTTTTGTATATACATCTGTTATGTGGGTCCCATCGAGGACTGTTGTGTAATGGTATTACTTCGTTTTCCACCCGCACGAAAGTGCCTGGTGGGCGTCCTTGAATCGTTTTTATGCGGGTTTGGCGGAAAGGGCTAAAACTTGCATAGGGCCGATTCGAGGGTGTTACAATGTGGGAGGAGCTCCATATATGGACAAATAGGCAGCAACCTATGCTCACATCATCCTTCATAACCACAGCTGACGAATAAACGACATCAATCATATTATCCCGCTATCGAGGGATTTCTCCCATGGCATGGACATGACTTAATGAGTTTTTCTTGATTCCCCAAGTTAGTACGTAAAGAATGACAACAGCTTTATAGTCACAGTAAGTGCTATCATCCCTCCGTCTACCAACAAGTAATCCCTATCATTGAGTCCCCGTAGGAGGAAAATGTTAAGGAGGTGCACAACTCCCAAAATCAAGATGAAGACAATTAACACATACACATAATGACATATAACATAATTATATCTATCTCATCTTAATCATATGCTAGGGTTTCTCCATCTCCCCAAGAACTAGAGATCTACTCATACATGGAGGCAACGAACATCATGGTAATGGTGATGGAAACAATCATAGATGAATGGTACTTGTATACATCCACAACGAGTACAGAAGTTAAGATCTAGATGGATGAGATGGAATGGATGCAGGAGGTCATGGTGCCGCGGTTGATGAAGATGGAGATCGATGCCTTGGCCTCCCAGATCTGCGTAGGGCGAAGATGGATCCCTTGGGAAAGTTCCCCCTCTAGATGCCTTCCGGAGGTGAGGTTTTCATGATTTCTGGTTGTTCTGTATGTCGTCTCCCTGATCCAGTTGCATGGGGTTAAACTATTTGAGGACGCGGAGGCGGCGCCAATTATACGGTCGGAAAATTTATTCCCGCCGTATAGTTGGTCGTTAAATCGTTTGTGTCCTTTGTTCGCTTCAAGTTTTCTTCTAGTATTATTACTATTTCCCAAATAAGAGATTTACGTTGTTTTTCACTCCTTTTCTCCCCAATACAACTGCTCCAAGAATTATGTCCATTGGATCCATCATATATTGTCAACACCTGGATTTTTAATCCCAGATGCCTGTTATGTCATACATCGCAATCCCAGGATTACCATTTTTGCGAGACATAACAGATTGGATATCACAGTACATCATCCACTACAAACCATAATAAGGTCTTACACAAATAAGGTTCTCATGATCCAGTCTTAATACAACAAGCAGCGGAATAAATAATAAGCGTAGTGGTGGGCTCCATCTTCAGGGTCACAGGCAATGCTGACGAAGGCAGATAGTCCTAGTTATCATAGCCGTCCTGCTGGCCGTCATCTTGGTAGTCTCCTTCATAGTCTGGCCATAGGAATAGCTAGGGACAAAATCCATGAGTACTCTTTAAGTACTTGCAAACTACCACTAACAAGTAGTAATTCTAGTGGGAAAAGCTAAAGCGAAGTTTTAACTATGAAGTTAAGTTTGAAACCTAAGCTGAGTTAAGAAACAAAGAAAGATAAAATAAAGTTCTAGAATCACTTAAGTTGGGAAGCTAGTGTCATAGTCACAACCCTGTTGTGGTCAAGTCAAGATTCATCATTCATTTCATAAGTCATTTTGAAAACATCTAACAACAAAACAGTATGGCAACTCCAACTGTCCATAACTGCGGACGCGGCTATTCGAATAGTTTGACACTCTGTAGAGGTGGTACACTTTCACCACAAGATTTGATACATCTGTCAGGGATAACCCTGAATCATCATACTTAGTATGCAGATAATCAAACAGAACCTCTCCTATGAGCATGGCCTCCCAACCATGACCATCTGTCATCTTGGGCACTACATAGGTGGACAGCATTGAGAGGTAGCCTCAGCTCAAACCTCTCCTGCGAGGGAACTAATACTAATGCATATAAACTTCCGGCTAAGCCTTACCCAATTCAGGTATTGTGGTTCTACGGTAAAATTGGAATTGTATCGCATCCGAATCCAACCACAAGTTTTGTAAAAGGGTTAAGGCTCATGCCTCAACAGTTTCATCATCATAAACCATTTGTGTTTCTCAACACATGTCAAAACATCTCAATAGAATGACTCATCATTCCAAGGTTTTCACAATTCATTTTCACCAAGTATTCCCATCTAAAGTGACTCAAGTTTTGACTTAGCTCTAAGCTGCTAAGTTAAGAGTGTTCACTAAGGTGGGATGCTAATATCAATCTCATGCCATAGAATGACATCTAAAGTTATCTAGATAGGTCAAGTTTTATACTTTTTATGCTACCTTCAAAACTAGTAAAGGACTTTGATAAAGTAAAGAAAGTAAAAGCTTGAAGTTAAACTTGGAATAGGTACTAGTCAAAGTGGTATAACCAAAGAATGCCTAATGCATCTTGCTTAGGTTATCTAAATATTCTAGCTTGCTAACAATAGCTTGCATTGTTAATGATGGCTTGCTAGTATAATACTTGCAAGTGTTAGCTTGCCTTGGTTGGTGCAGTGGTTGAAGTTTTCTTAGCTTGCCTTGGTTGGTGCAGTGGTTGAAGTTTTCTTCCTCCTCTAGATAGCTCTCCTCCTCCTCGAAAGCTTGGTCGGTACTATCGTCTATAAATACATACGGAGTACACAATCACCAAACAAAGCTTAACTAGTCTACTGAGCATAGTAAGGCACACATTTTGATGATCCATTATCATCACAAGCATCAAAAGGTTTTATTAACTAGCTTCATTCTTTTTATTTAAGAAAAGTAATTTCTACTCATTGAAAAATATCTAAGATTTAATATTCTCCACTTAAAATATGGGATCATGTGGACACATGTCATCACCATATATTCTCACATATGGGAATGTAATTTAAGGGTTGGATCACATTTAAATAAGTTTAATTTTATTATTTAATGATTTAAAGTGACTAGAAATGTCTATATAGCATTATTTTGGTACTAGTCCAAAGTCACTGCATGTAAACCTGAATCTTATTACCTATTCAGATAAGTATGGTTAAATGTGATTTTTGAGAGTTGGAATCAACTCAAAAGCTATTATGGTTGAGTTTATAAAAATGTTTGAATGTGTAAAACCTTCTGTCTTGTTATTTTGACTAGGAGAGATCTCTAACTCTAAATGAATTAAATCCAACGGGCCTCGATAGATCTTTTCAGTAGCTTTCTAACAAAATTTGAATCACTCAATTTGGTTCAGTTAATCTTCTGGAATTGATTTTTAAACTAAGGGACATAAGTGAATTCAAACTAAAATAGAAAAACCTATATTTGAATTCATGGGCTAGCACGGGAAAACTAATGGTCCGGCCCAGTGGCGCTCTGCGGTGCAAATGACAACCGACTGGGGGGTCACGCATGTCAGCGGCACATCAAACACGAAGCGGTACGGGGCAACATGAACCGTGCGATTAAAAAGAAGATCTACGATTGAGGATCGTCGTCCCCGGTGAACAGGTCGCCGGCGAGAGCTAACCCTAGCGGCTCGGTGGGGGTGCAGTGGGGCATACCAGGGCTCCAGCTAGCGTTGCGATGGGGGCGATCAAACGTTCTGTCGATGGTGGACTCAGGCATGGTCGCGGTGGCTCCTGGGGTGGACGAAATCGACGGGGCCTCTCCTCCTCAGCTGCGGCAAGCTCCGGCTATATTCCGGCGAACCGCCTTGCTCCGGGGATGGGGTGGAAGGATCAGTGAGGAGAGGGGAGTGAGATGGTGTGAGGAGTTTGTGCTAGGGTGGCCTCCTTTTATAGGCTGACGAGGGGACTGAACGACATGACGGTGAGCTCGTCAGTGATGTTGATATAGGCGGCTAGAGGCATGGGCAGCGTAGGAGGACGGTGGCCTCCTTCCTGGCGGTCATCTACGACTTAAATGCATGGCTAGGGGCGGTGTCGTTTGGTCGGGAGCGTCCCGCGCTCTAGGAGACAGAGGCGGTGCTTGACGCGGCGCATGACGACTGTGGGTCACGCGGTGGCGCACGGCCATGTCGGGCGGGGTGCTGGGGTCAAGGCGGAGCGGCGTGCACGGTATTGGGTCGAGGGGCTGTCTGTGGCGTGCTGGCGGCGAGGGTGCTCTGGCGCGTTCTGGTTGCACGCAGATAGAATGGGCGGCGAGGCTAGGGAGTGGTCTAGTGGATGGTAGTGGCCGCGGGGTGGACCGTGGGAGGCGGTTGGGTGGCGCCTAGCTTCCTGGAGCGGTGGAGAGGGGCTGGCGGTCTGCTACTGCTTTGGCAATGTTGGCCAGCGAGTATGGCGTCGGGACGGCGTTGCACTAGCACCAGGGGCTAGAACTAGGGTGGGTTTTGGTCTGGTTGTGCTTAGGGGATACAAGAGTGATCAATGCAAACAAAATGGCTCAACAAGAATTGATCAAAACAGCAATAGTTAGGCCAAATGGATTCTGTCTGTAAGGTGTTTGTAGAAATGGCCGAAAGAATTCAAGTTTTGAATTTTTAGATGATTTTTTGTGGAGTTTTTGATCACATGCTTGAGCATCTCTAGTTGCTTGGGACTTGAAAATGGAGCTCATTTGAGTGGTTTTTGAAATAGTGTGATCTTGATACCTACACTAGATTCCATTTTCAAATGCAATTTAAATTTAGTGTTTGAAAGTTTTTGGCAGATCACAAAGTGGGCCTTGGTACATCACTACATGTACTAGCAAGGGGTGCAAAAATCCTCATTTGTTTCTGTTAAGAATTGAGTCCCAGGAATAGCCAAAGTAGGCATGTTGATTAAAATGGCACAATGACCATTTGCTTTTTTTATTCATTTTGATTTGTTTTTCTTTGGGATTTGCTTGGGAATGATCTTGATGATGTTTATTTCACCTAAGAATCATTTTACAAGCAATGGATCACTTAATCAAGGCAATTCAAAACAACTCCTATTTAAATGCACACACGTATGGATGCTTTAATATTTTTAAATGGAAAAGTTTTTGTTAACTCTAAATTTGATGATTTGGATCTTAATAACCTTGGATTAAAGTTTTGGGATGTTACATCTATCCTGATCCTGGTGAAAACAGACATAAAATGTGCACGCGAGCACCGTAAAATACAAAAATCCTACATTTACAATGCAAAATAACAATATAAAACATGATGAAAATATGCACTCATCAACTTCCCCAAGCTTAGACTCTTGCTCGTCCCGAGCAAGTTTAGCTTAATGGATGTGATTCTCATATTCATGAAGCTGAGTCGATAAAATAAATGAGGGGGTTGCAGCATGTGTTTATCATATGAGATACATTGGAATAAGTTCATGAATAGTACCTTACTCGAACCATCTGAATAATATTACAATGCTTCCACACCTTATTGATCAAGAGTTCACAAAAGATGAATCTCGACATAACGTAAAAGTATCATGTTCAACCGAATGAGTTAGCAAGGTAGTCCCAAGTGTTTTAGTATTAACATATTCACTTGGGATTCAAAATCTCAAAAGGGTCTCTTTGTCATACTACAATATAGTGGTATATGCCTATTTTCTCCTTGCACATTCGCTCATTTTCTTCTTTCTTTTCTTCTCTTTTGTTTATATGCTCACACTTTTTGTTTAAGTGCTACGCAAAGGAGCTAGACATGCATTTCACTTCATGTAGGAATTCAAAGTCTATCGATCTCAATTATCAAATTCCAATTGTATATGAAGTATTTTTATGACTTGAAGATTCTACCTCGACTTGTTCTCACTCTATTTTGATAGTACTTTTATTTTCCTTGGTTCAAGGTTTTCTTTTTCAATTTAACCACATAGATAATATTCTTCGTAAATCAAACCGTAAACTTACAACATGTTGATCAAATTATCTTTATATGTTCCATTAATACCAATGGTGTGGAAGACTCCTACTACTATCATCAAGTCCAAGTAAAATTGTAATCAAGCCATTCATATATCCAATAAGACAAACACTAAACTGGAACTTTCATAAGAGGGATCGACTATTCCTGAAGGGAATTCTAATGATGAAAACTTTATTTCTAGTTTTAACTAATGCAAAACAAAATAGTGATGTAAAACTTGTAAGATATATTAAAAGGTCTTTAAACATCTCCCAAAGCTTGGAATCAAGCCAGGTGGGATCAAAAAACTCCTTGTTGGTACCTATTCCACCTCCTGGGTAGGAAGAGTGTTTCCCTCCTCTTTGGTGTTGCCATCTTTAACTATGATTTCAAAGTGGATGCTGAGCTCGGCCATGTCGTATTGAAACTTTAGCATTTTCTTCTTGACGAATTTCTTCCCATCTGTCAACTCAAAGACAGTTTTAATCAAGAAACCAACTCTACCATCGATGTCATCAACCCTCTTTTCAAGGTATTTTCTCATCATCTAGTAGGAGTCAATTCCTTCTCCAATTGTTTAAACACATGCCTTCGAAGCTTTTTCCAACTCATAGATCTTATCATGAATATCATCTTGCCGCACCTTCTTAGGTTTAAGAGGCGATGGATGAAGAGGAGGTTTATAATAGGATCCCATATTGTGACAATAGGGATTTGGGAGATACTCATCCTTGTTCTTTTCTCGCTCAGATTGCCTCATCATGTCCATCCATTGCGGGAACATGTCCCCGCAATTTGGGAGAGGCTTGATCTCCGAGCTGGATGATGATGACGACCCTTTAGGTTCTACTTCTTCAATCCTCTTCACGGTTTGTCTTATTTCTTCTTCCAGATCTTATTGACATGGAAGGGCTGCATGGCTTCCAGATCTTAGAGGGGCTTGTATAGGGATGGCGAGGATTTTTCGAGGCTGGAAGCTATGGCTCTACGAAAACTTAATGAAAAAGGTTAGATGGGATCAGCTTTAAAAGGGGAGGTCAAAAACCCTAGCCACCTTTCGTAACGAGAAACTATACGGGTGCGACCCGTATAGATCCCGCCGTATAGTTATGCACTAACTATAGATTACATCTACGGTGGAACTAACTATATAGCTGGAACTATAAGGGCGGGAATTTTTTATTCTCGTTGTATAGTTGGTCGTTAAACTCTCTGTACCCCGAATATTTTTTTTGGAGATGGGTCGATATCTATACGACCACAACTATACGGACGGAATTTTTTTCCCGCCATATAGTTAGTCGTTAAACTATCAGTATTCAGAAAATAGTTTTGTCAAAGGTATCGATATCTATGTGACGATACCTATACAGGCGGAATTTTAATTTCGGTCGTATAGTTGGTCATTAAACTATCATTACCTTTCATGGACAGAATGGGTGATGTCGAAACAACTATACGACTACAGCTATATGGCTAGAGTTTTTATTCTGGCCATATAGTTGGTCGTTAAACCTTCTGTATCCACCAACAATTTCCTTGTTCTCCAAGAACTCTTTATTAATCTAAAAGTTAACGAAATATCAAGTTTTGACAGAAAAAAAATAGCTTAAATTTTCGACCAATTTTGGCACTATCAATCTTCCTTCTTGTATGCTTAGAGTTTCAAAATGTTCCTCTTTTAACACAAGCTTTTAAAAACTTTTAAAACTTACTCAAGTCTTTACCTAGCATGGGTTGCCTCCCATGAAGCGCTCTTTTATGGTCAATAACTTGACCGTAGTGTTGCTTATTTTGTCCAGAGTCTATTTTTCTTTAACCTGCCATCCCTTGCATATTTTTGCTCAATCAACTCTTTTGGGGTGATCACTTCTATGGTGATTGCACTTATATCTTCTTTTGCTTGATAATGCTTTAGGCATTTTCCATTCACTACCCATGCAAGAGAGGGTGCCTTTCCCTTGAGCTTCACTACTCCTGATGAATAAGCTTATTCAACTATGTCGGGACCTTCCCACTTCGATCTGAGCTTCCCTAGAAACAACTTAAGACGAGAATTATAGAGCAACACTTTATCTCCACTTTTAAATGTCTTATTCTCTATTTTTCTATCATGCCATCTTTTCACTTTTTCCTTAAATAACGGAGCATTTTCATAGGCCTCACTTCTAAACTCATCTAAAGCTTGAATATCTAATAGACGTTTTTCTCCTACTGCTTTAAGACCATAATTTAGGTTCTTGATTGCCTAAAAAGCTTTGTGTTCCAATTCTAAAGGTAAATGGCATGCCTTACCATACACCATCTTATAAGGTGTCATACCCATTGGATTTTTTAAAGAAGTATGGTATGCCCATAGTGTGTCATTTAGCTTGTATGACCCATCTTTCCTTGATTTGTCCACCGTCTTCTAGAGTATGGTCTTTAATTGTCTATTAGAGATTTCCACTTGACCACTTGTTTGAGGATGATATGGTGAAGCAACACGGTGAATTACTCTGTGTTTGCTAAGGATTTTCCTGAAAGTCCCTTTCATAAAATGAGAACCACCATCAGTGATTAAAAATCTAGGAACTCCAAACCAGGGGAATATGATATCCTTGATTATCTTCACGGAGGTGGCTACATCTGCATGACTTGTTGGAATAGCTTCAACCCATTTGGTAACATAATGAACAGCAACAAGAATATGAGTATAACAATTTGATTCAATAAAACGTCCTATGTAATCCATTCCCCATACATCAAAAGGTTCTATTATGAGACTATAATTCATTGCCATTTCTTGGCTTCTACCTATATTACCTCTTCTTTGGCAAGTATTGCAGTATTCCACATACCTGTGTGCGTCCTTGAGCAAGGTGGGCCAATAGAATCCGGATTGAAGTACCTTTGTTGCAGTTCACTTACCTGCATGATGTCCTCCATACGGACAACCATGACAATCCTTCAATATTGCATTCATTTAAAGGTTAGGAACACACTTCCGAATCATTCCATCAGGTCCATGAAAATATAGATATGGATCATCCCAAAAGTAATATTTAAGATCATTAAAGAATTTCATTCTTTGATTTCTTGTCATACCAGAAGGTATAAATTTTGTTGCAAGATAATTAGCATAATCTGCATACCATGGATCAGCAACTTCAACATTTGCTAAATATTCTACTGGAAATGATTCATTTATAGGTACGGGGTTAGTAATTATTCCATCCATCCTAGAGAGATGATCGGCTACCGGATTATATTTACCCCTCCTATCTAATATTTGTGAAATCATATTCTTGTAGTAACGAAACCCACCTAATCAACATGGGATTCACATCCTTTTTCACAAGGAGGTGACGCAAAGCTTGGTGATCCGTATGAATTATTACCTTAGAATTAATGATGTAGGATCTAAATTTTTCACAAGCAAACATTATAGCTAGGAACTCTTTTTATGTAGTAGTGTAATGTTTCTAAATCTTATTAAGAGGTATACTAGCATAATAACTAACATTTAAATTCTTTCCGTCTCGCTATCCCAACATAGCCCCTAAAGCATAGTCACTAGCATCACACATGATTTCGAAAGGTTCATCCCATTTTGGAGATTGCATGATAGGTGATGAAACTAATTTATTCTTAAGGTTCTCAAAAGCTGCAATGCAGTCATGATCAAAGTAGAATGGAGTTTCTTTATCAAGAAGGTTGGTGAGAGGCATAGCTATTTTAGCAAAATATTTTATAAAACTCTTATAAAAACCTGCATGTCCCAGAATCAGTTTTAAGTTTTTAATGTCCTGAGGTATTGGAAGATTTTCTATAGCATTTATATTAGTTTTATCTATTTCTATTCCCTTCTCCGAAACCATATGCCCGAAAACTTTACCTTCTCTTTCCATGAAACGACATTGTTCCCAATTCAAAAAAAAATTTATTGCCTGCATCTCTACAATACTTTGGTTAGATTGTAGAGGAAATTATCAAAGATTGATCCCCAAACAACAAAATCATTTGTTAGAACTTCCATAGTCTTCTCAACAAAATCATCAAAGATTTTTATAACACATCCTTGAAAAGTTGTTGCGTTGCATAAGCCAAACAAAATTAATCTATAAGCATTTGTGCCAAAAGGGCAAGTGAAAGTTGTTTTCTCTTGATCTTCTAGTTCTACGGAAATTTGAGAATATCCAGAATAACCATCAAGAAAACAGAAATAAGAATTATTACTAAGTCTTTCTAAAATATTATCCATGAATGGTATAGATTTATGATTTTTCTGTGTCTCTCGGTTTATCTTCCTAAAATCAATGCACATACGATATCCTCCAACAGGCCTTATAGGAACTAGCTCACCATCCTCATTCATAGCGGCATCAAGACCCCCTTTTCTTTGTATGCAATGAGCTGGGCTAACCCACTTACTGTCAGAGATAGGATAGAATCTAATAAGTGTATAACCTCTTGTCTTACTACTTCCTTCATTTTCGGATTAAGTCTACTTTGCGTATCCACTATAGGTTATGCATCATCAAGCATGGTAGTCTTATGTGTTACAATAGATGGATCTATTCCTTTAATATCACTTAGAGTATATCCAAACGCTTCATGATGCTTAACCAAGACCGAAAGGAGTTTATTTGTTTCATTCTCTAATAAATTTTTTGTTAATAATAACAGGACATTTATTTTCATTGTCAAAAAACTCATACCTCTTATCATCTGGATTTTGTTTCAATTCAATTGGTGGAGGTTCTTCATCTCCTTTTCTTACCAGTTCTTCATAGTCATGTGGATTTTGTGCTTCCGGAACTGAATCAAGGGAATCATCCATGTCTTCTCTCTTCTCATCATCCGATGTTTTCTCCCAATTAATTAGGCTCCTCTCTAATTCATCTTGTGGAGTACTAAAATGAATTGCGACTAGCTCGGCGATTGTTTTCTCTTCCTTTATATCTTCCACTTCATATGGCCTCTTCTTTAGTTTGGCGAAGTGGAATGTCATTTCCTCTTCTCCAAACATCAGTGAAATAGTCTCTTTCTTATTATCAACTCAAGATTTGGTTATGGAAACAAAAGGCATGCCTAAAAGAATAGGACAAAAAGGATCTCAAGGCATATCAACAATATGAAAATCAAGGGGGTACATGAGTGATCCAATAAAGACACATATATTTATGATTACACCTTCTAGTTTTATATTGGTCCTATTAGACAATTTAATAGTAGTGTCTACCGGTTCCACATCTGGATTATTTAAATTATAGCAAAGTTCCTCATAAAGTGATGAAGGCATAATATTTATAGTGGAAATCGGCTCACAAATTCCGTATAAGAAAGTTTCTCCACAATATATAGGAGTCATAGGTTTAGAAGTTTTGTTACCTTGTACCTTACCTTCGATAACCTTTGTGGTTTCGCGGTCCATCATAACCACTTCATCATTCACTATTCATGTTTCGATAAGATCATTTACCATAACATTATTTATATTGGTAGCTTTGGGGTTCTTTTCTGGTTTTTTGGTCTCTTCTTTATTTGTTCTTCCTCTTTTTGTCTTTTCTTGATGATCTCTTGAATAGGTACTGAGGAGAATTCTTCTATTAGCACTCTTGCACGCTTCTTATCTTTGAGGGGTTTACGTGGTTCCCATTCTATCGATACCTGCAAATGTCCTGCATAATTCTCAATAATTTCCTCTATTAAGTAAGAATCAATAACGAGGGTTTTAATCATTGCACTAGTCGTTTCATCTGCCATGGAGGATCTTACCCTTCTGTCGTCGAGGAAGAAGAAAGGAGAAGAACAGTTGAGGGGTACTGGGCCTTGGGCTGGGGTGGGCTGTTGCTGGGCTGCTATGGCCTGCATGGGAGACGGATAAGATAGGGAGGAGTAGAAGCAGACGGGCTACAGCCAGATTAGCTAGGATCTCTATTTTTAAAACATTTTCCTTTTTCTGTTTTTCTATTCTCCTTTTGTAAAACCATTTCAAAATTATTTTTAGGTATTTCAAAAATGACACAAATTTTCGTAAAGCAGTTAAAACAATGTTAGGCCCTTGTAACATTTTGGGCTTCACAACATTTTGACCTTTTTCAAATTTCAAAACCCATTTGAATGTATTTGAGAGGAAGAGGAAATTGGGGATTTAGGGTTTTTGCATTATTTTCTTTGCATGCATTTTAAGGGATGATGCTGATGAATGCAAAAACAAAGTCCTAGATATGATTTACTAAAACTAGGGTGTTACACGGATCCAAAGCCATCTTTGCCACCGGCACTGCCAAGAGGGCAAAGAAGAAGAGGACTTTGGCAAAAGACCCTCCGGCAGAGGAGGTAATCACCGAAAATTACGAGGAAGACTCGGATGGAGCTCTAATCCCAGATGATCCAAAAACTATCCTGGTGGATGGACACGTGGTTACCCCTGGTTCCCGTAAAATCCTTGGAAACGTGCTCACTATGCCAATCCCCACTGCTGCAGATCTTACACCTGCAGAGTTGGAAGATTGGGCTCAGGCCCTAGAAGCACACCGCAAAGTACTCCTCGACGAAGCTAATAATATCCTCGAGGAGAAAAATAACATTGCATCTCCAGGGCAGTTCAACTCCCTGCAGCACCAGAAGACCCAAAATGGCCCCTTGTGGGCTAACAAAAATCCGGAAGTCCACAAGACCCTCTCTGAGGGAGATGACACCTTCAAAGGAGAACCTCAGCTAGATAGCAAGGGAGATCGGGTGTATGGAACACTGGTGGAAAACACTGCTACAGCCCGAGATATCCTGGCAAACAATCCAAACCCAGACCAAATTCGGTTAGGTGTAAAGCTACTTACCAAGGGCCTGGAGCAGCAGAAGGCCGCGAAATCCACAAGCGGAAAACTGGTCTCTAAATCCGACCAATGTCACACCGACCTGGCTTGGCAGGACATAAGGCCTCGGCGGGATCTGGAACAACACCACCATTCCGACCGTCGGGAAGATAATTACTCACGAATTGGATCTTCAGGGCAACAGCATAGAACACACGAGACTGGAGTAATGTTACACTAGCCGCAAGCGAGACGCAGTTGCAGCACTGGTTCTGAGACAGCCTCCCCGGCGACAGTCGACGAATCACATGGAAGATGAAGAAGAGCAATGTCGGGGGGAGCACTAACAAACGTGCCACCTCCTAGACATACAATCCTTCTGGCTGAACCTCGTCACAATGGCGGAAACGACGGACAAAGGAACGACAGACACCATGCTGAGTCAAGCCGGCAGGGGGCTCGTCGCACCCAAGACCCTCCCCAGATCTAGAATAATGACACTCCGGATAGAGGCTTGTGCTCAACCGAAAATAATCCACCTGCACCACCCTCTCCACCAAGCAGCCATCATAACGGCTCTCGAGGGAGCCATGGAGGGCGTCATGGCGAAGGTGGTGGTGGTAGAAGAAGAAGTCCGGCTCCAAAGCACCGCAGCCATAGTGAACAACCATGACGGCGATCTCTGTCACCAAGTGATGCAAGGCACCGAATCAATTCTTACATAGAGGTGCGGTGCTATGAGTCAGACAACATCTATCTATGTGGTTCCTAAATTCTTCGGACCATGCATTCGACAAACAAACTTCTTGGAAGGATTTGCCATCTCAAGGCACATCCAGCCCTACAATGGTTTAGCTTGGCCAGACATGTGGCTCCAGGACTTTTTCCAGGCTTGTTGCATCGCCAATGGAGGAAACAGCCTAGTCGTGACCACTTATTGATGGCTACGATTTCTCCAAGACCCTCATGGATGGCGGCAACAACATCAACATCCTCTACGTCGAAACTCTGCGTCATATGAGGATCTCGGAAACATAATTGAATCACAATTTTGTGGTTTTCCACGGAGTAGTACCCATAAGACAAGAAAATTCTCCAGGAGAGATCACTTTGGATGTTACCTTTGGAACTCCAAAGAATTATCGGACGGAAGCACTTTCCTTTGAAGTGGTCCCATTCAAGAGCGCATACCAAGCTATCTTCGGACGACCAACTTATTGGGATTTTATGACTCGTCCATGTTACATTTACAATATGATGAAAATTATAGGTCCCAAGGGCATGATCACCATCAGGGAGACCCGAAGAAAGCACAATAATGTGAGGACGGAAATTCCTCCTTTGCTAAAGTCGTACTGCACGCCCATGAGTACCAGGAGATCAAGAAGACCGTCGACCCGTCCGAGATGCCTGCGACAAATAAGGAGGTGACGAACCCAACTCCGGAGTTCAAGGCAACGGAATAGATGAAGATGACGTTGTTGCAGGAAGTAGATCCCTCAAAGGTGACGCGGATAGGTGTAGGTTTAAGCCCGGTCGTCGAGTTCCTCAAAGCTAGTAAAGATATCTTCGCATGGCAAACTTCTGACATGACCGGAGTACCTAGGGAACTTTCCGAGCACTCTCTAAATGTACACCAAAACGCTAAACCCGTCAAACAGTGTCTATGATTGTTTGGTGATGAAAAAGCGAAAAGCGATATCTAAAGAAGTAGCCTGGCTCAAGTTAGCCGCATTCATAGAAGAGGTCATCCACACTGAGTGGTCAGCCAATCCTATAATGGTACCTAAAAAGGACACCGCTGATTTAAGGATGTGTTTTGAATATACCACCTTGAACAATGGTTGTCCCATAGATCCGTTCGCTCTGCCTAGAATTGATCAGGTAATCGACTCTACGGCAGGCTTGGAACTCCTATGCTTTCTTGTTGCATATTCCCGTTATCAACAAATCCGGATGAAGGAATTAGACAAAGGAAAAAACTTCATTCATAACCCCCTTTGGAACCTTCTGTGTTGTTAAGATGCCTTTTGGGCTCAAGAATGTAGGAGCTACGTACCAGCGCACTATGCAGCGTTGCCTCCACGATCAAATTGGAGGCCATGTGCACGCATATGTGGATGACATAGTGGTGATGTCCAAAAAGACTGAAACTCTAATTTTCGACTTGGAGGAAACGTTCGCCAATCTACGCAAATACAACATAATGCTTAATCCAAAGAAATGCTTTTTTGGAATACCAGCCAGAAAATTATTAGGTTTCATCGTGTGTCAAAGAGGCATAAAGGTGAACCGAGACAAGATTAATGCTATACTCAACATTTCCAGGCCAACCCACCTGAAGGACGAACAAAGACTAACTTGTTGCATTGTTGAAGTCAGTCAGTTTGTAAGACGGCTTGGGCAGAGAGCCACGCCACTTTACAAGCTCCTGAAAAAGACCAAAAAATTTGTCTCGATTGATGAAGTTGAGGCTGCACTACAAGACCCGAAAGCAGTACTCTCGTCATGTTGCTCTATCTAGCTGTCACAAACAAGGTCATCTGAGTTGTCATGGTGGTCGAAAGGCCAGAGGAAAAACAGGAACACATGGTGCAGCGTCCAACCTACTACCTCAATGAGGTCCTAACTCAATCTAAGCAGCGGTATCCGCACTATCAAAAGCTATCCTATGGTGTTTTCTTCGCAACTAGGAAGCTACGACATTATTTTCAGGAGAACCAGATTACCGTGGTGAGCACAGCTCCCATGAGAGACATAATTAACAATAGCGATCCTACAGGACATGTCGCAAAGTGGGGAATAGAGATTTCAGCATTTGACCTTGAGTATAAACCTCGTATAGCAATCAAATCCCAAATTCCTGCTGACTTTGTTGCTGATTGGACAAAGACAACTGGGAACATGACCCTACCAGAGTCGGAATATTGGACCTTACATTTTGATGGGTCTAAGGCACTCGGGGGCTCGGGGGCTGGCGTGGTGCTCAAATCACCCCCAAGGAGATAAGCTTTTCTATGTGTTGCAGATCCACTTCATGGCAACAACCAACATAGCCGAATATGAAGTACTGCTGCATGGAATCCAGATTGCTAAGGATATTGGCATCCAAAGACTCATGTGTTATGGAGACTCAGATCTTGTTGCTCAACAAGTGTCGGATCACTGTAATGCAAACAAACACATGGCAGGATATAGGGCTATCGTGGATGAACTATGTAAATCGTTTGAAGGGTTTGAGGTTCAACACATCCCTTGAACAGAAAATGAGGAAGCAGATGCATTATATAAAATAGGCTCTGCACGGAAAAAGATCTCGGATGGGGCTTTCCTAGAACACCTTAAATTTCCCTCTATCATAGGAGTTGATGAGGAGTACCCAACCAAATCAGACTCACCATTAATAGCAGTTTTGGCTATGATTCCTAGCTTGACAAAACCCTACCTTGATTTCTTGGTAGACGTAAGATTACCAGAAGACGAGGTTCTGAGTTGGCAGATTGTCCAACGAGCAAAACCCTATATGATAATAAGTGGTGAGCTCTATAAGCGGAGTATGTTTGAGGTCTTTCAGCACTATGTCTCTCCGGAAGGAGTGGAAATCCTGAGGGAGATCCATGAAGGCGAATGCGGACATCACGCTGCAGCCAAATCTTTAGTGGCAAAAGCTTTCAGACACGGATTTTTCTTTCTTACAACCAAGGCAGATGCCGAATGGCTTGTCAAGACGTGCAAAGGCTGCCAAAAATACACCAAACAAGCTTACGTTATGTCTGATCAGCTGCGAACAAATATGATAACATGGCCCTTCGCAGTCTGGGGACTTGATATGGTAGGACCGTTCAAACAGGCTCCAACTGGATTTACTCACCTTTTAGTGATGGAGGATAAGTTCACAAAATAGATTGAGGATAAACCCGTCACAAGTTGTGATGGAGCAACAGCCAAAAGATTCATCGATGATGTATAATCTAATACGGTTATCCACACAGTATTATTATGGACAATAGGAGCAATTTTTCTATGGGAGAGCTTGCCGAATTTTGCAACGATCAAAAAATACGGCTTGATATCGCATCAGTCGCACATCCACAAGCCATCGGACAAGTTGAAACGGCAAACGGTTTAATCCTGTAAGGCCTCAAACAAGGACTCGAAGCACCACTTCACCATGCTGCGAGGTCTTGGGCAGAAAAATTATCGTCTATGATATGGAGCTTGAGAACAACTCTGAACAGGTCAATAGGGTACACACCTTTCTTCTTGGTGTATAGTGCAGAAGCAATTCTTCCTAGTGATTTAATCCACACTTCTCCATGAGTTGCTGCGTACATAGAAGAGGATGCTGAAATTTCTGAACAAAATGATCTCGATTTAATTGAACAAGTTCGCGTCGTTGCTGAGAAGAGACCAACAGCCTATTAGTATAAGTTACACAAGTATAATTCAGAGAGTCAGGAATTGAACTTTCAATAAGGGTGACTTGGTTCTCCGGCTTGTGCAAAAAAGAAAGCACAAACATTCCCTAGTTTGGGAAGGGCCCTTTTTGGTTAGTCGAGTATTACACAATGGTTCTTACTACCTAACTGATATGCGGCCAACCAAAGAAAGACCTGCTACTAAGAAAGAAAGAGAGCTAGAGGCAATATAAACCCGGAAGAATTAGACAGACTGTGGAATATTGCTCAGCTACATCCCTTTTATTCTTAAAATTATCTTTCTTTGTAATCATATATACGTACATGTTCAAATGATAAATAAAGTATTGGTTTCCTCATTGTTTTTCTAAGAAGTTTTATAGTACCATCTTATTTCCAAATTATTATGACATAAGTCGAAAATCCACGAATACTTGAAAGTACTTTATGCTCATGTTTGTTCTGGTTAGATTTTTATTCTAAAATGCTACCTTAGGGCGTAAGACAAAAAAAATGTTTGTTCTTTGGTTTTTTGTCTGATTGTCGGATGCGTGTATTTTTGGAGTAGTGAATTGTGGGTACTAGAAGCCGGCTTTGTTTCCGAGTTTAAACTGGTTTAGAAATTGAGCTCTGTTGCTCGGATAAGTTCTCATGCTAAAAGTTTGCCGGCTCACAAAAGGAATGAGGCAGAAAGCCAGACAAACGATAAGTACAAATGACAATAAGTGCTTATGTAATTTTCAAACACGAAACAATTTAAAAACTAGAAGTGCTAAAGAAGTAAAGGCATTCAGATCTTACTAGCTAGCACATCAAAATAAATATTCTAGTTATAACATCAATATTAGTTTATCAGAATAACACATTGCTTTTTCTAGCACTTCTTATGCCAAAGGTGAAGATGAAGGATCAGCCGGCTCCCTAGTAACATCTCCTCCTCCTTGATATCTTTACAATACAAGGATATCAGACCCGGTCTTCTCATCGTCAGAAACTGCAGCAACTTCTTCTCGGGGCGAAGGTGGCTCTTCCACGGGAGTGAAGAATGGCTTGTTAAAGCTGGTCAGATCGGCCACACGACACACATATCCAGCACAAGGATCCATGATGTCATTGATGTTATACTCATTGTCGTCTTCATCAGTAGTTGAATAACCCCTAGTTACTTGCCATATTTCCATGCTTACATGGTGGCTCATAACCATTGTTAGGGAATTCTGTGTTGTGGTTTGCACATAACACATGTTCCAATATTCGATGAGCTAAGGCATCTCCTTGGCCTTGTCCCGCACCTCAAAGGCAGACATTCTATGCATGTCAGAAACCTTTAAGGCTTCACCAATGTCCTCGAATGACTAGTGGAAATCATGAAGCAGATCTCTGACTGAAGTAAGACGGATGGTGCAAGACTCAGAAGAGGAAGAATCCAGCATATTCAAAGGACCTGCTTACATAAAGTAAAATCAGATAACATATTTGGACTCCTAGAGTCAGCAAAAATTAAATGTCAGAGACAGGAAAACTTACCAAAGATGGCATCGTCAACTTTGGCTTTCTCCACTCGAAGACTATGGAGTTCATACAAGAGAGCTTGGGTGGTGTCCATCTCCCTGTCCATATCATCTTTTAGATCCGAGATTTTGTTGTCCTAGATGGCGATCTTATGATCATGTTCCTCGGTGGCCATGTTGGATGGTTCAAGAACGTCGTTGATACTGCACCTCAAAACTTATTCAACTCTCTCCTTAAGTCAGCATTCTCCACCTCTAGCGTTTTGAAATTCTCGGCCTCTTCAATCATTTTGCATGACTATTTGACTAGTTCTGTAAAAACAAGACAACAATCAAATAAGCATTCGGCTATGAATCATAAAAATCAGATAACAGGTATTAGGATTGAAATGATTACCTTTAGCTTCATCCTTGGTAATTTTCAATTGAGCATTCTCCAGATGGAGAGCTCTGATCTCTCTCCGTTTGTTGCAGATATTCTTCAATAAATCCTGGTTATAAGCATTAACTTTATGTAAGTCAAAATAATACCCAGAGTCAGAACTCTACTAAAGACTCAGGCTAATATTTTAACTTAGTTAAATATCAGCGCGAACCTTGGGGGATATACTAGTTCGTTCTTTGGCATCCTATGAAAGCATATATCCGGATTTCCTATCCAACTTCATGCTTGGGGGATAGGGGATATGATATGAAATAAAGTAAAAAAGAGAGTCGAATTCCGACTTACATAATGTTCATGGGTTAGCTTGTTGAGACTCATGTTCACCTTGGAATAAACCTTCTCGGCTAGAGTCATAGGGATTATTAGTGGTGGCAGAGCCACACCATCCTTCATCATGTCGTCACGAAGATGAACTTGATCAAGAACCTCGACGAGTTTTATGTCCTCGGCTTCTTGTGCCTCTTCTTCAGTAGTGATATTCCGGCTCTCCAAACGTTATTAAGCCAACTTCTGGATCTCTTTTGCACTTTTCCGAGTAATGCCAAGCTTGGCGATACCCGTATTGTTCAGGAGGTTATCCACAAGTCTATGTTGAGGGATCATTACTCTTTGAGGGTTCACCCTTATCAGTTGTCGAATCACCCATGGTGACATTGGCTTGCGAGTCAAGGATCATTGGCTCTGATTGTTGAGCCGGATCATCTGTATCATGGGGAGATGAAGTAACCTCTGGTGCTGTAGAGGTCGTCGGGGTAGGATTCAGAGCCGGAGTAGCTAGCAAAGTTAATACTAGTTTTGACTGGCGTAGGGTTTTTGCATGTTTTCTTTTCCTTTGCCCTTGACAAGCTGCTTAGCTCTGAAGAGTGATAGATTAAAATCGTTACACTTCGAAAAGAACAAGACATAAATTATAAGACCTTGTGAGGAAAGTTACCTCTTCACAATAGGCACTTCTTTTGTGCCAATGGAAATAGTCAGAGTTTTGCGTTTCCGGGTAAACACCTCTGGCAGTGGTTCAAGTTATGTATCCTCCTGAGATGTCGGCTCCTCAGGTGGATATCCCTCAGGAGGAGCAAGCTCCAACTCGAGGAGGTCAGCAAGCTGAAAGAAAAGGATCTATCTCAGTGTTGCAAATAGATAACTAATTCGATAGTAAGAAAGAGTAAAGTCGGAAAACTTACTAGGGTAAGAGGATTATCAGCTATATACATATCCAGAGAGATCTCCAGAATCTTCCTCTTAACGCGCTCCTTGATCAGCCACTTGATCTAGGACTCGTATCCCTTGTCCGGGATTGCTTTTGGGCTGATTCTCAGGTTATCTTTCTTATTGTTGGTGATCGTATGCATGAGACCATCACCATTGTGTTGGAGGTGCTGAATCCGATGTGCAAGCCAGTAGTGGACGAGGTGGGATCCCTTCAGACCTTTGTGCTTCATTAAATACTCCATCCTCCTCTTGGACCAGATCAAGTTGTCAGTAAGAGTCGGAAGATCAGCGTCCCAGGACTCTAAGGGAATTGCAGCTTCATCGACAAAAGCCAGCAATGCCTCTTTCTTCCCGGGAGCCAGTCTGTCCTGATGGTAAAAGAATGTGGATGGCCATTTCTTCACTGATTCACTAGATATCACCATAGGATAGGTTCTATCTCTCCTAAGGGACAAGCTAAGCATTCCGGTAATATAAGGATTACCGGCTGTGATGGAATTTCTCTGGGTACCGAAGTAGTACCGGAAAAGAATGAGACTCGGCTTTATTCCGAGATAACCCTCACAAAGAGAAACATGGGTGCTAAGCTCTGGGATCGAATTTGGAGGCAAATTATGGAGTTGAACTCCGTAATACTAAATCACTTCGGAGAAGAACTCCGAAGGAGGAAAACTGAGACCTCAGTTGAGATGCGTACCAAAGTGAACTCTCTCGTCATCGTGAGGGCGGGAATGGTTTCTCCAATTCCACTCTGCCACTTGCCGGCACGGAGAAGACCTTCCTTCTTGACGAAGCGCAACTTCTCATCGTCAAGAACGCAAGGGATCCAGAGCCCACGGAAGTTCTCCTTCTCTATTGCCACCTCCGCCATCGCCATGCCGGAAGAAGAAGCATCAGCCATTTGGCCTAGTGTGGTGACCTAGGATGGGTGGCGTTGTGGAGTTTGGGGAAGGAAAAGGAGGCTGGGGAACGTTGCCCTGCTAGAGGAAGGAGAAGGAAAAGACAGGTAGAGGAGGTAGAAGAAAATCTCAAACCCTTATGTATCTGCTCTATGTCAAGATTCGTGTATGAACACTGTGGAGTTAGCCACGTGTCATGGAAGGAGCTAGGGTATATTCCTCAAGAACATTACTCCTTCTCGATCTCTGTGCATGCATTAAAATGGTGCCTCGGTTCCTCGTGAGCCAGGCCCACCAACGGTCACGTTGGCAGGAATGTATGTCAGTGATATGACCAGACCTTGACTCATGTCATATGACGTCAAGAGAATCTTCCGGCTTAGTTTGAAATCAAGTAGGGAAAGGAACAAGTGAATTATTGATAAATCCGACTCGACTTGTGACATGGTGGTGGCACGGCAGATGCCATGGATAGGCTAAAGATGGGGCCAATGTGTGCTAGGGGAATCCAGGGAGGGAGAACGTGGTGATTCCATGCACAGATGTTCTTGTATTCTCTCTATCAATGGTGTTTACAAGTGCTTTTCAAGCTATTGGTGAGAAGGAGACTATGTCTCTTACTCCCCACAAGCTAGCCCTAGAGTTCTACATTAGACAAAGAAAATGATCGATCCCCTTCTATGGAGGTGCCGGTGCACCTTATATAGGGGAGCCCGGGTTACAAAGTTAGGGCACACGTGGCAGCATATTCTCCAAATATGCCCCTCGACTAAAGCTAGATGCTTCTTTATTCTCTTTAACGGCTCGTCCGGGCTCTGGACGTAACCTGCAACATAATCCTCGTCTTTATGCGTCACCAGACACGGGCTACGTCAGCTGGCATTGCCCGTGTCATCTTGGTCGCCCCTGACCCGCTGGTCCTCCTCTTTGCTTTGCTTCACTCATGCTACAGCTAATAAAGCCACCTTTTGACCAGCGGGAGATATCTTCCTTCTCTTGGAAGCCATATGATAGTCCAGCTAGCACGTGGCTAATCTGGCTACAAAGATACCTGCAAAACAGATAGACAAACATGGCCGGCATATACTTTATGCCAGCCGGGCTACGGCTAAGGAGATACTCCACGGGCCGGGTCACTTCGTGGTTCAGCCTACCTTGAGGTGACTCGGCCAACACTTGCTTTGACCGTGCCATACCACGGCTAACTCGGCCTTTATACCCGGCTTTACCCTACCCGGGGGTATCCCCCCAACATTAGTCCCGAAGCTAGTGCTGTCTTAGCAACTTTTAGTTGTTAAGGCCACAGCAGGTTCCCATATCCGAATCTCTGCCTCTTTGGCCGAGTTATCCCTTAACCCGGGACTTCTCCTCTGGTGATCCCTTGGATCATTCCGAGTTATTCCTCGATGGCTGGGTCTTTTGGCTGCTTATTCGGGTTACCGTTCCTTCTCTTGTAAGCTTTCCCACATCCTACGTGGAGGGTAATCATCATTTCGCCTCACTTTAAGGGCCTTGCGCATTTAATGCGCCAGTTACTATCGCAATGTCAGGAATAACTGATGCGCGTGTCCCTTCACTACAGCGCCTCGTTAACTGTAACATTACATCGCATCATGGGATCCTCTGCTCCCTGTGGTCCTTGATGTGGCCATGTTCTGATTGGCTGACTCGGCTAGGTACACGGTTATTCCCCATTTCAAAGGATCCCACTACATGCCCTCTTGCGCGGTTAAGTAGGGGGCCTGGGGCAATCTTTGGGAAAATTCCCCATTTCATTCGTGCTTCCTAGCCTCCTTTCTCTCTCACTACAATTTCACCGCCTCCGCCACTTCTTCATTGCAACTGCGCCATCGCGACCGTGCTCAGGCAGCACCTCGTGCCTGTGCCACCGTTCCTACTCAAGAGCTTCACCACGAGGCGTTATGCTTCTCGGTTCCCCTCCACCGGTTATTTCTATTCTGATTTCCTTATCTAAGACCTTGAGTTCTCCATGACTGAGGAGGAGGTAGCCGTGGTGGCGCAGCAGGAGGAGTAAGGAGAAGGTCACGAGCACGGCGACTGGGATGGCATGTTTGTCTATGAGGATGATCTGGACTGGCTCCGTGCCATGTGCCGCATCCCCGCTGGCGTCGCCTGTCACCTCGCCACCGATGATATTTCTCCCTCTCCCAATCCTGGGGAGTACGTTGTTTTTCTGTCTCGTTTCCAGCACGGCTTTGGCCTTCCTACCTTAGATTTCTTTTTTGATTTCATCTCTACGTATCAATTGCAACCGCATCATCTCCCTGCCAATGCCATCACTTCTTTATCCTCTTTCGCCTCTAGCATTGAGGGATATCTTGGCCTCTGGCCGTCTAAGGAGCTGTGGATCAAGTTCTTCGGTCTCCGGAGGAATGTGGTTCCTGCTAAGGAGCTTACTCCGGAGGAGAAGCACCTGACTCAGTGCGGCGCTGCCTCCATATCTCCCGCAAGGGCTCCGTATTTCCCCAGGTCACCAGGCTCAAATCCTGCAAAGGCTGGGCCCGGACTTTCTTCTATGTCTAGAACACTACCGAGGAAGATCTGATCCGGTTACTCCCCTTCAGATACCTCTCTTTGGGAGAGCATCCCCAAGCGACCCACAGCCCTGGCGAATCAGGTGGAGCACCGAATAAAGGAGTTGCTCAAGGAGAAGCTTCGGGGGGGGGGACATCATGATCACTTTTACACTTGAGAAGCCCCCTTGACCCCAAAGGACTTCCTCTTTTGAGCTCGATAACTCGGCGGTTTACTGTCGGGTTAAGGCCATTTTCAATGTGGAGAAGGAATTCTCCGAAGATTGGGAATGGGGGCTTGAGCCCTTCACCTGGGACAACCCTCCTCCAAAGGTAAACTTACTTCTTACTGTTTTCTGGATCTTCTCTGTATGTCAGATTACTTTCATAACTTAGCAATTGTTATCTTGTTCTCAGCGATTCCTCCAGCAGCCACTAGAGGATAGCGAGGTGCTGGCAAGCAAGTGGGTACCGGACCGCACCGAGGAGGACAAGGAGGAGCCTGATCCGGAGACCTTCCTGCCCACTCCGGACATCGTCAAACGCGGCTCTGGTAAGGCCTCTTCTCTAAGGGATTGGCCGGATGACGATGACTCGGATGTTGGGGTCCTGAAGGTACTTGACCCGATTCTCATCTCTTACGCATATCTGGTTATGTTCGAATCTTCAGCTAACCCGGCCGCTCAGGTCCACGAGGTTCTCCCCATTGCCACGGGTGGTCCGGTCTCTGCTCCTTCCCAAAAGCACACGGCTACCTCGGCCGCAGCTTCGGAGGTGCCACCGCCCAAGAAGAGGACGAAAAAGTCCGGGGTGAAAGCCTCGACTAAGCGGGCCGCCAAGAGCACTGTCCGGAGGACGCCCAAACCTCGGGCTCCCCCAACCACAGACGAGTAAGTCTCTTTGCATTTGCCCTTGGGGTTTTTCCTTTATGTGTTTGCCTTTGTCTCTTATTGGTTCTTTCTCCCTTTTTGACTTAGTGCTTTTCTGCTTCTCAGAGCTCCTTGGGTCATTCACTAGAGCGGCTCCGACATAGCATCTACAATCCGGAGCAGCCCTTCTCCCCCTTGCGATGACGACACTCGCCCGCTCAGCCCTATCTAAGAGGGCTCCGCGGCTGCGCCTGATCTGAGCCCACCTAATCATGAGGAGGGCAATGTCAGCGCGTGGGGTGGTGGGGTAGCTCGGGATACGGCCATGTCGGATCTTCCTAGTTCCTCTTAGGCTCCAACGCCAAATGTTGAGGTGCCAGCTTCATCGGTGCCGCCCCAATCAAGTTCTTCTCCCACTCAAGTGTCTTCGGAACCAGTAGCACCAGCGTCCCCAGCACCAACAGCACCAGAAGTAGCACCAGCACCAGCAACAACATCATTAGCACCAGCACCAACAACAATATCGACCAAGGACCCAAAGAAGAAGGTTTCGTCGGCCGCCCCCGGATCAACAGCGTGTATTGCAGATATTTTTCCGCCAGCTTCTCAAGCTCATTCCGGGTCAGCGGCCTCGGACCTTCCGCCGCGTCCTCCGTCATCCGGCAAGCTCAAGAAAAATGCCGGATCAGCTAAGGGTATCACTTTTGGGTCACCCGCTACTGGATCAGAGGGTAGCAGGCAGCTGGTTCTGCATACCTACTGCAGCTCAATCTACAAGACAAGAGGCCCACGTCAAAGGCCTTGTGGTGAACTACTCTCCCAGCGGCGAAAGTTATAGTCCACTGCTCCTGGAGTACATGCGTAACTGGAACAACACCGAGTTCATCGTCCCCAAGGATGATCTGCCGGAGAAGTTCGGCCCAGCCGAGTTTAGCGCACAGATGAACTCCGCCACCAAGGCCATCTCTTTGGCTGGCTGCATGATGCAGGTAACTATTTTCCTCTACTGCGGTACTTTGTATAGATGAGCACTTATAAACATATCCCCTAGTCCCCGAGCCTCCGAGGGAGTGACTTGTTACTCGGTTGGATGCTCCTAGAGAATTTGCTTTCTGTCCGTAGCAATTTCAAATATTAACAACGTTAGAGACGGGTTAAGTTCCTTTGGCCCGGATCTTGGATACTTCGAATATCCACACACCTAGAGCCGGGTTAAGTTCCACTTGGCCCGGATCTTGTAGACTTTGAATATCCACACACCTAAAGCCGGGTTAAGTTCCACTTGGCCCGGATCTTGTAGACTTCAAATATCCACACACCTAGAGTCGGGTTAAGTTCCACTTGGCACGGATCTTGCAGACTTCGAATATCCACACAGCTAGAGCCGGGTTAAGTTCCACTTGTCCAGGATTTTGTAGACTTCGAATATCTACACACGTAGAGCCAGGTTAAGTTCCACTTGGCCTGGATTTTGTAGACTTCGAATATCCACACACCTAGAGCCAGATTAGGTTCCACTTGGTCCGGATCTTGTAGACTTCGAATATCCACACACCTAGAGCTGGGTTAAGTTCCACTTGGCCTGGATCTTGTAGACTTCGAATATCCACACACCTATAGCCAGGTTAAGTTCCACTTGGCCCGAATCTTGTAAACTTCGAATATCCACACACCTAGAGCCGGGTTAAGTTCCACTTGGCCCGGATCTTGTAAACTTCGAATTACTTTTTACTTTGCCTTTGGTCTTGACATTTCCTTGTTTATTTGAGATTACCACTAACCGCTGATCTACCGAGTTCCAGCGCCTGCTGGACTCCTATAAAGACATTCATGCGCGTTATGGCAAACTCCTAGAGGAGCACTAGAAGAAACATAATGTTTTTTACTTAGACTTTTCCTTATTCCATTGTCATTTGTTCGAGTTTTCTGTGATACGTATTAATTTGTTTATCCGGACTATGCAGCCGAGGTTGAATATGAGAATATCATCATGTGGAAGAATCTGGCTGAGATCCATGGTATCTTATCTCGTTCACCCCATTATTGTGTGTTCCTTTCTTCATCTAGTGTATATTTATACTCCAGCTCTACTGGATTAACCCACTATTGCAGTTGCTCTTGAAGACAGTGTACCCGTTCCTAATATGATGACCCATTTTCTCGAACAAACAGGGAAGCATCAGGCTGAACTGAAGAAGAAGGATGATGAGATAGCTCGGCTATCGCTCCAGGACTCAGAGATTACTCGGTTGAATGCCGAAATTCAGAGGCTCAAAGACCTCCACAAAACCGAGCTGGACAAGGCGGACCAAGAGTTTGCCGAGGAAAAAGAGTGTTTGACGACTCAAATTTCCAAGGATAAGGATCTATTGTAGGAAGCCGACGTAAAACTTACATCGGTAACCTCTGAATACGAGAAACACCAGGCCCACAGCGCCAATTTCCACTCCGAGCTTCAACGACTTCTCTTCCAGATTGCCCGTGAGTTCTTTGCCCTTGCTTGACTTTCATTCCTCCGGGTTTTGTGCTTTTGTTCACTATTCCCTCAGTTCTGTTCTTAGGCAAATTTCTAGAAGGTCATACTCTTGCTGCTTCTGCCGTAACCCGGTCCCACGAACAACGTGGTATCCCCACCGGTCCTGATGCCGAGCCAATCCTGTATGATACGGAGGATCTTCTGGCGAGGTGCTCCACTTTCCTTGAGCTAGTGAAGAACTATGGCACAGTCATCATACCAGCGGCAACGCGGATGTTCAGCTCCCTCTGGCCCACTGAGCCCATTCCCAAAAGACATACGGCTTTCATAGCCAAGCTGATGGAGTGAGAGCATCAGTTGAATCTGTGGCGTGATTCGGCTGCGCGAGCCGAGGCTAACACTACCTTGCAGTTCGTCCTCTCGTAGTACGAAGGAATATATCTGGAGCTGCTTACTCGCATGCGCACCGAATCCAAGTGGAACGAATATCCGGCGTGGGTTGCGCGCCCTAAAGCCAGTGCTAACAAGCTTATTCAGTACTCCTTCTGCCATGCTTGGAATGATGGGCCAAGCTACCTCGACGTTTTTGATGACGAAATTGCCTCTGAATATGAAGATGAAGGGAGTGAGGGTGAGGTCTCCGAGCTTGGCGATGAGGCCGTAGACCCGAAGGATGGCAAGGCTAATCCCGAGGATGGGGCCGAGGTCGTGCCCCTCCCCCAAATTCCGAAGTACCTCCTTCTTCTCTTGCTGATTCGGCTGCTACCCTTGCTCCTTCAAAACACTTGATCGTATTTGTCAGATCCTCGGAATGCCGGGCGAAAATGTATCTAAGTAGTTTGGTTTGGTTGTGCTACAACTTATTGTTTTGAACTAAGTTCTTAATGCTAGATTATCGTGGGCGAAGTCCCCGAGTTTCGTTTTCTTGTTCCCCCAATTTTTAACTTAGCTCGTGTTTACCTTGATTCGGTTTTTCGACTTACGAGTCTGAGGTTCGAAAAATTGACTTACCAATAATTGAAACTTTGAGATTAGCTCAAAATAATCTAGCATGAGATAAATACAGTAGACAAGGGGTTAGTCCAAATAACAAATGTCAGCCCGCTTAAGTTCTTGTCCTTAGTCGTTTTTCATGTGCTTATCCATTCCAAACTTGTTCTCTTGCTTTTCATGAAGCCAATTCTTGTTGGACAACATCAAAGTCGAAGAGTTGAGTTTTTGGTGCTCACACATTAGTAATCCGACTAAGATAAAAGCGACTTAACCCAGCGAAGATAAAAAATACGAAAAATGAGAAAGACAATTATTACGGTAGTCCCCGAGTCTCTTCTTGGGGTGCCAAAGTTTCATTTAATAAGCTTATTGCCGACATAGATACCGACATATGAGTAGCTCGGATACATTCACCTCTTTGTCAGGTGTAAAAAGGACGGAGTAGTGCTACATTCCACGGTCGCTTAGATTCCTCTCCGGACCTGTCCGCCTTGTTCTTTTCCTGTGGTTGTGCATCAATAAGATAGTAGGAATCATTGTGCAAGTCTTTGCTTACAATGAAAGGTACTTCCCATGGAGGGTATAGCTTATGCATGCCAGCAGTGCGTTGTATCAACCGGAGTACTAGGTCACCTTCTTGGAAGACTCGGGAGTTCACTCTCTTGGTATGGTAACATCGGAGATTTTGCTGATATATGGTGGATCTGGACAAGGCCAGTTCTCTCGCTTCTTCCAACACATCAACATCATTTTGTCGGGCTTCGCACACTTCGGCTTCTGTGTATTGGGGGACCCTTGGCGAATCATGCACTATGTCGGCTGGTAATACAACTTCTGCCCCATATACCAGAAAGAATGGCGTATAGCCTGTTGCTCGATTCGGAGTTGTTCTTAAACTCCATAGTACCGCTGGTAGTTCTTCTATCTAGCACCCCACTGATCTTTGCAGCAGCTCTATGAGCCGGGGTTTTATCCCAGACAAAACTAGTCCATTGGATCTTTCCACTTGCCCGTTCGACGCGGGATGGGCGACTGAGGCGACATCTAGCCGGATCTTCTTTTATCGGCAAAACCTCGCAAATTCTCCTTTAGTGAAATTTGTGCCATTATCAGTTATGATGCTATGGGGATAGCCATATCTCAAGATTATATCCTTGAGGAATCTTATTGTTGTTGCCCCTTCACATTTCTTTATTGGCTTCACTTCAATCCACTTGGTGAACTTGTCGACCATAACTAGGTTATGGGTCACTCCTCCTTTAGCCGGCTTAAATGGCCCTACCATGTCTAGGCACCATACAGCAAATGGCCAGGTAATGGGGATAGTTTTTGAGTTCCGGCATTGGTAAATGAGATTTCGTGGCGTATCTCTGACAACCATTGCATTTTCTCACCAAATCCTCTACTTGCTCCAAAGCACTTGGCCAATAAAATCCATGCCGGAAAGCTTTCGCCACTAATGCTCTTGAGGAGGCATGGTGGCCACATTCCCCTTGGTGAATACCTCGGAGTATGTCAAGTGTTTCATCCGGGTCAACACACCGGTGCAGTACTGTTGTTACACACCTTTTATATAATTCGCCATTGATAATAGTATAGGCCTTTGCTCTCCGTTGGATTTTCCTTGAGGATATCTCATCATTTGGCAAAGCTCCCTCTTTCACGAAATCATATATTGGCCTGGCCCAAGCTAGTATAGCCCAGACGGGAAATGGTTCCTCGTCAACTTCCATCGCATCCACCGACATAACTCCTGTCGGGTCTGGCTGATCAGTCCCCGGGTTTGCTGAGGCAGTCCCCGAGTTTGCCGAAGTAGTCCCCTGGTTTGACGAGGTGCCTCCCCAATCTATCTCCATAGGTGCAGCTCCTGATCCAGAGAGTGTCGGGATATAAATTGAGTCTAATACAGGCGATGGCATGATGGATGGTTTTCTCAAGTGCTCCAAAGCAACATTTGGCGGGATTGGCTGCCGGGATGAGCCTAACTTGGATAGCGTATCGGCCGCCTCATTTCAATTCGAGGTATGTGATGGAATTCACAACCTTCAAAAAATCCACTTATCTTCTGGACATGGAATCTGTATAGGGCCATGTTAGCATCCAAAGCATCCCAGTTTCCAAACACTTGTTGCACCACCAAATCCGAATCTCCAAAGCATTGTATCCGACGTATCCCCACTTCTTTTGCTACATTGAGACCATGTACCAATGCTTCATATTCTACAACATTATTCGAGGAACTAAAGTGGATTTGAAGGACATATTTCAGTTGATCTTTCTTGGGCGAGGTAAGCACTACTCCGGCGCCCAACCCATCTTTCAGTTTTGATCTGTCGAAGTGCATTCGCCAATAATTAGAGTCCGGCAGAGGTGGCTCGTATTGCATCTCGGCACAGTCCACAAAGAAATCCGCCACAGCTTGCGATTTGATCGCACCTCTTCTATCAAATTGTGGTGAATATGGGGCTAACTCAATTTCCCATTTTGCTATCCGGCCACTTGCATCTTTGTTACTCATCATCTCTGATATGGGTGCCTCACATATTACCTTGATGGGATGTTCCTCAAAATAGAGGTTGAGTTTTTCGGACGACATATACACTCCATAGGCCATCTTTTGATAGTAAAGGTAATTCTTCTTGGAAGAAGATAATACCTCGCTCAGATAATACACTGGTCTTTGCACCGACTTTCCTTCTTCCTCGCACTCCACTACAATTACTGCACTTACGGCTCGATTGGTCAGGGCTACGTAGAGCAACATTGGCTCCTTGGGTAGTGGTGCTGCTAGGATTGGTGTAGTAGATAACATCTTTTTTAATTCTCAAATGTGATATCCGCCTATGGCGTCCATGTGATTTTTTCTTCCTTTTTCATTAGCTGGTAGATGGGCAAGGCCTTCTCTCCCAACCGACATACAAACCGGCTTAACGATGCCAGGCAACCAGTGAACTTCTGCACATTGTTAAGGCATTTTTGCAGTTCCATTCTCTCTATGGACCGGATTTTCATCGGGTTAGCTTCGATACCTCGGCTAGACACTAAACAACCGAGTAACTTTCCTGCGGGCACACCAAAGGTGCACTTCTCCGGATTAAGCTTCATCCGGAACCTTCTTAAGTTCGAGAATGTCTACCGGATATCATCAAGGAGCGTATTGCTTTCCTTAGTCTTTATCACCACATCATCCACATAAACTTGCACGTTTCGACCTATTTGGTCGTGTAAGAATTTTTGCATGCATCGTTGGTACGTTGCTCCTGCGTTACGTAATCCAAATGGCATAGTGTGATAGCAATAAGCCCCGTATGGGGTAATAAACGCAGTCTTTATTTGATCATCCAGAATTAGGGGTATCTGGTGGAAACCAGAATACGCATCAATGAATGACAATAATTCACATCTGGTTGTTGAGTCTATGACTTGATCTATTCTAGGGAGCGGGAATGGATCTTTGGGACACGCCTTATTCAGGTTCGTGTAATCAATGCACATGCGCCATACCATGGCCCCGTTCAGATCATCCTTCTTCTTTTCCACAAGCACCGGATAAGAGAGCCAATCCAGATAGAGTACTTCCATGATAAACCCGGCTGCTAGGAGCCTAACTATCTCATCCCCAATCACTTTCCTTCTGTCTTCGGCGAAACGCCGGAGAGGCTGCTTTACCGGCTTAGCCCCGGGTCTTACGTTTAATGAGTGCTAGGCCAACTCCCTCGGCACACCTTGCAGATCCTGAGTGGACCAAGCAAAGATATCCTGATTCTCACGGAGGAAGTTGACGAGCTCGCTTTCCTAATTGCCACTTAACCCAGCACCAATGGTTACGGTGCGCTCTGGGAATCGATCATCGATTGGCACTTTCTTTGTGTCCTTGTATGCTTGGAACAACACGATTCCATGTGGGTTGGTTAGAGCCGGCATATGCTACTGCGCGTATTGAGCCAATGCCGCCACTTCTAGTATCTTCCTTTTTCTTGAGCTATCATGAGTAACTCGGCTAAGTTAGATCCAGCTGAGGCGCACTCGATCGAACGCAGGAAGTCCCCTGATATAGTTATCACACCCCTCGGACTGGGCAGTTTCATCTTAAGGTAGCTTATGTGAGTACTTGCCATGAACTTGTTCAACGCGGGCCTGCCAAGTAACGCGTGATAAGCGCTCTCTAGATTCACCACTTCGAACTCCAAATTTTTAGTCTGGCAATTGTATCTCGTGCCGAATAACACATCAACCCCGACCTTACCAATTGGCTCACAGGAAATGCCTGGAACAATGCCACGAAAGGTGGCCCTCGTTGCTTGCAGCATGTTCTCTGTTATTCCCAACTTGTGCATGCTATCCTTATACAGAATGTTGATGCTACTGTCATTGTCAATCAGTACTTTGGAAAACCTCACATTGAGATTCAGCCCGATGAACGTTGGATCCAGGACCAGCGCATAGGTCCCAGGGCTAGGCATGATCTTTGGGTGATCCTTAATGCTCCACGTGATCTCCTGATCCGCCCAGGGCATGTATCTCACTACTGCCGGCATTACTGTGTTTACCTCCATATGCCGGCGCTGCAAGCTTTTTCGGTCATTTTCTTCCGTGCTAAACACACAGTAACTTGGATCATGCTCCATGTACTCGTTTCGTCCCTCATTCACATGGTAACCTTGACCTTGTTCCTGGTTATTATTTACTTGATGTACCGCATCCCTCCTTTCCTTATTTTCTACCTCGGCGGGGGTGGTGGTAACATTAGTTGTTGTCCATTCCCCTGTTAGTAATGGTTGCTGTGGTGCCTCATTCCTAGGTGCTTCGTTCCGAGGTGCCTGAGCATTCCCCAAACTGCCCTGATCTAACTTTCTCATCCACTCACATTGTAGGGTTGTGTGATTAGCCGGACTATTCGGACTTGGTGTATGGAACTTGCAAGGTTGATCCAGCATAGACTCGAACGTATACCTCGGTCTATCCTTCTGCTCTTGCCATTGCTTTTTCTGCTCCGGGGTCCAAGGCTTCTTCGCTTCATTTTTCTGTTGCCAGTTTTTCCCTCCAGTTTTCTGGCGCTGGCTGGTGCCGACATTGGGTTGGTCCCGGTCTACCGCTGCCACCTGCTGCAAGTTATATTTGTAATCCGGACGCTCGTCCCTTCTCTTTCCTCGAAAATCATTTCTCCTCGATGACCCGGAGCCATCTCGGCTGTAATATTCCTCGTTCGCCTCGCTTGACATTAGTCGGTGTTGCATTGGATCTCCCAAGGCATACGAATTTGCGATCCAGATTGTCTCAGCCAAAGTGGTTAGCATATCTCGCTGCAGCCTCTTACCTCCATATCTGCATCCCTGGGCAAATCACGCAATAGCTTGTGATTCAATTACTCCCTCGCATGAGTTACGCACGTTGCACCACCGAGTCAAGAAATCCCGGTCTGGCTCATTCGGTCTTTGCTAGCATAGGGGCAGAGTTTGTGCCCTGTTTGGCTTCTTGTAGGTGCTCAAAAAGTTGCTAACGAACAACTCTTCAAAATCCAGCCATAGTTAACACTTCCTGGTGGCAAATTGTTTAGCCAAACTCTCGTTGGTCCTTCCAACATTTGTGGCACATATCTCACTGCCCATCTCAAATTTCCAGTTGCGATCTTGACCACCGTCATGTAATCAATCAGCCAATCCTCTAGCCTAGTACTACCATCAAAGGTTCTGGTTCCCCTGGCCAGCTGAAAGTTCGGCACTGGTGGATCCTTCATGATCTGGGGCCCAAAGCATGCCGGACTAGGTGGACCTTGTACTTTGATTAGCTCCAACCTGTAAATCATATCCAGTTTGAACCTCGCATCTACAAGTTCCTACTTCCCAGCCTTGACCCAATTATGTGGTGATTCGGTCTGGGATATACGTCATTGATCATAGTCGAATAACTATCATTGTATCTCTCCTGATCCGAACAAGCATTTTGTTGTGGTGCCGCTTGTCCTGCACTTCCCTCTTGCCGAGGTGTGTGCCGCTGCTGCCGAGGTACATTTTGCCCCGTTCTCACGGGATCGCGTTGTCCGGCATTGCCGTTGGCAGCATTCCTCTGATCGGCATTGCCTTGGTCGCGCTTACCTCGGCCAGCCACACCTCGGCTGGTACTGTGCCGATCTGCATCAACTTGCACTGCTTTGCCTTTTCCAGCCCTCACTGGATCGTAGGGAATCATCTAATTGTCCCTTCTTCCGGAGTTTACCACCTCCTCTCTCCTGGGATTGTGACCCGGAGATGATGCGGCTCCCCTGGATCTTGTCGGGTTATTCCTAGCCAAATGAACCACGTGTGATGCCCCCGCTGGTACCGGGTTCGTCTTGTTCATTTCCTCCTTTTGCTGGCAAGAGACTCTCAGCAAGTGGTTCACCCTCTCTTGTTTCCTTTGCCGGGCCTCTCCGGTTAAACCTTCTAACTCGGACGCGGCCGCATTTGCTGCCCTGAGGTTCTTTGCTGGCGTACTATACCTATCCAGCCCTCCTGTTACTATCGTGACTGTCTGACCCAGCCTAGGTTCGTATTCCTTGTCAATCTCAGTAATCAGGTTTCTACCTCGGATCTTCACTCCATTTATGAGGTTTGTCCTTGCATATTCTCTCAAAGTAGTGTTCAAGGACTATTGCAGCTCTTCTACCTTCTTTGCCCCAGCTAACATTTTCTGCCTAGTTTCTTCTAACTCAGCTTGCGCTTGAGCTGGATCTACCACAGGTGCTACCGGTGTTGCTAGGCTAATTATTGCTTGCTGGAGCACATTTTGTGGCCTCTCTAGCGGGGGGACCCTAGACCTGGTCTGCTTTGGCGTGACTTCCGGATCCGGTGCCGGACCCTTGCTTGCTATCGCGTCTAGTGCGGTCATCAGGGCCTCAACGCTGCTGGTGGGGCGAGTGATACGCACACCACGGGCTACGATGAGAGGTAGTTTGCCTCCCTCGATGATGTGCTGCAGATGAACGCATGTCTCGTCCACACCGACGTAGATCTTATGTGCACCAAGCTTGATGAAGACGCCATTGCGCGGAGGGGGGTTCCTGCCGAAGCTCCCTGCATTGTCGCTGATGTAGTCCAGCGCTCCAAAGCGCTGAAACAGGCCGGAGACGACGCGCTCGCTGGTGCTAGAGAAGCTTCCCGTCTAGATTTTCACCCCTCCTAGCACCGCTAGCCCCACGGTGGGCACCAACTGTCGTGGTGGTGGCACGGCAGATGCCATGGCTAGGCTAAAGATGGGGACAATGTGTGTTAGGGGAATCTAGGGAGGGAGAACGTGGTGATTCCACGCACAGTTGTTCTTGTATTCTCTCTATCAATGGTGTTTATAAGTGCTCTTCAAGCTATTGGTGAGAAGGAGACTATGTCTCTTACTCCCCGCAAGCTAGCCCTAGAGTTCTACCTTAGACAGAGAAAATGATCGATCCCCTTCTATGGAGGCCCTAGTCCCCCTTATATAGGGGAGCCCGGGTTACAAAGTTAGGGCACACGTGGTGGCATATTCTCCAAATATGCCCCTCGACTCAAGCTAGATTCTTCTTTATTCTCTTTAACGGCTCATCCGGGCTTTGGACATAACTCGCAACGTAATCCTCGTCTTTAAGCGTCACCAGACACGGGCTACGTCAGCAGATATTGCACGCGTCATCTTGGTCGCCCCTGACCCGCTGGTCCTCCTCTCTGCTTTGCTTCGCTCATGCTACAGCTAATAAAGCCACCTTTTGACCAGCGGGAGATTCGTTCCTTCTCTTGGATGCCATATGATAGTCTAGCTAGCACGTGGCTAATCAGGCTACAAAGATACCTGCAAAACAGATAGACAAACATGGCCGGCATATACTTTATGCCGCCCGGGCTACGGTTAAGGAGATACTCCACGGGCTAGGTCATTCTGTGGTTCGGCCTGCCTTGAGGTGACCGGGTCAGCACTTGCTTTGACCGCGCCGTACCCCAGCTAACTCGGCCTTTATACTCGGCGTTACCCTACCCGAGGGTATCCCCCCAACAACTTGAGACTCGGATTTTACCCTTTGTTTTGAAAGTTTTAGGAACCCTTCAAGATTCGGCAAGATGAAGAGATATCAAGCTAGACGATGAAATCCGAGTTTGGATCTTGGAGGCTTTCGGGGCTGCTATTGGGGGTATACTTTCTAGGAATGCTCATTGTGCCTCGCTGAACGGGGTGGCCCACTTCGAGTTAGAGCTATGATTCACGGGCGGCCTGGTCAGAGAGAAGAGATGGAGTCCAATCCGTCTACGGGAAGGCCTAGAAGACTTACCGATGTAGGCTTGTTTAGTTACATGTAGTCCAAGGTGTACTCTATAACCGACTCTTAGTCATAGCCAGATAGGTCTCTCCTATAAACCCTAGGCCATTTATCTATATAAGCCGTCATAGGGACCAACCCTTAGCACAACCACATTAGTCTACAATCTCAACTTGCATAGGAGAAACCCTTGTAACCCATATTCCGGCTCTGCCATATTACTGGATTGCTAGCAGCAGTAGGATCCGTCCACCGTCGGCAGATTCGAACCTAGGTAAACTTGTGTGCTCACCGTCCTGGAACACCATACGACTCACACCCCTCTCCTCCGCACTCCCGGAGGAACCCCTCATGGCGAACCTCTCCTCAATCTGGCGACATGAGTACATAGGAAGGAAACCACTTTGGTCCTTCACGGCAAAAAATTCAAATTTTTCCGGTTTTCGAAATTTTCACTTGCTTCCAAAATTTTCGATATTCAAACTTTTCCAGTTTTCGAAATTCCGCCCCTCTTTCCGGATCTTCTTTTCCATTCTTAGAATCTACAAATATTCTACTAATAGTCTTTAGCATGATGAACGCTAGTATGCGCAAACCTCAAAACACACACTTCATTGCTCAGTTTTAGGGTCCTTGTGCTAAATACATGGACTTGGGTGCAATTTTCATTTTTATGAGATCCTTGACGTAACTTGTACTTCCACCGACCGTGTTAACTCTCAAGCACCTCGCTCCTACGAGACTTTCCATAGTTAAAAGAACTGTAACCACCCCAATTATCACACAAACTGGACCACAGTTTCTTATATGTAATGCCCAAGTTTTTAGTAATAGGATTTTCAAGCTTCCTAGCTAACTTAGCACACTTAAGTGACTTGTTGTCGATTAACGGAATTACGTCAAACTTGAGCTACAAGTAATCCCGATAGATTTCTCTTTAATTAAATGTATTTTCGGGTTACTGTAAACAATGTCGTCGGTGTGAGTTTCCAACTAGCAGGAAAGAAAATTCTCAGGTTACTAACTCTGCCCATTTGGCCAAATGAATTTAAGTCGATTTATCGAAATTAGGTCAAATTTGAAACTACAAGTAAATTATAGGTTGCTTTGAAAGTTTTACAAAAAATCTTTTGGAAGTACCCATCGACGGGTCATAATAAATATATCAGAAAACACCTAGAGTTTTGATGATAGGTTGAACTTGTTGCTAAGATTTTGCATCTTGATAATTTAATAAATTAGGTCAAACTTGAGATACAAGTAAGCATGATAGATTGCTCTTGAATTAAATTTATTTTTAGAGGTAGATCGGTGCATCTTCTTGTAGTAAACATGTCGTCTGTTTAAGGTTCCAACTATCAGGAAAGAACATTCAATTCTACTTTTTCTGAGTGAAGACGAGCGATGTTGTTCTTTTCTGTAAATAAAACCCCAAAGAATATTGGATGTGTATGGCACGCCAAATTTATAGAAATATATAGTGGACCAACATGTTGTACCAACGATTTCCATGTTTTATGAGCTTTCAAACTTCCTAGCTAACTCTGCCCATTTTAATGACTTTTAGTCAATTTATCAAAATTAGGTTAAATTTGAAACTACAAGTAAATTGTAGGTTTTGTTTTGAAAGTTTTATGAAAAAGCTTTTAATTTGGAGGTACCCATCGAGGGGTCACAATTAATATATCGGAAAACAACAACAGTTTTGACGATAGGTTCAACTTATTGCTAAGATTTTGCATCTTGACAACTTAACAAATTTAGGTCCAACTTGAGGTACAAGTAAGCGCGATGCCACATAGGATAAAAGATAACTTTATTTTCTCCACACTGTATAAGGTTAACCTTAATTAACAGATGCCACATAGTCCTTAAGGTGTGCATTTTTACACATTGCGGATGACCTTAGAGCATCACCTACGTATGTAAAATAACTTGTTGATAAGATGGCTCCCAACATGACCGTGAAATGAATGAGTTGGAAAATTTGCATGATTGTATAATGTCATCCTCGCAACATGATGTAATTTATCTCATAATTTTTTGAAACTCCTAAGTATGATATCCATTCTTCTTCAAGATCCTGAGCATTGGGACTTCGGCCAAGGATGATTAGTTGAGGTGTTGGATTGAGGGAGTACGACCTTGGATTCCTGAACAGAGAGGGGGCATGGCCTACCAAATTTCTATTATTATATGGACCATGACCAAATTCAAAACCATAATAAAGTGGTAAAATATCCCGCATATCTAGACATAGTTCGTGCCCAAAAATTTTAGATACTTCAAAATTCCCATTCGATCCCTATTGAATCTGGTGGGTGGGGGGCTTCACTCGTATTTTTCCCAGTATAGTGCTAGCTATACCTAAACCCTACCCCCTTTCCCCTCCAGGAATACGTCAGTGGTCGGAACATCCCTGCTACACTTTAGCCGGTGTACCCGCCACACCTGATTTTCTCAACAAACCCTCTTGGCCAACACGCTGAGTACATCATCGACCGCCTAGGATCTGCTCCGCGGACATTGTGGTCCAGCATTCTACTCGTATCCTCGCATGTCCAAGATCGTCTTCCCCGTTGTCGACACCCACCACAACCACAGCACCTTCGGCGACCTCGATGTGACCCCTGAGGATGCGGAGGAGGTCTAGACGCTGCCCTGACCGAGGTAAAACCAGATCTCCCTGTGCGATTTGTTAGTTGGAAATGTACTGTGTTCATGTTAAATTTCCTAACTAACAGGTTCTTTACTTGATATACCTGTTATGTACTAAATTAACCCGTTATGGTTAGGCTTAAACTCCACGCATTGAATTGTTTTTATTTACTATTTCTATGTGAATTATTAGTCACTTAACATATTTGTGTATATTCTCTGTTGTACCTATCCATATGAGATATGATTATATAATATCTCTCTCATTCGCCGATTTATATACTATAGTATTTCCATCGTGTTATTGTCCTGCTAACCTATACTACACGTTTACACACGTCATACTATTTGACCATTATGTACTGTCGATTTGCTATTGTCCCTCTTAACCTATGGCTCAAACTGTTTGCTATTATTATGCAAGGAGCAGCCTTAGTTTGCACACAATATCATAGAGTGAATGACTCCTATAATCTCGTCAGACCCCATCACTTTTATTTCACTTAATGCCAACGTATATCATGTTGGAACATATTTGTATTTACAGTTGGCCTTCCCTTTATGCTAAGGAGCAACAATGGAGTACATACTCCGCTTGTCCACACGAGCCGCCGTAGATCTCGTGTAACACCTACCGTAAGGCCCACCATCTGAAGTTTGGTAGCCAAAGTTTGGTCCTTGCAATAATTTTTGCTTAAATTTACCATTTTTCTTTCTTGTTTTCATATTTTTTTGCCAAAAATTGGCATCAAACATTTTAGCCCCACTATGGTCTGCTTTTGTTCCATGTGCTTAGTTCAATTTCCTAGATATGGAGAGGCCGGATGTATTGCATCTGAGTTGTCTGATAATAAGAACAAAGCCATACTAGATCTACACATGTATCATAAGGAACTCTGTGCACTTCATCTAGATCTTGTATCTACTTTGTATCATAGTTAGATGAACTAGATATTTTCATACGAGGCATTTGATGGTTCAGTTTATTGTTCTTAGGCTGACGAACCGTTGAAATTATTTGGCTGTTCATGAATAACTCAATGTATGATTACTTGATTCATTCTTTGTCTGAAATTATCTGGCTAGTTTATTCGAGTCTCATAATTGATGTGTTTTTGTTGGCTGATTTACTCTTTTGTTGTCTATGATTAACTAGGTGGCAGATTTCATTGTGTAGTGTCTGGCTAGTTTATATATGTGAAACATAATAACTTAGTTTTCATATTCATTTTATTCATGTTCTACACATTCTAGTTTGAGCAGTCTGCATCAGGTACTTAGGTTAATTGCTCGCATTGTTATTCAAAATGAACTTGTAGTTAGTTTCCCAAGTCTATTGCTTAAGTAACTTGTTTTGTCTTGGTCTCAGCCATCTTCAACTAGAGCAGTCATTTCATAGAGCAGCACATTCTTGCATCACTCCATGGCGCCAGCTGGTCGAGTTATTCAAGAAGAAATGGATGTATGAGCCACCACTGTTAATTGCTTCCGTCCTTATATATTATCGTCTTGACACATTTAAAATTCATGGTGGTGTGATTGCATGGTAATGCTATTATAACATGGTTTGTGTTTTTTCAGGATGCAAATTACACTCTGAATGTCGAACAAAGATCCACTTCTCCAAGTTTAGATTTTGTTTCGCACAGCAATAGTGACAATTCCTATTGCTCATGGCACACCGCTTCGACTGATCCCCTTATTCCAGCCAAAAGATTATGTGAGGATGCCTTCCAAGATGCCCGTGATGCTGTTGAGCAAGAAGCCAACAAAATAGATACAGTAATCACCATAGCACACAAAGACTTATATGAACTGAAAAACAGGCAAGCTTTTGACGCAGAACATACATAATAATCTCATTTGCAGCTCTCATGGGAAGCTAGTTGTTACATGCACTACTAGGAAAAGGCTTATTAGTGGCGCATCTCAGATGTGCCACTGTTACCTCGCCACCAATATGCGCCGCAGAATTTGTTTTCAAATTTTTAAAAATAGGCAGGCCAGATGTCAACTTTCTATGGTGCATATTGCAATATGCGCCACAATTTTTTTTTTAATTTGACAAAAAAAAGGGGCCAAATCTAGCCAGAGGTAGGGGGTCACCGAAGGAGTGGTTCATCAGAGGTGATGGCCGGAGGAGAAGGAGGCCGGAGGAGGAGGTCAGATTAGTAGTAGGAGGAGGCTGTCGGATGTGGAGGAAGGGCTCACCGGAGATGGTCGGAGGAGGCCGCCGGAGGTGGTGGTGGAGGATGAGGAGGTCATCGGAGGTGGAGCATGGGGTGGCCGGTGGTATTGGAGGTTGCCGGAAGAGGAGGTCACCGAGGTGGAGAAGGAGGCCATGGTTGGAGGTGGAGGAGGAGGTTGCCAGAGAGTGGAGGAGAAGGGGAGAAGTATGGAGGGAAGGAGAAGTGGAGGGGAGAAGAAGGAGAAAAGAGAGGGATAAGGGGAGGAATATAAGGAGAAGGGGAGAAGAAGTGGAGGAGAGGAGAAGTGTGGAGGGGATAAAAAGGAGAAAAGAAAGGGAGAAGGGGCGCCGACGGGATTTAAATTTCGAATCTCGTCCAACAATTTTTTGGCGCATATTGGAGATATACGCCACATAATTGTTTCCCCTTTTTTATTTTTTTCCAGGAATTTTTTTCTTTTGAGCATAACATTTTACTCTTTTCGAATTTGGGGAATCTGTAAAATCTTCAACGTCTTCCAGTGTTGAAATTGAGTAGGAAATTTCGAGACGATCGTTTTGATAGGTAAATTTTTTTTCTGACATCGTATGCAAAAGTTATAGCCATTTTACCGCGCCATGACCCTTTTTTTGCGAACTACACAGAAATTCATGTTTTTCAATTTTCCCTACAACTACACCCCAAAATATAACCACTTCCCAAAGGAATTTTTTTTTGAAGTTTTTATCATTTTCATTTATTTTTTACAAACTAAAAAGGCGTTCCATCGAGGGGTGGGATCTGTTTTCCACCTTATGTGGCGCATATGTCTATATACGCTACATAATAAGCACTATTTGTGCCGCATATATGCATGTGCGCCACAAAATTTTCTTCCCCTTTTTGGTTCTGGGTCCCATCAACTTTCTACGGCGCATATGTCTATATGCACCATAGAATCATCAATTTCAGTGGCGCATGGTAAAATATGTGCCACAGAAATCCACATTTCCGTGGCGCATATGGGTTCCGTGCGCCACTGAATTGCAAAATTTCCGTGGCGTTTTTTTCTATATACGCCACAGAATTTTTTCTGTGGCGCATTGTTCTGTATATGCGCCACATAGCTTGTCTATCTATAGTTGTTTTCCTAGTAGTGATGTCTCGCCTTGCAAGCTCCATAGAGACCTTTTATGTAACACCAGTTATGGTGTTATTTTAGTTGTCTGGACTCTAACACAACTTCTATGCTTCTTTTTATTACTGTCAAGTTTACTGAGGATTGTAATAATCTACTATAATTCGTAGTTGTAAGTTCGTTGAGGATTGTTATAAACTGAGCATCTATCAGAATTACTGCTCGTGGATGAAAAATAGTGAAATTGTAAGAGGTACAACACACAATCTTCTGGAACAGGGAGAACTTCCATTATATTACACGGGCACCTGAACTTGGAAAATTCATAGACGTTCACTCAACAAACTAAACACATAAAGAGCTACCCTAAAGAGAATACATCAGGAGTAAACCCACACAATCCATCAATCTGATGGATAGCGGTCGTAGTAATTATAGTGGGTGGTACCATCCTCGCCATAAGGAGACACCATCTGTAGCTCAGAATGCTCGACTATTCTGCAATACTCCGCCAGCAATTGATCGAGTTCGAAAGGACGATCATTGATCCATAATCCTCCTACTCCATACCCATATACAACCCTTGGCTCCTCTTCCCACGCAAGAGCCTGAAAGTTGTAAGATCTAATCTCGGATAGGTCCGCATAGTATATGCTACCGACCTGCACTGTGGGTACCCTGGTCTTGTCGACGCAGATGCATCGATTGTCACCAACAAAGAGAGAACAACTTCTGATGCCTCCGACCGGCTGAAGGACATGGTTCTGAGTATCAAACCGGTAAACAACCGGCCTACCGCCATAGACCGGTCCCCTCACAACGAACAGCAACTCCCCGTTGGAAGCGACGGGGTAATAACGATTCTCTAGAAACTGGCAGCCCAGAAAAGAGCCTCCAACGGTGGGATGCATCTCCAGGGTTCATGCGGAAGGGGATCCGCAGTAGAAAACAAAAAAATTCCTACGTTGGAACCCCAAAAACAGCCTAGGATCTATCTATGTAGTAATGTGGTAACGGCCGATGCGTAGAGAATACATACCCTTGTAGACCGTACGCGGTTAACGTTCCGCGAGGAACGTGATTGAAGTAGTCGTACTCGTAGCCGACCTCAAGGTCGCGAAGCTCCTCGAAGGTCACCCCTTGCTCCTTCTTCATCTTCATCATGTAGTAGCCCCAGCTCATGACATTTAAGCGCCCCAAGTGTTGTGCCTTGTGTCTTTGTACACATCTAGTGCATGATGAGATCTCTGGCTCCCTGATCCCTCTGGGAGTGCCGAAGTTGATATCCGTCTAGGAATCCCTGCAGCGCAATGAATTACTGCAGGTGTGCCTCGATCGCACAGCCCACACTTGGGGCCATGGTCACAAGATATAGGGAGAGTGGGAAGGAGGAAGTCAACCCAAGGACTTCTCCAAATATTGGTGTATTTCATCCCACCCATGGGCACCCCTTTATACAGGGGGAGGGGTTGTGCCCTCCCCTTTGGGTTTCCCATGTGGAACTATTCAAGGGAGAGGGGGAAGGCGCATGGGCTGGCCGGCCAGGGGTGGGCCCCACCCCGCACACAACCCTAGGCTGGCTGGGTGGGCCCCCTTGAGGCGCCTAGGCCTTGGCCCTTCCCTCCTTCGGTTTTCCCTCATGGGCCCTTTTTACCTAGGAAGTTTGGCCCATTAGTGGAATACCCCTTCAAATTAGATTTTTATATTATATTTAATATTAATTACATTAATTAATATGTAAATACATATTACAAAATCCGTCTTGACCCGAAACACCTTTCGGTTTCCGTTCGATTTCTTCCGAATGACTTCGGATCTTTCCCGGAATGAGTCCGGTCCTTTATTCTTTCTCCGAACAACTTCGGATCTGTCTGTGGAACGAATCCGGCTTTCCCTTTCTCTACTGTGATTCTGTATTACGAATGATCGCTCTTATTTTACCCTTAAGTGTATCCTCTCACGGCTCAGGAATTCTCTAGACATGATCTGTATCAATGATCAACAGAGAAACCAGGGATATCCTTGTGACCCCTATGCATTCCTAATGACAATGTCGTTTGAACCACTAAATGTAGCACACAATTCCTTTTTTTTCTCGATACGACTTGTCTGAGACCCGATCATTGGTATCACATACATTGTTCAATCTCGTTCACAACAAGTTCCGTTTTCTTGTTACCGTGATATTACATTCCCGTGATTGAGTCACATGTTGCAACATTTATGGATGTAATCTCACCAAGCCGGTCGTATGTATCTTTACCCGTCATGTGGGTGAACAAATCCCGGTCTTGCAGTCACAAGTCATCTATTGTTCCTTCGAAATACCCAACGTACACCTTTATAACCACTGTATTACCAAGTGGCACTTGATGCAGTCTAAGCAGCCTCGGGAAACAATGAGTAATATAAGCTCACGATCTAAGGAAAAGGAGTCTAGGTATAGCTGTTGCAACAATGAACTATATGACTTGATCGTGTTGCAATCTTTCGAGGAATGTCCAATCACATCATTCTGCAATGAGATGATCCTGTTGTCAATTGGCATAAATGCCCATGATCTTGAAACCAAGATCATCCTCATGACCAACGAACTAGTATAAATAGAGGCTACTAGGGACTTGGTTGTTTCATACCACACCTGCACTAATGTTTCTACTTGGCACAGTTATAGCACAATATGAAACTATTATAAACTAATTGAGATATGACAATAAAAACCTATTTCTTATTTGCCTCTAGGGCATATCTCCTTCAGTCTCCCACTTGCACTAGAGTACAAATAATCTAGCTCACATTTTACTCATATAAACCATATACCATATGCGTTTACAAATCATGCATGCTCATGGGAAACGTCATGTCCACGTTCTGTTTTACCAGATCATTATGTCTTTTGCAAATCGTTAGTTCCTTCCTAATTTTGACATTCACAACATTATCTTATATTGGGTCGAAGTATTTGTTTGGCAAAAAAGTGAGACTTTGTTTCTAGTGTTTATGATGACGGTCGTTTTCAGCGTTGCTATATAAACTTAGAAACACACTTTCCTATCCTTTGTGTATATACTATAGTCATGGCAGCAAAACGAGGCCGGATTCCAGGAGCTTACAGTGACTTTAGATCAACCTCGAGGGCTTTCTCATGGGCACTGGGCCCTAGGACACCTCATTCTACGTTAAAAGCGAACTAGCCCTGCCATAACATTATACATCACATCAGATTGAGCATTTATACTTCTCTATCTATGTAGATCCTAGTGCGTGAAATGAAACTATGCCACTTACTTTTCTTCTTGCCATTTAAGTACAAACTTAATTTTGGTTCAGTGATCAACTCAGGAATCACTTAATGACACGTTCTTATAGTTAAGACTTTGTCCTACCAACCAGAACTTCGGGTCACATTACGTCGAGTATACAACATGGTTATGTGGAAGAACCTATGGCTAAGGCATAGCAGATGCAACACAACTCTTTCTTCCAACCATAGTTACAATACTAACTCAATGCTTAATATGGTAATAACTACTTTCTTACCTTGTTCCATCCTAAGCTACTTCAGAATCTTGTCTTAGGACATTCTGAACATTTTTCATAATCAAGTCTAGGAAGCATTCGACATTTAGTGTTTATTAAACTCACCAATCTATCTCGATAGATCTTATTGTTTAATAACTTCAACTTCATCCTTATTTATCTAACTTAAATATTATTAACACCAATCACATCATTCACATATGTTGTTCACATATCCTAGAATGATTTCACGCTCCCACTCAAATATGACATTCATGTTTGAGATCCGGGGATTTCAATTAGCTCCCACTTAAATATGTCAGCTACATATTATGAATTAGCCAAGCTGATTTTCTCCCACTCGAATATAGGTCCACTCGATAATCTTGGACAATCCAAAATTCTTTGATCATCATCAATTTGAGAATTCCAATTATGAGACTTCAATATCCATATATTTCTAGTGTAAATCCAAAAGACTTAAGCATCAGTATTGTTGTCGTCAACTCCTTGAATTTTTCCAAACTTGTGACAAATCGAGCCTTTTATCATTCATTAAGTTTCATTTCCTTCTTATGACTTTGTAGTCATTTAGAAATATCAAGTAAACTTCTTTACTCTAATGAGATCAAGTAACATGTTACTTTGCAATCTTAAATGTAACTTAATATAGGATTTTATGACTCCTACTCATTTCTCACACTCAGGTATGTCACGCTTCTTTGTAATTTGTGGGTATGTCTTGTTCAAAACATGATAGGTGAATCAATAATATAATTCCACAAACTTGTATAACATATAGTTGAATCCTACTCTCTTTAGTAAACGTATTCATTGAAACTTTATGATCATTATCATTGGTTTCTCCTCTATTTGCAGAGTTTGGATTCACGAAACAAATTCCGCTGCGCCACTCAACAGTTCGGAGGTAAGGTCAAATACCTTGTTTTGATCTTTTACTTTCCTCCACCTGTATCTTCATCAAGACACGTATCTTTGGACAAAAACAAGTTTGCCCCTTTTGTGGAACATGCATTCATATCTTCCTAAGAATGCTCTACAAAGACTTGTTTATTCGTCATGATTTCAACTTATCAAAATCTCCAGAAACTCGATCTTGCCAAAACATTTATGGTGTTGTTTCCATGAATCTTTTAGATGTTCCTTTGTATTTCAAATGAGTGTTTGCTTATTTTGATATTTAACTCTAAACGATAACCATAACCCCTATAAGAGATGATATTATACCATATGTATCTTAATACATAATGATTATGATATTTAGATATTTCAACACAGTTTGAATTCATCCAATTATCATAATTGGTGAAACATCTTTCACAAGTCCCTTTTATGCTAAACTTAACTTGAATACTTTAGTCATGTCGATCAAATCGAAGAGACTTCGTATTCTTGTTAATTTGAATATCCTCTTAATGTTGTGAACTCATTTGAACAATTCAAATCATTGTAAACTCATGTTTCATTAAGAAAATACACTTATTCACTTAAGTCCACAATAAATGATTTCCACTACTTGTTGATAATACGATACATCACTATGTATAAGATTCAACATTTCTTCGCATATCACTGTTTTACCAGAATGCGGAGCTTTAGTCATTCTGCCCAAGAGGCATCGTTTTGCAAAGTCTCTAGATTAAGCATCTAGGACCCCGATCTTCATTAAGAACATGCAATAACCAAAATGACTTAAACTATAGTGTCATTTCATTATTAAACTTTGGATATCTTTTAACATTCTAATCATTTATAAATGTTTAAACTATTATCATTAACATAGTGATGAGAATAACTTATTTATAATTATAATGTGACCATAAGGTATTGTTCATAAGAATAGTACAAACGGGCTTGTAACTTGTTCATATGAATAATCGTCTCGCCAAAACCAAGACACACAAACTAGGATTACAAAATTATATTCAAGTCCACTAATCCAAATGACAAACTTTGAGGGAAGAGGTGATGTCGGCCATCAACTGTTTTGCTTATCGTCATCAAGTCATGTTGCCTCAAAACTAGTAATTCTCAAGCAGATCCTTCTGTTTTCACAAAACAGGACAAGTATCAAATACTTTGCAAACTGCAACGAGTTTTGCAAAAACCACATTTATAATTTGTATATCTTACATATACCTTTTCATCCATGACCTCCTTTTGCAATCAAGCCCTTCTAAGAGTTCTTAACTCTGATGCAAGATTGCTAAGTGTTTTTCCAAACATTCCGGAGTCATCGAATTATCTCTTAATGGTTATTGTATCAACAAGAGAAGATCACCTTTTACGAGGATATCCCTCAGGCATGGGTATTAATCTATGAAGTAGGACCCTTTTGCTAAGTTCCAAATTAAGCAATATATTCCCATGGTCGCAAAGGGCCTCAATGGGATAGGCTAAGATCTACTAAGATATTTGCAAACAAACATCTAGACTAAGTATATAATAAGAGATAAATTTATAATTGGTCTCCACTAAAATTGTCATCCCCTGGACGATTTTAGTGATCGCATGATCCCTATCCTCTGCACCTCCCCCGATCATCACAGCCATCAGTGCATTATCAAAGGTAGACATTCAATAATGCCAATCACTTCATCCATGTGACTCATGCTCGATCTTTCGATCTCTTGTGTCCCGAGGCCATGTCTATACATGCTAGGCTCACCAAATCTAACTTGTGTGTATTCACTGTGCAACATGGCTTACACCCACTGTATGTGAACGTAGATATGTCTAACAACCGATCATCACGGCCGGCCTCATAACGAAGAACTTTCTTGGTGGTGCACACACAAGGGAAACACGGAACATTGGAATTAAATAGGGATTATATTATTTGCTACCGTTGAGTATCTAATACTAGCATACAATAAGATGTAAAATAGATATCAACATGATATGTATAATGTGATATGATATGGTGCTTCTTGCGCCTTGATCTCCATCGAGCGCTCCGACATGATCTCCATCTTGCCCCTCGTTTGACGCCAAGTCCACGTCGCCTCCACCAGGTCGTCCATCGGAACGATGACTATTACTATACTACTTAGTAATAGAAAAGTAAACTACTTTATCTTCGTAACAACCAATGCCATATAATAATCACATGCCCCCTTCAAAATAAAGTTAGACGCCTCTACTTTATCTATTGCAAGTTTTACGTGGTTGTTAGGGCTTTCGCACTAGAACCGTTTCTAAACTACGAACTTTCCAACCACAACATGGATCCACCAGTTGTCTCTACTACACCCCTTTCAGGGCCCTCTGTTGCAAATGCTATATCAACTATCGAATGAGAGACAGACACCCGCTAGCCACTTATACGGTACAAGCCGTATGTTGAGTGTGGAACCAGTCTCGCATACGAATACGCGTAAGGTCGGTGTGGGCCGCTTCATCAAACAATACCGCCATATAAACAAGTACACGTTAGAGGGTAACAACTAAGTGATCAATGCCCATACAAAACTTGTGCGTACTGTACGTACAGCACTCCTACGCATAGATCGTCTCTGATACCACTGAAGGGGATCCGCAGCAGAAAACAAAAAATTTCCTACGTTGGAACCCCAAAAACTGCCTAGGATCTATCTATGTAGTAATGCGGTAACAACCGATGCGTAGAGAATACATACCCTTGTAGACCATACGCGGTTAACGTTCCGTGGGGAACGTGGTTGAATTAGTCGTACTCATAGCCGACCTCAAGGTCGCGAAGCTCCTCGCAGGTCACCCCTTGCTCCTTCTTCATCTTCATCATGCAGCAGCCCCGGCTCACGACATTTAAGCGTCCCAAGTGTTGCGCCTCGTGTCTTCGTACACATCCAGTGCACGATGAGACTTCCAGCCCCCCGATCCCGCTGGGAGTGCGGAAGTTGATATCTAGCTCGGAATCCCTTTAGCGCAATGGCGTACTGCAGGTGTGCCTCAATCGCACAGCCTATACTTGGGGCCATGGTCACAAGGTATAGAGAGAGAGGTAAGGAGGAAGTCAACCAAAGGACTTCTCCAAATATTGGTGTGTTTCATCCCACCCATGGGCACCCCTTTATATAGGGGGAGGGGGTGTGCCCTCCCCTTTGGGTTTCCCATGTGGGACTATTCAAGGGAGAGGGGGGAAGGCACATGGGCCCTTAGGGCACCATGGGCCAGTCGGCCAGGGGTGGGCCCCATCCCGCGCATAGCCATAGGCTGGCCGGGTGGGCACCCTTGAGGCGCCTGGCCCTTGGTCCTTCCCTCCTTCAGTTTTCCCTCATGGGCCCTTTTTCCGTAGGAAGTTTGTCCCATTAGTGGAATACCCCATCAAATTAGATTTTAATATTACATTTAATATTAATTACATTAATTAATATGTAAATACATATTACAAAATCCGTCTTGACCCGAAACACCTTTCGGTTCCCTTTCAATTTCCTACGAACGACTTTGGATCTTTCCCGGAATGATTCCGGTCCTTTATTCTTTCTCCGAACAACTTCCGATCTCTCTGCGAAACGATTCCGGATTTCCCTTTCTCTACTGTGATTCCGTCTTATGAATGATCGCTCTCATCGTACCCTTAAGTGTATCCTCTCACGGCTCGGGAATGCTCTAGACACGATCTGTATCAATGATCAACAGAGGGACCAGGGGTATCCATGTGACCCCTATGAATTCATGTTGACAATATCGTTTGAACTACTAAATGTAGCATCCAATTCCTTTTGTTTCTCGATACGATTTGTCCGAGACCCGATCATTGGTATCACATACCTTGTTCAATCTCATTCACAACAAGTTCTGTTTTCTTGTTACCGTGATATCACATCCCCGTGACCGAGTCACATGTTGCAACATTTATGGATGTAATCTCACCAAGCCGGCCGTATGTATCTTTACCCGTAATGTGGGTGAACAAATCCCGGTCTTGCAGTCACATGTCATCTACTGTTCCTTCTGAATACTCAACGTACACCTTTATAACCACTGTATTACCAAGTGGCGCTTGATGCAATCTAAGCAGCCTTGGGAAATAGTGAGTAATATGAGCTCACGGTCTAAGGAAAAGGAGTCTAGGTATAGTTGTTGCAACAATGAAGTATATGACTTGATCGTGTTGCAATCCTTCGAGGAATGTCCAATCACATCATTCTCCAATGATATGATACCGTTGTCAATTGGCATAAATGCCCATGATCTTGAAACCCAGATCATCCTCATGACCAATGAACTAGTATAAATAGATGCTACTAGGGACTTGGTTGTTTCATACCACACCTGCACTAATGTTTCTACTTGGCATAGTTTTAGCATAATATGAAACTATTATAAACTAATTGAGATATGACAATAAAAACCTATTTCTTATTTTCCTCCAGGGCATATCTCCTTCACGTGTGGAGGGTTGTAGCTAGACGTCTCCATGAGCAACATCACACATAGTCGAGAGGACATACCCGTATCTATCTATGATGAAAACATCACCAACATAAGAAGTCATGCTACGGAGTTCAGTGAAGTCATACGGCGAGTACCACCCTTCACCAAAGACCGGGCGGCCCCCTTCCTCCATGCCCTCATCCACCCACCGAATGGTGGTATTCTAATGGTTTGATGTAAACACCATCATCAATGGGAACATCATCACAGCGACAGAAGCCACCTCTTGGTCGATATCTCTTCCCCTAGGCGCTTGATAGCGCCCGAGAAGGGGTTGTACAATCAGGTCTTGTATGGTTGCACCCTCTTTCCAAGTACAAGGGGGGCGCTGGTTATGCTACCGACATAAAAGTACCTTCTAGAGAGAGAGAGAGAGAGAGGAGAAACAGAGATTCAGTCAAGGTAAACATACTGAAATTCTATCAAGGTAAACCATCGAGCAAAACCCTGGGCAACAAATGGACGAAGAAACAGAACTTGAAAAACAGATATTATAGGATGTGAATGCAAAAAAAGGATCAATATACAGATGAATATCAAGAAAGCACCGGCGAATAACCCGGCTAATCTCCTTATGAAGGTGGAGGTTAGTTCTCATGTTCAGCAACGTGATGGCGTCGTCGTCTACCGAATACTCTTCCGAGAACTGATGCTCTAGAACAATCCAGTTGGCTAGCATAAAGCTCTCCTCTGTGAAGCCGCGCCAGGCGTTGTAGACTACCTGGAAGGCGGCGTAATAGTCGAAGTCGTCCGTCAAAATAAAGATATCACCTATCTTATGGATGAGTCCCTCAGGGAGACCAGCCCATGGCGAGTCCTCTTGCTTCTTGCCGGCCATGGTTGATGGCGTTCGTGTGGTCTCGGTCTTGTCGATTGGCAGAAGAAGCGATTCCAGAGACACACATTTAAACAAAGGCCTGGGAAAGCCAAGCGAAGCGTGTGGAAACGAGATCACGACAGGCAGACAGCAATTGCAAGCGCATTTGATCAAACTAGCACGGGCACGCGCATGCGGACGCGCACTAATTACAGGAGAATGGTCGTGCACAGCAGCGTACGACTCCTGGGAGCATGCGAATGTGTAGGTGTAGGATGATACTAGTAGTAGTAGTATCCTAGCCTCATTGTATTTAATTATCCGAAAATTTAAGGAGAAAATGTGTGCTCCCTGGTCCCTCAGGGCACATGCAAACGCAGGGCATTTTCCATTTTTTGCATGGCATTTTCCATTTTTGAATTTTGCTTTTTGGTTGTGCCGTTGGATGCTCACCATGTGGCTGGATGGGTTGTATGCTCCGTGGAGCTAAAAACCTCATGTTCGCTCAATAGCGCGGTCATTAATTATTTGTACAGCCTCAATTCCTAGGCCAGATGACCAATTAATGCTCCTAGTTTTGCTCAATTACTCCTCTAGTTGACTGAAAAAATATAAACCACCATGTCCTGTAATGCTCCTGGGCGCTCATGTTGTTAACAGAAGTGCAATCATTGGCTTGCATGTTTTCAATTAGATACGGTGGCCACGTGCATTGGCTAGATTTTTGGATTACTACTGCATGCAATAACAAGAGATAAAGCGAACAGGTGAAGTTAATTCTCCGAACTAGTACTACTCTGGCCTAGTAGTAATACCGAACACAGGGAGTACATCAAGTGTGGTTATATGGATGATCAGTTGATGTGACTCTCGACCATGAATTCCTGACCAGATAGTCGTATGTTCTACCACCTTTTTTCTACTACTACTAGTAGTACATGGATGCTAGCCAAATTCAAAATGTTAATATAGCGGCAAAATCACACATCCTGACTTCAATGCATTTCCGGCCTAACCATTTCAAAAACATTGAGCCAAAATCTCCCACTAGGGGAACACCATTTTTATATTATTGTTATTAGATGGACGCTAGCCAAATTCAAAATCTCAATCGAGCGGTAAAATCGCACACCGACTTTGAAGCATTTCCTGCCCCTCCATTTCAAAAACTTTGAGGCAAAATCTCCCATCGGGGGAGTACCTTTTTATATTATTATCAGATGGGCACTAGTCAAATTCAAAATCTCAATCGAGTGGCAAAACCACACACCAACTTTGAAGAATTTGTCGCCCCTCCGTTTAAAAAACTTTGAGGCAAAATCTCCCACCGGGGAGTACCATTTTTGTATTATTATCAGATGGGCGCTAGTCAAATTAAAAATATCAATTGAGCGGCTAAACCATACACTAACATCGAATCATTTCCTGCCCCTCCGTTTCAAAAACTTTGAGGCAAAATATCCCACAGGGGAAGTACCATTTTTATATTATTATTAGATGGATGGTCGCCAAATTCAAAATCTCAATCAAGCAGCAAAATCACACACCGACTTTGAAGCATTTCACACCCCTCTGTTTCAAAAAAAATTGACATAAAAATTCTCATTTTACCCATTGTTCTGACGCCCTATGGGCAAGCTAAAGTCGGTAGCTTGGGGGCACAATCATAATTATGTTTCTATTCACCTCCTTAGCCCCGATTCATCCAGATTTTTCCGCTGGTCCTTCCAAAAATCTTAGCCCCCTCTCCCACGCCCTCCCCTTCTTGACAACCACGCGCACCGGCCGGCGGCAATTCCATGGTAGCTGGAGCTGCTTGAGCTGCGGTCTGGCGCACCATCGTGGAGCTACTTCATCAATGCTCACCTACTGGATCTGGTTCACCGAGTCTCTCTACCGCTGCACCGGAGCTGCGGTGCCGTTCACCATGTCGATGGCATTATCGACCACCCAATCTATGCTTCTCGGCCGCCGAAAGCTACCCAACCGTACCGGATCCGCTTCACCGGTGTACACCAGACGTGATAGAGTTCAAGGAGTTCCATGTCCACCACTCTAGACCAGATGCTCGCTCGTTGTTGTTAACTACACTGGATCTGCCTCAGCGACGCTCTCGTCCACCTCGCTCAAGCCTACATGGACCACCCAAGATCTGCTCCCTAACGCAAACAACCACCGCAACCATAGCACCCTCGGTGACTTGCATGTCACCCACACGATACCAACGATGCTTAGAGGCCTCTCCAACCAAGGTTAACCAAATCTCCAACCCGTTTTTGTTTTGTCAGCAGTATAGGTAGTGAACTACATTTTTATAATCATGCTCGTACATACAGGTCACTGAGCATGCCTGTTCTACGTGCTAGTACATACAATGTCATTAGACATGTTGGTTTGCATTCGCTGCTCTACAATTTTTGATTCATCAGGTAGGATGAAATGAGAGAAAGGGAAGATGCTTCCTCGACATCTATTTATCCGCGGTAAGGGTAATGTGCCCTAAACCATAAGTTGGAGTATGTCCTCTCGGACAACTGAAGTCATGCACATGTCTATTATTTTTTCATGCGCATGTTCTTAGCTACTCCATACAACAATAACTTCCTACTACCGGGTAATTCTTGCAAATATAAAGTCACTGTAAAATATCAATGTGGATTCCCTGCTCTACAGTTATTGAATCTATCTGGTTCGTCCTGATATCAGTTCTTGCTATTATTTCCTCCTAAGCATAGTTCTGCTATCCCGTAGTGGCCGCTGAAATGCTTCGTACTAATTCGATTATCTACTGCTGATAATGTTGTTGCCACAAGGTTCTTCAAAAGTTGCATCACCAACATTTTTTTTTTGCATAGAGCTCAAAATGGAACAATGAAAATGTTGGTTTGCATAGCCTATTCTACAGGTTCACATGGGATGCCATTACTTCCTTATCTACTGCTGGTTCGTCCTGAGCAACGACATATCTGTCCTCTACTATGTAGTTCACTCGTGGTTTGCATTCATGCTCTAGAAGTTCTCTTTTGATGCCATTATAATTTCTATTTGGTTAATTCTTAGCTATGAAAATAACTACATGCCATTGTGTAGCTCACCGCAAATTCTGAGTAAACCAATGACTCTTGCATTCTAGGAGATACCACTGCTTCCATTTATATTTGCTGAAATGACCTAGCTATTTTATATTTGCTCAAATTCTAAGAAACACTTTTTTATTGGTCATTTCATTCTGGGCACACTTGTTTAATGCTTGTTTGTCCTATTCTACAGGTTCACGAGCGACGCCATTATATCTTGCATCTGGTTCTAGTTTGTCTTAAGCAACGACATAACTATCCTTTGCTATATATAGTTCATTTGTGGTTTACATTCTTGCTCTACAAGTTCTCGTATGATGCGGTTATAATTTCTACCTGGTTTATTCTTTGCTATGACAGTAACCGCATGCCATTTTGTGGCTCAGCACAAATTTTGAATCACCGAACATCTCTTGCGTTTTAGGGTATACAACTGCTTCCATATATATTGGTTGAAATGACCTAGCTAGTTTTTATTTGCTGAAATTGTAAGCCACACACATATTTTTTGATTGCTCGTTTCACGGCAGGCACACTTGTTTAATGCGGTGCTTGCTTTTCCTGTTTATTTAACGTGTTCGTCAATAATTGAACCATTGACCAGTTGTAAACTCCAGTTCATAGCTCGTGTCATATCTTTCAAATGAGTAGTTTGTCTTGTTTGTTGTATTAAGTTGTTATTACTTAATTTTAGACTGCAATTATTGCTATCGCCACCAAAGAGGGGGGGTGCAAGATCATGTCTCCTCCAATGAAGTTGTCACACTCAAAGGAAGATGCACGTGATCGACTGAGAAAGAAAATTGAGGACTCTACTATCAACTCGATTGTGAACTGAAATACCGAATTTTCTTTCCTTTGAGATGATAATGTGTAATATTTTTAAGAAGTTTGCATCTGATGTAATATCTACATAACTTGCATAGGCCATGTAGGAATTTAGTTGACGCTATCCACCTGTGGTGGTAGTTGTTACCGTAACTATGCTAGCCAGGTAGATTAGGAAACAGTACCGTGTTTTGTTATTGGCCTGTCTTGTATTCAGCCGACGATGAACAGTGAAAGATGCTCGCTAATTACACACCTATTATGATATTGGCATGGGCTTTGGAAAGGCCGAAACTATAAAAGACTATAAAGATAATGGGCCGGCCCACATGTGGGAACATGTAACAGTAACATGTCGTAACAGTAACAGGCCAGAACAGTAGCAGGCCAGAAAAAAACAGGCCATAACAGTACCATGTCACAACAGTAAAAAGCAAGAAACTTCAAGAGGATAGAATAGTAACATGCTAGAGAACTAACGGGCCATAACAGTAACATGCCACAACAGCAAAGCGTTGCAACAGTAACGGGCCAAAACAATTAAAGGCCAGAACGGTACCGACCCTAGAAAATTCCTCTCAGGAACAGTAACAGGCCGACAAATTACCAGTCCAGAAATGTAAGATGCCGATTGTGTCCTGAACTATTAACAGTCGGAATAGTAAAAGGCCATAACTATAATGGGCCATATCAAAGAAGGATCGGTAGTAGGCAGCCCACGACGAGCTATGAAAACAATGATGGACCAACAACGGGCCTTAACAGTACCAGACTGACTAGGCCCAGGCTGCTAATGGGCCGCATGCTGTTGGACCAACTTGGGCCTTTTGTAGGACAAAACAGTACCTGTCCTAAAAGTTCATGAGCCTCTGCTGGCTGCATTATAGGGCCCATTTCAAACAGTGAAGGGCAAAACAGTAACGGGCCATCTTCTTATTGGGATCTACTCATGGGCGGACCCACTTAGTAATTAGCAAGACTTTGTTGGGCCTATCTTCTGCAATGGTTTCTTTATCCTTTAACGGCGGTAATTGGCCATTAATGGTGGCAGGCATGTGGCAGTTTGCATGATGTCAATAGTCAACAGTGGTAGATTCAACAATGTTTTTGTGGCTGAAGGGTGCCACAAAAAAACTGTGGTAGATTCTTTTGTGACGGGGCTTTTACCATGAAGGCTATCCATCATAGAAGACTTTTTAACCATGAAAAATGGGCCTTCAACCACGAAAATCGTCCGTTGTAAAAGCCAACTTTTCTTGTAGTGATCATGGAGTCATCGGAAGATGCCGATAAGTCGATGTTTGTTCCCATTGCCTCTAGCACCGAGTCGTTGTCGTCTCCAGCATCGGTAGAGCCGTATATGGATCCAACAAATCCGACAAAGTGTATGCATCCTAAGGTAGTTGCAACTTTCTTTGTTGGCTGCCTTGAAACATTTGATAGTCTTTAGGATCTCTTCCATGATGGTGTTTCCACCCAGCATCATACGCCTCAACGTGTGCCTCAAAAGTGATTTTCCCACTCTGGCATTGGCAAAGCCAGATTTAGAGCTGTTATTGCTTCGATCTTCCCAAGATTCAACCTCTTTGGGGAGAGCCTCCTTAGATTAGACCTCCATGGGGAGATCTGCTTCAGGCTTAACCTCCTTGGGAAGATCCTCTTCAGACCAGATCTTTTCCACTATCTCCTCTTCAGGTGCGGGCTGGGTGGGATCGGGGTTTTCTGAGACCTAGAACTCTATCGCTTCCACGGAAAAAGTGGATCCAGAAACTTCTTTCGCCTCTAGCATCACCACTGGGGTGGGTAGGGCGGGTTCAGCAAAACCGAGGTAAACATCGATCTCGCTAAAAGACATGATGGTATAGGTGGTCACAGGTTCCCTAGCCAGATTCCAAGTCTCGTCAAGAAGGACAAGAGGGACATCACTGGCATAGAGGACCCGGCCGATGACGATCGTCTCGTCGATTCCAATTCACACAGATTTCACCTGGAACAAAGATCCGAAACTCACCTACCCCACGGTGGGTGCCAACTATCATTGGATTGAAGTAATGTATGCCAAGAGGGGGTCCTCTAGGCGTGTGTTGAAAGGGGGTGTGAGGCGACAGTATTCCATGACGGTGAGCACACAAGCTTTACCCAGGTTCAAATCTGCCGGCTTTGGACGGATCCTACTCCTGCTAGCAATCTAGTAATACGACAAAGCTGGAAGTACAAATTGCAAGAGAGGGTCGCATGTGCGAGTTGAGGTTATAGATTGTGGGTTCCCTAAAGGATGGTCCCTAGGACAGCTTATATAGATATCCAACCTAGGATTATAGGAGAGACCTATTCGGCTATGTTACAGAGTTGGTTACAAAGTGCATCTTGGACTACAAGTAACAAAATAGGCATAATTCGGTAAGTCTTCTGGGCCTTCCCATAGCCGGATGGACATCCATCATCTCTCCCTGGTTGGGCTTCCCATGAAGCAACGGTCTAACCCAAAGTGGGCCACCCTGGTCAGCGAGTCATAGTCGGTATACCTAGAAAGTATATCCCCAATAGTAGTCACTTCTTGTTGAGTGATGTTGAGTAAAATAATGTGGCTAAATCTGTGAGAGTAAGTTCTATATTTTGAATGGTAATACTATGTGTACTACATTCCCCTTTATTTCAAGTCTAAGTCGATGAGACTAAGTTGTGTGTTTCATCGTAGTTGGCATGTTGAGAAGTGTATGCCTAAGAACCTATATTTGCGTAAGACACTATCCTATATTTTTCTAAGCATGTGAGCTCTTAGATCTATGAAACAATGTTTATATTTCATAAACATTTTAGATAATTTCTGAACCTTTTATTCTAGATCTGCCAAAATCATTTTTTGCACATTGTTTGAAGTCATAAACATTTTGTCGAGAACCCTTGAGGGTTGTCTATCCATAACCCATAAGGGTTGTAGAGAACACCTTAGGGTTCTCGAGGGTTGTTGACAACCATAACCTTAGCCATATAACCACACTATTAGAGTAAATAATAGTGCTGGATTATTTTGGCTCAAACGTCTATCCATGACATCCCGATTATTTTCTTCTGTGAAATGGACGCTGAAAAGGACACATGACAACATCACAATGGAGCCCTTCTATCATGTGAGGTGGGACCCGCTGCAGTCCAGGGCGAAAGATTCCAGAGCGCGTACGTGTGTCGTGTGCACCGTCCTACCCTGTGTCGTTGGAAAGTGGGTCGCGCGTGCCATGGGTCCGCCTTCAGCTTACGCGGGGAGGGTCAGGCTCTTTGAGAGGTTATCGGGTCACTAGTACCTGGGTTACCCAGACCCACCATTTGCTAGGCCCACTACAAAAAAACGACAACCTCACGAGGCCACATCCCCTCGACATACCTGGTCAGGTACCTGAGGTGGGATGAGCGGCCCTTCGTGAGCCTCGTTTTGTGGTGAAACCACACCCAGGTTGCCTCTAGAAGTAAACCTCCTAGGGAGGTGGCCCCCTCCATGAGAGCCTCAAATTCTCTCCCAATATGCACTAGGCGCATGCTCGTAATTCCTCTGTGATAATAAAGATGGCAAGTCCAACGGTCATTTCCTCATCCGCGTAGACTACATGGTCTGCCTCGGTAAATAGGAGGTGTTGTCGTGCCTCTTAAGTGTTAAAGAAGGGCTGACGACACAGGCATCAACAAATCTTCTTATTTGCCACTTTGGTGCAAGCAAGCGGTGGATGATGTCGTGTTGTGGGGAGACATCACCGACAACCACAGCTATATGATGGACCGGCGCCCCCTAAGGATCCTAGACCTTGTCCATGTAAAGTGGTCTTGTGGACCAGTTCCCCTTGGGAGGCAATGTGGAAGCCCTTCCCGCCCAAGTAATTGGGGGAAGAGTTCCAATGCCACTATAAAAGGGGAGCCCCTGCAACACCATCGTATCGACCCTATGCAAGTTTTAGCATTTCCCGCCAAACTCGCATAGAAATGATTCAAAGATGCCCACCAGGAACTTGCGTGCCGGTGGAAAACAAAGTAATATCATTACACAATAGTCCATGATGGAAGCCACAAAACATACATATACAACAACGACTCCATGAGTCAATAATATAGATATACAATACAAAGATCCAAATCACCTTGAAAAAGATGCACATCCGAGTACGGATAAGAAGCACATGGGGCTAAGGGTCCTGAAGAATAACTAATGGCGTCCATAAACCTGCCCAGACTAAGCCGGAAGGGTAACCCTACTAACGACGTCGAACTCGTACCTGTTAAACAAAAGGGGTGCCGACAGAAGGCAAAGGAAAAAAGGAGCGGTCAGTACTAAGGCTAGTACACGACGAGTCTAGAATTCGGCGGCTCTCGCCTACATAGGTATGGTGGACTGAAGCGGCAGCAAAGAATGCACTAAACAACCAAAAGAGACACGATACTACTATATGCTATCAGAGAGAGGTAAGAAAGATCTAAGCAGGACCAACCTGATACAAACACCAATCATACCCATCTTGGCATTTCCCCCTCGAGACCAAACGAGGAAGTCACCTGAGGAACTCACACAGTTGGCCATTTTATTCATTCATTCCATGATGGTTGTCCAACTTACTAGTCATATCAGATACAAGTCATACTATAACAGAAAGATTTTAGTTATAGTTATCTATGATCAAGAAACTATGCTCCAAGTCGTCCATAACCATGGACACGGCTTTTCGAAAAGATTTAACCCTGCAGGGGTGCACCAAAGTATCCACACGCACTTCAACCCTTGTTGTCAGATTCGAATATGAGCAAGATCCTGAACATACACCCAACGTTATGCGATGGGGCCTCGGACATGATGTTTCCCAAACCCAAAGTAAGTACATAGGGGCCACCCCACTAAGCTACCCACAATGAAGTCGGTCGGCTCTGAGATGGACCCAGGGTTTGTGTCAATGGTTGTAAATGACTAGGAGCCTGAAAGTGTGACTGGGCTTGTCAATTCCGCAAAAAACATTCCACATTCCTAAACAGTACAGGTGCTCCACGCATAATTGTAATTAAAGCAGTAAAGAATGCCATAATTACAAGATAGTAATAAAGCCCCAAACTACTTTGTGGGCCCCCAGTACAGTACTTTGAAATCAGGTAGTAAGCCGATGGGGTGCCCACACACCTACCTATGGTTAGCGCGCTCGATCACGGAACAGGTGTCAAAAACTCGGGTCCTAGGTGGACACAAGTGGGCAGTTAAAAACCAAGTATTGACTATTACCCACCGGTGCCTCTACATTTTGTATGTATTTCCAGCATTTTAATTAACAAGTGATAATGTAAGCCATGATCATCTCCACCGTTAAGCATCTCCACCATTAAGCATGTGCCAACCTTCCATCAACATTGAAACGACAAAAACGCGAAGCAGCACCTGAGTAAGCAACTATGACTCGCAATGCCGATTGTCTATCAAACAATAGGCAATAGGATGTGTCCAAGGAAATATAGAGGCTGCAAGGAATATAAATGGTGCACAGAAACTAAAGCATCACAACACGGATATCAATAGATCAATAGGAGGAAATAAAGACTATAAAGACAAAATAGGTAGAAAGGGGGAGAATGCTCGCTTGAGAAACACTGCCGAAGATTCAACCGAAGAACTTGTCGATACTCACATCCACTCAATGGCCTAATCCGCGAAGAAGAGAAACACTAAAAGAAACACGGGATGCACTATTTAATACTACGGCATAGGATTGGGCATGATGCATGTATGATGCATGACATGGCAACGGTGCGATGCAATTAGGCAATATTAAGCGGAACCGGGGTCCCGACAATTAATTAATAGGTTCATGTTGTTTAGGTAACCCGCAATTTAAATGTTGGCTTAACAAGGCAAAACATGGCATCGGTTCGCTACACAAATTAAATGGAGCCAATAGTAGAAAAGAATAACCCGCATATAGTCTCCATATTTAATTATCAGGTGAGTCAATAAAATACCCCAAACCACAAAATGTATGCAAACATGTACAATTAATATGCAATAAGTATAGGTTAGATATTATAAAAATAGGGGTCTCAGAAAAGGGGATCACATATTAGGGGTCGTAGATCTTGGTCTCCGAGGGTTCGGGTTCGGTGGAATCGGTCTTCGGATTGGCGCTTCAGGGTTTCGGCATCTTCAGGTCCAAGGTCAGGCATCGCAGTCTTCGGATCCATGTAGGAGTGCTCGGGGCGATCTTGTCGAGGTTCCATGTTGTCCTCCTTAAATTTGCCAGACTTGACAATGGACTTGTCATGTTGACGACACGGCACTAGGAACCAGACGACTTGAACTTGGCCATCGAGGACACGTTGTGCTGGTTTTGCTACTTACCCCTGCACATACTCATTTGAGTCGGAACGATAGGGAGGCGACCAGCAGCAACAAACGACTGCTGGCTTGGACAAGTTCGGAGAAGAGCTTGAAGAGATGCGGGACGGGGCAGCAGGTCGGGGATGAGCATGGGTAGCAACTTCGTCATGGCCGCACAACTGGAGCAGACAGAGTCAAGCCACTGAAGGTGGGCGCCGGAGGCAGCTTGGGGAGGCCGACACGGTTGACGGCACGGTCCAGAACAGTGGCGGGCTGGACGACGAGGCATTCCAACGGGTCGGAGAGGAGGCGCGATGGTGGCCGGACGCGGGCGGTGAGGACGGGCGGACGGGCGTTGGTGAGGTAGTCCATCATGGTGTGGGCGGCCGGAGGACACGGGAGGGAGGCGGTGGAGATGGATGTGCTCGTGCATGTCTGGGACAAGAGCCAAGGGGACCCGCATAGGGGTGGCCACTACAGGGGAAGTTCGACCATGGTGGCTCGATGGGCGTTGGTGGCGAGCTCGAGATGGCGGACTCAGGGCGGGGCGTGCCAGGGGTTGAGGGCAATGGCGGACGAGGTCAGCAGCGGTACTGCTGCCCTGGAACACGAAGATGGCGCCTCGCCGGGCGGGGAGACCGAGAGGGGCAAGGATGGGGAAGGGTAGCCGCAGCGCTGTCGGGAGGAAGGGGAGGTCACGGGGGCGCACGCTCGCTGGGTCGGGTGCAGGGCGGCATCGTGGGCGAGTGGCCTTGGTGACGCTCGTGCTGGCGGTCGGGAGAGGAGGCGATCCGGCGACAACGGCCTGAACGAAAAGGGAGGACCTCCGGTGCTACTAGAGAGAAAGCCGCGCGGGGTTCTCGAGTGGCCGGGGAAGAGCTGAAGGCAGCAGCGGGACCTCGAAGCAGAGGAGGGGATCGAGCTCGAGTGGGGGACGACGCGTTCGTGAGGTGGGGCCGGGAGTGGTTGCATGAGGGACGGGCACGTCACGCGTGTGAGCGTGTACCACGTGGGGGTGTGTTCGTCCGCGTGTGAGGCACTGCTGCTGCTACCTATGTCGCACGCGCATGGGTACGTGTCTAGGTAGGGCTGGAGGCGAAAGGACTAGGTTAGGTAGGGTGTGCGGCGAGGGTTAGGGTTTGGTTTTTGGGTAGGTAGGGCCAGCCTGCTGGGGTGGTAGTGTAGGGAACGGGTAGGCTACACTAGCGAAAAATCAAATTTTCTACCGCGTCAACTAGGAATACTATTGTCATAGATCACGGGATTACTGCTAGACACGCAGGTGCGGAACTCGATGAAGCACGTCGTGGCAGTGTAGATGTTCTATGTCTCCTCCTTGCCCTCGTCCCACGAGCAAGTCCCCTTTGCACGGCTCCTCCAAGTGCTACAGATGCAGCACCTCCGAGGTATCCACACGTCCAGAGTGGAAGCCGTCACACGCTAGACTGCTAGGTCTGCATGTGCAACACAGGCGGAAGAGGAGTGGCGGCTGGGTGGAATACTCAACCCTATTCAGCTCGCCTCACTCTCTCTTATATAGGCATCCCTGGTGGGCTTCTACATTAGCAGCCCATTAGCAGCCTAAGCTTGGTCTAATTCGGATCCAATCCTCATTAGGCTTCCAGTCCCTAAAGTGTGTGACCCTATAGGTTCATAGACGTATAGTCATGACACGAGTACACTTACTCCGTCAATAGTTGGTAGCGGCCTCTAGCAAGACGTGCCAACTCCTAAACGCATATAAAGATCATTCGGACGAACCATCACAACGTTGAGTACATGTGTTTCCCTTTGCCTCAGGATATTTGGTCTAGCTCCAAGCTGACCTCTCTTTCTCGATACTGTGATTCGGAATCCCTTTACTAGGTTAACTCTTAACCATATGTAGCACGGCCATGCATTTCTGGATCCGATCACTCGAGGGGCCTAGAGATATCTCTCTCAAGTAGAGAGGGGCAAATCCCATCTTGATTGACCGATGCCTTGTAGCATGAATCAGGACAAACCCAAAATCTACCTTTATAACTACCCAGCTAAGGAGTAGTGTTTGATAGCCCCAAAGTAGGTCGATCCACATCTCAAGTACATGTGACAATCTTAGGTCTAAGGACAAAACGTACACGATGTGTAGAGAGAGCTGCAAGTATTATTGCTAGTCTCAAGTTGGGTCAGTCCAACCCCATGTTCATCACATGTGTCCACATCATTGGTTTGACTATGTCTATGACTTGCGAAACATAGTCATCAACCAATCGATGTGCTAGTCTAATATTCACGTGTGTCCTCACATGAACTCCGACTAGGGACAATTATTAGATAACCATACAAGTAAAGAGTTTCACAAACAATTCACATAATTGCCAATCAATACAAGTTGCCTGGTATATGGATATTCAAGGAACATTATAATAACTCATGGATACACATGAAATACAATCATCTCTATGATTGCCTCTAGGGAATATTTCCTTGAGTCCCACTTGCACTAGAGTCAATCTAGATAGTATCTAGTACCTATTGCTCTTGTGTGCGCTTCATGTGTAGGCTGCAGGAGTGGCTTAGTCAAGGGATCAGCAACATTTGAGTCTGTATGTATTTTGCATAACATGACACTACCATCATCAATGAACTCACGAATCAGATGGTAATGCATGCGAATATGTTTGTTCTTCTGGTGTTGTCTAGGTTCCTTGGCTTGTGCAATAGCACCATTGTTGTCACAATAAACGTCCAAGGGATTGGACGAGCCCTGAACCACACCAAGAGCGATCAGGAAATTCCTAATCCAAACAGCTTCCTTTGCAACCTCCGAGGCAGCAATATATTCAGCTTATGTTGAAGAGGAGGCCACTATATCTTTCTTGGAACTTTTCTAGCTCACAACACCATCATTCATGGCAAACACATAACCTGATTGCGATTTCGAGTAATCTGAGTCGTTAAGGTAACTCGCATCTGTATAACCCTTTACACTGAGTTCAACCTCACCTCCATAAACTAGGAACATATCCTTAGTCCTTCTCAAGTACTGAAGGATATTCATTAGCGTTGTCCAGTGACTCTCACCTGGATCAGCCTGGTATCTTCTCGTAACACTTAGAGCATAGGAAACATCTAGGCGAGTACATGGTATCGCATACATGATGGATCCAATAGCCGAAGCATATGGAACCCTACTCATGTGCTCTCGCTCATCGGTGGTCTAAGGACACTGAGTCTTGCTAAGTTTAATGCCGTGAGACATGGGCAAGAACCCCTTCTTAGCCTTTTCCATGTTGAACCGTTTCAACACTTTGTCAATGTACGTACTCTGGCTTAATCCAATTAGCCTCCTTGATCTATCTCTATAGAACTTGATGCCCAGAATATATGCCGCTTCTCCCAAGTCCTTCATAGAAAAACTATTTTTCAATGAGGTCTTAACAGACTCGAGCATAGGAATGTCATTTCCAATCAGTAATATGTCATCCACATATAAGATTAGAAACACAAGTGATTTCCCATTTTCTTTCTTATACACACAAGGTTCTTGTTCGTTTTTGGTAAAGCCAAACTCCTTTACAACATCATCAAATCGACTGTTCCAACTCCGAGATGCTTGCTTTAGCCCATAAATAGACTTTTGAAGTTTGCATACCTTTCCAGCATTGTTTGGATCGACAAAACCTTTGGGCTACATCATATACACATCCTCGGTAAGGTTTCCATTTAAGAAAGCCTTCTTGACGTCCATCTGCCATATCTCATAATCAAAATATGCGGCAATGGCTAGAATGATCCTTATAGATTTAAGCATCGCTACGGGCGAGAAAGTCTCGTCGTAGTCAACTCCTTGAACTTGTCGAAAACCTTTTGCAATAAGTCGAGCTTTATGGATGTGAACATTTCCATCCATATCAATCTTCTTCTTATAGATCCACTTGCACTCAATGGCTTTAAAACCATCAGGCAGGTCAACCAAGTTCCAAACTTGATTGTCTCCCATGAACTCTATCTCGGATCTCATGCCAATCAGCCATTTATCAGAGTCCGGGTCCACCATCGCTTCTGCATAGGTCGCAGGCTCATTATTGTCTAACGATAATAACTCTCGCGCTTCGTGGAGCCTCGCCGACCTTCGTGGCTGTGGTGCTTCTATTGCCACAGGTTCGTCAACTTGTTCTACTATAATAGCATCACTCGTAGAAGCATCCCCGACTGGCTCATCTTGAACTTCTTCAAGTCGCACCTACCTTCCACTCGTTCCCTTTATGATAAACTCTTTCTCTAGGAACACACCGCTACGAGCGACAAACACTTTTCCCTCTTCTCGGTTGTAGAAGTAATACCCTAAGGTTTCCCTTGGGTATCCCACAAAAATGGACTTATCCGATTTGGGTGTTAGCTTGTCCGACTGAAGTCGCTTGACAAATGCATCACAACCCCAAATCTTTAGAAAAGACAAACTAGGATTCTTTTCAGTCCACATCTCATATGGTGTCTTAACTACAGATTTAGACGGTACCATGTTTAGTGTAAAAGCTGATGTTTCTAGCGCGTAACCCGAAAATGATAATGGTAAATCCGAATGGCTCATCATCGATCGAACCATGTGCAACAAAGTTTGATTATGCCATTCGGAGACCCCGTTTCTTTGAGGCATTCCGGGTGGCGTGAGCTGTGGAACAATTCCGCAAGTCTTAAGATGATTGCTAAACTCGTGACTCAAATATTCACCTCCGCGATCAGATCGCAAGGCCTTTATTTTCTTGCCACGTTGATTCTCTACCTCATTCTAAAACTCTTTGAACTTTTCAAAAGTTTCAGACATATGCTTCATCAACTAGACATAGCCATATCTACTGAAATCATCAGTGAAAGTAATGAAGTAGTGATATCCTCCTTTGGATGGCGTGCTCATTGGTCCACATACATCAGTATGTATGAGTTCCAACAAGTTTGTCGCTCTCTCGGGAAACCCCGTAAAAGGCGTCTTGGTCATCTTTCCAAGTAAACAAGCTTGACCTGTCTCATATGATTCAAAATCAAACGAATTTAGAAGACCATCACCATGGAGCTTCTTCATGCGCTTTTCACTTATATGCCCCAAACGACAATGCCATAAATAGGTAGGACTCAAATCATTTGGCTGAAGCCTTTTAGCACTAATATTGTAAACACATGCATTATCAAGATTTAAAATAAATAACCCATTCACAATGGGAGCATCAGCCACAAACATAGCATTCTTAGAGATTACACAACCATTGTTTGTACTCGCGAATGAATAACCATCCCTCATCAAACATGAAGGTGATCAAATGATTCGACCCATACTAGGAATGTAATAACAATTATTTAACACCATAATAAATCCTGACGGAAGGTGAAGTTGCATGACGCCGACGAACAATGCATCAACCCTTTCTTTATTTCCGACGCGAAAATCCACTTCGCCTTTCTGCACTTCTCTAGTTCTTACTAGCCCGTGCATCGAATTGCAAATATGAGCAATTGATCCGGTATCAAATACCCAAGAGTTAACATAAGAATCTGCGAGAAAAATGTCCACAACATTTACAACAAGCGTACTTGAGTGGGAAGTACTCTTACTTCCACCCTTCTTCAAAGAAGCCTGGTACTTGCTGCAGTTTCTCTTCCAGTGGCCATATTCATGACGAAAGAAACACTCAGTGTCTCTTGCAGGTCCAGCCTTTTGCTTTGGGTGCAGGGTTTGGCTTAGGGATCGTATCCTTACCATTGCCCTTCTTATTCTACCAAGAAGTGCCCTTTTTCTTGAAGCTAGGCTTGTTCTGCATAGCCATCACATGGCTAAGCCCTGCACACTTCTTAATGTCACATTCTGCTGTTTTCAGCATGCCACATAATTCATTAAGGCCCCTCTCCACCCCATGCATATGGTAGTTCGAAATGAAATGCCCATAGCTAGATGGAAGAGATGCCAAAATAAAATCAGTGGCCAACTCTTGGCCTAATGGAAAACCAAGTTTTTCCAAAGTCTTACTATAACCAACAATTTTGATCACATGGGGGCCTACAGCTACTCCCTCTGCCAGCTTGCATTCCACAAAGGACTTAGCGACACTGTACCTCTCAGTCCTAGCCTGGGTCTGGAACATGTCCTTAAGCACAACGATCATATCATACGCTTCCTGATCCTCAAACTGCTTTTGAAGATCAGGTTCCATGCATGCAAGCATAACACAACTAACCTCAAGAGATTCATCACATGCTTTCTTGTAGGCATTCTAAGGGCAGCAGTTGCATTATCAGCAGGTTCATCCGGGATTGGGGTATCTAGAACAGTTTCCTTTTTCTTAGCCCTCAGAACAATTCTCAGGTTATGGACCCAGTCCGAATAGTTTGTTCCATTTAGTTTATCCTTTTCAAGAATCGATCGCAAAGCAAAAGGTGATGAATTGTTCGGTGCCATTGATCTACAACAAAAATATGCAAAATACTAAGCCATGTAACCATGAAAGAGTAAAACATATTAAACAATTTAATAGCATACACTCCCACTTAAATCAACATCCCTCTATTGATACTAAGTGATTCAATATCCACAATTAACAAGTCGACTAGTGAGCTTTAGCATCACTGCTAGAAGACAATGTAAATCGGTAAGCAACCTTTGCTAATCATATCACATATGACTCTTGTTGTTGGGTGACATCTCTATGTCAAAACTAGGCACCCAACCTTTATGCCCCAAGGTTTAAGATGACCTTGTTAAGCTCACCAACCCTTATGCGTGTAGGTATCCAATACAAACCCATCCAGCCAAGGAAAACCGCGGCACCCTAATTTCATAGACCCACCAACGATTGTACAGGGCATAGGATGGTGCAAGGTTTGCTTGGGAGGGCATGGTTTAACTTAAACTTTGTGAGGGATCGTTCTACTTCTATCATCTAAGCATGCATAGTAGTAAAACGTATAAGAATAGCATTCACATAGATGTGATACAGTATGGCCCTTTTTTCTTATGGTGATCTCCATCGCCATAGAACCTGTCCACCATGTTGATCTCCATATTCATGCTCTATGCGAGCCTTCCTCCAAATGATGAGTTCTCCAAGAACTAATACAAGCTATTACTCCTAACAGCTAATAATCAAAATTACATGGTATTGGGATCATCACAAGTTGGCACATAAGCCATTACAATAATTGACAACACTTATGACTCTAGCCGTGTGCCCTACTCATGACACGCAGGTCATGAAAAATACATACATGCATCACATACATTTTTGGTCCATACTGATCACATGCATCCTGCAAAAACAAGTTGTGCATAGAATCGCATTCTACCGGATCATGTGAAATCGTAGCACTAATGGCTCAATGCACGGCGCCTAGAAAAATGCTTGATGGCAGTGTTGATGTAGAGCTTGTTGGGAACCCCAAGAGGAAGGTATGATGAGCACAGCAGCAAGTTTCCCTCAGTTATGAAACCAAGGTTTAATCGAACCAGTAGGAGCAAGGAAACGCCTCAAAGTTGTTACTAGCTGAGCTTTGGCAGGGCGCACTACCGGTGCTAGTAGCAACGTGGAGACCTGCACAACACAACCACAGAACTTTGTCCCCAACTTGCGATGAGGTTTTCAATCTCACCATATTTTGCGGAAAACAAAGGATTAAACGTATCGAATGGAAAGAAGTAAAAGTTTGCAGAAAGAAAACACAAAGCAAAAACAGTTTATAGATTGTATGGAAGGTAAAGGAACGGGATCCATAGTTCACTAGAGGTGGCTCTCCTTAAGATAGATAACATGTTGGGTGAACAAATTACAGCGGAGCAATTGACAAACACCGAGAAAGCAATACATGCATATACTAATCATCTTGACTGCTTTGAGACTTGATTGGGCATTACAACATAATACATAGACCGCCATCCAACTGCATCTATGACTAATAATCCACCTTCAGGTTATCATCCGAACCCCCTCCAGTATAAAGTTGCAAGCAACCGATTATTGCTTTACGAACTGCGTGTAAAGTAAACAAAACAATTGTTCTATGAACAAAGGATCATTGTTTTCTCCCTAGTAGCAACAGCACATCTAGTACCTTAGAGATTTCTGTCACTTCCCAAGATTACCAGAGGCATGAACCCACTATCGAGCATAAATACTAACTCTTGGAGTTGCTAGAATCTACTTGGCCAAGATAGCTACTAACAATGGAAAGCATGCAAGATCTCAAAAAACAAAGACATGATAGAATCAATAATCAATCTGAAATAGCATCTCAATATCCATCGGATCCCCGCAAACACAACATGTATGGATTACAAATAGATGATATTGATCATGAACGGAGCTCACAAGATCTAAACATGAAAACACAAAGGAGGAGAAACAGCCATCTAGCTACTACATGGATCCGTAGTCCAAGGATGAACTACTCACGCATCACACCGGAGGCTTGCATGGTGATGAAGAAGGCCTCCAGGGTGAATTCCCCTCTCCGGCAGGGTGCCCGGAAGAGCTTTAGATCCCCCCGATCTAGGGACAGAGACGACGATGGCTACAGACTCTTTTGTGGATTTTTGATCAGGTACCTAGGGTTTTTGTCCCGAGGGAAACTTATATGCGGAAGGAGAGGCCGAGGGGGTGCTGGGGGCGGCCAGACCACCCCCTGGCGCGGGCCAGGCCTGGCTGCGCGGCCAGGTGGTGTGGCCGGCCCCCAGCCCTTCTCCGTCTCGTATTCTGGCACTTGATCCCTTCCGAAAAAATAGGCACTTTGGCTTTTGTCCCGTCCAATTCCGAGAATATTCATTTTCTGGCTTTTCTGGAACCAAAAACAACAGAAAACAGGCAGCTGGCATTGTAGCTCTTGTTAATAGGCTAGTCCAAGAAATCATAATAAAAGTACTCCAAAGTTGGAACAAAACACAAGAAAGTGTATAAAACCAAGCATGGAACATCAAAATTATAGATACATTTGCAATGTATCAACATCCCCAAGCTTAACTCCTGCTCGTCCTCGAGTAGGTAAATGATAAAAAGAAATAATTTTTGAGGTGACATTGACCATCAAAACTTGATCAAAGTATTTGCAAAACTCAAAGCTGGGATCATAGTACATCAATCATAACATCAAAGACAAAGTTCTAGCAATAAGCAAAGAAATTATGATACAACATGAAAAGGCACAAACAAAAGATTCATGAATAACATGCTTTGCAAGACGTTTGTTTGATTCACATAAAGAAAACATGGCATAAAAGTATTCAGCTTGTCCCTCAATAGAGTAGCAAATATAAATGCATAGGACACCTTCAAAGTTCATAAGAGTGACTAGATACAATAGTTTAAAAGAAGAAATAACAAGTTATGTGTAGCATCCCATCTGTCTAACATATGTAATGCTACATGGTCTAGTAATATAATTGCTACTTCCTACATATAATTGTTGCATCATAATTATATCATGCTCATGTCATCATGCCACCTTGCATTTGAGCATCATATAAAACCCTTTTCATTTGGTTCTTATTCCATATGCATTATTAATTGTATTTGCCTCTTGATATATTGTATTTGGTTCTTGATAAATGCTTGATGCCCAAGTTGAGTTGGGGGCATCACTTTTGTTAACACCACCACCTTTCTTGTCACCACCCTAAAATCCTACCATCCAACTATATGTGAGCTTTGCATTTATTTTGGTTTTACCTCTAGCTCATGTGGGTTGGGATGGATCCACTTCTACTTCCACATGTTCCCATATATGCACCATATTGTTTTCACATTATGGATATAAGAGGAGCCACATGGCCACCTTTGCATGCATTGTGAGTGGCATTCCTCTTTCTGGCTTCCATATGGTTTGTATTGGAATATTTGCTCATGTTGGAATATTATGGGGGATATTATGCACCTAGTGGAACACACACACTAGCATGTCCAAATTATATTCAAATTTGAGCAACTCCACCTACTCCACATGGAGCATCCTTTTAATTATTTTAGCTTGGCCTCATCCATATTTTGGAATACATGTGTATAAATGCCATGATTAATTATTTTGTTTTACAAGAATAAACATGGCATTTAATGCTCCTGCATGGGCCATGCAACCATCACCACCATCCTATTCTTTTGGGTTTTACTTGGATTTTTTAGTGGATCCTGGTCCTTTGGGAATCAATTCTTGTTGGCTCTATTCTTTTTGCTCTTACCCCAAAACCCTCCTCATCTTGATCTTTGTTTCTTTGTCATGTGCATCAAGACCTCAACTCCACCCCAACTTCTTTTCACCTTTTGCTTGATCTTGCTTTGATCATGTTAAAACCCTCACAACACCTCTTCTCTCATCTCACTCTCCTTATCCATCACCACACCCCTCCACCTTTGCTTGATCTAGTTGGCATGTGGAGAAAACCCTAACCAACCCACTCACCCTAGCCTCTCTCTCTAATCTATCTCTCAAAACCATAACCAAACCCTACCCCTACCTCTCCTTACCCATCACACCTTGCTTGATCATGTGGGTATGCAAAACCCTAAGCTAAACCTAATCACATCACCACAGTACTCCCACCATGCCGAGGCACCTCTCCCTCTCTCTGCCAGCAAGGGTCCAGCCCCCCCCTTCTCTAGCTAGCCGAGCCACCACCCCTACCCTAACCCTAGACCGAGCCCATGCCATCTACCCTCCCCCTCTCGGTTCCTCTCTCTCCCTACCAAAGAGGCCCCGCACCCGTGCCCTTCCTTCCCTTGGCCGACCCCAGCTGCAGCCACACCCCAGGCCGAGCCCTGCCTGGCACGTGAAGGAGAGGAGGGAAAGGTGGCCACCGTACCACCTTTTTCCCCGAGCCTCTCATGGCACCTCCCTCTCCCCCTCATGCTTATCTACTCCCCCCTCTCTGCCTCGCGTTTTTCCCCAGATCCATCCCCAGGCCGCTGCGCAGCCCCCTTCCTCCCTGCTCCCCTGCCAACCTCTCCGTCCACCTCCGGCCACCACCTCGGCAATGGCTTCTTGCACCTGATCGAGGAGGCGGGCGTGGCGTGGAGGGTGTCGAGGAAGCCCAGTGAGCCACCGGCGTCGCCCCTGTGCACGGCAGCGAGGAGGAGAATCCCCAGTACCTGTTGCACGCCGGCGACACCGAGAAACCCTAATCCGGCCGGCCGCCTACTACGCCACAGATCCGCTGCTTCCCCGGCCGCACCAACACCACCGACGCACCCCCGGTGAGGCACCGATCTCCCCAGACACCTCCCCTTCGCCGACGTGTCCTAGTCGCGCCGATTCGCTCCGTCGAGCATCCTCTGTGCACCGGCGTCGCGTTTGGTTTTCCTCGCCGTGGCGTCGCAGAAGGACTTCTAGCCGCACGACCGCAAACCAGCACAAACCTCTTAGCCGCCGTAGCGGTCGCCGCTGCTGCGTGCGCACCGCGTCACGGGTTCAAGCCCCCATCGCGTCCAGTTCCGCACCGTCAGTTTCGTCAGTCCCGTGCCAGGAAGAAAAACAGTAGCATCTGCACACTTTGCATATCCCCCCAACCTTTTATTTCATCAACCCGCGCTCCCTCTAGGCCTACCTGTCGGTCTCCTTGGCTGTTTTACAGAAAGGGACCAGAGGTTCCAAAAACCTCAACCCGCGCTCCCCAGCTCCCCCACGTGGCACCCCCTGGTTCGCTCGCTGTCGCGTGGGCCTTTTTGGCGCCGGACCCACCAGTCAGTCCCTGTGGCTGGCTGAGCTCGCGGTGAGAAAAGGGTTCACCGCGCAGCTATGCCAGTTCAGCTCAGGTCCCACCCGCCAGTGACTTGGGCTAGGTTTCTCTGGGTATAAAAAGTCTGGGCGCAATTCTGTTTTATAAAATGAATTTACAGAAATGTTTGAATTCAAATTTAAATCTGTTTTTAATAACTTTTGATTTATAATTCCAAATAATACATATAATATATGTTTTGGAATCAGAAAAATGTGAGGAATTCAAATATGCCATTCAAAATATCATTTGAGCACTTTAAATTTTCGAGATGATTAAAATTACAATAAAATGCCCTTTTTCTTAATTAATTAATAACTTTAGTTTTATAACTCCAAATTTAATAAATAATATGTCTAAATCGATCAGCGCGACGAGCCCATTCTATCTATGCATTCCATGTTCTGAATTGAAGCATGCATCATGTCTTTATTAAAAATCAGAACTGTTTATGGCAATAAAACTTGACCACATAAATAATAAAATGCTTTATTCTTGTACCCCACACCTCACCATGCCATGCTACATTATTGCCATATAAATTGTGCATCATTCATCATGGCATGCTTGTTTGCTTGTCGCATTTTGTTCATATTCTTGTGCACTTTATTTATGTTGGCCCTTGTTTGTTTGGGTCTTCTTCGAATAGACGCCTAGCAGGAGAATTATCAGGAATCACAGGAGTTTTACCCAGATCCATCTCTCGCTTCAACTGAGCTACCAGGCAAGTACTAACACATTCTTGCATACATATAGTACCTATAGCCTCTATCTTATTCTTGCATCATTGAGTCGCGATTGCATTAAAGTGAATCCCAAGTACTGCATAGCCGTTACTTTTAAACCCCAACGAAGCTTGTTCCTCCATCCCATGAGCCATTACTACAGGAGTTGTTTGAGCCATGCGAGTCGTAGAACGACATGTGTAGGGTATGTGAGTGTCTGATGGATAACGAGGTACCTAAACAACTTATCCTGAGTAGTAATGCGATAACTAATGAAAGAGGCACTGGTGAGCAATATCTGCTATTTGGTTTTTCATGCTCACTTGTGTCCTGTAGGACCCCGAGTACTTGATTCCTGTTCCTTGACTATTCGCACTATCCACATCCGGGAGGCCTTATGGACCCCCCCGAGCCAGAGCTTGATTCATTTCTATTTCTTGGGGCCACAAAGTAGTTTGGGGCTTTGTTACTATCCTGTACTTATGCCATGCTTACTGTTTTATTTAAGATTGTGCGTGGAGCACCTGTACTGTTTTGGATCATGCCACGTTTTCGCGGTATCGAGAAGCCCAGTCATATTTTCGGGTTCCCAGTCGTTTACAGCCGTCGTCGCAAACCCTGGGTCTGTTCTGGAGCCGGCCAACTTCGTTGCGGGTAGCTTAGTGGGGTGGCCCCCTGAAATATTTTTGAATCCTGTGATTGCTTTGTCGTGAATGCCTTGTTGGGTTTTGAGTTGTTTTTCTGAGGTTGATCGAGTGTGTGTTTCTATTTGTGCACCCCTACGGGGTAAATCTTTCTGAAAGCCGTGTCCGCGGTTATGGACAACTTGGAGCACAGTTTCTCGATCATAGACAAGTATAACTAAAGTACCCGCCTTTAATTTGACTAAGTATCGGACTAGTAAATAGTGCAATACTCATGGAATGGTTAATAAAACTGCCAACGGATGGGTTGTTCGTCCGCTTTCTCATTGGTAAGCGAGAAGGAGGATGGATCTGTTAATTATACTATTAAAACTGTTGTTACTAATTAACGGACATCCGTCTATCATTGGTTAGGCGGATGGTTAGCGAGTATCTATAGACTTGTTAGTTATTATCTTTTGCTGCAATTGCGTCACCCCAGGTATATGTCCCCTTTAGAGGCATAAAGACTTGCTGAGTACCCCTAGGGTCTCACACGATAAATTGTTTGATTCAGATGAACAGGTGTACTCGTAAGATGGATACTGGGTGGAGGAGACAGATGATATTGGCAACGATCCCTCGGTGTAGAGATTCCGGGGATGGGGATCCGCGAGATCTGTGGGCGGGATGTGTTTATTTATGTGGCATCTTATGCCGATTTTCTTCTTATCCGTACTCGGATCTTGTCTTCCGCTTCCGTCTGATACTCTGATGTTTGATGTATGAGGAGCTATCCTAAAATATTATCTCTATCCAGGATATTTGGATCTTGCCGTATGGCGTTGCAATATTTCTAATTCTTTTAGATGGAATGGCTCTGTGAACAGTTGTATGGTGGCTTGCATACATACTCACTTGTGTATGTGGTTAATCCCTTCGCCTGCCGACTACGCCACTCGTTCTTGTCCCGATGTTCTGAAAGTGGTTAGGACGGCCGACGGGTCTACCTGTGGGTGGCCCTTGGGCCCCCACCGTACTATTTTAACCACTTTCGCTCATCCATGCATGCAACTAAGAGTGTAGTTCACCGAGGTAGTTACAATTGGTATCAGAGCCATCCCGCCCTTCAGGGTCTCAGCCAAATGGTCGTTGTCAGTCTAGCAAATATTTTTGGTAGCTATGTATACTAGGGAAAAACAAAACGTGAGAGTAGGACTTCTTCCATTTTTCTTCTTACCCACCCACCCACCCTTTTTCTGGTAAGGAAGTGTAACGTTTTCAATCCTCTTCTAAAAAATTCAAACTAGGATTCACGTGTTCTGGGTTCCGTAGTACCATTGGTTTGTTGGAGATATGCCCAAGAGGCAATAATAAAGTGGTTATTATTATATCTTTATGTTTATGATAAATGTTTACATCCCATGCTATAATTGTATTAACCGGAAACATTAATACTTGTGTGTTTTGTAAACATAAAAGAGTCCCTAGTAAGCCTCTTGTTAAACTAGCTTGTTGATTAATGGATGATCATGGTTTCCTGATCATGGACATTGGATGTCATTAATAACAAGATCATATCATTCGGAGAATGATGTGATGGACACACACCCGTAGTAAGCATAGCATAAGATCAAGTCATTAAGTTCGTTTGCTATAAGCTTTAAAATACATAGTAACCTAATCCTTCGACCATGAGGTTATGTTAATCACCATCACCGGATGGGTACTTTGATGACATCAAACACCGCTTCGTAACTGGGTGGTCATAAAGGTGTCATTGGGTATTTTGAAAGTATGTGTTGAAGCGCATGGACCAAGATTGGGATTTTTCCATCCATATGACGGATAGATATGCTCTGGGCCCTCTCGGTGGAATGTCATCTAATTAGCTTGCAAGCATGTGACTGGGTCACAAGGGATGACATATCACGGAATGAGTAAAGAGTACTTATCAGTAACGAGGTAGAACTAGGTATGGAGATGCTGACGATCAAACCTCGGATAAGTATAGTATCGCGTGACAAAGGGAATTGGTTTCGTATGTAAGTGGTTCAATCGATCGCAAAGTCATCGTTGAGTATGTGGGAGCCATTATGGATCTCCAGGTCCCGCTGATGGTTATTGATAGGAGATGTGTCTCTGTCATGTCTGCATATTCATGAACCGTAGGGTGACACACTTAAGGTTCGAAGTTGTTTTAAGTAGATATGGAATATGCGTTGGAGACCGAATGTTATTCGGAGTCTCGGATTAGATTCGGGACATCATGAGGAGATCCGGAATGGTCCGGAGAATAAGATTCATATATTGGGGATCATTTTCTAAGTTAGGAAATGTTCCGGAGTGTTTGTATGGAGATTCTAGAAGGTTTCGGAATGTTCCGGAAGGTTCTGGAAGGTTTCTTGGAGTTTGCTTGAAAACCAAGGAAGGGATCAAGGAGTCCTGGTGGGTCAAGACTAGGAGTCATGGGGGAGGAGGACTCCTCCCCCCACTCCCCAATCCGCCGGCCTAGAGGAAGGGGAGTCCTACAAGCCCTGCAGAATTCTCTACTCCACCACCACCACCACGCCGTCGTGCTGCTGGGATTCCGTGGAGAAGATCTACTACCTCCACTGCTCGGTGGAACGAGGAGAGGAAGGTCTGCTTCGACTCCGCACGTGTGACCGACTGCGGAAGCGCTACCGAAACGTGGCGCCAGAAGGATCGTCCACTTGACTGACTGCGGAAGCGCTGCCGGAACGCGACGCCGGAAGGATCGTCCACACGATCTTGAGATCGGCAAGTGATCGACTACATCAACCACGAGATCTAATCTCGTTAACGCTTTCAGATCTACGAGGGTTAGTTCCTATCTATCTCGTTGCACATGTCTAATAGATTAGATCTTGGCTTTTATCTAGATTAGATCTGGTTTTTGTTCATTCTTGCGGTAGAATTTTTTTGTTTTCCATGCTACGAGCCCATCAGTGGTATCAGAGCCGTATCTATGCATAGATCTGTTGCATGAGTAGAACACAATGTTTTTGTGGGCGTTGATGCTTTTGTTGTCGGTGTCTTAGTGTGTACTTTGCATCTTGCGGCATGATGGGATGAAGCGGCTCGGGCTAACATTACATGTCATCGCACATGAGACTTGCTCCACGCTTGACGTGCAACTTGCTTTGCACAAGTGGCTTTGCGGGTGTCTGTCTCTCCCACCATAGTTAAGATTCAATTTACAATGAGCATCTAACAACACTTGTATCAACGTTGTGGTTCTTGTTCGTAGGTAAGATCGGTCTTATGCGAAAGCCCCAAACCACGTAAAACATGCAAAGAATATTAGAGGCGTCTAACTTGTTTTTGCAGGGGTTTTGTGATGTGATATGGCCATCATGTGATTATGATTATATTTGATGTATGCAATGATCCTTGTTGTAATATGGCAACCGGCAGGAGCCTAATGGTTGTCTTTTAATTCTGTTAAGACCTGCGTGTCTATTCATCTTGTAATAGCTTTATTCCAAGTAGTTGTAATAGTTACTAGTGATGATGGACAACCATGAAGCGGCGCCAGTGACCTTGACGCAATGCCTGGTGATGATGGAGATCATGTTCGTGCTTTGGAGATGGAGATCAAAGGCGCAAGAAGAAAGGGCCATATCATATCACACTTATTATGAATTGCCTGTGATGTTAATCCTTTATGCATCTTGTATTTCTTAGATCGCGACGGTAGCATTATAAGATGATCCCTCTCACTAAATATCAAGTAATAAAGTGTTCACCCTTAGTTGGCACTGTTGCTAAGACTCGTCGTTTCGAAGCATCTCGTGATGATCGGGTGTGATAGACTCTACGTGTGCATACAACAGGTACAAGCCAGATTTGCACATGCGGAAACTAAGGTTAACCTTGACGAGCCTAGCATGTACAGACATGGTCTCGGAACACGGAATACCGAAAGGTAAAGCATGAGTCATATGGATGATATGATGAACATGTTGATTGTTCGCCTTTAAAGCTACATCATCTCACGTGATGATCGGACTTGGTGTAGTGGATTTGGTTCATGTAATCACTAAAACAACTTGAGGGATGTTGTTTTGAGTGGGAGTTCATTTGTAATTTGGATTAGTCGAACTCAATTTATCATAAACACAATCAAAGTGAATTTGCATAGTTTGTTGTAGTCATTGGCATCCGTTCACCACCTTACGCTTAGTTATAGTTGAGATAGTGGAACTATAGAAATTCTGGATATTTACTTTACGAACTGGTATCGTATTGTTTTTTGAGTGTCAATCTAAAGTTTATGAGTCCTATTGCAAACTTTCAGCAAACTCCGTTTACTCTGTGAAGTTTAATAAATAGTATTAAATCAAGAGTAACAATTCCAGTGTTAGTATCTAATGTATCATGTATGCCTCCATGATTCTTGATACTCAAAAGATTGTTTTTAATATCAAGTTTATCTAAGAGCTGAAAGCAATGTTTCAGAAACTATCATATGTGAAAGGTATTGTGATATCTAAAACAATGTGTTGGTTAGAACATGATAGAATATACGTCCTCATATTTGATGAGAATTTGTGAAGGTTGGAGACGCTAGTCGTCCTAATCCTCCAAAAGGTTTTGAAAAAGAAACATTATACTCGCAATTCACCTTTATAAGCTATAGCAGCTTGATCATGAAAGTTATCATGATAAGGATGAATAAAAGATGTAAGTAAAATGTTTACTACACTAAAAGATTACTAAAGAATGGATTTTGAAAGAACACCAAACATTTGATGAAGGTGATCCACTTCAAAGTGCAAGTCCAAAGGTATTGGTATTTGACCATACACACTTTGTACTATGTGTCATGTGAATGACATCACTATTGATGTTGATAGATTCTTTTAAAAGAAAAGGAATTGCTGAAAGAGAATCTATAAAATATTTAGCAAAAAAAAAGGTTGGAGATGTCCAACTTAGGCATATAGAAGATATACATGTTATGGTTGTATTCCTTGCTTGTTAAACAATGTGGTTCTCCGGTATTGGATACCGAATTGGTTGGTATGAAGTGTCATATAGGACAACGCAATTCATGAACTACAATGGCCTAAGTAACTAGCAAGAGAATGAGTGATGATGTTCATCGAAAACAAATAAAGTGTTATTATGTTTTTCGTTGTCATCAAACCCAGCCTTCAAGATTTGTTTCAATAATTGTTATTTTGATCAGGTATTATGACGACAAAAGGTTGTTCAAATAATTTCTGTATTCCATAAAAGATGGATGATTTACAAATCTCGTTGGAGAAGTCACATCCATAAAACTAATGCTAAAATGTCGAAAGACAATTGATTGAAAGATCATTTAAGAAGTGACATCGCTGTTTAAATTATATTGGAAAGAAAACATGAAGAAACTCCATGTTGATGGAATTTTGGAGTTTTTTGATTTTGATCAAATGACGCTTATGAAACTTTTCTAGAGATAATTAAAACTTCGTTCATAGGACAAAAGGGAACGAATGACTAGCTGATTGGAATTTGTACATATAGATGTATGAAGCCCATTATGTGTAATCAAGAGCGATAGATTTCAACTTCATATGCTTTTTCCGAAAATTTGAGTGAATATATCTGTATATTTACTTAATAAGGAGGAAGTATGAAACATTTGAAAGTTGTTCAAAAGACTTTCAAGATGAAGTTGAAAATCATTGTAACAAGAAAATAAAGAGTTTATGATTCGATCATAAAGGAAGATATTTGAGTTACATGTTTAGCAAAAACACCTAAGACTTGAGGAATCGTTCCATGGATTTGCATTTCCCAAAACACCATAGGAGTATGGAGTGTTCAAGATATGTAATGAAACCTTGTTTGACATGGTAAGATCAAAGGTGTCATTTATAAAACTGCCATTATATTTTAAAGATTAAAGCTTTAGTGACTACCGCTTTTACACTGAAAAGAGCTCCATCGTAATCCGTTGAAATGACACCATATAAGTCATGATTTGGGATAAAACCCGAATTGTCTTTTCTTAAATTTTGGTATGTTATGCATAAGTAAAAATTTTACAACCAAAGTCGGATAAGCACGTCTTTGTAGGTTATCCCAAAGCATTTGTTGGGAATTTCTCCATAACACCAAGGACAAAAGAGTTTGTTACTTGGAACGTCAAGTTTCTTGAGAAGGAATTTTTCGTGAAAAGTTAAGTGGGAGGACAATAGAACTTTGATAAGGTTGTTGAACCTTAGCTATATGTGCTAAGTAGCGCAGCGCCGGAAAGTGTCCCGGTGGCGGCCACAATGCTCATGGCTCTCGTGATTACAAAAGGTGTGATCTCGGAGATTAGAGTTCCTATAGAACCGTGTGGGTCGGTAAGAATCAAATAGTAAGATTTGATAAGCAAGTCGTTATTGTTTTGACAATGATGAACCGACTACATGCAAAGAAGCGATGATGGGCCCTGACTCCATAAAATTACTAGAAGTCATGGAATCCGTGATAGTATCCATACACGAGAAATCAAGTTTCTAAACTTAGAAGACCCTCCGGAAAGGCGTGAAGTCTATCGGTCGTGTTTGGATCTATAAAGAAATAGACATGGATGTTTCAAATCTATGAAATAGTCGACATGTCGGAAAGAGTTTACGACAATGTTCAAGGAATTGACTATGATAAGATTTGATCTTTCATAGCGATATTTAGTCTAGACGGATTAATGTAGCAACCACTACATATATTTTGGTATATGGTAGTTGAACAAACAAAACAAGTTCTTCTAATAGAATGGTTACCTAGGACGTGTAAATGACACGATCCAAAGGGTTTTGTTAATTCAAAGGATGCTAAAAGAGTATGCAAAACTTCAATGGTTGAAGTAAGCATAGCGGAGTTGGAATCTTCACCATGATGAAACTGTTCAAGGAGTTTAAATTCATCGGAGATGATGAAGATGCTTGCATTTGCAAGAAATTAAGTGGGAGCGCTGAGACATATTTCTAATACATTATGTAGAGGACATATTGTTGATTGGAAATGATGTATCTTGTATTGACACAGGTTAAGAATTTCATTTTGATGAAAGACTTCGGCATAACCCAAGAATTAGGCATCAATGTCTATATGGATAGATTGAGGCGCTAATATGGTTTTTCCAAATGTACATAGATAAGACGTTGAATGAGTTCAATGTGGAAACAACAAGAAAGGTTCTTGACACACGGAAAGGACTGAATCAAGATTTGAGTGTGTTGACACGAGATTCAAGTGTTTTGACACTTGGTGAAATCACAAGAATATTTTGATCAATCATTCTTTGAGATGTACACATCCAGATATGTCCTATGCTCTAAATGTTATGAGCATATACCAGAATGACTCATAAGATGATCATTAGACAATAGTAGGGATATTCCTATGATCTTTGGAAGAACTAAGAATATATTATTTATATAGTGGTGACAAATAGTTCATTGTAAATTGTTACATTAATACTAGTTTTGTCACAAGTTAAGTTTATCTCAATTTAGACTATGGGTAGCACAATGTAATGGAAAGTATGTTCCATGATGGATTTGGATGAGTTCCAAAGTTGAGACATTGTGACGGATACTACAACAAAAGGCTAAGTATATAAACTGCTATAGTAGCAGCAAAGGAGGGCATTTGTGTTAAGTAGTTTGTTATCAAACTAGGTGTGGTTCCTAGCGGGCTAATACTATGAAGATATATTGTGTGACAATAATATCAACATATTTTGAGCCGAAGGAACTAAAGGTCTCACCAAAGAACCAAATTTATACAATGCCATCTCATTGGAGAATGAGTAATGTGTAGAGACGCAAGGACATGCAAATACACACGGACCTGGAAGTGTCAGATCCGAAGATTATGTTTACCACTAGCAAAAGTGTCTATACAACACCAGAAAGCCATAGGTGTTGAATGCACAAGTTTTTAACTAGATTATTGACTCTAGTGCAAGTGGGAGACTGTTGGAGATATGCCCAAGAGGCAATAATAAAGTGGTTATTATTATATCTTTATGTTTATGATAAATGTTTACATCCCATGCGATAATTGTATTAACCGGAAACATTAATACTTGTGTGTTTTGTAAACATAAAAGAGTCCCTAGTAAGACTCTTGTTAAACTAGCTTGTTGATTAATGGATGATCATGGTTTCCTGATCATGGACATTGGATGTCGTTAATAACAAGATCATATCATTAGGAGAATGATGTGATGGACACACACCCGTAGTAAGCATAGCATAAGATCAAGTCATTAAATTCGTTTGCTATAAGCTTTAAAATACATAGTAACCTAATCCTTCGACCATGAGGTTATGTTAATCACCATCACCGGATGGGTACTTTGATGACATCAAACACCGCTTCGTAACTGGGTGGTCATAAAGGTGTCATTGGGTATTTTGAAAGTATGTGTTGAAGCGCATGGACCAAGATTGGGATTTGTCCATCCATATGACGGATAGATATGCTCTGGGCCCTCTCGGTGGAATGTCATCTAATTAGCTTGCAAGCATGTGACTGGGTCACAAGGGATGACATATCACGGAACGAGTAAAGAGTACTTATCAGTAACGAGGTAGAACTAGGTATGGAGATGCTGACGATCAAACCTCGGATAAGTATAGTATCGCGTGACAAAGGGAATTGGTTTCGTATGTAAGTGGTTCAATCGATCGCGAAGTCATCGTTGAGTATGTGGGAGCCATTATGGATCTCCAGGTCCCGCTGATGGTTATTGATAGGAGATGTGTCTCTGTCATGTCTGCATATTCACGAACCGTAGGGTGACACACTTAAGGTTCGAAGTTGTTTTAAGTAGATATGGAATATGCGTTGGAGACCGAATGTTGTTCGGAGTCTCGGATTAGATTCGGGACATCACGAGGAGATCCGGAATGGTCCGGAGAATAAGATTCATATATTGGGGATCATTTTCTAAGTTAGGAAATGTTCCAGAGTGTTTGTATGGAGATTCTAGAAGGTTTCAGAATGTTCCGGAAGGTTCTGGAAGGTTTCTTGGAGTTTGCTTGAAAACCAAGGAAGGGATCAAGGAGTCCTGGTGGGTCAAGACTAGGAGTCGTGGGGTAGGAGGACTCCTCCCCCCACTCCCCAATCCGCCGGCCTAGAGGAAGGGGAGTCCTACAAGGACTCCCCCTCCCATGGCGCCTCACCCCCCTTAAATAGAAGGGCAGGGGAACCCCTCCAAGCCCTGCTCCATAACTCCCAATCTCTGCCGCCTCTCTGCTCCTCCTTTCTTCTGCACAGGCATAGGCAAAGCCCTGCAGAATTCTCTACTCCACCACCACCACCACGCCGTCGTGCTGCTGGGATTCCGTGGAGAAGATCTACTACCTCCGCTACTCGCTGGAACGAGGAGAGGAAGGTCTGCTTCGACTCTGCACGTGTGACCGACTCCGGAAGCGCTGCCGAAACGCGGCGCCGGAAGGATCGTCCACTTGACTAACTGCGGAAGCGCTGCCGGAACGCGATGCCGGAAGGATCATCCACACGATCTTGAGATCGGCAAGTGATCGACTACATCAACCATGAGATCTAATCTCGTTAACGCTTTCGGATCTACGAGGGTTAGTTCCTATCTATCTCGTTGCACATGTCTAATAGATTAGATCTTGGCTTTTATCTAGATTAGATCTGGGTTTTGTTCGTTCTTGCGGTAGAAATTTTTTGTTTTCCATGCTACGAACCTATCAAGGTTGTGTGTGTGTGTGTGAATTCCTTGTTTATTTGGTGCATCCAAATTTTATCACCATCTTCCTTTTGGTTATCAACTGTTGGTACATTCCATACCGACAGTCCTTGGTAAACCGACACGATCTATCCAATTCGTTGTATACCGGTGCGATCTGTCTTACTCTTTGTTATCCGACGTTATCTTGTTTGGGGTGTTCGTTTCTGTAGTTACTAATCTTTAGGTTCATCTTAAGAAGAAGGTGTTGGGATATGTGTTTTACTTATTCATGTGCGGAGTAATGATTTGAGTGCGGGATGGAGTCGCGACCATACCACTACTTTTATCATTCGCTCTTGTATGTTGAATTGGTAGAGTTACTAATCTTGATTCGTTAAGTGGTTTTGCTCATATAGTGGTCTTTTAATGCCGAAATTTGCGGAAAATTTTTCTTTGTTAGCTTGTGTATCACACTCCTTGTTCAGTCGTGTGCGATATGCTTAATATCTTCTAGGTGCTTTGAAGTTTGTTGATATTTTAATATCATCTTAGTGAATTGTACCCTTTAACCTTGGTTAATTCCATTTTGGTACTATTTTGGATTATTGTTATTCTCCGTTATAGTACTGACTTGTGTTTTATATCAATCACAGGATGGCACCACCACGCCATTCTGAGGAGGACATACCACCTGAACTGGGGGTTGCATTGGCAAGTATCGCTAATGCCTTGGGAGCAATGCAGCAGAACCAGCAGAGATTCGAAGAAAGTGTCAGGAGGAATGAGTTTTTTCCGCTACCTCGACCTCCCAAGCGAGGAGACATCAAGAGTTTTCTGAAGTTCAACCCACGCCAATTTGAGGTGTCTGATCAGCCACTTGATGCTGATGATTGGCTACGTGAAATGTCAAGGTTGCTGATGACTGCGGATGTTCCGGAGCAAAAATGGGTAAAATGTGCCACTCACCTACTGAAGGGAGATGCAGCTCTGTGGTGGGAAAATTACCTGAAAGCAGACCACTCTGTTTTTCAGCCTACTTGGGAGCAATTCACTGCGGCTTTCAAAGAGCAATATCTGTCAGAAATTGTCATGGAAAGGATGAAGGAAGTGTTTCTCAACCTCAAGCAGGGCAATGAAAATGTCAATACCTATATCAGAAACTTCATGAACCTTTCTCGGTATGGTGGCAATGAGATCTCTGATGACAAGAAGAAGCAAAAGAGGTTCATGCAAGGGCTCAATACATCAATAAAATATGCAATCACTCATGCAAGGCCTGGGTCTTTTCTGGAACTCCAACATACACCTCTCCAGGAAGAAGCAAGTAGGCAAGTGTTTGAGGAGTCAAAGAAACACAACCACGATGCAGCAAGCTCTTCAGCTATGACAGCTCCTTCTAAGCGCCGCGTGTGGGTTCCTAACACCCCACCGTCGCTCCCGGCTCCACCAAGACCGTCAAGCTACGCGGCAAGGCCACCAAACTCCTTCACTGCGGCTCCTAGGGGCTACAACCACAACTACCCTGGAGCGCCTTGCGGAGTCCCTGGCTACGCTGCTCCACGTCCACCTAGTGCTTGCTACACTGGTGGAAACACTGGGCATCAGCACTGGAATTGTCCAATGAACAACAAAGCTCTTCCACCACCACCTCCAAGACCTGCGGCAAGTTCTTCTATGGTTCATGCACCTCCACCTCGGGCTCTCAACATCAACACCAAGCCCGGGTCTACGGTTGCTCGTGCCAACTGTGTCAACGTCGCTCAAGCTGAGCATGCTCCTAGAGTTGTGATGGGTATGCTTCCTATTAACTCAGTTCCTGCAAGAGTTTTATTTGATTCTGGTGCATCACATTCATTCGTGTCATATAAGTTTGCGGAGAGTTCCTGGACTTGGGAACCCTAAAGGTACAACGGAAACCCAACCACGAGAATTCCTGGACTTGGGAAGAAGGTAAGAGAGAAGATTCAAAACTTGCAAAGTAAGAGGAGAACAACATAGAGGTAAGGAGAAAAATAATACCTAGTCATATCTATCCTACCAATTTTGAAAAAATAGTTTTGACACTCTACATCATCCATTAGCTAGGTTATCCTACAGGCTGGACCAGTGGGGTATCGCAACTGCTGGTCTCTAATACCACTTTGTAACACCCTCGAATCAGCCCTATGCAAGTTTTAGCGTTTCCCCCCAAACCCTCATAGAAACGATTCGAATATGCCCACCAGGAACTTGCATGCGGGTGGAAAACAAAGTAATATTATTAGACAATAGTCCACGATGGAACCCACAGAAGGTACATATACAACAACAACTCCATGAGTCAAGAATAAAGATATACAATACAAAGATCCAAATCACCTTGAAAAAGATACACATCCGAGTATGGATAAGAAGAAAATGGGGCTCAGAGCCCTGAAGAATAACCAATGGCGTCCATAACCCTGCCCAGGCTAAGCCGAAAGGGTAAACCCTCCTAACGACGTCGAACTCGTACCTGTTAAACAAAAGGGGTGCCGATAGAGGGCAAAGGAAAAAGGGAGCAGTCAGTTGAGGCCAGTACACGACGAGTATAGAATTCGGCGGCTCTCGCTTACATAGGTATGTGATGGCTCTAAAATATAGCCATCTATCTCCATATTTAAACTGGATATTAATCTCCATATGACGGATAGATATGCTCTGGGCCCTCTCGGTGGAATGTCATCTAATTAGCTTGCAAGCATGTGACTGGGTCACAAGGGATGACATATCACGGAACGAGTAAAGAGTACTTATCAGTAACGAGGTAGAACTAGGTATGGAGATGCTGACGATCAAACCTCAGATAAGTATAGTATCGCGTGACAAAGGGAATTGGTTTCGTATGTATGTGGTTCAATCGATCGCGAAGTCATCATTGAGTATGTGGGAGCCATTATGGATCTCCAGGTCCCGCTGATGGTTATTGATAGGAGATGTGTCTCTGTCATGTCTGCATATTCACGAACCGTAGGGTGACACACTTAAGGTTCGAAGTTTTTTTAAGTAGATATGGAATATGCGTTGGAGACCGAATGTTGTTCGGAGTCTCGGATTAGATTCGGGACATCACGAGGAGATCCGGAATGGTCCGGATAATAAGATTCATATATTGGGGATCATTTTCTAAGTTAGGAAATGTTCCGGAGTGTTTGTATGGAGATTCTAGAAGGTTTCGGAATGTTCTGGAAGGTTCTGGAAGGTTTCTTGGAGTTTGCTTGAAAACCAAGGAAGGGATCAAGGAGTCCTGGTGGGTCAAGACTAGGAGTCGTGGGGTAGGAGGACTCCTCCCCCCACTCCCCAATCCGCCGGCCTAGAGGAAGGGGAGTCCTACAAGGACTCCCCCTCCCATGGCGCCTCACCCCCCTTAAATAGAAGGGCAGGGGCACCCCTCCAAGACCTGCTCCATAACTCCCAATCTCTGCCGCCTCTCTCCTCCTCCTTTCTTCTGCACAGGCATAGGCGAAGCCCTGCAGAATTCTCTACTCCACCACCACCACCACGCCGTCGTGCTGCTGGGATTCCGTGGAGAAGATCTACTACCTCCGCTGCTCGCTGGAACGAGGAGAGGAAGGTCTACTTCGACTCTGCACGTGTGACCGACTGCGGAAGCGCTGCCGAAACGCGGCGCCAGAAGGATCGTCCACTTGACTAACTGCGGAAGCGCTGCCGGAACGCGACGCGGGAAGGATCGTCCACACGATCTTGAGATCGGCAAGTGATCGGCTACATCAACCATGAGATCTAATCTCGTTAACGCTTTCGGATCTACGAGGGTTAGTTCCTATCTATCTCGTTGCACATGTCCAATAGATTAGATCTTGGCTTTTATCTAGATTAGATCTGGGTTTTGTTCGTTCTTTCGGTAGAAATTTTTTGTTTTCCATGCTACGAACCTATCAAGGTTGTGTGTGTGTGTGTGTGAATTCCTTGTTTATTTGGTTCATCCAAATTTTATCACCATCTTCCTTTTGGTTATCAACTGTTGGTACATTCCATACCGACAGTCCTTGGTAAACCGACACGATCTATCCAATTCGTTGTATACCGGTGCGATCTGTCTTACTCTTTGTTATCCGACGTTATCTTGTTTGGGGTGTTCGTTTCCGTAGTTACTAATCTTTAGGTTCATCTTAAGAAGAAGGTGTTGGGATATGTGTTTTACTTATTCATGTGCGGAGTAATGATTTGAGTGCGGGATGGAGTCGCGACCATACCACTATTTTTATCATTCGCTCTTGTATGTTGAATTGGTAGAGTTACTAATGTTGATTCGTTAAAGTGGTTTTGCTCATATAGTGGTATTTTAATGCCGAAAGTTGCGGAAATTTTTTCTTTGTTAGCTTGTGTATCACACTCCTTGTTCAGTTGTGTGCGTATGCTTAATATCTTCTAGGTGCTTTGAAGTTTGTTGATATTTTAATATCATCTTAGTGAATTGTATCCTTTAATCTTGGTTAATTCCATTTTGGTACTATTTTGGATTATTGTTATTCTCCGTTATAGTACTGACTTGTGTTTTATATCAATCACAGGATGGCACCACCACGCCATTCTGAGGAGGACATACCACCTGAACTGGGGGTTGCGTTGGCAGGTATCGCTAATGCCTTGGGAGCAATGCAGCAGAACCAGCAGAGATTCGAAGAAAGTGTCAGGAGGAATGAGTTTGTTCCTCTACCTCGACCTCCCAAGCGAGGAGACATCAAGAGTTTTCTGAAGTTCAACCCACGCCAATTTGAGGTGTCTGATCAGCCACTTGATGCTGAAGATTGGCTACGTGAAATGTCAAGGTTGCTGATGACTGCGGATGTTCCGGAGCAAAAATTGGTAAAATGTGCCACTCACCTACTGAAGGGAGATGCAGCTCTATGGTGGGAAAATTACCTAAAAGCAGACCACTCTGGTTTTCAGCCTCCTTGGGAGCAATTCACTGCGGCTTTCAAAGAGCAATATCTGTCAGAAATTGTCATGGAAAGGATGAAGGAAGTGTTTCTCAACCTCAAGCAAGGCAATGAAAATGTCAATACCTATATCAGAAACTTCATGAACCTTTCTCGGTATGGTGGCGATGAGATCTCTGATGACAAGAAGAAGCAAAAGAGGTTCATGCAAGGGCTCAATACATCAATCAAATATGCAATCACTCATGCAAGGCCTGGGTCTTTTCTGGAACTCCAACATACAGCTCTGTAGGAAGAAGCAAGTAGGCAAGTGTTTGAGGAGTCAAAGAAACACAACCGAGATGCAGCAAGCTCTTCAGCTATGACAGCTCCTTCTAAGCGCCGCGTGTGGGTTCCTAACACCCCACCGTCGCTCCCGGCTCCACCAAGACCGTCAAGCTACGCGGCAAGGCCACTAAACTCCTTCACTGCGGCTCCTAGGGGCTACAACCACAACTACCCTGGAGCGCCTTGCGGAGTCCCTGGCTACGCTGCTCCACGTCCACCTAGTGCTTGCTACACTGGTGGAAACACTGGGCATCAGCACTGGAATTGTCCAATGAACAACAAAGCTCTTCCACCACCACCTCCAAGACCTGCGGCAAGTTCTTCTATGGTTCATGCACCTCCACCTCGGGCTCTCAACATCAACACCAAGCCCGGGTCTACGGTTGCTCGTGCCAACTGTGTCAACGTCGCTCAAGCTGAGCATGCTCCTAGAGTTGTGATGGGTATGCTTCCTGTTAACTCAGTTCCTGCAAGAGTTTTATTTGATTCTGGTGCATCACATTCATTCGTGTCATATAAGTTTGCGGAGAGTTCCTGGACTTGGGAACCCTAAAGGTACAACGGAAACCCAACCACGAGAATTCCTGGACTTGGGAAGAAGGTAAGAGAGAAGATTCAAAACTTGCAAAGTAAGAGGAGAACAACATAGAGGTAAGGAGAAAAAGAATACCTAGTCATATCTATCCTACCAATTTTGAAAAAATAGTTTTGACACTCTACATCATCCATTAGCTAGGTTATCCTACAGGCTGGACCAGTGGGGTATCGCAACTGCTGGTCTCTGATACCACTTTGTAACACCCTCGAATCAGCCATATGCAAGTTTTAGCGTTTCCCCCCAAACCCTCATAGAAACGATTCGAATATGCCCACCAGGAACTTGCATGCGGGTGGAAAACAAAGTAATATTATTAGACAATAGTCCACGATGGAACCCACAGAAGATACATATACAACAACAACTCCATGAGTCAAGAATACAGATATACAATACAAAGATCCAAATCACCTTGAAAAAGATACACATCCGAGTATGGATAAGAAGAAAATGGGGCTCAGAGCCCTCAAGAATAACCAATGGCGTCCATAACCCTGCCCAGGCTAAGCCGAAAGGGTAAACCCTGCTAACGACGTCGAACTCGTACCTGTTAAACAAAAGGGGTGCCGATAGATGGCAAAGGAAAAAGGGAGCAGTCAGTTGAGGCCAGTACACGACGAGTATAGAATTCGGCGGCTCTCGCTTACATAGGTATGTGATGGCTCTAAAATATAGCCATCTATCTCCATATTTAAACTGGATATTAATCATATTTTTGATGAAATATCTCTCTAAACCCTGCCACTAATGCTAATATTTAGAGGGGTATACAATCAATTGTTCTTGTATTTTTCCTGCGCAGATAATGTTGTCTAAAGGAGGGAATCACTACATTAAAGTCAAAGATACGATATTTCCTTCAACTAGAAGAAACCAGGAGCCATTCAACGAAGATAGACGCCGTAACGACCAACTATACGGCCGGAGCAAAAATTCCGACCGTATAGCTCCGGTCGTATAGTTGGCGCTGCCACCGTTAGGTCAAATAGAACAACATTGATGAAGGGACCCCTATATAAATAAGCCTCAGGCGACGGGAAAACATCTCTCTAGTGCTCCCCTGACCCCGAAGAAGCCATACCTCGCCAGAAAGCCGCCTCCGGATCTCCACATCCTTTTCCATCTCCATAGCCATACTCCACCACTTGTAATAGTAGATCTCTTCTCTAATTAGCGACATTGTAAGACTATTGCTATCAATCTTATGATTTTCATTAGAATGTTTATGATTGTTGATCTCATCTCTATGTGTGAGTAATTCTCCTTGGGCTAAGGGCTTCGGCCTAGCCATGTAGCAATTGTGCATGTGATTTATCACAGATGGGATCGTGTATTAGTTTGTATGACACGATGATTATTGTATCCTATCTTGCCTCAATCTAAGAACTTGTCAGCTACCCAAGACCCCAAGGGTTGAGCCAGGTATAGGGAGTATGAGTGATGACTGATCTGCAGGTTGGGAACCCTAGTGACAGAAGGGGTAGTACGGCTGTATGTGAGGGATTTGTTTGGGATTAACGATGACATCACTATGCATATCATTACTTCTATTTCTTCTATGGATGTGACTAGTAGGTTATTGCTATAAGCGGTTGCAGAGGCAATAGCAATTATGGATGCACTGTCCACATATAATTTATCTTGCTCTAACAAGTACACGCATACTTTATTTCTATCTTTTATTCCCATCAAATATTTTTGCACAGCTATAGGTGAAACCGAACACCCTAGGCCCTCTCTCTCCATCATCGACAACAATAAAAAGATGCAAACTACTGTCCGGTGAAAACACAAAAGGAATTCTAAAACTCCCGAAGGTCCGTTAAAGTAACTTCACTACGCATTCGCTTCTCGTGGATTCCATAACCTAAGTCTACTAGGGAAAAGGGTTATAGTACATCCGTAATCCGGATAGAAGGTATCAGTATGGTGGACTGAAGCGGCAACAAAGCATGCACTAAACAACCTATAGAGACACGATACTACGGTCGGCTATCAGAGAGAGGCAAGAAAGACCTAAGTAGGACCAACCTAATACTAACACCAATCATACCCAACCTAGCATTTCCTCCTCGAGACCAAAAGAGGAAGTCACCCGAGGAACTGACACAGTTGGCAATTTTATTCATTCATTCCATGATGTTTGTCCAACTTACTAGTCATATCAGATACAAGTCATATTATAACAGCAATTTTTTAGTTATAGTTATCTATGATCGAGAAACTGTGCTCCAAGTCGTCCATAACCGTAGACACGTCTTTTCGAAAAGATTTAACCCTGCAGGGTGCACCAAAGAATCCACACGCACTTTAACCCTTGTTGTCAGATCCGAATATGAGCAAGATCCTGAACATACACCCAACGGTATGCGACGAGGCCTCGGACACGATGTTTCCCATACCCAAAGTAAGTACATGGGGGCCACACCACTAAGCAACCCGCAATGAAGTCGGTCGGCTCTAAGACAGACCCAGGGTTTGTGTCAATGCATGTAACCGACTAGGAACCCGAAAGTGTGACTGGGCTTGTCGATACCGCGAAAACATTCCACATTCCTAAACAGTACAGGTGCTCCACTCACAATCAAAATTAAAGCAGTAAACCATAGCATAAGTATAAGATAGTAATAAAGCACCAAACTACTTTGTGGCCCCATCACAGTACTTTGAAATTAGGTAGTAAGCCGATGGGGTGCCCACCCACCCACCTATGTTTAGCACGTTCTATCTCGGAACAGGTGTCAAGAACTCGGGTCCTAGGTGGACACAAGTGGGCGGTTAAAAACCAAATATTGACTATTACCCACCGATGCCTGTCCATTATATGTATTTCCAGCATTTTAATTAACAAGTTATAATGTAAGGCATGATCATCTCTACCGTTAAGAATCTCCACCATTAAGCATGTGCCAACTTTCCATCAACATTAAAACAAAAACGACGCGAAGTAGCACCTGAGAAAGCAACTATAACTCGCAAGGCCAATTGTCTATCAAACAATAAGCAATAGGATGTGTCCAAGGAAATATAGAGGTTGCAAAGAATATAAATGGTGCACATAAACTAAAGCATCGCAACACGGATAGCAATAGATCAGTAGGAGGAAATAAAGACTATAAAGACAAAATAGGTAGAAAGGCGGAGAATGCTCGCCTGAGAAACACTGCCGAAGATTCATCCGAAGAACTTGTCGATACTCGTATCCAATCAACGACCTAATCCGTGAAGAAGCGAAACACTAAAAGAAACACAGGATGCACTATTTAATACTACAACAGAAGATCGGGCATGATGCATGACATGACAAAGGTGCGATGCAATTAGGCAATATTAAGCGGAACCGGGGTCCCACCAATTAATTAATAGGTTCATTTTGTTTAGGTATTCCGCAATTTAAATGTTGGCTTAACAAGGCAAAACATGGCATTGGTTCCCTATACAAATTTAAATGGAGCCAATGGTAGATAAGAATAGCCCGCATATAGTCTCCATATTTAATTATTAGGTGAGTCAACAAAATACCCACCACAATATATATGCAAACATGTACAATTAATATACAACAAGTATATGTTATATATTATAAAAATAAGGGTTTCAGAAAAGGAGATCACATATTAGGGGTCTCCGAGGTTTCGGGTTCGATGGGATCGGTCTTCGAACTCTGGGATCGCTCTTCGGATTGGGGCTATGGGGTTTCGGCGTCTTGAGGTCCGAGGACGGGAATCGGGTCTTTGGATCCACGTAGGAGTGCTCAGGGCGATCTTGTCGAGGTTCCATTTTGTCCTTAAATGTGCCAGACTTGACGATTTAATTGTGATGTTGATGCACGGCATTAGGGACCACATGACTTGAACTTGGCCATTGAGGACACGTTGTGCTGCTGTTGCTACTTACCTGTGCACATAATCATTGAGTAGGAACGACAGGGAGGCGACCTGCAGCAACAAATGACAGCTGGCTTGGACATGTCCGGAGAAGAGCTCGAAGAGACGCGGGACGGGGCAGCAGGTCGGTGATGAGCATGGGCAGCAACTTCGTCACGGCCGCACAGCTGGAGCGGACGGACTCGAGCCACGGGAGGCGGGCACCGGAGGCAGCTTGGGGAGGCCGACGCGGTTGACAGCGCGGGCCAGAACAGCGGCGAGCTGGTCGACGAGGCATTCCAACGGGTGGGAGAGGAGGCGCGTGATGGTGGCCGGACGCGGGCGGTGAGGACGCGCTGACAGGCGCTGGCGAGGTAGTCCGGCACGGCGCGGGCGGCCGGAGGACGCGGGAGGGAGGCGGCGGAGATGGACGTGCTCGAGGACGTCTGGGACGAGAGCGGCGGGGACCTGCATAGGGGCGGCCACTACAGGTAAAGGACTACCATGGTGGCTCTGCGGGGGTTGCTGGCGAGCTCGGGACGGCGGACTCGGGGCAGGGCGTGCCAAGGGTTGATGGCGATGGTGGACGATGTCCGCAGCGGTGCTGCTGCCCTGGGACGCGAAGACAGCGGCTCTCCAGGCGGGGAGGCTGAGAGGGGCGAGGTTGGGGAAGGGCAGTCGCGGCGCTGTCAGCAGGAAGGGGAGGTCACGGGGGCACGCGCTCGCGGGGCCGGGCTCCTTTTTTACTATAATGTTCTGTTGCTGTAAAGGCGTTTCTGCTTACTTGGTTCTGTTGCTTTGTCCTTTTCCTTACATGAGAAAGAGGTTGCAAGTTCAAGTCCTGCTAGAGCAGCTCCTTTTTTATTTTCCATGATCTTTTGCTACTTTCATGTAAGCGAGTTTAATTCATCCAGAAAATAACGGTGCTCGTTATTTATTTTCTATGATGTTGTGCTACTTTGTTTGATGCCTTACGATGCAAATATTTGATTATCACTGAATAAAACACACAAGCTATCATGAAGCTTTTCTACATGCATAAAACACATTATACCTATTATAGAAACCAATTTCTAGCTCCAAAGAGTTGTAAACATCTTTAAATAAACGCACCGAGATATCTTGACTTCTAAAAATAGTTTTGTAGTTTTTTTAAAACCTAAAGAGTTCAAGTGTATCCAAACCATTAGGTTTAAGATTTAACCACTGTTCCGGTTGGTTTTTTGTACTATATAAGACATATCCTCCGATCTATAATCTTGTCGTGATTTTACTTTATATTTTAAACTAAAACAACAATAAGAATTATGAAAAAGACAGAGTATATAATTTATAGTTGTCCATTAGTTCTTTTTATAGCTAGGTAGGGCCTTATTTAGAGTTTCGCACAGGGCCCCGGATTTCCCGGCCCGGCCCTGACGCAGGGCGGCGTCGTGGGCGAGTTGTCCTGGCAACGCTCATGCTGGCGGTCGGGAGAGGAGGCGATCCGGTGACGGTGGCCTTGAGGAAAAGGGAGGGCCTCTAGCGCTGCTGGAGACCAAGGCACGCGGGTGCTCGAGCGGCCGGGAAGAGCTGACGGCGGCGGCAGGACCTCGACGCAGAGGAGGGGATCGAGCTCGGGTGGGGGACGACGAGTTCGTGAGGTGGGGCCAGGAGTGCTTGCGTGCGGGACGGGCATGTCATGCGCGCGAGCGTGTACCACGTCGGGGTGTGTCCGTGCGCGAGTGAGGCGCTGCTGCTACTGCCTGTGTCGCACGCGCATGGGTGCGTGTCTAGGTAGGGCTGGTGGCGGAAAGACTAGGGTAGGTAGGGTGTGCGTCTAGGGTTAGGGTTTGGTTTTTGGGTAGGTTGGGCCGGCCTGCCGGGGTGGTAGGTGGTCTGGCCTATGGGTCGGGCTGCCTCCCCGGTACAAACATTTTTATTTAAACATTTGTTTGTTTTATTTTTTTAATAAAACATTTTATAAATAGTTTTAGATAAATAAAGATCCGGAAGAGACCGGGGTTTATTGTTGAAATAAAGAAGAGGTGTTTAGAAAACAAAGATGGGTTTTTAGAAAATTGTTTTAGGCGAAAATATGCATGATGACATGACGATGATGAAATGCAATATGACATGATGACATGAGCATGTGGTCATGATGATGCACAAAATAAAAACAACACACGATTTTCTTGTAGTGGTTTTACCCGGGGTGCTACATCCCTCGACCTTAGAAGGTCAATCCTTACTATCTGAAACCCTAGGCTTACACTTGCCATTGTACCCTCATGAAGCACCGCGAGCAATACATCCAAGCAGGACTAGGGGCTTTACCTCCTGATGAGGGCCCTAGACCTGGGTAAAAAACCACTGTGTCAACTCTCTGCCATGCGTGAGTTACATTGTTGCCCTCATCTCCAGGAAGATCTAAACGAGTGTTCAGTCCCCGCACGAACTCGGGGCTCGTTGGTTCCATTGTTCCTTCGCAAGACATTAATCTCTAACATTCGGCGCGTCAGGTAGGGGCCTGAGGTGTCATTTCAAGGTCTTCTTCAACCTTACTAGCAAGACAGCCCGCAACGAGACTCGGGTCGAGCGTGCCCTCCGCTGTGCAGCAAGCAAGACCCAAACTGAACCTGCTCCCCGATGCACCGCTTCCAAGCAAACCCCGTGGATAGAGAACGAAGAAGGTTCCTCTTTCTACCTATGGCGAGAGCGTCCTCTCTCCACCTGGGGCAACACATCGCTCCCACGCACCCCACGTTCTCGCGACAAGGGAAACCTGTCCACACCATAGGCCGCCAAGCTCATGGCGTAGGAACTCCATCACTACCCACTTGCTGAGTTGGGGCAATAGGAATGGCGTGCATGCCTTGCCGAGCTTGCCAGCATCGTTGTCTCCTCTCCGACCTGCTAGTTCATTGGTAGCACCCATCTTCACTACTACTACACTGCATCGACAACTGCTAGTTCTTTGGCAGCACCCACTTGGCCATGACGTACATGCCGTCGGTGCTGAGGAAGACGGCGAGGAAGCAGACGAGCTAGAGCCTGGCGCTGGCCTGTAGCTTGGGCCCCATGAACTCTGCGGCCAGGAGCTCCACAAGGGCCATGAAGTGCAGCAGGCCGGCGGAGACGGCATTGAGAATGCCAAAGATGATGAGCGCGGTGGGCTATTGTCCATGTACACCTTGGTGATGCTCTTCGCCACCACCTTGAGCTGACCAAACAAAAAAGCAACAAGTAGCCAGTCAACTCATCTTCCCCCATGCTTGATCCATCAAAGGACAGTAACGCTTCTTATGTAAAGAAAAGGAGGCGGGGAACGTACCTCAATCTAGCAGGCGACCGTGTCAAGGGGAAGGTGGGGAACGAGTAGGGGAGCCTGCATTTCGGTGAAGGAGGAGACTGGGTGCAGGGCGACGAGTACAAGGAGGGTGGATTTCGGATGGACGAGGAGGCGGCGACGGGACAGGGACAGAGGAGGGGCGGCGATGGGGAATAACATAGGAGGGAACTTAGGGGGTTATTTACACCCAGGTACACGTGTCCCTTAACCGGAGTCCACAATTGCAAAAAACTGGTCTCAATACTACTCTCAGATCGCTGGGGGGTGATATGAATGGTTTTGGATAGTTAGGGGGGCTAAGGGACCCAGTTATTAGTTAGGAGGGTTAGTGACCCAAACCCAATATTTGTGGGGGTTATCTGGACTTCTTTTGATTTTGTTCCTATCATTCTGGACCCGGTGCCAAGACCTCTTCCAAACACGATGTCTCGTGAGGTTGGCCCTGATTTGGCTATTATGTCAGATGGTTAGGCTATTGAGCCCATATCACCAGCCCCTGAACAATCTTTGCAACGTGAAATTGTTGATAGATGGGCCATGGATGTTTGGGATTTCCAGAGTTGCTTGGAGATGGGGCATACCATAGATTCGTGCACTAAATAGATTCGTAGAATCGATGCACGCGCGGCAGATGCAGCTCTCTTGCAATGCATGTTGGCTGATGGGGTTTCTTCCCATGGCCATGGCGCTAGGAGATGGGGTCGTTGTGGTGTCCCTAATTTGTGCACTTGATTTGAAATCGAATCCACGGTTTGCATCACCAAAGTTGAGATGCCAAGGCATAGCGGTGCCCAAGTTTCTTGTAATCGCGTTACCCACGGTTGGCATGTCAAATGCTTAGAGGCAATTTTTTGGCACGAATTCAACATAACGTCCAAATACAAAATATCATGCTAACGCCCATCAAGTTGGGCCCCCTGTCAGTTTTGGCCGTTATGTCGCCGCCGTCATGGCTTCCATGTTGGCTTGCAGCACTGGTACTTGTATCCATTCCTTATTACGCCATCTTCTTCTTCCCTAGAGCGGCGATATGTGGTCGCAGCCAAAGCACGAAGCTGGGACACCATTTCCTTCGGTGGTGAGATCCTGGACGTGGATGGAATGATTTAGCTCCGCTCTCCTCCCCATCCCGATTTGGAGCTCGTCCTCACCATGGACGCACCCATGGCACCGCGCAGGGATGAGAATTCATTTTAGGGTGAGATGTGTCACAATGCCGAACGTGCTCAGTCCTGTGTTCCTCCTCTCGAATCCGAGCTCACCGTCGCCATGGTCGCACCCGTATCAGCCACGACTCCTTCCTCTCCGAACCAAAAGGCCACATCCACTCTATTCAGCACAACACCAACAATGTGAAATTCCATCTACTTTTCTTCTTGTGATTGTGGTAGAAGAACATGTACAAAAATGTTGTTTACTAGATTTTCATTTTAAATTAGTAGCTGCATGATGAAGAAACAAAGATAACCTAAATGTAATAACGATGAAGACCATGGTATGTACTTTGCATTGCATCAAGAAAGGGCTCCTTGACGAAGCATATTACCAAGAGAGTTGAGTTCATCAGCCATTGCCAAAAATATGGGAACAAATCCATGAGTGATTCAATGCAAATACGCGAGGAGAAGCTAGATCCATGTCATCAATCATCAATAGGTGGTACATTCTAGTGATGCGTACAAATGCATACACCATGTATCATTCATAAAAGTAAAACTATCGGCAATGTTGCTAGCTATTTGTATGAGCTATTCATGTTATATGATCATGGCACCTTACTTTCCTAGATAGTAATATTGAAACTACAATTAACTTGAATTAGTTGTTATCCTAAGGAAAATGTCTAGTATGCACATTAGCTTTGTTTGTTCTATACTACAATTCTACTGTTATGGGCAGGGAAAGAAAAGATGGGCTTCACTAAATATTACGCAGTTAGGCCTAACTTAGTCTTACACACATAGTCTTAACTTGTTCTTACACAAATAAGCAAAGCTTAGTATTACACAAATAAGAGTAATTGATGTCATCGGATTGATGACAAGTACGCCATGAGGGGGTCCTCGAGCCGTGCGGAAGAGAGGGGTGTGAGACTTACGGTGTTCTTGGACGGTGAGCACACAAATTTACCCAGGTTCGAATCCGCTGGCTTTGGACGAATCCTACTCCTGCTAGCAATCCAGTAATATGGCAGAGCCGGAATATGGGTTACAAGGGTTTCACCTATGCGAGTTGAGATTGTAGACTATTGTGAGGTGCCTTAAAGGCTTACCCTAGGACGGCTTATATAGATATCTGACCTAGGTTTTATAGGAGAGATCTATCTGGCTACGACTAAGAGTCGGGTACATAGTACATCTTGAACTACAAGTAACATAACATGCCTATGTCGGTAAGTCTTCTGGGCCTTCCTGTAGCCGGACTAGACTACATCTCATCTCCCTGACTAGGCCGCCCCTGAAGCAAATATCTAACCTGAAGTGGACCACCCTGGTCAGTGAGGCACAGTGAGGATACCCGGAAAGTATATCCCCAATAGCAACCCCCCAAAACCTCCAAGATTCAGAGGTTGATTTCATCATCGTCTAGCTTGATCCATCTTCGTCTTGTAGAATCTTGAAGGGTTCCTGAAACTTCAAAAGAAAGGATAGGATCCGGATCTCAAAACGAGCCGGACCTATGAATACATTATTCGGGTTTCCAGCTTGATATTCAAACTAAGTCGGAACTTGGTCTTCGATGTAACCTGACATCAGTCAAGGTCAAGTCACGTCAATGACAGACATTCCTGTCAGCACAACCGTTGGTGAGTCCGCATTTCGTGGAACCGAGGCGTCATTTTAATGCGTGCACGGAGATCAAGGTGGCGTAATCATCACGAGGGGGTTACCGAGCTCCTTCCACGATGTGTGGCACGGTTACTATTTACTTTGCACGAATCTTGGGGTAAATGAAGGATATAAGGGTCTGAGATTTCTTCCTTCCTCCTCACCAGCGCTAGTTCCTCATCCTTCCTCTCGACGTCTGATGGCCCAAAATATATCGAGCTCGTTGGGGAACCCCAAGAGGAAGGTATGATGAGCACAAGAACAAATTTTCCCTCAGTTATGAAACCAAGGTTTAATCGAACCAGTAGGAGCAAGGAAATACCCCAAAGATGTTACTAGCTGAACTTTGGCAGGGCGCACTACCGGTGCCAGCAGCAACGTGGATACCTGCACAACACAACCACAAAACTCTGTCCCGAACTTGCGATGAGGTTGTCAATCTCACCGGTTTTACTGAAAACAAAGGATTAAACGTATCGAGTGGAAGAAAGTAATAGTTTGCAGAAAGTAAACAAAAAGCAGTAAACAATTGATTGTAGATTGATAGTAAAAGAAAGGACCGTGGTCCATAGTTCACTAGAGGTGGCTCTCCTTAAGATAGATAACATGTTGGGTGAACAAATTATAGCGGGGCAATTGACAAACATCGAGAAAGCATACAAGCATATACTACTCATCTTGACACCTTTGAGATTTGATTGGGCATTACAACATTATATATAGACCGCCATCCAACTGCATCTATGACAAATAATCCACCTTCAGGTTATCATCCGAACCCCCTCCAGTATTAAGTTGCAAGCAACGGATAATTGCATTATGAATTGTGTGTAAAGTAAATAATACGATTGTTCTATGAACAAAGGATTTTTGTTTTCTCCCTAGTAGCAACAGCACATCTAGTACCTTAGAGATTTCTGTCACTTCCCCAGATTACCACAGGCATGAACCCACTATCGAGCATAAATACTAACTTTTGGAGTTGCTAGAATCTACTTGGCCAAGATAGCTACTAACAAGGGAAAGCATGCAAGATCAGAAATAACAAAGACATAGAATCAATAATCAATTTGAAATAACATTTGAATACCAATCGGATCCCCGCCAACACAACATGCAAAATTACAAATAGATGATCTTGATCATGAACCGAGCTCACAAGATCTAAGCATGATAGCACAAAGGAGGAGAATGATGACCCACAAGGATAGGGGGTGTATCGCAGTATTATCGATAAGTAAGAGTTTCGAACCCAACAAGGAGCAGAAGGTGCTGGCTAGTGGTATGGATCAGGAATTCTCTACAAATACTTAGCAAACGGATTTTTAGGGGTTTTTGATAATGCCGGTAAATAAAGTACGAGTAAACAAAAGACAATAAGAATAAATGCAACAAGTGGCCCAATCCTTGGTTCAGCAAAGGACAAGCCGGTTGTATTACTTAAGATGACCAAACGTTCTCGAGGACACACGGGAAGACTGTCAAGTGCTTTCGCTTCATATAGTTGATTAATCTTCTTTAGTTCGCTAAGTATTGTGTGGGTGAACCTATGCTAATGTACCGACCTTCCTAGGACTAATACATACTTGTGATTATACCCCTTGCAAACATCCATAAGTACAAGAAAGTAATTCAGGTCGAAACCTAACCACAGCTTTAAACTCTAAGACCCTTACGTCCCTTGTGCAATGGTTTCCTAACGGGGGTTCAGGTTTCTGTCACTCCGGCAACCCCTACGATTAGTAGCCAAATACACAATGCATTCCCCTAGGCCCATATAGGTGAAGTATCATGTAGTCGACGTTCACATGACACCACTAGAAGAAGTACACCACAACTTAAATGTCAAACTATTGAATCTTTCTCAACACAACTCCACTACTAATAACATGACTTCTCCCATGTCCTCAAGAACAAAACGAACTACTCACAAGACATCATATGGATCATGATCAGAGATGGAATAATTATGTATAACAATCCGAACATAAACAATAATTCAACGGTTCCACTCAATAGCATCAACTACAAAGAGTAATCAACACCGGGAAAGTTCCCCCTAAGAACTATGCAAGATTCAACCCGATTGTCACAGCAATATGGAGATGATGATGATGGTGCTGGTGGTGATGATGATGGTGATGATGATGATCTCGATGAAGTCCAGCTTGATGGTGGTGTTGATGGCGATGATCTCCCCTCTCCAAGAAGGAACTCCCCCGGCAGAATTCTGTCTGCTGGAGAGATCTTTCTCTCTCGGTGTATTCCGCCCCGCAGCGGCGGCGGAATCTTTCTATGGTCGCTCCCTAGGTATTAGGGTTCCATAGGGATAATATACACCAGAGGGGAGAGTTGGAGGTGGGCCAGGGCGGCCACACCACCTGGTGGCGCGGCCTAGGGTGGGCGCGGCAGGGGGTGGTGTGGGCCCCCTATGGCCCATCTCCACTCCTCCTTCGTGTGGGCCCCCTATTGCCCTATGGTGTGGGCCCCAACTTTCCATATATTTTCCAGGATTTTCTGATCTTCGCGAATTTTGTCTCCAAACAGCACCTTTTCCATCAGAATCCTAACTGCAGCGGTCCATGCTCCAAAAGTCATCAACCATGCAAAAACAGGTGAAATAACATACGTATCAGTTCTTAATATGAAATATATCAATGAATAATAGTAAATTATGATATAGAATAGTGATGCAAAATGGACGTATCAACTCCCCCAAACTTAGACTTCGCTTGTCCCCAAGCGAAACTGAGCTCAATAAACATGGCCTCAGGTTTATGGAGTGAAGAGTCGATAAAAGAATACGGACAAGAAGGATCACATTCATCAATACATAGATCATAATAGAAGATAACTAACTATTATATAACTTAACTTGCTATAAGTAAAGGAAACACAATAAAGATACATAAAGTGAATCATAATTGGTAATGACAAACTTAGATCTTGGTCGAAGAATATTTGATAATTTGCTGGAGTTCACAAATAACTGATTTTCAATGATAGCTTTCAAATTAGTAAGCACCAAGATAAGAGCAATGTGCAAAACAAGGAACATAAGAAACATGATTGAATAATTCATCATATGAATGAATGAAACACAACAACTCAAAATACTTGCTGAGATAGAAAGGAATAGGTTTACTGACTCAACTGAAAAGTAAAAGAAAGGCCCTTCGCAGAGGGAAGCAGGGATTTCAAGTTTCATAAAGAGCTCCCAAAAATCATTATACTTATTAGCTTTCAGCTCTCATTGCCCCTGTCATAGGCATCTTTAGGTGATTAAGGTTAAAGTGATCAAATATGAGGATATGCTTGACAAGTTGTAATTTGAAAATCTCATGTCCCTAGAATACGAGGGCCGCTCCTCATGCTACTCAAGTTTAGTCACCGGTAAGTTCTTGCCATAGTAAGCACATGTGTATCATGGAGAACCGCCAACAGGGTACCCCTTCCCTGATGATACGGAAGAATCCCCATATCAAAATGACAAGGCAAGTAGACAACGAGCATTTCAGCAATCTTCTTATTTACCATGGGAATATGGTGCTTTTTTCTCTCTTTCCTCTTTTCATAATCTCTTTTTTGTTTCTTTTTCTGTTTTTCTCAATTCTATCTCTTTTTTTATAAGAAGAATGCTTCATAGATTCTTATTATGGTTACGCTGTAGGTTTCCACCATGATAGCATGGATTAGACCGGTGGCCTAGGCATTTCTCTAACACACATGCATAACTCCATGGACTTACAAGCTCCCCTTTCATTACACACCGACGACATCCATAGACAAAAGAACATGATATGAACTAGGTACAAAGTACCAGTGCAATGTTGAAAGCGTTCCCCATGACAACATAGTTCTGCTAATTCACAACTTACAAAGCGCAAGCATATATGCAGCATAAATGGGCACAATGGTTCAGGTTTATTAGATGCAAGAAAGTAAAGTGTGCCATCAAGTTCGTGAGAGCTTTAATCACTAATTTTCACACAACAAGTTTAATTTGGAAGGTAGATAAAAATAAGAATTTACTTGGAATAGCAATAGTGCTAATAGGTAGGTATGGTGGACACAAATGGCATAGGTTTTGGTTTAAGGATTGGATGCACGAGAAGAATTCCCTCTCAGTACAGGTTTTTGGCTAGCAAGGCTGTGTAGCAAGTATAAGAGTTGAAGGAAACAAACAAACATACAAGTGATAAAAACAAACATGCACTATTCCTTGGAAGGACAAAAGATCTTAACCAGAGAATACTAAACTTATGAGCAAATCAAGAAAGAAAGATGATGAAATTATATTTCTTTAAGAGTACTTCTATCTTTTTCATTCAACTCTCAAAAATAGTGTTGCTACTGACCAAGCCAGGTTTGCCAAAACCAACTAAATTAACTCAATGATCCCAAAGTGATACCAATACTAACAACAAGATCAATCATATAACCACAAATTGAAAACTAATATAAGATATGTAAAAGAGTAAATGATAGAACTTCTCATAATATTCCATAACGGCAACACACACCAAGGGATACATATCTAATGAGAGAGGGGACACTTCCATAATGCAAACCATCCTACATGATAACTTGTCTATTCATGATATGACTCTACTAAAAAGGTAAAAAGATAGAAGATAGTGATATGATACCGCGACACTCCCCCAAGCTTGGAACAAACAAAGGGGATGCCAAACCTGATGACAAATTACTCCTTCGGTGGTGGTGGTATCCTCTCGGTTGGCGTGAGGAAATCTTCCAGCATGTTGCGAAGCCTGTTATTCTCCTCTTGAAGTATATCCACCTTCCTCCTCAAGACTCGGTACTTGTCACAAAACTCATTAGTGACTCGTAGAGATTCCACTGCTGCAGGGCAAGAACTGAGATCAAGAGTTGGAGGTATGAGCCCCTTCATGCCTTTTGTCATGTCCTTTACTTCCTCCTTGCCGTTTTGATCCATGTCTTCGCACCTAGTTGTGATCCTTTCTTCTTCCACCCATCCTTCGAAGGTCTTCCATTCAAGATTGTGATGGAGCTCGCGACGATGTCGCAGCTCGTAATCCTTTGAAGATGAACCCTTGAACGACATCTGAGCAAAACAGACCAAAACAAAAATACGACGAGAACACGATATACGAACCTTGGGGGATCCGAGGGATTATATATTACGATGTTTTACAGCAAAAGGAAGGTACTAGGAGAAAACGGGTCGGAGATGGAGTTCGAGATGGCTACACCACCTGGTGGCGCGACCAGGGGTGGGCCCGTGCCACAGGGTGGTGTGACCCACCCTGGCTCTGTTTCCATCCCTCTTTCGCTTCGTAGTTTCCTTGTTGGATAAAAACTGCAAAATATAACTAGACAGATCTTTCGCGGAACTTTTCTTACCAGAACTGTTACCTATTTGAAAACAGACTCTGCAGATCTCTGAATTTGGTTTTTGATAAATTTTTCTAGAGTTATAACTTGAAAAGCATCAACATCTTCATTATAAGAATCCCCATCAATGTAGTGCTTGAGTCGTTGTCCATTCACCACTTGTGTAGTGTTATCTTTTAAAGAAGAAATCTTTATTGCTCCTGAGCGGTACACTTCTTCAATAACGAAGGGTCCTTCCCATTTTGACAGTAGTTTTCCTACAAAAAATCTGAGACGAGACCTATACAATAGAACTTTCTCACCAACATGGAATTCTCTCTTAAGTATTTGCTTGTCATGCCATCTTTTAACTTTTTCCTTAAAGAGTCTAGCATTCTCATAAGCTTCAGTCCTCCATTCATCCAAAGAACTTAAGTCAAATAATCTTTTTTCACCAGCAAGCTTACAATCTCTATTAAGTTCTTTAACTGCCCAATAAGCTTTGTGTTCTAATTCTAAAGGTAGGTGACAAGATTTCCCATAAACCATTTTATAAGGAGACATCCCCATAGGGTTTTTTTAGGCATTCCTATAAGCCCATAAAGCATCATTCAACTTTTTAGCCCAGTTTTTTCTAGATCTATTAACAGTCTTTTGCAAGATGGATTTAATTTCTCTGTTTGATAACTCTACTTGCCCACTAGTTTGGGGGTGATAAGCTGAAGCAATTCTATGATTAACATCATATTTAGCAAGGGTATTTCTAAAACCACCATGAATGAAATGAGAACCTCCATCAGTCATGAGATACCTAGGCACTCCAAATCTAGGAAAGATAACATCTTTAAGCATTTTTAGAGAGGTCTCCCCGTCAGCACTCTTCATAGGTATGGCTTCTACCCACTTAGTAACATAATCAACGACAACAAGAATATGAGTATAACCTTTCGAGGGAGGGAAAGGACCCATAAAGTCAAATCCCTAGCAACCAAAGGGTTCAATAACTAGAGAGTAATTCATAGGCATTTCATTGCGTCTAGAAATATTACCAACACGCTGACACTCATCACAAGATAAAACAATTTTCATGCATCTTTAAAAAGGGTAGGCCAGTAGAAACCTGATTGTAGCACCTTTTGCACAGTTCTATCTCCCGCATGATGTCCTCCATAGGCACTACCATGACATTTCCACAATATCTCTTTATGTTCGTATTCTGGAACACGTCTTCGCATAATACCATCCACTCCTTCTTTATATAAATGTGGGTCATCCCAAAAATAATGCTCAAGTCGTAAAAGAACTTCCTTCTTTGCTGAGCTGTGAAAGTTGGAGGCAAATACTTGGAGACAATAAAGTTAGCATAGTCAGCATACCAAGGGCTCCCTCGTGAGCTTACTCCTATTGCTGCCAATTGCTCATTCGGGAAACTATCATTAACATGCATAGGATCAAAAGAGATATTTTCCAACCGAGATAAATTATCAGCAACAGGATTTTCAGCACCTTTCCTATCTAGAATATGTGGATCAAACTCTTATAAAAGTAGCACCCATCTAATAAGCCTAGGCTTAGCATGCTTCTTCGTCATAAGGTACTTAATAGCAGCATGATCAGTATGAATGGTGACTTTTGAGTCTACGATATAAGGTTTAAACTTATCACAAGCAAAAACGACAACTAGGATTTCTTTTTCAGTAGTGGCATAATTCCTTTGAGTAGTGTCAAGAGTCTTACTAGCATAATGAATAACGTTTAACTTTTTATCATTTCGTTGCCCAAGGACAGCACCTACAGCAAAATCACTAGCATCACACATTATTTCAAAGGGTAAACTCCAATTAGGTGGTTGAACGATAGGAGCTATAGTTAAAGACTTCTTAAGAGTTTCAAAAGCTTCCTTACAATCATCATAAAAAACAAAGGGTACATATTTTTGAAGAAGATTAGTGAGGGGTTTTGATATCTTAGAGAAATCTTTAATAAACCTTCTATAGAAACCAGCATGCCCAAGGATACTACGAATACCTTTGATGTCTCTTGGGCAGGGCATCTTCTCAATTGCCTCAACTTTAGCTCTATCAACTTCTATGCCTCTTTCAGAAACCTTATGTCCAAGTACAATACCTTCATTAACTATGAAGTGGCATTTCTCCCAATTAAGAACAAGATTAGTTTCTTCACACCTCTGCAAAACTTTATCAAGGTTATGTAGACAATTATCAAAAGAATTTCCATAGACGGAGAAGTCATCCATGAACACTTCCACAATTTCCTCACCAAAACCATGAAAGATAGCAGACATGCATCTTTGAAAAGTAGCGAGAGCATTACATAAACCAAAAGGCATACGTCTATAAGCATAGGTTCCGTAAGGGCATGTAAAAGTAGTTTTTTCTTGATCTTGTTGTTTAACAGCAATTTGAGAGAAACCAGAATATCCATCAAGGAAAAAAATGGGTCTTTTTAGACAACCTTTCTAACATTCGATCAATAAAAGGGAGTGGGTAATGATCTTTCTTAGTAACTTTGTTAACTTTCCTGAAATCAATGCACATCCTATAGCCCACTACTATTCTTTGGGGAATAAGCTCATCATTATCATTAGGAACAACGGTAATTCCTCCTTTAGGCCGAGTCTCATCCTCTTCTGGTATTACTTTCATACCCAGAGAAATTCTATCACCGCCGGTAATCCTTATATTATCGGAACTCTTTGCTTTTCTGTTAGGAGAGAGCGAGTCTATCATAGGATTAAGCCTAGTTAGTCGGTGAAGCAATGGCTGTCCACGTTCTTCTATCATAAGGACCGACCAGCTCCCAGCAAAGCAACTACCTTGCCGGTTTTTGTTGATGGCGCTGCCATGCCCCAAGAGTCCTGGACGCGGATCCTCCGGCTCTCACTAACGATCTGCTTTTAGCTAATAGGCGGATCGAATATATGATGAAGCACAAGGGTCTAAAAGGACCCGATTTGGTCCACTACTGGCTAGCACGCCGGATACAACCTCTCCAACACCATGGTGATTGGCTATGCACTCCATCACCAAGAGCAAGATGGACTCTCTCTAGATCTGCTCCCGTCCTTACTCGGAAAAGGACTATGAGTCCCAAATCAGGTGGTTGATAAGGGAGCGGATCAAGAGGAAAATCCCGGAGCTGTCCCTGGACATGCATATGGCTGATGATCCTATTCTACCAGTAAGTTTTCCAGCAATAACTCGAATGATGTGTTCATCTATACATTTTTGTTACTTTCTGCAATACTGAGATATTTTTTCTTTTCAGCTTGTTGACCTCCCTGAGTTGGAGCTTGCTCCTCTCGAGGGATATCCTCCTAAGATCTCTAGGGATGATGGAGAACTGGTCCCATTGCCGAATACTCATACCGGAAAGCATAGGGATCCGACAGTTTCCATTGGCACAAAGGAAGTGCCCGTTGTGAAGAGGTAACTTTCTTCACAAGGTCTGTGTACTTTATTTCTCAATTCTTTCTGCGGTGTAACAATCTTTGTTCTATTACCTCCTCAAAGCTAAACAGCTCACCAAGGGCAAGGGGAAAGGAGGCTCGTCAAAGCCGCTGCACCAGTCAAACTTAAATTTGACTTCTCCTGCCACAGCGCCTCCGACTTCTGCCCCGCAGCCTTCTACAGCACTGGAGATTACTCCATCTCCGTCCGTCACAGAAGCTCTGGCTTTTCATTCTGAGCTGGTGAACTTTGGTTCACAGTCCGACGTCACCATGGGTGACTCGGTAGTTCATAAGGGTGAACCCTCAAAGGGTAATGATCCCTCGGCAGAGGTTTTTACTAATAACCTTCTCAGCAATCCGGGTATTGCCAAGCTTGGTACAAAGGCTGGCTCAATAGTGCTTAGAGAGACGGAACATCTCTGCTGAGGAGGTTGCACAAGAAGTAGAGGACATCAAGTACTCTGAGCTTCTTGACCAAATCCGTCTTTATGACGAGAGCTAAAAGCCGGTGTGGCTCGTCCACCATCACTAATCCCGCTGACCCTCGCCGAGAAGGTTACCACCAAGGTGAACATGAGCTTAAGCAAGCTTACTCATGAAGAACATGTAAGTTGGTTTTCCAACTCACCTTTTTTACTTTATTTCATATCATATCCTCTAGCCCCCAAGCATGATGTGGGATGGACAATACAGATTTATGCTTTCATAGGATGCCAAAGAATGAACTAGTGTAGCCCCCAAGGCTCGTGCCGGTATTATTTCAAATATTAGCCCGAGTCTTTAGTATACTTCTGACTCTAGGTATTATTCTAACTTACAGAAAGTTAATGCTTATAACCAGGAATTATCGAAGAATATTTGTAACAAGCGGAGAGAGATCAGAGCTCTCAGCTTGAAAATGCTCAATTAAAGTTATCAAGAGATGAGGTTGAAGGTAATCATTTCAGTATTTAACCTTGCTTTTTTGCTTTCATAGTCGAATTACCTATTCAACTATTGTTCTTTTGCTTACAGCACTGGTCAAACAATCATGTGCAATGATTGAAGAGGCTGAGAATCTTATGACCCTGGAGGTGGAGAACGCCGACTTACGTCGAGAGCTGGATAAGCTTAAGGCGGATCACGAGCGCATCATTGCACAAGTCCTTGAATCCTCCTCCATGGCCACTGAAGAACGTGATCGAAGGATCACGGCCCAGGATCCGAAAATCTCGGATATCAATGATGAATTATTCAGAGAAAAGGACGTCACCGAGGCACTCCGGGCTGAACTCCAAAGCCTTAGGGCGGAAAAGACCAAAGTTGACGATGTCATCTTAGGTATGTTTCCTATTTTCTGACTTTTCTTTTCTTTCGACTCTGAGAGTTTGGATATATTTTTCTAACCTTGTATACTAAGGTCCTCTGAACTTACTAGATTCTTCCTCCACCGAGTATCGCACTAGCCGACTTACACAAGTCGGTGATTTTCTTCACGATTCCCGCCAATCATTGGACGATATTTGCGAAGTACTCAAAGTTCCGGACATGAACAGAATGTGTGGCTTTGAGGTCCGAGACAAGTCCAAGGAGATGCCCCAGCTCATCCAGGACTGGAACATGTCCTATGTGCGGACCGCAAAAATAGAAAACCCTCACCATAGTTATGAGCCACCATGGAAGCATGGAAATCTAGCAAGTAACCAGAGGATATTCGACTATGGATGAAGACGGACAAGAGCAAGACATCAAGGCCATGATGGACTCCTGTGCCGGATATGGATGCCATGTAGCTGATCTGACCAGCCACGACACTCCATTCTTCAATCGCGTGGAGACGCCTCCTCCGCATGCCGAAGAAACAACCGAATTCTCCAACGACGAGCAAACCGTTTCAGAAAGATATCAAGGAGATGGTGATGTCTCTAGTGATCCAACAACTCCTACTCTTTCCATGCATCGTAAAGTGCCAGAAAAAAGAATGTGTTATTCTGAAACAATTGGGTTGTAAATAAGTAGTGTAATACTTTTTGCTAGTGCTAAGATTTGCTACTTTTATTTAGCACTTTTGGCTTTATTTTGATGTGCCTGGAATGTTTACATAAGCACTTTATGTTTTGTCTATACTTATCATTTATCTGCCTTTCCGCCTCGTCCCTTTTGTGAGCTAGCCAACCTTCAACACAGAAACATTGCCGAGCAACGGAGATCAATTTCTAAACCAGTTTAAACTCGGAAACAAAGCCGACTTCCAATACCAACAATTCACTACTCGGAAAATGCCTGCATTAAGCAATCAGATAAAGAACCAAATTATAAACTAGAAATTTTTAGATTTATACCCGAAGGTTGCATTTTTAGAATCGGAAATCTTATCCAGAACAAACATGAGCACAAAGTACTTTCAAGTATTCTAGGATTTTCGACTATGACATGATCATTCAGAAATAAGATGGCAATATAAAACTTCTCAGAATAATTTGAGGCAACCAACACTTTATTTCTCATTGAACATGTACACATATATGATTACAAAGAAAGAAAATTTAAGAATAAAAGGGACGTAGCTGAGCAATATTTCACGGTCTGTCTAGTTCTTACGGGTCTGTACTACCTCTAGCTCTCTTTCTTTTCTTATAGCAAGTCTTTCTTTGACTAGCCGCATATCAGTTAGATAGTAAGAACCATTGTGCAATACTCGGCTAACTAAAAAGGTCCCTTACCATACCGGGGAAAGTTTGTGCTTTCTTTTCTGCACAAGCCGGTGAACCAAATCGCCCTTATTGAAAGACCAGTTTCTGACTCTCTGGCTATGATACTTGCATAACTTCTACTGATAGGTTGTTGATCTCATCTCAGCAACGATGCGAACTTCTTCGATCAAATCGCGATCATTTTGTCGAGAAATTTTGGCATCCTCTTCAGTATACGCATCAACTCAGGGAGAAGTATGAATCAAATCACTAGGAAGAACCGCTTCGGCACCAAAGACAGGTGTGTATCCGGTTGACCTGTTCGGAGTTGTTCGCAAACTCCATAACACATAAGGTAATTCATCTGCCCAAGCCCCCGTAGCACGACGTAGTGGTGCTTCGAGTCTTGGTTTGAGGCCTTGTAGGATTAAACCGTTTTCCCTTTCAACTTGTCCATTATCTAGTGGATGTGCAACTGACACAATGTTAAGCAGGATATTTTGTTCATCGCAGAATTTGGCAAGTTCTCCCATAGAAAAATTGCTCCCTTGTCCATGATAATACTATGTGGATAACCATATCGGATTATAACATCCTCGAAAAATCTTCTGGCTGTTGCTCCATCACAACTGGTGACGGATTTAACCTCAATCCATTTTGTGAATTTATCCACCATCACTAAGAGATGAGTAAATCCACTTGGAGCTCGTTTAAACGGTCCTACCATGTCAAGTCCCTACACCGGAAAAGACCATGTTATAGGTATTGTTCGCAACTGATCAGCCGGAACATGAGCTTGTTTGGCGTACTTTTGGCATCCTTTGCATCTCTTGACCAGCTTCTCAGCATCTGCCTTGGCTGTAAGCCAGAAAAATCCGTGTCTAAAAGCTTTTTCCACTAAAGATTTGGCTGCAGCATGATGGCCGCAATCGCCTTCGTGGATTTCTCGTAAGATTTCCACTCCTTCTTTCGGAGATACGCAGCGCTGAAAGACCCTAGACAAACTCCGCTTATAGAGCTCACCATTTATTATTGTATAGGTTTTTTCTCGTCGGACGATCTACCGGCTCAGAACCTCGTCTTCGTGTAATTTTCCATCCACCAAGAAATCAAGGTAGTGTTGAGTCCAGCTGGGAATTTTAGCCAAGACTGCCACTAAAGGTGAGTCGGATTTGGTCGGATATTCCTCATATACTCCTTTTATAGAGGGAACTTTGCGGTGCTCTAAAAAAGCGCCATCCGGGACCTTTTTCCGTGTAGAGCCTATTCGAGATAATGCATCTGCTTCCTCATTTTCTTTTCGAGGGATGTGTCGAACCTCAAACGCTTTGAACGATTCAGATAGTTCATCCACGACATCTCTATATGCTGCCATGTGTTTATTTGCATTACAGATATCTGACACTTGTTGGGCAACAAGATCCGAATATCCATAACACATTAATCGTCGGATGATGATATCCTTAGCAATCCGGATTCCATGTAGCAATGCTTCATATTCAGCAATGTTGTTTGTTTCCGTGAAGTGGATCTGCAACACATAGAAAAGTTATCTCCTTGGGGTGATTTGAGCACCACGCCAGCCCCGAGCCCCTGAGCACGTTAGACCCGACAAAATGCAAAGTCCAGTATTCCGATTCTGGGAGGGTCATATTCTCTGTTGTCTCTGTCCAATCAGCTACAAAGTTAGCAAGGATTTGGGATTTGATTGTTGTACGAGGTTTGTACTCAATGTCGAAAGATGACAGCTCTATGCCCCATTTTGCAACACGTCATGAAGCATCGATGTTGTTGATTATATCTCTCATGGGAGCTATGCTCACCACGGTTATTGGATGTTCCTGAAAGTAATGCCGTAACTTCCGGGATGCAAAGAACACACCGTAAGCTAGCTTTTGATAGTGCGTATACCACTTTTTTGATTTAGTTAGGACTTCGCTGAGGTAATAAGTCGGACGCTGCACCAGGTGTTCCTATTTTTCCTCTGGTCTCTCCACCACCATGACGACACTGAGGACTCTGTTTGTCGCAGCGAGATAGAGCAACATTGGTTCACGAGGTTCCGATGCTGCAAGGATAGGAGCAGATGAGAGTACTACTTTCCGGTCTTGTAGTGCAGCTTCAGGTTCGTCAGTCCAAACAAACTTTTTAGTCTTTTTCAGGAGCTTGTAGATTGGTGCGACTCTTTCACCGAGCCGGCTTACAAATCGACTGACTGCAGCAACGCAACCAGTTAGTCTTTGAACGTCTTTCAGGCAAGTCGGCCTAGAAATATTGAGTATAGCCTTAATTTTGTCTCGGTTCACCTCTATGGCTCTTTGAGACATGATGAAACCTAACAATTTTCTGACTGGTATTCCAAAGAAACATTTCTTCGGGTTAAGCATTATGTTGTATTTTCGTAGATTAGCGAACGTTTCCTCCAAGTCGGAAATTAAGGTTTCCTTCTTTTTGGACATCACTAGTATGTCGTACACATATGCATGTACATTGCATCTGATTTGATCGTGAAGGCAACGCTGCATAGTGCGCTGGTACGTAGCTCCTGCGTCCTTGAAGGGGGTTATGAATGAAGTTTTAACTTTGTCTAACTCCTCATCCGAATTTGGTGATAACCGGAATATGCGTCGAGAAAACTTAGGAGTTCTAAGCCTGTCATAGAATCAATAACTTGATCAATTGTAGGCAGAGCGAATGGATCTTTGGGACAAGCCTTGTTCAAGGCAGAGCGAACGGATCTTCCGGGATGACCTCTTCTATGGATCCGGCAAACTCGAGCTGAAACATCGTAAGGACTGTTTGACGGGTTTAGAGTTTGCGTGTACATTTAGAGAGTGCTCGGCAAGTTCCCTAGGTACTCCGGTCATGTTAGATGGATGCCATGCGAAGATATCTTGATGTGCTTGGAGGAACTTGATGAGCACGCTTTCCTATGCGCTATTTAAACCCACACCTATCTTAGACACCTTGGAAGGGTCATCATCCTTCAATGGCGTCGTCTTCATCTCTTCTGATGCCTTGAACTCTGGAGTCAGCTTTGTCACCTCCTTCTTCGTTGTGGGCATCTTGGACGGGTCAATGGTCTTCTCGATCTCTTGGTACTCCTGGGCATGCAGTATGGCTTCAGCAAAGGCGGCATTTCTGTCCTCGCATTCTCGTGATCTCTTCGGGTATCCCCTGATGGTGATCACGCCCTTCGGATCTGGAATTTCCATCATATTGTAAATGTAACACGGGTGATCACGTCCGAATATAGCATGGTATGCGCTCTTGAATAGGACCACTTCGAAGGAAAGTGCTTCTGTTTGGTAATTCTTCGGAGTTCCAAAAGTAATATCCAAAGTGATCTCTCCTAGGTAATTTGCTTGTGTTCCTGGGACAACCCCGTGAAAGATCATAGAGCTGTGATTCATCTTAGTGTCTGTGATCCTCATCCGACATAGCATTTCGATGTAGATGATGTTGATACTACTGCCGTCGTCCATGAGAGTCTTGGAGAAACCATAGCCGTCAAAAAGTGGATTGATGACTAAGGAGTATTTTCCTCACCTGTGCAACTTAGGCGTATGATAAGAGCAGTCGACTTCTTGACCTTAGCTGGTTGAGACCCAAGGGAAGTGACATAAGTGTCTTTCTTTGTTGGGAAGTTCTTCTTTCCATCTGACTTGGGATTCGAAGGGTCAGCTTCCTCCATGTCGGAATCTTCCTTGGTCTCCTTTTCTTTTTCGGGATTATTCTTTTCCTTCTTCCGCTTAGCCATGTAACCACCGGAATCATCTTTCTTGATGTCATCATTGAAACGACACTCAGCATTTGTGTGGGACTAGCCCCCATTCGCATCTAAGTGATGCACACATGGATTGTTGGCAATGTCGGCCCAGAAGTAGGTTTTGCCAGGTTGCTGGTCTCCTCCACCTTGGAATCTTGACGTCCCTCAACCGCGTCCGCAGCCGCCTCCACTCCCTCCTCGTCCTCTAGACCCGAAAGTAGAAGTGACAATTGCGGTTTCCGCGTTGGGCTTTTCTTCCGAGGTGTTCTTGTGCTTCTGAGCTTGTTGCTTTGGATGTTTTACCGACTGTGGTACCGCCAGGACGTTTAGTAGTCCTTCTGCATCATCATAGGCATATGCATATTTGCTTTCTGTTTCTATCATCTCTCCCAGATCAGTGACCTTGTCGCACTTCAAGCGAAGACGTAGTAAACCAATTGGGTGTCCTGCAATGAAAGCTTCAATCGTAGTTTGGTCATTTACCCCTTCGCAGGAGTTCTTGGTGTCGATCCATCGTCCGAGGTAATCTCGGCAAGTTTCTCCGACTTTTTGGGTGCAACGCTGTAGGTCTCCTACCGTACAGGGCCTCCAGTATGTTCCTTCAAAATTCTAAAAGAACGCGCTTTGCTGTCTTTCGTAGCATAAGTGGGAGATACTGGGCCGCGACCAGGCTATTTCCCCCTTTGGCGATGTAGCAAGCCTGGAAAAAATCCTGGAGCCAGCTATCTGGCCTAGCTACACCATCGTAGGGTTGGATGTGTCTTGAGATGGCGAATCCTTCCGAGAATCTTGTTTCTCGAATGCGCGGTCCAAAGAATTTTGGACCCACATAGACGTTATCCGACTTGTAGCGCCGCACCTCTATGTTAGAGTTGATCGAGTGTCTTGCGTCACTTGGTGATAGGGAACGCCGTCTTGGTTGTTCGCTGTGGCTGTGGTGCCTTAGAGCCGGATTTCTTCTTGTGCCACCACCTCCTCCGCCCTGACGCCCTCCTTGGCCTCCTTGAGAGGGTGGTGCAGGTGGGTTGTTTCCGGCTGATCGTCGGCCCCCATCTGGAGCATCATTATTTCGGTTCCAAGGAGGATCTTCATTACGATGAGCCCCTGCCGGCTTGACTCGGCACGGTGTCCGTCATTCCCCCACCATGGTGGGGTTTAGTCGGATGGCTTGTATGTCTACCAGGTGGCATCCTTTGCCGGTCCTCCTCTCGATGTTGCTGTTTGTCTTCTTCCCTGCAATTGTTCGACTCTTGCCGGGGAGGGTGTCTTGGAACCAGGGCCGCAACAACGTCTCGCTCCGCGGCTGGAGCAACATTGCTCTAGTCACGTGCAGTTTTGTGCCGCTGCCCTGAAGATCCGGTTCTTGAGTAGTTATCTTCCCGATAGTCGGAACAATAGCATTGTTTCGGGACCGGTTGGGGCCTAATGTCATTCCATGCCAGATCCATGCGACATTGGTCGGATTGAGAGACCAGTTTTCCGCTTCCGGATTTCACGACCTTTTGTTGCTCCAGACCCTTGGTGAGCAGCTTCACGCCCAACCAGACTTGATCTAGGTTTGGATTGTTCGCCAGGATATCTCAAGCTGCAGCTGTATTTTGCACTGGTGTTGGATACACCAGCTTTCCTTTGCTGTCGAGCCGAGGTGCTCCTGGGTCTCCCTCAAAGAGGACTTTGTGGACCTCCAGATATTTGTCGACACGCAGGTGGACTTTTTGGGTCTTCTAGTGCTACAGAGAGTTGAACTGATCCGCAGACGCAATGCGCTTCTTTTCTTCCATAAGGTTGTTAGCCTCATCTAGGAGTACTTGACAACGCACTTCTAGGGCTTGAATCCTTTCTTCCAATTTTGCAGGTGTAAGCTCTGCAGCTGTAGGGACAGGCATAGTTAACGCAACATCAATGAGTTTACGGGCACCAATGGTAACCACGTATCCATCCACTAGAGTTTCCTTTGGCTCGTCTAGGATTAGGGCTCCATCCGAGTCTTCCTCATATTCTTCGGCAACCACTTCCTCCCCTGGAGGATCTTTCGTTGGGGTATTGTTCTTCTTGTTCCTCTTATTTGCCTTCTTGGCACCGCCGGTAGCAAAGACAGCTTTGGGTCTGTTTCCCGGAGTCATGCTCTGATCGGTACTTTCGGACATCTGGACGTATGGATTGTCTCCTTGTGTGCTCTCCTTGTGGGCTTCCTCGAAACGCCTACTGGTCTCGAGAACCTCATCCACGCTTGCGCCTTGCAACATTATGCACCTCAATGTCTGCCTCAAGAAGGGTTGATCTGTTCCGGCATTGGCAGAGCCAGAACCAAAGTTGTTGTCTTGCTCCTCCTGGAATTTGACCTCGACGGGTTGATCGATCTAGGATTTAGCCTCGCTAGGGAGATCCAATCCAGAGTCGACTTGCACTGCAAGATCTAATTCAGGCTCAGCTTTCTCCACCATCTCCGCAGTAGGTGATGGCTGGGTGGGTTTAGGGTTTTCCAAGATCCGGAACTCTACCACCTCCATGGAAAAAGTGGACCCAGAAAGTTCTTCTGCCTCTATCATCACCGCTGGGGTGGGTGGGGCAGGTTCAGTGAAACTGGTGTAAACATCGATCTCACCAAAGTACATGATGGTGTAGGAAGTCACGGCCTCCCTAGCCGGAATCCAAGTCTCATCGAGAACGATGAGAGGGACGTCACTAGCGTAGAGGACGCGACCGACATCAATGGTCTCGCCGATTCCAGTTCGTGCAAATTCTGCTCGGATCGCATATCCAAAGGTCACTTGCCCCACGGTGTGTGTAACATCCCAATTTCAGCAACCCTAATTAGTTGTCCAGATTGCAAAAATCAGGGGGAACAAAAACTTTTTCTTGTTTAATGCTAAAGTGTTTGCTTGTTGTTTGGATATGCTTATATATATGAATGTGTATTAGATGATATACTCCTTACCTAAACACCAGTTGACAAAAGCTACTTCCCAAAACAGTCTTGGCTTAATTTCCATATTCTCAAATGTTCTAGCATTTCCAAACATGAGCCAAGATGCTTATGTAACCAAAACTATTTTTTTAACTTCTATTGACAAAACTACGGAGAGTTATATAATATAATCTCATTATGTTTCCAAGACAGAACTTTCAACTACTCTTACCTCTAGGATCTCCAAAACCTTTTTGTAAGCTTTTGGATTCTACTCTTGGTAAAGATACCAAGGACCTTACCTTGTTCAAACTCCAACCTATTTAAAAATACCCATCCTGACCTCAAGCTAAGCTTGGTGGTAACCCCAGTAGTAGTTGATTTGTCTATAAGATGAGTTGCCTTGATCTACTATTTGAATTGTCTGCTTAGGAGATAGTATGAGCTACTCTAGGAGCTCATCACTAGGATCAAGATGCTTACAAATCATCCCACCCTAAGCAAGAATACAATCTGGACCTGATCCCTAGCTATTGAGTAGTCAACTAAAAACCTTAACCAGATCAGCTCTGAAGTAATCTAAATCCAGAAGCTTCCAAATCAATGAAGACCAATATCAAGCATGGATCCTTACTACTAAATCTACACTTCAACATCATCCACTTGATGATGCTTGGGTACCTTGCAAACCAACAAAAACATCGCCTCTAATGTTCTAGTCTAAAACCCTAAATCTGCCAAATTCAGCTAAGTCTGGAAATCTGTTTCCAACATCACCTTTTTGGATTTCTCCCTTTCTCAACCCTTGTGCATTATTGGTAATGCACTTGAACCATATTGTTAAACATCCTAAGGACTACCAAGTACCACTATTTACCTTGGTTAGATCACACTCCAACCCACTAGTTCTTGATGGTTTTCCAGGCAAGAAGATAAATTTTCTTGCAAATCTAGTCAACATGCCTACTTTGGTATAAGCTCACACCACCATCCAACCTTCTGTGGACCAACTCTTTGCATGGTTGTGATCTACTCATATAGTTATATCATTAACTACTTCACTTGTACCAATTGGATCCTTGAGCTCTTTACACCCACAAGGTTTTGAAGGCTCGTTGATAATCTGCTTTGGCAGGCTTATTTTATTCAAAGTTTGAAAGCTTGTCTTGGTGAGCTCAAGCAGGATCAAGCTCAAACCTCTATACCCTGTTGATGTACATAACTTGGTCTATTCATCCATATACCCCATGCTCCAAGGGGAGAATTAACTCCAAGATACAACCACGTTTTGATGGTATGAAATTAACATCACCCTAGATCCTTAATCTAGGGCATTTCACCAAAATCAACTTGGATTCTCCAATCCCAAGGTTTAAAATGCTTGATACACCTTGTTTAAATCATCTACCTTGATCAGCAAGATTTATCCAAAATTCTCAATAATTATTATGGCTTCAAATCTAATAAATCCCTTTAATATACAAAATCTCCAAAACTGCTTCCCTAAAAGAAAGTTTGGTTTTTGCCAAAACACTTCCCCAACTCTTGGCTCAATTGAGTCCTATATATCATACCCTATATTCCCACTTCAAAAATAAATATTTTTAAAGAGCTTTATTATTTCTTTTTGCCCTTTTTCTTAAATGGCAGAAACAAGAAATAATTGTCTAGAAATACTTTTCCTTCCCAATAAATTCCATGAAAATTCCCCAAGCTGTGCCTTGGTATCTAGGACCATATCGTATCAAAATACAACAAAGTCCAATGTAAAAATATCAGATGAGCTCCAATACTTCATTTCTGCAGTTTTTGAGTAAATAGATTTAAGTGGACTTAAACTCCTCTGAAAAATCTAAAATAAATCCTGGAAATGTATCTTGACCTCATCTGACCATCAGTACTATCTTCCCACCTTTCCAAGTGCAAAATATTAAACTTCCTTCACAAGCCTCATTTTGAGCAAATGTGGCAAATTAAGGAATTAGTGGCCTAGACCAAATTAAAATCACCACCAAGGCTCACCACCACTCACCACAGCAAATCCCATCTCCCCTAGTCGTGATTACTGTAGTTAATCACTGTAGCAACTTGTCCCATGTGCTTGAGAGAGAGAGATACAAACATGTGGACCAATTTATTGCAGCAACTCTCCCTGCCTCTCCCAGCCCTGGTACACGACTCTATACCCATCTCAACCCTCATCACCGCCCCATGAGCCACTCCCAGGCCAGCCCCACTCCCCCCCATGTCCAAAGAGGACATTTACACCCTCCTCCTCTCCACCTTGCTATAAATGGGCCAGAGGCCTCCCAGCACACTCTGCCCCCTCCATTTGCTTCCCCTCCCCTCCACTCACCTCCCCAGAGCCCTCCCTTTCTCCCCCTTGCTCTGTCCTGCTCAAGAGAAGGAGAGAGAAGCATCTCGGCCTTCTCCATGGTTTTGAGCTAAGCTCCCTCTCCTCCGCTCCCCTTCTCCTACATGTAGCTATTCTGAGGCCCCTCGACCTCCTCTATCTAACCCTACCCTCTGTGTTGCCCAAGACCACCCCTACCGTCGCTGCCGGCGAGCTCCCGAACGATCTCCGTTGGCCACCACCGCGCGAGCCACCTCCCGGCATTGAACCCGCCCTTGCCACCCACCGTTGAGGTCGCCGTCGGGCACCGCTTCTCCTCCGCCGCCTACTCGACACCGACGAGCCCCCAGGTGAGCTCATCTGCAACCGCCGCTCCCCTGCTAGGGTTTCCTCGCCTATCCGCGCGTCGGGAGAGGATGACGCCCCGGGGCCGTCTTTCGTCATTTGATCAAACGGCCGTCATCGCAAGTTACCTCCTCGGCCACCGGCCCCCGCTGATGGGTGGGCCCTGCCTGTCGGGCATTTGAACCTCCCTCCCACGCAAGGAGGCACCCGGGTGAGCCGAATTCATTTCCCTGGCCCATTTTGCCCCAGATCCCAGCCCAGTTCTAGCCAACTCCTTCCCCCTTTTTTCTTTTCTATTATTTCAGATCTGTAAAAAGGCCTATCACTTTAAATCATTTCAAAAATACAAATCAACCTCAAACTACCAGATCTAAAATTTTACATGTTCTATAGAGTATTCCCTACCACCCAGAGCTAGTCTGATACCAATACATATCTTAGTGTTTTGATGGATTTAAATATACTAAAATGTGTCAATTACACCAAATACTTTCCTCACTGATCCACCCAACTCCAATTGGAGTAAAACCAACTGCCCCTAGTAGGTATTACCTATACCTATTTCATGGACTTTGTCCCATGCCAAGGTGAATAGTAGGTTGTCTTTAGTAAAAATAACAAAAAATAGCTCTGATCTGACTTTAGGAATTTCTCTAAGTCAAACCAACAGATGTATTGGACCATTTCCAACTCCTAGTAAAACTCCCTATCAATACCTACCAAAACCTAGGAGGTCACCATTTGTTGGTCTTCTGATGAATTTGAATGAATTAAACATTTCCGCCCCTAGTGTTTTCACTAGATGAAACACTACAGTAGCTCTGCAACTCCGAAAAGAGTGATTCCTTTTGGTACTAGGAGGTATTTATAATACCTATCCATTGCCCTTTTCCTCATGACAAGGTGAACCTTGTTTTGGCTGTAGTAAAAATATCAAAAGCAGCCACAATCTGACTTTAGAAAATTCCCTAGGCATATTTACAACACCTATTAGGCTAATTCCAACTCCCAGAGTAGTGGACCAACAATATCTTGCAAAACCCAGGAGCCCCTAATTTTCTAAGGCCAGTTGAATTCTTGTGAATTAAACTATTTTGTGCATGGTTTATTCACCTCTAAATTCACTACAGTAGTTTTGCTAATTCAAAAATGTTTATTCCAATTTCTGCAGAAACTTATTAGACGTACCTACCACATGTCCTTGGTTTCATATCAAAATCTCTTGTAGATTTAATCTGGTGGAAAAGACAAAACAGCTCTAGAACCGCCTTTGGGAATTTCCTGAGGGCATTTTTGTAATTATATTGACTTGATTCCAACTCTCAGTGAAAAAGTACATCAAGACATACCTAGCCATCCAAGGAAATAATTTTTGGAGCTCCATAACCTTTCTGGTGAATTATCTCCTAAAACTAGAGCTTTTATCACTAGAATATTAACTATTTAAAGAAAAGTGATAAATTAGTGAAACCACTTTTGTTGGTTTCATTTTATCAACATCTACATGTAGGTACCATTTGTATATAATGGTATCATACAGAATATGGTCTTTCTCCAAAATCCATATCTTAGGTAGTTTCTAGACTATAAATCCTAAGGGATTTTCATTCCCTTCTCCAAGACCATCTCAATCTCCTCATTCCAATCCTCCCAAAACCCTCTGAATCTTACTTTGGTTGTATTGATTTTCTTGCTGTCTTGTATTGATGTTTGCATGCCTTGTGTTGATTGTGGCCTTGCTTGTTTGCATGTGTACTCGATGATGATGATAGTTGCGCTTGTATTGACGCCAAGAAGAAGAGGTCTTTCTATTATTGGTATTGTAATTCTTGGGTATTCTAAGAAGAAGTCTAGGGACATTATTCCATATTGCTGATCTAAGGCAAGCCACCTTCTTGCTCATAAGCCTTGTCCTACTATTTTACTTATGCATGTTTTGTCTACTATTTGTGAAACTGTATTGTTTTATTATTTGTTGATGTATATACGGTAGTGGTTTGGCCCCTACGAACTACTACACTTTAGTACTAATAAGTACAACCCCCTTGGTGATACCTACTTGACCCTAGTATAATAGATGGTGTATTACACCATACCCCTTTGGAGACCCCGATTTGGCCGAAGCAAAACTAGAGGATGGGAAGACCCCGGAAAAAGTTTTACCAAATGTTTTATGATAAAACCTTGGTGAGGTGGGACCTCCCAAGAGATGCTGAGAAAGAAAAAGGTGTTTTTTACAAAATGTAGGAGGAAAACCGGAGGAAGAAGGTTTACGAAAACGCACCTGGTTCTTTGCAGACCAGCTATAACAACTTAACCCTATGCAACCACATTACTCTGGTATGGGATAGGGCTGGATTTGATGGTTGTCTATTCCGGTATAAGCTGCCTCACAACAACTACAGGGGATCGGGGATCCCTGGAGGGTGGGCCTTCTCCGATAAAGGTGGGAACTAGAGAAGGAACGAAGGGTCGGCAGGCCTCCACGTGTTACTATGAGCCCCTCATTGAAAGCGCACACTCAAGAAGTGGAAAAAGCGCTCCGGTTGGTCCTCATAGGGTAGGCACTTATATTGACACTCATAGGGTAGGCACTTATATTGGAGTGGGAATCCGGAGAGTCTTGATCGGTTACTCGACCCACGGTCGGTGAAGATCAGGGTAGTGTACCTGTATGATGTGGGTAAAGTGTACAACCTCTAAAGAGTGTAAATCTATTCGAATCGCCGTGTCCGCGGTTAAGGACAGGTTGGACAAACTTCTGTAGAGAGGTGCTGGTTTTGTTTTCAAAAAGGATTTCAGAAAAGCAAAGGCTTTGAAAATGTTTTTACCATGGGATGGTCGTAAAGGATACCTGCTTTGACCATGGGATTCTCAGAGGGGTATGGAAGGAGTTTGGTCATGGGATGGCCGAAAAAGGGAAGCAAATGGGTGACCTAGTCCTAATGTTTTCAAAACTTTTTCAAAATGGTTTACAAAACGTTTTACAAAAGTTTTCAATAAAGATATGTAGATTCTATATCTACAAGAGAAACTATTTGAGAAAAGAACCCCTCTTGGAGCCCTCCTACTACCACATCCATAGTACATATCCTCTTGTTATTACTGTTATCTTAAGGTGGTTTGCGAGTACATTCAATGTACTAATTGGCATTTTCCCTGGCCATTAACTTGGTCAGATATCAAGAAGAAGAGAATCTTGGCGCCTATGTGAGCTAGGACGTTCTCCCAGTCAGTTGCCTGTAGGTTAAGGCATGGATCGGGCTCTGCGCTTGATGAAGCTCCGCTGATGATTATTGATGTAGCCATAACAGCATTTATGTAAGTCTTGTATTTCGGTATATTCTCGGATGTTGTAATGATACTTGTCGGTTATGTGCCACGACTAACTGATCATGGGATCGTGGTTGTATGCACAACAGGTATTCTCGGAGGATTAAATCCGGGGGCCCCACAATGTGCACCAATTGTCGTCGGATTAATGACAAGTACGCCATGAGGGGGTCCTCGAGGCATGCGGAAGAGAGGGGGTGTGAGACATACGGTATTCCGGGACGGTGAGCACACAAGTTTACCAAGGTTCAAACCCACCGGCTTTGGACGGATCCTGCTCGTGCTAGCAGTCCAGTAATACGGCAGAGCCAGAATATGGGTTACAAGGGTTACGCCTATACGAGTTGGGATTGTAGACTATTGTGAGGTGCCCTAAAGGCTTACCCTAGGACGGCTTATATAGATATCTGGTCTAGTATTTACAGGAGAGACCTATCCGGCTACGACTAAGAGTAGGTTACATAGTACATCTTCAACTACAAGTAACATAATAGGCCTATGTCGGTAAGTTTCTAGGCCTTCCTATAGCCGGACTGGACTCTGTCTCATCTCCTTGACTGGGCCACCTGTGAAGGAAAGCTCTAACCCGAAGTGGGCCACCTTGGTCAGTGAGGCATATTGAGGATACTCGAAAAGTATATCCCCAACAACTGAGTCTAGACCAAAGAAGCATTTACTTTGTAGCACTAGGGGGAAACTAAAGATAAAGATAAAGATAAATGGTTTATAGGATCTGCCAATTGAGCACTAGGTATTTGGAGCTGGTGGTATCGTCGGAATGAACCAGAATGTTGCATTTGGCCATCTGGCATTGTCTTACAAATCATACAATCCCACTGATGAGCCAATGGCAGAGCCCCCCTTGATGTGCATTCGGGTCCGAGTTGGATTTGGAGGGTCAACATAATAGGCGTGTGAGTGTGCAATAAACACACAGTCTCCTATCAACACTAGATGTGCTCGCACCTCAGCAACATCATCATCATGCTCTTCCTAGACTCCGGCAGCAGCATCAGCAAGTATTTCGTCAGCCTGACCAGTAGCAGCATTAGCAAGTATTGCGTTAGCTTTACTAGCAGCAGCATCAGCTAGTATTTCGTCAACTCCACCACAACCACCAGCAGCAACAGGAGTCGGGGCTGCCTGAGCAATTACATGTTCAATAGCTTTAGGGGCTCCGACGAACAAAGGGTAGTTGATCCCAATAAACACAGATTGTCCCTTCAGATTGTCGACTCTGCTCTAGACTTGTTCTACTAGGTCTTTGGATGGACACTATAATACCTCAGACCCTACACTCTAAGCACGAGCCTAGACGAATCCAAAAGTGGATAAGCGATTCTACCGTGGAGGCCCAAGGGCACCCACGTGTAGTCCCGTCAAAGCGGAGTAGGTCACGGTACCAGCCAACCACCCTATCCACTTTTAAGAACATCGGAACAAGAGCGAGTGGCATAGTCGACAGGTAACACAACCACGGCATACACAAATGAGTATGTATGTCTGCGACTTACAATAGACATAAGAGTCACACCATCCAGAAACAATAGAAATAGAAATATTCAACGCCATACGGCAAGATACAAATATCCTAGATAGATATAATAGTTTAGGATACATCCTCATACATCAAGCAACAAAGTATCAAGCAGAAACAAAAAACATGATCCGAGTACGGATAAGAAGCAAATTGGCATAAGATGCCCACAAAGTAAGCACATCCCGCCCACAGACTTCATGGATCTCCATCCCCGGAATATCTACACCTGACAGTCATCGCCATCAACATCCGTCTCCTTAAACTAGTAACCTTCCTGAGACTATACCTATCCATCTAAACTAAATATTTATCGTGTGAGACCCTAGGGGTACTTAGGAAGTCTTAATGCATCTAAAGGGAATAACCTGGGGGTGACGCAATTGCAGCGAAAGATAATAGCTACAAGGTTCCATAGAGGCACGCTACATATTCTCCCAACCAGAGATGGACGGACGAGACACGCTACAATTATATAAGCAACATAAGTAAACCTTGCTCTTCCTCCTTCTTGCTTACCGACGAGAAGGCGGAAGAACATCCCATCCATTGGCAATTTTATTAACCATTCCATGAGTGTTGCATATTTACTAGTCATGTCTTAGTCGAACTAAAGGCGGTAATTTAGTTATGCTTGTCTATGATCAAGAAATTGTGCTCCAAGTCGTCCATAACCGCGGACACCACTTCTAGAAAGATTTACCATACAGGGGTGCACAAATAGCAACACACACGATCAACCTCGAGAAGAACCAAATAAAACGCAACAAGGCCTCAAGACAATGCACATAGGATTCATAAATCATTTCAGGCGGCCATCCCATTAAGCTACCCGCAACATAGTTGGTCGGCTCCGATACGGACCCAAGGTTTGCGCCAATGGCCATAAATGACTCGGAACCCGAAAGTGTGACTAGGCTTGTCGATACCGTGAAAACACTTCGCAATTCCAATACAGTACGAGTGATCCACGCACAATAGTAAATACAACAGTAAAGCATGGTATAAGTACTGGATAGTAATAAAACCCCAAACTAGTTTGTGGCCCCAAGAAATATAGTGTGAATCAAGCTCAAGCGAAGGGGGATCCATAGAGTCTCCCGTATGAGGATAGTGCGAATAGTCAAGGAGCATGAATCAAGTACTCGGGGTCCAACATGACACAAGTGAGCTTAAAGAACCAAATAGCAGTTAATGGCCATCGATGCCTCTTTCATTAGTTCTCTACCCAGATTAAGTTGTTTAGGTACCTCACTATCCAAGACTCGCACAGACCCTACACATGCAATTCTATGACTCGCCTGACTCAAACAACTCCTGTAGTAATGGATCATGGGATGGAGGTACAATCTTGGGTGTGGCTTAAAAGAAAGGCTATGCAATACTTGCGATTCAATTTAATGCAATCGCCACTCAATGATGAAAGAGTAAGATAGAAGCATAGGGACTATATGTATGCAAGCATGGGGAATTGCTTGCCTCACAGTTCTGTTACAGAATAAGAAGGATTCGGGTAATACTCCTGAGGCTCCTGATATTATCCTTGCTTAGTGTCTATCCAGATAAAAACCAAACACAAAAGGGCCAAAATAAATACATTGGACAATCATATAAATCATATGCAACAAGCAAACAAGTTATACCATGATGGAATGATGCATAATTTGCATGGTATAACATAGCATGGCATGGGTGACGTGCGGAAACAATAACAAAAGCACTTTACTAATTAATTTAGGCATGGTTTACTCCCATAAACAGTTCTGATTATTCAATATTTATATGATACATACTTCAATACATATCATGGAATGCATATTTCGAATGGGCTCGTCGCCCTAATGGATTTAGACATATTATTTTTCGAATCTGGAATTGTAGAATTAAAGTTATAGATTCATTAAGAAAAAACATTTTATTATTTATTTAGCCAAGTTTTACATGCATAAACTTTGTTGTTCTTATAATATTTATATGATGCATGTATGATGCGTGATATGGCAAAGATGTGATACGACTAGGAAATATTAAGCAGAACCGGGGTCCCGACAATTAAATGAAAGGTTCATGTTATTTAGATACCTCGCAATTTAAATGTTGTCTTAACAAGGCAAAACTTGGCATCAGTTCGCTACACAAATTTAAATGGGGCTAATATAAGACTAGAAGAGTCCGCATATAGCCTCCATATTTAGTTATGAGATGAATCGAACAAAACACCCCCAAACAAATAAACATGTATGCGAGTATGGATGATTTAATAAGCAACAAGTTATAATGCATATATACAAAATAGGGAGGATAGGGGTCACACATTTAGGGGTTTGAAGATCTTGGGGTCGAAAGGTTTCAGGTTCGGTCTTCGGACTCAGGACCAGGGCTTCGGATCCATGAAGGAGCTCTTGATGTTCCGTGTGGTCTACCTTCAAGTACATACCCGTGAAGTGGATATTGAGGATCGATTTCGTCGCCTTAGGGTTGCACGACAAAAGGTCTTCGGGGTCCACATCATGGCACTTGGTATTCATCACAGAGTTCTTGACAATCGGTGCCAATGGTTCAACGGGCCTTGGAGCATCAGTCATAGCACGAGTCCTTGCCTCCTCGAAAGATCTTGGTCAATGAACAAACAAGACAGATACGCGGGAGGCAAGATGCCACAAATAATAGGTACAATCTCAGATGTTGATGCCAAACAAATTGACACCAATCTGCCTCTCACCAACACACAGGAACTTAGGCGTACACGCATGGACACACGCATCACATGGCCGGCATGGCCAAAACATTGCATTAGGATGAAAAATGGAGGACGAAGATGGCGTTTGCGGCCCTACAACAAGACCTGTAGAGGCAACCATAGCAGCACAGTAGGGGGACGGTCGGTGGTACTCGGAAGCGGGGCTTGGAGGAGTAGGTAGGCCTCGAGCGAAGCGCTCGGGCAGGAGGCGTACTCAAGGAGGGGCTAGCGACATGTGGTAGAGGCGACGAAGGGGAACCAGGGCCGCGAGAGAGGGCAAGGCGCTCCTGGCAGCAGTCGATGCCGAGATACGCGGAGGAGGAGGTCGTGGAGGACGAGCTCGGGCCGATGAGCTCTGCAGCAGGGAGGTGCAGAGGAAGGATGGACCTGGACAACAGGGGCTTAGGTGCTGCGAGGGAGGCAGGGCCTACTAGCGGCGATGGGGATCGATCAAGGGGAGGAGGAGGGTGTGGTGTGCGGGAGAGCGTCGCGTCCGCGTGGGTGACGCTGGGTGGGACCGGGGGTGGTGAGTACAGGGTGGGGAAACACGGGATCATGGGAGTGGGCATCGCGCGATGTGGTGTGGCATCGCGTTGTGTGTGTGTACATGCCGCGTGGCTTGGTAGGTTGGCGTATGGTTCAGAGAGAGAGGGGGTCGTGGGTCACGTAGGCCGTATGTGGCCAGGGGAGCGTGACTTGCTCACGCCGCATGGTGCGCGTGGTGGGGCCGTGAGGAGGGTGGTTTGGTGTGGGTCGGACGGCGGGAAATGGTAGAATTAGCTCTAGGTGTTAGGGTTTCGGTGAGAATTTAGGGTTTATGGATGGACTAGGGTAGTAGGTTGCTGGCTTCCTGGGCTTTTGGCCCGGCAGGCTGGCGGCCTCCCCCGGTAATATTTTTTTTGCTTTAGATATTTATTTATTTTATTTGAAATAGACTTTGGTAAATAGTTTTTAGACAAAATAAAATATCCGAACGACCGTGGTTTTAATTTGAAATAACAACGGGGGTATTTAGAAAACAAAGATTGGCTTTTAGAAAATAGTTTTTGGTAAAAGATGCATGATGACATGACGATGCTCAAATGCAATGTGGCATGATGACATGAGCATGCATTCATGATGATGCAATAGTACATATAGGAAGTAGCTATATATAGACTAGGCAAGTAGCATCACAATTGTTAGACAATTGGGATGCTTCAACTCCCCCCACTAAACAAGAATCTTGCCCCGAGATTCCTAGGAAAAAGAAAAAGGCACAAGGAGATGCGGGTGTTCGGAATGAAGGTGATCCTCGCGTTCCCAAGTTGATGAACAACGGAATGGTGTGACCCTTACACCTTACAAAACCTGCTAGACTTGTTGCGAGTCTTGCGTTTTGCTTCTTTTAAACAAAGGACTTAAGAACTTGGAGGATTGTTTTGAGACAAGAAAGATGGATGAACATTGCTTAGGTACTCGCGAGAAAACATGATATGGAATAGATCCACTTGTTGAAAGAATTTTGGAAAGACGATGTATCAAGGATAAAGTTTCCTTGGATACCAAAGAGATGGAATACACCATTTGCAACCATAGAGAATTTTGAAAGAGTTGATGGAAGAGGATTCAACAACAGGAAGCGAAACTTCCTACTTCAACCTAAAGGATATGACATCTCGATAAGAGTAAAGATCGAAGCTGCAAAAGAAGGTGATCCTTTGTTTCGCCAGAAGGAAAGAACGACTTGGAGAAGTTATCAACCACTATGAAAATATCATTGTTTCTTCCCTCAAATTTAAGAAATGAAGTTTGGAGAAACAATATTGCCTTCAAACAATAGAGTTCCTTGATATCAACGGAAAGATTATCATTGAGGACTTCTCAAATTTAGATTCTTCTTGCGCCGGTAAGAACCAAAGGATCACGTAATTTGGGGTGCACAGATATATCTTCAAGAGACAGAGATGATGCTAGTTTATGGTAGAATCTTGAGAAGGAGTTGAATATCTAGAGTTTATTGTAGAGATGTCCATTGCTTTCCTTAACCGTGGGGTTATTGCAATAGATTTTGCGATTGATGGCATCAACCATAATTGGCTTTACCAAGAGAAAAAAGGATGTGACAATTGAAGTCGAATATATCTTCAATCCATCTTGTTTGACGACATCGATCACCAGTAGAATGAAGAGGACAAATGAGATTCTGCATTTGTTTCCACCAGATTGTTGAATATTTAGCTCCATCTTGAGATAGACGAGACCACCAACAAGACATTATTGATTATGTTCTTAAAGAGAACCCTCCAGAAAAACAAGGATGGAAGTAAAAGTATCAAGAGGTAAAGGCCACTTATAACTTCTATGAAATGAGTAAAAATCGCATTAATTCACCAATTCAACGTACAAGAGCACATGATAAGAGTAGTGGCATGGTCATGACTCCATCCTACACTCAAAGAATTAATCCGTATATGAATAGGCAATTCGTGCAACCCAACTCTCGGAAACATAGACTTAAGATCTTGACAAGCAGAATTTCTGATGCTTCGTAAGAAACAAGGATGTCATGCAACACTTCGTCAGATCCAAAGTATAAAAGATGATGATGTTTTTGTTGTGTATGAAGTCCCAAGCCATCGGAAAAGATGTGAAGGAAGATTACAGAGAACAGCTACAAGATTAAACAGATAGAGGAAAAAATAACACCAACTTGAATAGAAGGATTATAAAAGATCTAGAAATCTTCGTGGTTTCAAAGGAGTCAGGACAGGAGATAAAGTGTGAGGGTTTCAAAAGGTTTCTTGATGAATCGAAGACCAAAAGAATTCCTTGTCCTTCTTGGGAAGATCTGAGAGAGATTTAGCTATCTTGACGAAGTCTTCAGCGGAATGATGATAACTTGCGAAACAAGGAAAAGCTCTAGATTTGGTTGGAGGTGGAGGATGGAATTAACAATGGGCTTGTCGATTCCAAAATTGTAGCAATGCCCTTAGCAGAAGGACTTGGCCGAGATAGGTGACTTTGAAATGTCGAAATTGCACTTTGAGAACTTTTTACCGATGTGGTGTTATCGAAGCTTGAGAGGATGAGACACATATGAGCTTCCATGTTCTACCATTGATATAGAATAGGCAAGCATATCATCAAGATATACCACAAAGAATTATAGAGATATTCCAAGAATAGAAAGTTCAAGACGTGGGAGAAACAAACAATTGCTCGAAACACTTTCTGAACTCAACGCTCTTCGAAATATCACATACGAGCAAAAGAGATGCATTGGACGTATAGATTATCTAGACCTTTAGATGATAGAGGACATGTTGATTTGTTCACATAGTCAGATTGGCAACCATTGAAAAGATAAGGAGATAGTGGATAAAGAAGTGATGATAACTCATACATTTAAGCAACGCTATCGGAGATGAAATGATGAGATTCTGCTGGATCAAAGAGGACCCTGCAGGTATGGAGTTCAAAAGGATATGAAGCATGAAAGTTGGATGAAAATCCCACATAAGTGCATTAAGAAACCTCCGGATTGCCAAAGTTACTTGGATATGATATAACTCAAAATCACAAGAGATGACCACCATCATTTAGAGAATTAGATTGATAACAATGGCCATATTCCACTCATGATAAGTGTCATATAGATAAATAGAAAACCAAATTACAATCACAAGCATCGGATTGACACAAGTTATGTATTTAGCCGCAAAAGAATTCAAAGATGAAGTAAAACTTCAGATTGAAGCACCGGTAGCATAAGATCGAGTTGGCATGGACATGTTGATAAAAGAAGGTGAAATAATGTATCGCACACGACTAAAAAGGAGTGTGGAAACACAGATGTATCAAAGATTTTTTTTTCATATTTTTCGGCATTAAAATACCAACTAGATGTGCAAAACCACTTAACTGATAGATATTAGCAACTCCACATTATGTGAAAGCATGCAAGAAGGAAGAACACTCTTAACAAGATTGCATCGGTTAACAAAGAGTAAGACAGATCGGATTAGAGTCGGATAGATCATGTCAGTTTACAAATAAGCCTGTCTATATGGAATATAACAATAGTTGATAACCAAAGGCAGATTGCGACAACAAGGTTGGATGCAATAGATAGACAAAGAATTACACACACATCCTATCGTACTACGGAAACCCCAAACACATGAATTGTAGTTTGAATTTCTAGAAGAGGGGACAAACATTACACTTCCATACAAGAAAAGGGTGGGTGGGTGGATAAGAAGAAAAAGGGAGCAATCCTACTCTCATGTTTAGTTTTTCCCTAGTATTCATAGCTACCAAAATATTTTCTAGACAGACAATGACCATCTTGGCTGAGACCCTGAAGGGCGGAATGGCTCTAATACCAATTGTAATACCTCGGACCCTATGCTCTAAGCACGAGCATGGATGAACCCAAAAGTGGATAAGGGATTCTACCGTGGAGGCCTAAGGCCACCCACGTGTAGGCCCGTCAAAGCGAAGCAGGGCACGGTACCGGCCGACCACCCTATCCACTTTCAAGAACATCAGGACAAGAGCGAGCGGCATAGTCGACAGGTAACGTGACTACGACATACACAAATGAGTATGTATGTCTACATCTTACAATAGATATCAGAGTCACACCATCTAGAAACAATAGAAATGGAAATATTCAACACCATACAGTGAGATCCAAATATCTTAGATAGATATAATAGTTTAGGATACATCCTCATACATCAAGCAAAAGAGTATCAAGCGGAAGCGTAAAACATGATTCAAGTACGGATAAGAAGCAAATCAGCATAAGATGCCCAAAAAATAAGCACATCCCGCCCACAGATCACATTGAGCTCCATCCGAGGAATCTCTACACCTGACAGTCGTTGCCACCATCATCCGTCTGCTCAGCCCAGTAACCTTCCTGCGAGTATACTTGTCCATCTGAACCAAATATTTATTGTGTGAGACCCTAGGGGTACTTAGCATGTCTTAATGCATCTAAAGGGAACAACATGGGGGTGACGCAATTGCAACAAAAGATAATAGCTACAAAGTTCTAGAGATGGATAATAGAGACACGCTACATATCCGCCCAACCAGAGATGGACGGATGCTTGTTAATTAGTAACAACAGTTATATAAGCAACGTAAGTAAACCTCGCTCGTCCTCTTTCTCGTTTACCGACGAGAAGGCGAAGAACATCCCATCCATTGGCAACTTTATTAACCATTCCATGAGTGTTGCACTATTTACTAGTCATGTCTTAGTCAAATTAAAGGCGGTACTTTAGTTCTGCTTGTCTATGATCGAGAAACTTTTCTCCAAGTCATCCATAACCTACGGCTTTCAGAAAGATTTACCCTGCAGGGGTGCACAAATAGCAACACACACATGATCAACCTCGGGAAGAACCAAATAAAACGTAATGAGGCCTCACGACAATGCATTCAAAGGATTCATAAATCATTTCAGGGGCATACCAAATTAAGCTACCCGCAATGAAGTTGGCCGGATTCGTGAAGGACCCAAGGTTTGCGCCAATGGCTGTAGATGACTAGGAACCCGAAAGTGTGAATAGGCCTGTTGATACCGCGAATGTCGTCGGATTGAGGACGAGTACGCCATGAGGGGGTCCATGAGGCATGCAGAAGAGAGGTGTGTGAGATGTACGGTGTTCTGGGACGGTTAGCACACAAGTTTACCTAGGTTCGAATCCGCCGGCTTTGGACGGATCCTACTCCTGCTAGCAGTCCACTAATACGTCAGAGCCGGATATGGGTTACAAGGGTTTCGCCTGTGCGAGTTGAGATTGTAGACTATTGTGGGGGTGCCCTAAAGGCTGGTCCCTAGGACGGCTTATATAGATATCCGGCCTTGGGTTTACAGGAGAGACCTATCCAGCTACGACTAAGAGTCGATTACAGAGTACATCTTGAACTACAAGTAACACTACATGCCTATGTCGGTAAGTCTTCTGGGCCTTCCCGTAGCCGGACTGGACCCCGTCTCTTCTCCCTAACCGTTCCGCCCGTGAAGCAAAGCTCTAACCCGAAGTGGGCCACCTTGGTTAGTGAGGCATGGTGAGGATACCCAGAAAGTATATCCCAACAGCAGCCTCGGGAAGCCTCCAATATCTAGAGTCGGATTTCACCATCGTCTAGCTTGATTCATCTTTGACTTGTTGAATCTTGAAGGGTTCGTGAAACTTCAAAGAAAGGATAGGATCCGGGTCTTAAAAATAAGTCGGACCTATGAGTACATTATTCGGGTTTCCACCTTGACATTCAAACTAAGCCGGAACTTGGTCTCTAACGTAACCTGACATCAGTCAAGGTCAGGTCACTTCACTGACATACATTCCTATCAGCATGACCGTTGTTGGGACCTCCTTTTGTGGAATCGAGGCACCGTTTTAATGCGTGCGCCAAGATTGAGGCGGCGTAATCCTCGCGAGGAGGTTACCCAGCTCCTTCCGTGACGTGTGGCATGGCTACTATTCATCTTGCATGAATCTTAGCGCATGTGAGGGATATAAGGGGTCAAGATTTCCTCTTTCTTCCTTACCAACACCAGTGTCTTCTCCTTCCTCTCGACACTTCCGTGAAAAATCTCTTATGCCTCCCCGCAAGCGTATAACATCGTGCATCCTAGGTCACCACTGCCTGCAAAATGGCTGATGCTTTTTCTTCCGGGACGGCAACGACAACGGTGATGGCCCCTGTAGCGGCGGAGAAGGAGAACTTCCATGGGGTCTGGATCCCTTATGTTCTTGACGACGACAAGCTCCGCGTCGTTGAGAAGGAAGGCCTCCTCCACACCGGGACTGACGGAGAGGGTTTGGTCAAACCATCCCCACCCCCAACGCCGATGAGCGAGTGCACTTCGGCACCCATCTCGACAGAGGTTTGAGTTTTCCTCCCTCTGATTTCTTTTCTGAGGTCATAGATCATTATAGAGTTCAACTCCACAATCTCCCTCGAAACTCAATCTTAGAAATGAGTGCTTACGCATCTTTGTGTGAGGGGTATCTCGGAATTAGACCGAGTCTTGTTCTATTCCAGTACTATTTTGGTACTCGGAGAAATTCCATCACTTCCGGTAATCCTTATATTCCCAAAACTCTACTTTTCTATTAGGAGAGAACGATTCTATACTAGGATTAAGGCTAGAAAGTCCGTGAAGAATTGGCCATCCACATTCTTTTATCATAAGGACAGACCGGCTCCCGGCAAATCAACTACTTTGCTGGCTTTCATCAACGGTGCCACCACGCTTCAAGAATCTTGGGACGCAGAAGCTTCGGCTCTCACCGACGATCTTCTTCTTGACAAGAGGAGGATCGAATATTTGATGAAGCACAAGGTCTGAAAGGATCTGACTGGCGCGCCGGATCCGGCCTCTTCAAAACCATTGGGATCGACTTATGCATTCAATCACTAAGAGCAATATGGATTCTCTTCAGATCTGCTCAACATCATATTCGGACAAGGACTACGAGTCCGAGATCAAATGGTTGATCAAAGAGAGGATAAGAGAGGACCGAGAGGAAGATTCTGGATCTTTCCTTGGACATGTATACGATTGACAATCCCGTGACACCAATAAGTTTCCAGCAGTTAGTCGAAAATGTGTTCATTCGTACTTTGTTACAGCTTTTTGCAATATTGAGGTAATTCTTCTTCTAGCTTGCTGAAGTCCCCGAGTCAGAGCTTGCTCCTCTTGAGGGATATCCTCCTGAGATCTCTCAGGAAGATGGAGAACTTGTAGCACTGCCGGAGGAACTTACTCGAAAACGTAAGACTCTGACTGTGTGTATTGGCACAAAAGAAGTTCCCATTGTGAAGAGGTAACTTTCCTCACAAGGTCTTTGTATTTTATCTCTCATTCTTTCTGAAGCATAATGATCTTGTACTTTCACTTCTTCAAAGCTAAACAACTAATCAAGGGCGAGGAGAAGGGAATCCTGATAAAGCCTCTACGATAGTCAAAGTTAAATTTGACTTCAATTGCTGCTCCGCCACTGACTCCTACCCCAATGACTTCTACAGCAACAGAGGTTACTTCATTTCTTCGTGCTGCAGAAGATCTGGCTCAGCATCCTAAGCCACCGAACCTTGGTTCGCAGACCGACGTCACCATGGGTGACTTGTCATTTGATAAGGGTGAACCCTCAGAGGGTAATGATCCCTCGGCAGAGGTTTTCGCAGTCAACCTTCTTAGCAATTGATACCTCTGATCTGGATTATGGATGTAGTATAGCTCTTTTTCCCTAGTAGACCTAGGTTTATCGAATCCTCGGGAAGCAGAAGCGTAGTAAAGTTATTTTAATGGACCTTCGGGAGTTTTAGAATTCCTTTTGTGTTTTTACCAGACCAAGAGTTTGCGTAACATCTGATGGGAATAAAAGATAATAATAAAGTTTGCATGTAATTGTTAGAGCAAGATAAATTATATGTGGGTAGTGCATCCATAATTGCTATTGTCTCCGCAACCGCTTATAGCAATAACCTACTAGTCTCATCCATATTAGAAAGAGAACTAATGATATGCATAGTGACATCACCATTAATCCCAAGTAAATCCTGCACATATAGCCATACTAACCCTTCTGTCACTAGGGTTCCCAACCTGTAGATTAGTCATTACTCATACTCCCTATACCTGGCTCAATCCTCGGGGTCTTGGGGTGCCTGACAAGTCCTTAGATTGAGGCAAGAGAGGATACAATAACCATCATGTCATACAAACTAATACATGATCCCATCTATGATAAATAACATGCACAAAAGCTACATGGATAGGCTGAAGCCCTTAGCCCAAGAAGAATTACTCACACATAGAGATGACATCAAAGATCAAAAACATTGTAGTGGAAATCATGAGATTGATAGAAAATAGTCTTACAATATCGCCAGTCGAAGATGAGATCTACTATTACAAGTGGTGAAATATGGTTATGGTGGTGGAGAGGGTTTGGAGATTAGATCTAAGTATATTCCTCCGGCGCCTCTTCGATGTTGTGGATGGAGATCTGGAGGCATCTGATGATCGGAAGAGCTCTCTTTAATCATCACCCGACACCTCTTTATATAGGGGTCCCTTCACGAAAGTTTGTTCTATTTGACCTAGCAGTGTCGATGGCAACTATACGACCAGAACTATACGGCCGGAATTTTATTCCCGCCGTATAGTTGGTCGTTAAAGCTTCTGTGTCCACTTCATGACTCCTGGTTTCTTTGGGTAGTTGGAACTATCGTATCTTTGACTTTAATGTAGTGATTCCCATCATCAAACATCATTATCTGCGTAGGGAAAAATAGAAAGAAAGGATTGCATATCCATTTGATCATTAGGCATTAGTGGCAGGGTTTAGAGAGATATTTCATAAAAAATATGAATAATATCTAGTTTAAATGTGGACGGAAATGGCTATATTTCAGAGCCATCAATAATCCGGGTATTGCCAAACTTGGTATTACTCGAAAGACTACATAAGAGATCCAAAAGCTGTCTCAATAATGCTTGGAGTGCCGGAACATCACTGCCGAAGAAGAGGCGCAAGAAGCCGAGGACGTCCAGTTCTCCGAGCTTCTTGACCAAGTTCATCTTCGTGATGAAAAGCTGAAGGCTAGCATCGCTCCACCACCACCAGTGATCCCACTGACTCTCACCGAGAAGGTTTGTTCTGAGGTGAACATGAGTCTAAGCAAGCTAACACATGAGCATTATGTAAGTCAGATTTTTACTTTATCTTTTACTTTATTTCATATCATATCCTCTACCCCCAAGCATGAAGTTGGATAGGAAATCCATATTTATGCTTTCATAGGATGCTAAAGAACAAACTAATGTAGCCCCTAAGGCTCATGTTGATATTTAACTTAGTTAAAATATTAGCCCGAGTCTTTAGTAGACTTCTGACTCTAGGTATTATTCTGACTTATAGAAAGTTATGCTTATAACCAGGAATTGTTAAAGAATATTTGCAATAAGCAGAGAGATCAGAGCTCTCTGCCTTTAAAATTCTCAACTGAAGATTTCCAAGGATGAGGCCGAAGGTAATCATTTCAGTCCTAATACTTGCTCTTTCGCTTTCATAGTTGAATTCTTATTCGACTGTTTTCTTTTTGCTTATAGAACTGGTCAAACAGTCATGCAAACTGATTCAAGATGCCGAGAACCTCAAAACCCTGGAGGTGGAGAACGCCGACTTAAGGCAAGAGCTGGTAAAGCTTAAGGTAGATCATGAGCACAGTATTAACAACGTTCTTGAATCATCCAACATGGCCACCGAAGAATGTGATCGCAAAATTGCCATCCAGGATAAGAAAATCTTGGATCTCAGAGATGGCTGGCTAGGGAGAACGACATCACCCAAGCGCTCCGGGCTGAACTCTAGAGTCTTAGGGCGGAGAAGACCAAAGTTGATGATGTTATCTTTAGTAACTTTCCTGTCTCTAACTTTTTGTTCTTCTAACTCTAGGAGTTTGGATATATTTTTTGACCTTTACTTTATATACGCAGGTCCTCTGAATTGGCTGGATTCTTCTTCTTCCGAGTCTCGCACCAGCCAGCTTAATGAAGTCGGAGAACTGCTTCACAATTTCTGCCAGTCAGTGGAGGATATTGGTGAAGCCTTAAAGATTTCCAAAATGAACAGAATGTCCGCTTTTAAAGTGCGAGATAAGGCAAAAGAGATGCCCCAGCTTATCTTGGACTGGAACATGTCCTATGCGCGAACAACAACACATAATGCCCTGACAATGGTTATAAGCTACCATGGAAGCATGGAGATTTGGCAAGTAACCAGGGGTTATTAAATTGTGGATGAAGATGGCAAGGAGCAAAACATCAAGGCCATCATGGACTCCTGCGCCGGCTATGGATGCTATGTAGTTGATATGACTAGCTATGACATTCCATTGTTCACTCACGTGGAAACGCCTCCTCCGCCTCCCAAAGAAATAACTAAACTTTCCGACGACGAGAAAACCGAATCCGATTTTCTTGTCTCGGAAAGATACCAAGGCGAAGGAGATGTCTCCAGTGAGCCGGCATCTCCTACCTATTCTCCTGCATCGTAGAGTACCAGAAAAACAATTTACTGAAACAATCGGATTGTAATAAGTAGTATAATATTTTTGCTAGTTCTAAGGTTTGCAAGAACTGATGCTTTTTACTTCCTTTTAGCACATTTGGATTTATTTTGCTATGCCTGAAATTTTACATCAGCATTTTTTTGTCGGTAATTATCACTTATCTGTTTTTCCGCCTCGTTCCTTTCATGAGCCGGCAAACCTTCAATGCAGAAACTTTGCCGAGCAACGGAGCTCAGTTGCTAAACTAGTTTAAACTCGGAAACAAAGCTGGTATCTAATACCAACAATTCACTACTCAGAAAATACCCGCATCCGGCAATCAGATAAAGAACAATGCATAAACTAGAAAACATTAAATTTGTACCCGGAGGTAGAATTTTTAGAATCGGAAATCTAACCAGAACAAACATGAGCATAAAGTACTTTGAAGTATTCTGGGATTTTTGAGTGTGACATGATAATTTGGAAATAAGATGGTAATATAAAACGTCTCGGAATAATTTGAGGCAACCAACACTTTATTTCTCATTGAACATCTACACATATATGATTACAAACAAAGAAATTTTAAGAATAAAAGGGACGTAGCTGAGCAATATTCCACGGTCTGTCTAATTCTTCCGGTTCTCTACTGCCTCCAGCTCCCTTTATCTTCTTAGTAGCAAGTCTTTCTTTGACTAGCCACATATCAGTTAGATAGTAAGAACCATTGTACAATACTCGGCTAACTAAAAAGGGCCCTTCCCATACTGGGGAAAGTTTGTGCTTTCTTTTCTACACAAGCCGGAGAACCAAATTGCCCTTATTGAAAGACTGGTTTCTGACTCTCTGGCTATGATACTTGTGTAACTTCTGCTGATAGGATGTTGATCTCTGCTCAGCAACGACGTGAACTTCTTCGATTAAATCGAGATCATTTTGTTGAGAAATTCCAGCATCCTCTTTGATATACACATCAACTAGGGGAGAAGAATGAATTAAATAGCTAGGAAGAACTGCTTCTACGCCATAGACCAAGAAGAAAGGTGTGTATCTAGTTGACCTATTTGGAGCTGTTCTTAAGCTCCTTATCATAGACGGTAATTCGTCTGCCCAAGCCCTCGCAGCACATCAAAGTGGTGCTTCGAGTCTTGGTTTGAGGCCTTGCAGGATTAGACCATTTTCTCTTTCAACTTGTCCATAGGCTTATGCATACGTGACTGATGCAATGTCAAGACGGATTTTTTGTTCATCACATAATTCAGCAAGTTCTCCCACAGATAAATTGCTCCTGTTGTCCGTGATAATACTATGCGGATAACCGCATCAGATTATAACATCCTCGACAAATCTGCTCGTTGTTGCTCCATCACAGCTTGTGACGGGTTTAGCCTCAGTCCATTTTGTGAACTTATCCACCATCACTAGGAGGTGAGTAAATCCACTTGGAGCCTGTTTAAACAGCCCTACCATGTCAAGCCCCCAGACCACCAAGGGCCATGTTATCGGAATTGTTCATAGCTGATCAGCCGGAACATGAGCTTGTTTGGCGTACTTTTGGTGGCCTTTGCACGTCTTGACCAGCAGTTCGGCATCTGCCTTGCCTGAAAGCGAGAAAAATCAATGTCTAGAAGATTTTGCCACTAAAGATTTGGCGGCAGCATGATGGCCACATTCTCCTTCGTGAATTTCCCTTAGGATTTCCACTCCTTCCGAAGATAGGAAGCGCTAAAAAAACCAGATACACTGCTTTTATATAGCTCACCATTTATTACTGTATAAGTTTTTGCTCGTCGGATGATCTTCCGGCTCAGAACCTCGTCTTCGGATAATTTTCCCTCTACCAAGAAATCCAGGTAGGGTTTTGTCTAGCTAGGAATCATAGCCATAACTACTATTAAAGGTGAGTCAGACTTGGTCAGATATTCCTCATCAACTCTTGTTATAGAGTGAACTATGAGGTGCTCTAAAAAAGCCCCATTCGGGACCTTCTTCCGTGCAATGCCTATTCGAGATAATGCATCTGTTTTCTCATTTTCTGTTCAAGGGATGTGTTAAACCTCAAACCCTTCGAACGATTTAGATAGTTCATCCATGTCAGCCCTATATGCCACCATGTGTTTATTTGCATTACAGTGATCCGACACTTGTTGAGCAACAAGATCCGAATCTCGATAACACATAAGTCGTTGGATGTCGATATCTTTAGCAATCTGTATTCCGTGCAGTAGTGCTTCATATTCTGCAATGTTTGTTTGTTGCCGTGAAGTGGATCTACAACACATAGAAAAGCTTATCTCCTTGGGGTGATTTGAGCACCACGCCAACCCCCGAGCGCTTTAGATCCGTCAAAATGCAAGGTCCAGTATTCCGACTCTAGCAGGGTCATGTTTTCTGTTGTCTCTGTCCAATCAGCGACAAAGTCAGCAAAGATTTGGGATCTAATTGGTGTACGAGGTTTGTACTCAATGTCAAAAGCTGAAAGCTCTATTCCCCATTTTGTGACATGTCTTGTAGCGTCGCTGTTGTTAATTATGTCTCTCATGGGAGTTGTGCTCACCACAGTAATTTGATGCTCCTCAAAGTAATGTCGTAGCTTCCTTGATGCAAAGAACACACCGTAAGCCAGCTTTTGATAATTCGGATACCGCAACTTTGATTCAGTTAGGACTTCGCTGAGGTAATAAGTCGGACGATACACCAAGTGTTCCTATTTTTCCTATGGTCTCTCCACCACCATGACGACACTGAGGACTCTGTTTGTCACAGCGAGATAGAGCAACATCGGTTCATGATGTTCCGGTGCTACAAGGATAGAAGCAGATGAGAGTACTGCTTTCAGGTCTTGTAGTGCAGCTTTAGCTTTGTCAGTCCAAACAAACTTTTTAGTCTTTTTCAGGAGCTTGTAGAGCGGTGCGGCTCTTTCACCGAGCCGGCTTACAAACCGACTGACTGTAGCAATGCAACCGGTTATCCTTTGAACGTCCTTCAGGCAAGTCGGCCTAGAAATATTGAGTATAGCCTTAATTTTGTCTTGGTTCACCTCTATGCCTCTTTGAGACATGTTGAAACCTAACAATTTTCCGGCTGGTATTCCAAAGAAACACTTATTCGGATTAAGCATTATGTTATATTTGCGTAGATTCGCGAACGTTTCCTCCAAGTCGGAAATCTAGGTTTCCTTCTTTTTGGACATCACCGCTATGTCGTCCACATATGCATGCACATTGCGTTGGTACGTATCTCCTGCGTTCTTGAGCCCAAAGGGCATCGTAACGAAAGAGAAGGTTCCGAAGGGTGGTATGAATGAAGTTTTGACTTTGTCTGATTCCTTCATCCGGATTTGGTGATAACCGGAATATGCGTCGAGAAAACATAGGAGTTCTGAGTCTGCCGTAGAGTCGATAACTTGATCAATGCTAGGCAGACTGAACAGATCTTTGGGACAAGCCTTGTTCAAGGCAGTATAATCAACACATCTCCTTAATTCAGTGGTTTCCTTTTTAGGGACCATTACAGGATTGGCCGACCACTCAGTGTGGATGAACTCTTCTATGAATCCGGCTAACTCAAGCTAGGCTAGTTCCTTAGCAATTGCCTTTTGCTTTTCATCACCAAAATATCGTAAGGACTGTTTGACGGGTTTAGCGTTGGGTGTACATTTAGAGAGTGCTCGGCAAGTTTCCTAGGTACTCCGGTCATGTCAGATGGCTGCTATGCGAATATATCTTGATTGGCTTAGAGGAACTTAACGAGCGTGCTTTCCTATGCGCTATCTAAACCTACACCTATATGAGTCACATTGGAGGGGTCATCATCCTTGAACGACGTCGTCTTTGTCTCTTCCGATGCCTTGAACTCCGGAGTTGGCTTTGTAACCTCCTTCTTTGTCGCGAGCATCTCGGATGGGTCGATGGTCTTCTTAATCTCCTGGTACTCCTGGGCGTGTAGTATGGCTTCAACAAAGGCGACATTTCTGTCCTCGCACTCTCGTGCTTTCTTCGGGTCTCTCCTGATGGTGATCACGCCCTTGGGACCTAGAATTTTCATCATATTATAAATGAAACACAGATGAGCCATAAAATCCTAGTAAGTCGGCCTTCCGAAGATAGCGTGATATGCGCTCTTGAATGGGACCACTTCGAAGGAAAGTGCTTCCATCTAGTAGTTCTTTGGAGTTCCAAAAGTAACGTCCAAAGTGATATCTCCCAGAGAATTTTCTTGTCTTCCTGGGACAACTCCCTGAAAGATCACAAAGCTGTAATTTAGCTGAGTTTCCGAGTTCCTCATCCGACGCATCGTTTCAACATAGAGGATGTTAATGCTGCTGCCGCCATCCATGAGGGTCTTGGAGAAACCATAGCTGTCAATAAGTGGATTGACGACTAAAGCATACTTACCTCGCTTGTGCAACTTAGGCAGATGATCAATGCGGTCAAAGGTGATTGTCATTTCCGACCAGTCCAAGAATTAAGGGACAGACGAAACAGTTGCGTTGAACTCATGTAAAACTGCTTTCTTGACCTTAGCTAGTTGAGACCCAAGGAAAGTGACATAAGTGGCTTTCTTCATTGGGAAGTTCTTATTTCCATCCGACTTGGGATTTGAAGGCTCTGCTTCCTCCATGTCAGAATCTTCCTTGGTCTCTTTTTCTTTTTCAGGATTCTTATTTCCCTTTCTTCGCTTGGCCCTATAGCCAGCGGATTCGTCTTTATTGATGTCGGGATTGAAACAACACTCGGCATTTGTGTGGGATGAGCCCCCATTGGCATCTAAGTGATGCACACACGTATTGTTGGCAATGTCATCCCAAGAGTAGGTTTTGTCGGGTTGCTGGTCTCCTCTACCTTGGACTCTAGATGTCCCACGACCACGTCTCCGGCTGCCTCTGCGCCCTCCTCATCCTCTCGAACCAAAAGATCATTGACAACCGATGTTACCACTTTGGGCTTTTCTTCCGAGGTGTTCTTGCGCTTCTGGATTTATTGCTTCGGGTGTTTTGCCGACCGTGGTATTACTAGGACGTTCAGTAGTCCTTCCGCATCATCGTCGGCGTGTGCGTATTTGCTTGCCGTCTCTATCATCTCTCCCAGATCAGTGACCTTGTGCACTTCAAACGGTGACGTAGTAAACCAATTAGGAGTCCTGCAATGAAAGCTTCAATCGCAGTTTGATCGTTTACTCCTTCACAAGAGTTCTTGGTGTCGATCCATCGTCCGAGATAATCTCGGAAAGTTTCTCCGACATTCTAGGTGCAACGCTGTAGTTCTCCTACCGTATAGGGCCTCTGACATGTGCCTTCGAAATTCCTAAAGACCGCGCTTTGCATGTCATACGAATTGTGGATGGTGTTTTCCGGAAGTTCATGGAGCCAAGATCATGTCGTCTTCCTCAGCATAAGTGGGAGATGTCGGGTTACGACCAAGCTATGTCCGCCTTTGTGGGGCCCCTGGATTAATCATCCGAGAAATCCTTGTTATGCATGCAACCACAATCCCATGATCAGTTAGTCATGGCACATAACCGACAAGTATCATTACAACATCTGAGAATATACTGAATTACAAGACTTACATAAATTCCATTATGGCTACATCAATAATCATCATCGGAACTTCATCAAGCGTAGAGCCCGAGCCATGCCTTAACCTACAGGAAACTGACTGGGAGAACGTCCTAGCTCGCATAGTCGTCAACATCATCTACTTCTTGATATCTGACCAAGTGAATAGCCAAGGACAATGCCAGTGAGTACTTCGAATGTACTCGCAAACCACCTTAAGATAACAATAATAACAAGCGGATATGCAATATGGCTGGGGTAGTAGGAGGGCTCCAAGAGAGTTTCTTTTCACAATTAGTTTCTCTGGTAGATATAGCATCCACATATCTTCATTGAAATTTTTTGTAAACCATTTTGGAAACCTTTTAAAAGTTTAATAAACATTAGGACTAGGTCACCCATTTGTTCCTTTCTCCCGGTCATCCCATGACCAAACTCCTTTCATTCCTTTCTGACCATCCGATGGTCAAAACCTTTCTCCTTTCCGACCATCCCATGGTCAAAATATTTTCAAAGCCTCTGCTTTACCAAAATCCTTTTTGAAATCAAAACCAGCACCGCTCTACAGAAGTTTGTCCAACCTGTCCATGACCTTGGACACGGTTATTCGAATAGATTTACACTCTGTAGAGGTTGTACACTTTACCCACATCATCCGGGTAGACTACCCTGATCTACACCGATCGTGGGTCGACTAACCGATGAATACTCTCCGGATGCTCACTCCAATATAAGTGCCTACTGACGACCCACAAGTATAGGTGGTGTATCGCAATATTTTCGAGGGAAGTGAAACCCAATTTATTGATTCGACACAAGGGGAGCCAATGAATATTTATAAGCCTTAACAACTGAGTTGTCAATTCAGCTGCACCTGGAAATAATCTTGGTCACAACAGTTTATCAGTAGAAACAGTTTTGTAGTAGGAATAGTAAAGTAACAGCAGTAGTAAAGCAAAGACAGTAGTAACAAATGCAGTAAACAGTGGGATTCGAGTGCGGTAGGCATAGGAATGGATGGACGGGTGTTGCATGGACAAGACAATTCACATAGCAATCAGAACATAGGGCAAATTGCAGATAAATAAGATAAAGCATCCAAGTACTAGACAATCCTAGGAATGTGTTCCATATATAGTCATACGTGCTCGCAATGAGAACTTGCACAACATCTTTTGTCCTGCCAGCCCGTTTGCAGCGGGGCCTCTGGGGAACTACTGGCAATTAAGGTGCTCCTTTTAATATTGCACCGGAGCAAAGCATTAACACTCCGTGAACACATGTGATCCTCACATCAAAGCCATTCCCTTCCGGTTATCCCCGATTTCTGTCACTTCGGGGCCATAGGTTCCGGACAACAACGTGTGTATACAACTTGCAGATATGACCAAAAACAATATTATCATAATGAATCAATAACATGTTCATATCTGAAATCATGGCACTTGGGCCCTAGTGACAAGCATTAAGCACAACAAGTCGCAACAAAGTCATAAAGCACTTATAAAAGATACTAGGCACCATGCCCTAACAATCTGATGCCATTACATGAACGATCTCATCCAATCCCTACCATCCCCATAGCCTACAACGGGGGATTACTCACTCATAGATGGGGCAAACATGGATGGTCGATGGAGATGATGGTGGAGATCGATGGAGATGGCTCTGGGGGCACTTCCCCGTCCCGGCAGGGTGCCGGAACAGAGACTTTCTGTCCCCCGAATCTCCCCTTCAGTGGTGGCGGCACTGCGGAACTTTTTCTGGAAAAACGTTGAACCCCCCGAAGTTTTTAGGTCAGAAGGCTTCTTATAGGCGAAGAGGGAGACCGAGGGGGTGCCTGGGGCCACCATACCATGCCCTGGCGTGGCTAGGCCCAGCCCGCGCCTGGGGGTTGTGTGGCCAGGCCCTCGCCCTTCTCCGTCTCGTATTCTGGCTCCGTGAGTCATCTGGAAAAATAGGCACTTTGGCTTTTGTCCCGTCCAATTCCGAGAATATTCATTTTCTGACTTTCCTGGAACCAAAAAACAGCAAAAAACAAGCAGCTGGCACTGTGTCTCTTGTTAATAGGTTAGTCCAAGAAATCATATGAAAAGTACTCCAAAGTGTGGACCAAACACAAGAAAGTGGATAAAACCAAGCATGGAGCATCAAAAATTATAGATACATTTGCAATGTATCAACATCCCCAAGCTTAACTCCTGCTCGTCCTTGAGTAGGTAAGTGATAAAAAGAAAGAATAATTTTTGAGGTGACATGCACCATCAAAGACTTGATCAAAGTATTCATAAAACATTCAAAGCTGGGATCATAGTACTTCAATCATAACATGAAAGACACAGCTCTAGCAATAAGACAAAGAAACTATGATGCAACATGAAAAGGCACAAACAAAAGATTCACGAATAACAATGCTTTGCAAGACGTTTGTGTTTCTCACAAAGAAAACATAGCATAGTGGCATTCAGCTTAACCCTCATAGAGTAGGAAATATAAATGCATAGGACAACTTCGAAGTTTACAAGACTGACTAGATACAAATAGTTTAAAACAAGCAATATCAAGGTATGCATCAATCAACAAGTCTTGGGACAATGCACATAGAACTAAGAATGGCCACTATGCTCTCAAGAAAGTGCTCATAGAATGTGTGGAGACTCAACAAGGAAATGAAAAGGTTTTGAAAAGTTTGAAAGGCTTCCAAATGCTGAAAGTATGGTACTCATTAGCTTTGAGCTCTCATTGCCCCTATCATAAGCATCTTTAATGTGGTTAAGGTGAAAGTGAGGTCCAATCAGAGTTATATGCTTGATAGACTATAAACTGAAAATCCCAAGTCCCTTGAGTACGAGGGCCACTCCTCAAGCTACTCAACTTTAGTTACCGGTAAGCTCTTGTGATCGTAAGTATGTGCGTATCATTGAGAACCGCCAACGGGGTACCCCTTGCCCGATGATACGGAAGAATCCCCATATCAAAATGACAAGGCAAGCAGACAATGAGTATCTCAGCAATCTTCTTATTTACCATGGGAAAATGGTGCTTTTTTCTCTCTTTCCTCTTTTCATAAATCTCTTTTTTTTCTCAATAGCTATCTCTCTCGTTTTATAAGAAGAATGCTTCATAGATATCATTATGGTTACGCTGCACGTTTCCACCATGTCAGCATGGATTAGACCAGCGGCCCAGGCGTTTCTCTAACACACATACATAACTCCACGGACTTACAAGCTCCCCTTTTATTTCACACCGATGATATCCGCAAACAAAACAGCAAGGTATCAACTAGGTATATATTTACAAGTGTTGAAAGCGTTCCCCGTGACAACACGGTTCTGCTAATCCCCAGCCTATAATTTGCAAGCATATAACTTTTCATGGAGAGTTCACAATGGTTCAGGTTTATTAAGTGCAGGAAATAAAGTGTGCCATCAAGTTTGTGAGAGCTTACTAACTAATTTTCCCATAACAAACACCATTTTATTCAGAAGAAAACAAGGCATATTGAATATACACGGGAGTAGCAAATGATGCTAATAGGTAGGTATGGTGGACACTTTGGAAATATTTGGTTTAGGGAGTTGGCAACATGAGTAAAACACTTAGTGGAAGTGAAGGCTAGCAATAGTAAGGGAGCAACAAACAAGAGAGCAATAATGGCCATAATCATGCAGAGCCACAAAACATCATTGATCAAAGCATAAAGTGATACTACAAGTTGAAAACTAAAGGATCATAAAGGCTTATGGTGACTTGGGATAGTCATAACATGGTGTGAGCATGTGCCAAGTCAACCCAAATAAAGTATCAAAGGAGAATACCACTATACTATGCTTTAATATGCTAAAACAAAGCATGATTCATCCAAGGCACATTAAGCAATCTCAATTGTTTATAACAAGTCATGCTACAGCAAAGAATACTGAGCATAAAGGCAAAAAAATATCAAGCATGGCATGACAAAGCATAGGCCACAGTCAAAAACAAGCTCTCTTTACCACTTAAGCATGAGCTTTCCTACTCTTTTCCAAACCAAACCAAACCAAACTTATTTGAACACCAATGCATGAAAGACGAGGTCCAACCAATTTATTCATCAAACTAAGGAAACCACGCAACCTAAAAACCAAAACAAAAATGAAAAAGCAGACGCTCCAAGAACAACACAACTGTGCATGAAACAATAAAAATGAAGTGTTTGGAAGAAACCTGGGATTTTTATTGATGAAGAAGGGATGCCTTGGGCATCCCCAAGCTTTGACGCTTGTACTTCTTGGATATTTCTTGGGGTGACACGCGTGGCATCCCCAAGCTTGAGCTTTAGTCCATCCTTCATCTCATTACATATTCCTTCCATACACCTGAAATATTTCCTTCAAACAAAACTTCACACAATCTTTATTAGCAACATTAGTGCACTCAAGATAAATAAGTCTTAAGGTTCAGTTTTAACACCAAATAAGCTCCCATTAGAACACTAGCTACTGTAGCAATTCCCTCAAAAAGCTCAATTCCCCAAAAGAACTCAAAAAGGAACCAACAAGAAGCAAATGCAGAAAATGGCAGAAATCTGTCAAAACAGACCAGCAGGTAAAGACGAATTTTTTCGAAGACCTTCTGTTGCTCAAATCAAAACGTGTTGAACTAACGAAAGTTAGATAACAACCTGTGGAAGAAGCACAAAAATTAACGCATAAAAAGGACGTTCAGAGATTTTACACGAATTTGTACGGTGATGCACAAAAATCTGTTTCAGGACAGCAACTGTCCCAATCATTATTTCTCTCTCATTAGAGGTTACTCTTGGCACAAAAAGCAAATAAAAAGGATAAGAAGCGGTTATTACTGAGGTATTAACTTCCAAGACTCAACTAAAACTTTTGGGTTATCTCCCAATAAGTACTTTTCTTTAAAGCCTTTAAGTTAGGCATAAGGAAAAACTAAAATGGATAGAATAGAAGTAAGCGGAGATAATCATGGTGAAAACATTGTTTTGTTTAATGAAATCCTTTTGTTAACAAGGTTGATCAGGCCTTGCTACCAAAACAATTTCATATGAGACAAAACTTTGTATTCCAATAATGATTATGTTTCCTCAACCTTGATAGCAATGGTCCCAATCATAATAGTTTCAAATTTTTCTCTTGGTATGGGACAATATATTTCTCCAACTTGAATGCCCTCAACATGTTCAATTGAATTCAAACCATAAGTCCTTTCAATCTTCTTGGGGAAATAGACAGTATGTTCCTTGTCATTAACATTGAAGGTCACCTTCCCTTGATTAAAATTAATAACAACTCCTGTAGTATTTAAGGAAAGGTCTCCCAAGAATAATAGACATATTATCATCTTCAGGCATAAAAGTTTGAGAGCATGCTCTCATAAGAAATATGAGTTGAAGTAAAAGAGAGCATCAAGAAGCAAATTCAAAACACATTTAATTCTAACCCACTTCCTATGCATAGGAATCGTGTATGCGAATAAATTCACAAAGAACAAAGTGACAAGCATAGGAAGATAAAGGAAGAGTAATTTCAAAACTTTCAGCACATAGAGAGGTGTTTCAATACCATGAAAACGTCCACAACCATATTTTCCTCTCTCATAATAATTTCAGTAGCCTCGTGAAGAATCTCAACAATATAATTATCACATAAAGCATGCTCTTCATGATCTACAAGCACTAGAGCTTTATTATAAACATTTTCAAGAGAAACCTCAGGAACATAACATTCATTCACCTTTAGTAAGCAAGGGGGACAATCAAATAATGTAAGGGATAAAGAGTTACTCTCATTAGGGTAGGCATGGGTAGCTAATCCATTCTTCCTCCTTTTGTTCATCACCCTCCTCCTCTTTTTCATCTATTGAGATTTCAGGTTCATCAATTTCTTCTTCCATAGGATCCTGCAAGGCATTAGTCTCTTCCATTTGTGGAAAGCATCTATTAAAATATTCAAGAATATAGGCATTTTCATCCTTGTAATTATCAAAGAAAAATTTAAGTATACCATACACCTCATATTTGTAAGGTGAATCATCAATTTTTTAAATTAAACTAGCAAGTTCAAAAGCACCCTTCCAAGCAATAAATTCTTCTATTTGTTCCACATCATAAAATTCATAAATTCCTTTAGCATAGGAAGATATGGTATCATTATCACTATACTCACATTGAAAAGGGAGGCGTTTATACCACTTTCTACAACAAGACTCATCACAGCAATAAGTAACATTATAAGTAGAGCACACGTTTCTTGCAATGGTATACAATCTATCAATTTGTTCCCATAAGTGTTTCCCTTTTTGTGACAAGCGGTGTTCCTTATAATAATATTTTTGATCTTCCGTGAACCCACCTTGCCAATAAGCTTCAGTTTCAAAGAAACCAACCATTGACAACAAGCATGATAAAGCAAGACAATAACAGACCAACGAAAATAACCACTAGAGTAGGAACTAATTTTTTTTTGTATTTTTGATAAAGAAACAAGAAAACAAGGAGAAAATAAACTTAGCTTGAACAATAGTGAATCCAAGTGGACTTGATAAATAAAGCTATGCAACGGCGCCAGAAAATAGTCTTGATGACCCACAACTATAGGGGGTGTATCGCAGTATTTTCGAGGGAAGTGAAACCCAATTTATTGATTCGACACAAGGGGAGCCAAAGAATATTTATAAGCCTTAACAACTGAGTTGTCAATTCAGCTGCACTTGGAAATAATCTTGCTCACAGCAGTTTATCAGTAGCAACAGTTTTGTAGTAGGAATAGTAAAGTAACAGCAGTAGTAAAGCAAACACAGTAGTAACAAAAGCAGTAAACAATGGGATTCGAGTGCGGTAGGCATAGAGATGGATGGACGGGCGTTGCATGGACATGACAATTCACATAGGAATCAGAACATAGGGCAATTGTAGATAAATAAGATAAAGCATCCAAGTACTAGACAATCCTAGGCATGTGTTCCATATATAGTCATACGTGCTCGCAATGAGAACTTGCACAACATCTTTTGTCCTGCCAGCCCGTTTGCAGCGGGGCCTCTAGGGAACTACTGGCAATTAAGGTGCTCCTTTTAATAGAGCACCGGAGCAAAGCACTAAGACTCTGTGAACACATATGATCCTCACATCAACGCCATTCCATTCCGGTTATCCCGATTTCTGTCACTTCGGGGCCATAGGTTCCGGACAACAACGTGTGTATACAACTTGCAGATAAGATCAAATACAATACTATCATCATGAATCAATAACATGTTCAGATCTGAAATCATGGCACTCGGGCCCTAGTGACAAGCATTAAGCACAACAAGTCGCAACAAAGTCATAAAGCACTAATAAAAGATACTACGCACTATGCCCTAACAATCTGATGCCATTACATGAACGATCTCATACAATCCCTACCATCCCCATAGCCTACAGCGGGGGATTACTCACTCATAGATGGGGGAAACATGGATGGTCGATGGAGATGATGGTGGAGATCGATTGAGATGGCTCCGGGGGCACTTCCCCGTCCCAGCAGGGTGACAGAACAGAGACTTTCTGTCCCCCGAATCTCCCCTTTGGTGGTGGCGGCGCTCCGGGGGCACTTCCTCATCCAATTCCGAGAATATTCATTTTCTTACTTTCCTGGAACCAAAAAACAGCAGAAAACAGGCAGCTGGCACTATGGCTCTTGTTAATAGGTTAGTCCAAGAAATCATATGAGAAGTACTCCAAAGTGTGGACAAAACACAAGAAAGTGGATAAAACCAAGCATGGAGCATCAAAAATTATAGATACATTTGCAATGTATCACCTACCCTATGTGTGTTATTCCCCTCAAAACTGGGACATCGGGTACCGAGGACCAACCAGAGTGCTTTTTCCACTTATCTAGTGTGCACTTTGAATGAGGGGCTCATAGTAACGTGTGGAGGTCCGTAAACCCTTCATTCCTTCTCTCGGTCGATGTCCCACATGGACCGTTTGTCCAGAGAAGGCCCACCCTCCAGGGATCGCGACCCCCTGTAGTAGTTACAAGGCAGCTTATACCAGAATAAACAACCATCAAATCCATCCCTGTCCCATTCCAGAGTAATGTGGTTGCACAGGGTTAAATTGTTATAGCTAAACTGCAAAGAACCGGGTGCATTTTCATAAACCTTTTTCCTCCAGCTTTCCTTCAACATTTTGTCAAACAAAACCCTTTTTCTTTCTCAACATTTCTTGGGAGGTCGCACCTCACCAAGGTTTTCTCATAAAACATTTTGTAAAACCTTTTTTCGGGGTCTTCCCATCCTCTAGTTTTTGCTTCGGCTAAAACGGGGTCTCCAAAGGGTATGGTGTAATACATCGTCTACCATTCTAGGGACAAGTTGGTATCGTCAAGGGGGTTGTAATAAGTAGTACCAAAATGTAATAGTTTGGAGGAGCCAAACCACTACCATATGTATATACATCAATATATAGTAAAACAGTAAAACAATGCAGTTTTAGTAAACAGCAGATAAAACATGCATAAGTAAAATGGTAGGACAAGGCTTATGAGAAATAAGGTGGCTTTCCTGTGATCAGTAAAATGGCATAAATGTCCCCAGAGTTCTTCTTTAGATAACCTTGAATAGCAATACCAATAATAAATACCACTTCTTCTACTCTCCAATTTAATCACAACTATCGTTGTCCCGATAGTACATGCAAGCAAACCTAGCCACAGTCAACACAAGACACACAAGCACCAATATATATAGAAAACAATGAACAATACAAGTTCACAATTCATTAGGTCTTAGGAGGAACGGATTTGATAAGATTGGCCTTGTCTTGGAAATATGGAAGAAAACCATATCGGTTTCATAGTCTAGGAACTTGGGATGAGAGGGTTTTGGACCAAAGACTTATTTTATAAGATACCATTGTAAAAACATGATACCAACAGATAGGTTTTGGACCAAAGACTTATTAAAACCAACAAAAGTGGTTTCACTATTTTCTCATTTACCAAAGATTTATAGTGATTATTATAGTGAATAAGACTCTAGTTTTAGGAAATAATTCACCCGAAAAGTTCTGGAGCTCCAAAATTATTTCGTTGGGTGGTTAGGTAGGGTTGAAGTACTTGTTCACTAAGAGTTGGAATCATTTCAAGATAATTACCAGAGTGCCCTCAGGAAATTCCCAAAGGCAGTTCTGTAGACAACTTGTCTTTTTCACCAGATTTAATCTATAGAGGCTTTTGATATGAGGTCAAGGACAATGGATAGGCATTGCAAATACCTTCCAGTTTTTGCTATTTTTACTAAAGACAAACCACTATTCACCTTGCACGAGATAAATGGTAGATGGTACGCATATGGGTATATTTTCAAAGGAACTTGGTTTCGTCCATTTTGGAGATGTGTAGGTCCCTGAGGGATTTATTTATTCCAAGGGTACCTCTTGGTAAATAAATCCACATAGGAGATATTAGGGGTATTCGGCCAAACTTTTGGTACTGAAAGGTAGACAAAACCCTAAGGTATCCTAAAATTTTTTCATCAGGTTATTTGGAGGTATTTGACATTTTTATTTTGAATTAAACCAAACAAGGGAAACTGCAGCTCTGGTGGAAAAGATTAAAAAGGGAAATGGGAGATGGGCTGGTTTTCCTGGGGGAGATGGGCCGCTGGGGAGGATTCGGCCCACCTAGCACTGCCTCGCGCGGGAGCCTGTTTGAACAGCTAACGGCTGGGTCCCGCTGTTCGAAGACCGGAGGAGGCCGAACAGGTACTGAGTGAGGAGGGTCGTTCGATCAAGTAAGGATCAACGGCCCCAGCTCTTCGTCCTCCTTAGGACGGCGGCGGACAGAGGGAACCCTAGGCGGAGTTGGGCGGTGGCGGGGGCTTACCAGTGGGCCGGAGAGGATCTTGGGAGGGGCGAAGGTGAAGCGGCTCTCTAGGGCAGTCACGACGAGGGGCGGCACGAGGTAGCTTTCCATCGGTTAGGGGCTTGCGCGAGAACGACCGGAAGAATAGCTTCGGGAGCTCGCTGGCGAGGTGGTTCTTGTCGTTCCTGAGAAGAGAGTGAGGCACAGTTAGAAACTGGGGATCAAGGGGAGCTCGGCATGGCCACATGCAGTGAGAGAGGGGCAAGGAGGAGAGGTCCCTGCTCGAACCCATGGGGGAGGCTGAAGCTTCTTCTCCCTGTCTCTCATGGGCAGAAGAGGGCAGGGGAGGGGGAGTGGTATTCGGGGGAGGTGAGTGGGAAGCAAGGAGGAGCAAATGAGCCAGGCAGGGGAGCTGGGGTGGCCTCTGGCCTATTTAAGGGGGAGAGAGGTTCATGGTGGACATGGCCTATGGAGCAAGGGTGAGGGGTGAAACCAGGGCTGGTATTGTTGTGGGCTAACGGAAGGTGGTTTTCTGGTCGAGCTGCAGGGCAGAGGGAGCAGTGTGTAGCAGCTGCAAGGGGGGGGGGGGGTAGGGAGGTTTGCAAGACAAGACACCCACATGAGGATAAGCTCTAGTGTCCAAGAACTAGAGGACAAGCTGCTACAGTGATTTGCTATAGTGATCACGACCATAGGAGATTGTGGTTGCTGTGGTGAGTGGTGGTGAGCCTTGGTGGTGATTGATCCTTGGTTTGGCTCAATAATTCCTTAGTTTGCCCAATTTGATCAAATAGATGGTCATGAAGGAAGTGTAGAAATTTGACCTATGCAAGATGAGGCAAAGATGCTGGTAGATGGGTGTGGACAAGGTATAGCTCCAGGAATTAATTGAGATTTATTGGATGAATTTTGGTCCACTTTAGATCATTTATTCAAAAAGTGCAGAAATGGTTTCTAGAAGCGCGTTTGGTATTTTTGAATTGGACAAGTGTGGTTTTTGGTTTGAGAGTGTCTCAAATGTGAATACACAATTAGGGGAATTTTCCCCAGATTTATTGAGGCTTAAAGGCATTTAAAACAATTATTACTCCATTTCTGCCATTTAAGAAAAAGGGCAAAAAGAAATAATAAAGGATCCCTAAAAAATTTATTTTTGAGGTGAGAAGATGGAGTATGATATATGGGTCTCAATGGAGCCAAAAGTTGAGGAAGTGTTTTGGAAAAAACCAAACTTTCCATTGTGGATGAAGTTTTGGGGATTTTGACTATTAAAGAGATTAATTAGATTTGGAGCCAAAATAATAATGGATAATTATTGATAAATCTTGGTGATCAAGGTAGATGATGTAGACAAGGTGTAGAAAGCATTTTCAACCTTGTGATTGGAGAATCCAAGTTGATTTTGGTGAAATACCCTAGATTAAGGATCTAGGGTGATGTTAATTTTATACCATCAAAACATGGTTGTATCTTGGAGCTCAGAGCTCACCTTGATGTAAGGGATATATTGATAGTTAGAAAAATTCATGTACATCAACATGGTATATAGTTTTAAGCTTGATCTTGTTTGAGTTCCCCAATAATTGATTTCAAACTTTGAATAAAATAAGCCTACCAAAGAAGATTATCAACTAGCCTTCAAAACCTTGTGGGTTTAAGAAGCACAAGGATCCACTTGGAGCAAGTGAAGTGGATATTTATAGGCCTATATGAGTAGATCACAACCATGCAAAGAGTTGGTCAATAGAAGGTTGGATGATGGTGCGAGCTTCTATCAAAGTAGGCATGTTGACTACATTTGCAGGAATAGTTATTTTCATGCCTGTAAAACCATCAAGAACAAGTAAGTTGGAGGATGTTCTAACCAAGGGCAATAGTGGGCATTGGTAGTCCTTAGGATGGTTAACAGGATGGTTCAGATGCATTTTCGAAAATTCACAAGGGTTGAGAAAGGGAGACATTCAAAAAGGTGATGTTGGAAACAGATTTCCAGACTTGCCATGAGAGGGGATGTTTTTGATGGGTTGCAAGGTACCCAAGCATCATCAAGTGATGATGTTGACGTGTAGATTGAGTAGAAAGGATCCATGCTTGATATTGGTCTTCATTGACTTGGAAGCTTCTGGATTTAGAGAACTTTAGAGTTGATCTAGTTGAGGGTTTTAGATGATCACCTAGTATCTAGAGATTAGATCCAGGCTTGTATTTTTCCTTAGGGTTTGGTGATTTGGAGACATCTTGATCCTAGTGATGAGCTCCTAGAGTGGCTCATATAACTTCTAAGCAATCAAGTCAAATAGCAGATCAAGGCAACTCATCATACAAACAATTCAACTACTACTAGGGTTACCATCAAGCTTAACTTGAGGTAAGGATGGGCAATTTTGGAAAGGTTGGAGTTTGAACAAGGTAAGGTCCTTGGTACATCTACCAAGATTAGAGTTCAAAAATATTTATAAAAGGTTTTGGAAATCTTTGAGGTAAGAGTAGTTGAAGGTCTGTCTTGAAAACCTAAGGAGATTATAGTAAGTAGAAGCTACTACAATGGGGGAGGTTGTAAAGGTATCTTGGCTCAGGTTTTGAAATGCCAGAACATTTGAGAATATGTAAAATAACCCAGGATAGTTTTGTTACATAGCTTTTGTCAACTGATGTTAAGGTAAGGAGTATATCATCTAATACATATTCATATGCATAAGCATATTCAAACAACAAGCAAACATTTCAGCACTAAACAAGAAAAAGTTTTTGTTCCCTCTGATTTTTGCATTCTGGACAACTAATTAGGGTTGCTGAAAATGGGATATTACAGACCTTTCCCCCTTAAAAGAATCTCGTCCCGAGATTCGGGAGGGTAGGGGTAGGGGATTTTGAGTCAAGGTTAGCTTTACTGATTTCAAGCACACTATCTTAAGGTACCCGTCCTTGGAAGTGGTTATTCTGCCAATGAAGTTGAGCTTCAGTCTTCCGGGATGCATGGAGAGTTGAGCAGAGTCTAGTCCTGATTGCGAGGTACGATCTTATATACCTTCGGGGCTCGATGTCTCGAGGGCTTAGGCTGGGTAGACTATCTCGATGCTGAACTTCACGGGGTACTCGTCGGAGGATAGCATCTACTGCTTGGTGTACCTTTCTGTAAGGGTCCACGGATCTTCTTTAGGGGTGTAGCATATCCTAATTAAAGATTTTAGGGTCGATACTCCTGGGTTTGCTTCGAGTGAAGGGTTACTCTATTTTTGGTGGGAGAGACGAAGTCTTTCCCCCTTAGGATTAACTTGGGGTAGATCGGAGAGTTGACAAAGTCCTTCCTTCTTGGAGTTGTAGATTGTTGTTTTGAAGACTGTCGTCACTCTTTCTCTTGGAGTTGGAATTTTCCGATGTCGTCCATGAAGCTATGTTTTACGGGGCTTATCTACTATTAAATTGAACTTAGCCTAATGGATCTGTTGGAGTCTCACGTCCTATAAGCATTAAGGACCTATGGGTTAGCGGTTCGAAGGTCCTTCGGCTGGGTCTTCAACTAGAGTAGCGGAGGGACTTTGTAGAATCTTCAGTTAGTTTCTCATCAAATAACTCATGGGTGGTTGCTTGGCGGGAAGACTTCGGAGCCGGAGATATTTTCTGAGGTATCTTCTGGTAGACAGTCTTCTAAAGATTGAGTGGAAAGTCGCAGTCTTTCCACCTTAGAGCTTCACTAAGGTGCTTTAGGTGTGGTGCATGTCTTCTATCTGGGAGTGCTGACCTGATGTTAGCGGAAGGCTGTATACTCCTGGAGTCTTGAGTTGGGGTCTTCGAGTAATGCCTTATTTTATCAACCTTGGTGGGGCTGGTTTCCTAACTAAGCCTTATGGAGTTAGCTCAGTGCAAGCTAGCGGTTTATGACTCTCTTGGCTAGTATTTAGTCAGGGTGGATGCAGTCAGCATCAGAGAAGAGGTCTTCATTCGAATCTCTTGCATTGCTTCTGCTTGAGGGCAGAGTGGACTCGTTCTCTTCATGCATCCTCGTCTTTAGGTTTTTGGATTATTTGGTCCTTCTGGTGAGGAACTTCCCGTTGGGTTGGGTAGGGTCGACTAGAATAGTTAGTCTCCTGAGGTGGTTGGAAGGTCTAATATAACGAGGGACAGCTTAGTTAGGTCTTCACTTCTTGTCTTGGTAGACATTTCTAGTGGTGTCTTGTGGATATTGAGGATCCTTCGGGGGTTGACTTCCAGCTTCAACGGGATTTCTTCCTGTAGTAGACTGATAATAACGGAGTGCTAGGTGATCGACGAGTCTTGAGAGGTGAGTTGGACGGGGTATGCCATCATGCTGAGGTCAAGTCTTCGAGTTGTTCTGTCTAGGCGATGTCGAACTCCTGGTTCCTTCGATGCTTTTCCTCTCATATACTCTCGAGGTTAGTCTGGGTCTCATTACCGACAGCTAGCACAGGGGTTTCCTGAGTAACTAGGTGGGTTATCGCTCCACGAGTCATATTTTTAAGGAGGTCAAGGCAAACCAGAGCATACAAACAAGGTGAACATAGTGAGGGGCTCGCAATGTCCTCGACAAACAACACATATCAAGCAACACAGGATGCACTTAGGCAAGCAAACACGGTCAATGCTAGGGACCAAGGAGTTAACTACTCGCGATGGAGGGGAATCCTATTCTTAGGACTATTGACCCTAGAATACGTCTTTCTTCAGGCCGGAGTCACTATCTTGCAGATGAAGCCTTCATCATATCTTGGACACTTCTTGATAGTGCAACACTTGATGTCTTCTAATTAGGGGGATTCCGCTGGTAGAGCGATATTGTAGTCTCCTTGTGTTTGGTGGTAGTTGCTTGTCTTCATCTTGTTGTCATTGTCATCACCGGGTTCTAGATCCTAGTTATTTAAAATCCATAGGTTTGAAGTTTGGACGAGAGTTAGAGGAAACCATTTTCAAAAGCATTTACTTAGATTAAGAGAAGAAGTAGAACTTTTTGAAACTCATTGAGAAACTATTTTTCGAAAGCCGGGGTTTTCAAAATAAGGTTCATGTCTAGCGACCATGCTAACTAAGGTTCTCCTATAGTCAGGATGGCTCTAATACCAAGTCAGTGGGCCCCCCGAATTAATCATCCAAGAAATCCCTGTTATGCATACAACCACGATCCCATTATCAGTTAGTCGTGGCACATAACCGACAAGTATCATTACAACATCCGAGAATATACCGAATTACAAGACTTACATAAATGCCGTTATGGCTACATCAATAATCATCAGCGGAACTTCATCAAGCGTAGAGCCCGAGCCATGCCTTAACCTACAGGCAACTGACTGGGAGAACGTCCTAGCTCGCATAGTCGCCAACATCATATTATGCTTGATATCTAACCAAGTTAATAGCCTGGGACAATGCCAGTGAGTACTTTGAATGTACTCGCAAACCACCTTAAGATAACAATAATAACAAGAGGATATGCAATATGGCTATGGTAGTAGGAGGGCTCCAAGAGAGGTTCTTTTCTCAATTAGTTTCTCTTGTAGATATAGCATCTACATATCTTTGTTGAAAACTTTTGTAAACCATTTTGGAAACCTTTTTAAAAGTTTTATAAACATTAGGACTGGGGAACCCATTTGTTCCTTTCTCCCGATCGTCCCACGACCAAACTCCTTTCATTCCTTTTTGACCATCCCATGGTCAAAACCTTTCTCCTTTTCGACCATCCCATGGTCAAAATATTTTCAAAGCCTTTGCTTTTCTGAAATCCTTTTTGAAATCAAAACCAGCACCGCTCTACAGAAGTTTGTCCAACCCGTCCATGACCGCGGACACGGCTATTCGAATAGATTTACACTCTGTAGAGGTTGTACACTTTACCCACATCATCCGGGTACACTACCCTGATCTACACCTATCGTGGGTCGAGTAACCGATCAAGACTCTCCGGATGCTCACTCCAATATAAGTGCCCATCCTATGAGTGTTATTCCCCTCAAAACCGGGATGTCGGGTACCGAGGACCAACCGGAGCGCTTTTTCCACTTATCTAGTTTGCGCTTTGCATGAGGGGCTCATAGTAATGCGTGGAGGTCCGTAAACCCTTCATTCCTTCTCCCGGTCGATGTCCCACATGGACCGTTTGTCTAGAGAAGGACTACCCTCTAGGGATCGTGACTGCCTGTAGTAGTTACGAGGCAGCTTATACCAGAATAAACAACCATCAAATCCAGCCCTGTCCCATTCCAGAGTAATGTGGTTGCACATGGTTAGGTTGTTATAGCTAAACTGCAAAGAACCTGGTGCGTTTTTGTAAACCTTTTTCCTCCAGCTTTCCTTCAACATTTTGCAAAACAAAAACCTTTTTCTTCCTCAGCATCTCTTGGGAGGTCACACCTCACCAAGGTTTTCTCATAAAACATTTGGTAAAACCTTTTTCCGGGGTCTTCCCATCCTCTAGTTTTTGCTTCGGCTAAAACAAGGTCTCCAAAGGGTATGGTGTAATACACCATCTACCATACTAGGGACAAGTAGGTATCGTCAAGGGGGTTGTACTTATTAGTACCAAAATGTAATAGTTCGGAGGAGCCAAACCACTACCATATGTATATACATTAATATATAGTAAAACAGTGCGGTTTTAATAAACAGCAGATAAAACATGCATAAGTAAAACAGTAGGACAAGGCTTATGCGAAAGAAGGCGGCTTGCCTGCGATCAGCAATATGGTATAAATGTCCCTGGACTTCTTCTTTAGATAACCCAGAATACCAATACCAATAATAAATACCACTTCTTCTACTCTCCGATTTCATCGCAACTATCGTCGTCCCGACAGTACATGCAAGCAAACCAAGCCACAATCAAAACAAGGCACACAAGCACCAATATATACAGCGAACAATGAACAATACAAGTTCACAATTCATTTGGTCTTAGGAGGAAAGGATTTAATAAGATTGGCCTTGTCTTGTAAATATGGAAGAAAACCATATGGGTTTCATAGTCTAGGAACTAGGATGAGAGGGTTTTGGACCAAAGCATTATTTTATAAGATACCATTGTAAAAACATGATACCAACAGATAGCTATTGATAGAATAGAACCAACAAAAGTGGTTTCACTGTTTTATCATTTACCAAAGATTTATAGTGATTATTATAGTGAATAAGACTCTAGTTTTAGGAAATAATTCACCAGAAAAGTTTTGGAGCTCCAAAAATTATATACTTGGGTGGTTAGGTAGGGGTTGAAGTACTTGTTCACTGAGAGTTGAAATCATGTCAAGATAATTACCAGAGTGCCCTCAGGAAATTCCCAAAGGCAGTTCTGTAGACAACTTGTCTTTTTCACCAGATTTAATATACAGAGGTTTTTGATATGAGGTAAAGGGCAATGGATAGGTATTGCAAATACCTTCCAGTACCAACTTGAATCACTATTTTTTGGAGTTGCATAGATACTGTAGTGATTTATATAGTGATAATACTAAATACCGAGATAATTAATTCAACAAAAATGAACAGGGAATCAATAAAATTTAATCTCCTGGATTTCGGTAGACCTTAGTGTACCACATCACAGAGAGTTGGAATTGGGTCGGTACCTCTATTGGTTTGACCTAGAGAAATCACCTAAGGCAGAAACTAAAAGTTTTTGCTATTTTTACTAAAGACAAACTACTATTCACCTTGGCATGAGATAAATGCTAGATGGTACGCATATGGGTATACTTTCAAAGGAACTTGCTTTCATCCCATTTTTTAGATGTGTAGCTCCCTAAGGGATTTATTTATTGGAAAGGGTACCTCTTGGTAAATAAATCCACAGAGGAGATATTAGGGGTATTCGGCCAAACTTTTGGTACAGAAAGGTAGACAATACCCTAAGGTATCCTAGAAATTTTTTATCAGGTCATTTGGAGGTATTTAACATTTTCATTTTGAATTAAACTAAACAAGGGAAACTGCAGCTGTAGTGGAAAAGATTAAAAAGGGAACTGGGAGATGGGCTGGTTTTCCTGGGGGAGATGTGCCGCTGGGGAGGACTCGGCCCACCCGGCACTGGCTCGCGCGGGAGCCTGTTTGAACAGTTGATGATCGGCTCCCGCTGTTCGGAGACCCTGGGAGGCCGAACAGGTATTGAGCAAGGAGGGCCGTTTGATCAAGTAAGAATCGACGCCCCCAGCGGTTCGTCCTCCTTAGGACCAGCGGCGGACAGAGGAAACCCTAGGCGGAGTTGGGCGGCGGCGAGGGCTTACCAGCAGGGTAGAGAGGATCCTGGGAGGGGCGGAGGTGAAGCGGCTCTTCTGGGCGGTCCCGACGAGGGGCGGCACGAGGTAGCTCTCTGTCGGTGAGGGGTTTGCGCAAGAACGACCGGAAGAATAGCTTCGGGAGCTCACCGGCGAGGTGGTTCTGGTCGTTCCCGAGGAGAGAGAAAGGCACGATTAGAAACACGGGATCGAGGGGAGCTCGGTATGGCCACATGCAGTGAGAGAGGGGCAAGGAGAAGAGGTCCCTGCTCGAACCCATGGGGGAGGCCAAAGCTTCTTCTCCCTCTCTCTCTCATGGGCAGGAGAGGGCAGGGGAGGGGGAGTGGTATTCGGGGGAGGTGAGTGGGAAGCAGGGAGGAGCAAATGACCTAGGGAGGGGAGCTGGGGTGGCCTCTGACCTATTTAAGTGAGAGGGAGGTTAATGGTGGACATGGCCTATGGAGCAAGGGTGAGGGGTGAAACCAGGGCTGGTATTGTTGTGGGCCAAGGAAGGTGGTTTTCTGGTCGAGCTGCAGGGCATAGGGACCAGTGTGCAGCAGCTGCAAGGGGGGCGGGGGTAGGGAGCTTTGCAAGACAAGACACCCACATGAGGATAAGCTCTAGTGTCCAAGCACTAGAGGACAAGCTGCTATAGTGATTTTCTATGGCGATCACGACCACAGGAGATGGTGGTTGCTGTGGTGAGTGGTGGTGAGCCTTGGTGGTGATTTATCCTTGGTTTGGCTCAATAATTCCTTAGTTTGCCCAATTTGATCAAATAGATGGTCACGAAGGAAGTATAGAAATTTGACCTATGCAAGATGAGGCAAAGATGCTGGTAGATGGGTGTGGACAAGGTATAGCTCCAGGAATTAATTGAGATTTATTAGATGAATTTTGGTCCACTTTAGATCATTTATTCAAAAAGTGCAGAAATTGTTTCTAGAAGCTCGTTTGTAATTTTTAAATTGGACAAGTGTGGTTTTTAGTTTTAGAGGTTCTCGAATGTGAATACACACTTAGGGGAATTTCCCAAGATTTATTGAGGCTTAAAGGCATTTAAAACAATTATTACTCCATTTCTGCCATTTAAGAAAAAGGGCAAAAAGAAATAATAAAGGATCCCTAATTTTTTTATTTTTGAGGTGAGAAGATGGATTATGATATATGGGTCTCAATGGAGCCAAAATTTTAGGAAGTGTTTTGGCAAAAACCAAACTTTCCATTGTGGATGAAGTTTTGTGGATTTTGACTATTAAAGAGATTAATTAGATTTGGAGCCAAAATAATTATGGATAATTATTTATAAATCTTGGTGATCTATGTAGATGATGTAGACAAGGTGTAGAAAGCATTTGCAACTTTGGTATTGCAGAATCCAAGTTGATTTTGGTGAAATACCCTAGATTAAGGATCTAGGGTGATGTTAATTTCATACCATCAAAACATGGTTGTATCTTGGAGCTCAGAGCTCACCTTGATGTAAGGGATAGATGGATAGTTAGACCAAGTCATGTACATCAACATGTTATAGAGGTTTGAGCTTGATCTTGTTTGAGTTCCCCAATAATTGATTTCAAACTTTGAATAAAATAAGCCTACCAAAGAAGATTATCAACTAGCCTTCAAAACCCTGTGGGTTTAAGAAGCACAAGGATCCACTTGGAGCAAGTGAAGTAGATATTGATAGGAGTATATTATTAGATCACAACCATGCAAATAGTTGGTCAATAGAAGGTTGGATAATGGTGTGAGCTTCTGTCAAAGTAGGCATGTTGACTAGGTTTGCAGGAATAGTTATTTTCTTGCCTGCAAAACCATCAAGAACAAGTAGGTTGGAAGATGTTCTAACCAAGGTAAAGAGTGGTACTTCGTATTCCTTATGATGGTGAACAAGATGGTTAAGATGAATTTTCAAAAATTCACAAGGGTTGAGAAAGGGAGGCATTCAAAAAGGTGATGTTGGAAACAGATTTCTAGACTTAGCCGAATTTGGCAGATTTAGGGTTTTTGACTAGAGCATGAGAGGGGATGTTTGTGATGGGTTGAAAGGTACCCAAGCATCATCAGGTGGATGATGTTGAATTTTAGATTGAGTAGAAAGGGTCCATGCTTGATATTGGTCTTCATTGACTTGGAAGCTTCTGGATTTAGATCACTTCAGAGCTGATCTGGTTAAGGGTTTTAGATGATCACCTAGTATCTAGAGATTAGATCCAGGTTTGTATTCTTGCTTAGGGTTTGGTGATTTGGAGACAGCTTGATCCTAGTGATGAGCTCCTAGAGTGGCTCATATAACTTCTAAGAAATCAAGTCAAACAGCAGATCAAGGCAACTCATCATACAAACAAATCAACTAGTACTAGGGTTACCATCAAGCTTAGCTTGAGGTAAGGATGGGCAATTTTGGAAAGGTTGGAGTTTGAACAAGGTAAGGTCCTTGGTACATCTACGCAGAGTAGAGTTCAAAAGATTTATAAAAGGTTTTGGAAATCTTTGAGGTAAGAGTAGTTGAAGGTCTGTCTTGAAAACCTAAAGAGATTATAGTAAGTAGGGCTCCATAGTTTGGGGAATTAGAAGCTACTACAATGGGGGAGGTTGTGAAGGTACCTTGGCTCAGGTTTTGAAATGCCAGAACATTTGAGAATATGTAAAATGAGCTAGGATAGTATTGTTACATAGATTTTGTCAACTGATGTTAAGGTAAGGAGTATATCATCTAATACCTATTCATATGCATAAGAATATTCAAACAACAAGCGAACACTTCAGCACTAAACAAGAAAAACTTTTTGTTCCCCCTGATTTTTGCATTCTGGACAACTAATCCGGGTTTCTGAAAATGGGATATTACAGCCTTTGGCGATTCAGCAAGCCTAGAAAAAAAATTATGAAGCCAAGTATCTGGCCGGGCCACACCGTCATAGGGTTGGATGTGTATTCAGATAGAAAATGCTTCCGGGAAGTTTGTTTGTCAAATGCGTGGTCCAAAGCATTTTGGACCCACGTAAATATTGTCAGACTCGTAGCACCGCGTCTCTTTGTTAGAGTTGATCTGGTTCCTCACGTCACTTGGTGACTGAGACCGCCGTCTTGGTTGTTCACTATGGTTGTGGTGCCTTGGAGCCGGACTTCTGCTTCTGCCACCACTTCCTCCCCCACGACGCCCTCCTTGGCCTCCTCGAGAGCCACTATGATGGCTGCTTGGTGGAGAGGGCGGTGCAGGTGGATTTTTTTGGGCTGAGTGTTGGCCTCCATCTGCCCTCTGCTGCCTTGACTCGGCACGACGTCCGTTGTTCCTTCATCTGCTGTTTCCCCCATTGTGATGAGGTTCAACCGGATGGCTTGTATGTCTAGAAGGTGGCATCCTTTGTCGATCCTCCTCCCGACATTGCTCTTCTTTGTCTTCCCTACGATTATTGGACTATTGCCAGGAGGCTACCTTGGAACCAGTGCTGCAACTGCATCTCGCTCTGCAGTTGGAGCAATATTTCTCCAGTTGCATGTGGCTCTTTGTCGTTGCCCTGAAGATCCGGGTCTTGAGTAGTTTTCTTCCCGACGGTTAGGATGATGATGCTATTCCGGGTCCCATCAGGGCCTTATGTCATGCCAAGCCGGATCCGTGCGACATTGGTCAGACTTGGAGACCAGTTTTCTACCTCCGGATTTTGCGGCCTTCTGTTGCTCCATACCCTTGTCACTTCCCCAGATTACTAGAGGCATGAACCCATTATCGAGCATAAATACTAACTCTTGGAGTTGCTAGGATCTACTTGGCCAAGATAGCTACTAACAACGAAAAGAATGCAAGATCACAAATAACAAAGACATGATAGAATCAATAATCAATCTGAAATAGCATCTCAATATCCATCGTATCCCCGCAAACACAACATGCAGAATTACAAATAGATGATCTTGATCATGAACAGAGCTCACAAGATCTAAACATGATAGCACAAAGGAGGAGAACCAGCCATCGAGCTACTACCTGGACCCATTGTCTAGAGATGAACTACTCACGCATCACACCGGAGGCTTGCATGGTGATGAAGAAGGCCTCCAGGGTGAATTCCCCTCTCCGGCAGGGTGCCGGGAAGAGCTTCAGATCCCTCCTGATCTAGGGATGGAGATGATGGCGGCTACAAACTCTTTCGTGGAATTTTTGATCGGGTACTTGGGGTTTTTGTGTCGGAGGAATCCTATAGGCGGAAGGAGAGGCCGAGAGGGTGCCTGGGCTGGCCACACCACCTCTTGCGCGGGCTAGGCCTGGCCACGCGGCCAGGTGGTGTGGCCTCCCTCTGGCCCTTCTCCGTCTCGAATTCTGGCTCTGGGTGTCCCTGCGTGAAAAGCTGACTTTGGCTTTTGTCCCATCCAATTCTGAGAATATTCATTTTCTGACTTTCCTGGAACCAAAAATAGCAGAAAACAGGCAGCTGGCATTGTGGCTCTTGTTAATAGGTTAGTCCGAAAATCATATGAAAAGTAATCCAAAGTGTGAACAAAACATAAGTAAGTAGATAAAACCAAGCATGGAACATCAAAAATTATAGATACGTTAGCAACGTATCAGAGACATGATCGGAGGTGTCAGATAATGATGCTTAGGCTTGTATGGGAGGCCACGTTGGGTGTGGTTTTTGTAGTCCCATGCTCGCCACCACTAGGAACCGAGTTCTTGCCTTTGGAAATGACACGAGCGTACATCCACATGGGGCCTGGAAAACCCCTCGACTAACTAACTTGCCTAGTATATTCCATGAGTCACATAGTTCGGGCTTTCCATTTGGCATACGCATTGAAATTTTTTTCGAAACAGGAGGTGAAGGAGGTGCATCGTAACAACTAGGTAAGCGTGGCCGAGGTTTCTTGGGGTGGGTGGAGCCCCAGGTAAACCAACCCTGCGCATATCTCTAGGGACCGGCTTCGGGATTTGACCCGTTACAGTGGAACCCTCCTTAGGGCGTGACTCATGGTCTCGGCGACAACAAGGTAAAGGTCATGGTCAACAACCCTCTGCCGGCCTTCCAAGGAAGAAGACTAATAATATTTGGCATTAAGAGTCGGTTGGTACGTGTGGGTAAAGTTGTACACCCTTGCAGGGTTAAATCTTTTCGAAAAGCTGTGTTCACGGTTATGAACACTTGGTGACCGAATTCTAAGATCATAGATAACATTAACTATAAGTAAAACTTGTTGATCCATGTGAGCTTAAGGATGCTTCCTCGGGGGTTTGAGGGGGTGATCATAGAAGAGGAGTTCGGATGTACTTGGTTAACAAGTTCGGATGTTCAAGATGGAGTCGTCTCTCTCTTACCCCGTTTAAAAGTATTGTGTGTAGTCGAGGCTCTACTCTCTCTTGTTTACAAACAAATTTGGCTTCACGCAAAGAAAATCTAGAGAAAGCTTTTCTAGCCAGAGCATGTAGATACTAGATTATCTAAGTCTCGCGGAGTACATTCTCGTACTCAGCCTTGCGCTATTGTTGTTTTTCTTCAGATGATCTAGTCGCGACTAAAGGGGGCTTGTACATTGACATCGACGAGTAGTTGGGGGTCCCAGGTAGCAGCCTCAGAACTATGGGTTGGACGTCGCTTATGTTTATGGTCTCTTAGGCCCTTTACTAAGTTTGTTGTGTAGAACAACATAATTTGCTTTGCTGTTTGGTGTAATGATGGGTCTACGACCCCTGATTTGTAATAATCTGATATCATACTCTATTAAGAGTTCAAACTTATGCTGTTGAATCCATGTGTTCTGTAATACTACCGAATCATATACTGTTAGTCTCTGAGGTTGGAGTTAAGTTTATCTCGGAGGATAATCCGAGGTTTGTTTAACCCTAATCTCGGGGGTGTTATAGGTTTTGGTATTAGAGAAGGACTGCATGTAGGAAACCCTAGTATTGGTCGATGTTGAGTCTAGAAGTTGACAAAACTATTTAAAGGTTGAAAACTATTTGCAAAAACTCTGAGTAGGATTCTTTTTACTCCTTTCCTGGTGTGATTCTAATCCTAGAATTTTCTTATCCTTTTTGGTTTGAAAAGGTTTTCATTCCTTACCCCTAATTCCAAACATTTAGGATCGTGTCTTCAGGGTTGTTTTTCTTACTCCGTACCTGGTTGCTATTCTCAGAGTTATCAAGATGTTTCGGTTCGGCTTGATGCATAACATCTTAGCACTCCATTGTTATGGTTTGTAAGTTAGCTCGTTAGTGTATACTTTAGTATGCTTTGATACTACCATGCATGATGAGATGACATGTTTTACATCCAGCATCTTCTGTTTTTGAAAACCCTTGGCTAACGCCTTCTGTTCTTACAGGATGGGTGACACTTCTCGAGCTCACACCCATGCTCAAGCTCATGGGTCTAGGAATGAGGATGATGCTTCTGATCTTCCTCCACCACCATCAATGGTTCAACTCATGGCTATGTATGAGACCAACCGTGCTAATAGCATGAGACTCTTTGAAAGGATTAAGCGCAATATGCAGCACCCAAACAACCAAGTCGGTATCAAGGATTTCATACGTCTAACTCCGCCAGTCTACAGCTATTCCAGTGAGCCACTTGATGCAGATTACTGGCTTTGCACCATGGAACGGAAACTTCAGGTTGGTCATGTTCCTGAAGCTGATCGGGTAACCTTTGCTGCCTACCATCTGGAGGGAGAAGCTAACTCCTGGTGGGAAAATTTCTTGGCACTGGAAGCTGCTCAGCATGTCATTACTTGGCAAGAATTTTGTAGCACCCCGATAAAACCACTACTAGAAAATCGCGTGTTATTTTTACTTTGTTCATCATCATGCATGTTTGTTCATAAAAGTACTTTGCAAAAACCTTATTTTGTTTTCTAATTATCCCTCCTTTAATTTCAAATCATAAAACCATGTCTTTCTGCATATTTTATTTGTCTAAAAACTGATTACAAAAACCTTTTAAATAATAAATAAAAAGTTATATTATTTTTGGGAGGCAGCCAACCAGGCCCAAAAGCCCAGCCGGCCACCTCCAACCAAACCTAATCCACAAACCCTAGCCTAAAACCACCACACCTAGCCTCCCGCCGCCGCCACCCACCTACCCTACCCGACCGACCCCAGCCCAACGTGGCGCGCGCTCCTGGCCGCACGCAACCACCTGCCACGGACCCGCTCGCTATGTCGCCCCGCTCTCACGCTCTCCCTTGCCCACCACCTCGTCTTACCCTGGCCCCACCCCGTAGAGCACACAACATGCACACGCACGGGATCAAGATCCCACACGCGATCCCGTGACTCCCACGCGAGCTCCCCCGCTCCTGGACCAACCGCACTACCCCGCTCGCACGATTCGGGCCCCACCTCGTGATCCGTTCCTCGTCCCCACTCCCCACCTATCCCGCGAGTTTTCCTCCCTCGAGCAGAGCCGCACCGCCGCCACTTGATCGAGACCCCTGACCCCTCCTTCATCCCCGGTCGACGCCAGGCCCCACCGTCGCTGGCCTCGGTCTCACCCAAGCCGCCTCCACCTTGTGGAGAACCTCCTTCAGCGCCTCTCTTCCCTGACGGCCGCAGAGACGATGCCAGCCTGCCGAGCTTCTCCTTTCCCCGGCCGCCTCTTAGTTGTGCTCTCTCCTTGCTGTCACCATCGACCCGGGCCCCGTCGCCGGGCTTTGTCCTCGGGCCCCTCGCCTCTACACTCCCTACACTGGCCCCCCGGCTCGCCGCTCGCGAGCTCCCCATACGTCGCCGCCAAGGCATGCCCCCACCTCCATCGTCCTCCACTAGCCCTCCTCCGGACCAGCGCTCCCTGCTGTGCCGCCTCTCTCTAGTAATCTGGGGAAGTGACAAAAATCTCTAAGGTACTAGATGTGTTGTTTCTACTAGGGAGAAAACAACAATCCTTTGTTCATAGAACAATCGTCTTGTTTACTTTACATGCAATTCATAATGCAATTATCCGTTGCTTGCAACTTAATACTGGAGCAGGTTCAGATGATAACCTAAAGGTGGATTATTAGTCATAGATGTAGTTGGATGGAGGTGTATGTATAATGTTGTAATGCCCAATCAAGTCTCAAAGGAGTCAAGATGAGTCATATATGCTTGTATGCTTTTTGGATGTTTGTCAATTGCCCCGCTGTAATTTGTTCACCCAACATGTCACCACTAGTGAACTATGGACCCCGGTCCTTTCTTTTACAATCAATCTACAATCAACTGTGTTCACCCAACATGTCACCACTACTGCTTTGTGTTTACTTTCTTCAAACTATCAGTTTCTTCCACTCAATACGTTTAATCTTTTGTTTTCAGCAAAACCAGTGAGATCGACAACCTCATCGCAAGTTGGGGGCAGAGTTCTATGGTTGTGTTGTGCAGGTCTCCATGTTGCTGCTGGCACCAGTAGTGCGTCCTGCCAAAGTTTAGCTAGCTGCACGTTTGGGGTGTTTCCTTTCTCCTACTGGTTTGATTAAACCTTGGTTTCATAACTGAGGGAAAACTTGCTGATGTGCTCATCATACCTTCCTCTTGGGGTTCCCCAACGAGCTCAATATATTTTGGGCCATCAAGCTATTTTTATGGCACCGTTGCCGGGGAGTCACGGACATCTTCACAAGGGGAGTCCCTCATAACCAATCTATTTACATTGTTATTTTTGTTTTGTTTAGTTTACTTTTGCTTTGTTTGCTTGTTTATTTATCAAAAACACAAAAAAAATTAGTTTTACAAGTTTGCTTTCTTTATTAAAAACACACACACAATTAAGTCTTTCTATAGTTGGTACCTCTTCCCTAGCTCACCATGTTGATCCCTAAATTCACCATGAAAGACCTTTCAATAGGTAGTGGCTCTATAATTGGAAAAGATAATATTGAAAAATTCTTTAATCATGTTAGTAAACATAAGGATATTGAGGATATATCCCTTGCAGAACTTGCTCCAAACTATGAAATTGCTGCAGCTTCTTTAGTTCACCTGCTGGAAGCTAGGTTTGTTAACCTTAATCCTTTAATGCAAGCAATGTTTCTTAAACTTAAAGAATTTGATGACCCTGAAAAGAGAGATTTTATTCTGGAAACTTTGCTTAAGGAATTCTATGATGTTGCCAAGGAAGCTGGGAAAGTTTTTGAACGTTTTAATAAGCTAGGATCATGTGTAGATGTTATTGGTATACGAGAAAAGATGGACAAAACCAAACCTAATGGGGAGGAAACTATGATACCAATACCTTTTAAACTTGTAGCAATGTATGAAGCCATAGAAAATAATCTTGAGATACCTTTCCTTGTTGAAGATATTTCTAGTTGAAGATATTTGGATGAGATACCTTTCCTTGTTGAAGATATTTCTAGTTGAAGATATTTCTAGTTGAAGCCATAGAAAGCCATAGAACTTATTTGGATGAGATACCTTTCCTTGTTGAAGATATTTCTAGTATTAATCTTAATGCTTGTTCATTTGAGAACACTTGATTCTTTTTCTTGCTGCTTATGCCTAACTTAAAGGCATTAAACAAAAGAACTTATTGGGAGATAACCCAAAAGTTTTAGACGAGTCTTGGAAGTTATTACTTCTTTAATAACCGCTCCTTATCCTATTTATTTGCTTTTTGTACCAAGAGTAACCTCTAATAAGAGAGGGGTATGATTGGAAAAGTTGCTCTCCGGAAACAGATTTCTGTGCTTCACCGTAAAAATTCGTGTAAAACCTCTGTAGGTCCCTTTTAGGCGTGAATTTTTGTGCTTCTGACCCAGGTTGTTATCTAACTTTCATTAGTTCAACACTTTTTGATTTTACCAACAGAAGGTCTTCGCAAAAATTCGTCTTTACCTGCTGGTCTGTTTTGACAGATTTCTGCCATTATTTGCATTTGCCTCTTGTTGGTTCCTTTTCGAGTTCTTTTGGGGAATTAAGGTTTTTGAGGGAAGTGCTACAGTATCTAGTGTTTTAATGGAAGTTTTATTGGTGTTATAACTGAACCTAAAGACTTATTATCTTGAGTGCACTAATGTTGCTAATAAAGATTGTGTGAAGTTTTGTATGAAGGAAAAAATTCAGGTGTATGGAAGGAATGAGTAATAGATGCATGATGGACTAAAGCTCAAGCTTGGGGATGCCACGCATGTCACCCCAAGAAATATCCAAAAATTACAAGCGTCAAAGCTTGGGGATGCCCAAGGCATCCCCATCTACATTAATAAAAATCCCAGGTTTCTTCCAAACACTTCATTTTTATTGTTTCATGCACAGTTGTGTTGTTCTTGGAGCATCTTCTTTTTTGTTTTCGTTTTGTTTTTTCGTTTGCTTGGTTTTCTTAGTTTGTTGAATAAATTGGTTGTACCACCTCTTTCATGCATTGGTTTGCAAACAGTTTGGTTTGGATTGGAAAAGAGTAGGAAAGTTTATGCTTAAGTGGTAAAGAGAGCTTGTTTTTGACTGTGGCCTATGCTTTCTCATGACATGCTTGATATTGTTTTGGCTTTAGGATTAGTATTCTTTGTTGTAGCATGAATTGTTATAAACAATTGAGATTGCTTAATGTGCCTTGGAAGGATCATGCGTTGTTTTAGCATGTTAAAGCATGATATTGTGGTATTCTCCTTTGATGCTTTATTTGGGTTGACTTGGCGCATGCTCACACCATGTATGACTATCCCAAGTCACCATAGCCTTTATGATATGCTTTGATCAATTATGTTTTGTTGCTCTGCAAGATTATGGCCATTATTGCTCTCTTAGGTTGTCGCTCCCAATCTTTTGCTAGCCTCCGTAACCAAGTATGAGTTCCACTCATCCATCCAATTCCTTAAAACAAGTTATTCCAAAGAGTCCACCATACCTTCCTACTAGCATATGGTATTCCAAGTATATTCATATTTCTATCTACCTTCGGAATTAAACTTGTTATGAGAAAACTAGTGATTAAAGCTCTCACGAACTTGATGACACACTTTACATTTCTTGCCATTCATAAACTTGAACCATTGTGTCATCTATGTTGTATATGCTTGCACTTATATGTTGGGGATTAGCAGAACCATGCTTTCATTGGGAACGCTTTCAACATTTCACTTGTACTTTGTACCTAATTGATATCATGCTCTTTTGTCTATGGATGTCGTCGGTGTGAAATGAAAGGGGAGCTTGTAAGTCCATGGAGTTATGTATATGTGTTAGAGAAACGCTTCGGCTGCTGGTCTAATCCATGCTGTCATGGTGGAATCCTGCAGCGTAACCATAATGAGTTGTCTATGAAGCATTCTTGTTATAAAAAAAGAGTCAGATATTGAGAAAAAGAGAAAAGGAAAAAAGAGATATATGAAAAGAGGAAAGAGAGAAAAAAACACCATATTCCCATGGTAACTAAGAAGATTGTTGAGATGCTCGTTGTCTGCTTGCCTTGTCATCTTGATATGGGAATTCTTCCGTATCATCGGGCAAGGAGTACCCCGTTGGCGGTTCTCTATGATACACATGTACTTACGATGACAAGAACTTACCGGTGACTAAACTTTAGTAGCATAAGGAGCGGCCCTCGTATTCAAGGGACGTGAGATTTCCAATTTATACTTTGTCAAGCATATACTCCATAGTTTGTTCACTTTAACCTTAATCAATTCAAGATGCTTATGATAGGGGCAATGAGAGCTGAAAGCTAATAAGTCACATTTTTTTGGAAGCTCTTTATGAAACTTGAATATCTACTTCCTTCTATGAAGGCCTTTCTTTTACTTTTATGTTGAGTCTCCACCTTCTACCTTTATGCACCTACTTTGAGAGCATAGTGGCCATTCTTAGTTCTATGTGCATTGTCCCAAGACTTGTTGATTGATGCATAACTTTGATATTGCTTGTTTTAAACTATCTAGTCACTCTCATGAACTTTGAAGGTGTGCTATGCATTTATGTTTGCTACTCAATGAGGGACAAGGTGAATGCCACTATGCTATGTTTTTTTATGTGAAACAAACAAACGTCTTGCAAAGCATTGTTATTCATGAATCTTTTTTTCTGCCTTCTCATGTTGCAACATAGTTTCTTTGCCTTATTGCTAGAACTTTGTCTTTCATGTTATGATTGAAGTACTATGATCCCAGGTTTGAATGTTTTACAAATACTTTGATCAAGTTTATGATGGTGCATGTCACCTCAAAAATTATTCTTTCTTTTTATCACTTACCTACTCGAGGACGAGCAGGAGTTAAGCTTGAGGATGTTGATACGTTGCTAACGTATCTATAATTTTTGATGTTCCATGCTTGGTTTTATCTACTTTCTTATGTTTTGTTCACACTTTGGAGTACTTTTCATATGATTTCTTGGACTAACCTATTAGCAAGAGCCACAGTGCTAGCTACCTATTTTCTGCTGTTTTTGGTTCCAGGAAAGTCAGAAAATGAATATTCTCGGAATTGGATGGGACAAAACCCAAAGTCAGTTTTTCACCGAGGGACACCCGGAGCCAGAATGTGAGACGGAGAAGGGCCAGAAGGCGACCACACCACCTGGACGCGCGGCCAGGCCTGGCCCACGCCAGGGGTGGTGTGGCCAGCCCAGGCACCCCCTTGGCCTCTCCTTTCGCCTACAAGATGCCTCCGATACAGAAAACCTAAGTACCTGATAAAAAATTCCACGAAAGAGTTTATAGCCACCGTCATCTCCATCCCTCGATCGGGAGGGATCTGAAGCTCTTCCCGGCACCCTGCTAGAGAGGGGAATTCACCCTGGAGGCCTTCTTCATCACCATGCAAGCCTCCGGTGTGATGGGTGAGTAGTTCATCTCTTGACTACGGGTCCATGTAGTAGCTAGATGGCTGGTTCTCCTCCTTTATGCTATCATGTTTATATCTTGTGAGCTCTGTTCATGATCAAGATTATCTATTTATAATTATGCATGTTGTGTTTGCGGGGATCCGATGGATATTGAGATGCTATTTCAGATTGATTATTGATTCTATCATGTCTTTGTTATTTGTGATCTTGCATGCTTTCCTTTGTTAGTATCTATCTTGGCCAAGTACATGCTAGCAACTCCAAGAGTTAGTATTTATGCTCGATAGTGGGTTCATGCCTCTAGTAATCTGGGGAAGTGACAGAAATCTCTAAGGTACTAGATGTGCTATTGCTACTAGGGAGAAAACAACAATCCTTTGTTCATAGAACAATCGTATTGTTTACTTTACACGCAATTCGTAATGCAATTATCCGTTGCTTTCAACTTAATACTGGAGGGGGTTCAGATGATAACCTGGAGGTGGATTATTAGTCATAGATGTAGTTGGATGGCGGTCTATGTATAATGTTGTAATGCCCAATCAAGTTTTAAAGGTGTCAAGATGAGTAGTATACGCTTGTATGCTTTCTCGATGTTTGTCAATTGCCCCGCTGTAATTTGTTCACCCAACATGTCATCTATCTTAAGGAGAGCCACGACTAGTGAACTATGGACCCCGGTCCTTTCTTTTACTATTAATCTACAATCAACGGTTTACTGCTTTGTGTTTACTTTCTGCAAACTAATACTTTCTTGCACTCGATACGTTTAATCTTCATCGCAAGTTGGGGGCAGAGTTATGTGGTTGTGTTGTGCAGGTCTCCATGTTGCTGCTGGCACTGGTAGTGTGCGCTGCCAAAGTTCAGCTAGCTGCACCTTTGGGGTGTTTCCTTGCTCCTACTGGTTCGATTAAACCTTGGTTTCATAACTGAGGGAAAACTGGCTGCTGTGCTCATCATACCTTACTCTTGGGGTTCCCCAACGAGCTCGAGATATTTTGGGCCATCAGTCTCCATCTCCTACCTTTCTAGATTCTTTGGCATCTCTGATTGATCATTATCGGGATGAATCAGACGTAAGTACTAAGCTTGGCTAAGCTGGACCATCAAAGAAGCTCTAGCAATGCTCACATGCCAGACCTAGGTATGCTAGGAGCTGTGGATCAGGTATATAAGGCTACAACAGGGAAACTATGCAGTAGATAGGTAACTCTAGCTACTGACAAAAGAACACATTGGAATCATATGCAATAAAGCGAGAAAGTAGATACTTTGTAAAACATAGGTTCAGAATGAGAGGCTACGCTTGCCTTGTCCTTCAGTAGACACATATGGATCCTATCGTGAAGAAGCAATACCGGAAAGAAAAGGCAACAATCAACATCTCAAACCATGCAATGCGCAAGCACATGAATAATATGGCAGATTAAAGTTATCATGTCAACCCTAGGATTTAGCGTTGATTTAAATGGGTTCGGAGTGCCGAGGGTTTGGCATTCCATCGATCCCATATGCAGTTAGGGCGGGTTTCGATGTTCCTCTAACTAGCTAGGGTTTAGGTTGATCAACAATGCATGATTATATTTTTAAAGTGTAGATCTCATTTTTCTGAACATTTTGATATGTTATTCATATTTTCTGATTAAATAAGAATTACTTATGAATTTTATAATATTATAACAATTTCTGAAATTAATTAAACCAATTAAAAGCTTTACTGCGTCATTATGATGGCAGCATAGGAGTGGGGCAATTTCCACTAGAGCAGCACCTACCCACAATGGCTGACCTGTGGGCCAGGGGCCACTTTATGGCCACGTCACGGACAGGAAACGGCGGCATAGCGGTCGCCGGCGGCGATCCGGCGCAAACCACCGCAGTTGGGCTCGTTGGAAAGCTCTCGGCGAGGCGAACCACATAGAGGTGGCGCCGCCCCTCTATGGTCGCTGGAGCTCCTTCTCCGACGAGCTACTGCGGTGGTGTGCTCGGCTACACGGTGCAGAGATGCTACGGGGGGCTAACGGCGAAACGGAGAGCACTGCATGGACAAGAAGCTCACCAGGAGCGTGTAGGGCTTGACGGCGAGGCGAGGCGGTGTATGAATCAACGGTGAATGGTGACGTCTAGCGGCGGTGGGAGCTGTCGATTTGAGCAACTGCGACCACCCCGACATGCGCTGACCAGGGCAATCGACCGAGTCAACCATGGCGGTCACTCCTATGGGCTCAGAACGCCCAGGGGAGGTGGCGAATGGCGGCGACCCGAAGCTCCCACGAGCTAGGGTTCAGCGGAGGGAAGAAATGGAGAGGAAGGGGAGGATAAGGTTCGTCCTGGCGGTGGAAAGGGGTCTTATAGGAAGCAGCAGCGTCGGTAGCAAGAATCACCTCGCGGCGGTCATCACGGCGATGCAGGGACAGCCTTGCCGGTGACACCGAGCTGCTTCGCTCGCTGTCATCCTTCTGGCGACGAAGAAGAAAGGAGAAAATAGTGAAATGGTACCGGGCCATGGTGTTAGGCCAGCTGGGCCGCGGAAAGAAAGGAGAGGTGGCCTGGTTGTTGGGCTATGGCCTTATCCCTCTCTGCTCACATTTTTTTCTGTAAACAATCTTTTCTAATTGATTTCTCTAAAAACCCTCCTTATATTTACTCAATTCAAAATATTTGGAGCAGCTTTGAATAAGGCAAAGTTTTAGAATCCTCTTGTAAACCTTTTGAGCATATAAATAGCAGGGTCCACATGTGGATCCATTTTATCAAAACAAAACCATTTGAGAATGGATTAGAATTGAGAAGGAAAACAAATTAGAGATTAGGGTTTTTATCCCCTCTTGTCTCCAAAACACAACCAGAATGCAAAAGATGCATGCATGCTTATGCTCTTAAGTACTAATTACATATAATACGAACTTGGGTTGTTACAAAACCAAACTCACAAGGGCCAAAATAAATACATTGCACAATCATATAAATCATACGGAACAACCAAACAAGGTATGTCATGATTGAATGATGAACAATTGCGTGGTATAATATATCATGGCATGGGTGAGGTATGGAAACAATAACAAAGCACTTTATTAATTTATTTATGCATGTTTTACTCCCATAAACATTTTTGATTATTCAATATTTATATTATGCATGCTTCAATTCATATCATGGAATGCATATTTCGAACGGGCTCATCGCGCTGATCGATTTAGGCATATTATTTGTCGAATTTGGAATTACAAAATTAAAGTTATAGAATTATTAAGAAAAAGCATTTTATTATTTATTTAGCCAAGTTTTACTTGCATAAACCTTGTTGTTTTGATAATATATATATGATGCATGTATGATGCTTGATATGGCAAATATGTGATGCGACTAGGCAATATTAATCGGAATCAGGGTTTCGACAATTAAAAGAAAGGTTCATATTATTTTGGTACTTCGCAATTTAAATGTATTCTTAATAAGGAAAAACTTGGCATCAGTTCGCTACACAAATTTAAATGGGGCCAATATAAGACTAGAAAAGCCCACATATAGCCTCCATATTTAGTTATGAGATGAATCAAACGAAGAACCCTAAAAAAATAAACATTTATGCGAGTATGGATAATTTAATAAGCGACAAGTTATAATGCATCTATACAAAATAGGGAGGATAGGGGTCACACATTTAGGTGTTTCGAGATCTTGGGGTCGGTAAGTTTCGGGTTCGATCTTTGGACTCAGGATCGGGTCTTTGGATCCATGAAGGAGCCCTTGATGTTTCGTGTGGTCGACCTTCAAGTACGGACCCGTGACGTGGATCTTGTGGTTCGATTTTGTCGCCTTAGGGTTCCACGCGAAAAGGTCTTTAGGGTCCATGTCGAGGCACTTGGTATTCGTGGAGAGGTCTTGACAATCATTTACAATGGTTCAACAGGCCTTGGAGCATCGGTCATAGCACGAGTCCTCGCCTCCTCGGAAGATCTTTGTCGACGAACCAACAAGACAGATACGCGGGAGGCGAGCTGCCAAAAAGAATCAGTGTGACCAAGGATGGGAATGGGTACAATCTCTGATGTTGATGCCAAACAAATTGACATCGATCTGGATCTCACCTATAGATAGGAACTTAGGCATACACGCATGGACACGTGCATCACACGACCAGCATGGCCAAAACATTGCGTGCAGATGAAAAACAGAGGATGAAGATGGCATTTGTGGCCCTACAACAAGACCTGCAGAGGCAACCGTAGCAGCACAACAGGGGGACGGTCGGCGGTGCTCGGAGGCGCAGGCGGGCCTCAAGCAAAGCGCTCGGGCAGGAGGCGGACTCGGGAGGGGGCTGGCGACCTGTGGTAGGGCAAGAAAGGGGAACCAGGGTCGCGGGTGAGGGCGAAGCGATCCTGGCAGCAGTCAATGGCGAGCTGCACGGAGGAGGAGGTCATGGAGGACGAGCTCGGGCTGAGAAGCTGTGCAGCGGGGAGGCGCAGAGGAAGGGCGGACCTGGACAGCAGGGGCTCGGGCGTTGTGAGGGAGGCGGGGCCTCCTGACGGCGGCGGGGATCGATTGAGGCGAGGAGGACGGTGCGGTGTGTGGGAGCGCGTCGCGTCCGCGTGGGCCATGCTGGGTGGGGCCGGGGATTGGTGATTACTAGGTGGGGAAACACAGGACATCAGCGACTTCACCTTACTCAACCTCTATTTGTACAAACTACGCATGCGCACAACACGTTCGACGGAAGGATCATAGGATTCTGATGAAAGTTTAGCACATATGAATCAACGATATGACTGAATCAATAAGCAAGATACTAGAACTTATGTTGCCATCGTGGTCGTTTGGCAATTTGCTATTATTCGGGTAAAGAAGGCCTGGCATGCTGAAAAGGTGTTCGTCCATGTCCCGCAACATGAAGCGGTAGCTAGGGACGCAGCGACCGACGTGGCCGGCGGAGATGATGTCCAACCCCGTGGTGATCATGTGCACATTCGTAGCGCTGAGATTCGGCCATCTGTATTCCTCGCGGTGGCAGTCGCCATGGCCATCCGTGTCATCGTCATCTGCCTTACACTTCAGCCTCTTGCTACCCCAATGCTTACCCCTAGCGGCAGATGGAGTCTAGAATCCGGTAGATTAATGGAGGCGGTGTGATCCGGAGGCGGATAGATTCAAGAGGGGATGGAATCAGGGAGGGGAGCAGTTGTTCGAGTAGGGACTGAGGAACCGCTGCCGCTGGTCTCGTACGTGTTTAAGACAAGGAAGGGGGCAGTAATTAGTGAGGGTGGGCACAGTAACCGTTTAGAGGAAGTGAAAATTTAATCATAGTATAAAAAATGTGGGGTCCCACCTGTCAGCTTGTGAGGTTAGCACGCGCAAATGTGACTACGTTTGACTTGGACCGTGCATAGCAGACCTCGATTCCACTGCATGCAAGTAGCGCAGAACCAATTTTAGGCAGCGCTAGTGTCGCCATCTAAAACCACTGTTTTCCTCCACCTCCACTAGTTATGGCACTCTCCTTATACCATATTGTGAATCGCAACAAACACAAGAAAATAAAATCGTCACAAGCATAATCAACACAGTTAGTTCCTCGACCGCGAAGTGCAAATAGTTCACACCCTAGTTCTTAAAAAACCACGTTGATCTAAACTTGGAGTGGTAGTTCTGCTTCGTCTCCCTCATCTCCTTGTCTCCTTGCAATGACAGTTCCATGTCTTCTCCTCTTCTTCTTCTCCTCGTATCCCACATCTCCTCGTCTCCTCGTACTCGTAGTGGAAGTTCCTGGTCTACCTGTTCTTCTTTCTTTCTCGATCAATAGGAACCATTCCCACATGTAAACCATGGCCAGCAACCGGATGAAGGTGAACTGGTCCGATCTCCCAGCCAACCTACGTCGCAAGATCACTAGCTACTTGTTGGAGAAAGAGGAGTACGTCGAAACCTATGGTGCTTGTCGAGAAGTCTGCACCGATTGGCGCCGCATTTTAACAGAGCCTGAATTCCATCTTAACGACTAGATCCTTATAAATCACATATTTCTAGACATCAGCGACTTCACCTTACTTAACCTCGTCACTGGTCGTTGCTTCATGACGAATCTAATGGACATCCATCGCAGGTTCACATTCACATTCGATATATATAACATTCATTTATTTGTATTTTCGATTGTAAACATCTTAGGGCTAACTAACCTCTTCTTCCAAAGATTCTACTTCGTCGATGCTTCTCGTGGCGTCATCGTTCCTGCTTAGAGGGTGGAGCCGTACAGGATTCAGCTTCTGAACACAATCACTCATAAGTCTAACCCTGAGTTTCAAGCACACATACCATCTTATATTCTGCAATCTGTCGTCGTGAGGAAGTCCCTGATGATGATTTTCGTTTGCACAAATTATCCCGAGATTATTGTATGGGCCGATGAGAGCACCCCAATGGGGAAGTTCAATGAATCATTTGGAGAAGGATTTTATTTGCCACCACCCAATGTGTTTCTGAACTGCATGACGCCATTCTGAGGGGAAGTATATGCAATACTTAAGAATGGAGAAATCATGTCGACCAACATCCAGTTAGAGCAGCGCGCGAGACTATCACGATGGCCAAAAAAATTGCAGCCCCAGTCTTTGAACAGATATGTGGAAGCTACAATTTTTACCTAGTGGAGTCAGATGGTGATCTACTTCCTGTGTTGAACGGGGATTTCGCCAAAGGTCAACCGGTGTTGTACCGTGTGACACGGAGAACAACTCTCTAGAGGCCATCGGTGACATTGGAAGTGGTGCCCTCTTCGCTGATTTCCATCGGTCTATCTCCATCGACACCAGGATGCACCCCATAGTCAAACCGAGTTGCATATACTACATAAATTATATCAGACTGTACAATTATGATGTTCAAGCTTGGGAAGAGGAACCAACAATAGTTATTCATGGCTTAGGTCATCATCAGCTGGAACATATGCCGAGGCCTTATCCTCTGGATGAGATACTGGCAGCGCACTTCAGATGGAGAGAGTTCTCTGAATATGTGATGCAACACTCTAGAATCGCAATAACGAAAAATATAAGGCAGAATGAATCCTATATTCATCCTAGGTTATTTTCTAGCATTTTTAGGTCTATTTGAAGAAGAATTTTGTATTGTGTTTATATTATTTCAGCTGTCGTGGTATTACCGATGAGTACGCCATGGAGGGGTCCTCACATCGCGTGTTTAGAGACGTGGGGTAAGGTGGTGAGTTGGCGGGTATGAGGTAACATAGCTTACCTAGGTTCAAGTCCCACAATGGTGGCAGAACTCTACTCCTGCTATAAATAACTATAATGGCAATACACCGAGTTACAGAGATAGGTTTGTTGTGCAAGGTGTTGCACGTTGTAGGTAGCAATCTAAGAGGTTGTGTCTGCCCTAAAGGCTCCTGTAGGCAGTCTTATAAGGACGCCAGGGCCAAGGGTTACGAGGAGAGTCCTAGCCGGATATGGTTACAAAGTCCTAGACTAATACATAAACTATTGTGTTGTCCTCAAGGCGCCGGTTTCCATCTTAGGTGGTGGCACGTCGCCTTCCATCTCCAGGCTAGACCTCCATCTTGTCTATCAGCAACTAGGCCGCCTGGTTATGCCATAGGCCTAACCACCAGCTGTGGGCTACCCGGGCTTGCCGGTATGAGACTATGCCATAGGTATACCTATTTGGTATATCCACAACAGTAGCCCCTGGAGTTCTTCAAGATCCTCACGTTCATCCATATAGCTTTGAGTGTAAGTATCACATCGTCTTCAATTTGTAGGCGGGCTTCCCGAAGGATCTTGGAGATCTCCCAAATCATATTCCCATCCGGCTAAGCCTAGCCAGATAGTTGCATGTATGCTTCTGCGAACGAATCCATAGCAGAGAACTCTCTAACGAATCGTTAGTGATTCTTCCAAGTTCTAGGAACATCTTCAATATCACCATCAGTGCGGGACGGTATGTAAGCCGGAAAAAATGACGGCTACTAGGCCACGGTCGTAAACGCTGCCAAATTGCCGACTTAGATCCTGCAAGGTCTTAGAGCATCTCATGTCACAGATGTGTAGGCCGACGATCCGTGTAGCCCAGGAAATTTCCGCGAAGGCAAAATCGATGTCTAGCCTCCAGGTTTCTCTAGTCGTATTATTCACCGTCTTGAAAGTTTTATTGACATAACATAACCATATGTAGCCCCCGAGCATTGAGTCGGCTTCGTCGAAGGCGACTTGATGCTCAGAAGGACATGCGTCAGTATATTTCAAATGATAGTTGCCCCCGAGCGCCAAGTCGGAGTGTCAAAAGAAATTCGCCTTGGTGCTCTCAGAGTAGCTTCAGCGAAAAATGTGAATAGTGTAGCCCCCAAGCATAAAGTTTGAAATTATGTCGACTTGATGCTCTAGAGAGAACTTCACAAAAAATCATAATCGGTGTAGCCCTCAAGTCTCAGGGTGGAATTCACTTGAATTGTCCGGCTTGATGCTCAAAGAGAACTTCACCGTATCTTGGAGATCAACGCACTGTAGCCTCCGAGGATTGTTCCGTCTTGGATGCAAGGCAGCACAAAACTGCGATTGCAGCCCCCGATTGTCGAGTCGGCTTCCTCAAAGGAGGCTCAAGTCTTGCTCAGCAACTACGATTACAGCCCTTGGGTGTCGAGTCCAATGCAAAGATGGCTCAAAAACACCATAATCCGAGGACTACTAGAACGTCCAAGTGTCATGTACCTGAGACATAAACATAAAATTACAAATGTATTAAATTGTTCCTTTAATCGTTTCCAACAAACAAATGTAAGGCGGAACAAACGGGGCCTTTGAACAAATACTCTAAAGCTGAAACAATACAGCAGTTGAACACATAAGCCTGTCAAGACGGAAAAAACTCGACTAACTTGAACAGTTTATGTAACATTTTGTTTAAGCAAGTGCTAGATTATCCGTTCTTCCAGTCTTATATGCTTGAATTTTTGTAAGACATCAAAACATTAAGCACAGAACATCTGCTGAAACGATAGCGCTTAATAGCGAGACAATCCAGAACCTCAGAAACAAACGCCAGCTTTAAGTGCTGAAATGTCACTACTCTAGAATCTACATATAAAACAACAGAAAACATGTAGCCAAAAAACTTAAGCTAACGCCCGAAGGCGGGTTTTTTGCATGGTACTGGGCCTTAAACAATCAAAACCAGTTAAAATCTATACTCATGAGCGCAAGGCAAATCGTGAAAAAGGTATGATCAAAACGAAAGCTGTCAAAGACTCAGCATATGAGTGAACCAACCTTAATCTCATGATCATAAACAATTAAAATAATAAATATAAATAGGGACTTAGCTATTTGAGCGAAGTCGGTGTAGTTCGCGCCGAAGACGAATTGGCCCGCGGCGATGGCAATGTCGGCCATTGCAGAGTTGAAGTAATATGGAGCGAAGCCAGCTGATGAAGCAACGACGATGAAGATGTAGTCTTGGAATCGAGACAAGCCATTGCGGCGGCAAAGCCAGCCACTCAAGAGCTTAACTTAATCCGTGACAAAATTCGTTGTGTAGATAAACACCGTTCCACCTAAAAATCTTAGTCAGCTATCGTCCGAGTTTGATTTGATCGCTCTAGCGCGTCCGGCATCATGCAGTCACCATATCCATGCAACTAGCATAGCTGCCGGGAAATCCATGCACGGGCATGCTCCCTCACGTGGACATGCATGTGATTAGCATAAAATCCATGCAAGTAACATGCTTCTGCACTTTGTCTGTTATGCATACGTGCATTATTCCACATGGCAGGAGAGCTAACTCGATCCTGGCCATCGGGTCAACTGCGTACCGTAGTAGTATCCTGGTTGATTACTTTTTCTCTACTATTTCGAGCTCTGGCCGCATAGCTTCTAAACTGCCTTGGTCGAATCGGTTTTCTCCTGAGCGTACCAATGCATGCTCAACACGGAAGCAACGCGAAATAGGTCATGTATCAGTTAGCTTGGCCGGCGAGTCGCGATTTGTACCACGACGTTCCTGATTTCAGCTAGTAGAAACGATCGATCCAACTAATCGAAATCAAGCTGGACAATGAGTTGAAGACGTAGAACGCTGCCTCCTCCATCCGCCTATTGGCAAGGAAAACCAAACAGGGTCAGCATTGTTTTCTTGATGAAGATTTCCGTGACGCTGAACACTTGGCCACACGCTCGAGCAGAGAGATAATAAATTACCCGTAGACGCTCATGAGCTATGCAGAAATCAGTGCATCAATGGAGATACGATTTCACCACCTTCGAAGACGGCGAGGGATCCCACCTGGATCCGTGCTATAAGCGTCGCTAGCCAGGTTACCCAGGTGAGTTGGCGGGTATGAGGTAACACAGCTTATCCAGGTGCATGTCCCACAACGGTGGCAGAACTCTACTCCTCCTATAAATCACTATAATGGAAATACGTCGAGTTATAGAGGTAGGTTCGTTGTGCGAGGTGTTGCACATTATACGTAGCAATCTAAGAGGTTGTGTCTGACCTAAAGGCTCCCGTACGCCGGATTATAAGGACGCCAGGGCCAACGGTTACAAGGAGAGTCCTAGCCGGATACGGTTATAGAGTCCTAGACTAATACATAAACTATTGTCTTGTCCTCCAAGATGCCCAGTTCCATCTTAGGTGGTGACACGTCGCCTTCCATCTCTAGGATGTACCTCTGTCATGTCTATCAGCAACTGGGCTCCCCGATTATGCCATAGGCCTAACCGCCAACTGTGGGCCACCAGGGCTTGCCGGTATGAGACTATGACATAGGTATACCTATTTGGTATATCGATAATATTAGCAGTATGTGTATTACCTTTCAGATGTAATTGTAATGTATTTATTTTTAGTACTTTCAGCATTCAATGTATTTATTTTTTATTAGCTTTCAGATTTCTCTCTGGTAGCTTTTAGAATTTTGTGTAAGTACTCCCTCGATCTAGAAATAAATGACTTGAGTTTATCTAGATATGAATGTATCTATTAAAACGTGTCTAGATACATTCGAAGTTAGATAAATCTAAGTCAGTTATTTTTGGATGAAGGGAGTACTATCTTTCATCTTTTACTCATAGGGACTCCATGTGGATCAAGGTGGTTTGGGAAAAACACATGAAATGGCTATAGGGACTCCATGTATCAAACCATGGTTAGGAATCCCTAGAAAGCCCCTGGAATGCAACACCCACATGGAGTGATGCACCAGTGTAATAGAAGTTGCACCACCACATCCATTGGAGTGTGTGCGCTCATGTGGATCAAGTTGGTTTGGAAAAGAACACTTACAATGACTCTAGGGACTCCATGTGTCAAACCATGGTTAGAAATCCTAGAAAGCCCCTAGAATGAAACAACCACATGGAATGATGCACTAGTGTGACAGAAGATGCATCACCATATCCACTTGAGTGTGTGTGGTCATGTGGATCGAGGTGGTTTTTAAAATAACACATGCAATGACTCTCTAGACTCCATGTGTGAAACCATGGTCAAAAATCCCAGAAATCTCCACTAATTCAAATTCCACATGGAATGATGCACTAGTGTGACAGAAGTTGCATCACCGCATCTATTGGAGTGTGTGTGGTCATGTGGATCAAGGTGGTTTGGAAAACAACACATGCAATGACTCTATGAACTCCATGTGTAAAACCATGGTCAGAAAAGCCCCCAAAAGCTCCGAGAATAGAACCGCCACATGGAATGATGCACCAGTGTGACAAAAGTTGCATCACCACATCCATTGGAGTGTGTGTGGTCATGTGGATCATTGTGCTTTGTAAAAGAACACATTCAATGACTCTATGGACTCCATGTACCAAACCATGGCCATAAAATCTCTAGAAAGACCCTATAATGCAACTGGCACATGGAATGATGCACTAGTGTGACAAAAGTTGCATCGCTACATCCATTGGAGTTTGTGTGCTGATACGTCCATTTTGCATCACTATTCTATGTCTTAGTTCACTATTATTCATTGATATATTTCATATTGAGAGGTGATACTTATGATATTTCATCTATTTTTGCATGGTTGATGACTTTTGGAGCATGGACCGCTGCAGTCAGGATTCTGATTGAAAAGGTGTTGTTTGGAGGCAAAATTCGTGAAGATCAGAAAATCCGGGAAAATATACGGAAAATTCTATTTTTCCAGAAGACTCGGGATGTCAGAAGATGGAGTGGAGGTGGGCCATAGGGGGCCCACACCACCCCATGGCGCGGGCAAGCCTAGGCCGCGCCAGGGAGTGGTGTGGCCACCCTGGGCCACTCCAGCCTCTCCCCTCTAGCGTATATCATCCTTCCGAAACCCTAAGACTCGGGGGGCGACCACAGAAAGATTCCGCCACCTCTACGGGGTGGAAAACACCTAGAGAGAAAGATCTCTCTGAGAGACATATTTCTGCCAGGGGAATTCCTTCCTGGAGAGGGTACATCATCGCCATCATCACCACCATCAAGCTGGACTTTGTCGGGATCATCATCATCATCACCACCATCATCACCATCAGCACCCTCATCACCATCTCCATATTGTTGTAACAATTGAGTTGAATCTTGCATAGTTCATAGGGGAAACTTTCCCGGTGTTGATTACTCTTTGTAGTTGATGCTATTGAGTGAACCATTGAATTATTGTTTATGTTCAGATTGTTATACATCATTATTCCATCTCTGATCATGATCCATATGATGTCTTGTTAGTAGTTCGTTTTGTTCTTGAGGACATGGGAGAAGTCTTGTTGTTAGTAGTGGAGTTGTGTTGAGAAAGATTCAATAGATTGTTATTTAGGTTGTGTTGTACTTCTTCTACTGGTGTCATGTGAACGTTGACTACATGACACTTCACCTATATGGGCCTAGGGGAATGCATTGTGTATTTGGCTACTAATCTTAGGGGTTGTCGGAGTGACAGGAACCTGGACCCCCGTTAGGAAACCATTGCACAAGGGACGTATGGGTCTTAGAGTTTAAAGCTGTGGTTAGGTTTCTACTTACGGATGTTTGCAAGGGGGTTTAATCACAAGCATGTATTAATTCTTGGATGGGGTGGTACATTAGGACAGGTTCACCCACACAACACTTAGCAAGCTAGAGAAGATTAATCGACTATATGAAGCAAAAGCACTTGACAGTATTCCCATGTGTCCTCGAGAATGTTTGGTCATCTATAGAAATACAACCGGCTTGTCCTTTGCTACATAAAGGATTGGGCCACTTGCTGCATTCATTCTTACTGTCTTTTATTTACTCGTACTTTGTTTACTTGCTTTATCGAAAACCCCTAAAAATCCGTTTACTAAGTATTTGCAGAGAATTCCTGATCCATACCACTAGCCAGCACCTTCTGCTCCTCGTTGGGTTTGACACTCTTACTTATCGAAAATACTGCGATACACCCCCTATACTTGTGGGTCATCAAGACTATTTTCTGGCGCCGTTGCCGGGGAGTGAAGCGCTATTGGAGAGTGGAACTAGTAAAGGAAACTTCTACTGTGATTATTGTTTACTTCTGCTAGTTGCTTTATTTTCATTATGCATAATTCGCTGAGTTTCTTATTTGGTAATGCTACTACCAATGCTAAGGTAGTAGATAAGCCACCACCTACTAAGAAAGATGTTTTCAAAATAACTACAAGAATTATTGATCGTGTTATGGATAACTACTATGTTGGGGATGGAACTGTCCATCCCGGTGATCATTTACTCTTTATACACGAATTATGCGGGTTGTTCAAGTGTGCAGGTATTACTACAGATCAAGTTAAGAAGAAGTTATTCTCATTATAACTGAAAGGAAGAGCTGAGGAATGGTATAAGCTGCTGAAGAATGGTCAAGCTCTGGAATGGGAGGAAATAGTGCCTCTCTTTTATTCAAAGTTTTATCCTCCTAGTGAGATTCATAAAAATTGGAATCAAATATACAACTTTTGACCACTTGATGGAGAGAGTACAGCCCAAGCTTGGGGGATATTGAAGTTACTAATGCTCAAATGTCCCATTCATGAGATCCCCAACAATATTATTATCAATAACTTTTATGCAAGGCTTTCTCTTCATGACAAGGATTTATTGGAAGAAGAAGCTAAATGGGATCTTCTGGACTGTATTCAAGACAATGCTGAATCTTGGGAGAATGACAAAGGTAGAAAGTCAGGTATAAATTATGATTATGAATGCATTGAATCTTTTATGTGAACTGATAACTTTCAAAATATCAAAAATGCTTATGGTCTAGACTCTCAAGCTATTGCTTCTTATTTTAAGGCCTTTGCTTCCTACATTGAAGTGCTTAAAAAGAAGTGGAATAAGTAACATGAACCTTATAAAGATATTGCTAAGAGTGTTCCTACAAGAAATACTGAAGTTTATACTGCTAATCATGTTTTACATGAACCTTATATTGAGAAAATGCCTTTCCTAGTTAAGGTAAAGGAACATTCTATGATGGCTAGTATGGTGGATGAAAGTATGAATAAAGCTGTTGAACCTGATAAACAAATGGTTGATGAACCTATTGTAGCAAATGTGAAAGACTTTGTTGCTAAATATGAAAAGGAGGGACACACTATCCTTTGTAAGGATACCTCTAATATTGTTTCACATAGTAGTGTTTTGAGAGCTAGTATTCCTGTGTTTTCTGTTAGAATAAGTGATCATTGCTATGATAATCCTTGTGATAACTATATTGTTTAGTTTATGCATGATGCTGAAAGCTACTATGAGAGGGGGAAAAGTGTTCTTATGCATCTCAATAATATCAAGTTTCCCAGCTTTATGCTGAAAGCTTTTATGTTGCATTTCTTTTGCCTTCTTATGCAAGTTGCCTCCGGTTTCAATAACTTGTTTGTTTACAAAATCCCCTTGCATAGGAAGTGGGTGAGACTTAAATGAGTTTGTGTTTTTGCTTCTTAATGCTCTCTTTCACTTCAATTCATATCCCTATGAGAGTTTCTTCAAAATTATCATGCCCATCTTAACGGCTATAAAGAAAGAGCTTTATGGGAGACAACCCAATTTGTGTTTGCTTTAGTTTGTTTTTGTTTCTTTGAGACTTGGAAGTTATTACTTTAGTAACAACCGCTCCTTATCAGTTTTTGTTTGGTTCTTGTGCCAAGATCAACCTCTAATGAGAGAGAAGTAAGATTTGGGGAAGTTGTTGTCCCGAAACAGATTCTTGTGCTTCACCGTAAAAATTCGTGAGAGATCTCTGTATATTGGATTGAGATGTAATTTTTTGCGCTTCTGCCCCAGGCTGTTCTTTAACTTTCGTTAGTTTTGCACTTTTTGATTTGAGCAACAGAAGATTTTCGAAAAAATTAATCTTTACCTTCTGGTCTGTTTTGACAGATTTTGCCAATCTTGCATATGCTTCTTTATTCGACTTCCTTTTTTAATTATTTTTGGGGTTTCAGAAGGATTTGCTACAGTAGCTTATGTTTTGATGATTTTCAGTTGAAGTTGGACTCAAAATGTTTTATCACTTCACTTATACTAATGTTGCTAATAAGAACTGTGTGAAGTTTTGTGTGAAAGAAATTTCCAGGAAATGGAGACAATGGTGTAATAAGGAAGAGAAGGGTTTTATGACTCAAGTAATAGGTGTATGAAGATGAAGATATCGATGATATTCAAGTTATAACTCCAGAGAAATTGATGGAGGACCAAATTCAGAGACCTGCAGAGTTCGTTTCCAACTAGGTAACAGTTCTGGTTAGAAAAGTTCTCCGAAAATACAATCCAACTATATTTTTGCAGTTTTCAGTCAATAAGGAAAGCTACGAAGCGAAAAAGGGACGGAACCAGAGCCAGGGTAGCCCACACCACCCCATGGCGCGGGCCCACACCTGGGCGCGCCACCGGGTGGTGAGGCCACCCAGGACTCCGTCTCCGACCCGTTTTCTCCCAGTACCTTCCTTTTGATGTCAAACTTCGTAATATATAACCCCCCGGATCTCCCGAGGTTCGTATATCATGTTTTCGCCATGTTTTGTTTCGATTTGTTTCTGCCACGACATACTCTTTGAAGGCTTAGAAACACAATGGTGTCCGCCAAGGATAAAGGGAAGGAGCCCATGGAGGAAGACCTCTGAGACCTCGGGAAGGAGAAGGAGATCAAGAGTGAAGGTGAAGAGGAGGCAAAGCACACCGGCACTACCATTGCAAGCATTAGAGTGGTTGCAAATCCAGCCATTGGAGGGAAGCCTCCTCATCACCTTTCAGATCCCTGGTCACTTCCTCCACGCACCAGGAACCATTTCCACACTCTTATCCATGAGCATCAATACCATAATATGCCCAAGGAGAAATTACCCTCCAATTGGGATTTGCCTCGTTCTAGCCATGCAGGAAAAGAAGACTTCAAGGAGGAAGAGTGGGGAAAGAATAGCAAGAGCTAGAATTCTCAACACGACATGATCGTGAGCCGCATTGAGCAAAATTCATAGCTGATTCGTAATCTCACCTTCAAGATTGAGGACTTTGGGAAACTGATAAAGGAGCTCATCAAGAGGATACAACCACCACCAAAGGAGTAATTCGTCATCAGGTTTGGCATCCCCTTGGTTTGTTCCAAGCTTGGGGGAGTGCTGCGGTATCATATCACTATCTTCTATCTTTTTACCTTATTAGTAGGGTCATATCATGAATAGAGGAGTTATTTTGTAGTATGGTTTGCATTATGGAAGTGTCCCCTCTCTCGTTAGATTTGTATCCCTTGGTGTGAGTTTCCGTTATGGAATATTAATGAGAAGTTCTATCATTCACTCTTTTGCATAGCTTATGTTAGTTTTCAATTCGTGGTTATATGATTGATCTTGTTGTTAGTATTGGTAGCACTCTGGGATCATTGAGTTAATTTAGTTGGTTTTGGCAAACCTGGCTTGGTCAGTAGCAACACCTTTTTGGGAGTTGAAAAGAAAAAGATAGAAGTACTCTAAAGAAAAATAATTTCATCTTCTTTCTTTCTTGATTTGCTCATAGGTCTAGTATTCTCTAGTTTAGATTTTTTGTGCTTCCAAGGAAGATTGAATGTTTGTCTTTATCACTTGTATGTTTGTTTGTTTCCTTCAACTCTTATACTTGCTACCCAGCCTTGCTAGCCAAAAACCTGTACTGAGAGGGAATTCTTCTCGTGCATCCACCTCCTTTAAACCAAAACCCTTGCCATTTGTGTCCACCATACCTACCTATTAGCATTATTGCTATTCCAAGTAAATTCTTGTTTTATCTACCTCCCAAATTAACATTGTTATGCGAAAATTAGTGATTAAAGCTCTCACGAACTTGATGGCACACTTTACTTTCTTGCATTTAATAAACTTGAACCATTGGGTCCTTCTTTGTTGCGTATATGCTTGCGCTTTATGAGTTGAAGTTAGCCGAACCATGTATCATGGGGACCGCTTTAAACACTTCATTGGTACGTCTACCTAGTTGATATCATGTTCTTTTGCTTATGGATCCCGGCGGTGTGAAATAAAAGTGGAACTTGTAAGATCATGGAGTTTATATGTGTGTTAGAGAAACGCCTGGGCCGCTAGCCTAAGCCATGCCTAATCATGGTGGAAACTTGCAGCATAACTATAGTGAGCATTCTATGAAGCATCCTCAATAAAAACCTATGCAAATAGCAAACAAAAAGACCGCTGAGATGCTCACTGTCTGCTTGCCTTGTCATTTTGATTATGGGATAGCTCCTGTGTCATGTGCAAGGGGTACCCCGTTGGCTGTTCTCAATGATACGCATGTATTTATAATGACAAGAGCTTGCTCGTGACTGAAGTTGAGTAGCATGAGGATCGGTACTCATAAGTAAGGGGCATGAGATTTCAACCTATAACTTGTCAAGCATATCCTCTTAGTTGTGTCACTTTAACCTTAATCACCAAAAGATGCCTATGATAGGGGCAATGAGAGCTGAAAGCTAGTAAGTATCATAATTTTTGGGAGCTCTTTATAAGACTTGCAATCCCTGCTTCCCTCCGCGAAGGGCTTTTCTTTTACCTTGTAGTTGAGTCAGTAAACCTACTCCCTTCTATCTCAGCAAGTATTTTGAGTTGATGTGTTTCATTCATTCATATGGTGATCTATTCAATCATGTTCTTATGTACCTTGTTTTGCACATTGCTCTTACCTTGAAGTTTACTACTTTGAAAGCTTTCTTTGAAAACCAGCTATTTGTGAACTCCAACAAATTATCAACTATTCTTCGACCAAGAGCTAAGTTTGCCATTACCAATTATGGTTCACTCTATGTATCTTTATTGTATTTCGTTTACTCAGTGCAAGTTGAGTTATATAATAGTGAGTTGTCTTCTATTATGATTTATGCTTTTGATGAATGTGATGTTTCTTGTCCGTATTCTTTTATCGACTCTTCACTCCATAAACCTGAGGTCATGTTTATTGAGCTTAGTTTTGCTTGGGGACAAGCGAAGTCTAAGCTTGGGGGAGTTCATACGTCCATTTTGCATCACTATTCTATGTCTTAATTCACTATTATTCATTGATATATTTCGTATTGAGAGGTTATACTTATGTTATTTCATCTATTTTTGCATGGTTGATGACTTTTTGAGCATGGACCACTGCAGTCAGGATTCTGATGGAAAAGGTGCGGTTTGGAGGCAAAATTCGCGAAGATCAGAAAATCCGGGAAAATATACGGAAAATTCTATTTTTCCAGAAGACTCGGGATGCCAGAAGATGGAGTGGAGGTGGGCTACAGGGGGCCCACACCACCCCATGGCGCGGGCATGTGGTCATGTGGATCATTGTGGTTTGGAGAAGAACACATTAAATGAGTCTATGGAGTCCATGTGTCAAAACCAGGGTCAGGAATTGCCAGAAAGCCCCTGGAATGCAATAGCCACATGGAGTGATGCACCAGTCTGACAGAAGTTGCATCACCACGTCCGTTGGAGTGTGTGCGGTCATGTGGATCAAGTTCTTTTTAGGAAATAACACATGAAATGATTCTAAGGAAACCATATGTCAAACCATGGCAATAAATCCCTAGAAAGCCCCTGGAATGCAACTGCCACATGGAATGATGCACCATTGTGACAGAAGTTGTATCACCACATCCATTGGAGTGTGTGTGGTAATGTGGATCAAGGTGGTTTTTAAAAGAACAGGTGCAATGACTCTATGGACTCCATGTGTGAAACCATGGTCAAAAATCCCCACAAAGCCCCTAGAATGCAACTCCCACATGGAATGATACACTAGTGTGATAGAAGCTACATCACCACATCCATTGGAGTGTGTGTGGTCATGTGGATCAACGTGGTTTTGAAAAGAACACATGCAATGACTCCAGGGACTCCATGTGTCAAATCATGGTCATAAATCCATAGAAAGCCCCTAGAATGCAACTACCACATGGAATGATGAACCAGTGTGACAGAAGTTGCATCACCACATCCGCTTGAGTTTCTATGATTATGTTGATCATTGTGGTTTTGAGAAGAACACATTCAATGACTCTATGGATTCCATGTGTCAAACCATGGTCAGAAATACCAAGAAAGCCCCTGGAATGCAACTACCACATGGAATGATGCACTAGTGTGATAGAAGTTGAATCACCACATCCACTTGAGTGTGTGTGGTAATGTGGATCATTGTGGTTTTCAACAAAAATACATGCAATGACTCTATGGACTCCATGTGCCAAACCCTGGTCAGAAAGCCCCTGGAATGCAACTGCCACATGGAATGATGCACTAGTGTGACAAAAGTTGGATCACCACATCCATTGTTGTGTGTGTGGTCACGTGGATCAGGGTTGGTTGGAAAAGAACACATGGAATTACTCTATGGATTCAATGTGTCAAACCATGGTCAAAAATCCCAAGAAGGCACTGAAATGCAACTGCCACATGGAATGATGAACTAGTGTGACAGAAGTTGCATCACCACATCCATTGGAGTGTGTGTAGTAATGTGGATCAAGGTGGTTTGGAAAAGAACACATGCAATGACTCTATGAACTCCATGTGTGAAACCATGGCTAGAAATCCCCAAAAAGCTCCTAGAATTCAACTACCACATGGCATGATACACCTATTGACAGAAGTTGCATCACCACATCCATTGGAGTGTGTGTGTTCATGTGGATCATTTTGGTTTTGAAAAGAACACATTCAATCAATCAATGGACTCCATGTATCAACCATGGCCAGAAATCCCACAAAGCCCCTAGAATGCAACTACCACATGGAATGATGAACCTGTGTGACATAAGTTGCATCACCATATAGATTGGAGTGTGTGTGGTCGTGTGGATCATTGTGGGTTTGATAAGAAAACATGCAAAGACACTAGGGACTCCATGTGTGAGACCATGGTTAGAAATCCACACAAAGCCCCTGGAATGCAACTACCACATGGAATGATGCTCTACTGTGACAGAAGTTGCATTACCACAGCCACTTGAGTGTGTGTGGTCATGTGGATCACTGTGGTTTTGAAAAGAACACATGCAATGAATCAATGGACTCCATGTGTCAAACAATGGCCAGAAATCCCCAAAAAGCCGCTGGAATGCAACAACCACATGGAATGATGCACCAGCGTGACAAAAGTTGCATCAGCACATCCACTTGAGTGTGTGTGCTCATGTGGATCATTTTGGTTTTGAAAAGAACACATGCAAATGACTATGGACACCATGTGTCAAACCATGGTCATAAATCCCGAGAAAGCCACTGTCAAATGTAGGGTCCCACCTATCAGCAAGTGAAGCTCGACAAGCCCAAACGTGACTACCTTTGACTTAGACCGTGCATGGCCGACCTTGATTCCACTGCATGCAAGTGTGAAATGGATCGTATGGGCACCTAGAGGGGGTGAATAGGGCTACTTCAAATTTTAATGCCTTTTTAATTTTAGGCTTAACACAAAAGGTAAATTCTCTAGATAACTATTTAGAAGAATTTCCCTATATGCAAACCTATCTACTAGCGAGTAAGATGCAAGTGGAAAGAGGAACGAGTGAACCGCAATGAAGCACGCGGAGACACATGATTTGTTTTAGCGCAGTTCCTTCCTTGTTAAGGGAAGTACATCTGCGTTGGAGGGGTGGGTGGTACTAAGACCACCACGCCACAATAGGCCTCACCCTGTTCTCCAATGGATCCTGCCACCAAAGGCCTGATCCACCTTTCCACTATAGGAACCCTTCGAGGCGGGTACCGGTGCCTTTACACAACTAGCGGGGAACAACTCCAAAGCCAAATTGGAGGCTCCCGTAATGACAACAAGTTGCCTCAAGAACAAGTTATCAATAACACAACACAAGATCTAGATATTAACAAGAATACTAGATCGGGGATTTCTCCAAATGAATGGAGAGGAGTTGATGCGCTTGATTCGTGATGGCGATGAAGATTGTCTCCTCCTTCAATTCCCCCAAAGATTGAAGCCTTCGGGTGGTTGAATTGGGAGATCTAGAGAGAGAGAGCTCTTGCAATGGGCTGACACTTTTTGAATGAATCAAGAGTACTGCTCGATGGGGAAGAAGGGGATTTTATACCCCCTTTCGAAACCAAGTCGTTGGAGCCTTTGGGGGCCGGATTATCCGGCCCAAGTGAGGGCCGGATTATCCTTCCTGGGGAAAACTCCGCCCTAGACTCGGATTATCCGGCAGAAAATCCGCCTACGGACAGAAGCTCGCGCAGGCTATCCCTTGACACCTTCTCCTGGGGACGGATTATCCGACCCTAGGGGAGGGATAGATTATCGGGCTGGGTAAAAAATTCAGCCCAGCGATGGAATATCCGAGGGAAATTCCGCCCCTAGAGAGAAGCTCACGCAGACGCTCTCTTGGGCGATTCCCCTAGGGCCGGATTATCCGGCCCAACATGAGGGCCAGATTATCCGGTCTAGGGAGAAAATCCGCCCTAGGGCCGGATTCTCCGGGGGTAATTCCGCCCCTAGGCAGAAGCTAACGCAGAGCCAGTCCAGGCCAAAATGGTCTGGCCGGATTATCCGGCCCATGATGGGGGCGGAAAATCCGGTCCCCCAAAAGCACAAAACTTTCCTGCAACACTTAGTACACATTAGAACTTCCATGGTATTGTTATCTAACACACAAAACACAGGAAATCATGAAATGTTCTTTCAAAGTTCACAGGACCACCAACGATAAATACATGACAGAGACCGCCCTCAATGTGTTCATACTAGAAATTTGTATTTGAATACAAATGCACACAAATAGGTGCGAGTCTATTCCATTGAAATATAAACAACATAATCATACCACCGAGATAGGGAGATGCGTCCTTGATATAGCGACTATTATCAATGTGATAACCAATGAAAGCGCCTTCCTCGAGATAGATACCCAACATTATAGGATATGATAGATGAATCCATAGGCATAATCCACGAGATAAATCCAGAAATCCACAAACACAAAGTTTCAAACAAACCACAAACCACAAATTAAAGTTCAACGCTAAATGAGCACAAGCAAGAAAACGACGAATGAAAAAATGCAAATGCTTGTGCCCGACCCATGCAAATCCTCGGAGACCTAATAGAACTACTTCTCCCCCTTTGGCATCGAGACGCCAAAAAGGAAGAAGAGCGATGCTAACGCCCCAAGGTATCACTCATTGTCGTCATCCTCGTCCTTGTCCTTGTTCCCATCTTCGTCCTCATCCTCAAGCTCCTCGGTGTCATCGTCCTGATCATTAGCAGTGGCCGCGGAAGGGAACAAGTGACGCTCCAGCTCTCCATAGTTAAGCCCAGAAGAAGAGTTCCACAGGGAATATGGTGTGGGAGTAGTAGGAGCCGGGGGATCACCAGAACCACCGGACACATGGTGAAGGATGAGCTGCTGAGTGTGAGCCAACTCATGCGTTGTTTGTAAGCCTCGTACTGGCCCTTGCGTGTGTCCACGCCCATGCAAAGAATGTTCCATTGGGACCAGTTTAGCTGCTTGATCTCATGAGCAACAGGAGGCACTGGAGGCCTGCGAGCATCCCTCATGAGACCCTCAGGAGCAGAAGAGGGGTGAGAGGTCTTTCGAACCTTGGTGTAGATCTTCTTTGCCTTATGCACAACGTCAATGTTGAATTCTTCAGAGGGCAGCAGGTGCTTGATGAGCATCATAATGTAGGGAGCATAAGGAATGGACAACCGGTTTAACACTGCATCAGTCAATTCATGGTAGATGAGGTCCATCACATCCAGCTTGTACTGCACGAACTCATCCTCTCACGAGGCAGCCTCATGAGAGAAGGCTAGGAGCTGGACTAGGTGACCACGGACGCTGTCATTGTTGCCTCCACTCGGAGTGATAGCATCATAGAAGAGGCCAACCAAGGCAGCATAGATTGGAGCAAGACCAGCAAAGGTGCCCACAATACCATTGTCCATCGTGCACGAAGAGAGGACTGCATCTTTATGGGGATTCAGTTGGGTGATGATGCGGTGACCACTAGCCCGATCCCTGCTGCGGATAGAGTACCCAAACACCTCAGCAAACACACAAAAATCATCCCTCATAGGCCTGTCAGGAGTCATCCACTTCATAGTGTGATGCTCATCACCACAGATCACAGTGACGAATAGAGGTATAAGTGACTAGATGCAAAGCCTTGTAGTTGATCTTGGGCGCTTTGCCCTTCCTCTTGGAGACACCCCTCTTGGATCTCTCCCTCTTTTCTTGCTCAGCCATGCGATCAGCCTTTTTCTTTCCTCTTCTCAGTTCACAGTACTACCCTCACTGTCTACCCCGAAATAGAGACCACGAGGACGACGTTTGTAAGTCTTGGGAGCACTGGAACCACCTGTGAAGAGAACAAGGTCGATAGCATGGGTATAAGCATACACACAAGTCTAAGAGAGAGTGTAGAAAAAGTAGGCAAAATGTTGATAGTCCAATCCTACTCAATGCACACAACAAGGCAAAACTGATCCAGTTTTTAGTTTGTCAGGCCGGATTATCCAGCCTGTCTAGGGGAGGATAATCCGTCCCTAGCAGAAATTTTCATAATCGCCTAGATCGAATGCAAAGGAGTATATCGGGCCTAAAAACTGCAAGGTTACGATTTCTACGCGAAACAACATCCTTCTAGACAATGTTCCACCCAACAAGCGACACATCTAGCCAAAGATGGGGAGAGAGGGACTTACCCTCACTCATTGGAGGAAGAACGCGGAGGAGAAGGTACCCAGAGGCGCAGGGAAGAATATCCAGGGAGGCCCGAATAAAATGATTCCAAATCTCAATATGCTTTGTCCTTGTGTGCTGTACCGGATTGTACGCAGTTTTGATTGCACTTTCATTATCGCATAAAAGAGGCACTTTGTCACAATTGACACCGTATTCCTTTAAGGTTTGCCTCATCCATAATAACTGAGTGCAGGCACTAGCGGCAACAACATATTCAGCTTCGGCAGTGGAGAGAGAGATACAGTTCTGCTTTTTAGATGACCAACAAACTAGAGATCTTCCCAAGAACTGACAAGCTCCAGAAGTTGATTTCCGATCATCCTTATAACCAGCCCAATCTGAATCAGTATAACCACATAGAGAGAAATTGGAGCCCTTGGGATACCATAGACCAAAGTTAGGGGAATGAACCAAATATCGGATGATCCTCTTGACCGCCACAAAGTGGCTTTCTTTAGGAGCTGCTTGATACCTTGCACACACCCCACACTCAAAACAATATCTGGTCTACATGTGCAGAGGTAAAGAAGAGAGCCGATCATGGACCGATATACCTTTTGGTCCACATCTTTACCATGGGGGTTAAGTTCAAGGTGACATTTTCTTTGCATCGGAGTGGCGACGCCATTGAGATCCATCATCTTGAATCTCTTGAGAATATCTTGGATGTATTTAGATTGATTGATGAAGGTTCCTTCTCTAAGTTGCTTCATCTCGAATCCAAGAAAGAATCGTAACTCCCCCATCATAAACATCTCAAACCTCTCAGTCATAAGCTTTGAAAATTCATCATTAAAAGCTTTATTAGTAGAACCAAAGATGATGTCGTCTACATATAGTTGGCATACGAAGAGCTCTCCCTTAACCTTCTTTGTAAAAAGAGTGGGATCGATTTGCCCAACTTCGAAGCCACAGTCTACCAACAGCTCTTTAAGGTGCTCATAACACGCACGTGGGGCTTGTTTAAGGCCATAGAGTGCCTTATCGACTTTGTAGACATGGTTCGGGAAGTTAGGATCCTCAAATCCTGGGGGTTGCTTTACATATACCAACTCATGTAGAGGACCTTTAAGAAAAGCACTCTTAACGTCCATTTGCTGCAATTTAAAATTATTATGGGCAGCATAAGCAAGAAGGATACGAATGGACTCAAGACGAGCGACATGAGCATACGTCTCGCCGAAGTCAATGCCCTCATATTGGGAATGGCCTTGTGCCACTAATGTCGCCTTGTTCCTCACAATAATGCCATTCTCATCTTGCTTGTTTTTAAATATCCATTTAGTGCCGATAACATTGCGGCAATCCTTAGGCGTCTCCACTAGTTTCTAGACCTTGTTGCGCTCAAAGTTATTCAACTCTTCATGCATAACAACAACCCAGTCCGGATCTTCAAGAGCTTCAAACACTTTCTTGGGTTCCACCATTGAGATGTGAGCTTGATGCACACCAAAACTTGCCAATTCCCTTCTTGTGGAAACCCTTCGTCGAAGATCACCTACAACTATGTCAAGAGTATGACCCCTTAACTCAAGGTTCCAATCAGCATGAGCCTTGCGACAAAGTTCAATAATCTTGTTGTCTCTTTTTGGAATAGTTTCATCACTTGAGTCGTCGTTGGAATCATTTGCTCGTCCTTGATTAGAAATCTGATTATCAGTAGTAGGAGATGACGAAGCATGCCCTTGAGGTTGGTCAGCAGTCATAACAGGAGGCTGCTGATCATCAGGAGTTTCCAGGCCGGATAATCCGGCCGAGGGTGAGGCCGTATAATCCGACTTGGGAGAACTTGATGCAATTTCATCGGGTTGCCTGGAACTTGCTTGAATTGGCGAGGGGTCGGATAATCCAGGGTCAGCCGGAAAATCCGTCTAGATCTTGCAGCTGTTTCTTCAATATAATGAGCATTTTGGTCGTCAGGGGAGAGGTGGCCGGATAATCCGATGTCGACCGGATAATCCGGCCTGGAGCATCCAGGAGCATGTTAACCTTCACCACTTGGTGGAGTTGGTGTAGAAGTTACTCCCGTGGTTGGAGCATGTTGAGTATGTGTAGACGAGGGCTCTTCACGAGTAGAGCATTGTCCTTCCCGATCCGCCACAAGGGGTTCCTCAATGGGGCAGAAAAATCGCACGCCCATTCTTCTTATGGCATCGTGGGGTATTTCAACATATGCATCACAAACATCAACTTGCCCCACACGGGAGCCGTCATTTTCCTCGAACACCACACTACAAGATTCTACAACAGTTTTGGAGAGCTTATTGTAGAGTCTATAAGTGTGGGATTCGGCACCATAAGCAACAAAATACCTTCTAAAGCCTTAGAATCAAATTTAGATAAACGAACACCCTTTATGAGAAAGAAACACTTGCACCCAAATAACTGAAAGTATGAGATGTTTGGCTTGTTACCGGTAAGTATTTCATATGGAGTCTTGTCCAAGATATTACGGAGGTATAACCGGTTGGATGAATGACAAGTGGTAGAGATTGCTCCAGCCCAGAAGTTATACGGAGACTTGAATTAGGCTAACATAAACCTTGCCATATCCATTAGAGTCCGGTTCTTTCTCTCGTCAACACCATTTTGTTGAGGGGTGTACGCTGTGGAATATTGATGTCTTATCCCCTCTTCACTTAGGAACTAATTTAAGGTATAGTTCTTGAACTCGGAACCTTGTTGGCGAAGTCGATGACCGTTTGTTGAGTCTCTCTCTTCAACTTGAAGAAATAGACCCAAGTGTATCTTGAGTAATCATCAACGATCACAAGGCAGTACTTCTTCCCACCGAGGCTTGCATGAGATGGAGGTCCAAAGAGGTCCACATGAAGGATATCTAAGATCCTTTTTTATGAAATAATAGTCTTCCTTCGATGAGGAGAGTCATGCATTTTCCCTTCAACACAAGCCTTGCAAACACGATCTTTGGCAAAGGAGACATTTTCTTTTAGTCCAAGGATGTGGCCACCCTTGTGGAGACTTTGCAAAGTTCTCATATTGGCGTGGGCTAGTCGGCGATGCCATAACCAACCCACATTAGCCTTTCTGAAAAGACACATCGGGCCTGTAGTGGTTTTCCCCGAAAAGTCCACCACGTATAGGTCATTTTCGACATATCCCATGAAAGCGACTTTTAGTGACTAGCTCCACAAGAGTACCACCAAATCAGCATCAATAAAAACTGCAAAGCCCATCTTACCAAGGGTGCGAACTGAAAGTAAATTGTAACCGAGAGTCTCAACAAGCATGACGTCCATGGGAGAGATATCGTGAGCCACCACAACTTTGCCGAGACCCAATACCTCGGATTTTGACTTGTCACCATAGGAGACGGTTATATGATCATGATTTGGCCGCATCTCCGTGATGATCTCCTTGCTTCCGGTCATGTGACTCGTGCATCCGCTATTGAGTACCCATTTAGACCCACCAGAAGCAAAACCCTGCAAGAAAGTTACTTCTTGGTTTTCGGTACCCATTTTTCAATGGGTCCTCTCATGTTAGTGACAAGGGTCTTGGGGACCAAAATAGACCAAGGAATGTAACAATCATCAGGACCTACATAACTAGCATAAACATCACCATAATGATCACAATATAACTCAAACTTAGGATTGTTAGCCCCTGTAAAACCATCATAATTAGACTTGTCCTTGGTAGTTGTGCTAGTCTTTTGTTGAGTAGTCTTTCTCTTCTTCTTCTTGTTGTTCTTTTTGTTCTTCTTGTTCTTTGTCTTGCGAATATAACCAAGACCCTCTTTTCCATTGTCTGCCATTTGCTTGCTAAGTATCTCATCTAGAACTTCTTTACCTTTGTGTTGAGATCCTTTTGCAAGTTCTTCTTTTCCATAAGATGATGTGGAGGTGTTGGGCACATCATACTTCCTCAATTGAGATGGAGCCGGTCATGAGACTCATTTAGAGTAGAGTGTTCACTCTCCAATGCCTTGTGAGCAATGTCAAGTTTCTCAAACTTCTTCGAGAGTCTAGCATGAGCAGCCCCAAATTTAATCTTTTCCTTCTTTAGTTTATTTACCTTGGCAAGAGCGTTGTCACGTTATTTGATGAGCTGAGCCACAACTTCTTCATGTGACTCCTCAATTGATTCGAGTCTCTCTTCCAAAGATGCTCGAGCTTCCTCTTCTTCTTCCAAGGCATTCTTCAAAGAAGCTATCTCCAAGGCATCTTCTCTTTCAATTATGCCCTTCTCTTCAAGGAGATCTTCGGCTTGGGCAAGTTGACTCATAAGAGCATCAAAATGAAGTTTGTGCTCACCTTGGAAGTTAGTGAAAAATTTCTCCAAAGCAATAACTTCTTCTTTCATTTCAAGACTAGTATGATCATCCATATCCATATTTATGTTAGTCTTAGGGAATTAAGAACTATAAGTTGATACCTCGGACCCTCTTGCCATAAGACAAGTGACATTGTTGTTGATGATGTATTCGTTTGGCGAGTCAAAGAGAGATGATGGAGTCGATGTGGTGGCTATAGCAGCCACCTCACGAGAACTATCTTCAGCCTCTTCATCTTCACTTGCAGAGGAGTATTCTTCTTGTGCCACCAAGACAATCTTGGGTTGCTTCTTGTAATGGCCATTCTTTTTGATAAATGGCCTTCTCTTAGGTGCCTTGGATTTTTCTTTAAGGACGAGCCTTCCATCATTGTCTTATCTATTTTGATATGGACACTCGGCCACAAAGTGCAACCTATCTCCACAATTGTAGCATGTTCTCAGTTTTGGTCCACTTTCTCTTCTTCCACTTGACCCATTCTTGCGCTCGAGTTCCGACTTGGCCTTGGCAGGATCCTTCCAAAAGTTCCTTGCGTAAAATGCCATGTAGTCACCATGAGCACGTTTGACTTCATCAGGGTAGTCCATGGAGGCACCCTTGAAAGCTCTTGCGTCCTCATATTGCTCAACAATATTAGCCTTTAGAGCAACATTGACCCCTTTTTTGCATTCCAATGGCACGGGCACGGGCATCTTCCACGTTCTTTGGAGCAACCTTGAATGATGCCATTTCTTACATGACTTCATTAGACGTAATTTGATGGTAGTTGTGTCTACATTGCAAGCTCTTCAAGTCCATTGGCTCAAAAGGCATTAGAGCACTCACATATTTCCTTTTTATCCAAGCCTCATCAATGTGAGTGGCTCCATGCTTTCTAAATGTTGTTGTGATGCCCTTGAGTCTTCTATACATGTCTTCATGGTTTTCACCATCCAACATGTAGAATCCTTCAGCTTCATTACTAAGGGCATCATACCTATTCCTTCTCATGCTTTCATTTCCAATAAAGAGATCGGTGAGAGCATCCCAAGCTTCTTTAGCTGTGTTGAGATGTTCAATGTGGGGCATGTCCTTGGGACCCACTCCGAGCTGTATCATGTGGAGAGCCGTAGCATTCAATTGGCTATCCACAACTTCTCTTCTTGTCATGTTGGTGTGATCTCCAATATGAAGACCCTCTTCGATAATCGTCCAAAGTTCAATAGAAGAGCTGCAAACATGAGACTTCATTAAGAATTTCCATTGATTAAATGAAGATGCAGTAAGCTTAGGTGGATCACCCCTATTGTTTATATGAGGATGAGGGATAGGTGGGTCGGGGGAATATAAGTGATGAACCTCACTATATTCCTCCTTACCACTTCCCTTCTTGGAGGTGGAACCATTATGTTTTTCACCTACCACTTCATCTTCCTTGGATCCAATGTTAGCCTTATCCTTGGATGAGGGAGTGGCGGCCTCAGATGATGTGAGGCGAGCAATCATTTGATGCATATCCTCCATCATTGTCTCAAAGGATTTCAACAAGGTTGTTTCCAACGTCTTGAGGTCATCCATTGTGACCTTATCCACATCCTCATTCCTATTCTCCTTGGTACCCATACTTCTCTTAGGTGGTTAAGCCCGAATAAAGAGTCGGGGATCTGATACCAATTGAAATGGATCGTATGGGCACCTAGGAGGGGTGAATAGGTGCTACTTCAAATTTTAATGCTTTTTCAGTTTGAGGCTTAACACAAAAGGTAAATTCTCTAGATAAATATTTAGAAGAATTTCCCTATATGCAAACCTATCTACTAGAGAGTAAGAGGCGAGTGGAAAGAGAACGAGTGAACCATAGTGAAGCACACGGGGACACATGATTTTTTTTACCGCAGTTCCTTCCTTGTTAAGGGAAGTACATCTGCGTTGGAGGGGTGGCCGGTAGTATGACCACCATACCACAATAGGCCTCACCCTGTTCTCCGATGGATCCCGCCACCAAAGGCCTGATCCACCTTTCCACTATAGGAACCCTTCAAGGCGGGTACCGACGCCTTTACACAACTAGCGGGGCACAACTCCACAACCAAATTGGAGGCTCCCGTAATGACAACAAGCTGCCACAAGATCTAGATATTAACAAGAATACTAGATCGGGGATTTCTCCAAATTAATGGAGAGCATTTGATGCGCTTGATTCGTGATGGCGATGAAGATTGTCTCCTCCTTCAATTCCCCCAAAGATCAAAGCCTTCGGGTGGTTGAAGTGGGAGATCTAGAGAGAGTGCCCTTGCAATGGGTCTGACACTTTTCGAAAGAATCATGAGTACTGCTTGATAGGGAAGAAGGGGATTTTATACCCCCTTTCCAAACCAAGCCGTAGGAGCCTTTGGGGGCCGGATTATCCGGCCTAGGGAAAACTCCGCCCCAGACTCAGATTATCCGGCAGAAAATCCGCCTACGGAGAGAAGCTCGCGCACGCTGGCCCCTGACACCTTCTCCTACGGACCGGAATATCCGGCCCAAGGGGAGGGACGGATTAGCCAGCTAGGGAAAAAATCCGCCCCAGCCACAGAATATTCGGGGGAAATTCCGTCCCTAGACAGAAGCTTGCGCAGACGCTCTCTTGGGCGATTCCCCTAGGGCCGGATTATCCGGTCCAGGGAGAAAATCCGCCCCAGGGCCAGACTGTCCAGGGGAAATTCCGCCACCAGACAGAAGCTCACGCAGAGCCAGCCCTGGCCAAAATGGTCTGGCCGGCTTATCAGGCCCATGATGGGGGCGGATAATCTGGTCCCCCAAAAGCACAAAACTTTCCTGCAATACTTAGTACACATTAGAACTTCCATGGTATTGTTATCTAACACATAAAACACAGGAAATCATGAAATGTTCTTTCAAAGTGGCGTAGAACCAATTTTAGGGAGCGCTATCAATACCATGTAGAACCACCATTTTCCTCCACCTCCATACCACTACGAATGGTCGTGCACCATTCCACATATTAGGAAGGGCGGTTGCAATCTTGCAGTAAGTAGTTTCACTTCTCCATCTCCTTTCCTCCTCCACGGCCTCATCGTCTTCCTACTCCACGGCCTCATCCATTTCCTTCGCCACGACATCACCCTCTTATGTTGTGTCCTTTCCCTCCTGCCTATAGTCATGGACCAGCGAGATGTCCGAAATGACGACATGTAAGCGACTGTGGACTTCTACATAGAATTCCATGGTGGGAACAAGATCAATGTCGTCTACACCACTGACCCTGAGACGGTGCAACGCACTCTATCCAAGTGCAAGAATTGCCTGTGGTAAGAAGAAACCAAGTTTGTCGATCTCAACCTCGAGTACAGCCGCGATCGACACAAGGTCACTGTGGTGCAACTCTCCATCTGCAGGCACATCCTTATATACCAGCCTTATTGCAAGGGGGTGGTGGGGACAGGTACAAGTTAATATTCTATTGTTCCTGAACCATATTTTTGCAAAATTTCTTACTCCATTATTTGTCTAAATTCATTTTCATTCAGGTGGGGATTAGGTCGCTCTTTCATGACTTTCTCGTCAACCACTAGATAAAATTTACTAGTGTTGACACCGGGGGTGATACTACCCTTCTTACCAACACGACTATCCAAATTGACATCCCAAAAGAGTACAGAGTGGACATCTAGGATATTTATTGGATCCTAGGGAAGGGCGGCAAGACTAGGATGGCCGATCTTGCAGCCAAACTCATTGACCCGTGGTACGCTGACACGAAGACAAATTACCAAAATTTTGGTGGAGGCGTTTAGGGCATGATATTTGGGAGGATAAGCCCCTTTCTGATCCTAACCTAAAGTACGTTGCAATTGACGGGTATGTCAGCCATGAGCTATACCACCAGATCGAATTGTTTCGTTCTAGGCATCGGAACCTTGAGCCACCACCAAGGCAACTAGTCTGCCCTAGATGCTAGAATGGTGAGGAAAGCTGGGCTGAGCACCCGAAGATATCATGGGATCTGTCGTCTTCTCCACCAATCATTCCAATAGGTTACGATGTCCCGTATTAGTGCATAATTTTTGTGTTTGTATGGGGCTTGTTATGTTTATGAAAACGTGTTATTTCAGAAGTATTATGTGTGATAGATATGTGTGAGCACTTCCGGACTGCTGTGTATTACCTTTTCAAACTATAATCTGAGCTTGCTTATGACTGTATCCTTTACTATAACAGCAATTATGTCTATGCCACTACAGCCAAGCACGATGTGCCGAGTTTGCTAGCATCTCATATTATGAGTGTGTCCTTAGATTATGCCCGTTTGTGGACAACGACATCTAATCTTGTGGATCACACCACAATCTTAGGTCGCTATATTCAGTAATAAACCTAGGGCATGCATGGTAGTTCTGGATTTTGCCGCATGCAAAGGGCACAGATATAATTCCTAAGTACGAATGTTGAGCATACAAAAAGGGGAAATGTCATTCATATTGGTTAATAAAGTAGCACAGGGATCAGACGAGCTGAGTTCTCACACACACCGAATTCTTAAAAAATACATGCGAGATAAACTACAAACATGAAAATGCGAAACTAGTAGTAGTAAAAAACCTCACTCATCCGCCGGATCCTGTTGAGCATCTCGTAGCAGACATACGCGCCTCTCGCTGCGTACCGGATTGCATCGTATTCCAGGTGCCTCCACTTCCAGCGATCGTGCAGGTGCTTTAGGAACTCGACCTTCATGCTAGGATACTCGCGGTCGATGATGTTGGCAGCGAGTCTAGCCATGATGGCTTTCTCGCTCTAGCTTCTGAGTGTATTTCCCGCTCTAGCTTCTGAGGTATCGTCATCTGGGTACCTCCACACACACTAGAGATCGACGTGATTTACGACATGAACTAGGAGATCCCGCTCTAGCTTCTGAGTGTCATTCGTGATGTCGACGCTAGCAAAGTAGATCTACCTCGTATGCAGGAACTTGCGAAGCTCTGGGCATACCCATTTGGCCCCACATATGTGGTATAGGAGGCAGTGGATGCGCATGGACAGCTACAAAAGCGCCAGCCTCTTCCAATCTCCGTATACTTTAGGTCTAGGCCGACGATCTTGTACTTGTCCATCGGCTCCTGTAGCCACCGCTCGTACATCGTGATGACCTTAGCCACCTCCGCTAATGCATTGGTGTGGATGATCATCAGCTCGGTGGTGCCATGGGTAATGACAATGTACTCGTCGGTGAAGTCGCTCCCATCGCCGAACACACTGTACTCGGCGTCCATGGCAGCAGCTAATGTGGCGGTGGTGGCCTAGCATCGGTGGCGGTGGCTGGGACTGGGCGTGGCGGCGGCTGGGACCGGAGCTTGGCGGTGGAGAGATCTGTAGCGGTGGTATGGCGCAGCGATGGTGGTGGTGGTGGCAGCAGCGGTGTCAATGGTTCATACAGTGGCTGCACCGATGGTGGCAGAAGGAGTTGCGGATTTTGGCTAAGTGCTGTGCTGCGGGGATGGGAGGTGATGCGTAAAAGGGGGGCTAGCATTTAACATTATTGTGATCATACCCAATCGGAATCACGTTTGACCGGGCGAGCACCGTTGGTTTCCAATCCTAGCGCTTAAATTGGGCGACCGTGCCTGGTAGGCAATGGCACGGGTATGCGACGTGGCTATGGCGTGGCGGAGACCGGTCACAGAGACCACCATCCTGTTGCCGCTCTACAACGGGTGCGCAGTGCTGACACGACGTAACGTGATAAGACAGAAGGTAGTGGACAACTATTTATAATCATTATGACAAACAAATATAAGGGACGTGTAAGCATAGACGGACCTAGCATCCCTACAACCTAGGCTTGTAGGAATAGTTGTAAAGCTTGCAATTTCTTATTCATTTTATTGTCATTTTGTCCAGAATTTGACAACTTAAACTTGTTTGCCCATGCTTTTAGAAGTTTCTGGGTCCGCCACTAGTGTAAGCATGGATGATCAAGAAACTTTGAAACACACGTGTCGATAGCATAGCATCAGGTTTCGACACACCACATACTTTCAGGGTCTAGAAACAGTAAGACAATTAAACATTATTAGTGGCTAGGGCAGCACAGTCACAGGTTCATCGGCTTAGCCTTGGTCGCTAGCTTGTGTTTAGGTGCCGGACTTTTATCGATGCCAACCGCATGCAGAATCAAGTTGTCAATCCTCGGGTTGACTCCTTTCTTATAGAAAGGGCACATGAGCTCCCTAAGTCAAGTGCAGAAAGGGATTCTCCCGCACTTGAGCTTCTTCATGACATGACGGATCTTGTTGTCCCCTTCATCCTTGTTAGGGTCCACCTCACTAGAATCTACCTATAATGTATAAAATGCAAACAAAAATGAGCAAAATTATGAATAGATATTTGAGCAACCATTCCAAGTTACTTTGGAAATAATAACATATTTGTACAGGTTCAGTAGTTCATTACGACTGTCTCCCTAGCTCGCTCCAAAATTTAGATTGTTTGTGTTCTTGATAACTCAATAATAAATATATAATGTCGATTCATTCAGAACAGACTAAATCTCTACATGCACCCCTTTGTACGGTGCATCTAATCCTTAGGACTAGATTAAGTAGCACATGAAAAAATTAAGTAGTACATCTACAAATTAAAAGATACATCTACAACCAGAGCAGAAAATATGAAACATGAAGAAATAGATGTACCTCCGGGTACACGAGTGGAGCGTGTTCGTCGAACTCCATGCCCTCATCGGGGCCTCCAAAGTCGTCTGCACCAACGAGCACATAGTCCCCATAGGGGTCGAACTACACGTCCTCCTCGCCTTGGGCTACCTGTTGCTCCTCTAGATCTGCAGCAGGAAGCACCTCATCACAGTAGTAGGAGCAACCACCCCAGCGGCAATGCCTGCAGACTCACCCACACACACTGGTTTCATGGAGAAGGTTGGTGTCTGTACAGTGAGGATTGTGGGCTTTTGCTAGATTGGGCAGAGGGAGGAGTGGATGAGTGCAAGGGGAGGACCCGATTAAGAAGACTAGGTTTTTAATGCGGGCCTAATTAGGGCCCCGCTAGGCAGCTCTTCGGTCTCTGGCTTACGTGTGGAAGGTTCGTGCCGTGGGGCCTATTTGAAGTGAGATTGCATGCGCGCTGCTTAAAAATGGGATAGCCCATGGATGACCCATTGCCGTGTTTTGGAGTAGTAAGCTTTTCAGATGTGACATGAGCACTCGACAAATTATTTAATGTACGGCTCAGTGCTACTTCTTGTAGAAGTGTTGCTGAGAGAGACGCGCCCCTTAAATACCCAATGGATAAAACAGGGGGCCAGATGGTAAGCGGACTTCTGTGTGTTCTCAGGATGTAGTGTGAAGGGCATGACATCGTGCAATGATCCGCGTTGGATCAGAGATGATCAACGGTAGGCGCGAATGATCCGCATGACAACTATGTCAACCAACCAGAGCGTAGCAGGCAAAGTGACCACACATTTGGGCTTTTCTGAGTGTTTGTGACTACGAGACAGGGCAAAACTTAGTAGAAGCAAAAAAATGAAGGCCAAAATAGTCTGAGGTATTCAAATAGAAAATAGATGGAAAGACATGTTTTCACAACGGAATACATACTAGCCTACATCAAATTATCTGCAGTTGAAAAAACTATAAAGAACTATGATATTATGTTGATATAATGTGAAATATGAATCATCATGTATCATGGGGTATATATTTAATAAAGAACTATGATCTTGTATAGAAATCATGGAATGTTGCACCAGTGTGACAGAAGTTGCATCACACAGACCAAAAACACATAGGAAAGCAGCTTCCTCATTGCATATTCCACGAGCACGGCATAAGTTGCATCACAGAATCCACTAGAGTGTGTGTTGTCATGTGGATCAATGTGATTTAGGAAAATAACACATGCAATGACACTAGTGGGTCAATGTGGTTTAGGGAAAGAACTCATGCAATGACTCTAGTGGATCCATGTTGATGGGGATATGTCGAAGGGGGTTTGCCCAGCAGGACGTTCCGATTGGGCCGAAGAGCCGGCGAGTGGGCCTGAAGGACGGCGACTAGAATGCGACTAAAGGAAAGGCCTGCCGACTGGAGACTAAAGGCCCAGGAGCGTACTTGAGGCCTAGTCGGATTAGTCAAAAGCCTCCGAGTCCATATCTTGCTCGGTTGTAACTTGTAAACCCTAGGGAGGTGAATCCTATATAAACCTCCCTAGGGTATCCTTAGGACTTATGTTCCATCATACACCCCCTCAAGCGACTCGCTGCTTAGACGCCGAGCTCGCCACCCTCGTAAATCGCTCTCCATTAATCCAATATAGAAGGAGTAGGTCTTTACCCTCCGGGGGGGCGAACCTAGGTAAACCATGTGCATCCGACCCCACCTCTAACCGCAGATGGCCGCCAGCCCTTCCTCATGTTACAATCAATCGCTGCCAGTAGCAACGACTGTCGTGGCCATTTGTACGACAGTGGCACCCACCGTGGGGCATAGCAGGACTGGCCTGAGTTCTGTGGCGAGACCGTATTCGCCGATCGACTGAGCGCTCACCACCGTCCGCATGATCGCCATCGGTGGGATCTTACAGATCCTACCCAGCAGCTACATCCCGGCGTCACGCCCGGTCACTCACGGCGCGGTGATGCCGGTCGGCTCCATCAACCTCTCCATCGGCTTCACCGGTGCGGTCGACCCAGCTACAACGATGATCGTCGGCGGATTGCCGCGGCACCGTGATCTGCTCTCGAACGAGCAGGTCCGCTCCATCAAGAGCCTCGTCACCGAGTACGACTCGGCCGCCAGCAACGCGGCCGAGACCAACACCGCCACCAACGACAAGGCCCTAAATGATGACGCCGACTCTGCGACCCGTGCCACGGTCGACGGATCTATCACCACCGCATCACGAGAGGACTCCATCACGCGAGTCTCCCACCCGAAGGATTTCGAGGACCCTTCCATCCTCGGGATCTTCGATTCCGATTCCGGCTCGGAGTCGCCTGAAGACATCCGCACCAGGTCCAATCGCTTTAAAACGATCTACATTGCGGGCAGCACGGTCGCCCCGCCAGATCCATTCTCCATGCCAATCCCGCAGACCGCTACGGCTACAGAGGTGGAGGAAGCTCGCATGCGACTCGCAGAGGCGCAACGCAATGAACTCGCGGAGCGTGAGAAATACCACCTCGAGCGGGAAACAGTGCGGGAGCTATCGCTCTATCACCAGCGCCGCATCAGGACCCGCCTGAACTCCAACGTCCAGGGCTGCGTCCTGAACTTCAACGAAGAAAGCGACCCCGCATGCGCGACCAAGCGCGAATACTGCGAGAACGCGCCGCCAGGCGGAAGCAACCCCGCAAGACCACTACCCGGAGCACCGGTGACCAGAGCCCCTCCACCACCCATTGGCTGCGTGCCCCCGTCGGACCAACCGCGGATCATCATCTCGCCTCAAGCCCATGGCGCCAACGGACTACCACTCTACTCCACCCCGATGGACAACGTCGTTGTGGCCGACGCCGCGGTCGCCAACCTCGACATCCAAGGCGACGGCGCGCTGTAGATCCAGTACGCCCAGGCCCTACTCTCCAGGACCGTCGAGCAACAAGCTGTGGGAGTCGACCCGCGGGGACGGATGTATTCCCGTTCCTCAGTAAGCAGAGCGACATCAAGCGGTCACCCCACCTTCGCCAACGCATTGACCTGCCCACCTCCGCAGCCCCTGGTGAATTAACCACGGGCTGCCAACCCCGTGCTGTCCACCAACGAGCCGTGACAGGCGAATAACACGGTCGCCGCAAACGGGCATCCCATTGATGCCCGAACGAACATCATCAACAACTTAGCATGGCGGGCGCGCCAGCCCAACGACTTGAGGCACACCCTCACCAACCGCGGCGACCTGGAACCAAGAGGCTCGCTCAGTCGAGTCGGACCGCAATGCTTCGGGCCCATGATCTGTGGGAAAAATACCCCGCCAACTTCAAGGCTCCCAAGGAGATCAAAAAGTATGATCCGACGTATGATCCAGCTGTCTGGCTGGACACATACCTCATGGCAATGGGAATCGCAGGCCACACTGACCTGCTCGCCGCTCGCTACCTTCCCCTGATGATGGAGGGTGCGACTCGGCAATGGATCAACACCCTCCCCGCCGACAGCATTGATTCCTGGGAAGAAATGCGGGACGCCTTCATCAGGCACTTCGAGGGCTCCTACACCCGTGCCACCACCATAGAAGACCTGGAGCGGTGCATCTAGGGACAACGTGAGTCAACTCGCCACCGGATTCAAAGATGGCAAGAACTGTGGATCAACGCCTCCAATGGCGATACATTGCTTCAAGAACGCGTGTCGGTATGAACCCCTGGTCGCTAAGATCAAGAGGGTCTACCGGACGCTCGACAACATCCCCGACCTCCTCAAAATCGCCAAGCGCTACGCGGAAGAGGACCCGAACCAAGACTCCGAAGACGAGTCAGGAGGAAGACGCCGAACCAGCATCCACGATAGCGGGTGCCTACGCGACATGCGCTACAGCAACACCCGCATCACCGGCAAGCGCCGCACGGATGGGCGAGTCGACTTCGTCGCCAATGCCGGCTACGGCCAGCGCGACCCCAAGAGCTACCGCCGCGACGGAGGAAATTACCGCGACAACGGAAAGTACCGATCCAACAATACAACAAGGCCAAAATTCGACCCCGCTGCCCTGCTCAATCAGCCATGCATCTACCATGACTGGGAGGGAAAGCCCGCCACCCACACCACCGCGGATGGCCACTCCCTGAAAGAGATTGAAAAGGTGAGACGAGCAAGGGAGGACCCCAACAACAACCCACCCCGGGACAACGGGAACGCCGGCGGGTTTGGCAACACCGTCGGCTCCCTACACACCTTCACCGGACTCGGCACCAAGCGCGAGAAGAAGGTGCTCGCCTGCGCGGTCGCCGTCAACGCGGTGACCCAAGTCGTCATCCCTCGCTTCCTCAACTGGTCTGAGCAGAGCATCATCTGGAGTCGCCAGGACCACACGCCAAGAATCGAATACCCAGGGCGAGTCGCCCTGGTAGTCAGGCCCAAGGTGGCAGACTATTGGCTGCCCAAGACACTAATGGATGGTGGGAGCTCCATCAACATCATGTACCTAGACACCTTCAAGAGGCTCCAGCTCCCAGAAGCAGCCATCGAGCCAACTCCTGACGACCTTCCACGGTATCGTCCCCGGTCGGAAGGCGTACCCGATCGGAAAAGTGATGCTGACAGTCACCATCGGCACTCCAGAAATCTACCGCACGGAGAGGATCGTATTCGAGCTAGTGAGCTTCCACAGCCCCTACCACTACGTCCTGGGCCGCCAGGCATTCGTAAAATTCATGGCGACCCCACACTACTCCTACAACATGATGAAGCTCCCAGGGCGAAGCTGCATAATCACCGTCCACGGCGACCCCGACATGGCCGTGGAATGCAAGGACAAAGGAGCCGAACTTGATGACACCGTCATCGCTATGGAGACTGACCACACGGAGGAGCTTGCAAAATACGCGGGCAACATCAACAAGGACAACCCCACCATCGTGAAGAAACCAACCGCCGCGAACTCCACGTTCGAGGCGACCACGCACACCCGCACCGTTGAGCTCATCCTGGGTGACTCCAGCCAGACAGTCACCATCGGGGCACACATGAGCCCCGCATAGGAAAGCGCGCTCATCGGGTTCCTCCGTGAGAACCGTGACATCTTCGCATGGAAGCCATCTGACATGCCAGGTGTCCCGAGGGAGCTCACTGAGCACAAACTCAACGCAGACCCCAAAGTGCGACCAGTAAAGCAGTCGCTACGGCCCTTCAATGAAGAGCGATGTCGAGCAATCGCCAAAGAAGTACAGCGCCTACTAGCCGCAGGCTTCATTTGGCCAATCAAATACTCCAAGTGGTTGGCAAACCCAGTCCTGGTTCTGAAAAAGAACAACACATGGAGAATGTGTATGGACTACACCAACCTCAACAGCGCCTGCCCGAAGGAGGAGTTCGTCCTACCGCGGATCGATCAGATCATCGACTCGACCGTGGGATCGGAGTCGCTGTGCTTCCTCGATGCTTACTCTAGTTACAACCAGATCAAGATGGCGGTCGAGGACAAGGAGAAGACGGCGTTCATCACGCCATTCGGCGCCTTCTACTACACAGCCATGAAGTTTGGCCTCAAGAACGCCGGCACCACATACTAGAGATGCATGCGAGTGCCTAGCGAGCCAAATTGGCCGCAACATTCACGTCTACATCGACAAAGTGGTGGTAAAATCCACCCGCCAGGACGACCTGCTCGTCGACCTGGACAAAACCTTCACAAACCTGTGGAGGTACAACATCAAGCTGAACCCTGGAAAATGCACCTTCAGCATCCCCACCGGACAGCTCCTGGGATATGTAGTCTCCAAGCGAGGCATCAAAGCCAACCCCACCAAGAGCAACACCATCATGCTACTCGGGAAACCCGAGTGCCTGCGCGACGTACAGAAGTTGGCAGGGCGAGTCGCGGCCCTCAGTCGCTTCATCCCCCGACTAGGCGAGAAGGCAATGCCCCTGTACCGCCTGATGCGCAAGAACCCCACGTTCCAATGGGACGCGGAGGCCGACGATGCACTCAAAGCGCTCAAAGAATTGCTACTCGCGGCTCCACTCCTTGTCGCTCCACTCGACAAAGAGCCAATGCTCGTCTACGTCGCGGCCTCCACTTGAGTCATAAGCGCCATCATGGTCGTCGATAGACCGAAGGAGCGCAAGGAGTGCCTCATACATCGCCCTGTCTACTACATCAGCGAAGTCCTGAAGGATTCACGACAGCGCTACCCACAGTACCATAAACTAGTGTCCGCGGTATTCCGAGCTCAGCGGAGACTCCCGCACTATTTCCAGGAGCACCCGATCATGGTGGTCTCCTACGCACCTCTGCAGGACATAATACGCAATCGCGAGGCGACCGGGCGAGTCACCAAGTGGGCCGTCGAAATCGGCGTCCACAACATCAAATACGAGCCCTGCAAAGCGATCAAGTCACAAGCCCTAGCTGATTTCCTCGCAGACTAGGAAGAAGCACAGCAGCCAGAGAAGCTCTCGTACCTCCACTACTGGTCACTCCACTTTGACGGCTCCAAGAACGCCGACGGCGCAGGGGCCAGGGTCATACTAACCTCTCCTAAAGGATACATGCTCCGCTATGTGCTCCACCTCAACTTCAAGCCCTACACCAACAACATGGCAGAATACAAGGCCCTCCTTCATGGCATGAGAGGTATTAAGGAGATGAACGTCAACCGCTTACGATGCTATGGCGACTCCGATCTAGTCGCCGGCCAGGTAGCCAGGAGTTGCGATGCTATCTCTCCAACAAAGATTGCGTATTGCCAAGAGGTAGACCAGCTGGGAGGACACTTTGACGGCTATTCTGTCGAGTGGATCAACAGATGCAAGAACAAGGAGGCATACGCACTTTCCCGCATCGGATCGGCCTGACAAGCGCCACTAGCAGGCTTCTTCCTCGACATCATCTACAAACCTTTTGTCAACCCACCAAAGGAGATCGACGTTGGGATACCACTGCAACCAGAGCCGGCCATACTGGCCATGGTTGTGGATCCTAGCGACTGGACAACACCATATGTCACCTTCCTGGAGCATAAGATCCTACCAAGCAACGAGACGGAGGCGCGAACGATCGTGCGCCGCTGCAAGTCCTTCGTCATCATGAATGGAGAGCTCCACAGACGCAGCGTGACTGGCGTGTTCCAGCGCTGCGTACAGATCCTCTAGGACATTCACGCTGGCGACTACGGCCATCACGCCGGTGCCAAGTCACTAGTCGCCAAGGCCATGTGGCACGGTTTCTACTGGCTCACCGCACACGCCGACGCCACCAACATCGTCCAGCGATGCGTCTGGTGCCAGAAGTACGCCCAGCAGACGCACCTCCCTGGTTCGGCACTCAAGACCATCCCCATTACATGGCCATTCGACGTATGGGGCATGGACTTGGTAGGCCCGTTCAAGAAGGCCCCGTCTGGCTTCACCCATCTCCTGGTCACGGTCGACAAGTTCACCAAATGAGTCGAGGCCAAGCCAATCAAAAAGTGTGACGCTAAGACGGCCACCAAGTTCTTGCGCGAGCTCATCTATTGATACGGCTACCCGCACAACATCATAACGGACAAGGGCACCAATTTCACCAAGGGGGCCATGGCGGAATTATGTGAAGAACATGGCATACGACTCGACCTCGCTTCAGTCGCTCAGTCGAATGACCAAGCGGAACGCGCCAACCAGAGCATCCTCCACGGGCTCAAGCCGCGACTCTAGGTGACCCTCGAGCGCACCCCAGGGTGTTGGGTCGATGAGTTCCCCTCCGTAATATGGGGGATCCGCACGTCCATCAATCGCTCCACTGGGTTCACACCCTTCTTCATGGTGTATGGCGCCGATGCCGTAATGCCAACTGACCTGGAACACGATTCACCTTAGTCGCCAACTACGTCGAGGCGACCAACAAGGTCGCCCGCCAAGACATCATCGATCAACTCGAGGCGGCACGCAACCTGGCTCGCTCTTTCACCGCCATCTACCAGCAAGGACTCTGCCGCTACCACAGACGCCGAGTCTGGACTCGCACCTTCCAGGAAGGCGACCTGGTCCTACGACTGGCCCAAGACAAGAAAGGCATGCACAAACTCTCCCCCCACATGGGAGGGGCCATTCGCCATGAGGCGAGTCCTCGGCAACGACGCCTACTACCTCATCGACATACGGGGTGATGGCCAGCTCGAGGTCGGAAGGCCATGGAATGTAAACCTTCTCAGAAAGTTCTATACATAGAACCTCATATTATACTCAGCTGGCATTTATAATGAAATTCATTCGGATCACACAAATTGTGTCTACTCACCATATTCTTGTACCACTCACACTCGTACAAATCAGCAATATGCTACTCACGGAAGTCAATCTTTGGTCGAGCGACCGGCACGGCTAAGTAGTGCGGCACAAGGGCACTGGAAATACTCGGGCCTTGGGACGTCCACGAAAATGCAACCCGGAGCCGCCATTGGAGTCGCCTAGCTCGACTGGCCCACCGGGCCAAGACAACCAGTATACGCTTCTTACATCAACCTGTCCCTCCCATCCTCGTGCAAAGCGACTCGAACGGTTAAGTACCACGCACGGGGACTCCGCAAAATGGAAATCCCCACGCGGCTCGGGAACACACCAAGTAAGAGAGCTGCCTTGGACTCGCCCAACGGCTGGCTCTCCAAGCCAGGGGAAGAGACACGTTACAAACAACGCATTAACAACCTACAACAGGAACGCGCCTGATACCGTCGAGCACCACGCTCGGGGATTCACCTACAAAACAATCCCACTCACACTCGGGGGCTCGCCCCTCAGAAGAGGCGAGAGATAAAACAATGTGCAACCAAGATAAAACACAAAAGTATACAATCGAGTTATATCCCATTAAAGGGCGGACACGCTCGGGGACTCGCTCAATAAAAAATAAACACACCACACAATCCTAGTCGCAATGCGAGTCGACTGACTCCCCTTGGCATATATTACAAGATGTTGATCATATTACAGCAGTTGCCACTTGGCATACATTACAAACTACCCAACTACATTGTCTATTCCACAGGTCCTGACGAAGAAGCACCACCACCCCCCTTGACACGAAAAAAAAGGCTGCCACAGGTTCGTTGGGTAGGTCGTTAGTGAATTCGACAATGCCGATCAGAAGGGCTTCTCCGACTTCATGTCGTGATGCTCCGGCTAGGGGTCGCCAAGCGCCAACACCATCTCCTGGTATGGCAGAAGATCCCCCATCGCCAGGACCCGATCGGCAAAAGGGGTGGCCTTCGTAGTCAGCTTTAGTACCTCGGACATCTCCACCGTGCCGGTCGCCGATGGGTAGCCACTGGTCACGTCGTCAAGGTCGAAGTCATTGGGGAAGTGGGCGAGACCTAGGCTCAATGCCGTGGTGGCCCCGCGCCTGAATGCTGAGCGCGCCATTAACTCCACGACGACAGGCGCCTCCTCTATATAGCGCCACACCTCCGTAAGCCCCCCAGGAATAACCTCGGTGGGGGACATGCCTTGAAGAACCGCTTGGACACATAACGCCGAAGCAGTGGTTGCATTGACCACGTCAGTCACGCACTGCGAAGCGTTGAAGGTCTAAACCACCGGGTCTCTTTGGCCTATCACAGCTGCAAAATCAGACGTCAGTGAAACTACGGACATCCCCAATCAGGGATTCACCAAACAAGTCAGGCAAAGACGGAGACTCACCGAGGAGTTTGCGGCAGTTCTCCGTGACATTATTCTCCAAGGCGGCATGATCATTGTGCATCCCCACGATGATCGAATCGGAAGCCTTGCATTCCTCCTCAGCGGTAGCGACATTAGCCTTCGCTCGGTCCTCAGAAGAAACTGAGGCCGCTCTCGCCTCCTCCAAGTCTTGGATCGGCGAGGCAATTCGCCCATTCGCCGCGTCCAGTTCGGTGACTAGAACATACGCTTCGCATGCCTTGGAAATTGCAGTCGGGAGACCATCTGAAAGAGAAATCATCAGCGCGTCCTACACCAATAGTTCACACCTGAAAGAGAAAAGGAAAGAAAAGCAGGTACTTACCAATAGTTTCTTGAAGTCGCTGGTTCACCTCCTGCGCTTTGCACAGATCCCGCTCCAAGCGCTCCCTTGCGGCCTGTCGATTGGTTGATTCCCTTTGCAAACCCTGCAAAAAAACAACACAATAGTTTCCTGAAATTCAGCGACTAAGAACTCGAGGACTGGAGAGTAGAAAGAAGTTCAGTTCCTAGCCGCTGAAATTCAGCGACTAGGAACTCGGGGACTGGACATACCTGAATAGCGGTGCCAAGCATCCTGTGGAGTTCTCTGGCGTCAGTCGACGGGATCATGAAGGAACTGCACCCACAACGAGACCCAATGTCTGCATCCACGATCTCTGGACTCTATGGAGACTGGGTGTCTGCCATGCCTGGAAAGCCCCTAGCCATGAAGCGCGGGAACATCGCCGACGCTCTAGCGGGGGCACTGGTTGTCGGGGCCGGCGCCTCCGTCGCAGGCGCAACCACGACTGGCTCCGACCGCGCCGCCACCACTTCTTTGGCAACTGCCGCAAAATCGGACTCCGCGACGCTGTCCATAGTGGTGGTGTTGTCGGCACCCCCCTTCTGCTTCTTCGCGCCTTGCGCGGTCGCCGGATCTCCGGCGGGTTTTCTCTTCTTTGGGACGTCGCCCTCTCCCATGGTGGCGACCGGCGGAATCTTTGCCACCAAAGGACGGCCAATCTTCTTGGCCCTAGATCTGCCCAAATTTCCACAATCAATATAAAAACAATACAAATACAAGAGGCGAGTCAGAATGAAGAAGCAACACTTACTTAGCGACCGGGAGAACGTGCATCACGGTGCTGATGTGGGCAGGCTTATCCAATTCTGGACCCAGCTTTCGAGTGAGCCCCCTCTCAAAGACGTCTAAAGCCCACGACACCGCGGGCTTCCTTGATGTTGAAGCCGCGGTCGCTCTCGATGGCTGCGGCGACTTAGACGCCACTGCCCCAACCGCTTCCTAGCTTGGAACCCCCAAAACCGTCAGCGCAATCACCGCCAGGGGAACCTCTACCGCCTCCTCCGTGTCCTCGCCCTCCAACCCCTTCATCAGGATCGCATCCTCTGGGGCCTTGTGTGAGATTTCGAGGGTGTCTTCATCATCAGAGTCGTCATCTGACTCAAACAGCACCGCCGACTTGGACGGCGACATTGGCTTCTTCGTTGGTGAATTGCACTTGCGCGCGGGCTTCGACGGTGTGGCCGTACACTGGGACGTCTGCTCCTGCGCAACCTCGTCGCCTCCTTCATGTTCATCGAGGCTGTGACTTGCCTCGAACTCGCGCTGTTTCTGCATGCGAGTCTTGCGAGCCACAGGCGCTGGGGAGGGACCTCCTCCTCCTCCTCGTCGCTGTCGGAGGAGTCTCCTTCGGAGACCTCCTCGAGCTCCTGGGGACCTCTTCATCAAGCGGAGGAAGCCAGCCCTCCAACACCTAAAACAACTGAGAACCACCACGAGTAAGTACCAAATGCGACTACGAATCGAGATGCGGAAATGGCGACTGAGGAGAAAACTTACTGTGGGGGCTTCATTCTTCACGGGAGTGTATGGGGCGAGCCCGACCGACACGGTGGTGAATTCGGCGTCAGTGATCTTCTTCAGGGAAGCCTTGTAGTCCTCGGCCTCCCACGATTCTTTGCTGGTTCGGGAGGGGTCGTGCTTCCCGCTATACTCGTACATCCTATGCGGCCGAGCGGCTAGCGGAACGAGGCGCCGCCCGAGCCAGCAGTTATAAAGGTTGATCAAAGTCAACCCTTGGTCCTTCAGCCTCTGGATCTGGTCCATCATCTCCGCGACGGCCAGCCTCTGGTCTTCAGGGAGCTTCTTCGGCAACCACTGGTGAGGCTCGCTCCTCTCGGCGACGAACTCGGGAAGTGCCACTTCGTTGGAAGGAGTGGATTCTTTCACATAGAACCAACTCTTCTTCCACTCGCTGGCGGCTTTCTTTGGCAGAATGAGCTTGATGAAGTTAGCCTTCGGCTTCAATTGGAACTTGACGCAACCTGCATCCAATATCAAACCGTGGACGCCTCGCGCCCGATGCGGCCATGGAAGAGCTCCAACCACAGCGGAAAATATGTCCTGCCGCCGAGGTAGCACTGGCAGAAGGCGACGAAGATCGCCAGCTGCTCAATGCTATGCGGGCCGAGATCCGACGGCTTGATGGCGTAGTACGCGCAGAAGCACCGGAAGAAGAGCGAGGTGGGAACCCCAAACCTCTTTCTAGATGACTGGGGAAACATATGAATTCGCCGGCTTGCGGTTTCGGCTCGGTCTCCGTGGAGGACTCTGGCATCCTCGAAGGACTTGAGCTGGGCTTTGGTGCACTTGGATTTTCCCCATGAGCCTTTGGGAGGCACCATTAGGAAGGATGAGGAATCACACGGTGCGGAAGGATCGAATCGGAGGAAGGCACAATGATTGAAGGCAGGAAGAGTGAATGTGGGAGAATGAAGAATGCGGGGAAGGATCTGCAGAGCTGATTCGTCACTCCCCTTGTAGGGGAACGCTACCCACCAAATTCGGGGTAGTCGTTACCTGTGGTAATTACGCCAAAGTTAACACTGGGATTTCCAACGGATAGTTTGACGAGAATTGACGGTCCAACTCCTCCATTCTACTCGCTACTCGCTAGTCCTCTCCATTCGCCGAAGCAGCGACTTGGCAGCAGTGACATTCGCCGGAGCGGCGAACGGAATCCTGGGGAAAATTTCCTCGGTTTTAATAGAGTCCATCACCGACTCGACTGGGCGCCCAAATTGGGCTTGTCTACTTCGACCGCCAACAGGACACCTGCGCCTGAATCAACGATGGCCTTAGGGACTACTGATGGGGATATGCCGAAGGTGGTATGCCTAGCAGGACGTTCCGATTGGGCCGAAGGGCCTGCGAGTGGGCCTGAAGGACGGCGACTGGACTGCGACTGAAGGAAAGGCCTAGCGACTGGAGACTGAAGGCCCAGGAGCGTACTTGAGGCCCAGTCGGATTAGGTCAAAAGCCTCCGAGTCCATATCTTGCTCGGTTGTAACTTGTAAACCCTAGCGAGGTGACTCCTATATAAACCTCCCTAGGGTATCCTTAGGACTTACGTTCCATCATACACCCCCTCAAGCGACTCGCTTCTTATACCCCGAGCTCGCCACCCTTGTAACTCGCTCTCCATTAATCCAATCTAGCAGGAGTAGGTATTTACCCTCTAGGGGGCCGAACCTGGGTAAACCATGTGCATCCGCCTCCATCTCACACCGCAGATGGCGGCCAGCTCTTCCTCACGTTACAATCAATCGCTGCAAGTAGCAGCGAATGCCGTGGCCATTTCCACGACACATGTGTCAAACCATGATCGCAGAGACCAAAAATACATAGGAAAGCAGCTTCCACATTGCATGTTGCACTAGTGTGGCAGAAGTTACATCATAGAATACACTAGAGTGTGTGGTCATGTGGATCAATGTGGTTTAGGAAAAGAACACATGCAATGTGGTCATGTGGATCAATGACACTAGTGGATCAATGTGGTTTAGGAAAAGAACACATGCAATGACTCTATCGGATGAATGTGGTTGAGGACAAGAACACATGCAATGACACTAGTGGATCCATGTATCAAACTATGGTCACAGATACCAAAATCACATAGGAAGATATTAACAATAATCATGGCGATCCCACCCACCCTCCCATCGAAAACCCTAGCCACCCTCATCGTCAATGATCTATTCCGGTCACCAGCCCTCCTTCCTAACCTTCCTAGTCTTTCCCTCTGGTGTATCACTCCCATCAAGGTGAACCTCCCTTCTCTCCCATGGCTTCTGTAGATCTAGTAGGTCGGTGGAAGGTCACGTACTCTACTACAAAGGATCTAGATCGTGGTCGCACTACATCTATGATTGGGAACTCCATTTCTGGACAAAGAAGTGTTGGTCGGCCCAGATCAATGCAAAAGGAGGTGGTCTCATTGGTAAATCAATCTCTCTCGATGTTGTTCCGATGATTCAATCTACAATATCATATAATGGCTATTCTGTCAACGTGATTGCATGCATCGTTTCACCTGAGGTACGTACAAATTTTTATCTGATTCTACATGGACTCTACCAATCCATGGATCTGAACCTGTCACCGGGTTTTCATTTTAAATATGATGTCAAGCACAAATATGGATCAACGGTACGTCCATTGGGCAAATCAACCATTTTTTGCTTGTTGTATCCTTTGGACAATCAAAATTTAAGTTGCTCAAAAAAAATTTGTTAGCTTGGCATTGGAATATTGTATTGGTGGTGTGGCATAGGAAATGTCAGTTGTTCATCTTAAGGACAAAGGTTTCAGGTTCTCAATTTCCTCCATATTTGTGGGATTTATCATATATACTTTGCGATATTTCTCTTTCCCTAAATTTAAATGCCACTTCCATCTTTGGAGTACCATGTGTCCTTTATGGATCAGAGAATTTGATGCTTGGCAGAGAGAAATGGACTCTTATCGGTCCAAAAAGAAGAAGAACTGACCATGCAATTAATGTCTTAAAGACAAAGCCCAGTCGATCAAGTCTGAAAAGTCTTTATCTGTTAAATAATGCTTTCTTATGGAACTTTTGAAAAATATGACGCCTGTGATGGCTATAAATGTCCTATCACTACTGAAGAGGATATTGATCATCTTGAGGCTGTGTAACACCCCAGTTTTAGCTAACGCTAATTTGGGTTTTGATTTGTGCATCATGAGCATCATATAATTTAAAATGCACGCAAGAAACAAGATAAAATATAAAACCCTAGTTCTTCCCCTCTTTTTGAAAGTTATTCAAAATGGTTTTTGTATTTTGAAAATATCAAAAGTGTGGATCCCAAATAGTATAAAGGGGCCCCAACTTTATCACATGTTTTACAAACCCTCTGGTATTTCTGGAATATTTAAAAGAGAGAGAAATTTGAAAATACAAACAGAGAATCAAAACAGAATTGGAAAATATTTTACAGAAAAAATATAGCCAGCAGCTACAGCCCAGGTCAGCCCTCTGCTCTTTCCTCTTATCTGCCGCTCGCGCGCAGCCCACAACCCCGCAGCTGGCCCAACCAGCCCACTTGGCCCGTACCTCTTTGCTCCCTTTCTTCTTTCTTCTTCCTCCACGAGAAGGACGTAGCGAAGCTGCTGCGTGTCGCTGGCGCCGCCGCCGCTCTCTGCGCCAGGATTCGCGCCTGCCGCCGCCTAGGAGAGGAGGATAAGACCCCTAGCGTCGTGGCTATCTTCTCTAGTACCTCTGGCTCGCCCTCTCCCTCGCGATTCCCTCTGCCCTGAACCCTAGCTCGATGGCAACCGCCAGTCGCCACCGTCTCGGGATTCCCTAGGCTCCGCTGAGGCCACCGCTTGGACAACTGATGTCTCTTTGTTCTGCCCCGCCAAGAATCGTAGGCCAGGAGGCTCTCAGGCGCCCCAATTGGTACCTCCTGCCCGAACTCCGACCACCATCGCCGTGGATGATTCTGGCCATCACCGACCTCGCCAGGCCTAGCCGACCTCTCCACTGCATTCTAGGTGAGCCTCTGAGCATGTCAGTGCTCTTCTCTGCCTTCCTCCCTCTCTGTATCGTGCCCGCACGGAGCTCTGCCATTGGCCTCCGCAGACGCTCGCCCCCGGTGATGCTCTGCCTACCAAATAGGATCGGAGCCACCACGGTTAAGTCCGCAGCGCCGATCTGCGTCTGACACACCCTTCCACGCGTCCTATTAAGCCCCCTAGCGCCACCAGCCACCGCTGGAGGATGTGCCCTCCGGCGATCCTAAGTGGCGCTGATGTGGTGTTGCGTGTCGCTGGCGTGTTGCTTGCGTCAGCGCTGTGTAACCTTTGCCACGATGGCACCCGAGGTGGATTTGGCCCCACCCATCAGTCACTGCGGCTAGCCCTAGACCCAGTGAAAAACAACCACCACCCCGAGCTGACGTCATAATGACGACATAAACCTTTTAATTGTTTTAGTAATTTCAGAAATGGTCTAAATCTTATAAATTCAATATATAATTATTTATAAGTCGGAAAAATATGTATAATGTATCAAAATGTTCAGAAAAATGAGATCTACCTATATAAGCTATAATCATGCATTGTTCAACAACTTAAATTACAAGTTTAATTAGAAGATCAAATGAACCCCCCTAGTTGACTCCAAGGTATCCCCTATTCTAGGGTTTGCGACCCTGGAACCTTGTTTAAAATTGTCGAGCATGTCTTAGGGGTTTGTTATGATACTAATTAACTTGTCATATCATCACCCTTGCTTGAGCATTGCATCGATGCCATGTGTTGATTATTGTTCTCTGTTTCTTTCCGGTGTTTGGTTCTTTTCGGTAGAATACGATATCGAGATCAAGATTGAAGACCGAGATCAACACCATAGAAGATCGATGAATAATACTTGACCAACTATAATCAAGTCAAGTACAAGGCTTCCGAAGATCTATATTTGATTATCAACAAACAAGGCAAGCATAGCCCCACCATGATACAATCATATGCTTTCAAAGTATTTTACTTCTCTCCATGATGCATAAGATTCCACTGTGCTATTTTATCGATAGATAGAGTGTCCTATCTGTTGCATTACTCCCTTTGAGCTTATATTACCTGATCCACTGCTCATAGCATAACTAGGTTTGGCTTGTGTGCAATTCTAGAGCTTATATCTGTGTCTTGCTTAGCCATGCATAGGTGTCAGTGCTGGTTCATCCAGAAGATGTACCAAATGTAGAGAATCTAGTATGACAGGAGAACGAGGTATACTGATGAGGTAAGATCAGTGGTAAAGGTTAAACATGCTAAGGCTTGTATGGAAGGCCATGGTGGGATGTGGTGTTTCTAGTCCCATGCTCGCCACTACTAGGAATCGAGTTCTTGCCTTTGGAACCGAGACGAGCGTACAGACACACGGGGCTTGGGAACCCCTCCACTGATTAACTTGCCTAGTAGATTCCATGAGTCACATAGTTCAGGCGTTCCATTCGACATATGCATAGAAAATGTTTTGAATGATTTGGCGGGTGAAGGTGCATCATAACAGGTAGTTAAGAATGGCCGGGGTTGCTTGGGGTCGATGGAGCCCTTGGTAAACAAACCTCGCCCACATCTCTAGGGACCGACTTCGGGATTTGACCGGTTACAGTGGAACCATCCTTAGGGCGTGACTCATGATCTCGGCGAGAGAAAGGTAAAGGTCGTGGCCAACCGCCCTCTGCCGTCCTTCCAAGGAAGAGGGCTAATACGTTGGCATTAAGAGTTGGTTTGTACGTGTGTGTAAAGTTGTACACCCCTATAGGGTTAAATCATTTCGAAAAGCCGTGCTCACGGTTATGAACGAACGGTGACTGAATTCTAAGATCATAGAGAACATTAACCTAATTGTAAAACTTGGTAGTTCAACGTGTGCTTAAGGATGTTTCCTCATGGGTACGAGGGGGTGATCCTAGTTGTGAGATAAGGATTACTTTGGTGGATATCAAAAGATGATGATCAATTCTTCGGACATGGCGCTCTCTTATCCCCTTTTAAAATATTCTGATTAGACGAGCTTATTCTCCCTCTTGTTTTACAAACAAAGATGGCTTTATGCAAAATAATCCCACCAGCCATAAGTCTTGAAGAGTACACCCTGTACTCACCCTTGCTTTGTTGATAATTTTGTAGCAGGGTAAATGTTCCCCTGAAGACAAGTTTGGTACAACATCGACACCGACGAGTAGCTTGGGGTTCCCGGCCGACAGCCTAGAATCTATGGGCTGGGCCGTCATTGTTATGGTTCAGGCCTCTTAGGCCATTTGTTAAGTTTGCTATACTTAATAGCATAATTTGCCTTCCGTTGTTTGATGTTTGTGGTCAGTGACCTCTGCTTGTAATATTTTGGTTATTCGCTCCGTTATGAGCTCGGTGTAATAATTTTTGGGTCACTGGGTTACTGTCGTGTTACCGATTTCTCGCTGCAGATCCTCGAGCTCTAAGTTAAGCTTATGTCAGGCTAAGGTCTATATTTGTTTAACCCTGATCCCGGGGGTGTCACAGTTTTTGGTATCAGAGCAGTACCAACCGTAGGAAAACCTTGCTATTGGTCGATGTTGAGTCTAGTATTTATGAAAACTATTTCAAAGATGAAAAGTATTTGCGAAAAATCTAGTATGCTTCTTTTTCTCCTTATCATGTTTCACTCTAACTCTAGGTCATCTCATCTTGTGTTGACTTTAAAAAGTTTTGATATCTCTTCTAGTGTTTCAAAGCTTAGGTGCCTTCTAGGCATGTCGTTTCTCAACCAGTTGACCTAGTGTTGAGTTATCTAGAGATGTGTGTGTTGTGAATTCCTTATTTCCTTTTGCTCTGCTTCAGTTGAGAGATTACTTCCATCATGATATCTCTATCCTATGGGCCACAATATTATATTTGTAGGATCCATAGTGTTCTACTCTAGGCTTCGAGGTTTCTTCTTCCCTTGTGTGCCTCCCTTTTGTTTGTTTGGGTACTTCAGAAGTTCTTTCTTCTCTTGGAAGCTACCTTGTGATTACTATCTTGCATTGTATGCTATGTTACTCAAGTAGTAGTTACTTCTTTCTCAGGTTTTAACCCTCGGACTTGAACTGAAGATCCCGGATTGTGCTAGATTCTAGTGTTACGAATCTTGTACATGAAGCTGATATTTAACCCAAGGTCCATTTTTTTGACCTCTGTCGTAATGTTCACACATCACCTTAGGATGGCTCGAACTATAATTCTGTTCTTCAAGCTTATGGTTATTTTCGCGATTAAATTTCGACAATTAAGGACTTCCCCTACAACTAGTTATGGCAGATGGTCTTTAATGGAACCAAATAGATCATGAAAAGAGTATTTCTCGTGAGTCTCCCATCTATACTCGGTTCTCTGCCACACCCTCCCTTCTATGCATTGGTTTTCGGAAGATTGTTAACCTATGCATCCACATCTCAGGATTCTATCCTGAGCATGTTCTTTTTCCCTTGTTGTTTCTGACCTTTGCCTATCAGTTGGTAGCCAAGTGGTATTTTGCATTGGTGTCTCCCGATGCAAGATACTCTTGTGGTCCATCATGATAAACCATATCGGGATGTCAGGAGAAACACACTCCAGTACCTCGTCATATCTAGGACCAGGTCAAAGTGTTGTAGTCCACATATTAAGAGGCATTGGTTAGCTTCTATATGTTCTACCTTAGAGTATCACACCCTTTTACACTAAGAGGTCGTGACGTGTCTCATGACCCTCTTAATGAAGTGATGCTCTTACACATATTTACCCGCTCCTCTCTCAAGCCTCCGTGCTCATGAACGACGTGTGTGCGTAATAATGTGGCCATCTAGGATTCTTAGCAATTCGTTATTCCTTTGAAATCTAAGGACATTTTTGTCATTCTTAGCATGATTGTTTAACTCTATTACTAACCGAAGGACGATTGTGCTACCAAGTCCGTTAGTCCGGTGCACTCTTTTCAGTCAAAGAGTTTGGCTTGTGCTCACGCTCTGAGACTATGTCTTCTTTCCTTACCAAGCAAGTTTCTACTCGAACCAAGTGACATATCGGTGGTTCGTGATATTCTAGATGTCCACTAGAAGTATCACCATGTTGCCACATGACCGTGTTGTCAAGTTCTTGAGCAAGTCAATTCTCTTAACTACTTCTTTCTCCAAGGATCCGTACTGGATACCCCTGAACTTGTTGGTTGAGCTTAAACAAGAATTTGGAGAGTTGTAAGACAAAAGTTCTATCCGACTTAGTTCATCTTAAAGGGATGTCTAGTTTTGTTTATGGTAAAGATAGTATTTCCTTCGTGGATATGTTATCTTCCCTCGCCTTTGATTTGATTTGGGTTATTGTCAAATCAAACTCAGTTCCAAGGACTATCTTGATGGTGTTGCTACTCGTTATGTTTCACTTGAGTACATCCTCATGTCTGTCGGTCTGACCAATGCATTTGCCTTGTTCATACAACATATGAGTCCATCTTTCTAGAGTATCTCGATAAGTTTGTTGTTGAGCCCATCGATGACATCCTTATCTTCTCCAAGCTAGACTAGATTCATATGGAACATTTAGCATTAATGTTGGAAAACTTTCGAGAACCTCCTGCATGTTATCTCGAAGTATGTCTTCTGGATGTTAGAAGTAACCTCCTCCGATTCACGTGTAACTGTTGAAAGATGTCACCGTGGATTAGATTAGAGTTATATATGTTCCCTCAAGGACATACTTGATTTTTGTTGCATGTACTTCATGTAGGTGCAATTGTCGTTCGACAAGTTTCTAATACATGGGTCTAGCAATCTAGCTCAGTCTATTGGAGCTTGACACTGAAGTCTATGTCTTGAGAATCTAGTGACTTTATCTTTGTGGTAAATGTTGCAAACTTTCTATTCAGACATGCTGAGTTTGAAGTATCATTCCACCGAACCAGATATAAATCTCAAGCAGATATAGGTCTCTTTGGTTGGTGTTCTTCAAGGTTTTGACATAGGTCTCTTTGTAAATCCGGTAAGATTGATGTAATGGTTGAAACAACTAGTCGGAATGCCTATCGTCGAATTCTCTTTAATCAGCAAATAGCAACTACTCTTCATGAGGCTCCTTCTATGATTTTATTATAGGAGTTGTGCTCATGGTTTCCTTGTCTCTGAAGTCTGACCCTTACTTGATGTCTATTTTTTCGAATATCAAGGAGAACATTTAAAGTAGTGTTGCTAAATGTCTCTCGGTTGATCCTCCAGACCCTTTTATGTTGGCAAGCTTCTTGTTGTGCCAAGTAATTGAAGTCTAAGAATGAAGTTTCTTTTTCCTCGTGTCATCAGGAATCTTCGCACTTGTTCATCTGGTGGTGTAATGTGATCTCACGATCTTTGAAAAAGATTTTGGTAAACCTAGATGAATATAGAGTTCCCTTTGTTTCTCAATCATGTTTAAGAGTGACAATGATTTTTTTAATCAGGAAGTTCTCTTGCTACATGTTCCTTGTGACTCTTATGAGTCCTCACCACAAAAAGACCTTTATGTCTTGACCTTCTATTGAATGAAGAGTGATCCTTCTGTATCAAAAGTAGTTCAACAACTTGGGTCTCTTGATCTATATATGTATCCCTAGAAGCTTTACTTAAGACGTTTAGTAGAGTTTCATTTCTCGAAGTCTTTGGTTTTTCTCTTTCTGTTTTAAGCTTTCCCTTTAAGAAGCTTAAAATTCTTTTGAAACTCCATGGTCTAAATCCTTATGAAGACTAGTTATCTGTTACCTTGAAACCATCTCCTTTTGTTCCTCCTTCACCTTGACGTGTTTCATGTTCGTTATCTCAGAGTTGTTTCCAAACACTCCTTCTTGAGTTGACCATGAGATACTTCGTGTGTTGTTTAGTGTTTTTCCCTCTTATCCTTAGAGTGACCATGTTCCTTCCTTCTTCCTACCTTTGGAATCTCGGGTCGAGATTCTCGTAAGGGGGATAGAGCTGTAACACCCCAGTTTTAGCTAACGCTAATTAGGGTTTCGATTTGTGCATCATGAGCATCATAAAATTTAAAATGCATACAAGAAACAAGATCAAATATAAAACCCTAGTTCTTCCCCTCTTTTTGAAAGTTATTCAAAATGGTTTTTGTATTTTGAAAATATCAAAAGTGTGGATCCCAAATAGTATAAAGGGGCCCCAACTTTATCACATGTTTTACAAACCCTCTGGTATTTTTGGAATATTTAAAACAGAGAGAAATTTGAAAATACACACAGAGAAATCAAAACAGACTTGGAAAATGTTTTACAGAATAAAATATAGCCAGCAGCTACATCCCAGGTCGACCCTCTTCTCTTTCCTCTTATCTGCTGCTCGCCCAACCAGCCCACCTGGCCCATACCTCTTCGCTCCCTTTCTTCTTCCTCAGTTAGAAGGACGCAGCGAAGCTGCTGGGTGTCGCCGGCTCTACTGTCGCTCTTTGCGCCAGGATTCGCGCCTACTGCCGCCTAGGAGAAGGGGATAAGACCGCCAGCGCCATGGCCATATTCTCCAGTACCTCTGGCTCGCCCTCTCCCTCGTGATTCCCTCTACCCCGAACCCTAGCTTGATGGCAACCGCCCGTTGCCACCGTCTCCGTCCGCCCGAGGCTCAACTAAGGCCACCGCTAGGACTGCCTATGTTTCCTTGTTCTTCCCCGCCAAGAATTGCAGGCCGGGAGGATCACAGGCACCCCAATCGGTACCTCCTGCCCGAACTCCGACCACCATCGCTGTGGATGATTTAGGCCATCACCGACCTCGCCAGGCCTAGCCGACCTCTCCACTGCATTCTAGGTGAGGCTCTGAGCATGTCAGTGCAATCCTCTACCTTCCTCCCTATCTGTATCGTGCCCGCACTGAGCTCCGCCATTGACTACCGCAGACGCTCGCCGCCGGTGATGCTCCGACTACCAAATAGGAGCAGAGCCACCACGGTTTGGTCTGCCGCACTGATCTGCGTCTAACACACCCTTCCACACATCCTATCAAGGCCGCTAGCGCCGCCAGCCACCGCCGACCGACGTGCCCTCCGACGAGCCTAGGTGGCTGATGTTTACGCACTTCTATTCTTGTAGACAGATGTTAGGCCTCCAAGTGCAGAGGTTTGTAGAATAGTAGCAAGTTTCCCTTAAGTGGATTACCCAAGGTTTATCGAACTAAGGGAGTAAGTGGTCAAAGGTATCCTTCTCAAGCAACCCTGCAATCAAGATACAAGAAGTCTCTTGTGTCCCCAACAAGCCCAATACACTTGTCAGGTGTATAGGTGCACTAGTTCGGCGAAGACATAGTAAAATACAAGTGTTATGGATATAAGACAACGGTGCCAGAAAATAGCTTGATTGCGTGGAAGAGCCTAAAGGCAAACTGAAATAAAGATGGAAGCAAGAAAACATGTAACAGATCTAATTCCAAACGATATTTCAATGCTTAGAAACAATACCTTGGGATCATACTCTTATATAAATATTATTTCTTTATGATACTACTCTGAACTACTCTCCATTTCGACACTCTAATCCATGGTAGGGCTATAACATCACACCTCAAAGTTCGCTTTCCCCATCTAGATAACCCCACACTGTCACCTTGAGCACTAGATGGTTGCAACAAACACCACAATTTCATAGAGACATCCAACTCCAAATATAACTCATAACAAGTATTTGTAATCTCTAGCACAAGTGCCACGATGGTGTGCACACTGTCACTTTCACACACGTGGGGAGAGCCAAAGATCTATTAAAGCACTTGAGTAGCAAAGTAGATCTACTTTATTACAAAGATGATGATCATAATATGATCATGCATAGAGAGAGAGATGAACACATGGCTACCGGTAGAACCCTTAGCCTCGAGAGAGAACTACTACCTCCTCATCACGGGAATCAGCAACGGCGATGGAGATGGTGGTGGAGATCGATGGAGATGTCTCTAGGGGCACTTCCCCGTCCAGGCAGGGTGCCGGAACAGAGACTTTTTGTCCCCTAAATCTCCCCTTCGGTGGTGGCGGCGCTGCGGAACTTTTCTTGGCTGGAGGCTTGACGACTTAGGGTTTTTTCATCGCGAGGCTTCTTATAGGCGAAGAGGCAAGGTCGGTCGGTGGACCAGGGGCTCACACCACCTGGTGGCACGGCCAGGGCTAGCCTGCGCCATGACATGGTGTGGCCAGCCCCTGGCCCCTCTCCGTCTCGTCTTCTGGCTCCGTGAGTCTTCCGGTAAAATATCGACTTTGGCTTTTGTCCAGTCCAATTCCGAGAATATTCAATTTCTGACTTTCCTGGACCAAAAACAGCAGAAAACAGGCAACTGGCACTATGGCATCTTGTTAATAGGTTTGTCCCAGAAAGTTTATAAAAATACTCCAAAGTGTGGACAAAACATAAGAAAGTAGATATAAAACAAGCATGGAACATCAAAAATTATAGATACGTTTGCAACGTATCAACATCCCCAAGCTTAACTCCTGCTCGTCCTCGAGTAGGTAAGTGATAAAAAAGAAAGAATAATTTTTTAGGTGACGTGCACCATCACAATCTTGATCAAACCATTTGTAAGCATTGAAAGCTGGGATCAAAGTACTCTAAACATGAGCATGAAAGATGAAGTTCTAACAATAAGACATAGTGACTATGCATGCAACATGAAAGGATACAAACAAAATATCATGAATAACAATGCATAGAAATACGTTTGTTTGTTTCACATATAGAAAACATAGCATAGTGGCATTCAGCTTGTCTCTCATGGAGTAGCGAAACATAAATGCATAGGACACCTTCAAAGTTCATAAGGTTGACTAGATACAGATAGTTTAAGAACAAGCAATATCAAAGTTATGCATCAATCAACAAGTCTTGGGAAAATGCACATTAAACTAAGAATGGCCACTATGCTCTCTCAATAGGTGCATAAAGATAGAAGGTGGCGAATCAACATAAAAGTAAAAGAAAGGCCTCATAGAAGGAAGCAGAGATTCAAGTTTCATAAAGAGCTTCCAAAAATTATGGTACTTTTTAGCTTTCAGCTCTCATTGACCCTATCATAAGCATCTTGAAGTGATTAAGGTTAAAGTGAACAAACTATGGAGTATATGCTTGACAAAGTATAAGTTGGAAATCTCATATCCCTTGAATACGAGGGCCGCTCCTCATGCTACTCACGTTTAGTACTAATAAGTTCTTGTCATAGTAAGTACATGTGTATCATAGAGAACCGCCAATGGGGTACCTCTTGCCCGATGATACGGAAGAATCCCCATATCAAAATGACAAGGCAAGCAGACAACGAGCATCTCAGCAATCTTCTTATTTACCATGGGAAAATGGTGCTTTTTTCTCTCTTTCCTCTTTTCTCATATCTCTTTTTTTATTTTCTAAGAAGAATGCTTCATAGACAGCTCATTATGGGTACGCTATAGGTTTCCTCCATGACAACATGGATTAGACCGGTGGCCAGGCGTTTCTCTAACACACATACATAACTCCATGGACTTACAAGCTCCCCTTTCATTTCACACCGACGACATCCATAGACAAAATAGCATGATATCAACTAGGTACAAAGTACAAGTGCAATGTTGAAAGTGTTCCCCATGACATCATGGTTTTGCTAATCCCCAACATATAAGTGCAATCATATACAACATAGATGACACAATGGTTCAAGTTTATTAAGGGCAAGAAAAGTAAAGTGTGCCATCAAGTTTGTGAGGGCTTTAATCACTAGTTTTCTCATAACAAGTTTAATTCGGAAGGTAGATAAAAACATGAATATACTTGAAATAGCAAATGCTAATAGGTAGGTATGGTGGAATCTTTGGAATAACTTGGTTTTATTTGGAGTTGGATGCATGAGTGTAACTCATACTTGGTTATGGAGGCTAGCAAAAGACTGTGAGCGACCAACTAAGAGAGCAATAATGGCCATAATAATGCAAAGCGACAAAACATCATTAATTAAAGCATAAAGTGATATTACAACTCGAAAACTAAATAATCATTGAGGCTATGGTGACATGGGATAGTCTTAACATGGTGTAAGGATGCACCAAGTAAACCCAAATAAAGCATCAAAGGAGAATAGCACAATACTATGCTTTAATATGCTAAAACAACGCATGATTCTTCCAAAGCACATTAAGCAATATCAATTGTTTATAAAAAGTCATGCTAAATCGAAGAATACTAAGCATAAAGCCAAAACAATATCAAGTATGGCATGACAAAGCATAGGCCACAGTCAAAAACAAGCTCTCTTTACCACTTAAGCATGAACTTTCCTACTCTTTTCCAATCGAAACCAAACTATTTGAAAACCAATGCATGAAAGAGGGGGTCCAGCCAATTTATTCAGCAAACTAAGAAACCAAGAAAACGAAAAAGAAGACGCTCCAAGAACAACACAACTATGCATGAAACAATAAAAATGAAGTGTTTGGAAGAAACCTAGAATTTTTATTGATGAAGAAGGGGATGCCTTGGGAATCCCCAAGCTTTGACGCTTGTATCTTCTTGGATATTTCTTGGGGTGACACGCATGGCATCCCCAAGCTTGAGATTTAGTCCATCCTTCATCTCATTACTCATTCCTTCCGTACACCTGAAATTTTTCCTTCATACAAAACTTCACACAATATTTATTAGCAACATTAGTGCACTCAAGATAATAAGTCTTTGGGTTCAGTTCCAACACCAATAAAACTTCCATTAAAACACAAGCTGATGTAGCACTTTGATGACCCACAAGTATAAGGGGTGTATCGCAGTATTTTTGAGGGAAGTGAAACCCAATTTATTGATTCAACACAAGGGGAGCCAAAGAATATTTATAAGCCTTAACAATTGAGTTGTCAATTCAGCTACACCTGGAAACAATCTTGCTCACAGCAGTTTATCAGTAGCAATAGTTTAGTAGTAGGAATAGCAAAGTAGCAGCAATAGTAAAGCAAAGACAGTAGTAAAAATAGCAGTAAACAGTAGGATTCGAGTGCGGTAGGCATAGGGATAGATGGACGGGTGTTGCATGGACAAGACAATTCACATAGCAATCAGAACATAGGGCAATTGTAGATAAATAAGATAAAGCATCCAAGTACTAGACAATCCTAGTCATGTGTTCCATATATAGTCATACGTGCTTGCAATGAGAACTTGCACAACATCTTTTGTCCTGCCAGCCCGTTTGCAGCGGGGCCTCAAGGGAACTACTGGCAATTAATGTGCTCCTTTTAATAGAGCACCGGAGCAAAGCATTAACACTCCGTTAACACATGTGATCCTCACATCAAAGCCATTCCCTCCGGTTATCCTGATTTCTGTCACTTAAGGGCCATTGGTTCCGGAGAACAATGTGTGTATACAACTTGCAGATAAGACCATAAACAATACTATCATTATGAATCAATAACATGTTCAGATCTGAAATCATGGCATTCGGGCCCTAGTGAAAAGCATTAAGCACAACATGTCGCAACAAAGTCATAAAGCACTAATTAAAGATACTAGGCACCATGCCCTAACAATCTGATGCCATTACATGAACGATCTCATCCAATCCCTACCATCCCCATAGCCTACAGCAGGGGATTACTCACTCATAGATGGGGGAAACATGGATGGTCGATGGAGAAGCGATGGTGATGATGATGGCGATGATCTCCTCCAATTCCCCATCCCGGCAGGGTGTCAGAACGGAGTTTCTGGTGCTGTTTCGTGGAATCTGGTGGTGGCGGCGGAGCGAAACTCCTTCTGGAAAAACATTGAACCCCCCAGGAGTTTTTAGGTCAGAAGGCTTCTTATAGGCGAAGATGGAGACCGAGGGGGTGCCTATGGGGCCCACAACACCCCCTGTCATGGCCTGGCCAGGCCCGCGCCACTAGGTGGTGTGGCCACCCCCTGGCTCTTCTCCGTCTCGTATTCTGGCTCCAGGAGTGTTCTGGACAAAATAGGCACTTTGGCTTTTGTCTCGTCCAATTCCGAGAATATTCATTTTCTGACTTTCCTGGAATCAAAAACAGCAGAAAACAGGCAGCTGGCACTGTGGCTCTTGTTAATAGGTTAGTCCAAGAAATCATATGAAAAGTACTCCAAAGTGTGGACAAAACACAAGAAAGTGGATAAAACCAAGCATGTAGCATCAGAAATTATAGATACATTTGCAATGTATCAACATCCCCAAGCTTAACTCCTGCTCGTCCTCGAGTAGGTAAGTGATAAAAAGAAAGAATAATTTTTGAGGTGACATGCCCCATCACAAAATTGATCAAAGTATTTGTAAAACATTCAAAGCTGGGATCATAGTACTTCAATCATAACATGAAAGACAAAGTTCTAGCAATAAGACATAGCAACTATGTTGCAACATAAAAAGACACAAACAAAAGATTCATGAATAACAATGCTTTGCAAGACATTTTTTTGTTTCACATAAAGAAAACATAGCATAGTGGCATTCAGCTTGTCCCTCATAGAGTAGCAAACATAAATGCATAGGACACCTTCAAAGTTCACAAGAATGAGTAGATACAAATAGTTTAAAACAAGCAATATCAAGGTATGCATCAATCAACAAGTCTTGGGACAATGCACATAGAACTAAGAATGGCCACTATGCTCTGAAGAAAGTGCTCATAGAATGTGTGGAGACTCAACAAGGAAATGAACATGTTTTGATAATTTTGAAAGGCTTCCAAATGCTGAAAGTATGGTACTCATTAGCTTTGAGTTCTCATTACCCCTATCATAAGCATCTTTAATGTGGTTAAGGTGAAAGTGAGGTCTAATCTGAGTTATATGCTTGATAGACTATAAACTGAAAATCCCATGTCCCTTGAGTACGAGGGCTGCTCCTCATGCTACTCAACTTTAGTTACCGGTAAGTTCTTTTCATCTTAAGTATGTGTGTATCATAGAGAACCTCTAAAGGGGTACCCCTTGCCCGATGATACGGAAGAGTCCCCATATCAAAATGACAAGGCAAGCAGACAATGAGTATCTCAGCAATCTTCTTATTTACCATGGGAAAATGGTGCTTTTTTCTCTCTTTCCTCTTTTCATAAATCTCTTTTTTCTTTTTCTCAATAGCTATCTCTCTTTTTTTTATAAGAAGAATGCTTCATAGATATCATTATGGTTACGCTACAGGTTTCCACCATGTTAGCATGCATTAGACCAGCGGCCCAGGCGTTTCTCTAACACACATACATAAGTCCATGGACTTACAAGCTCCCCTTTTATTTCACACCGATGAAATCCGTAAACAAAAGAGCAAGGTATCAACTGGGTATATATTTACAAGTGTTTCAAGCGTTCCCCGTGACAGCACGGTTCTACTAATCCCCAACCTATAATTTGCAAGCATATAACTTTTCATGGAGAGTTCACAATGGTTCAGGTTTATAAAGTGCAGGAAATAAAGTGTGCCATCAAGTTCATGAGCGCTTTACTAACTAACTTTCTCAAAACAAGCAAACATTTTATTCGGAAGAAAACAAGGTATATTGAATATGCACGGAAGTAGAAAATGATGCTAATAGGTAGGTATGGTGGAAACTTTGGCAATATTTGGTTTAAGGGAGTTGGAAAGATGAGTAAAATACTCAGTGGAAGTGAAGGCTAGCAATAGTAAGGGAGCGACAAACGAGAGAGCAATAATGGCCATAATCATGCAGAGTGACAAAACATCATTGATCAAAGCATAAAGTGATATTACAAGTTGAAAAATAACTTGGGATAGTCATAACATGGTGTGAGCATGTGCCAAGTCAACCCAAATAAAGCATCAAAGGAGAATGCCACTATACTATGCTTTAATATGCTAAACAACGCATGATTCATCCAAGGAACATTAAGCAATCCCAATTGTTTATAACAAGTCATGCTACAACAAATAATACTAAGCATAAAGCCAAAACAATATCAAGAATGGCATGACAAAGCATAGGCCACAGTCAAAAACAAGCTCTCTTTACCACTTAAGCATGAACTTTCCTACTCTTTTCCAAACCAAATCAAACTATATGAAAACCAATGCATGAAAGAGGAGGTCCAGCCAATTTATTCAGCAAACTAAGAAAACAAAGCAAACGAAAAACCAAAACGAAAACGAAAAAGTATACGCTCCAAGAACAACACAACTGTGCATGAAACAATAAAAATGAAGTGTTTGGAAGAAACCTGGGATTTTTATTGATGAAGAAGGGGATGCCTTGGGCATCCCCAAGCTTTGACGCTTGTACTTCTTGGATATTTCTTGGGGTGACACGTGTGGCATCCCCAAGCTTGAGCTTTAGTCCATCCTTCATCTCATTACTCATTCCTTCCATACACCTGACATTTTTCTTCATACAAAACTTCACACAATCTTTAATAGCAACATTAGTGCACTCAAGATAAAAGGTCTTAAGGTCTAGTGCTAACACCAAATAAACTTCCATTAAAACACTAGCTACTGTAGCACTTCCCTCAACAAGCTCAATTCCCCAAAATACCTCAAAAAGGAACCAACAGGAAGCAAATGCAAATAATGGCAGAAATCTGTCAAAACAGACCAGCAGGTAAAAACGAATTTTTTCGAAGACCTTCTATTGGTCAAATCAAAAAGTGTTGATCTAACGAAAGTTAGATAACAACCTTGGGCATAAGAACAAAAATTCATGCCTCAAAAGGACGTACAGAGATTTTACGTGAATTTTACGGTGAAGCACAGAAATCTGTTTCGGGACAGCAACTTTCCCAATCATCACTTCTCTCTCATTAGAGGTTATTCTTGGCCCAAAAAGCAAATAAAAAGAATAAGGAGCAGTTATTAACGAAGTAATAACTTCCAAGACTCATCAAAAACTTTTGGGTTATCTCCCAATAAGTACTTTTCTTTAACGCCTTTAAGTTAGGCACAAGCAAAAACTAAAATGGATAGAATAGAAGTAAGTGGAGATAATCATGGTGAAAAAATTGTTTTGTTCAATGAAATCCTTTTGTTAACAAAGTTGATCAGGTCTTGTTACCAAAACAATTTCATATGACACAAAACTTTGTATTCCACTAATGATTATGTTACCTCAACCTTGATAGCAATGGTCCCAATCATAATAGTTTCAAATTTTTCTCTTGGTATGGGACAATATATTTCTCCAACTTGAATGCCCTCAACATGTTCAATTGAATTCAAACCATAAGTTCTCTCAACCTTCTTGGGGAAATAGACAGTATGTTCCTTTTCATTCACAATGAAAGTCACATTTCCTTGATTACAATTAATAATAGCTCCTGGAGTATTAAGAAAAGGTCTCCCAAGAATAATAGACATATTATCATCTTCAGGCATTTCAAGCACAACAAAATCAGTTAATATCAAGCAATTATGAGGCACTTGAACAGGTACATCCTCACATATACCAACAGGAATAGTGGTAGATTTATCAGCCATTTGCAAAGATATATCAGTTGGTATTAATTTTTCTAGTTGAAGCCTCTTATAGAGAGAGAAAGGCATAACACTAACTCCAGCTCCCAAATGACACAAAGCAGTTCTAACATAACTATTCTTAATAGATCAAGGGATAGTTGGAATCCCTGGGTCTCCAATTTTCTTAGGAACCTTAACATTAAAGGAATAATTAGCAAGCAAAGTAGAAATTTCTTCATTAGGGATCTTCCTTTTATTCGAGACAATATCCTTCATATACTTTGAGTAAGGAGGCAATTTAATAGCATTAGTCAAAGGAATTTGCAGGAATAAAGGTTTCATCCACTCACAAAACTTATTATAGTGTTCATCTTCCTTTGACATGTGTTTCTTATCAAGGAAAGGCACAGGTTTTTGTACCCAAGGTTCTCTTTCACTACCATGTTTCTTAGCAATAAAATCCTCTTTAGTGTATTTGGTATTCTTAGTGTTGTTTTTAGGTTCTTCCTCAACTTTCTCTTCATTAAGAGCCTCATTTTCTTCATTACCACTTTCAGTTTCAGCATCATAGATAGATATACTATTAGGATCTATAGCAGGTTCATAGGGTTCTACGACCGTTTTATGTTGTTTTTCCTTTTCTTACGAGTAGAGCCACTATTTTCAGCTTGTTGAGAATCCTGCTCAATTCTTTTGGGATGCCCCTCAGGATATAAAGGATACTAGGTAGCATCTCCACTTCTAGTTCTAATTTCATAAGCATGTTTTTCTTTAGCGGCATTAACTAGTAAGTCTTTTTGCACTTTAACGAGTTGATCTATTTGAGTATGAACTATTTGAAAGTGTTTAACAATCATTTTAACATCATGAGAGGTTATTTCCACAATATCTTTCAACTCAACAATAGCTCTAGTGTTTTCCATTAGATGATTTTGCACCCTTTTATTAAAATTATCTTGCTTAACAATAAAGATATCGAATTCTTCTAAGCATTGATTAGGAGGTTTAGAGTAAGGGATATCACCTTCATCAAAGTGTTGGAGAGAGTGTACCTCAATAGTGGATGAGTAGGGAATAGGCTTACATAATTCTTCTATAGGAGGTAAATTCTTGACATCTCCAGCTTTAATTCCCTTCTCCTTAAGACATTTCTTAGCTTCCTTCGTCACTTCATCATTTAATTCAATAACTCCCCTCTTCTTTGATGTTGGAATAGGCACAGGAATAGTAGGTTCAGGTACAATTACTTCAGGTATAGCTGGTTCAGGAGGAGTCCAATCTTCATAGTTCTTGCTTATTTTAGCCATTAATTCCTCAGCTTCCCTAGGAGTCCTATTCCTGAAAACACAATCAGCACAACTATCTAGGTATGTCCTAGATTCCTCGGTTAGTCCATTATAAAATATATCAAGAAGCTCATTCTTAGGTAATGGACTTGCAGCTTGTGCATGAATCAAAGCACAAAACCTTGCCCAAGATTCAGGCAATACCTCGTTTTCTCCCTATTTAAAATCAAAAAGTTCCTGCAAAATAGCATGTCTAGCACTAGGAGGAAAATATTTCTGCAGGAAAGTACTAATCAAACATTCAGGACTATCAATAGATCTAGGAGGTAAATTACTAAACCAAGTTTTAGCTTCTCCTTTCAGTGAAAAGGGGAAGATCTTGGCAACAAAGTAAGTACGCATCTTAATATCATTAGAAAACAAGCCACTCATGGTAGAAAGTTCATTCATGTGTGCTACCGCACTTTCATTCTTAGTCCCACAAAAAGGTTATTTCTCGACAATAGCTATGTAAGATAGATCGAGAGAGAAATCATAATCTTCATCTATAATGTTTATGGGAGAAGCAGCAAACTTAGCAATAGGAGATAATTTGGTTCTAATAGTACGCCTCTCAAGGAGACTGTTAGCAGCACTCCTATCATGGGTTTTTTACATACTTTAATAAATTCGTCGGTCATCTCAACATAACCATCTTCAATATCATAACTTTCACTAGACTAAGGTAAACTAACAGGTGTGGTAGTGTCTTCATTAGGAGTTTTGGTATTTCCAGCTATAGTTCTAGGAATCGTAGCATCTAGGAAAGGACCTAATGAACCACTCTTATCAAGCACAGTAGAAGCAGCATCATAAGCATCAGAAGTCTATGTGGTGGTGTAAAGAACTTACTCATAACAAATGGTGAATCAAGAGCAGCAGAGGTGTTTAGAACTGTACCTCTTCTTGTAGTGGATGGTAAAATAGGAACCTTTCCATCACGAGACTTACCCATGATGGATGGATAACAGCGAACAATAGAGAATCCAAGTGAACTTGATAAATAAAGCTATGATCCCCGGCAACGGCGCCAGAAAATAGTCTTGATGACCCACAAGTATAGGGGGTGTATCGCAGTATTTTCGAGGGAAGTGAAACCCAATTTATTGATTCGACACAAGGGGAGCCAAAGAATATTTATAAGCCTTAACAACTGAGTTGTCAATTCAGCTGCACCTCGAAACAATCTTGCTCACAACAGTTTTGTAGTAGGAATAGCAAAGTAGCAGCAGTAGTAAAGCAAAGACAGTAGTAACAATAGCAGTAAACAGTAGGATTCGAGTGCGGTAGGCATAGGGATGGATGGATGGGTGTTGCATGGACAAGACAATTCACAAAGCAATCAGAACATAGGGCAACTGCAGATAAATAAGATAAAGCATCCAAGTACTAGACAATCCTAGGCATGTGTTCCATATATAGTCATACGTGCTCGCAATGAGAACTTGCACAACATCTTTTGTCCTGCCAGCCCGTTTGCAGCGGGGCCTCAAGGGAACTACTAGCAATTAAGATGCTCCTTTTAATAGAGCACCGGAGCAAAGCATTAACACTCTGTGAACACATGTGATCCTCACATCAAAGCCATTCCCTCCGGTTATCTCGATTTCTATCACTTTGGGGCCATTGGTTCCGGAGAACAACGTGCCTATACAACTTAAAGATAAGACCATAAACAATACTATCATTATGAATCAATAACATGTTCAGATCTTAAATCATGGCACTCGGGCCCTAGTGACAAGGATTAAGCACAACAAGTCTCAACAAAGTCATAATGCACTAATAAAAGATACTAGGCACCATGCCCTAACAATCTGATGCCATTATATGAACGATCTCACCCAATCCCTACCATCCCCATAGCCTACAGCGGGGGATTACTCACTCATAGATGGGGAAAACATGGATGGTCGATGGAGAAGCGATGGTGATGATGATGGCGATGATCTCCTCCAATTCCCCGTCTCGGCAGGGTGCCATAACGGAGTTTCTGGTGTTGTTTCATGGAATCTGGTGGTGGCGGCGGAGCAAAACTCCTTTTGGAAAAACATCGAACCCCCCAGAGTTTTCAGGTCAGAAGGCTTCTTATAGGAGAAGAGGGAGACCGAGGGGGTGCCTGGGGGGCCCACATCACCCCCTGGGGCGGCCTGGCCTCGCCCGCACCACCAGGTGGTGTGGCCACCCCCTGGCTCTCCTCCGTTTCGTATTCTAGCTCCTGGAGTCTTCTGGAAAAATAAGCACTTTGGATTTTGTCCCGTCCAATTCCGAGAATATTCATTTTCTGAATTCCTGGAACCAAAAACAGCAGAAAACAGGCAGCTGGCACTGTGGCTCTTATTAATAGGTTAGTCCAAAAATCATATGAAAAGTACTCCAAAGTGTGGACAAAATATAAGAAAGTGGATAAAACTAAGCATGGAGCATAAAAAATTATAGATACATTTGCAATGTATCACAGTTCCCTAAAAAAGCTCAATTCCCCAAAACAACTCAAAAAGGAACCAACAAGAAGCAAATGGAGATAATGGCAGAAATCAGCCAAAACAGACCAGCAGGTAAAGATGAATTTTTTCGAAGACCTTATGATGCTCAAATTGAAAAGTGTTTAACTAATGAAAGTTAGATAACAACCTGGGTCAAAAGTACAAAAATTCATGCCTCAAAAGGGCATATAGAGATTTTACACGAATTTTTACGGTGAAGCCCAGAAATCTGTTTCAGGACAGCAACTTTCCCAATCATTAGTTCTCTCTCATTAGAGGTTACTCTTGACATAAAAAGCAAATAAAAAGGATAAGGAGGGGTTATTACAGAGGTAATAACTTCAAAGACTTATCTAAATCTTTTGGGTTATCTCCCAATAAGTACTTTTCTTTAACGCCTTTAAGTTAGGCATGATAGTTTGAGAAGATGCTAACATAAAAAATATAAATTGAAGTAAAAGAGAGCATTAGGAAGAAAATTCAAAACACATTTAAGTCTAACCCACTTCCTATGAATAGGAATCTTGTAAATAAATATGTCATGAAAGCATAAAGCAACAAGCATAGTAAAGCAAAACAAGTGCAACTTCAAGACTTTCAACATAAAGAGGGGAAACTTAATATTATTGAGATGCATAAAACCATGTTTCCCTCTCTCATAATAACTTTCAGTAGTATCATGAATAAAATTAACAATATAACTATCACATAAAACATTCTTATCATGAGCCACATGCATATAATAATTATTGCTCTCCACATAAGCATAGTCATTTTTATTAATTGTAGTGGGAGCAAATTCAACAAAATAGCTATCATTATTATTCTCATCACCATAATCATCAAATATATGAGCCATATTGTAATCATAATTAATTTTCTCCTAAATAGTAGGTGGACTGAAAATATCATATTCATTGTTGTAATCATCATATATTGGCGGTTTGGTATCATCATAAAAACTAGCTTGCCCAAGCTTAGACTTTTCCATAGCATTAGCAATAACGGTGTCCAAAGAATTCATACTAACAACATTGCTATTAGCATGGAAATAAAGTTCCATAGGTTTTTGAATTTTCTCTTCAAACACTCCATGTCCTAACTCAAGATAAATACTATAAAGCTCTCTATTTTTTGTTGTTGTTTTCCATTAAGCCTAACTAGTGAAAACAAGAAACAAAAAGACAAAATTGTAGAATCCAAAGGAAATAACTTCGAGCACTCACACCAGAGGATGTGAGTACCTTTTACCTTACCACCCTGGCAACGGCGCCAGAAAATAGCTTGATGTCTATGCACTTATATTCTTGTAGACAGTTGTTGGGCCTCCAAGTGCAGAGTATTGAAGAACAACAACAAGTTTCCCTTAAGTGGATTACCCAAGGTTTATCGAACTCAGGGAGGAAGTGGTCAAAGGTATCCCTCTCAAGCAACCCTGCAATCAAGATACAAGAAGTCTCGTGTGTCCCCAACACACCCAATACACTTGCCAGGTGTATAGGTGCACTAGTTCGGTGAAGAGATAGTAAAATACAAGTGGTGTGGATATAAGACAACGGGGCCAGAAAATAGCTTGATCGCATGGAAGAGACTAAAGGCAAACTGAAATAAATATGGAAGCAAGCAAACATGTAACAGATCTAATTGCAAACGATATTTCAATGCTTAGAAACAATGCCTTGGGATCATACTCTTATATAAATATTATTTCTTTATGATACTACTCTGAACTACTCTCCATTTGGACACTCTAATCCATGGTAGGGCTATAACAGCACACCTCAAAGTTCGCTTTCCCCATTTAGATAACCCCACACTGTCACCTTGAGCACTAGATGGTTCCAACAAACACCACAATTTCATAGAGACATCCAACTCCAAATATAACTCATAACAAGTATTTGTAATCTCTAGCCTAAGTGCCACCATGGTGTGCACGTTGTCACTTTCACACACGTGGGGAGAGCCAAAGATCTATTAAAGCACTTTAGTAGCAAAGTAGATCTACTTGATTAAAAAGCTCATGATCACAATATGATTATTCATAGAGAGAGATGAACACATAGCTACTGGTAGAACCCTTAGCCTCGAGAGAGAACTACTCCCTCCTCATCATGGAAATCAACAACGTCGATGGAGATGGTGGTGGAGATCGATGGAGATGGCTCCGCCATCCCGGCAGGATGCTAGAACAGAGACTTTCTATCCTCCGAATCTCCCCTTTGATGGTGGCGGCGTTGCGGAACTTTCTGTGGCTAGCGGCTTGACAACTTAGGGTTTTTGCATCGGGAGGCTTCTTATAGGTGAAGAGGCAAGGTCGGTGGGTGGACTAGGGGCCCACACCACCTGGTGGCGCGGCCAGGGCTATCCCGTGCCACCACATGGCGTGGCCAGCCCCTGGCCCCTCTCCGTCTCGTCTTCTGGCTCCGTGAGTCTTCCGGTAAAATATCGACTTTTGCTTTTGTCCGGTCCAAATCCAAGAATATTCATTTTCTGACTTTCCTAGAACCAAAAACAGTAGAAAACAGGTACCTGGCATTGTGGCATATTGTTAATAGGTTAGTCCCAGAAAGTGTATAAAAATACTCCAAAGTGTGGACAAAACATAAGAAAGTAGATATACAACAAGCATCCAACATCAAAAATTATAGATATGTTTGCCACGTATCAGTGGCGCTGATGTGGTGTTGCATGGCGCGGACGTGTTGCTTGCGTCAGCGCTATGCAACCTTTGCCATGGTGGCACCTGAGGTGGCTTTGGCCCCACCCATCAGTCACTATAGCTAGCCCAGACCCGGTGAAAAACAACCTCCACCCCGAGCTGACGTCATAACGACGCAATAAACCTTTTAATTGTTTTAATAATTTCACAAATGGTTTAAATCTTATAAATTCAATATATAATTATTTATAAGTTAGAAAAATATGTATAACATATCAAAATGTTCAGAAAAATGAGAACTACCAATCTAAGCTATAATCATGCATTGTTTAACAACTTAAATTACAAGTTTAATTAGAAGATCGAATGAACCCCTGTAGGTGACTCCAAGGTTTCCCCTGTTCTAGGGTTTGCGACCTTGGGACCCTGTTTAAAATGGTCGAGCATGTCTTAGGGGTTTGTTACGATACTAATTAACTTGTCATATCATCATCCTTGCTTGAGCATTGCATCGATGCCGTGTGTTGATTGTGGTTCTCCCTTTCTTTACGGTGTTTGGTTCTTTCCGTTAGAGTATGATATCGAGATCAAGATTGAAGACCGAGATCAACATCGTAGAAGATCGATGAATAATACTTGACCAACTGTAATCAAGTCAAGTACAAGGCTTCCGAAGATCTATATTTGGTTATCAACAAACAAGGCAAGCATAGCCCCACCATGATACAATCCTATGCTTTCAAAGTATTTTACTTCTCGCCATGATTCATATGATTCCGCTGTGGTATTTTATTGATAGATAGAGTGTCCTATCTGTTGCATTACTCCCTTTGAGCTTATATTACCTGATCCACTGCTCCTAGAACTAGGTTTGGCTTGTGTGCAATGCTAGAGATTATATCTGTGTCTTGCTTAGCCATGCATAGCTGTCAGTGCTGGTTCAACCAGAGGATGTACCAAATGCAGAGAATCTAGTATGACTGCAGAACGAGGTATACTGATGAGGTAAGATCAGTGCTAAAGGTTAAACATGCTAAGGCTTGTATGGGAGGCCATAGTGGGATGTGGTTTTTCTAGTCCCATGCTCACCACTACTAGGAACCGAGTTCTTGCCTTTGCAACCGAGACGAGCGTACAGCTACACGAGGCATGGGAACCCGTCCGCTGATTAACTTGCCTAGTAGATTCCATGAGTCACATAGTTCGGGTGTTCCATTCGACATATGCATAGAAAATGTTTTGAAAGATTTGGCGGGTGAAGGTGCATCATAACAGGTAGGTAAGCATGACCGGGGTTGCTTGGGGTCCATGGAGTCCCTGGTAAACCAACCTCGTCCACATCTCTAGGGACCTACTTCGGGATTTGACCCGTTACGGCGGAACCATCCTTATGGCGTGACTCATGGTCTCGGCGAAAGCAAGGTAAAGGTCGTGGCCAACCTCCCTCTGTCGGCCTTCCAAGGAAGAGGGATATTATGTTGGCATTAAGAGTATTTTGGTACGTGTGGGTAAAGTTGTATACCCCTGCAGGGTTAAATGTTTTTGAAAAGTCGTGTTCACGGTTGTGAACGCTTGTTGACCGAATTCTAAGATCATAGAGAACATTAACCTAATTGTAAAACTTGGTAGTTCAACGTGTGCTTAAGGATGCTTCATCATGGGTACGAGGGGGGTGATCCTAGTTGTGAGATGAGGGTTACGTTGGTGGATATCAAAAGATGATGATCAATTCTACGGAGATGTCGCTCTCTTATCCCCCTTTAAAATATTATGATTAGACGAGCTTCTTCTCCCTCTTGTTTTACAAACGAAGATGGCTTTATGCAAAATAACCCCCCTAGCCAGAAGTCTTGCAGAGTACACCCTGTACTCACCCTTGCTTTGTTGATACTTTTGTAGTAGAGTAAATGTTCCCCTGAAGACAAGTTTGGTACAACATCGACACCGACGAGTAGCTTGGGGTTCCCGGCCGGCAGCCTAGAATCTATGGGCTGGGACGTCATCGTTATGCTTCAGGCCTTTTAGCCCATTTGTTAAGTTTGCTATCCTTAATAGCATAATTTGCCTTCCTTTGTTTGATGTTTGTGGTCAGTGACCTCTGCTTGTAATATTTTGGTTCTTCGCTCAGTTATGAGCTCGTTGTAATAATTTTTGTGTCGCGGGGTTACTATTGTGTTACCTATTTCTCACTGGATATCCTTGAGATCTAGGTTAAGCTTATGTCGGGCTAAGGTATGGATTTGTTTAACCCTGATCCAGGGGGTGTCACAGGCTGGCTATGACTACCCTCAAATAAGAAGAAAAGCTGGTGTTATTTTTGCTTTTTCTACTCATCAAGTTGATCACAGGATTCAATTTGGTCAGTTTTCTAATTATGAAACTAGGTAATCATAAAAAGGCATTAATATTCCTTTAAATAATGAACTGCAAGAGAAGTATGAATTTCAACACGATGAAAATTTTGAATTTAAAAAGATGATTGATGACATGGTATATAAAGTGTTGGATTGTGGTAACTGCTTTGGAATGGGCCATGTCACGAGTCAGTGTTCATCTCAGATAAGATGCAGAGCTTGTTTTCATTATGGACATGTTCGAAAAGATTGCTTGAAGTTCAAGCGACAGGGGGGAAAAAGTGGATTCCTAAGGGGCAAACTGGAAAGAGGTGGTTTCCCAAAATAATTGTTTCTATAGAAGGGGCATCAAATTATCGATGGAGGACCAACAAGGCTGTCTAGAACCTTCTACACACAGTGCGTAGTACCGCTGTGTCGACATGACCACATTGTGACCGTGGAGCTTATGCCGCCCCCTCCCCACCTCGAGCCATACTAGAGACAACATGTCAGGAATTTCATTGTCAATCATTTACACAGAGAGGTCATTGAGGTGCGGCCCTGCCTCTTTGGTATTGATTTTTTGTTTCTACGTAGTTCGACCTCTAGAGCAGCTATGGTGAATCATGCCCCGTGTCAACTGCAGAATGGTATATTTCTTCGGTTTGTTCCTCATGAAAATAGAGAAAATCAAAGAGTTGAGTTGGGTTTTTTAACTGGTTGGCTGATGTTTTTGGGTCTCCCACTAGCCTACAAGAATAATTATGACACTAATAGTGCTATTGTTACTTTTGGTAAGTCCTTGCACTGGCACGAAGATCAGGATGTAATTATGAGAACTTTAGTATATACTTCCTTCTCTTTAATTACCAGGGTACCAAGAGATGTAATTTTTGGCAACTATGCTACTGTTGGGGGTGTTAGGGAATCTTGGACTACTATGTGTTATATCTTAAATTTTGATTTTGCTGAACATTTTCCTAATGATGAGGATCAAATGCCCATGGATGGAAATCCACACCCTATGCCTGGCAATCTACACATGGGAAACAATAATTTTGTGGTGCCTCCCTTCCCTGAAATATGATGGAATCAGCAGGAAGAACCACATCAACCAGAGCAACAATTTGGAAATTTTATGCAACAGGGTCAACTAGACCTGCCAAGATAGAATGATCAGGAGATGGACCAGGCTGAGGACTCTATTGTGACAGATGATTCCAATGACTTAGGTCGTTCTTTCCATACTGCCAACATGTTTCAACAACAATAACTCATTATTAATCATGCGAGGATTGTTCCAGTTGAGAGTTTGCTACTTCCCACTACATATGGGCCTTCTCTTCCTCCAAGCATGATCATGGACAGGTTGTTACAAAACATGGTTCCCAAACTTAGTCTGAGCTCTATTCCTAGCAGTTTACCTTTGTTCAAGCCTTACAGTAAACTTACAGTCTCCTGGACCCACAGAGATAACACCAACTTTACAATCAAGCACATAACTATTGCTAGAAGGATCTATTTTGATGATAATGAGCATTGGCAGAATAGTCTACCCCAATCTTCACAGCATCACCATCCATTGCTCCAGAAAATAGAAGGAAAAACGTTGTGGCAATCTCAGATATCCCTGCTACAATCACAAGAAGCATCTCAAAATCCTTAGCTACAGTTGAGAAAAGGAAAAAGCTGAATGATGATGGTCAAAGATAAATTTTCATTGGACTAGGAAAGAAGAAGGAGGGAAGCTCCAGTGCTAGAAGGAGCACTAGGACATTAGCCAAGGCTACAGGCTATAGGTTTAACATGGTGTTTGACAAGCCAAAAAGCAGGAAAAAGGCAAAGTCGGCGAAACCACTGGAAGAAACTACAGATGATATAACTCCATTTTTTCCCATTGATGTTTTACAGAAAACAGGTAAAAAATTGGAAATCCCAGGAGAAGATTTATCTGTGGACAACCTTATGGCTGCTCCACCTCCTCCAGCTTCTACACAAGATCCCAATGAAGGCTGAAAAATCATGTGTTCACTATGGCATGAGATGGTTAAATCAGCTTTCTATGGTCTTTTTCCTAATTTATGCTAATGGGGTTTCTATTGCTAAGAACATTGTTTATTTAATGCATCGAACCTATTACCTATGGTTAGTATGTAGTTGTGTTGTGGTACCTATGACAGTGTTTTGCAACTTGTATTACTATTTTTGTCTCCTAATGATGGTCTCTTTTTGTGACATGAGTTGTGATCATATGACTTGTTATGCTTGTCATACATTTGGCTTCTATTATGTGGTGGACAATGAATAATTATTCACAATTAAATATGGATTGGAAGGTTCTTTGCTAGAATATCAGAGGGCTTAATGATAAAGATAATAAATTGGCAGTCTATAATAAAATTGATGAAAGTAATTGTTCTATCATTTGTCTCCAAGAAACAGAATGTGAAGACTTTGATCACTCCTTTATTAGATCCTTTTTCCAAAAACGTTTTGATCAATTTTCTTTTGTTCCCTCGGTTGGGGAATCAGGTGGCCTCATTGTTTTATGGAACAACTCCATTTTTCAAGGTCCCCTGTTGGAAGAAAATATTGCTTCAATCAAAAGTAAATTTGTTTCATCTCACAACTTGGAGTCTTGGACCCCGGTGAATGTTTATGGGCCTTGTAAGGGCCTACAACAAGATTTCTTTGTACAGTGGTTATATGATTTACAAATTCAATCACAGGAACTTTAGCTTTTACTAGGAGTCTTGAACTTCATAAGATTAGTGGAGGATAGAAACAAAGATGGAGCTGACATGAATGAAATTTTTTTGTTTAACAGTATCATTAGTCATCTTGGTCTCATTGAGCTTCCTTTAAAAGGGCGAAATTTCACTTCGTCAAATATGCAAGGTACTCCATTGTTGGAACAATTAGACTAGTTTTTCACAACATGTAATTGGACAATTAAGTACCCCAGTACTCTGGTCAATCCTTTGTCCAAAACGACTTCAGACCATATACCATGTGTTGTTCGTATCTCCACCAATATACCTAAAGCAAAAATATTCAGATTTGAAAATATGTGGGTGGAACAGCAAGGCTTCTATGAACTTGTCCAGTGGGCATGGGGGAAGGAAGTGAAACAAGGGCAGATTACCAATGTGATATCTGCCATATTAAAAAATGTAAGATATGCTCTCATAAAGTGGGAAAAAATTATCGCATATTAAATCTTTGATAGAAAGGAGCAACAATTTTTTTTCATCATGGATGAGTGGGAGGATAAGAGAAACCTTAGTACACTAGAGTTCAACTTTAGAAATATAGTAAAGGTATATCTGAAGAAGCTGATGACCATACAATCAACGTATTGGAAAAATATATGAACAATAAGGTGGGTAAAGCTGGGAGGTCAAAACACATCATATTTCCATGCTAAACCTACAGAGAGATATAGACACAATGTTATAAATGAGATAAAAGATGAGCAAGGAAATACACTACTAGACCACAATGATAAAGCTGATGCTTTCTAGAAATGTTACAAGAGTAGAATGGGGATTACTACTACTACCCAAGATAGAGAGGATCTATTTGATTTAATTCCAGTAGTGGCTAATCTACACAGTATGTGTGAGGAATTTAGTGCTACAAAAATTGAAGATGTGGTTAAATACATGAAAACTGATAAAGCACCAGGGCCTGATGGTTTTAATGGAATTTTTGTCGAAAAATATTGGCAAATTATTAAAAAGGATTTTACAAAACTTTATTATGATTTCCACAAGGGTCTCACTCCTCTATAAAGTATAAATGGTTCTTACATTTCTCTTGTACCTAAAATAATAGTCTAGAGTCTGTTAATGATTTCAGGCCAATATCACTCACAAACATCCATCTCAAGTTTTCGACAAAGCTAACTGCTAACAAATTACAAAAAGAGATCAAAAGATGTATACATGAAAATCAGTATGGGTTAATAAAATGCAGAACAATCCATGATTGTCTGGGTTGGAATTTTGAGTATTTACATCAGTGTCATGCCTCCAATAGAAAAACAATAATTATTAAATTGGATTTTGAAAAAGCTTTTGATACCATTAACATGAAGCAATCATCAGAATTCTACGATGTAAAGGGTTTGATGAAGTCTTTATTAGTTGGGTTAAGGAAATTCTGTCATCAGGATCATCTTCTATTCTTTTAAATTGTGTTCCTAGAAGCAACTTTGTTTGCAGGCGTAGGGTCAGACAGGGTGATCCATTATCACCTTTATTATATGTGATCGGGGGAGATTTGTTGCAAAGTTTCGTCAACAAGGCATTTAGAGATGGCAGGCTACAAATCCAATTCCAAACAGAGGAACCAATGATTTCCCAGTAATATAGTATGCATACGATACTATTATTGTCATGCAAGCTGATGTTGAACAACTACAATTGCTTAGAGAAATTATGGACGAGTATTATGCTTTCACTAGTTTAAAAGTTAATTTCCATAAATCCTCCTTGGTGCCAATAAATCTGAATCAAGAGGAGGCCGATGTTTTAGCTTCAGAAATTTGTTGTAACACTCCTTCCATGCCATTTCCTTATCTTGGTTTCCCCATGGGTATTACAAAGCCCACCATTAGGAATATGTCCCCACTCACTGATCGAGTGGAAAGGAGATTGGCTTCTTTTCTCTTATATGGAGATAGGCTTGTGTTGGTTAATTCTATTCTCTCTTCTATGCCACTTCACTTTCTCTGCTCTCTGGATATTCCAAAAGGTGTTATTGAGGTAAGAAACAGGTCAAGAAGACATTGATTGTGGAGGAAAAGAAAATATGATGATAAATCTCACTCTCTAGCTTCATGGGACATGACTTGCAGACCAAAAGAAAAGGGTGTACTAGGGATAATAAATCTGGAGATGCAAAATAAAAGCCTGCTCATGAAACACCTTCACAAGTTCTATAGTAATGAGGATCTACCCTGGGTGAAACTAATTAAAATTACATATTACCACGATATGGTGCCTCACTCTGTTACTGTTTGTTGATCCTTTTTGTGGCGCATTATTATGAAGTTTAATTGGGAGAGGAGACACTGCCCTTTTTTGGCTAGATAATTGGAATAATCAACCCCTAGCTCAAGCTTTCTCTAGGCTGTTTTCATTTGCCAATGACAAAGAATGCTCAGTACAATAAGCTATTGCTATTACATAGTTGGAAGATGCGTTCCTTATGGCTTTATCAGTTGAAGCTGCTGAAGAACTCACGATGTTACAACTGAAGCTTCAAGTTTTGAAGCTGGATCACAATAAAAAGGATAAGTGGATCAACATTTGCACAAAGACAGGTGATTATGTTGCAAATATGTTATACAAAGCTCACTTCAAGCTGATCCCTAATCATTTCCCATCCAAGTGACTCTGGAAAAGCAAGTGCATGTCAAAACATATTTTTTTGCATGGTTGATTTTACATGATCGCATCAACACTAGGGACATGCTAATTAGAAGACACTGGAATGTAATAAAATACCATGCCTATGTTCCTTGCCATGTCATGTACTTGAAGACTAGTCACATTTGTGTTTTTGAATGCAACTTTACGGTAAAAATATAGACTTACCTTCAAATTAATTGGGGTACTGGACCTGGGCCAGAAATGCTGAAGAATGCAACAAGGGTATTTAAGGGGCCTTGTTTTGTGGAGATAGCTATCCTATCTTGCTGGAATATTTGGAGACAAAGAAAGAATAAAATCTTCAAAGGAATTATCACCTCTTTCAAAGCTTGGAAGGCAGGTTTTTTGAATGATGTCTCCCTTCTGAAACATAGAGTCAATCGTTCTGCTGTTGTGTATTTGTCATCTTGGCTTCACAATCTATTGTAATTTTGTATAGCTCTATTTTTCCTTTTCTTTTGTTTTTCTCCTTGTCTTTTTGTACAGTTGAAATTCTAGCCTATTTTTTGCAATAAAGGGTTGTGGGGGTTTCCCCTGCAGTAGTTAAAATTAGAAAAAACACATAGGAAAGCAGCTTTCACTATAGTGTGGCAGAAGTTGCATCATAGAATCCACTAGAGTGTCTGTGGCCATGTGGATCAATATAGTTTAGGAAAAGAACACATGCAATGACACTAGTGGATCAATGTGGTTTAGGAAAAGAACACATTCAATGACTCTAGTGGATCCATGTGTCAAACCATGGTCATAGAGACCAAAAACACATGGGAAATCAGCTTCAACATCACATGTTGCACCATGTGGCAAAAGTTGCATCACAAAATCCACTAGAGTTTGTGTGGTCATGTGGATCAATGTGGTTTAAGAAAAAACATATGCAATTACACTAGTGGATCAATGTCGTTTACCAAAAGAACACATGCAATCACTCTATGGTATCCATGTGTCAAACCCTGGTCACAGATACCAAAAACACATAGGAAAACAGCTTCCACATTGCATGTTGCACTAGTGCAACAGAAGTTGTATCACAAAATCCACTTGAATGTGTGTGGTCATGTGGATCAATGTGGTTTAGGAAAAGAACACATGCAATGACACTAGCGGATTAATATGGTTTAGGAAAAGAACACATGCAATGACTCTAGGGTATCCATGGGTCAAACCATGGTCACAGAGACCAAAAACACATAGGAAAGTATCTTCCACATTGCATGTTACACTTGTGTCGTATAAGTTATATCACATAATCCAATGGAGTGTGTGTGGTTTAGTGGATCAGTGTGGTTTAGGAAAAGAACACATGTAATGACACTAGTGGATCAATGTTGTTGAAGAAAAGAACACATGCAATGACTCTAGTGGATCCATGTGTCAAACCATGGTCATAGAGACCAAAAACACATAGGAAAGTAGCTTGCACATTGCATGTTGCACCAGTGTGGCCGAAGTTGCATCACAGAATCCACTGGAGTTTGAGTGGTCATGTGGATCAACGTGGTTTAGTTAAACAACTCATGAAGCGCCACTACTAGATAATGTGCTCTAGGGAATGAACACATGCAATGAGTCTAGTGGATCCATGTGTCAAACCAAGGTCATAGAGACTAAAAACACATAGAAAAGCATCTTCCACATTGCATATTGCACCAGTGTGGCAGAAGTTGCATCACAGAATCCACTGGAGTTTGTGTGGTCATGTGGGATAAATGTGGTTTAGGAAAAAAACACATGAAATGACACTAGTGGATCAATGTGGTTTAGGAAAAGAACACATGGAATGACTCTAGTGGATCCATGTGTCTAATCATGGTCAGAGACACCAAAAACAAATAGGAAAGTAGCTTCGACATTGCATGTTGCACTAGTGTGGCATAAGTTGCATCAAAGAATCCACTAGAGTGTGTGTCGTCTTGCGGATCAATGTGGTTTAGGAAAAAAACAATTCCAATAACACTATTGGACCAATGCGGTTTAGGAAAATAACACATGCAATGTGGTCATGTGGATCAATGACACTAGTGGATCAATGTGGTTTAGGAAAAAGAACAGATGCAGTGTCACTAGTGGATCAATGTGGTTTAGGAAAATAACACATGCAATGACTCCAGGGTATCCATGTGTCAAAACATGGTTACAAAGACCAAAAGCACATAGGAAAGAAGCTTCCACATTGCATGTTGCACTAGTGTGGCAGAATTTGCGAAACAGAATCCACTAGAGTGTGTGTGTTCATGTGGATCAATGTGGTTTAGGAAAAGAACACATGCAATGTGGTCATGTGGATCAATGATGCTAGTAGATCAATGTCGTTTAGGAAACGAACACATGCAATGACTCTAGGGGATGAATGTGGTTTAGGAAAAGAACACATGCAATTACTCTAGTGAATCCATGTGACAAACCATGGTCACAGAGACCAAAAACACACAGGAAGGCAGCTCCCACATTACATGTCGCACTAGTGTGGCAGAAGTTGCATCACAGAATCGACTAGAGTGTGTGTGGTTATGTGGATCAATGTGGTTTAGGAAAAGAACACAGGCCATGCCACTAGTGGATCAATGTGGTTTAGGAAAACAACACATGCAATGACTCTAGTGGATCCATGTGTCAAACCATGGTCAGAGAGACCAAAGACACATAGGAAAGAAGCTTCCACATTGCTTGTTGCACTAGTGTGGTAGAAGTGGCATCACAGAATCCGGTGGACTATGTGTGGTCATGTGGATAAATGTAGTTTAGGACAAGAACACATGCAATGACACTATTGGACCAATGTGGTTTAGGAAAATATCACATGCAATATGGTCATGTGGATCAATGACACTAGTGCATCAATATGGTTTAGGAAAACAACACATGCAATGACACTAGTGGATCAATGTGGTTTAGGAAAAGAACACATGCAATCACACTAGTGGATCATTTTGGTTTAGGAAAAGAACACATGCAGTGACTCTAGTGGATCCATGTGTCAAATCATGGTCAGAGAGACTAAAAACACATAGGAAAGCAGTTTCCACATTGCATGTTGCACCAATGTCACAGAAGTTGCATCACTGAATCCACTAGAGTGTGTGTGGTCATGTGGATCAATGTGGTTTAGGAAAAGAACACCTACAATGTGGTTATGTGGATCAACGACAATAGTGGATTAATGTGGTTTAGGAAAAGAATACATTCAATGACACTAGTGGATCAATATGGTTTAGGAAAAGAACACATGCAATGACTCTAGTGCATCGATGTCTCAAACCATGGTCACAAAGACCAAAAACACGTAGGAAAGCAGCTTCCACATTGCATGTTGCACTAGTGTGTTAGAAGTTGCATCACAGAATCCGCTGGAGTTTGTGTTGTCATGTGGATCAATGTGGTTTACGAAAATAATACATGTAATGACACTAGTGGATCAATGTGGTTTAGGAAAAGAACACATGCAATGACTCTAGGGGATCCATGTGTCAAACCATTGTCACAAAGACGAAGAACACATAGGAAAGCAGCTTCCACATTGCATGTTGCACTAGTGTGCTAGAAGTTGCATAACAGAATCCACTAGAGTTTGTGTTGTGATGTGGATCAATGTGGTTTACCAAAATAACACATGCAATGACACTAGTGGATCAATATGGTTTAGGAAAAGAACACATGCAATGACTCTAGTGGATCGATGTGTCAAACCATGGTCACAAAGCCAAAAACACGTAGGAAAGCAGCTTCCACATTGCATGTTGCACTAGTGTGTTAGAAGTTGCATCAAAGAATCCACTGGAGTTTGTGTTGTCATGTGGATCAATGTGGTTTACGAAAATAATACATGTAATGACACTAGTGGATCAATGTGGTTTAGGGAAAAACACATGCAATGACTCTAGGGGATCCATGTGTCAAACCATTGTCACAAAGACAAAGAACACATAGGAAAGCAGCTTCCACATTGTATGTTGCACTAGTGTGGCAAAAGTTGCATCACAGAATCCACTGGACTTTGTGTGGTCATGTGGATCAATGTGCTTTAGGAAAAGAACACATGTAATGACACTAGTGGATTAATGTGGTATAGGAAAAGAACACATGCAATGACTCCAGGGTATCCATGTGTCTACAAAGACCAAAAACACATAGGAAAGAAGCTTCCACATTGCATGTTGCACTAGTGTGGCAGAATTTGTGAAACAGAATCCACTAGAGTGTGTGTGATCATGTGGATCAATGTGGTTTAGGAAAAGAACACATGCAATGTGGTCATGTGGATCAATGATGCTAGTAGATCAATGTCGTTTAGGAAACGAACACATGCAATGACTCTAGGGGATGAATGTGGTTTAGGAAAAGAACACATGCAATTACTCTAGTGAATCCATGTGACAAACCATGGTCACAGAGACCAAAAACACACAGGAAAGCAGCTCCCACATTACATGTCGCACTAGTGTGGCAGAAGTTGCATCACAGAATCGACTAGAGTGTGTGTGGTTATGTGGATCAATGTGGTTTAGGAAAAGAACCCAGGCAATGCCACTAGTGGATCAATGTGCTTTTGGAAAACAACACATGCAATGACTCTAGTGGATCCATGTGTCAAACCATGGTCAGAGAGACCAAAGACACATAGGAAAGCAGCTTCCACATTGCTTGTTGCACTAGTGTGGTAGAAGTGGCATCACAGAATCCGGTGGACTATGTGTGGTGATGTGAATCAATGTAGTTTAGGAAAAGAACACATGCAATGACACAATTGGACCAATGTGGTTTAGGAAAATAACACATGCAATATGGTCATGTGGATCAATGACACTAGTGCATCAATATGGTTTAGGAAAACAACACATGCAATGACACTAGTCGATCAATGTGGTTTAGGAAAAGAACACATGCAATCACACTAGTGGATCATTGAGGTTTAGGAAAAGAACACATGCAATGACTCTAGTGGATCCATGTGTCAAATCATGGTCAGAGAGACTAAAAACACATAGGAAAGCAGTTCCACATTGCATGTTGCACCAATGTCACAGAAGTTGCTTCACTAAATCCACTAGAGTGTGTGTGGTCATGTGGATCAATGTGGTTTAGGAAAAGAACACCTACAATGTGGTTATGTGGATCAATGTGGTTTAGGAAAAGAATACAATCAATGACACTAGTGGATCAATGCGGTTTAGGAAAAGAACACATGCAATGACTCTAGGGTATCCATGTGTCAAACCATGATCATAGAGACTAAAAACACATAGGAAAGAAGCTTCCACATTGCATGTTGCACTAGTGTGGCAGAAGTTGTATCACAGAATCCATTGGAGAGTGTGTGGTCTAGTGGATCAATGTGGTTTACGAAAAGAACACATGTAATAACACTAGTGGATCAATGTGGTTTAGCAAAATAACACATGAAATGACTCTAGTGGATCGATGTGTCAAACCATGGTCACAGAGACCAAAAACACGTAGGAAAGCAGCTTCCACATTGCATGTTGCACTAGTGTGCTAGAAGTTGCATCACAGAATCCACTTGAGTTTGTGTTTTCATGTGGATCAATGTGGTTTACGAAAATAACACATGCAATGACACTAGTGGATCAATATGGTTTAGGAAAAGAACACATGCAATGACTCTAGTGGATCGATGTGTCAAACCATGGTCACAAAGACCAAAAACACGTAGGAAAGCAGCTTCCACATTGCATGTTGCACTAGTGTGTTAGAAGTTGCATCACAGAATCCACTGGAGTTTGTGTTGTCATGTGGATCAATGTGGTTTACGAAAATAATACATGTAATGACACTATTGGATAAATGTGGTTTAGGGAAAAACACATGCAATGACTCTAGGGGATCCATGTGTCAAACCATTGTCACAAAGACAAAGAACACATAGGAAAGCAGCTTCCACATTGTATGTTGCACTAGTGTGGTAGAAGTGGCATCACAGAATCCGGTGGACTATGTGTGGTCATGTGGATCAATGTAGTTTAGGAAAAGAACACATGCAATGACACTATTGGACCAATGTGGTTTAGGAAAATAACACATGCAATATGGTCATGTGGATCAATGACACTAGTGCATCAATATGGTTTAGGAAAACAACACATGCAATGACACTAGTCGATCAATGTGGTTTAGGAAAAGAACACATGAAATCACACTAGTGGATCATTGTGGTTTAGGAAAAGAACACATGCAATGACTCTAGTGGATCCATGTGTCAAATCATGGTCAGAGAGACTAAAAATACATAGGAAAGCAGTTTCCACATTGCATGTTGCACCAATGTCACAGAAGTTGCTTCACTGAATCCACTAGAGTGTGTGTGGTCATGTGGATCAATGTGGTTTAGGAAAAGAACACCTACAATGTGGTTATGTGGATCAACGACAATAGTGGATCAATGTGGTTTAGGAAAAGAACACCTACAATGTGGTTATGTGGATCAACGACAATAGTGGATCAATGTGGTTTAGGAAAAGAATACATTCAATGACACTAGTGGATCAATGCGGTTTAGGAAAAGAACACATGCAATGACTCTAGGGTATCCATGTGTCAAACCATGATCATAGAGACTAAAAACACATAGGAAAGAAGCTTCCACATTGCATGTTGCACTAGTGTGGCAGAAGTTGTATCACAGAATCCATTGGAGAGTGTGTGGTCTAGTGGATCAATGTGGTTTACGAAAAGAACACATGTAATAACACTAGTGGATCAATGTGGTTTAGCAAAATAAAACATGCAATGACTCTAGTGGATCGATGTGTCAAACCATGGTCACAGAGACCAAAAACACGTAGGAAAGCAGCTTCCACATTGCATGTTGCACTAGTGTGCTAGAAGTTGCGTCACAGAATCCACTTGAGTTTGTGTTTTCATGTGGATCAATGTGGTTTACGAAAATAACACATGCAATGACACTAGTGGATCAATATGGTTTAGCAAAAGAACACATGCAATGACTCTAGTGGATCGATGTGTCAAACCATGGTCACAAAGACCAAAAACACGTAGGAAAGCAGCTTCCACATTGCATGTTGCACTAGTGTGCTAGAAGTTGCATCAAAGAATCCACTGGAGTTTGTGTTGTCATGTGGATCAATGTGGTTTACCAAAATAACATATGCAACGACACTAGTGGATCAATATGGTTTAGGATAAGAACACATGCAATGACTCTAGTGGATCGATGTGTCAAACCATGGTCACAAAGACCAAAAACACGTAGGAAAGCAGCTTCCACATTGCATGTTGCACTAGTCTGTTAGAAGTTGCATCACAGAATCCACTGGAGTTTGTGTTGTCATGTGGATCAATGTGGTTCACGAAAATAATACATGTAATGACACTAGTGGATCAATGTGGTTTAGGAAAATAACACATGCAATATGGTCATGTGGATCAATGACACTAGTGCATCAATATGGTTTAGGAAAACAACACATGCAATGACACTAGTCGATCAATGTGGTTTAGGAAAAGAACACATGAAATCACACTAGTGGATCATTGTGGTTTAGGAAAAGAACACATGCAATGACTCTAGTGGATCCGTGTGTCAAATCATGGTCAGAGAGACTAAAAATACATAGGAAAGCAGTTTCCACATTGCATGTTGCACCAATGTCACAGAAGTTGCTTCACTGAATCCACTAGAGTGTGTGTGGTCATGTGGATCAATGTGGTTTAGGAAAGGAACACCTACAATGTGGTTATGTGGATCAACGACAATAGTGGATCAATGTGGTTTAGGAAAAGAACACCTACAATGTGGTTATGTGGATCAACGACAATAGTGGATCAATGTGGTTTAGGAAAAGAATACATTCAATGACACTAGTGGAGCAATGCGGTTTAGGAAAAGAACACATGCAATGACTCTAGGGTATCCATGTGTCAAACCATGATCATAGAGACTAAAAACACATAGGAAAGAAGCTTCCACATTGCATGTTGCACTAGTGTGGCAGAAGTTGTATCACAGAATCCATTGGAGAGTGTGTGGTCTAGTGGATCAATGTGGTTTACGAAAAGAACACATGTAATAACACTAGTGGATCAATGTGGTTTAGCAAAATAACACATGCAATGACTCTAGTGGATCGATGTGTCAAACCATGGTCACAGAGACCAAAAACACGTAGGAAAGCAGCTTCCACATTGCATGTTGCACTAGTGTGCCAGAAGTTGCATCACAGAATCCACTTGAGTTTGTGTTTTCATGTGGATCAATGTGGTTTACGAAAATAACACATGCAATGACACTAGTGGATCAATATGGTTTAGGAAAAGAACACATGCAATGACTCTAGTGGATCGATGTGTCAAACCATGGTCACAAAGACCAAAAACACGTAGGAAAGCAGCTTCCACATTGCATGTTGCACTAGTGTGTTAGAAGTTGCATCACAGAATCCACTGGAGTTTGTGTTGTCATGTGGATCAATGTGGTTTACGAAAATAATACATGTAATGACACTATTGGATAAATGTGGTTTAGGGAAAAACACATGCAATGACTCTAGGGGATCCATGTGTCAAACCATTGTCACAAAGACAAAGAACACATAGGAAAGCAGCTTCCACATTGTATGTTGCACTAGTGTGGTAGAAGTGGCATCACAGAATCCGGTGGACTATGTGTGGTCATGTGGATCAATGTAGTTTAGGAAAAGAACACATGCAATGACACTATTGGACCAATGTGGTTTAGGAAAATAACACATGCAATATGGTCATGTGGATCAATGACACTAGTGCATCAATATGGTTTAGGAAAACAACACATGCAATGACACTAGTCGATCAATGTGGTTTAGGAAAAGAACACATGAAATCACACTAGTGGATCATTGTGGTTTAGGAAAAGAACACATGCAATGACTCTAGTGGATCCATGTGTCAAATCATGGTCAGAGAGACTAAAAATACATAGGAAAGCAGTTTCCACATTGCATGTTGCACCAATGTCACAGAAGTTGCTTCACTGAATCCACTAGAGTGTGTGTGGTCATGTGGATCAATGTGGTTTAGGAAAGGAACACCTACAATGTGGTTATGTGGATCAACGACAATAGTGGATCAATGTGGTTTAGGAAAAGAACACCTACAATGTGGTTATGTGGATCAACGACAATAGTGGATCAATGTGGTTTAGGAAAAGAATACATTCAATGACACTAGTGGATCAATGCGGTTTAGGAAAAGAACACATGCAATGACTCTAGGGTATCCATGTGTCAAACCATGATCATAGAGACTAAAAACACATAGGAAAGAAGCTTCCACATTGCATGTTGCACTAGTGTGGCAGAAGTTGTATCACAGAATCCATTGGAGAGTGTGTGGTCTAGTGGATCAATGTGGTTTACGAAAAGAACACATGTAATAACACTAGTGGCTCAATGTGGTTTAGCAAAATAACACATGCAATGACTCTAGTGGATCGATGTGTCAAACCATGGTCACAGAGACCAAAAACACGTAGGAAAGCAGCTTCCACATTGCATGTTGCACTAGTGTGCCAGAAGTTGCATCACAGAATCCACTTGAGTTTGTGTTTTCATGTGGATCAATGTGGTTTACGAAAATAACACATGCAATGACACTAGTGGATCAATATGGTTTAGGAAAAGAACACATGCAATGACTCTAGTGGATCGATGTGTCAAACCATGGTCACAAAGACCAAAAACACGTAGGAAAGCAGCTTCCACATTGCATGTTGCACTAGTGTGTTAGAAGTTGCATCACAGAATCCACTGGAGTTTGTGTTGTCATGTGGATCAATGTGGTTTACGAAAATAATACATGTAATGACACTATTGGATAAATGTGGTTTAGGGAAAAACACATGCAATGACTCTAGGGGATCCATGTGTCAAACCATTGTCACAAAGACAAAGAACACATAGGAAAGCAGCTTCCACATTGTATGTTGCACTAGTGTGGTAGAAGTGGCATCACAGAATCCGGTGGACTATGTGTGGTCATGTGGATCAATGTAGTTTAGGAAAAGAACACATGCAATGACACTATTGGACCAATGTGGTTTAGGAAAATAACACATGCAATATGGTCATGTGGATCAATGACACTAGTGCATCAATATGGTTTAGGAAAACAACACATGCAATGACACTAGTCGATCAATGTGGTTTAGGAAAAGAACACATGAAATCACACTAGTGGATCATTGTGGTTTAGGAAAAGAACACATGCAATGACTCTAGTGGATCCATGTGTCAAATCATGGTCAGAGAGACTAAAAATACATAGGAAAGCAGTTTCCACATTGCATGTTGCACCAATGTCACAGAAGTTGCTTCACTGAATCCACTAGAGTGTGTGTGGTCATGTGGATCAATGTGGTTTAGGAAAAGAACACCTACAATGTGGTTATGTGGATCAACGACAATAGTGGATCAATGTGGTTTAGGAAAAGAACACCTACAATGTGGTTATGTGGATCAACGACAATAGTGGATCAATGTGGTTTAGGAAAAGAATACATTCAATGACACTAGTGGATCAATGCGGTTTAGGAAAAGAACACATGCAATGACTCTAGGGTATCCATGTGTCAAACCATGATCATAGAGACTAAAAACACATAGGAAAGAAGCTTCCACATTGCATGTTGCACTAGTGTGGCAGAAGTTGTATCACAGAATCCATTGGAGAGTGTGTGGTCTAGTGGATCAATGTGGTTTACGAAAAGAACACATGTAATAACACTAGTGGATCAATGTGGTTTAGCAAAATAACACATGCAATGACTCTAGTGGATCGATGTGTCAAACCATGGTCACAGAGACCAAAAACACGTAGGAAAGCAGCTTCCACATTGCATGTTGCACTAGTGTGCCAGAAGTTGCGTCACAGAATCCACTTGAGTTTGTGTTTTCATGTGGATCAATGTGGTTTACGAAAATAACACATGCAATGACACTAGTGGATCAATATGGTTTAGGAAAGAACACATGCAATGACTCTAGTGGATCGATGTGTCAAACCATGGTCACAAAGACCAAAAACACGTAGGAAAGCAGCTTCCACATTGCATGTTGCACTAGTGTGTTAGAAGTTGCATCACAGAATCCACTGGAGTTTGTGTTGTCATGTGGATCAATGTGGTTTACGAAAATAATACATGTAATGACACTATTGGATAAATGTGGTTTAGGGAAAAACACATGCAATGACTCTAGGGGATCCATGTGTCAAACCATTGTCAAAAAGACAAAGAACACATAGGAAAGCAGCTTCCACATTGTATGTTGCACTAGTGTGGTAGAAGTGGCATCACAGAATCCGGTGGACTATGTGTGGTCATGTGGATCAATGTAGTTTAGGAAAAGAACACATGCAATGACACTATTGGACCAACGTGGTTTAGGAAAATAACACATGCAATATGGTCATGTGGATCAATGACACTAGTGCATCAATATGGTTTAGGAAAACAACACATGCAATGACACTAGTCGATCAATGTGGTTTAGGAAAAGAACACATGAAATCACACTAGTGGATCATTGTGGTTTAGGAAAAGAACACATGCAATGACTCTAGTGGATCCATGTGTCAAATCATGGTCAGAGAGACTAAAAATACATAGGAAAGCAGTTTCCACATTGCATGTTGCACCAATGTCACAGAAGTTGCTTCACTGAATCCACTAGAGTGTGTGTGGTCATGTGGATCAATGTGGTTTAGGAAAGGAACACCTACAATGTGGTTATGTGGATCAACGACAATAGTGGATCAATGTGGTTTAGGAAAAGAACACCTACAATGTGGTTATGTGGATCAACGACAATAGTGGATCAATGTGGTTTAGCAAAAGAATACATTCAATGACACTAGTGGATCAATGCGGTTTAGGAAAAGAACACATGCAATGACTCTAGGGTATCCATGTGTCAAACCATGATCATAGAGACTAAAAACACATAGGAAAGAAGCTTCCACATTGCATGTGGCACTAGTGTGGCAGAAGTTGTATCACAGAATCCATTGGAGAGTGTGTGGTCTAGTGGATCAATGTGGTTTACGAAAAGAACACATGTAATAACACTAGTGGATCAATGTGGTTTAGCAAAATAACACATGCAATGACTCTAGTGGATCGATGTGTCAAACCATGGTCACAGAGACCAAAAACACGTAGGAAAGCAGCTTCCACATTGCATGTTGCACTAGTGTGCTAGAAGTTGCGTCACAGAATCCACTTGAGTTTGTGTTTTCATGTGGATCAATGTGGTTTACGAAAATAACACATGCAATGACACTAGTGGATCAATATGGTTTAGGAAAAGAACACATGCAATGACTCTAGTGGATCGATGTGTCAAACCATGGTCACAAAGACCAAAAACACGTAGGAAAGCAGCTTCCACATTGCATGTTGCACTAGTGTGTTAGAAGTTGCATCACAGAATCCACTGGAGTTTGTGTTGTCATGTGGACCAATGTGGTTTACGAAAATAATACATGTAATGACACTATTGGATAAATGTGGTTTAGGGAAAAACACATGCAATGACTCTAGGGGATCCATGTGTCAAACCATTGTCACAAAGACAAAGAACACATAGGAAAGCAGCTTCCACATTGTATGTTGCACTAGTGTGGTAGAAGTGGCATCACAGAATCCGGTGGACTATGTGTGGTCATGTGGATCAATGTAGTTTAGGAAAAGAACACATGCAATGACACTATTGGACCAATGTGGTTTAGGAAAATAACACATGCAATATGGTCATGTGGATCAATGACACTAGTGCATCAATATGGTTTAGGAAAACAACACATGCAATGACACTAGTCGATCAATGTGGTTTAGGAAAAGAACACATGAAATCACACTAGTGGATCATTGTGGTTTAGGAAAAGAACACATGCAATGACTCTAGTGGATCCATGTGTCAAATCATGGTCAGAGAGACTAAAAATACATAGGAAAGCAGTTTCCACATTGCATGTTGCACCAATGTCACAGAAGTTGCTTCACTGAATCCACTAGAGTGTGTGTGGTCATGTGGATCAATGTGGTTTAGGAAAGGAACACCTACAATGTGGTTATGTGGATCAACGACAATAGTGGATGAATGTGGTTTAGGAAAAGAACACCTACAATGTGGTTATGTGGATCAACGACAATAGTGGATCAATGTGGTTTAGGAAAAGAATACATTCAATGACACTAGTGGATCAATGCGGTTTAGGAAAAGAACACATGCAATGACTCTAGGGTATCCATGTGTCAAACCATGATCATAGAGACTAAAAACACATAGGAAAGAAGCTTCCACATTGCATGTTGCACTAGTGTGGCAGAAGTTGTATCACAGAATCCATTGGAGAGTGTGTGGTCTAGTGGATCAATGTGGTTTACGAAAAGAACACATGTAATAACACTAGTGGATCAATGTGGTTTAGCAAAATAACACATGCAATGACTCTAGTGGATCGATGTGTCAAACCATGGTCACAGAGACCAAAAACACGTAGGAAAGCAGCTTCCACATTGCATGTTGCACTAGTGTGTTAGAAGTTGCATCACAGAATCCACTGGAGTTTGTGTTGTCATGTGGATCAATGTGGTTTACGAAAATAATACATGTAATGACACTATTGGATAAATGTGGTTTAGGGAAAAACACATGCAATGACTCTAGGGGATCCATGTGTCAAACCATTGTCACAAAGACAAAGAACACATAGGAAAGCAGCTTCCACATTGTATGTTGCACTAGTGTGGTAGAAGTGGCATCACAGAATCCGGTGGACTATGTGTGGTCATGTGGATCAATGTAGTTTAGAAAAAGAACACATGCAATGACACTATTGGACCAATGTGGTTTAGGAAAATAACACATGCAATATGGTCATGTGGATCAATGACACTATTGCATCAATATGGTTTAGGAAAACAACACATGCAATGACACTAGTCGATCAATGTGGTTTAGGAAAAGAACACATGAAATCACACTAGTGGATCATTGTGGTTTAGGAAAAGAACACATGCAATGACTCTAGTGGATCCATGTGTCAAATCATGGTCAGAGAGACTAAAAATACATAGGAAAGCAGTTTCCACATTGCATGTTGCACCAATGTCACAGAAGTTGCTTCACTGAATCCACTAGAGTGTGTGTGGTCATGTGGATCAATGTGGTTTAGGAAAAGAACACCTACAATGTGGTTATGTGGATCAACGACAATAGTGGATCAATGTGGTTTAGGAAAAGAACACCTACAATGTGGTTATGTGGATCAACGACAATAGTGGATCAATGTGGTTTAGGAAAAGAATACATTCAATGACACTAGTGGATCAATGCGGTTTAGGAAAAGAACACATGCAATGACTCTAGGGTATCCATGTGTCAAACCATGATCATAGAGACTAAAAACACATAGGAAAGAAGCTTCCACATTGCATGTTGCACTAGTGTGGCAGAAGTTGTATCACAGAATCCATTGGAGAGTGTGTGGTCTAGTGGATCAATGTGGTTTACGAAAAGAACACATGTAATAACACTAGTGGATCAATGTGGTTTAGCAAAATAACACATGCAATGACTCTAGTGGATCGATGTGTCAAACCATGGTCACAGAGACCAAAAACACGTAGGAAAGCAGCTTCCACATTGCATGTTGCACTAGTGTGCTAGAAGTTGCATCACAGAATCCACTTGAGTTTGTGTTTTCATGTGGATCAATGTGGTTTACGAAAATAACACATGCAATGACACTAGTGGATCAATATGGTTTAGGAAAAGAACACATGCAATGACTCTAGTGGATCGATGTGTCAAACCATGGTCACAAAGACCAAAAACACGTAGGAAAGCAGCTTCCACATTGCATGTTGCACTAGTGTGTTAGAAGTTGCATCACAGAATCCACTGGAGTTTGTGTTGTCATGTGGATCAATGTGGTTTACGAAAATAATACATGTAATGACACTATTGGATAAATGTGGTTTAGGGAAAAACACATGCAATGACTCTAGGGGATCCATGTGTCAAACCATTGTCACAAAGACAAAGAACACATAGGAAAGCAGCTTCCACATTGTATGTTGCACTAGTGTGGTAGAAGTGGCATCACAGAATCCGGTGGACTATGTGTGGTCATGTGGATCAATGTAGTTTAGGAAAAGAACACATGCAATGACACTATTGGACCAATGTGGTTTAGGAAAATAACACATGCAATATGGTCATGTGGATCAATGACACTAGTGCATCAATATGGTTTAGGAAAACAACACATGCAATGACACTAGTCGATCAATGTGGTTTAGGAAAAGAACACATGAAATCACACTAGTGGATCATTGTGGTTTAGGAAAAGAACACATGCAATGACTCTAGTGGATCCATGTGTCAAATCATGGTCAGAGAGACTAAAAATACATAGGAAAGCAGTTTCCACATTGCATGTTGCACCAATGTCACAGAAGTTGCTTCACTGAATCCACTAGAGTGTGTGTGGTCATGTGGATCAATGTGGTTTAGGAAAAGAACACCTACAATGTGGTTATGTGGATCAACGACAATAGTGGATCAATGTGGTTTAGGAAAAGAACACCTACAATGTGGTTATGTGGATCAACGACAATAGTGGATCAATGTGGTTTAGGAAAAGAATACATTCAATGACACTAGTGGATCAATGCGGTTTAGGAAAAGAACACATGCAATGACTCTAGGGTATCCATGTGTCAAACCATGATCATAGAGACTAAAAACACATAGGAAAGAAGCTTCCACATTGCATGTTGCACTAGTGTGGCAGAAGTTGTATCACAGAATCCATTGGAGAGTGTGTGGTCTAGTGGATCAATGTGGTTTACGAAAAGAACACATGTAATAACACTAGTGGATCAATGTGGTTTAGATAAATAACACATGCAATGACTCTAGTGGATCGATGTGTCAACCCATGGTCACAGACACCAAAAACACGTAGGAAAGCAGCTTCCACATTGCATGTTGCACTAGTGTGCTAGAAGTTGCATCACAGAATCCACTTGAGTTTGTGTTTTCATGTGGATCAATGTGGTTTACGAAAATAACACATGCAATGACACTAGTGGATCAATATGGTTTAGGAAAAGAACACATGCAATGACTCTAGTGGATCGATGTGTCAAACCATGGTCACAAAGACCAAAAACACGTAGGAAAGCAGCTTCCACATTGCATGTTGCACTAGTGTGTTAGAAGTTGCATCACAGAATCCACTGGAGTTTGTGTTGTCATGTGGATCAATGTGGTTTACGAAAATAATACATGTAATGACACTATTGGATAAATGTGGTTTAGGGAAAAACACATGCAATGACTCTAGGGGATCCATGTGTCAAACCATTGTCACAAAGACAAAGAACACATAGGAAAGCAGCTTCCACATTGTATGTTGCACTAGTGTGGTATAAGTGGCATCACAGAATCCGGTGGACTATGTGTGGTCATGTGGATCAATGTAGTTTAGGAAAAGAACACATGCAATGACACTATTGGACCAATGTGGTTTAGGAAAATAACACATGCAATATGGTCATGTGGATCAATGACACTAGTGCATCAATATGGTTTAGGAAAACAACACATGCAATGACACTAGTCGATCAATGTGGTTTAGGAAAAGAACACATGAAATCACACTAGTGGATCATTGTGGTTTAGGAAAAGAACACATGCAATGACTCTAGTGGATCCATGTGTCAAATCATGGTCAGAGAGACTAAAAATACATAGGAAAGTAGTTTCCACATTGCATGTTGCACCAATGTCACAGAAGTTGCTTCACTGAATCCACTAGAGTGTGTGTGGTCATGTGGATCAATGTGGTTTAGGAAAAGAACACCTACAATGTGGTTATGTGGATCAACGACAATAGTGGATCAATGTGGTTTAGGAAAAGAACACCTACAATGTGGTTATGTGGATCAACGACAATAGTGGATCAATGTGGTTTAGGAAAAGAATACATTCAATGACACTAGTGGATCAATGCGGTTTAGGAAAAGAACACATGCAATGACTCTAGGGTATCCATGTGTCAAACCATGATCATAGAGACTAAAAACACATAGGAAAGAAGCTTCCACATTGCATGTTGCACTAGTGTGGCAGAAGTTGTATCACAGAATCCATTGGAGAGTGTGTGGTCTAGTGGATCAATGTGGTTTACGAAAAGAACACATGTAATAACACTAGTGGATCAATGTGGTTTAGATAAATAACACATGCAATGACTCTAGTGGATCGATGTGTCAACCCATGGTCACAGACACCAAAAACACGTAGGAAAGCAGCTTCCACATTGCATGTTGCACTAGTGTGCTAGAAGTTGCATCACAGAATCCACTTGAGTTTGTGTTTTCATGTGGATCAATGTGGTTTACGAAAATAACACATGCAATGACACTAGTGGATCAATATGGTTTAGGAAAAGAACACATGCAATGACTCTAGTGGATCGATGTGTCAAACCATGGTCACAAAGACCAAAAACACGTAGGAAAGCAGCTTCCACATTGCATGTTGCACTAGTGTGTTAGAAGTTGCATCACAGAATCCACTGGAGTTTGTGTTGTCATGTGGATCAATGTGGTTTACGAAAATAATACATGTAATGACACTATTGGATAAATGTGGTTTAGGGAAAAACACATGCAATGACTCTAGGGGATCCATGTGTCAAACCATTGTCACAAAGACAAAGAACACATAGGAAAGCAGCTTCCACATTGTATGTTGCACTAGTGTGGTAGAAGTGGCATCACAGAATCCGGTGGACTATGTGTGGTCATGTGGATCAATGTGGTTTACGAAAATAATACATGTAATGACACTATTGGATAAATGTGGTTTAGGGAAAAACACATGCAATGAATCTAGGGGATCCATGTGTCAAACCATTGTCACAAAGACAAAGAACACATAGGAAAGCAGCTTCCACATTGTATGTTGCACTAGTGTGGTAGAAGTGGCATCACAGAATCCGGTGGACTATGTGTGGTCATGTGGATCAATGTAGTTTAGGAAAAGAACACATGCAATGACACTATTGGACCAATGTGGTTTAGGAAAATAACACATGCAATATGGTCATGTGGATCAATGACACTAGTGCATCAATATGGTTTAGGAAAACAACACATGCAATGACACTAGTCGATCAATGTGGTTTAGGAAAAGAACACATGAAATCACACTAGTGGATCATTGTGGTTTAGGAAAAGAACACATGCAATGACTCTAGTGGATCCATGTGTCAAATCATGGTCAGAGAGACTAAAAATACATAGGAAAGCAGTTTCCACATTGCATGTTGCACCAATGTCACAGAAGTTGCTTCACTGAATCCACTAGAGTGTGTGTGGTCATGTGGATCAATGTGGTTTAGGAAAAGAACACCTACAATGTGGTTATGTGGATCAACGACAATAGTGGATCAATGTGGTTTAGGAAAAGAACACCTACAATGTGGTTATGTGGATCAACGACAATAGTGGATCAATGTGGTTTAGGAAAAGAATACATTCAATGACACTAGTGGATCAATTCGGTTTAGGAAAAGAACACATGCAATGACTCTAGGGTATCCATGTGTCAAACCATGATCATAGAGACTAAAAACACATAGGAAAGAAGCTTCCACATTGCATGTTGCACTAGTGTGGCAGAAGTTGTATCACAGAATCCATTGGAGAGTGTGTGGTCTAGTGGATCAATGTGGTTTACGAAAAGAACACATGTAATAACACTAGTGGATCAATGTGGTTTAGCAAAATAACACATGCAATGACTCTAGTGGATCGATGTGTCAACCCATGGTCACAGACACCAAAAACACGTAAGAAAGCAGCTTCCACATTGCATGTTGCACTAGTGTGCTAGAAGTTGCATCACAGAATCCACTTGAGTTTGTGTTTTCATGTGGATCAATGTGGTTTACGAAAATAACACATGCAATGACACTAGTGGATCAATATGGTTTAGGAAAAGAACACATGCAATGACTCTAGTGGATCGATGTGTCAAACCATGGTCACAAAGACCAAAAACACGTAGGAAAGCAGCTTCCACATTGCATGTTGCACTAGTGTGTTAGAAGTTGCATCACAGAATCCACTGGAGTTTGTGTTGTCATGTGGATCAATGTGGTTTACGAAAATAATACGTGTAATGACACTATTGGATAAATGTGGTTTAGGGAAAAACACATGCAATGACTCTAGGGGATCCATGTGTCAAACCATTGTCACAAAGACAAAGAACACATAGGAAAGCAGCTTCCACATTGTATGTTGCACTAGTGTGGTAGAAGTGGCATCACAGAATCCGGTGGACTATGTGTGGTCATGTGGATCAATGTGGTTTACGAAAATAATACATGTAATGACACTATTGGATAAATGTGGTTTAGGGAAAAACACATGCAATGAATCTAGGGGATCCATGTGTCAAACCATTGTCACAAAGACAAAGAACACATAGGAAAGCAGCTTCCACATTGTATGTTGCACTAGTGTGGTAGAAGTGGCATCACAGAATCCGGTGGACTATGTGTGGTCATGTGGATCAATGTAGTTTAGGAAAAGAACACATGCAATGACACTATTGGACCAATGTGGTTTAGGAAAATAACACATGCAATATGGTCATGTGGATCAATGACACTAGTGCATCAATATGGTTTAGGAAAACAACACATGCAATGACACTAGTCGATCAATGTGGTTTAGGAAAAGAACACATGAAATCACACTAGTGGATCATTGTGGTTTAGGAAAAGAACACATGCAATGACTCTAGTGGATCCATGTGTCAAATCATGGTCAGAGAGACTAAAAATACATAGGAAAGCAGTTTCCACATTGCATGTTGCACCAATGTCACAGAAGTTGCTTCACTGAATCCACTAGAGTGTGTGTGGTCATGTGGATCAATGTGGTTTAGGAAAAGAACACCTACAATGTGGTTATGTGGATCAACGACAATAGTGGATCAATGTGGTTTAGGAAAAGAACACCTACAATGTGGTTATGTGGATCAACGACAATAGTGGATCAATGTGGTTTAGGAAAAGAATACATTCAATGACACTAGTGGATCAATTCGGTTTAGGAAAAGAACACATGCAATGACTCTAGGGTATCCATGTGTCAAACCATGATCATAGAGACTAAAAACACATAGGAAAGAAGCTTCCACATTGCATGTTGCACTAGTGTGGCAGAAGTTGTATCACAGAATCCATTGGAGAGTGTGTGGTCTAGTGGATCAATGTGGTTTACGAAAAGAACACATGTAATAACACTAGTGGATCAATGTGGTTTAGCAAAATAACACATGCAATGACTCTAGTGGATCGATGTGTCAACCCATGGTCACAGACACCAAAAACACGTAGGAAAGCAGCTTCCACATTGCATGTTGCACTAGTGTGCTAGAAGTTGCATCACAGAATCCACTTGAGTTTGTGTTTTCATGTGGATCAATGTGGTTTACGAAAATAACACATGCAATGACACTAGTGGATCAATATGGTTTAGGAAAAGAACACATGCAATGACTCTAGTGGATCGATGTGTCAAACCATGGTCACAAAGACCAAAAACACGTAGGAAAGCAGCTTCCACATTGCATGTTGCACTAGTGTGTTAGAAGTTGCATCACAGAATCCACTGGAGTTTGTGTTGTCATGTGGATCAATGTGGTTTACGAAAATAATACGTGTAATGACACTATTGGATAAATGTGGTTTAGGGAAAAACACATGCAATGACTCTAGGGGATCCATGTGTCAAACCATTGTCACAAAGACAAAGAACACATAGGAAAGCAGCTTCCACATTGTATGTTGCACTAGTGTGGTAGAAGTGGCATCACAGAATCCGGTGGACTATGTGTGGTCATGTGGATCAATGTGGTTTACGAAAATAATACATGTAATGACACTATTGGATAAATGTGGTTTAGGGAAAAACACATGCAATGAATCTAGGGGATCCATGTGTCAAACCATTGTCACAAAGACAAAGAACACATAGGAAAGCAGCTTCCACATTGTATGTTGCACTAGTGTGGTAGAAGTGGCATCACAGAATCCGGTGGACTATGTGTGGTCATGTGGATCAATGTAGTTTAGGAAAAGAACACATGCAATGACACTATTGGACCAATGTGGTTTAGGAAAATAACACATGCAATATGGTCATGTGGATCAATGACACTAGTGCATCAATATGGTTTAGGAAAACAACACATGCAATGACACTAGTCGATCAATGTGGTTTAGGAAAAGAACACATGAAATCACACTAGTGGATCATTGTGGTTTAGGAAAAGAACACATGCAATGACTCTAGTGGATCCATGTGTCAAATCATGGTCAGAGAGACTAAAAATACATAGGAAAGCAGTTTCCACATTGCATGTTGCACCAATGTCACAGAAGTTGCTTCACTGAATCCACTAGAGTGTGTGTGGTCATGTGGATCAATGTGGTTTAGGAAAAGAACACCTACAATGTGGTTATGTGGATCAACGACAATAGTGGATCAATGTGGTTTAGGAAAAGAACACCTACAATGTGGTTATGTGGATCAACGACAATAGTGGATCAATGTGGTTTAGGAAAAGAATACATTCAATGACACTAGTGGATCAATGCGGTTTAGGAAAAGAACACATGCAATGACTCTAGGGTATCCATGTGTCAAACCATGATCATAGAGACTAAAAACACATAGGAAAGAAGCTTCCACATTGCATGTTGCACTAGTGTGGCAGAAGTTGTATCACAGAATCCATTGGAGAGTGTGTGGTCTAGTGGATCAATGTGGTTTACGAAAAGAACACATGTAATAACACTAGTGGATCAATGTGGTTTAGCAAAATAAAACATGCAATGACTCTAGTGGATCGATGTGTCAAACCATGGTCACAGAGACCAAAAACACGTAGGAAAGCAGCTTCCACATTGCATGTTGCACTAGTGTGCTAGAAGTTGCGTCACAGAATCCACTTGAGTTTGTGTTTTCATGTGGATCAATGTGGTTTACGAAAATAACACATGCAATGACACTAGTTGATCAATATGGTTTAGCAAAAGAACACATGCAATGACTCTAGTGGATCGATGTGTCAAACCATGGTCACAAAGACCAAAAACACGTAGGAAAGCAGCTTCCACATTGCATGTTGCACTAGTGTGCTAGAAGTTGCATCAAAGAATCCACTGGAGTTTGTGTTGTCATGTGGATCAATGTGGTTTACCAAAATAACATATGCAACGACACTAGTGGATCAATATGGTTTAGGATAAGAACACATGCAATGACTCTAGTGGATCGATGTGTCAAACCATGGTCACAAAGACCAAAAACACGTAGGAAAGCAGCTTCCACATTGCATGTTGCACTAGTCTGTTAGAAGTTGCATCACAGAATCCACTGGAGTTTGTGTTGTCATGTGGATCAATGTGGTTCACGAAAATAATACATGTAATGACACTAGTGGATCAATGTGGTTTAGGAAAATAACACATGCAATATGGTCATGTGGATCAATGACACTAGTGCATCAATATGGTTTAGGAAAACAACACATGCAATGACATTAGTCGATCAATGTGGTTTAGGAAAAGAACACATGAAATCACACTAGTGGATCATTGTGGTTTAGGAAAAGAACACATGCAATGACTCTAGTGGATCCGTGTGTCAAATCATGGTCAGAGAGACTAAAAATACATAGGAAAGCAGTTTCCACATTGCATGTTGCACCAATGTCACAGAAGTTGCTTCACTGAATCCACTAGAGTGTGTGTGGTCATGTGGATCAATGTGGTTTAGGAAAAGAACACCTACAATGTGGTTATGTGGATCAACGACAATAGTGGATCAATGTGGTTTAGGAAAAGAACACCTACAATGTGGTTATGTGGATCAACGACAATAGTGGATCAATGTGGTTTAGGAAAAGAATACATTCAATGACACTAGTGGATCAATGCGGTTTAGGAAAAGAACACATGCAATGACTCTAGGGTATCCATGTGTCAAACCATGATCATAGAGACTAAAAACACATAGGAAAGAAGCTTCCACATTGCATGTTGCACTAGTGTGGCAGAAGTTGTATCACAGAATCCATTGGAGAGTGTGTGGTCTAGTGGATCAATGTGGTTTACGAAAAGAACACATGTAATAACACTAGTGGATCAATGTGGTTTAGCAAAATAACACATGCAATGACTCTAGTGGATCGATGTGTCAAACCATGGTCACAGAGACCAAAAACACGTAGGAAAGCAGCTTCCACATTGCATGTTGCACTAGTGTGCTAGAAGTTGCCTCACAGAATCCACTTGAGTTTGTGTTTTCATGTGGATCAATGTGGTTTACGAAAATAACACATGCAATGACACTAGTGGATCAATATGGTTTAGGAAAAGAACACATGCAATGACTCTAGTGGATCGATGTGTCAAACCATGGTCACAAAGACCAAAAACACGTAGGAAAGCAGCTTCCACATTGCATGTTGCACTAGTGTGCTAGAAGTTGCATCAAAGAATCCACTGGAGTTTGTGTTGTCATGTGGACCAATGTGGTTTATCAAAATAACACATGCAACGACACTAGTGGATCAATATGGTTTAGGATAAGAACACATGCAATGACTCTAGTGGATCGATGTGTCAAACCATGGTCACAAAGACCAAAAACACGTAGGAAAGCAGCTTCCACATTGCATGTTGCACTAGTGTGTTAGAAGTTGCATCACAGAATCCACTGGAGTTTGTGTTGTCATGTGGATCAATGTGGTTCACGAAAATAATACATGTAATGACACTAGTGGATCAATGTGGTTTAGGAAAATAACACATGCAATATGGTCATGTGGATCAATGACACTAGTGCATCAATATGGTTTAGGAAAACAACACATGCAATGACACTAGTCGATCAATGTGGTTTAGGAAAAGAACACATGAAATCACACTAGTGGATCATTGTGGTTTAGGAAAAGAACACATGCAATGACTCTAGTGGATCCATGTGTCAAATCATGGTCAGAGAGACTAAAAATACATAGGAAAGCAGTTTCCACATTGCATGTTGCACCAATGTCACAGAAGTTGCTTCACTGAATCCACTAGAGTGTGTGTGGTCATGTGGATCAATGTGGTTTAGGAAAAGAACACCTACAATGTGGTTATGTGGATCAACGACAATAGTGGATCAATGTGGTTTAGGAAAAGAACACCTACAATGTGGTTATGTGGATCAACGACAATAGTGGATCAATGTGGTTTAGGAAAAGAATACATTCAATGACAATAGTGGATCGATGCGGTTTAGGAAAAGAACACATGCAATGACTCTAGGGTATCCATGTGTCAAACCATGATCATAGAGACTAAAAACACATAGGAAAGAAGCTTCCACATTGCATGTTGCACTAGTGTGGCAGAAGTTGTATCACAGAATCCATTGGAGAGTGTGTGGTCTAGTGGATCAATGTGGTTTACGAAAAGAACACATGTAATAACACTAGTGGATCAATGTGGTTTAGCAAAATAACACATGCAATGACTCTAGTGGATCGATGTGTCAAACCATGGTCACAGAGACCAAAAACACGTAGGAAAGCAGCTTCCACATTGCATGTTGCACTAGTGTGCTAGAAGTTGCATCACAGAATCCACTTGAGTTTGTGTTTTCATGTGGATCAATGTGGTTTACGAAAATAACACATGCAATGACACTAGTGGATCAATATGGTTTAGGAAAAGAACACATGCAATGACTCTAGTGGATCGATGTGTCAAACCATGGTCACAAAGACCAAAAACACGTAGGAAAGCAGCTTCCACATTGCATGTTGCACTAGTGTGCTAGAAGTTGCATCAAAGAATCCACTGGAGTTTGTGTTGTCATGTGGATCAATGTGGTTTACCAAAATAACACATGCAACGACACTAGTGGATCAATATGGTTTAGGATAAGAACACATGAAATGACTCTAGTGGATCGATGTGTCAAACCATGGTCACAAAGACCAAAAACACGTAGGAAAGCAGCTTCCACATTGCATGTTGCACTAGTGTGTTAGAAGTTGCATCACAGAATCCACTGGAGTTTGTGTTGTCATGTGGATCAATGTGGTTCACTAAAATAATACATGTAATGACACTAGTGGATCAATGTGGTTTAGGAAAATAACACATGCAATATGGTCATGTGGATCAATGACACTAGTGCATCAATATGGTTTAGGAAAACAACACATGCAATGACACTAGTCGATCAATGTGGTTTAGGAAAAGAACACATGAAATCACACTAGTGGATCATTGTGGTTTAGGAAAAGAACACATGCAATGACTCTAGTGGATCCATGTGTCAAATCATGGTCAGAGAGACTAAAAATACATAGGAAAGCAGTTTCCACATTGCATGTTGCACCAATGTCACAGAAGTTGCTTCACTGAATCCACTAGAGTGTGTGTGGTCATGTGGATCAATGTGGTTTAGGAAAAGAACACCTACAATGTGGTTATGTGGATCAACGACAATAGTGGATCAATGTGGTTTAGGAAAAGAACACCTACAATGTGGTTATGTGGATCAACGACAATAGTGGATCAATGTGGTTTAGGAAAAGAATACATTCAATGACACTAGTGGATCAATGCGGTTTAGGAAAAGAACACATGCAATGACTCTAGGGTATCCATGTGTCAAACCATGATCATAGAGACTAAAAACACATAGGAAAGAAGCTTCCACATTGCATGTTGCACTAGTGTGGCAGAAGTTGTATCACAGAATCCATTGGAGAGTGTGTGGTCTAGTGGATCAATGTGGTTTACGAAAAGAACACATGTAATAACACTAGTGGATCAATGTGGTTTAGCAAAATAAAACATGCAATGACTCTAGTGGATCGATGTGTCAAACCATGGTCACAGAGACCAAAAACACGTAGGAAAGCAGCTTCCACATTGCATGTTGCACTAGTGTGCTAGAAGTTGCATCACAGAATCCACTTGAGTTTGTGTTTTCATGTGCATCAATGTGGTTTACGAAAATAACACATGCAATGACACTAGTGGATCAATATGGTTTAGGAAAAGAACACATGCAATGACTCTAGTGGATCGATGTGTCAAACCATGGTCACAAAGACCAAAAATACGTAGGAAAGCAGCTTCCACATTGCATGTTGCACTAGTGTGCTAGAAGTTGCATCAAAGAATCCACTGGAGTTTGTGTTGTCATGTGGATCAATGTGGTTTACCAAAATAACACATGCAACGACACTAGTGGATCAATATGGTTTAGAACACATGCAATGACTCTAGTGGATCGATGTGTCAAACCATGGTCACAAAGACCAAAAACACGTAGGAAAGCAGCTTCCACATTGCATGTTGCACTAGTGTGTTAGAAGTTGCATCACAGAATCCACTGGAGTTTGTGTTGTCATGTGGATCAATGTGGTTCACGAAAATAATACATGTAATGACACTAGTGGATCAATGTGGTTTAGGGAAAAACACATGCAATGACTCTAGGGGATCCATGTGTCAAACCATTGTCACAAAGACCAAGAACACATAGGAAAGCAGCTTCCACATTGTATGTTGCACTAGTGTGGCAAAAGTTGCATCACAGAATCCACTGGACTTTGTGTGGTCATGTGGATCAATGTGGTTTAGGAAAAGAACACATGTAATGACACTAGTGGATTAATGTGGTATAGGAAAAGAACACATGCAATGACTCTAGGGTATCCATGGGTCAAACCATGTCCATAGAGACCAAAAACACATAGGAAAGAAGCTTCCACATTGCATGTTACACAAGTGTGGCAGAAGTTGCATCACCGAATCCACTTGAGTGTGTGTGGTCAAGTGGATCAATGTGGTTTAGGAAAATAACACATGAAATGACACAAGTATATCAATGTGGTTTATTTAAAGAACACATGCAATAACTCTAGTGGATCCATGTGTCAAACCATGGTCAAAGAGACCAAAAACACATAGGAAAGCAGTGTCCACATTGCATGTTGCACTAGTGTTGTGGAAGTTGCATCATAGAATCCACTAGAGTGTGTTTGGTCATGTGGATCAATGTGGTTTAGGAAAAGAACACGTGCAGTGACACTAGTGGATCAATGTGGTTTAGGAAGACAACACATGCAATGACTCTAGTGGATCCATGTGTCAAACCATGGTCAAAGAGGCCAAAAACACGTAGGAAAGCAACTTCCACATTGCATGTTGCACCAGTGTGGCAGAAGTGGCATCACAGAATCCACTGGAGTATGTGTGGTCATGTGGATCAATGTGGTTAGGAAAAGAACACATGCAATGCCACTATTGGATCAATGTGGTTTTGGAAAAGAACACATGCAATGACACTAGTGGATTAATGTGGTTTAGGAAAAGACCACATGCAATGACACTATTAGATCAATGTGGTTTTGGAAAAGAACGCATGCAATGACTGGTGGATCAATGTGTCAAACCATGGTCTGAAAGACCAAAAACACATTGGAAAGTAGTTTCCACATTGCATGTTGCACTAGTGTGGCAGAAGTTGCATCACAGAATGCACTAGAGTGTGTGTGATCATGTGGATCAATCATGTGGTCATGTGGATCAATGACACTACTGGATCAATGTGGTTTAGGAAAATAATACACTCAATGACACTGGTGGAGCAATGCGTTTTAGGAAAAGAACACATGCAATGACTCTGGTGGATCAATGTGTCAAACCATGGTCAGAGAGACCAAAAACACATCGGAAAGGAGCTTCCACATTGCATGTTGCACCAGTATGGCAGAATTTCCATCACAGAAAAGACTGGAGAGTGTAGTCATGTGGATCAATGTGGTTTAGGAAAAGAACACATGCAATGACACTAGTGGATCAATGTGGTTTAGCAAAAGAACACATGCAATGACTCTATGGTATCCATGTGTCAAACCATGGTCATAGAGACCAAAAACACATTGGAAAGTAGCTTCCACATTGCATGTGTGTAACAACCCAAGTTTGTAATATATGTAATTAGTACTTAAGAGCATAAGCATGCATGAACCTTTTGCATTCTTGTTGTGTTTTGGAGACAAGAGGGGATAAAAACCCTAATTCTCTAAATTGTTTATCTCCTTATCTCTATCCCTTTTCAAATGGTTTTGTATTTCAAAAAATCACCAAAACATGTGGATCCCAAATAGCATAAAGGGGTCCCTGCATTATTTTGGATATATGCAAAAGATTTGGTATTTTGAAAATGTTCAAAACAGATATGATTTGGAAATGCAAAAGAGAAAAGGATTTAAGAAAAGGAAAAAGGTTTTTACAGAAAAATGGTGAGCAGAGGTGGAATAAGGTCGCAGCCTAGCAGCCATCCTGCCTCCCTTTCTCTCCCATGGCCCAACCGGCCCAACAACCACGGCCTGGTACCATTTCGTGAGCTGTTCGCGTCGTCGTCTTCGTCGATGACAGAGAACCAGCTCCGTGTCCCTGCCGCCTCCGTCGATCCGCGCCGCTCACCCACGGTTGTCCGTCGTGCTCGGAAGAGGGAGATAAGACCGCCACAATGCCCGGCCCTATCCCTATCCTCTCCCTCCCTCACAGGCAACCTCTCTCTCGCCGCTCGCTGCGAGGCCAAAACCCTAGCCGCTCGGGCTCCGTCGAGCCCCGCCGTTCTTGACCGCCCCGAGCTCCACGTAGTAGCCTAGGAGAAGCATCGTGTTACCGTCGTCGTTCTCTTCAACCTACACAACTAAGGGAGCCGCCTTCTTGTCGGAATGGAGTCATATTCCCCGACCCCGACTACGCTCGCCGCCGTTGATTCACTCATCTCCAGCCTGCTCGGTCCTCGCTGTCACCACAGTCGTGTTCCTGGTGAGCTTCTGGTCCAAAAGGACTCCCTCATCCTCCCCCTCTCGCTCCGTGGCCACCTCCCGACGAAGCTCTGCCAGCTCCACCGCCGCCACTCGCCGTAGTGATAGCTCCGGCGACCATCCCGTAGCGGCGCCGCCGGTTTTAGGTAGCCCATGTTGTGCTGGTTCGATTAGGATGAGTAGCGTAGCCTCGCTCACCCTCCTGCGCCATCGTCGGCCACCGTCTGCCGTGCTACCATCGTGCTAACGTGGTGCTTGTGTTAGCAGCGTGCAATCTTGGCCGTGGTGGCACCTAACATGGCCCCTAGCCGACAAGTCAGCCACTGTGGGCAGGTGTTGCCCCGGTGTAAAAACTCCCCACCCCTGTGCTGACGTCATAATGATGCAGCAAAGTTCTTCTTGTTTTATTATTATTTTCATAAATGATTTAATAAGACAGAAATTATTATAATCCTATAAAATTCATAACTAATTCATATTTAATCAGAAAAATATGAATACAATATGAAAATGTTTAGAAAAATGAGATCTACACTTTTAAAATATAATCACGCATTGTTGATCAACCTAAACCCTAGTTAGTTAGAGGAACAACGACCCCCCCTAATTGCATATGTGATCGATGGAATGCCAAGCCCTCGACAGTCCGAACCCATTTAAATCGATGCTAATCCTAGGGTTGCCATGCTAAATTTAATCTGCCATATCATTCATGTGTTTGCGCATTGCATGGTTCGAGGTATTGATTGTTGCCTTTATTTCCGGTATTGCTTCTTCGCGATAGGATCCGAGCACGAGACCGAAGTCAACGATACCGAAGATCCATATCTGTCTACAGAAGGACAAGGCAAGCATAACCTCTCATTCTGAACCTATGTTTTACAAGTATCTACCTTCTCGCTATATTGCATACGATTCCAATGTGGTCTTTTGTCCGTAGCTAGAGGTACCTATATGCTGCATAGTTTCCCTGTTGTAGCCTTATACACCCAATCCACAGCTCCTAGCATACCTAGGTCTAGCATGTAAGCGTTGCTAGAGCTTCTTCAATGGTCAAGCTTAGCCATGCTTAGTAGTTATGCCTGAACCATTTCGGTGATGATGACTCAGAGATGCCAAAGAATCTAGAAAGGTAGGAGATGGAGACATGATAGCGCCCCTGGTAAACCATTTGGCATACGCATTGAAAATGTTTTTGAAAGAGGAGGTGAAGGAGGTGCATCATAACAGGTAGGTAAGCGTGGCCGGGGTTGCTTGGGGTAGATAGTGGTCCTGGTAAACCAACCTCGCCTCATATCTCTAGGGACCGGCTTCGGGATTTGACCCGTTACGGCAGAACCCTCCTTAGGGCGTGACTCATGGTCTTGGCGACAGCAAGGTAAAGGTCATGGTCAACCACCCTCTGCCGGCCTTCCCAGGAAGAGGGCTAATAATTTGGCATTAAGAGTCGGTTGGTACGTGTAGGTAAAGTTGTACACCCCTGCAGGGTTAAATCTTTTCGAAAAGCCGTGTTCACGGTTATGAACGCTTAGTGACCGAATTCTAAGATCATAGATAACATTAACTATAAGTAAAACTTGCTGATCCACGTGTGCTTAAGGATGCTTCCTCAGGGGTTCGAGGGAGTGATCCTAGATAAGGAGTTCATATGTACTTGGTTAACAAGTTCAGATGCTCAAGATGGATTCGTCGCTCTCTTAACCCTATTTTGGAAGTATTCTGTGTAGACGAGCCTCTTCTCTCTCTTGTTTACAAACAAAGTTGGCTTTATGCAAAGAACATCCAGAGAAAGCTTTTCTAGCCAGAGCATGTAGATATTAGGTTATCTAAGTCTTGAGGAGTACATTCTCGTACTCAGCCTTGCGCTATTGTTGTTTTCCCCAGATGATCTAGTTTCAACTGAAGGTGGCTTCTACGTTGATATCGATTAGTAGTTGGGGGTCCCAGGTAGTAGCCTGAGGACTATGGGATGGACGTCGCTTATGTTTATGGCCTCTTAGGCCCTTTGTTAAGTTTGTTGTGTAGAACAACATAATTTGCTTTCACAGTTTGGTGTAATGTTGGGTCTGCGACCCCTGGTTTGTAATAATCTGATATCGTACTCTATTAAGAGTTTAAACTTATGCTGTTGAGTCCCTGTGTTATGTAATGCTACCGAATCATATACTGTGAGTCTCTGAGGTTGGATTTAAGTTTATCTCGGAAGGTAATCCGAGGTTTGTTTAACCCTAATCCCGGGGGTGTTACATGTTTTGGTATCAGAGCAGGACTGCCTGTAGGAAACCGTAGTATTGGTTGATGTTGAGTCTAGAAGTTGACAAAACTATTTAAAGGTTGAAAACTAATTGCAAAAACTCTGACTAGGACTCTTTTTACTCCGTTCCTGGTGTGATTCTATTGCTGGAGTTTTCTCGTCCTATTTGGTTTGAAAAGGTTTTCATCCCTTACCCTTAATCTCTAATGTTTAGGATCGTGTATTTGGGGTTGTTTTTCTAAGTACTCCGTAATTTTTTGCTATTCTCAGAGTTATCAAGATATCTCAGTTCTGCTTGATGCATAACATCTTAGCACTTCATTGTTATGGTTTGTAAGTCAGCTGGTTAGCGTATACGTTAGTATGCTTTGATACTACCATGCTTGATGAGATGACATGTTTTACACCTAGCATCTTTTGCCTTTGAAACCCTTGGCTAACGCCTTATGTTCTTACAAGATGGGTGACACTTCACGAGCTCGCACCCGTGCTCAAGTTCATGGGTCTAGGAATGAGGATGATCCTTCAAATCTTCCTCCACCACCATCAATGGTTCAACTTATGGCTATGTATGAGACCAATCGTGCTGACAACATGTGGCTCCTTGAAAGGATTGAGCACAATACCCAGCGCCCGAACAACCAAGTCGGTATCTAGGATTTCATACGTCTCACTCCCCCAATCTACAGCTATTCCACTAAGCCACTTGATGCAGACTACTGGCTTTGCACCATGGAGCGCAAACTTCAGGTTGGTCATGTTCCTGAAGCTGATTGGGTAACCTTTGCCGCCTACCATCTAGAGGGAGCAGCTAACTCCTGGTGGGAAAATTTCTTGGCTCTGTGAGCTGCTCAGCATGTTGTTACTTGGCAAGAATTCACTGAAGGATTCTGAGCCTATCATATCCCGGAGGGTCTAATGGATGAAAAGAGGGAGGAGTTTCTCAAGCTGAAACAAGGCACTGGTTCTGTGTCTGATTACCAACGTAGCTTCAACTGTCTTGCATGCTATGCTCCTGAAGAAGTTTCCACTGATGCTAAGAAGCAAGCTCTATTCTGCAAGGGACTAGACCCTGATGTTCGACGTGATCTCCATCTGATGGATTTTGGGAATCTGCAAACCCTTGTGAACAAGGCAATGAAAGTAAAGCGTGGAAAAGTGGAGTATGAGGAAACTCGTAAGCATTCTTATGAAGGATCCAACAAGGCTGGTTCAAGCAATAAGAAGCATCGTATCTTTGTGCCTTATAGTGCAGTGCCACGTGTTCCTTACACCTCAAGGTCTTCTGGATATGCTCCTCGCTCGACTGCTACCTCAAGCAATGTTGGTAGGACAAACTATCCTGCTGCTGGTACGACATCGGGTCTTACCTGTTTCAAGTGCTGCCAGCCTGGTCACTTCACAAAGAAGTGTCCGCAAAAGGGTGCTACTAAGAAAGCACCACCAAAGAAGTATACCAAGCCTCAAGGTGCTGGAAGTGGTCGTCTGACCCACATCTTTGCTGAAGAGGCTCGGGAAGATCCAAGCGATGTTATGGGTATGCTTCGTATCAATCACATTCCAGTTAAAGTTTTGTTTGATTCTGGAGCAACGCATTCATTCATGTCGCGAGTTTTTGCTGAATTGCATGGGATAAGTTTTGAGGGGTTGTCTAAACCTTTGTTGGTTCAATCTCCTGGTTCTAGTTGGCATACCACCATGGTTAGTCATGGGAACCTAATCAATGTTGCCTCCCAGTTGTTCCCCACTTCTCTTATTGCCCTCAAGTCAACTGATATTGATGTCATTTTGGGCATGGACTGGTTGTCCCAATATCAAGCGGTCATTGACTGTGGAACCAAGTCTGTGACTCTGACAAGTCCTGTTGGCATAACAGTCACTTATTGGACCGTAGGGTCACTATCTCCTTCAGCTATTTCTATTCCTCAAGTGGAGTTGTATGCTCTTGAAGTTTAACCTCCGTTAGAGATTGAAGATGTTTCCATGGTATGTGACTTCTCGGATGTCTTTCCTGGAGAGTTGCCTGGCATGCCACATGATCGAAGCATGGAGTTTGTCATAGAGTTGGTCCCTGGAACTGCACCTGTTTCCAAGAGACCCTACCGTATGCCCCCTCATGAGCTAGTAGAGTTGAAGAAGCAATTAGAGGAGTTGGAGGTAAAAGGACACATCTAGCCTAGCACATCTTCTTGGGGATGTCCTACAATCTTTGTTAAGAAGCGGGATACCAATATACCGCGATTGGTTGTGGATTATCGCCCACTCAATGCCGTGACTGTCAAGGACAAGTATCCTCTCCCTAGAATCAATGATCTTTTTTATTAGTTAAGTGGTGCCACCGTCTTTTCCAAAATGGATTTGAGGTCTGGGTATCACCAAATCAAGATCCGAAAGGAAGACATTCCAAAGACTGCTTCCACTACTCGTTATGGTCTTTACGAGTACACCATCGTGTCCTTTGGTCTTACCAATGCTCCAGCCACTCTTATGTTGCTTATGAACTCTGTCTTCATGGAGTATCTCGACAAGTTCGTTGTGGTCTACATCAATAATATCCTGGTCTATTCCAAGACTGAAGAAGAACACGTTGAACATCTGTGTTTGGTGTTGACAAAGCTTCGAGAACATCGTCTCTATGCCAAGTTCTCCAAATGTGAGTTTTGGTTGCAAGAACTCATATTTCTTGGTCATGTTGTTTCTGCTGAAGGGGTTACTATTATTCCGGACAAGATTCAATCCATTCTTGACTGGGAATCACCTAAATCCTTTAAGGATGTTCGAAGTTTCCTCGGGTTGGCGGGATACTACCATCGATTCATCGAAAACTTTTCTAAGATTGCCAAGCCAATGACTAATCTTCTTAAGAAGGATACGAAGTTTGAATGGTCTGATAAGGCTGAAGAAAGCTTCCAGGTTTTGAAAACCAAGCTAACAACTACTCCGGTGCTAGTTCTTCCAGACACCCGTAAAGACTTTGTTATCTTCTATGATGCCTCGCACCAAGGTCTCAGGTGTGTGCTGATGCAAGATGGTCATGTGGTAGCCTATGCCCCTCGACAGTTGAAACAACACGAGATCAACTATCCAACTCATGATCTCCAGCTTGCAGCTGTTGTTCATGCACTTAAGCAATGGCGACATTACCTCATCGGTAGTCGTTGTGAGTTATACTCGGATCATCAGAGTCTGAAGTATCTTTTTAAACAACTATATCTGAATCTCGGGCAAAGAAGATGGTTGGAACTCATCAAAGATTATGATTTGGGTCTCAACTATCAACCAGGCAAAGCCAATGCCGTTGCTGATGCGCTAAGTCAAAAATCTTATTGCAACAATCTGTTGATCAAACAAGCTCAACCTTCTGTTCATGAGGAATTTTCTCGACTGAATCTTGAAGTTGTTTCTCGTGGATTCATTGCTACTCTTGAGGTGAAATCTTCTATAGAGGATGAAATCTAGCTTGCTCAAAAGAATGATTCTGAAGTTGTTGAGATCAAAGAGAACATTGCTAAGGAAGTTACAAAATGTTTCTCTGTTGATGATCAAGGTATTGTTTACTTTGGTAACCGTCTGGTAGTGCTGAAGAGAACAAAGTTGAGGGGTTTAATTCTTAAAGAGGCTCATGAATCACCTCTCTCCATTCACCCTAGAGGTACCAAGATGTATCGGGATCTCCGTCAAAGATTCTGGTGGTCTGGTATGAAGAAATATATCGCTCGTTTTGTTGTTGAGTGTGACGTTTTCCTTCGCATCAAGGCTGAACACCAAAGACCCGCTGGTCTCCTACAACCGCACCATATACCTGAGTGGAAATGGGATGAAGTTGGTATGGATTTCATCATTGGTTTTCCCAAGACTCAAAAGGGAAATGATGCCATATGGGTAATCGTTGACTATTTATCCAAGGTTGCTCACTTCCTACCTATCCGTGAGAGCATTACTTCTAATCAGTTGGCCGAAATATACATCTCTCGGATAGTGGTGCTTCATGGAGTTCCGAAGAAAATTGTCTCCGACCGAGGGTGACATGGGTATACCCTACAGGTACTCGAGCTTGGTATATACGTCATGAATACATAGAAGCCCACGGTGTCGCTAAGGCCCAAATGAAGAACTCGAGTAACCTGCGGACTCTAGATTGCTTGAAGAACAAGAAGAAGCTAAAGATAGAAAGTTCAAAGGGGAAAACCCTAACCTGTAACCGACTCAACCTGCTACCCGAGACTTCGCCTATCTATATAAAGGCTAGGAGGGGGCAGCGAGAAGGACACATGCAACCCTAGTTTCCACAACCCTCGCCAGATTGCATCTGCGCACCATTGTAATCTTCGATTCCTTTGATAATTATAAGAGCAGACAAGCAGGAGTAGGGACCTCTACGAGGCCTGAACCTGGGTAAATCTTCGAGTCCCCTGTGTGCTTGTTTGCTAGCCGATAGATGTCTCCAGCACTCCCTCCTTCTCCAAAACCCAAGTCCATAACAATGGGCATTGATGAGTTAAACCCTCGTCAATTGGCGCCGTCTGTGGGAATTGGGAGTGTTGATATTGCGGCTTCTTCGGCCCCATCAACCGCGATCTACAACTCCGCAACAGCGGAGATTCGCCAGCTCTTCGGCGCGTTCGACTTCACCGTCCACACGCCGGACACTCGCCCCGCTTTCGAGTTCGTGGGCGACGGGATCAGCCTGGCAATAGGGAGCTTCCGCTTCCAAGTTGGTCAGATGGGCACGCTCCGCATGCCTGACCAGCAGACGGTGCCGTCGATGTCCCCAGCATCATGGTTCCCTCCATCGATTGGCACCCTCAGTGAGCTCAACGCCCCGAGAACAGTCAAGAATACGGTAAGCGACAGCAGTCGCGACTTCGATATGAGCGATCTGGCCACTGAAGATGGAGCCTACGGCTCCAGATCTGAGAGTTGTGGAAGCAGCAGCTTCCCCAATCACTTCATGTGCGTCGTCATCAACGCAGGCGACACCTCCGCCAACCGCAACATCACGAGCAATCGCGGTAACGAAACTGACCCGCCTAACAGCGGCAACAGTGGCAATCGCACCCCCGTCGACAATGGAGGAGCAGTCGAACCTCCAACCATAATAAACGAGCAAACCGGCGAACGCGTCGTCATCAGGCTCAACGAGCAAGAATGGGCTCGCTGCCGCGAGGCCCTACGAGGCACTCCTCTACCCTTTGGATCTCCGCAAGAACTGCTAATGGGCTACCACTCCTGAAGGAAGAATTCAAGCGGCAAGTACAAACAATCGCGCAACTCGAGGCGTGCAAAAAACCAACAGACGAGTCGAGCCTTCGTCGTGCTGGGCTCTCCTCCCACGGAGGATCCTCCTCAAAAGGCAACGAGTACATCGTCAAAAAGAGGCAATCTCAGATGGCCCATCTCAGCGAGCAAGAACGCATAGAAGCTGCAAAGGTCCTCGACTTCAGCTCTATGACAGTCGATACACGGGGCAATGTGGTCCCCAAGACGCCGCAGGCTGCGGTGACAGCGGCCACCATGTACCTCCTCAACAACCAGCCGCCAGCTGGAGATCCCCGAGCCGCCCTGCACCGATCCACAATCGCGGGCTTGGGATTAATCGAGGCCGCCCTTGACAAGGAGCCAACACCGGAGCCAAAGAAAGGCAAAGCGCTACTCCTCACCCTCATCCAGTGATGACAGTCACGACCTGTCTCAACGTCGCCGCTCACGGCGACACGACCACGACTACGACGCACGTGATGACATCACGCAGCACAAGATCGACAAATCAAGGGCGCGACGTGCTCAGTTGACTGACTCAGAAGAGGAAGATGTGGAGCTCTGCGGCGCCAGATGCTTTAGTAGGTCCATCAGGCAGAAGCGAATGCCCAAGGGATTCAAACTCCCGTCGGAGAACCCGAAGTTTGACGGCCTACAGGACCCAAAGATCTGGCTGGAGGACCACATCTCCTCCATCAGGCTCCACGGTGGTAGTCGAAGCACAGCCATGCAATGCTTACATCTACAGCTGCAGGGCACCGCCCGAGCATGGCTCAACAACCTCCCATGCGTATCCATTCGTAGTTGGGATGAGCTAGTTTACAGCTTCGTGCGCAACTTTAAGGGCACATACAAGCGGCTCGCATCAATCGAAGAGCTGAGATGCTGCTAGCAAACATCGGGCGAATCGCTGCGCTCCTATATCCAAAGGTGGTCTATCATCAAGAACTCCGCAGAAAACATCTCGGAGGATCGAGCAATTGACGCATTCAATGGCGGCGTCCGCCGCATAGAGCTCAGGGAGGAGCTGGGCCACTCAAAGACCAAGACCATTGACCACTTGATGGAAATCGCGAATCGGTGGGCCGATGGAGAAGATTCGGTGAAACATCAAGTTCACTCCGATGAGGAGGCAGAACTCGAGCGTAGACGCGACCGCCGAGGCAAACGCCGTATGCGCATCTACGATGACCGCGACGACATCAACATGGTCGCAGCTGGCTACGCCGACAGATGCGACGATAACCGCAACAGCGGATACCGAAGTGGTCGAAACCGCGACTCCGGGAAAACCACGCAAGTGTGGCAATGCCGCAACCGTGATGAGGCACCCGCAACATCCATCGAGGAAAAACTATCCGGGCCATGCACGGTGCACTTCCACATCGACAAGCATGATGGAAAGAAGAAGTCCATCCACCTCCTCAAAGACTGCCGTGAGTTCCTCAAATTACATGAGGGATTGGTTCGAATGAATCGCAACACGGTCGAGAGAGGCTATGGTGTGGCTCCAGGCGTCGTGGCACATGGCGCTCCGCCACTGCCACCTGGAATGCCCCCAAACGCAGCTGTGCAGGACCACCACCAAGGAGGTGAACCCTACCCACGGGCCATGGGTACTATCATGATCCAAAAAGGACGCCCCTCCAATCGGGTGTAGAAGGCCATCACTTGCCAAGTCAACTTGGCCACACACTCGCCACCATCTACCACGGAGTATGTCAGCGGAAGCGAGTCCTACATCACCTTCGACAAACGCGATCATCCGCCTCAAGTACCTCGTCTAGGCCACTATCCCCTCGTACTCGAGGCACAAATCGAAGGCTTCGACATGAGCCGCGTCTTCATGGACGGCGAAACCGGCATCAACCTTATGTTCGCAAGTATCTTGAGAGCAATGAGGATTGCTCTGACTTGCCTAGAGGCCTCAGACACAACATTCCACGGCATCGTCCCAGGAAAAGGCGTATATACCCTAGGCAAAATCAACCTCGACGTCATCTTCGGCACACCGAAAAACTTTCGACACGAGCGCATCGACTTTGAGGTCGTCGACTGGCCCTCACAGTACCACTTCATCCTCGGACGTGTCGCATTCGTGAGATTCATGGCAGTACCACACTACGCCTACCTACAGATGAAGCTGCCAGGTCCTAAGGGCGGCATCACAGTCAACGGGATCTTCGAGAGATCCGACAGTTGTGACAGGGAATTCAGCTGAATTTCCCAGTCCTTCGGCATGCACGAAGAACTCGCGAGACTAAAGGAGTCGACAGACAACAGTCTGCCTCCCCTAAGCCGGCCAAGCTCGCCCGACCTATCTTTTGACTCATCACTGCACACAAAGAAAGTGTAGGTCCACCCATCGGATCCCGCCAAAACGCCCTCATCGCCAACAACTTGAGTCCCTCACAGGAACTCACGCTCATCGAATTCCTCCGTGAGCACTGGGAAATTTTCACCTGGTGTCCTGCAGACATGCCAGGAGTTCCCAGGGAATTTTCCGAGCACGCACTCAACCTGAACCCAGACGCAAGGCAAGTCAAGCAAACAATACGGCGATTATCTGAGCCATGGGAGAAGGAAGTTGGAATGGAGATCAACAGATTGCTCGACGCTGAATTCATACGCGAGAAAGAAGAAAGCACTTGGCTCGCCAACACGGTGCTGGTGCCAAAAAAGGATACGGATATCCTGCGGATGTGCGTGGACTTCACCTCTCTAAACAAGCACTTCCCAAAGGATCACTTCCTGTTGTCGCGCATCGAACAGATCATCGACTCCACTGCGGGATGCGAGCGCCTCTGCTTCCTCGACACCTACTCAGGCTATAATCAGATTCGAATGAAGGAGGAAGATCAAGAGAAAACAGCGTTTACAACGCCCTTTAGTGTGTTCTGCTACAACGCAATGCCCTTCGGGCTAAAGAACGCGGGAGCCACCTAAGGCTTGCCTTAAGGAACAACTTGGTCGCGACATTCAAGTCTATGTCGACGACATAGTAATCAAGACCAAGGAGGAAGCCTCCCTAATCGACGATTTGCGTGAAACCTTCGCCAACCTCGACCGCTACCGGATCAAGCTCAATCCGAACAAATGCGCCTTTGGCGTGCCATCTGGGAAGCTACTCGGGTACCTCATCTCCGCGAGACGAATCGAGGCAAACCCGAAGAAAATAAAAGCCATACTAGCCATGGAGAAGCCAAAAAACATAAGGGGCGTTCAGCAACTGGCTGGGCGAATCGCGGCCCTCAGTCCGTTCATCAGTCGGATGGGCGAAAAGGCACTGCCCTTCTACCAACTCCTCCGCAAAGCTGAAAAGTTAGAATGGACCAACGAAGCACAGGAAGCATTCGAAGACCTCAAGCGCCTGCTATCCACCACGCCACTACTAGTGACCCCACGAGAAAAGGGAACCACTGTTGCTATATATCTCCGCCACCAACCAGGTGGTCAGCACAGTGCTCGTCTTCGAGCGAGCCGAGGAAAACGAGGTCCATGGGGTATAGCGCCCAGTATACTACCTCAGCGAGGTCCTCAAGCCAACAAAAAAACGATACCCGCACTACCAGAAGCTGGCGTACGGCGTCTTCATGACCGCCCGGCGACTGCGCCATTACTTCCAGGAACAGCCGATCGTGGTGGTCAACGACGCCCCGTTGGGACACATCCTCAACAACCCCGATGCCAAGGGACGAGTCGCACTTTGGGGAATAGAGTTGTCTCCACAAGACATTACATACGAAAAGCGCGACGTAATCAAGTCGCAAGTTCTTCCTGACTTCCTCGTGTACTCGATGGAGAACCAGCTCCCTGAAAAACCAGACATGTCCTACCTCTGGACAATGCACTTCGATGGATCCAAGCGAAAGGACAAAGCAGGTGCAGGTGTCATATTGACATCACCCCAAGGGGACAAGTTGAAGTACATCTTGTGAATGCAGTTCACCGCCTCCAACAACGAAGCTGAAGACGAGGCCCTGCTACATGGGATGAGGATGGCAAAAGCCTGCGGCGCCAAGAGGCTCATTATTTATGGCGACTCCAAGTTGGTTGTCAACCAAACAATGCATGAGTGCGACGCACTGAACAACAACATGATCGCCTACCGCGACCTTTATGATACACTCGAAGGAGACTTCGACGGTTGCGAGCTGCGACTTGTGGGCCGCGAAAGCAATGAAGAGGTGGACGCACTCGCCAACATAGGCTCTACCTGCGCCCCCATACCACCTGGGTTTTTCTCGAGCGCATCTGCGAACACTCCATGAAGCCAAAGGCAGGAGAGAAGAAAACAAGTGCAGCAACGGACTCGGGGGCTACGCCACCCAATGAGCCAATGGAACTTGACGACCTGCCGCTAGATACATGACTTGAAGGACCAATGAGCGTCATGATGATCGAATCATCCTGGAATCAGCCATACATCACGTATCTCCTCAGCAAAAGGCTACCGGATGACCCGACCGATGCACGACACATCGCGCGGCAATCTAAGGCATTAGTTCTAATCGACGGCAAACTATACACGCGCAGCATCACAGGAGTACTCCAGCGATGCATCTCCACGGCTGATGGAAGAGTTGTCCTCCTCGACATCCATGAAGGAACCTGTGGACACCACGTTGGCAGTCGCGCCCTCGTGGCCAAAGCCCTACGGGCTGGGTTCTACTGGCCTACAGCCATGCGCGACGCCAAGGACATTGTCCAGAAATACAACGTGTGTCAACGATTTGCGGACAAGCCGCACGCACCTGGCGCAGAGCTCCGGCCAATCCCACTGGCCTAGCCCTTTGCGCAATGGGGACTCGACATGGTCGGCAAGCTCCCCAAATCCTCACGAGGAGAATACGTCTACCTCCTGGTGGTAGTTGACAAGTTCACCAACTGGACAGAGGCCATGCCAGTGACCAACCAATCAGGGTATAGTGCAGTCAAATTCTTCGAATCCATCGTCTTCCGCTTTGGAGTGCCACACAGCATCATCACAGACAATGGAACAAACTTCACATCCAAAGAGTTCCAAGAATTCTGTGAGAATCTAGGAATCAACATCAGCTACGCCTCAGTAGCACATCCACAGACCAACGGTCAGGTTGAAAAGGCAGACGGGCTCGTCTGCGGCGGCATCAAGAAGCGACTCCTACGACCACTCGAACAAGCTGCGGGTTGCTGGCCAGACGAACTGCAATCAATTCTCTGGAGCCTACGCACAACTCCAAACAGTGCTACGGGCTACACCTCGTTCTTCATGGTGCACGGGGCTGAAGCGGTGCTACCCGCCGAGGTACGGTACAAGGCGCCGCGCATGGTCGCTTACAGCGAACAGGAATCATCCCTCGCACTCGAAGACTCAGTCGACCTCCTTAACGAGCCAAGGGAAATTGCTGTGGAAAGCTCAACGATCTACCAGCAGAACCTGCGCAACTACCACAGTAGGAGGCTATGCCCCAGATCCTTCGTCGAAGGCGACCTGGTCCTGCGATTGAAGCAGCAAGGACATCTCAAGATCGATTCCCCCTGGGAGGGACCATACGTGATTACAGAAGTAATCCCAAGTGGCACATATCGCTTTCAAGATTTAGAGACAGGAGTCGCATACTCCAACCCCTGGAATGTCGCGCAGCTGCGACGCTTCTACCCTTAGTCATTTTTACTTTTGCATCACAAATAAGGCACTCAGCCAAGGCTACTTAGCCACAAATTGTACTTCGCACTGTCTCATGAATAAATAAAGCTAAGTGCCCCAAAACTCTGTGTTATCCTTTATTTTTCCGCAACTTATCGACTCGGGGGCTACGCCACCCTATACACACCTGTTCTACAAACTAAAATGCGATATCCTGAGTAGCTGGCACATCAATCGAAACCCTTGACATAACATCACCTCAGTTGCAATGCACCTGACAGGTTGACAAGGGACTGAGATAAGAGCATAGCCAGGCTAGCGAAAAGGAATCGCATAGTGCAACGCACTTACACGCTAACAAGCTCTTTGTACATAGTCGACAGTCAATTCTACACAACATTTATACGAACTTTACAACATTGGTCCAGTTATGTGTAGGGTACAAACTAAGCTACTACTGCAACAAAAGAACGTTGGTCTGCTCCTCGAAGAAATCGACGATCTCCTTCGTCGGGCGATCCACTGCCTGATAGTGCGGCACCATATTCCAGGAAGAACCTGCCGGTGGCATGGGTGGCCCAGTCGCAATTGCCACAACATCCACGTCGGGCCTATGCAATCGCACCAGCGACAGAGCAGCATTGGCACCAACCACCAACTATTGCCTTACACACTCATGAACCGCAGCCAGGTCTTGGAACTTGGAAAGAAGGGCCATCAGGCTTAATGGAGCAACATCCAACGGAAACATCGTCCGATAAATGTTCTTCAAGCACGACTGCGACTTCTTCAGAAATTGCAGCACTCGCGACACACGATCCTGTAGGGTCGCCAAAACAATTGCACGATCACGATCCACCCAGGGTCAGATCATGCATGCGAATGGCAATTCTATCCTTCTCATCATGCGGATGACGTGCGCTGACAAGTATACAAAGCAACAACAGAAGCATAAGGACAGCACACCATCGCAAGTGACTACAAGGAAAAGACAAGAGCAAGCAAACTAACACTTGAATTGGTCGCCCAGCTGTGTCACCTCGCCAAGCAGATACTGTTCTGGGGCGGCGGCCTTCTCTGCCTTTGACTTCCACACATCCGCGTTACCACGGAGCACGGGCAATTCACGCTCCAACTGCCTCACGTGATCACGTAGTCACAAAAGCAGCAATAGCTCATCCACCCAGGAGCACGGTGGCGCCAAAGTATCATCAAGGGGCGGAGAATCCTGAGGTTCCCTCAAAGGATCACTTGATGTACCCTACCACAAGCCAAGCAAGAAGCAATGAGAAGATCAAATCAACACACAGACAAAAGATTCGAGTGCATTCAAGATTGGCAAAATTATCAGCAGATACACTAGCCATAGGCCTGTTCTTGACCATAGACATAAACTAATTAACTATTACAAAGCTACTAAGGAGCGATGGACTTCTTCGACTTAGACGGTGATACGTCCATTTTGCATCACTATTCTATGTCTTAATTCACTATTATTCATTGATATATTTCATATTGAGAGGTGATACTTATGTTATTTCATCTATTTTTGCATGGTTGATGACTTTTGGAGCTTGGACCCCTACAGTCAAGATTCTGATGGAAAAGGTGTTGTTTGGAGGCAAAATTCGCGAAGATCAGAAAATCCGGGAAAATATACGGAAAATCTTATTTTTCCAGAAGAATTAGGATGCCAGAAGATGGAGTGGAGGTGGGCCACAAGGGGCCCACACCACCCCATGGCGTGGGCAGGCCTAGGCCACGCCTGGAGGTGGTGTGGCTGCCCTGGCCCACTCCAGCCTCTCTCGTCTGGCGTATATCATCCCCACGAAACCCAAAGACTCAAGGAGCGACCACAGAAAGATTCCGCCGCCTCTGCGGGGCGGAAAACATGGAGAGAGCAAGATCTCTCCGGCAGACAGATTTTTCTGCAAGGGGAATTCCTTCCCGGAGAGGGGAGATCGTCGCCATCAACACCACCATCAAGCTGGACTTCATCGGGATCATCATCATCATCATCACCATCATCACCATCAGCACCCTCAATACCATCTCCATATTGCTGTAACAATTGAGTTGAATCTTGCATAGTTCATAGGGGAAACTTTCTCGGTGTTGATTACTCCTTGTAGTTGATGCTATTGAGTGAACCATTGAATTATTGTTTATGTTCAGATTGTTATACATCATTATTCCATCTCTGATCATGATCCATATGATGTCTTCTGAGTAGTTTGTTTTGTTCTTGAGGACATGGGAGAAGTCTTGTTGTTAGTAGTGGAGTTGCGTTGAGAAAGATTCAATAGATTGTGGTGTACTTCTTCTAGTGGTGTCATGTGAACATCGCCTACATGACACTTCACCTATATGGGCCTAGGGGAATGCATTGTGTATTTGGCTACTAATCGTAGGGGTTGCCAGAGTGACAGAAACCTGAACCCCTGTTAGGAAACCATTGCACAAGGGACGTAAGGGTCTTAGAGTTTAAAGCTATGGTTAGGTTTCTACCTTATTTACTTTCTTGTACTTACTGATGTTTGCAAGGGGTATAATCACAAGTATGTATTAGTCTTGGATGGGGCGGTACATTAGCAAAGGTTCACCCACACAACACTTAGCAAGCTAAAGAAGATTAATCGACTATATGAAGCGAAAGCACTTGACAGTCTTCCCATGTGTCCTCGAGAACGTTTGGTCATCTTAAGTAATACAACCCGCTTGTCCTTTGCTACATAAAGGATTGGGCCACTTGCTGCATTTATTCTGACTGTCTTTTATTTACTCGTACTTTGTTTACTTGCTTTATTGAAAACCCCTAAAAATCTGTTTGCTAAGAATTTGCAGAGAATTCCTGATCCATACCACTAGCCAGCACCTTCTGCTCCTCGTTGGGTTCGACACTCTTACTTATCGAAAATACTGCGATACACCCCCTATACTTGTGGGTCATCAAGACTATTTTCTGGCGCCGTTGCCGGGGAGTGAAGCGCTATTGGAGAGTGGAACTGGTAAAGGAAACTTCTACTGTGAGTATTGTTTACTACTATTAGTTGCTTTATTTTCGTTATGGATAATTCGCTGAGTTTCTTATTTGGTAATGCTACTATCACTGCTAAGGTAGTAGATAAGCCACCACCTGCTGAGAAATATGTTTTCAAAATACCTACAAGAATTATTGATCGTGTTATGGATAACTACTATGTTGGGGATGGAACTGTCCATCCCTGTGATCATTTACTCTTTATACACGAATTATGCGGGTTGTTCAAGTGTGCAGGTATTACTACAGATCAAGTTAAGAACAAGTTATTCTTGTTATCACTGAAAGGAAGAGCTGAGGAATGGTATAAGCTGCTGAAGAATGGTCAAGCGCTGGAATGGGAGGAAATAGTGCCTCTCTTTTATTCAAAGTTTTATCCTCCTAGTGAGATTCATAAAGATCGGAATCAAATATACAACTTTTGGCCTCTTGATGGAGAGAGTATAGCTCAAGCTTGGGGGAGATTGAAGTTACTAATGCTCAAATGTCCCATTCATGAGCTCCCCAACAATATTATTATCAACAACATTTATGCAACGCTCCCTCTACATGACAAGGATTTATTGGATGCTTGTTGTGCTGGATCATTCACTCCCATGGAAGAAGAAGTTAAATGGGACCTTCTAGATCGTATTCAAGACAATGCTAAATCTTGGGAGAATCACAAAGGTAGAAAGTCAGGTATAAATTATGATTATGAATGCATTGAATCTTTTATGGGAATGGATGTCTTTCAAAATATTAAAAATGCTTATGGTCTAGACTCTCAAGCTATTGCTTCTTATTTTAAGGCTTCTGCTTATTATATTGAAGTGCCTAAAAAGAAATGGAATAAGTATCATGAACCTTATAAAGATATTACTAAGAGTGTTCCTGCAAGAAATACTGAAGTTTATACTGCTAATCATGTTTTACCTGAACCTTATATTGAGAAAATGCCTTTTCTAGTTAAGGTAAAGGAACATTCTATGATGGCTAGGATGGTAGATGAAAGTATGAATAAAGCAGTTGAACCTGATGAACAAATGGTTGATGAACCTATTGTAGCAAATGTGAAAGACTTTGTCACTAAGTATGAGGAAGAGGGACACCCTATCCTTTGTAAGGATACCTCTAATATTGTTCCACATAGTATTGTTATGAGAGCTAGTATTCATGTGTTTTCTGTTAGAATAAGTGATCATTGCTATGATGGTACTTGTGATAGCTATATTGTTAAGTTTATGCATGATACTGAAAGTTACTATGAAAGAGGGAAAAGTGTTCTTATGCATCTCAATAATATCAAGTTTCCTCTTTTTATGCTGAAAGTTTTTATGTTGCACTTCTTTTGCCTTCTTATGCAAGTTGCCTGTGATTTCAATAACTTGTTTGCTTACAAAATCCCCTTGCATAGGAAGTGGGTTAGACTTAAATGTGTATGTGTTTTAACTTCTTGATTCTCTCTTTCACTTCAATTCATATCCCTATGAGAGCTTCTTCAAAATTATCATGCCCATCTTAATGGCTATAAAGAAAGAGCTTTATGGGAGACAACCCAATTTGTTTTTGCTTTTAGTTTGTTTTTGTTTCTTTGAGTCTTGGAAGTTATTACTTCGGTAATAACCACTCCTTATCCGTTTTGTTTGGTTTTTGTGTCAAGATCAACCTCTAATGAGAGAAAAGTAATATTTGGGGAAGTTGCTGTCCCGAAACAGATTTTTGTGCTTCACCGTAAAACTTCGTGAGAGATCTCTGTATGTCGGTTTGAGCTGTAATTGTTTGTGCTTCTGCCCTAGGTTATTATTTAACTTTCGTTAGTTCTGCACTTTTTTATTTGAGCAATAGAAGGTTATCGAAAAAATTGATCTTTACCTGCTGGTCTATTTTGACAGATTTTGCCACTCTTGCATTTGCTTCTTTATTCGATTTCCTTTTTGAATTCTTTTTGGGTTTTCGGAAGGAGTTGCTACAGTAGATTTTGTTGTGATGGTTTTTAGTTGAAGTTGGACTCAAAAGGTTTTATCACTTCACTTTTACTAATGTTGCTAATGAGAACTGTGTGAAGTTTTGCCTGAAAGAAATTTCCATGAAGTGGAGATAATGGTGTAATTAGGAAGAGAAGGGTTTTATGACTCAAGTAATAAGTATATGAAGATAAAGATATCGATATTATTCAAGTGATGACTCCGGAAGAATCTACTAGATACCAAATTCAGAGACCTGCAGAGTCCGTTTCCAACTAGGTAACAGTTCTAGTAAGAAAAGTTCCACGAAAATACAATCCCACTATATTTTTGCAGTTTTCAGTTAATATGGAAAGCTACGAAGCGAAAAAGGGAGGGAAACGGAGCCAGGGTGGCTCACACCACCCTGTGGAGCGGGCCCACCCCTAGCCGCGCCACCAGGTTGGTGAGTCCACCCCGGACTCCGCCTTCGACTCGTTTTCTCCCAGTACCTTCCTTTTGATATGAAACTTTGTAATATATAACCCCCCGGATCCCCCCCGGTTCGTATATCGTGTTTTCGACGTGTTTTTGTTTCGATCTATTTCTGTCAGGACATACTCTTTGAAAGTTTAGAAGCACAATGGTGTCTGCCAAGGATAAAGGGAAGGAGCCCATGGAGGAAGACCTCCAAGACCCCGGGAAGGAGAAGGAGATCAAGAGTGAAGGTGAAGAGGAGCAAGGCCAACATCCGCACACCGGCACTACCATTGCAAGCATTGGAGTGGTGGCGAACCCTGCAAGGATCAGAAGGACGGCACGGATGTCAACTGGAGGGAAGCCTCCGCGTCACTGCTTGGCACCACGGACACCTTCTCCGAACACCAAGAATACCTTCCATACCTTTATCCATAACCATGCAGGAAAAGAAAACTCCAAGTGGGAAGAATGGAAAAAGAATCACAAGAGCTAGGATCTACAAACTGAAATGATTATGGGCCGTATTGAGCGCAACTCGGAGTTGATTCGTACTCTCACCTTCGAGATTGAGGACTTTGGGAAATTGATCAAAGAGCTCATTGAAAGGATACCACCACCACCTAAGGAGTAATTCGTCATCAGGTTTGGCATCCCCTTGGTTTGTTCCAAGCTTAGGGGAGTGTCGCGGTATCACATCACTATCTTCTATCTTTTTACCTTTTTAGTAGAGTCATATCATGAATAGAGGAGTTATTATGTAGTATGGTTTGCATTATGGAAGTGTCCCCTCTCTCGTTAGAATTGTATCCCTTGGTGTGAGTTTTCGTTATGGAATATTAATGAGAAGTTCTATCATTCACTCTTTTGCATAGCTTATGTTAGTTTTCAATTCGTGGTTATATGATTGATCTTGTTGTTAGTATTGGTAGCACTTTGGGATCATTGAGTTAATTTAGTTGGTTTTGGCAAACCTGGCTCGGTCAGTAGCAACACCTTTTTGAGAGTGGAAAAGAAAAAGATAGAAGTACTCTAGAGAAAAATAATTTCATCATCTTTCTTTCTTGATTTGCTCATAAGTCTAGTATTCTCTAGTTAAGATCTTTTGTGCTTCCAAGGAAGATTGCATGTTTGTCTTTATCACTTGTATGTTTGTTTGTTTCCTTCAACTCTTATACTTGCTACCCAGCCTTGCTAGCCAAAAACCTGTACTGAGAGGGTATTCTTCTCGTGCATCCACCTCCTTTGAACCAAAACCCTTGCCCTTTGTGTCCACCATACCTACCTAGTAGCATTATTGCTATTCCAAGTAAATTCTTGTTTTATCTACCTCCCAAATTAAACTTGTTATGTGAAAATTAGTGATTAAAGCTCTCACGAACTTGATGGCACACTTTACTTTCTTGCATTTAATAAACCTGAACCATTGTGAACTCTCCATGAAAGTTATATGCTTGCAAATTATAGGTTGGGGATTAGCAGAACCATGCTGTCACGGGGAACGCTTTCAACACTTGTAAATATATACCCAGTTGATACCTTGCTCTTTTGTTTGCGGATGTCGTTGGTGTGAAATAAAAGGGGAGCTTGTAAGTCCATGGAGTTATGTATGTGTGTTAGAGAAACGCTTGGGCCGCTGGTCTAATCCATGCTAACATGGTGGAAACCTGCAGCGTAACCATAACGATATCTATGAAGCATTCTTCTTATAAAAAAAGAGAGATAGCTATTGAGAAAAAAGAAAAAAAAGCAGAGATACTATGAAAAGAGGAAAGAGAGAAAAAAGCACCATTTTCCCATGGTAAATAAGAAGATTGCTGAGATACTCATTGTCTGCTTGCCTTGTCATTTTGATATGGGGATTCTTCTGTATCATCGGGCAAGGGGTACCCCGTTGGCGGTTCTCAATGATACGCACATACTTACGATGACAAGAACTTACCGGTAACTAAAGTTGAGTAGCATGAGAGCGGCCCTCGTACTCAAGGGACTTGGGATTTTCAGTTTATAGTCTGTCAAGCATATAACTCAGATTGGACCTCAGTTTCACCTTAATCACCTAAAGATGCCTATGATAGGGGCAATGAGAGCTGAAAGCTAGTAAGTATCATAATTTTCGGGAGCTCTTTATGAGACTTGCAATCCTTGCTTCCCTCTTTGAAGGGCATTTCTTTTACTTTGTAGTTGAGTCAGTAAACCCATTCCCTTCTATCTCAGCAAGTATTTTGAGTTGATGTGTTTCATTCATTCATATGATGATTTATGCATTCATGTTTCTTATGTTCCTTGCTTTGCATGTTGCTCTTATCTTGAAGTTTACTACTTTGAAAGCTTTCTTTAAAAACCAGCTATTTGTGGACTCCAGCAAATTATAAACTATTCTTCAACCAAGAGCTAAGTTTGCCATTACCAATTATGATTCACTTTATGTATCTTTATTGTGTTTCCTTTACTCATTACAAGTTGAGTTATATAATAGTGAGTTGTCTTCTATTATGATCTATGTATTTGATGAATGTGCTGCTTCTTGTCCGTATTCTTTTATCGACTCTTCACTCCATAAACCTGAGGTCATGTTTATTGAGCTCAGTTTCGCTTGGGGACAAGCAAAGTCTAAGCATGGGGGGAGTTGATACGTCCATTTTGCATCACTATTCTATGTCTGAATTCACTATTATTCATTGATATATTTCGTAGTGAGAGGTGATACTTATGTTATTTCATCTATTTTTGCATGGTTGATGACTTTTGGAGCATGGACCGCTGCAGTCAGGATTCTGACGGAAAAGGTGTTGTTTGGAGGCAAAATTCGCGAAGATCAGAAAATCCGGGAAAATATATGGAAAATCTTATTTTTCAGAAGACTAAGGATGCCAGAAGATGGAGTGGAGGTGGGCCACAAGGGGCCCACACCACCCCATGGCGCGGACAGGCCTAGGCCGCGCCTGGAGGTGGTGTGGCCGCCCTGACCCACTCCAGCCTCTCTCCTCTGGCGTATATCATCCCCACGAAACCCTAAGACTCAGGGAGGGACCACAGAAAGATTCCGCGCCTCTGCTGGATGGAAAACAACTAGAGAGAAAGATCTCTCCGGCAGACAAATTTCTGCTGGGAGAATTCCTTCCCGGAGAGGGGAGATCGTCGCCATCAACAGCACCATCAAGCTGGACTTCATCGGGATCATCATCACCACCATCATCACCATCAGCACCTCATCACCATCTCCATATTTCTGTAACAATTGAATTGAATCTTGCATAGTTCATAGGGGAAACTTCCCCAGTGTTGATTACTCCTTGTAGTTGATGCTATTGAGTGAACCATTGAATTATTGTTTATGTTCAGATTGTTATACATAATTATTCCATCTCTGATCATGATCCATATGATGTCTTGTGAGTAGTTCGTTTTGTTCTTGAGGACACGGGAGAATTCTTGTTGTTAGTAGTGGAGTTGCGTTGAGAAAGATTCAATAGATTGTTATTTAAGTTGTGGTGTACTTCTTCTAATGGTGTCATGTGAACGTCGACTACATGACACTTCACCTATATGGGCCTAGGGGAATGCATTGTGTATTTGGCTACTAATCGTAGGGGTTGCCGGAGTGACAGAAACTTGAACCCCCATTAGGAAACCATTGCACAAGGGACGTAAGGGTCTTAGAGTTTAAAGTTGTGGTTAGGTTTCTATCTTAATTACTTTCTTGTACTTACGGATGTTAGCAAGGGGTATAATCACAAGTACGTATTAGTCTTGGATGGGGCGGTACACTAGTATAGGTGCACCCACACAACACTTAGCAAGCTAGAGAAGATTAATCGACTATACGAAGCGAAAGCACTTGCCAGTCTTCCCATGTGTTCTCGAGAACGTTTGGTCATCTTAAGTAATACAACCGGCTTGTCCTTTGCTGCATAAAGGATTGGGCCACTTGCTGAATTTATTCCTACTATCTTTTATTTACTCGTACTTTGTTTACTTGCTTTATCGAAAACCCCTAAAAATCTGTTGGTAAGTATTTGCAGAGAATTCCTGATCCATACCACTAGCTAGCACCTTCTGCTCCTCATTGGGTTCGACACTCTTACTTATCGAAAATACTGCGATACACCCCCTATACTTGCGGGTCATCAGACGGCTTCGGGGTCCTCATCGAGTCCGTGGCGGTATCAGATGCCACCGACTTTCCGCTAGCCCCTAATGCCGCAGCCTTTGCCACCTTCTTGGCTCGCTGCAGCTCCTTAGAGTACTTCGCAACGGTATTAATCAGTTACGGTCCATATTTGCCACAGGTAGTCGCTAAGGGATAAAAGACTACCTGTTGGCCGTCCGCGCTAACGGGCATCGCCTTCGAAACCGCCGCAGGATCAACCTCGATTCCGTGGGCCTGCACCATGGCAAGTGACATTGACGCGCCAGCCACACGGAGCGAGTTCTTGAAGGTTGCAGGAACACCCCCGGCAAGAGACTCCACCAGCTCGTTCATGTTCTCGATTAGCTCAGCCTTGGGCACCAACTCCTTCCGGAGGTGCCTTGGAGAGTATATCCTGAACGGCGGCGCTACGGTCTTCGACTGTTGGAAGCGCGCCTGCCAAGGCATCGTCACGGCGGAGGGCCTGAGGATCGAAGATCAAATCACCAGCATCTGTACATAAACCAGCACATGGACAAAAATATCAGCGCTAGCGGCAAAAAGTCGAGCAGAGAAAGATAATGATATCCAAAGCAAAGTACCTGAGAGGGCCTTGGCAATCGAGAAAAGTTGTTCTTCGAACATCTTCTCCCTGGCTGCGAAGGAGGCATGCAGATCCTCTTCGCGCCTTTGTGCCTCGTCACGCGTCGCGATTGCCTCATCACGGCCCTTCACAGCCGCGACCAATGTCTTCTCCATGCTGGCGGTGTTGCGCAGAAGAGCATTATGTTCAGCTACGAAACAAGAGGGATTGCCATCAGTCGATTACATAAAAATGATGCAGAAGAAGGAGCATTGAAGAGCGCTTACTTTCATCAACGCCAGCCCACTGAAACATGGGGTGAACTCTGGCCTGCAGAGGCTGGACGCGACGGCGCAGCCACGTGCGAATGAGGGTACAACCTACCTCCTCTTTGCCTATGCGACTCTCGAGGTCGCAGACACGCTGGTACAACACTTCTGTCTCGCGGATTCACCAGGCATGACGACATTCTTCCAGGAGCGCCTCCTCTGGCACGGCGTCGCGGGGTCGAAGGGTGCGAGTACAAACTGTTCTTCGTCAGCTTTCTCGTCGCGAACTTAGAACCACTTGTCCCTCCACCCTTGGACGGACATCATCAACTTGATGTCGAAGTATGTGGCGGATGGATCGACATGGATTCCGCAGCCGCCTACATCGTAGACTACGGAGCGAGATGCCGATTGGCATTTCAATCTGAAGAGGCGCTTGAAGAGGCCGAAATGCAGCTCGATTCCGAGCCAGCACTCACAGAGGGTGATGTAGCAAGCTACGTGGAGGATGGAATTTGGGGACAGCTGATGGAGCTGGAGCCCGTAAAAACAAAGAAGGCCTCTGAAGAAAGGATGCAGGGGCAAAGAGAGGCCACGAAGGATGAACGCTAGGAACATCACTCGAAAATCAGCGGGAGGAGAAGGGATTATCTCACCGCCGGGGACGCACGCGTCGGCGACCATGGCGGACACCACTCCGTCTTGGCGAATAAGACGAAGATCAAAGGAGTTGATGATGGAAGGACGCCACGCGCCATTCTTGACGCGGGTGCCCGTGCCCTTCTTTTTCCTACCGGTACCGGTGCTAGTGCCCACAGCGGTGGAGCCGCCCTTCTTCTTCACCGCAGCAGCGGTAGCCGCGGAATTGGCCGCAACACCTCTCTTCTTCTTCCCCATTGCGCGGCAGCGATGTGACCGGAGAAAGTAGCTGGGAAATGTGCGGAGCTGGTCCAACGCCATGGAGGAAAAGAGAGCAGAGAAAGAAGGGGAGCGGCAGCAATGGCGATGAAGGCAAAAGATGAGCGAAAGCAGATGTGAATTTTACCGTCGCAGCACCACTACTTAACCCCTGGAAGATGCAATCCAACGGCTCATAAAAACCCTAGTGGTCGCGTGGCGATCATCGTGCTAGACACGTGGAAGAGCTGAAACACGAACCGTCCCCCCACTACTCCCATTATGTGCGGAAATCGAGGAGGCGGGCTTAAAATAAAGATTACGCATGCCCAGTCAAATCAGAGTTAGGAAGTGGGGCCCACCGCTCGTCACGTCCCATCAAACTCGCTCACGCAGGCAAATAAGGTCATGAAATCGTCAGCACTGACGTCATCAACAACTGTGTAGCAGAAGACTTCGATTACCTTAGTCCTTGCTCGAGTCTTCAACTCCACCAAGCACTCGGGGGCTACTTCCATAGGGAGCGCTGGTCACGCACCGTACGATTTTTTCTTTTTCTTTTACAGGAACAATGAATAATCAAAGCAAAACCCAATCACTCGAAGCACGGTTCGACTATGGACATGGGTTACTCCCATAGGAGCGCCGGAAGAAAATTCGACTGAACCAAGCAAATAAAAGACGATAGCAGTCGCAAAAGTACTTTAGTCCCTTCCTGAGTCTTCGACTCAACTAGGCACTCGGGGGATACTCCCATAGGGAGCGTTGGTCGCGCACCCTATGATTATTTGTGCAAAGTATTGTGTGTTGATAACATCCACACTCGAAGTTTATGGCGACACCGCCTCATAATTTGTCCCTACAAAGAGATCGCGTCTCCTGGGTCACCCGAATCATCTTCGCGATGATAAAATTCGGATGCCGCAGTTACAGTGTGAAGATAAGACCCGAATAAGGCCTGGCAACGCATTAAGCTGCGCACTACCAGAAATATATCCGTGCCTGTAGGTACGATGAACATGCCTTGACGGACGCGTCGAGTGCTCACACCCATATACTAGAATTCGACTCCTGTAAGACCTCCGCGGCTTGAGTCGAATTACACCAGCACTTTTCCGGATTCGAATCTGGGGACTCGAGTTCGAGTAGGTGGCGCTGTTTTACCCTAAGGTAGTTAACTAATACCGATACATCGGTTAAAATCAGGCACGCACACCAACAATCCCTATGACATAGACAGAGAAGTCGAAAAATGTACTCAGTCATGCACTCGAAAGACTTCATAAAGTCTCCAGTCGAATCTGCGATTCCACTGGATAATCGGGGGCTACTGACATGGGTATACCCTACAGGTACTCGAGCTTGGTATATACGGCCTGAATACATAGAAGCCCACGGTGTTGCCAAGGCCCAAATGAAGAACTCGAGTAACCTGCGGACTCTAGATTACTTGAATAACAAGAAGAAGCTAAAGATAGAAAGTTCAAAGGGGAAAACCCTAACCTGTAACCGACTTGACCAGCTACCCGAGACTTAGCCTATCTATATAAAGGCTAGGAGGGAGCAGCGAGAAGGACACACGCAACCCTAGTTTCCAAAACCCTCCCCAGATTGCATCTGCGCACCATTGTAATCTTCGATTCCTTTGATAATTCCACGAGCAGGCAAGCAGGAGTAGGGACCTCTGTGAGGCCTGAACCTGGGTAAATGTTCGAGTCCCCTGTGTGCTTGTTTGCTAGCCGATAGATGTCTCCAGTGCTCCCTCCTTCTCCAAAACCCAATTCCATAACAATGGGCATTGATGAGTTAAACCCTCGTAAGAGGGAATTTGTTTACTTCAAGGTTTTGGTCAAGTTTCCAACAAGCTATGGGACCTCACTTATCTTTCATTACAGCTTATCATCCTAGCAGCGGTGGTCAAACTGAAAGTGTGAATCAAACCCTTGAAGACATGCTTAGAGCATGTGTCATATCTTTTGGTAAGAACTGGGAGAAATGCCTACCTTTAGCTGAATTCTCCTACAACAATAGTTATCAGTCCAGTATAGGCATGGCACCTTTCCAGTTCTTATACAGAAGAACATGTCGTACTCCTCTGAATTGGTCTGAAACCGAAGAAAGATAGCTCTTTGGACCGGATATCATCAAGGAAGCAGAAGATCAGGTTCGTATTATATGAGATCGTTTGAAAACAGCTCAGTCTCGTCAAAGAGCTATTATGATCGTCACCATCAACATGTTGAATATGAAGTTGGTGATCAAGCTTATCTCTGAGTCACTCCGTTAAAGGGTGTCCATCGTTTCGGTATCAAGGGCAAGCTGGCTCCTCGTTATGTTGGTCCCTTTCGTGTTCTTTCCAAGTGTGGTAATCTCGCATATCAATTGGAGTTGCCTTTGAACTTCCCTGAGGTGCATGATGTTTTTCATGTGTCTCAACTCAAGCGTTGCTTCAAAGATCCTGTCCATGGTGTTGATCACCAAATGCTTGACCTTCAAGAGGATCTGACTTATCGAGAGTATCCTATTCGTATCCTTGATGAAGTCGAGCGTAAGACTCGTTGACAAAGCATCAGGTTCCTGAAAGTTTAGTGGTCTCATCACTTTGAGGACGAAGCAACCTGGGAACGCGAAGATCGTCTTCGATCTGAGTACCCTGCCTTCTTTTCTAAAACCTAGGAATCTTAGGACGAGATTCTTGTAAGGGGGGTAGAGCTGTAACAACCCAAGTTTATAATATATGTAATTAGTACTTAAGGGCATAAGCCTGCATGAATGTTTTGCATTCTTGTTGTGTTTTGGAGACAAGAGGGGATAAAAACTCTAATTCTCTAAATTGTTTATCTCCTTATCTCTATCCCTTTTCAAATGGTTTTGTATTTCAAAAAATCACCAAAACATGTGGTCCCCAAATAGCATAAAGGGGTCCCTGCATTATTTTGGATATTTGCAAAAGCTTTGGTATTTTGAAAATGTTCAAAACAGATAAGATTTGGAAATGCAAAAGAGAAAAGTATTTAAGAAAAGGAAAAAGGTTTTTATAAAAAAGGTGAGCAAAGGTGGAATAACGCCACAGCCCAGCAACCAGCCCGCCTCCCTTTCTCTCCCGCGGCCCAACCGGCCCAACAACCACGGCGTGGTACCGTTTCGTAAGCTGTTCGTGTTGTCGTCTTCGTCGGTGATGGAGAACCAGCTCCGTGTTGCTGCCGCCTCCTACGATCCGCGCCGCTCGCCCACGGTCGGTCGTCACGCTCGGAAGAGGAAGGTAAGACCGCCACGACGCCCGGCCCTATCCCTATCCTCTCCCTCCCTCAGAGACGACCTCTCTCTCGCCGCTCTCTACGAGGCCAAAACCCTAGCCGCTCGGGCTCCGTCGAGCCCCGCCGTTCCTGACCGCCCTAGCTCCGTGGAGTAGCCTAGGAGAAGCGCCATGTCACCATCATCGTTCTCTTCAACCTATGCAAGAAGGGGAGCCGCCTTCTTGTTGGAATCGAGTCATCTTCCCCGACCTCGACTATGCTCGCCGTCGTAGATTCGCTCATCTCCGGCCTCCTCGGTCCTCGCCGTCGCCACAGTCGTGTTCCTGGTGAGCTTCTGGTCCGAAAGGACTCCCTCATCCTCCCCCTCTTGCTCCATGGCCACCTTCCAACGAAGCTCTGCAAGATCCACCGCCGCCACTCATCGTAGTGATAGCTCCAGCGACCACCCCGTAGCGGCACCGCCGGTTTTTGGTAGCCCATGTTGCGCTGGTTCGATTAGGAAGAGTAGCGTACCTCGCTCGCCCTCCTGCACCGTCGCCGTCCACCGTCTGCCACGCCGCCGTCATGCTGACGTGAAGCTTGCATCAGCAGCGTGCAAGCTTGGCCACGGTGGCACCTGACGTGGCCCCTGGCCCACAGGTCAGCCACTGTGGGTAGGTGCTGCCCCGGTGTAAAAAGTCCCCACCCCTGTGCTGATATCATAATGACGCCGTAAAGTTCTTCTTGTTTTATTATTATTTTCAGAAATGATTTAATAAGACAGAAATTATTATAATCTTATAAAATTCATAACTAATTTATATTTAGTCAGAAAAATATGAATAATATATCAAAATGTTCATAAAAATGAGATCCACACTTTTAAAATATAATCATGCATTGTTGATCAACTAAACCCTAGTTAGTTAGAGGAACCTCGACCCCCCACCCAATTGCATATGTGGTCGATGGAATGCCAAGCCCTCGGCACTCCGAACCCATTTAAATCGATGCTAATCCTAGGGTTGCCATGCTAACTTTAATCTGCCAAATCATTCATGTGTTTGCGCATTGCATTGTTCGAGGTATTGATTATTGCCTTTCTTTTCGGTATTGCTTCTTCGCGATAGGATCCGAGCACGAGACCCAAGTCAACAATACCGAAGATCCATATCTGTCTACTGAAGGACAAGGCAAGCATAGCCTCTCATTCTGAACCTATGTTTTACAAGTATCTACTTTCTCCCTATATTGCATACGATTCCAATGTGATCTTTTGTCAATAGCTAGAGTTACCTATTTGTTGCATAGTTCCCTATTGTAGCCATATACACCTAATCCACAACTCCTAGCATACCTAGGTCTGGCATGTAAGCATTGCTAGAGCTTCTTCGATGGTCAAGCTTAGCCATGCTTAGTAGTTACGCCTGAACCATCTCAGTGATGATGACTCAGAGATGCCAAAGAATCTAGAAAGGTAGGAGATGGAGACATGATCAAAGGTGACCGATAAATATGCTAAGGCTTACATGGGAGGCCATGTTGGGTGTGGTTTTCGTAGTCCAATGCTCGCCACCACTAGGAACCGTGTTCTTGCCTTTGGAACCAAGACGAGCGTACAGCCACACGGGGCCTGGAAAAACCCTCGACTAACTAACTTGCCTAGTAGATTCCATGGGTCACATAGTTCGGGCTTTCCATTTGGCATACGCATTGAAAATGTTTTCGAAAGAGGAGGTGAAGGAGGTGCAGCATAACAGGTAGGTAAGCGTGGCCGGGGTTGCTTGGGGTAGATAGTGCCCCTGGTAAACCAACCGCGCCTCACATCTCTAGGGACCGACTTCGGGATTGGACCCATTACGGCAGAACCCTCCTTAGGGCGTGACTCATGGTCTCGGTGACAGCAAGGTAAAGGTCGTGGTCAACCACCCTCTGCTGGCCTTCCCAGGAAGAGGGCTAATAATTTGGCATTAAGAGTCGGTTGGTACGTGTGGGTAAAGTCGTACACCCCTACAGGGTTAATACTTTTTGAAAAGCCGTGTTCACGGTTATGAACGCTTGGTGACCGAATTCTAAGATCATAGATAACATTAACTATAAGTAAAACTTTATGATCCACGTGTGCTTAAGGATGCTTCCTCGGGGGTTCGAGGGGGGTGATAATAGATAAGGAGTTCTGATGTACTTGGTTAACAAGTTCAGATGCTCAAGATGGAGTCGTCGCTCTCTTAAACCTGTTTTGAAAGTATTCTGTGTAGACGAGCCTCTTCTCTCTCTCTTGTATACAAACAAAGTTGGCATTACGCAAAGAACATCCAGAGAAAGATTTTCTAGCCAGAGCATGTAGATATTAGGTTATCTAAGTCTTGCGGAGTACATTCTCGTACTCAGCCTTGCGCTATTGTTGTTTTCTCCAGATGATCTAGTTGCAACTGAAGGTGGCTTCTACATTGACATCGACAAATAGTTGGGGTCCCAGGTAGCAGCCTGAGGACTATGGGATGGACGTCGCTTATGTTTATGGCCTCTTAGGCCCTTTGTTAAGTTTGTTGTGTAGAACAACATAATTTGTTTTCGCTGTTTGGTGTAATGTTGGGTCTGCGACCCCTGGTTTGTTATAATTTGATATCGTACTCTATTAAGAGTTTAAACTTATGATGTTGAATCCCTATGTTCTGTAATGCTACCGAATCATATACTGTGAGTCTCTTAAGTTGGAGTTAAGTTTATCTCGGAAGGTAATCTTAGGTTTGTTTAACCCTAATCCCGGGGGTGTTACAATGTTGCACTAGTGCGGCAGACGTTGTATCACAAAATACACTAGAGAGTGTGTGTTCTAGTGGATCAATGTGGTTTACAGAAAGAACACATCCAATGACACTAGTGGATCAATGTGGTTAAGAAAAAGAACACATGCAATGACTCTAGTGGATCGATGTGTCAAACCATGGTCACAGAGACCAAAAACACGTAGGAAAGTAGCTTCCACATTGCATGTTGCACTAGTGTGGTAGAAGGTGCATCACAGAATCCACTGGAGTTTGTGTGGTCATGTGGATAAATGTGGTTTACGAAAATAACACATGCCATAATACTAGTGGATCAACATGGTTTTGGGAAAAACACATGCAATGACTCTAGGGGATCCATGTGTCAAACCATGGTCACAGAGACCAAAAACACATAGGAAAGCAGCTTCGACATTCCATGTTGCACCAGTGTGGCAAAAGTTGCATCACAAAATCCACTGGAGTTTGTGTGGTAATGTGGTTTAATAAAAGAACACATGCAATGGCACTAGTGGATCAATGTGGTTTCATAAAAGAACACATGCAATGAATCTAGTGGATCCATGTGTCAAACCATGGTCAAAGAGACCAGAAACACATAGGAATGCAACGTCCACATTGCATGTTGCACCGGCGTTGTAGATGTTGCATCATATAATCCACTAGAGTGAGTTTGGTCATGTGGATCAATGTGGTTTAGCAAAATAACACATGCAATGACACTAGTGGATCAATGTAGTTTAGGAAAACATCACATGCAATGACTCTACTGGATCCATGTGTCAAACCATGGTCAGAGAGACCAAAAACACATAGGAAAATCGCTTCAACATTGCATGTTCCACCCGTGTGGTAGAAGTGGCATCACAGAATCCGCTGGAGTATGTGTGGTCATGTGGATCAATGTGGTTTAGGAAAACAACACATGTAATGACACTATTGGATCAATGTGGTTTAGGAAAAGAATACATGCAAGGTGGTCATATGGATCAACGACACTAGTGGATCAGTATGGTTTTGGAAAAGAACACATGCAATGACACTAGTGGATGAATGTGGTTTAGGAAAAGAACACATGCAATGTGACACTAGTGGATTAATGTGGTTTAGGAAAAGAACACATGCAATCACCCTAGAGGATCCATGTGTCAAACCATGGTCAGAGAGACCAAAAACACATAGGAAAGTAGTTTCCACATTGCATGTTGCACCAGTGTGGCATAAGTTGCATCACAGAATCCACTAGTCTATGTGGTTATGTGGATGAATGTGGTTTAGGAAAATAACACCTGCAATGTGGTCATGTGGATCAACAACACTAGTAGATCAATGTGGTTTAGGAAAAGAATACATTCAATGACACTAGTCGATCTATGTGGTTTAGGAAAAGAACAAATGCAATGACTCTAGTGGATCCATGTGTCAAACCATGGTCATAGACACCAAAAACACATAGGAAAGTAGCTTGCACATTGCACGTTGCACCAGTGTGGCTGAAGTTGCATCACATAATCCACTGGAGTTTGAGTGGTCGTGTGGATCAACGTGGTTTTGGAAAAGAACACATGCAGTGCTACTAGTGGATTAATGTGGTTTATGGAATGAACACATGCAATGACTCTACTGGATCCATGTGTCAATCCATGGTCATAGAGACTAAAATCATATACAAAAGCATCTTCCACATTGCATATTGCACCAGTGTGGCAGAAGTTGCATCATGTAATCCACTAGAGTGTGTGTGGTCATGTAGATCAATGTGGTTTAGGAAAAGAACACATGAAATGACACTAGTGGATCAATACGGTTTAGGAAAAGAACACATGCAATTACTCTACTGGATTAATATGTCGAATCATGGTCAGAGAGACCAAAAACAAATAGGAAAGCAGCTTCGACATTGCATGTTGCACTAGTGTGGTAGAAGTTGCATCACAGAATCCAATGGAGTTTCTGTTGTCATGTGGATCAATGTGGTTTATGAAAATAACACATGCAATGACACTAGTGTACCAATGTGGTTTAGGGAAAACACATGCAATGACTCTAGGGGATCTATGTGTCAAACCATAGTCACAGAGACCAAGAACACATAGGAAAGAAGCTTCCACATTGTATGCTGCACTAGTGTGGCAGAAGTTGCATTACAGAATCCACTGGAGTTTGTTTGGTCATGTGGATCAATGTGGTTTGGGAAAAGAACACATGCAATGACACTAGTGGATTAATGTGGTTTAGGAAGAGAACACATGCAATCAATCTAGGGTATCCATGTGTCAAAACATCTCCACAGAGACCAAAAACACATAGGAAAGAAGCTTCCACATTGCATGTTACACAAGTGTGGCATAAGTTTCATCAAACAATCCACTAGAGTGTGTGTCGTCATGCGGATCGATGTGGTTTAGGAAAAGAACAATTGCAATGACACTATTGGACCAATGTGGTTTAGGAAAACAAAACATGCAATGTGGTCATGTGGATCAATGACACTCGTGGATCAATGTGGTTTAGGTAAAAGAACAGATGCAATGGCACTAGTGGATCAATGTGGTTTAGGGAAAGAACACATGCAATGACTCCAGGGTGTCCATGTGTCTGACCATGGTTACAGAGACCAAAAACACATAGGAAAGAAGCTTCCACATTGCATCTTGCACTAGTGTGGCAGAATTTGTGAAACAGAATCCATTAGAGTGTGTGTGGTCATGTGGATCAATGTGGTTTAGGAAAAGAACACATGAAATGTGGTCAGATGGATCAATGACACTAGTGGAGCAATGTCGTTTAGGAAAAGAATACATTCAATAACACTAGTGGATTAATGCAGTTTTGGAAAAGAACACGTGGAATGACTCTAGTGGAACCATGTGACAAACCATGGTCACAGAGACCAAAAACACATAGGAAAGCAGCTCCCACATTACATGTTGCACCAATGTGGAAGAAGTTGCATCATAGAATCGACTGGAGTGTGTGTGGTTATGTGGATCAATGTGGTTTAGGAAAAGAACACAGCCAATGCCACTAGTGGTTCCATGTGGTTTAGGAAAAAAACACATGCAATGACTCTAGTGGATTCATGTGTTAAACCATGGTCAGAGAGACCAAAAACACATAGGAAAGTAGTTTCCACATTGCATGTTGCACTAGTGTGGTAGAACTGGCATCACATAATCAGGTGGAGTATGTGTGGTCATGTGGATCAATGTGTTTTAGGACAATAACACATACAATGACACTATTGGATCAATTTGGTTTAGGAAAATAACACATGCAATGTGGTCATGTGGATCAATTACACTAGTGCATCAATATTGTTTGGAAAAAGAACACATGCAATGACACTAGTGGATCAATGTGGTTTAGGAAAGGAACACATGCAATTAGACTAGTGGATCAATGTGGTTTAGGAAAAGAACACATGTAATGATTCTAGTGAATCCATGTGTCAAACCATGGTCAGACAGACTAAAAACACATAGGAAAGCAGTTTCCACATTGGATGTTGCACCACAGTTGCAGAAGTTGCATCACATACTACACTAGAGTGTGTGTGGTCATGTGGTTTAATGTGGTTTAGGAAAAGAACAACTACAATGTGGTCATGTGGATCAACGACACTAGTGGATCAATGTGGTTTAGGAAAAGAATACATTCAATGACGCTAGTGGATCAATGCGGTTTAGGAAAAGAACACATACAATGACTGTACTGGATCCAAGTGCCAAACCATGGTGAGAGAGACTAAAAACACATAGCAAAGCAGCTTCCACATTTCATGTTGCACTAGTATGGTAGAAGTTGCACCACAGAAAACACATGAGAGTGTGTGGTCATGTGGATCAATGTGGTTTAGGAAAAGAACACATCCAATGACACTAGTGGATCAATGTGGTTTAGCAAAAGAACACATGCAATGACTCTAGGGTATCCATGTGCCACCAAGGTCATAGAGACCAAGAACACATAGGAAACAGCTACCACATTGCATGTTGCACTACTGTGGCAGAAGTTGCATCACATAATGCACTGGAGTTTGTGTGGTCATGTGGATCAATGTGGTTTGCGAAAAGAACACATGCAATGACACTAGCGGATTAATGTGTTTTAGGAAAAGAACACATGCAATACCTCTAGGGTATCCATGTGCCAAACCATCTCCACAGAGAACTAAAAACACATAGGAAAGAAGTTTCCACATTGCATGTTGCACAAGTGTGGCAGAAGTTGCATCACCGAATCCACTAGAGTGTGTGTGGTCATATGGATCAATGTGGTTTAGGAAAATAACACATGAAATGACACAAGTAGATCAATTTGGTTTAGTAAAAGAACACATGCAATGACTCTAGTGGATCCACGTGTCAAACCATGGTCACAGAGACCAAAAACACATCGGAAAGTAGCGTCCACATTGCATATTGCACCGGTGTTGCAGAAGTTGCATCATAGAATCCACTTCAGTGTGTTTGGTCATGTGGACGAATGTGGTTTAGGAAAAGAACACATGCAATGACACTAGTGGATCAATGTGGTTTAGTAAAACAACACATGCAATGACTCTGGTGGATCCATGTGTCAAACCATGGTCAGAGAGACCAAAAACACATAGGAAAGTAGCTTCCACATTGCATGTTGCACTAGTGTGGTAGAAGTGTCATCACAGAATCTGGTGGAGTATGTGTGCTCATGTCGATCAATGTAGTTTAGGAAAATAACACATGCAATGACACTATTGGATCAATGTGGTTTAGGAAAATAACACATGCAGTGTGGTCATGTGGATCAATTACACTAGAGCATCAACATGGTTTAGGAAAAGAACACATGCAATGACACTAGTGGATCAATGTGGTTTTGGAAAGGAACACATGCAATTAGACTAGTGGATCAATGTGGTTTAGGAACATAACACATGTAATGATTCTTGTGGATCCATGTGTCAAGCCTTGGTCAGAGAGACTAAAAACACATAGGAAAGCAGTTTCAATCCACTAGAGTGTGTGTGGTAATGTGGATCAATGTGGTTTAGGAAATGAATACATTCAATGACAATAGTGGATCAACGCGGTTTTGGAAAAGAACACATTCAATGACAATAGTGGATCAATGTGGTTTAGCAAAAGAACACATGCAATGACTCTAGGGTAGCCATGTGTCAAACTATGGTCATAGAAACCAAAAACACATAGGAAAGCAGCTTCCACATTGCATGTTGCACTACTGCGACAGAAGTTCTATCACAGAATCCAATGGAGAGTGTGTGGTCTAGTGGATCAACGTGGTTTACGAAAAGAACACATGCAATGACACTAGTGGATCAATGTGGTTTAGGAAAAGAACACATGCAATGACTCTAGTGGATCGATGTGTCAAACCATGGTCATAGAGACCAAAAACACATAGGAAAGCAGCTTCCACATTGCATGTTGCACTAGTGTGGCTGAAGTTGCATCACAGAATCCGCTGGAGTATGGGTGGTCATGTGGATCAATGTGCATTAGGAAAAGAACACATGTAATGATACTATTGGATCAATGTGGTTTACGAAAATAACACATGAAATGACACTAGTGGATCAACGTGGTTTAGGGAAAAACACATGCAATGACTCTAGGGGGTCCATTTGTCAAACCATTGTCACAGAGACCAAGAACACATAGGAAAGCAGCTTCCACATTGAATCTTGCACTAGTGTGGCAGAATTTGCATCACATAATCCACTGGAGTTTGTGTCGTCAAGTGGATCAATGTGGTTTGGGAAAAGTACACATGCAATGACACTAGTGGATTAATGTGTTTTAGGAAAAGAACACATGCAATGACTCGAGGGTATCCATGTGTCAAACCATCTCCATAGAGACTAAAAACACATAGGAAAGAAGTTTCCACATTGCATGTTGCACAAGTGTGGCAGAAGTTGCATCACCGAATCCACTAGAGTGTGTGTGGTCATGTGGATCAATGTGGTTTACGAAAATAACACATGCAATGACACTAGTGGATCAACATGGTTTATGAAAAAACACATGCAATGAATCTAGGGGATCCATTTGTCAAACCATGGACACAGAGACCAAGAACACATAGGAAAGCAGCTTCCACATTACATATTGCACTAGTGTGGCAGAAGTTGCATCACATAATCCACTGGAGTTTGTGTGGTCAAGTGGATCAATGACACTAGTGGATTAATGTGTTTTGGGAAAAGTACACATGCAATGGCTCTAGGGTATGCATGTGTCAAACCATCTCCAAAAAGACTAAAAACACATAGGAAATAAGTTTCCACATTGCATGTTGCACAACTGTGGCAGAAGTTGCATCCCCGAATCCACTAGAGTGTGTGTGGTCATGTGGATCAATGTGATTTAGGAAAATAACACATGAAATGACACAGTAAATCAATGTGGTTTAGAAAAAGAACGCATGCAATAATTCTAGTGGATCCAGGTGTCAAAACATGGTCACAAAGACCAAAAACACATAGGAAAGTAGCGTCCACATTGCATGTTGCACCGGTGTTGTATAAGTTGCATCATAGAATCCACCGGAGTGTGTTTGGTCATTTGGACCAATGTGGTTTAGGAAAAGAACACATGTAATGACACTAGTGGATCAATGTGGTTTAGAAAAACAACACATGTAATGACTCTAGTGGATCCATGTGTCAAACCATGGTCAAAGAGACCAAAAACACATAGGAAAGCAGCTTCGACATTACATGTTGCACCAGTGTGGCAGAAGTGGCATCACAGAATCCGCTGGAGTATGTGTTGTCATGTGGATCAATGTGGTTAGGAAAAGAACACATGCAATGCCACTATTGGATCAATATAGTTTAGGAAAATAACACATGCAATGACACTTGTGGATCAATGTGGTTTAGGAATAGAACACATGCAATGAGTGGTGGATCCATGTGTTAAACCATGGTCAGAGAGACAAAAAACACATAGGAAAGCAGTTTCCACATTGCATGTTGCACCAGTGTGGTAGAAGTTGCATCACAAAATCCACTAGAGTGTGTGTGGTCATGTGGATCAATGTGGTTTAGGAAAAGAACACCTGCAATTGGGTCATGTGGATCAATGGCACTAGTGGATCAATATGGTTTAGGAAAATGATACACTCAATGAAACTAGTGGATCAATGTGGTTTAGGAAAAGAACACATGCAATGACTCTAGTGGATCCATGTGTCAAACCATGGACAGAGAGACCAAAAACACATAGGAAAGGATCTTCCACATTGCATGTTGCACTAGTATGGCAGACGTTGCATTACAGAAAAGACTGGAGAGTGTCTGGTCATGTGGATCAATGTGGTTTAGGAAAAGAACACATGCAATGACACTAGTGGATCAATGTGGTTTAACAAAAGAACACATGCAATGACTCTAGGGTATCCATGTGTCAAACCATGGTCATATATACCAAAAACACATAGGAAAGCAGCTTCCACATTGCATGTTGCACGAGTGCGAAAGACGTTGTATCACATAATACATTGGAGAGTGTGTGGTCTAGTAGATCCATCTGGTTTACGAAAATAACACATACAATGACACTAGTGGATCAATGTGGTTTAGGAAAAGAACACATTAAATGAGTCTAGTGGATCGATGTGTCAAACCATGGTCATAGAGACCAAAAACACGTAGGAAAGCAGCTTTCACATTGCATGTTGCACTAGTCTGGTAGAAATTGCATCACAGAATCAACTGGAGTTTGTGTGGTCATGTGGATCAATGTGGTTTATCAAAAGAACACATGCAATGATACTAGTGGATCAACGTGGTTTAGGGAAAAACACATGCAATGACTCTAGGGGATCCATGTGTCAAACCATGGTCACAGAGACCAAAAAACACTGAGGAAAGCAGCTTCCACATTGGATGGTGCACGAGTGTGGCACAAGTTGCATCACAGAATCCACTGGAGTTTATGTGGTCATGTGGATCAATGTGGTTTAAGAAAAGAACACATGCAATTACACTAGTGGATCAATGTGGTTTCATAAAAGAACACATGCAATGACTCTAGTGGATTCATCTGTCAAACTATGGTCACGAAGACCAAAAATACATAGCAAAGCAGTGTCCACATTGCATGTTGCACCAGTGTTGTAGATGTTGCATCTCATAATCCACTAGAGTGTGTTTGGTCATGTGGATCAATGTGGTTTTGGAAAATAACACATGCAATGACACTAGTAGATCAATGTGGTTTAGGAAAACAACACATGCAATGACTCTAGTGGATCCATGTGCCAAACCATGGTCAGAGAGACCAAAAAAACATAGGAAAACAGCTTCCACATTGCATGTTGCACCAGTGTGGCAGAAGTGGCATCACAGAATCCACTAGAGTATGTGTGGTCACGTGGATAAATGTGGTTTAGGAAAACAACACATGTAATGACACTATTGGATCAACGTGGTTTAGGAAAAGAACACATGCAATGTGGTCATATGGATCAACGACACTAGTGGATCAAAATGGTTTTGGAAAAGAACACATGCAATGTGACACTAGTGGATCAATGTGGTTTAGGAAAAGAGCACATGCAATGACCCTAGTGGATCCATGTGTCAAACCATGGTCAGAGAGACCAAAAACACATAGGAAAGTAGTTTCGACATTGCATGTTGCACCAGTGTGGAATAACTTGCATCACAGAATCCACTAGAGTGTGTGTGGTCATGTGGATCAATGTGGTTTACGAAAATAACACCTGCAATGAGGTCATGTAGATCAACAACACTAGTGGATCAATGTGGTTTAGGAAAAGAATACATTCAGTGACACTAGTGGATCAATGCGGTTTAGGAAAAGAACACATGCAATGAATCTAGTGGATCAATGTGTCAAACCATGGTTAGAGACACCAAAAACTCATAGGAAAGCAGCTCCCACATTACATGTTGCACTAGTGTGGCAGAGGTTGCAGCACACAATCGACTGGAGTGTGTGTGGTTATGTGGATCAATGTGGTTTAGGAAAAGAACACGGGTAATGACACTAGTGGATCAATGTGGTTTAGGAAAAAATACATGCAATGACTCTAGTGGGTCCATGTGTCAATCCATGGTTAGAGAGACCAAAAACACATAGGAAAGGAGCTTCCACATTGCATGTTGCACCAGTATGGCAAAATTTGCATTATAGAAAAGACTGGAGAGTGCGTGTTCATGTGGATCAGTGTGGTTTAGGAAAAGAACACAAGCAATGCCACTAGTGGATAAATGTGGTTTAGCAAAAGAACACATGCAATGACTCTAGGGTATCCATGTCATAAACCATGGTCGTATAGACCAAAAACACATAGAAAGCAGCTTCCACATTGCATGTTGCACGAGTGCGAAAGACGTTGTATCACCTAATACATTGGAGAGTGTGTGGTCTAGTGGATCCATCTGGTTTACGAAAATAACACATGCAATGACACTAGTGGATCAATGTGGTTTAGGAAAAGAACACATGCAATGACTCTAGTGAATCGATGTGTCAAACCATGGTCACAGAGACCAAAAACACGTAGGAAAGCAGCTTCCACATTGCATGTTGCACTAGTGTGGTAGAAGTTGCATCACAAAATCCACTGGAGTTTGTGTGGTCATGTGGATCAATGTGGTGTACGAAAAGAACACATGCAATGATACTAGTGGATCAACGTGGTTTAGGGCAAAACACAAGCAATGACTCTAGGGGATCCATGTGTCAAACCATGGTCACAGAGACCAAAACACATAGGAAAGCATCTTCCACGTTGCATGTTGCACGAGTGTGGAAAAAGTTGCATCACAGAATCCACTTGAGTTTGTGTGGTCATCTGGATCAATGTGGTTTAAGAAAAGAACACATGCAATTAAACTAGTGGATCAATGTGGTTTAGGAAAATAATACATGCAATGAAACTAGTGGATCAATGTGGTTTAGGAAAAGAACACATGCAATGACTCTAGTGGATCCATGTGTCAAACCATTGTCAGAGAGACCAAAAACACATAGGAAAGGAGCTTCCACATTGCATGTTGCACCAGTATGGCAGAAGTTGCATTATAGAAAAGAGTGGAGAGTGTGTGGTCATGTGGATCAATGTGGTTTAGTAAAAGAACACATGCAATGAAATTAGTGGATCAATGTGGTTTAGCAAAAGAACACATGCAATGACTCTAGGGTATCCATGTTATAAACCATGGTCGTATATACCAAATACACATAGGAAAGCAGCTTCCACATTGCATGTTGCACGAGTGCGAAAGACATTGTATCACATAATACATTGGAGAGTGTGTGGTCTAGTGGATCCATCTGGTTTACGAAAATAACATATACAATGACACTAGTGGATCAATGTGGTTTAGGAAAAGAACACCTGCAATGACTCTAGTGGATCGATGTGTCAAACCATGGTCACAGAGACCAAAAACACGTAGGAAAGTAGCTTCCACATTGCATGTTGCACTAGTCTGGTAGAAATTGCATCACAGAATCCACTGGAGTTTGTGTGGTCATGTGGATCAATGTGGTTTATGAAAAGCACACATGCAATGATACTAGTGGATCAACGTGGTTTAGGGAAAAACACATGCAATGACTCTAGGGGATCCATGTGTCAAACCATGGTCACAGAGACCAAAAAACACAGAGGAAAGCAGCTTCCACATTGGATGGTGCACGAGTGTGACACAATTTGCATCACAGAATGCACTGGAGTTTATGTGGTCATGTGGATCAATGTGGTTTAAGAAAAGAACACATGCAATTACACGAGTGGATCAATGTGGTTTCATAAAAGAACACATGCAATGACTCTAGTGGATTCATCTGTCAAACCATGGTCACAAAGACCAAAAATACATAGCAAAGCAGTGTCCACATTGAATGTTGCACCAGTGTTGTAGATGTTGCATCACATAATCCACTAGAGTGTGTTTGGTCATGTGGATCAATGTGGTTTTGGAAAATAACACATGCAATGACACTAGTAGATCAATGTGGGTTAGGAAAACAACACATGCAATGACTCTAGTGGATCCATGAGCCAAACCATGGTCAGAGAGACCAAAAACACATAGGAAAACAGCTTCCACATTGCATGTTGCACCAGTGTGGCAGAAGTGGCATCACAGAATCCACTGGAGTATGTGTGGTCACGTGGATAAATGTGGTTTAGGAAAACAAGACATGTAATGACACTATTGGATCAACGTGGTTTAGGAAAAGAACACATGCAATGTGGTCATATGGATCAACGACACTAGTGGATCAAAATGGATTTGGAAAAGAACACATGCAATGTGACACTAGAGGATAAATGTGGTTTAGGAAAAGAACACATGCAATGACCCTAGTGGATCCATGTGTCAAACCATGGTCAGAGAGACCAAAAACACATAGGAAAGTAGTTTCCACATTGCATGTTGTACCAGTGTGGAATAAGTTGCATCACATAATCCACTAGAGTGTGTGTGGTCATGTGGATCAATGTGGTTTAGGAAAATAACACCTGCAATGAGGTCATGTCGATCAACAACACTAGTGGATCAATGTGGTTTAGGAAAAGAATAGATTCAGTGACACTAGTGGATCAATGCGGTTTAGGAAAAGAACACATGTACATCACAGAATCCACTAGAGTGTGTGTGGTCATGTGGATCAATGTGGTTTAGGAAAATAACACCTGCAATGAGGTCATGTCGATCAACAACACTAGTGGATCAATGTGGTTTAGGAAAAGAATAGATTCAGTGACACTAGTGGATCAATGCGGTTTAGGAAAAGAACACATGTAATGAATCTAGTGGATCCATGTGTCAAACCATGGTTAGAGACACCAAAAACACATAGGAAAGCAGCTCCCACATTACATGTTGCACCAGTGTGGCAGAGGTTGCAGCACACAATCGACTGGAGTGTGTGTGGTTATGTGGATCAATCTGGTTTAGGAAAAGAACACGGGTAATGACACTAGTGGATCAATGTGGTTTAGGAAAAGAATACATGCAATGACTCTAGTGGATCCATGTGTCAATCCATGGTCAGAGAGACCAAAAAGACATAGGAAAGGAGCTTCCACATTGCATGTTGCACCAGTATGGCAGAAGTTGCATTATAGAAAAGACTGGAGAGTGTGTGTTCATGTGGGTCAGTGTGGTTTAGGAAAAGAACATAAGCAATGACACTAGTGGAGCAATGTGGTTTGGCAAAAGAACACAGGCAATGACTCTAGGGTATCCAGTTTATAAACCATGGTCATATAGACCAAAAACACATAGGAAAGCAGCTTCCACATTGCATCTTGCACGAGTGCGAAAGACATTGTATCACATAATACATTAGAGAGTGTGTGGTCTAGTGGATCCATCTAGTTTACGAAAATAACACATGCAATGACACTAGTGGATCAATCTGGTTTAGGAAAAGAACACATGCAATGACTCTAGTGGATCGATGTGTCAAACCATGGTCACAGAGACCAAAAACACGTAGGAAAGCAGCTTCCACGTTGCATATTGCACCAGTGTGGCAAAAGTTGCATCACAGAATCCACTGGAGTTTGTGTGGTCATGTGAATCAATGTGGTTTAAGAAAAGAACACATGCAATTACACTAGTGGATCAATGTGGTTTAGGAAAATAATGCATGCAATGACACTAGTGGATCAATGTGATTTAGGAAAAGAACACATGCAAATGACTGGTGGATCCATGTGTCAAACCATGGTCAAAGAGGCCAAAAACACATTGGAAAGCAGTTTCCACATTGCATGTTGCACTAGTGTGGCATAAGTTGCATCACAGAATCCACTAGAGTGTGTGTGGTCATGTGGATCAATGTGGTTTAGGAAAAGAACACCTGCAATGAGGTCATGTCGATCAGCAACACTAGTTGATCAATGTGGTTTAGGAAAAGAATACATTCAGTGACACTAGTGGATCAATGCGGTTTAGGAAAAGAACACATGCAATGAATCTAGTGGATCCATGTGTCAAACCATGGTTAGAGACACCAAAAACACATAGGAAAGCAGCTACCACATTACATGTTGCACCAGTGTGGCAGAGGTTGCAGCACACAATCGACTGGAGTGTGTGTGGTTATGTGGATCAATGTGGTTTAGGAAAAGAACACGGGTAATGACACTAGTGGATCAATGTGGTTTAGGAAAAGAATACATGCAATGACTCTAGTGGATCCATGTGTCAAACCATGGTCAGAGAGACCAAAAACACATAGGAAAGCAGCTTCCACATAGCATGTTGCACCAGTGTGGTAGAAGTAGCATCACAGAATCTGCTGGAGTATGTGTGGAGTATTAGATCAATGTGGTTTAGGAAAAGAACACATGCAATGACACTAGTGGATCAATGTGGTTTAGGAAAAGAACACATGCAATGACACTAGTGGATCAATGTGGTTTAGGAAAAGAACACATGCAATGACTGGTGGATCCATGTGTCAAACCATGGTCATAGAGACCAAAACAGATAGGAAAGAAGTTTCCACATTGCATGTTGCACTAGTGTGGCAGAAGTTGCATCACAAAATCCACTAGAGTGTGTGTGGTCATGTGGATCAATGTGGTTTAGGAAAATAACACCTGCAATGTGGTCATGTGGATTAATGACACTAGTGGATCAATGTCGTTTAGGAAATGAATACACTCAATGACACTAGTGTGTCAATGCGGTTTAGGAAAAGAACACATGCAATGAATCTAGTGGATCCATGTGTCAAACGATGGTCAGAAACACCAAAAACACATAGGAAAGGATCTTCTGCATTGCATGTTGCACCAGTATGGCAGAAGTTGCACTATAGAAAAGACTAGAGGGTGTGTGGTCATGTGGATCAATGTGGTTTAGGAAAAGAACACATGGAATGACACTAGTGGATCAATGTGGTTTAGCAAAAGAACACATGCAATGACTCTAGGGTATCCATGTGTCAAACCATGGTCATAGAGACCAAAAACACATAGGCAAGCAGCTTCCACATTGCATGTTGCACCAGTGTGGCAAAAGTTGCATCACATGATCCACTAGAGTTTGTGTGGTCATGTGGATCAATGTGGTTTAAGAAAAAACACATGCAATGACACTAGTGGATCAATATGGTTTAGGAAAAGAACACATGCAATGTGACACTAGTGGATCATGTTGTTTAGGAAAAGAACACATGCAATGACTCTAGTGGATCCATGTGTCAAACCATGGTCAGAAACACCAAAAACACATAGGAAGGATCTTCTGCATTGCATGTTGCACCAGTATGGCAGAAGTTGCACTATAGAAAAGACTAGAGGGTGT